>OX387384.1:29551653-30829360 GCA_947563715.1 Lycia hirtaria
GTTTCATCAAAATTGGTTCAAAATTACGCCCTGTACGCGAGTACGAACATACAAACTCACAAACTGAAAGAAAATTTGCCCAGTTGATGCAGAGACGCTTCTCTTGCTTTGCTCACACGGTCAATTATAGGTAAATTCATTTAGTATGCAGTCCATTCCATCAGTTCATTCTGAGTTAATTATAATTACTCACATTTATTATTAATTGCAACAACGTAATCGATCTGGCAAATATTTGGAGTAATTTCAATTTAATTGGATTTCTGAACTCGCTGTCGATCCGCGAACATTCAATAACATTCAGATCGAAGCGGCGATATTTCAGTTATTCTTTTACGCTCGATTTGCATATAGGTAGAATTTCCCCCTTTATGTTTGCTAGCTTCCTGTACTTAATGAAAATGTCACCGGAATGAAAATTTAAAAGGGTTTCGGGTTTAAAATAACTCGGTCATATCTTTATTTTTCCAAATGCGTTAAACCGCTACTCAGCGGCGCAAACCCTTGTTTGGCGGGTAAATAAATCTCGAATAGAGAATTTCTCCGGATATCATTCGAACGGATGTTTTGGCAAGCATGACCCTTGTCAGAGCTCAGCCCGGTGCGCCGCCGACCGTTCGCGTGCTCCGCGCCGCCAGAGGCCGCCCTTCCGTCGCGCCTTCTCACTATTGCAAGAGTTCTCATCTCGGTCAGACACAGACAAATTAATTGTGGCCCAGCAATAACCATTAAATATGGACCACCTGTTGTGCACCCACTATTTCCTGGAGCTGCCATGCCGTCTTCCTTTTATATCAGTAATACAGTCGAATAATACCAAATATAATTTGTGCTCATTCTGTCCAAATAATGAACCAATAAAGATATTATCGTAATTCATTTCCCGTTAAAATTATCTGAGAATATTGAATTATGAATCAGTTAATGCTCAATAATGACAGTTCAAATTGATACAGATTGATACAGTATTAAAGAACAATTTGTTCCAGTCAAATTGTTTACGTATCGAGCACATAACATTTTGTGGAAGCGTTATGGAAATGTGGTTTATGAATGTTCGTTGTCGTTTGCACGATAAAGCGGGTATTTATACGAGCTCTCATATGTGAGTGAATAAAATTTAAATGTAGTCTGTGGGTTAGGTATTGAAGTGGTTTTGGCGTGTTCCAGGTCCAGGTAACAGCGTGGGAGCAGGTAGCGGTGTTGGCAGCACGCGCGGCATGTCGCTGCGATGACGCGGCCCGCATCGCGCGGCATGCCCTGCTGACATGGCACACAGCCGCTCCGCACTACTAACGCTGGCAACTATCGCAGCACTAGCCGGTAAAACACCATTATTAAATTCCTCACCTGTAAAGCCATCATCCTAAGTGTTGTTTACTATTTTATTTTTTGTTTGCGCGGAGGCGGATAGTTTGTAAACAAGTATCTATATTAAAAGATAAAAAACTAAAAAAAAACTAAACTAAACTAACTTTTTCTTTTAACTTATTAAAAGAAAAACAATAACCCGGCTGCAGAAAAGCGGTTTTTGCAGTCTAACTTACAATTTCGTTATGCTTCATACGCTGTCGAGTGTACGTTTTTTTTTGTGAGAAAGTATGCGTAAAATTGCTGTAAAAGATTATATATGCGCATTCTTTAAAATTATTCTAGTAAAATCAAAAAGTTCGTTGGAGGTTACGAAAAAAACGTATTTTTATCGTATTAATATCGGTCAAGCCGTTTAGGCTGTGGAAGTTAATAAAGAAAAAAAAAACTAAAAAATCTATAATTAGCTTTCTGTTGTTACAATTTTTAAGTATATATTATAAAGCTGTTGATTTTCCTATGAATAAATAAATAAAAAAACACACATACCTACCCACACACATAAATATACATACACTCGAAAAACATAACCCTCCTTCCTATGCCGATTGCATACATGGTTCTGTGATCACAGTTATTATCAAACACTCTGTTTTTCTCACGTCGCATCTTAAAATCTGATTGTTGATAATAAGTAGTCGAAGACATGACAAAAATCAAACCATTCGAGATCTGTTCAAAATGAACTTAAAATAATAATGAGTTTATAAAACTCAAAAACCCCTGACAAAAAAAAAATTGCTGAACCGATTTTCTGAAGTCTCAATAAAATCCTCATTAAAACAAAAAAAAAAACTAGATCAACATCGATCCATGCGTTTGAGAGCTACGATGCCACAGACAGATATAGGTACTTAAACTTATAAAAAAACTATATCACTCGACTCTTTGGGTCGGGGGTTAGCAAAGAAACACATATACTAAATTAATAAAGAAACAAAATGCACAAAGATGGCCAGTATTAGGCAGGCATCATCATCATTGGAGTTAAAAAAGAAGGTGCGTTCTGCACAGATACTTTTTCATCTTACATCGACCTCGTAAAGTGCGGGTTCCAAGGCTAATACTAGCGTGGAAAAAATCATTTTATCCACTAGGGGGAAAGTAATTCACCGAGACAACGACTATTATGATAACATAATATGAAATAGTTGGTGACAATGGCAAGTTTGTCTTTCTGTTTTTTTACAAATTTAGTTCGCATACTTACCAATGACATCCAGGGGACATTCCCATTTCTTAAATGTAGTAATAGGTTTGCACTTGACCGCCAACTGATGCTAAGCGACATTGCAAACCTATACCTATACCTATACGAGGCCCTATTATATAATTAAGCCTACCGACCTACCTACAAACATGTTTAAACAATCACGTTTTATACTATCTTCTCGATATTATAGATACAATCTTCTCTATATAAACAATCTTCTCGATAGACATACAATTTTCTCGATAGAGACAATCTTCTCAATAGATTTTTATCGATAAATAAAATCTTCTGGATGGATAGTTTTCTCCATAGATACAATCTCCTCGATAGTTTTCTTGATAGATTCTTCTCGATCAACACAATCGTCTCGATAGATGCATCACACAAGAAGGCAATTTTTAAATTTTTTGTCTGTCTGTCTGTACGGTGTGTCCGATGGACGCCGAAACCAATGCACCGATTTGCACGAAATTTGGCAAGATTATTACTTATAAAATGTAGAAGGATGTTCGTATTGTAAAGAAGATTAGAAAATGGTCCAAAACCTATGATCCAAAATACGTTTGTTCGAATCTTACTTGCATGCATCCGTTTCATAGAACTATTTCATTTCAGTAATAAGTATACTGAAATGGATAGTTCTATGAAACGGAAACTTGACACGAGTTTCCGATTTCATAAGTTTATTAACCGTAAGCTTCGTTTGCCCGGACAATTATTAGGTTAGGTTTCTGTTTTATACCCAGAAACTAAAAGTTTGGTTATTAGATATCAGTTTTAGGATATGTTCGTTAAGTTTCTGTCATTTCTGTGTATAATATACACAGAATACTCCTATTTACAAATGTTCGGTTTTGGTCACATTTGAAAACCAAGTGGAAATCTATTGCAAATTTCTCAGACGTGTTTAGATCAAGACAGTGTTTTGAGTCGCTAGATCTAGCCCACTCTCGGTATTAATCCCCGTCCCATTGGCACCCATTGGCGTGCTCTATCGTGATCAATTTACAGTAACGGCAACACCCCTGAGCCTATTACGTGAACTACTCTCTATCATCTTCATAAACTATTCTGTAACACTTTGGCTTCACGTTCCATTTGATTTTACCACGTTACTAATGTATTAACATTTGGCACGAAGGCGCCAATTATTGGCATCGTATTGTATAGTATACGTTGATGCAGAACGTTATCTTTAATGATAATGTTATTTTAAATATTGTTACATCCTTTTATTTAGTTTCGTGTGATAATAGTATGAGGTCATCTGTCCATCTCGTGGCTGGTCTTCCTACGCTGCGCTTGCCGGCGGAAGACGCTGTTTGTGGCGGGAAGACGCTGGATGCGTCTTCCCGCGGATGGGGGAGGCCTATGTCCAACAGTGGACTTCTTATGGCTGAGATGATGATGATGATGATGATAATAGTATGGCTTGGAAACGATATTAGGAGCTTCCACTAGTAACGCAAATATTTGATATACCTACGTACGTACTTCGACTTCGATGATGTAGCAGTAAGCTGGTGTATCTCGCTAGCGCCGGCCATCTGCTATTAAACACATTCCACTTTCACATTCGATCCAAACCTTCTCAAATGAAAAAAAAAACTTCGATGATGATGCAATAATATAGTACCACAATGCAATAGTATATTAAATGTGGAATGTCCTTCTTTAGGTTTTAGGAAGGTTTTACGCCGATTTAAAACAAAGATCGTCTTAAAAGGGTATTCAAGAACCTTTCTGAGATAGCAAAGCAACAGCGACACTACTGATATTTCAGTTGTCCATAGGTAAAAATTATATGCGACGGTATTCTCTTACCATCAGGAGAGCCGTCTGCCTGTTTACTGCTCTTAACATATATAAAAACACGAAGTAAGGCCTCAATTATTATATATCTAGTTATTTCAAAATTGACTCGCGCTCGCTCTTATCTTGCTTTTTCTGCAGTTAGGAAAGTGAGTCAACTGAGTCGGCTAGCTCGCTTTGACTTATAGCTTTTTCGTAAGGTAACGAACAGACAAAGTTACCTGCGCTTTAATAATATTAGTCTGGAATTTTTCTAAATTATTCTTAAAAAAAAATATTATGTAAATTTTGTTCTAGCTAACATAAATTTGCCCTATAAGCTATTTTCTCGCCTTTGCTATTATTACTCGATGTCGATACGATCGGATGCATCTATCGACCTATATACGGCTTCGCTATAAATAAGAAAGGTCCAAGTTTATATAAAACCAGTGAGATCTATGACGCAAAGCACCCCGCTTCTATAAATACATTAACGCAAATAGCCCGGAGTTAAAGTGGTAAGCCAGCTTTTAATAATTTCTCCCTCCATGGAACGTCTGCTGGTTCCTTTGTGCATCCTTGTTCTCTCGTTTAGGATCGATATCACAGAATAACTAGCACTAGCTTGATACTCTGTCTGCTTCGATAAAAGCGGTTAAAATCAAAAGCAACGCCGGCGCGAGTTGTTGTAAAATACCGATATTAAAGTTCCAAAAACGAAAATAGAGACTTTTAACCGACTTTAGAAAATTAAATTAATTGTTTCACTGTTTTTCCTTTGTATGTCACTAAATATCTTAGCCGGTTGTGCCAATTTTTTTTTATTTTTATTAATTAGTAAATTGGGAATAGGTACTTTGAAAATTTTGTTTGGTCAGCCGTTGATAGAAGATAGATTTTAAATTTTTAGAGTAAGTGTACTTTTTTCTTATCCACTTCTGGGTACTGTCAAATATGTAGAAAAATGTTGCTCTCTATAAAAAAAATACAATATCTAAAAGAAATCTAGGGTAATCAAGTATCAATATCCAATCGCTTCGTACGATATAGTGGTTCAGCGATTAGAGATATCTTGGCCTCTATTACTTTTAACAAACTCTCAGGTCTTACTTGAGACAGCCGATGTTACAGTACTTACATATTATAGGTATAATAAAAAATATACCTACTTTAATAGATCATAAAATGGAGTTAATTTATTAAATAACTCTATAAATATGAATTGAAAAGCGGTGCTCTGTTGAATCACGTTTGAATGGAAACAATAGAAGACGGACCAAACGCTCTGTTCTGTTCTGGCACGGCGCGACTTGAAAAGCGCTCTGTCATTGTGTCTTTCATTTCCCTTGTTCGCTCGCGCTGTCATCGTTTCATAGTTATTATCGCTTTATTGCAGCTAGGTGTGGTTTAAAGTCTTTATTTGCATTAAATTAAACTAGTGGTTCTACGAACAGTACTGCAGACCTCGCGTGCACAGACTGGCTCTTTTCTAACAAGTATTGTTGGAAACGACGAAGGTACTTTATGGTTACATTAGTAATAACCGAACAACTATTTTTATTTATTTAATGGGCGAACAAAATTTAATACACCGATAAGTAGTCATAATTATTTTCATAATTGACGTAGTCTTGGTGATGTTTCGGGAACTAATGAATTGTTCAATTCGATCTGTATGTCTTTTTTATATTTGTTCACCGATTACTCAGCCAATTGTGCATTGATTTTGATGATTCTGTTTGTATTTGGTACTTCATAGGATAAATTTAATCAAAATTGATACAGTAATTTGGTTTTTATAACAAAATAACTGGTAAAATATCATCCAAGTGCCTGTAGAAAAGCGAACAGCAAGTCGCGTATGTATTGTATTGCGTATTTTGAAATCGGTTTTTTGAGTTTTTTTTTTTAACTACAATTATTATTATTCATACAATCTATGCTATAACAGTACCAAGTACGGGACCAATAATTTGAACAACTTTCATAAGGTCAAAAAATATTTACCCAAAAGTAGTCTTTGTAGCTAAATATGTAATGTAAATGTAGCTAATCATTTTAAACGTAAGACGACTAAATTTTACTGTAAAGACGACAATCTCTGATCGCATTCGAGTGTATTTTTTGTACACGTTTATTACCGACCTTTAGAAAGTATTTCAAATAAAATGATTACCTAAACCCTAAATGAATTATGAAGTTAGGATATAATATGGTCCGATTCATTGAGGGCTTTTACTGCCTGTATTTCAGGTACATACATATTCTCTGTGCTAGTAAAAAATAACATAAAGATTTTTATTGTCTGCTATAAAACTTTATAGTGGGCGGGCAAGTCAGTTACGCCGTAGAACTGACCGATGGCCCCGGGGATTTTACATTCACTGGGTCAAAGTGTAGCTGGATGAACAAAAATTTAGCTTTTTGATGTTGTGTTCATAATGTTCACATAGTTTCAAATAGCTTTCCATACAAAAGTATTCTTATCAATTATTGTCGAAAAAAGTACCTATAGTTTTACAAAGAATTATATTTTGTAGTTAGCCATGTATTAGCTATGTATAATACTGGTCTTTATTGACGGCAAATTACATTTGTCAAAGAAATCAGGAGATTAATAGTAAATTTTATTCAAATATTTTATATCGAAAACTATGGATAAATATTTATTTGACATTTCGAAATCTCAAATCTCAAGTTTTTTTCTTCAACAAATGTAATTTATAAAAATTAAAATAAATAATAATTTAATAAAATAAAGACCACTAATAAAGACCCATATTAAAGGTAACCATAATTACTTCATTGCAAAACTATATTCTTTTCGACCAGATAAAAATACTTTTGTATGGGAATCGTAACATCTCAATACAGGGAATCTCTAGACGACAGACATTTAAGATATCTTTCTACTCTTCAGTATGAAAAGCTCATACTATGAAATAAATCTTGAAATCGCGAAAAAAGTTATTCAATACAAAAGTCATTGTCGTATATGAAATGTATGGAATGCCTATTTTTTAGATTTGGTCCCATAATAAGCTTGTTACGCAAATGTTTTTCCTGTATGGGAATCGAA
The DNA here is from genome assembly GCA_947563715.1 of Lycia hirtaria. Taxonomy (NCBI): domain Eukaryota; kingdom Metazoa; phylum Arthropoda; class Insecta; order Lepidoptera; family Geometridae; genus Lycia; species Lycia hirtaria. The sequence continues at coordinate 29,559,111 of OX387384.1, forward strand.
CCCACTACCTACAGCTACCAACTGAGCTGCGGTCGACTTTAATGCTTAGGATCAATTTATTTTAAGAAACAAACAAATGCGAAGAAATAAAATTTAACTCAAATTTAATATTTAAGTGTGTCCCAACTCCTCTAGGATCACCTTTATTGAAAACTCTATGAAACATAAAGGTACACAAAGTGCACAGGAATGAAATACTTTGCTACCGTCTCTGTTTCCTGAGAGCTACAATTTTTGAATTTTCTAGGCTAGATTGAATAGATATCTTCTAGATCAACTAGTTCCATCTTTAGCCACACCGTCGTCGCTAGCACTAGGCGAGTTGGTGGTCAATCGTAGATCTATCTTATTTAAAAAAAAGGTAGAAAATTAAAAATATAATAAAAGCGTATATACATAATAACATATTTGTAATTTATCATTCCAATGTATTCTTAGACTTGAATCAATACCTGCTTTTAGGACAGACGTAACTCAAAGGTCGTCAAACTAAATCCTCTGCCAATTACCGTCAGCAAAAACGTAGAAATCTTAAAGTTATCCTTGAGAAAAAATACGTTTACGTAACTATTACGGGATGTTAGACCGGCAACTACGCCTCGTAGGATTTGGCCGTGTGACGTGGTTTAGTTACGCTGCGTAGGTAGGCCTTTGCCCCGGCCGCCGGGGCACTGATTTGTCCGTGAATACGAGTACGTGACATCACGGACGGACGCCACAAGTCAGATTTTCGTCTTGATTTGGTCCCATGTATCTACGTGAATATAGGGAGACAGTAAAGTCTGTCTCCCTATATTCACGTATATGGGAACAAAGCAATCAGAAATACGTAATTAATAATACGCATATTGGCCCAGTGCATTTATTAACTAAAAAATTTTTTTCTACTATTCAATACAAGCACGAAAAAGCGACATTGTTTTGGTTGTTTACAAAAACAAACAAACATGCTTTAATTTCATGTACGTCTTGCGTATTGCTAGGAATACGCTTTCTGATTGGATTATTTCCGATAAATATAGTGTTTAATTTAAAAAAAAACGAGTAAATCGGTGTCTTTTTACAAGACTTCATAAGGAGCGTTATTGGTACACGTGCTCCAATTGAAATAACGCAAACCAATAAAGGCTAAAAATATTATATATCATATGCTCAAATCCCCACTTGCATTCGAATTTTGGTTTTGAAATTAACTTATAGGAAAAGGATGAAATCTTGAAGTACAAACAATTGCACTAGCTGAAACTAAAATTGTGTTACTTTAATACAATGAACATTATGTATATGTAAATTAAAATTATGTATTTATTATCTATTTTATAAATAAATATTTATTTATTGTGTTATTTAAAATTATAATAACATATTTACATAAAACTATAAAAAAAACAAATAATAATTTTACATATTGTTTTCTATTCTAATTGTGAAATCAAAATTTATTTTGTTCTATTCAATGGTTTGGCTGGCTACTCATTAATATTTGCATTGAATTGAAACCAATTTTAAGAAAGCTGTTAAAGTTAAAGATACATTCAAAATTAAATATTTAAACACTTAATAATTGGCGTGCATGCCCATTATAAAATAATTTAAATAAGTACTGTATGAAACAACTACGAAACGAAAATTCAACTGCAAAATATAGACAATGCTTACATAAACGGAGCTTACTTCCACCTACACAGTAGTAAACAGTAGATAGTCATGCGAGCGACAATATTACCCATATCACTCATTTAATTATGGATTAAAAACGTCTTTCCGGTATGTAACCGTCGATACACGTTGTACAGGGTGTTGTGCGTGCGCGCCGCAAGGCAGCGTGCAGGGCGGCGTGCAGGGCGGCGCACAGGTGCCACCGGGAGTGCCGCACTCCACCGCGCCCCCCGCCGGTGTCGGAGGGATCAGAAGGTACTACTACTCAACTACTCATCATCTCACAACCTCTCACTCGCTGCTCTATACCTGCCATACTCTAAACCATACACCTCTGAGATAAATACTCGAATTTTAATTTAACACTTACTTTATTACAATTATACTGGATGTTTGGATAGACGACGGAAATATTTACAGCGATGACTAAACTTACCTAATGTTTGAAAACAAAACCTCGCGAGTATATTATGTAGTACATCCATGAATGGACAAAGTGGCGAATCGTGTTGTACAGTGAGTTATGCCGTTGACCGTTTCTGTCGTCTAATTGAATCGGAAGACTTGCAAGTAGATATTTATAATTTTTTACATATTGTTTTGTCATAATTGTTAACTGAATACGGCTTTATATATTTCCGTCGTTTGCTGAACACCATGTATAGATTAATTTATTTTTAGGATTTCGTACCTCAAAAGGAGAAAACGGAACCCTTATAGGATTTTATTAATTACGAAGTACGAAGAATCAAAATAGTACACACGCCAGAGTCTACCATCCCGGTCGCAGTTGTCCGAAATTACTTTTAATAATCCGCCGACGGACGTAATAGACGCCGAAAATGTAACTTTGCCGTTTAATAACGCAAGCAAACATTATAACGTTTAGCTTTCAGAAATTCCGACATTCCCCGACACGAATCCAAATTAGAACATTTTTGTCGTAAGAAGAGAATGGGTATAGAATATACTAATATTCTAAACGTATGTCCATTCTCTTTTAAATAAATGTTATCAAGAAATTGTAAAAACCACCGCGCAATGTAGAAAAGAGAAGTTTAATGTTAATCACTTCTGGGAATCCATTTCGCGAAGAAATTGCACAAACAAAGCACTTTAGCTGGCATATCTACATTCATTCGCGAGGAACTATTCCATTTACTGTTATTATTGCTCCACACAAATATTATCTTTGTACCGGAGCACCTATTAAAATAGGTCAAGTAGAGCGGACAAACCTCTTAGAGCTGTACATCATCCAGTACGAGTATACTCATAAATGTAGGAACCTTTCGTCGCCGTAGGGAGGTTTTGTCCTTCACTGAGGCAATTATAATTTTAGTAGTTTCATTTGAAGCCAACGTGGGCTAGAAATTATTCTGATTTAATAACACAGCTTTGATAAAACATTCTCTTTGCATCTACTGTAGCCAGTTATAACCGTGTAGGTAGACGGCACTCGAGCATTTGGTTGAAGAATTAATGTGTACCCCAGGTGTGCTATCTAGTTACCAATGCAGCAATTTTCCAAACAGCACTCTCCCTCACATTCACTAAATAAAGGACCTTTTTCCAAGTTGTTTTTCTCACAAACCCTTTGAACTTCCTTGTGTTTATTATTGTTCGATAGCGGACAAATAGTACAAAATGGTTTTTAGGAAACATTTACATTAAAAAGCAAGCTTTATACAAATATTTTTAGATGTATGTGCAAATTCTTATTTGTCGTGAAATGATATTATTACTATTGTATTTATATTTGCTCTACAATAGATATATATATATATATATGTGATTAATATGATTAATTATTACGATATCGTTTAAATATCGCATTTAAGATAATATAATTGGTAGTAATCTATGTGCTTATCTTCTGTATTTTTGCGATTATTCATATATAAACAATAGTCAAGTAAATCTATTTTATTATCTGCAACAAAACCGGCGCGACGAGCTATAATGTAAGTAATTTATTGAAAAGTTTGAATGATGAATTTTCGATATAGGCGCTCAAATTCAGAAATACCTTTTGAAAGCCATCAACTGTCCGATGGACGACTATTTCCGCTGCATGACGATATATTTTACGATTTTGCACGTTTGAAACATATTATTACTTACCTAAGTAGTTTTACATAAGTTCAATACTTTTCGAGAAATTAGACGTCCTATGCTCACATTTTATGGCATTCTGTATCCAAAACATGACCTATTTGACATACCTACTTATATTCAACAGAGAATGACCTACACCAGAAATCTGATGAACTGATTCATTGTTTAATAATTTTAAAGACATCATAGAGATATCAGTTTTGTAGGTTAATTACTCACATAACACTTGTAACTGTAATACTAATTTAAGTTACTTATTTTCGCTATTTTGTTTCACATAAATGTTTTACATATATGTTGCGAAATTGAATTGTTTTTGTGGAAACAAATATTTGTCGCACAAAACACAGTTAACGAGTACAGAAAACGCAACATAATTATGTTATCACTTGTAATGCCTACCACTTGAAATGTTGTATGTAATTTGTAGTAATATTTTGAAAATATAGCTTTAGTACCTATTTGCTGATTGTTCCATAATATCAACTCATCACGGTAGATCAATTGCATTCGCATGTACCACTTACTATTAGACATTTGCACGAACCGCAACGGAAATATCCTAAAGACGGAAATGGCAACAATTCAATTTCGCTTTTTTGCTACAGTCAGTATCAAAGCCCCAGTTGTATGGGCGACGTGCTTTAGCATTGGGCTTGGCTTCACGCCAGTTTTTGTGATCAAAGCATCTTCGGCAGTTTCCCTATTTCAATAAAGGCGATGCCGCAATGGTGCGATATTCTTATAGTAAGTAGGTAGATAAGTTATTGTGTGATAACTGCTGCATAATACAGAGTAGGTAGTGTATTATGTTCGTTACCGGAAAAGTTCGAGGTGATTCAGAGTCGGAAAATCGGCGGGCGCGGCGGACCGTCTGAGTAAATTAATTCTTGCATTCTGGTCAAGTGGGCCGATTCTCGCCTCGAACTTTATCGATAACGCGAAAGTTTTTGTTGGCAGAGTTTCTGTTAATATTCAGTATTTGTACGCAGATTCAGTCAATATTCTAGAGGGCGAGGCTATCGCGACTGGCGCACGAGGGGCGACCCGACGCTTATCAACTCACTCTGGCGCAGCCGGCAGCCTCTCGGCATCCGGAAACAGCTCGGTTAGATTACATCGTCTTTAGTAGTAGCATGTGTATATACAGTGGACCTCTATATATGTATCGCATGTACCGTAGACAGTGTTTCGATAAACATTTCAACGTTTGCTGTTAGCATATAGATTTTATCATTGTCATACTGATAGTGACGGCCACTGCGGTACTACCTATTAAATCTAGTATCATAGATAGATAGGTACATAGGCAATACTAGTATTTACTATCAGGCATAACATTCACATGTCTACCAACTATGACAAATATAATATGGTTTTGCTATCATTAGTACCTAAGATGAAATTAAATACAACTTTTCATCTTCCACTTTTAATATGCCTTCTTCCTTTAAATCTTTTAATTTACCTTCTTCTTTTTCTTTTTTGTTTTGGACCCGCATTAAAGCATTTGCCAGTGTCAAGTATTAGGTTTTTTTTCAAGTTTCTTGAATAAAACAAGTTCTAAATGTTCTAGTCACAATCTGAGTCACGTATAGCTATATCGCTTTTAGCGATAAGGCCGCCTGTTGTTGCACTAGTCTATTTAAGTACTTTGTTATTACTTTTAAGGTGTGTACAATAAAGAGTTAATCTATCTATCTATCTATCTATACAGTCAATTTATAAGTCTAGTCTTGCTTCAGTAAAGTGGTGGCGTCTTTACTAGAAGCTTCTATGGAGTTTTGCTGACAACGTAAAATCACACGTTTTACTGCTTTATTTCACTTGCCCACACTCACGCACTTTATCGAACACTTAATGAATAAAACGCCACCATTTTTATAGGATTAATATTCAAAATAATACAAGCTTAGGAAAATAAAACAATGCAACAACACGTTACTAAGACGTTCCCGCCAAAACGTTTTCCATAAGTACCTAATATACCATCCACCCATGGCATGCCATCGTATGTGATTATTTGTTTGTGTGTGTGCACAGGGAACGCGGAGGTGTACATAGTGTTAGCACTATTGATCGGCTTCCTGACCGTGGTGTTCGGGTGCTGGCTCTCGGACAACTGCTGGTCGCCGGAGCCGGAGGACCTGGTGGCGGGCGGGTGACCCGTGGCGGCGGGCGCGTGCACGCACGTGTAGCGCCCGCCGTCCGCGGCGCCACCCTCCGCGGACTCGCTGTCGCCGATGCTGGCCGCGCCGGCGGCGCGCTCGCCTGCGCTGCTGCACGCGGCGCGCCACCTCGCCCGCGGCGCCTCGCGCTGCCTCGCGCTGCCGTGCGCTCCGCCCCCGCCGCCGCCGCCACCCCCTCCGCCGCGATTGCCGGTTTTTTGACCGGACTCTCCGAGCTCTTGCCGCGTGCACGAAAAAACTAACGGGAACCATATACCGATATTAGCGAACGGTGGAGTGCACGAAAGTGAAAAATCGATGACCATTTTTGATTAATCGTCTTTGAGTAAATAAATGTGGTTGTGTATGTGGAACGTGTTCTGTGAATTTCCGTGAAAAGGTGATAAAGTGCAGGTTAACGTTTTAATAAACTGTAAGAGCTTCGATTTAGATTTTTACTTACCGTTAATATCACGATCACTATATATAAAGTATATATATGTATTGTATGTATAGGTAGTTAGGTAGGTGTATCGTCGCGACGTGCCGGCCGCCGCTCGCCGCCTGCGCAGGTGAGGCGCAGCGAGGCGGCGCGACGTGCTACGACACAAGTGGGCTCGTGTGTGTTGTGGATCTCCCGTAGAAGACGCTTCTAGCGGCCGTGCTCGTAAGTTGATCTCATCTGACCCTTGCCTGATGTGGTGCAGCTACTCGTACGACTTCTCTGTACCACTATACTGTTTTTTCTAAAAGTATGTGCCTTGGAAATGCTTTCCTCGACTTGACTCGTAGTTTAGAGCGTGTTTTGAACCATTTAGAAGAATTTCTTCTCTCTGTCTGTACGGACAAGTAATCCCATAAGTGCAATACACATCATGACCGTGCCTTTACCGTTCTATAGACTTTGAGAGGGACGTAATTAACAATAGGTTTTAAATACGCTTTCCTCAATGGAGGATCACCTACCGATGTTACTTTTGTATTTTTGTAAAATATCCAGCTTTTTTATTATTTTATTTTTAAATTAAGACGCAGTTTTTTAATAATAGAGGAAAGTTAGTTAGGGCCAACATTCTAAGTGAGCGTCAATTGGCTAATCATTAATATCTAAACCGATGTTGCTGTTGCAATAGTATCTAAGGCGAAATTATGTATAACAAGACAACGATGTATTAATAAATATAGAACTTTGATAGATTTTCATCAAATTTATGTATATTTTAATTCATACTTGCCCTTAACATTAATTGCCTAATAATCTACGCGTGAACTTTGTAAAGTCTTAAGCTACGTTTTACTTATAATTTGTCAATGGTTAAAATACTTAGATATTATTATTCTTATACTTTTATATTATTATGTACTGGCGTGTGTTATATACTCACGTATTATTACAAAGACAGCAAAAAGTACGTAGATACGGTGATGGCACTGGGCTCATTACGCATGAGATGTCATTTCATCCGTATCATGACGATAACATAGTCGGCATTGCAGAAAAAATAGCGTTTATGTAACACCCGTATATAATAATATAAATGTATAACACCATGTTAATTGTCACAATAATCTTATAATTTTTCTACACTAACAAGGTCCATTATTAAAGTAATTGGTATTAAAATAAAACTGTACATAAATACATGTTTAATTAGTTTACGCCAGTAACAACATTAGAACCTTGAATTATTACTCTCTTCATATAACTTGTCTAACTATAATAGAGAAATACAATTTTCTGAAAGTTACCAAGTAGGCTAGGCACCTGTGTAATCTTTATCTGTGTTTGTAAATGCTGCGTTTCCATCATGACTTATAAAGTAAACATCAATGATATGCTGCCAACCAAAGAAAGTCTGTAGTATCAGATATATGTGCTCTCATTGGTTGCGAATTCGTTATTGTTTACATCTTAAGACGTGAAACGTGAAGTTTGTTGTGACGTGAAGTTTTCGTATTAAGGCGGTCCTTCATCGGGAAATTTTGTTGCCTGTATATATCAATTAAACGCTTGTGTAATGTAACAATTCAGGATTAGATTTGATTAAAACGTTCAAGATCATTACTACCTCACTAAGGGCCCGGCCCAATGTCATCTGGCACGGCGCTGTTCAGGGAAATTTCACGGCGCGCCGCTAGAATCCAACGTTTTTTAGTAAGTGAAAACGTCGGATTTCGGCGCCGCGCCGGCTTTTTTGTTTCCGTTCCGGCGCCGTGCCAAATGACATAGGGCCACAGCCTAACCAGCATGCGTCTATAGTCGAATGCTTAGTTGTTTTTACATTCTAATATCAAACTAAACGATCGTATTTATTACCGAACGTGATAATATTAATATGCTAGATACAAGCCGCTTTCAATCGCAATCGGTCTTTTTGGATATCCATGGGGGAGGCCTATGTCCAGAAGTGGAGATCTTATGGCTGAGATGAGATAATGATGTGGTAATATTAATTCAATTATGTTAGTTTTTTTTTACTTTTCAGGCACTTGCTTAGTGCTTACGGTTCTTAAAAAAATACTAACTCGATTATCTTAGTACTTCTCTAGACCCTCGTTGTCAAGTATGATAAAAAGTACCCAAGACCACAAAACTAACAAGCTCAAACTCAACTCATCATAGAACTTTTTTTAGTAATTTCCAGTTTCTACATCCCAGTTCCACCGTCATATTAGATACATGTTATAATAATATTGTATTGTGATCTAATTAACATATAGGTACATACAAAATTACAGCTCAGTCGGAAATCTAGAAATGAGTCAAGTTTAATTTTCAAGTTTTGATTACAGACCAAGCTAGTAAAAAGCAAAATAAACTATGTTGATAGGCCACATTTTATTTAAATTTATTACATAGACAAAATCTGTTGTATATTAGTGTTATAAATATATAGTATCTTTACAGATCGCGCATTACATACCGGTTATTCTCAATGACTACTCTTGAGTCATCGTGTATTAACTTGTTGCAGACAAATACTCACGGTGAGGAACCGCCTTTGTAGTTGTATACCTACATTTCTGTACTAATATGAGTTTCAACTTATATAAGTATGCACAAGAATATTTGTTGTATACTTAATACTCGGATTTCTTAAGAATACTTGTAGTAACATTATGGATATGGACATTTTAAAGTAGATCAAGACGATGTCAATGAAAATATGTGCATAAGCTTTCACTATAGTTCTAAAGAAAAATATGAATGTTATGTTAAAGAAAAGTACTCAAAACTGGACGATAATACGTGCGGTAAATCTGTCTGCGTAGAAAGAATCATATATTGTGTCAAAATCGTGCCAAAAACTAAAGGTATAATGTATAGTTGTCGTACAGGTAAACCGAAAGCAAAAAAAAGCAAGTTCATACCTAATTTTAATTGTTCAGTAAAGTAAATTTTTATGAAAACAGTGTTTTCAATCTATAATTTCATAAGAGAATCACGTAGCCACGCGTTTTTCAATATATTAGGAGTAAATTGGTTCCTAGTTCTTATTAAACATCCGACACCTATACATGTTTGTTAATTTTTTAAATTTAATTATAACTTTGAAGTTCATGAACCAAGATTCATTGTCTCAAACATATGAAAAAAAATAACAAGATCAGTAAATATTTAAGTGTTGAAATCAGTTTTCTACTGTTGTGTTGTGTAGCAAAAATGCTCTATTGAAAATTCAAAGGTTCTCATATGAAGTTTATGATTGTTCACTATCCACTTGATGTAACAAAAAAAAACATTGTTCTAAACGGAAAAAATCTTCGATTCAGCTAAGCCGTGCACAGATTCACATTATGAAAAACTATTCATAGTTATTTTTCAAGAAAAAGAAATCAATGGAACACTTTGTATTATAACAACTTCTTAAAGAATAAACAATCATCGAGACAAATATATCCAAAATCTTTGAAGAATGTATACAAACTACATGCTGAATCTAAAACATTAAAATAGAATATTCAATATAGAATTAAGGAACCCGACTGAATAGTCAAATTTTTTAAGCATTGTAAATTAACAGTAGTTAGGCGGTAGTTGGTCGTAGAATAACATTTTAATCGGACAGTTAGGTGAGAACACGAGTGTGGAATTTGTAACCTACATAATACTTAAGAAAACATTTTGTACCCAATCATTTTGTAAGCATCTATGAAATTGTATTTATTTCCAGATAATACATGAGACTACAGAAGAAGGCAGATGGAATGTACCGAACTCAAAAGTAAAAGCTAACTTTTGCAAAGTATATGTTGTTGTATTTAGCTTAACAAAGGGGTTCATAATTATCGTTTGATTTGTAGATTATTTATCAATTTATATAATCGATAACTTAGTTGAAACGACGCCGCATCAGGTCAGATGCATTCTGCTCTAGAAGAAATAAGAATTAATAGAGCGATACACGTTGTAAAACGTTATAATAAAAAAGTAGGCATGAAATCTTCAAGCTCATTTACATCTTATTTCGTATCAAACATCGCTATCAATTTAAATGTGCTTGCAAAGTGAATCTACTCTATCTATTCTATCAAGTATTGAAGGCGATAACAAATAATTAATACATCAGTAGCATTCTTGCTAAGCGTTCATGCCATATACAAGTCGTTGAGGGTACTATTTCAATTGTTAATTAATCTTAAATCGCTGGCAAATTTAGCCCAATAGCGGCTTTCTATTTAAAAATCTAATACTACTATTGTACATGATTTGTTAGCGGATGAAGATTGATTAACCATTGAAATAGCTCAGAGTACTCACATAAAATAAATTAAAATAAAATAAATGATTTGATTTGCAAATATTATTTATGTTGCGTAGCGTATCTGCATACGACAGACCAGTCGTAGCTGCTACGCATTTGTAGCATCTACTACGTCAATCGTAGCGCTTAAAATATGCGCTACTTGTCGTTATTTTATCTCGGCGAAGCAATCATTGAGAATATTTTTTTTTTCTTCAAGATTGACATTAAGTTAAATAGATTGAAATATTTCTTAGTTAACATGCGAGTTAATCAATTGAATATTTAAGCAGTCTGATGTAATGATTTTTCTTAATTCCGTTTAATAATATGAACTAAATATGACTTCGTATCCTTTTTCGTATAAAAGTTGGCTTTACTCTTAAATTTTGTGCGCTCCGTCTTTCTTTTTCCAATCTAAAAATACTACATTTGAGATACATTTTAATCGCCTTAAATCTATAATTTTCACAAAATCATTCCCATTTTTCTTAAAAACGTAAAAAGTGTAAGATCAGGCAATAATTTAAAAGGCTCTGCTGAAGTGGAAGCATTTATCTCTTACATATTTTTGAATATACAAATTAAAACATGTAAACATAGTAAATATATTCTTTGGAGTTCTGCTATGAATGTGGAAAAAATATTTTTTTGATTAATTGTTTCATTAAAAGATTGTAATAAATTCGAGGATATATATTTTTGTTTGTAATACAAAACAGTGTCACCGTTGCGACCGAATAATATCGTGCGTTTTTTCTGGTCAATTAAATACATTAAACAGATCACAACAAAACTTATTTACTGGCCAATTTAGCTTTCGATTCAAGGTAGACCTTAAAGTTCAAAGTTGGGGCTAACGTGAGTCCTATAGCAGTTCAAGATGGTAAAGATACATTTCGGAAAGTAGGAATCAAAACAAACTCACTCTTTTGGGGGAGAAAAGGCAGCCTTGAGTTTTGTTTCAGCAATCTTTAATTCGTTAAAAATAAAAAATAAAATGTGTAAATGAGAAAGCTTTTAATGGAAAGCAGGCTCTTAAATATCGAAACTTTATATCGTACAATGTATAATTTACGGTTCTTAATAAAAATAAATATTCATCCACACATACTTAATTAATAAAGCAACATGAAAATATACTTATTTGTATAATTGTACCATGGTATAAAAAAAAACATCAATCGAATAAACCCGTATACTATTTTTGTCATGATTAATGTAATGAATATTAAGAAAATCCTATATTTAATTAAGCCTTCGCTCGGAGTATGTGACTATCTCTTTCTGGTTTATTTTTACTTTTTAATATTATAAGATCGTTGAATTGTGATATTATGAAAATGAAAGAAAATCCATTTTTAACTGGAAGAAAAATATAATGTATCAGCTGCTTCTCTTCCCGGGTACACTATATAAGTCAGTTAAGGGACTTGAGAGAATTTGGCGTTTATGCATTTAGTTGCGTTTGCGATGGGTGACCTCCTCCTTCAATGCAAGCCAGCATATAGTACATCTTACCCTTTAATAACAGTCAAATGTGGCGTAAACGACCAACTAATTTCGGCACTAATCAAAGATTTTTTTAATAAAACTTTGCTTAACATCATTTCGTTTCTATGTAAATATAATTATCTTTTAGTTTAATAATATTACCTTTTAGTAAGGGAGTACAAAAACAATATATAAAATACCTACACATACTAAATAAAAAAATAAAAAATATTCGAGGACATTTCACACAACGCCATCTAGCCCAAACTAAGCAAAGCTTGTACTATGGACACTAGATGGTTGATAGAATACATTTATATACTTTGTTTTTCGTAAATACATACTTAAGATACATAGAAACACCCAGACACTGAACAAACATCCATGCTCATCACACAAATGTTCGCCCTGGGTGGGGATCGAACCCACGACCTACAGCTCAGGAAGCAGTCGTACTACCACTGAGCCACGAGGCCTGTCAGAAATATATTAACATAATATAATAAAATAAAAAGTCTAATTCTTAACCTTATAGTTATATTATATCTTTAAAAAAAATATGCAAAAAAGAGATAGCACGCACTCCGAGTAGACCCATATGTGTGTGAAAAATATAATCTTAGACTAGAGAAAAAGACAGAAGAAGCACACAGAACTTGAAAAATAAACCAACATTTTGCAAATAAATATGAAAGAATACAGAATCGTATTTAGAGTTTATACAATAATTAGTGTTTTCGAGATTTTTTGTTTATAGAATATGTGTGTTATTATTCTCTAGTCTCTAAATCTATTTAATATCTGACTGTTATATACGTTAAATTAAATACAATTACGTATGCTTTGAAGAATTTTCTTCACTTTGGAGTTACGTGCGCTCACTCTGCTCTTTTCTGTAGTCTGAAGTTATTAGTCTGTATTTTGTATGAATTGTGTAAATATTTCGAGAAATCATTTGGGGATTGTTTCAAGAAGGAGACGCAGATAGCTTGGCTGGTCTAGGAATTGAGAGAACTCATAAGCTCAAACTAATACTTAGCATATACATTATAATGTAGTTTAATATTGTCATCATTTGTCACCAATAATTAAATGTATTAACTCAAAATCATCTTTCATTACACGCCCTTAATTAAACAAATATTACATATACTATGTGTATAGATAAAAATTCAATAAGCTTATTAATCGAAAAACTATACCCGACTACTTCTTTAACCTGGGGTACATCTTTTCCTTTGGAATTATTTAAAAATATATAGAGAAATTTAGTAACATAACAAATATTTACTTATTTAGCTATCTCATTTGATATAAAACACTACACCTTCAATAAAAAAAACGAGAATTTATAAAATCCGTCACATTGGATATATAGACAGTGATTATGTAGCTTATGAAACGCGGGAGTGAAAAAAACGCATCGATTGACACCCTATTTGTAGAAACTAGATTAAAAAGAAATTAAAGAAAAAACATAAATATACTTGCGTACATAGACTCTTAACATCCTTTTTGCATAGTCGGGTAAATATGCAGTTCTAAACAGAATCTTTTCAGCAGAAAAACGGTTTTCACCAGGAATATAGGGCACGATGCTATCCGAGCTGTGAGGGTGACACAGAAAACCTTTCTCGTCGGGTGCTCCCATAGTATTTCTAAAGCTGCGCATCTATACCTACACCACACTCATCTGCGATATTAAAAGAAGTCGCCAGGGTCGTCAGCATATTCAACTAAGAAAACAAACTCACTAGGTCGACTCGTTTATTTGTCTAATGTTTACTTGTACTTTTATCAGCATTGGAGATGTAACATATTTTTTTTAATTTCTTAAACTAAACATCTATTCATCTTAACTAGACAAACAAGTCGTTACAATAATTTACGAAGCTACAAAAATAAATCATAGAAATCACAAACGTAAGTAGAAAAGACGATCGTCGAGTCCCTATTTACGAGTATATTTGTGCTCTGTTTTAAGTGAAGAGTCTCAAGTCGATTGCTCTAAGCGAAAAGGGTCGTCGGCGGTGACACTGCAAGTCGTTGGTTGAATGAAGAGTTCTAAGGTCATCGCCCATTGAACCGCATTGTCGATAGACCAGTCAGACCAGTAAGTATTCAATCATAATCGCGTAGCAAAACTTGCGTTCCACCTAGCAACCGGACGAACCTGTGCCGCTTAGCGAACACGCGTTGCCTATGCGGACTTCACGGTATAGGCGATAATGAAAGCATGCAGGCCGTTTGTAACTGAAACTAATAAACCTAATATAATCACTAGTTTGCAAAATATACTTTTCACACACTGACACAGACTGAAAATATAGTCATGTCGAAGTTTTTTAATTTTTCAATGATATTATTAGTACAAGTAATTATAAATATAGTAAGGCTATGGTTTATAATTTTTAACAATTTATTGACTTTAAATAAATAATGTTTTACACTCAGAGCTCCCCATTAAGTATCGTGAAACCAAACACCATTAAACACATATAGTGACAGAGACAGTCAACACAAACCCCGAACAGATACTTAAACTCGTCATTCAAACATTTTTCTGTAAGTAAATCGAACCTAGGACTTCCTGTTTCTAAAACGGAGAAACCAATACTAAGCCGAAAAGGACGTCAACATTGTACGTTTTATATTTTTATGTCGTAGTGTTGTTGTGTGAATTAAAATTGGATCCATATTTTATTCCCCTTTTCATTTACCTTATTGTGGTTCAGATGGCGCTGATCTTGCGCTGCAACAGTGTAATAGATTACAGCCTTTCATTTGCTATCTAAACATCCGAGCTTGCGGAACACAGCTGCCACTGACCGCAAAATACAAAAAGTTTCGCTTTGTCTGAAACAAGTTAGTTGCACTGTCTGAGAACTAACGTGGACATCAGCTGTTATTAACTTATGAAGAGACCTCAATATACCAATATTATGTATTTAATATTAAGTTTATCTCAGAACTTACAAGACTAAGAAACAGACATCAAGTTTCTCGCTTTTATATAATTTTTATTGTAATCACCATTTAAACGATGTTAATAAAGACAACTTGCCATGCTGTCATCATGTTATAGTCTAGTAAAAATAAGATTTGTGACAACATAAAAGACACTTTTTTTATACATTTTAGATCTACGATTGACCACCAACTCGCCTTGAAAATTCCAAGATTGTAGGTCTCAGGAAACAGAGATGGCGGCAACGAAATCCATTCTTGTGCAGTACGCAACAGGAATGTGGATCAATATCGCTAAGTACGGATTTTTGGCATTTCGACGAGAAATGGGTGGTAATTCGCCAACTTTCTGCTAGTCCTGTAGTGAAATGGTGAGGGTGGAATTAGGTCGTGAAGCTCTTGCGCACATTCCCCGCAATGAATCCTGTAGAAAATAGACAGACATGCTACTTTACGGCGATGCTCGAGACTAAGTAGCTTATCGTCACCGATTAACCTCACAGATTGCCGGTCCACTGATTCCAAAGCTTCCAGCTGATACTTGGCTGATCCATCAAAAAGGTGGCAGCAGTACTCCATACACGATCGGACCTGTGCTTGATACAGATGAAGCAGTTGTCCCGGTGAGAAGTATCGCCTAACCTTATTAATGATGCCAAGCTTATTGATGATATTGTTATTTAAATGAATGTACTGGTGTTTTGAAATACATTTGACACAATTTCATAATGATATTATAAAAGATAATTTTGTTACTTTTACACGCTCAAACGGCTGAACCGATCGTTATGAAAATTAGTATAGAGATAGCTTTGGACCTGGAGACGGACATAAGCTATTTATCATAATCATAATCATCACCGTTTTTCATAACTACGCGAGTGAAACCACGGAACGCAGCTAGTCTATAAATAGGGGATTATTGTTGATCTATGATCCTTAATTATTTACCTATCATAATTTCAAAGAATCCCCCCAGTTGCAAATACTGCGATCTGCTCCATACAAACACAAATTAGTATCCATGGTGTTTGGTTACTATACAAAACATTGAAAGGGTAACAATGCCTATTGAGTACTTTTTATACATAGTCATCATCACATATTCGTATATTTACAAGTACCTATGTACAATAAAAGAAAAACAAAATACCCGACTGCAGAAAATCAATTTTTGCAGTCTAACTTACGGTTTCGTTACGATTAATACTTAATTTTTTGTAAGAAAGTATGCGTAAAATCGCTGTAAGAGATTATAAATTGCGCATTTATAATTCTTTAGAATAATTCTATTAAAATCCCTTGTTTTTTACGAAATAGTTCCTTGGAGGTTACGAAAAAAACGTTTTATTTATATTTTTGCAAGAGCTGTATTATTATTATTACACAAAAATATAGCCTATGACACTCTGGAAGCAAAGATGAATCTAATATCACCTCGTACATCAAAATCGGTCAAGCCGTTTAGGCCGTCATATAGAAACATACATACATACACTCGAAAAACATAATCCTTCTTACGCAGTCGGGTAAAAACAAGTGACACGTTTCTAGTATTCTTCCTACGCATTTGTAGCTCAAAACTGTATACCACAGGACAAGTAAGTTGAGTGATAGAATTTAAAAATAAACATTATTTCAACTTCAAAGTTAGGACATTAATTACATTTTTGTATCCAACGCTCCACTTATATACCGCGTAGTACATCTACGATAACGTTGCTACACGTTATCGTAGATGTACTACGCGGTACAAACTCATCTATGCCGACGTAGCATCTCTGTGGAACAGTCGTAGCGCTTGCAATTTAGCTACGTAAAACATTCCATAATTTTAACACAGAGAGCAGCTAATATGTGTTTTTCTTTCTCAGATTCCGATGAAATGATATCAGTAAATTTGTCTCAATATTAACATGCGAATACATTAATTACTATGTGCATGTACAAGTAGAAAACATTAAGTTTTGTTTAAATTATAAAATACTAGATATTATTCATGAAACATGATATGCACATTCAAAAATAAAATATAAAATGTTTTTATTTGCTTAAAGCTTTTCTTTGGGTTTACTCGTTATCTGTATGGGCAAACGGCGAAAGTCAAAATCTTCGAACAAGTTCCTATTCCAGGCTAGATATGTTTTTCCATTTTTAGATCACACTAATACCTACTTTAAATCAGATGCGCTTTAACCGATCATAAACAATAATAATTTATTCTCAATTAAATATAGGACACATTGCGTGTACACGTGTTAAAACAAACCAAATAAAATTACATATTTGACGCCTATTAAAAAGAACATTCAGCGACCCCAAATTAGCATATTAACAAGCTACATTCCCCGCAGCTTCTTTGTGAGTGAGTGCTCTTGAAAAGTAAAAGGTCGGTGTGATCTGCACCTACGGCGGTAATAAACGCGATGGCCCATATCGGCGCTATATCCGTCGCGAGCGCGATGGAACCCGGGAGCACGTGCTTGCCTACTCCCGCTGAATAACGTATAGCTTTATACCGAGCCCTTCTACTTTAGAGACGAGCGCTCAGCTTGCCTCGTTTCGATGGCTGGGGAACTTCGTAAGATGAATCAATTTGGTGTCGCTGAGCCACGTTTTAGCGCCCAGAAAAAAAATCAAAAATAAAAGATTTTTAGATTTTTTAATAATGTAGTATATACAAATACACAATAGATTTCTTGTAGATTGACGTGCTTTATCCTAGGTCACGTTGTCGTTTATCAACTGATGCTGGTAGACTAGTCATCAAGTCATCAACCATGTCATTTCATCAATAATATATAAAAAAAACTATAAGCTCAGTCAATAAGCCCGCCCCGAATATAATAAATAAATAAATTCATAATTAGAGAAGCAATCGCGAAACAAACATACATACGTACAATATTTATAGATAACTAAAAAACTTAAAAAAATCGACTTCAAAGTACGCAATTTGTTTAGTTGAAAGACATATTTTTCCAGTTATTTTGTTATAAAAATCAAAGTACTGTTTACAAGTACTGTTTGTAAGTACTAATTTTGACCTACTAAACAAAAAAGAATCATGAAAATAAATTCATAATTGAAGGAGTAATCGCTAAGCAAACAAAAAAGCATATACAGTCGAATTGAGAACCTCCTTCTTTTTGGATGTTGGTTAACAAAAACATACAGCCGAATTGAAAACTTCCTTCTTTTTTTAAGTCGGTAAAAAATATAGTACATTTTCTTAAAAAAATATATTTTTTTATAAAGAAAAACTAGAATTCAGATTCCGTAGATTGACCATCGTCCGTGATTCGTCAAAAATGATTAAATTGATTTTTTTGTCGAATATTTATCATGTTGTCTTCTAGTTTTACAAATGACGATTTTTGTATAGGTTCATTCAATCTTTTTATATCTTTAAAATGTAGTATGCGCGAGCGAGAGGCACAATGGTTGAACTACGGACTCTTCATATTTAGAACTCTGTAAATACATTAAAATACACTTAAAAAAATTCAGACTCGCATTTTGCATCACTGTTGCTCACATCTTGCTGTATGTAAGTAATAATGATTTACTATTTGGCAACTAGTTGTATATACTCGTATTAATTGCCATTACGGCTGGAAAGATATTTTGGTATTTATTTTGTAATTTTACTATCATCCAATGTTTTGGCCATATTTTGGCAATTATGTTTTAAATCATATTTTTAAAATTATAATTGGGGAATTTGTAACGTCAAAACCTTACCTAATCTTTTGGACTAATGATTCCAATGTAGTCCTTGTATTCTTATTTATTATTGTCAAAATAGAAATAAACTCAAACAACCTTGGAACACCCAACAACCTTGGAACCTACAACCTACAACCCACCTACAATCTTGGAATTTTCAAGGCTAGAGTGAATAGATATCTTCTAGATTGATGAGCTCCATCCTCGGCCACACCATCGCTTAACATCAGGCGAGTTGGTGGTCAATCGTAGATCTATCTTCTATAAAAAAAGAAAAAAATAAACTAAAATATTCAAATCAGATCACGTTTTTACGAAAGCAAATGTCATGACGCCATCTTTTAAAATTCATTAAGTTATTAAGCGTTTATTTAAGTTATTATACATTATTTTACCGATAGGAAATACGACCGTCGTCGGTCAGTCAATTAGCTGAGCATGAGCAATAAGCTTACATACTGGGGAATGATATGGGTTCGAATCCTGTCGGTTGTAATTTTTTTTGGCAATTGTCTAAAATATTTTCAGACTAATATCCTGACAGGTAAGGTAAATAACTAGGGTAATTACTAGGGTAGATATTACTGACGGTATATAAATACATACAAACTCACTCGCAGACAGACTGCATGGACGGGCATAATAAAATTGTTAGAGTTCATCGTACTACAGAATCCCAAAAATTTAAAATATTTTTTAAAGAACGATTATAAAAAACTACGCGTTACTATATCATCTATAGAATAAAGAACTCGGTAATTGTGTATCGTAGAAATTAAATTATTCTCTCTCCTGAATTATATATGTTACATATTAAATTAACATATTTTCCCCTACCAGTAATAACGTTTTAGAATCAGTAACATCAATTTTGTACATGGAGCTCCTCAACCTCAATATTGTGCATGTTTTATTTTCTACGTCCATATAACCAGGTTCTATATGATGGTATAAAATCAGATATCTACGATACGTTCATTAACAATTCGGGCCCCTACCCGTCCGTCCGTCCACTGTAATTTTAATCCGTTGTGTGGAGTGAAATTTTCCTTCTCGTGGCAAGAATGCCTAGAATTCCACGATGTGAGTTTCTATTTTACTACATTTGACTCGCAGTAATCCGGCCTTTCTGTAATCCGGCACTCCCTAGAACTTATAAAATATAAATATTGGTAGACGTTTCACACAATACTATCTAACCCAAACTAAGTAAAGCTTGTACTATGGAAACTAGATGGCTGATACTATACCTACATAATATATACTTTTTTCTAAATACACACTTTTGATATAGGGATTGCAACCCAGTATGTTTCTCAGCCCGGCCGGGCCCGGCATCATTCGTCGTCAACGCCCGGCGGGCCCGGCCGGGTTGGCGAGTTAGTGTGTTAGCGATGAAACCGTTAAAGTATTTTATGACAATTTGCTATATAAGAATGGAAAAGGACAATAATTCAAGTTTACGAATTAATATTTATTTCAAACTAGTAAATCAACAATAATCAGTCTCACACAAAGTCTCAAAATCTCTGATTTAATACAGAATTTATTACTTTTACATATGGACGGAATAATAACATTAGTATTAGTAATTATAATTTCTTATAAGTTTAAGCAATCAGGTCTTTCTCTTTACTCGTTATAGTGTCCATTTGAAACATAGTATTAGAATAAGAAACTAATAAAGCTTAAAGCACTAACTTGTCATAACAACTTAGATTAGATAGATAGATAAACTTTGGTAGCTTTGGTATTTGGTAATATTATAAACAAAACAAATTCTTATTGGCGCGTCAGAATGGCAACGTGATAGCTCGCAGCGGTTGTCATGCGAATTTTCTATGATTTTCCGCGCCGCGGTTTTCATACCTACCGGGCCCGGTGGGTGTCTTAAAAGGCACCCACCGGTTTGCAATCTCTATTTTGATACAAGAAACACCCAGAGACAGAACAAACATTTGTTTGTCCTGGGTGGGGATCGAACCCAGACTGTTGAGAAGGCCTCAATACCAACTGAGCTACGAGACCATTCAATTATTATTATCTTTATCATAAAAGTATAAATGTATCAAGGCAAATCTTCCTTAATACACGCTTAAAGTAGTTGTGACTTATTCGCAGCCCCGTAACTTTTGCTCGACATGCACTCATAATGCTTAATTCAACATGCATCAGTTTATTTATTGTGAATGTGATAGTGGGCATTCAACACAGCTTATCCATGTATTTTTACAAATATAATAATTTATTGAATTACTAGGAACTAATTTTCAAAAAGTTCCCTTCTACAACTAATCGGTGACAGAACTCTATAGTTGAATAAATTTGATCATCCGGCACCCTGCAAAACGTTTGTCGGGTTACAGCGATTCTACTCTATTTTGTTTATAGATAACGCGGCTGCGTACAGTCGCTTTATTTACACTGAACTCCGCGCCGGCCTGAGTTTGTTTTGGGTTTTGTGATGTCAGAACGCGGAACATACGAGCTGAATAGCCGAATGTTCATCGAATACAAATGGTGGTGTAACAACATTATTTTGTCTCTGTAACCACTGTTAAATATCTATTTGCAATTTAAATAGTTATATAAACCGTTACAAAACTTATAAATAATGTATAATTGTAAATACTACTATATTAGTACTTACTATAGGAACCTACAACTTTTAGCATCATAAATTTATTATATGTATATCTACTAAGAAACTGATTATAGTTCTTAAAATAACTCAATTCAAGACAAGAACGAAATTCTCATATAATTTTATTCTTTACACCTTAAACAATATTACGTAACAATAAAAAGTTAGTGAAACAACAGGCGGGACAGGCCGGAATTTCAGTCTAAAGGAAGCCAGGGTCGAATGCTTGAATTTGTCTCCCGATTGGCGCGGGAAATCTAGTTAATCATATGCAATGCTGCTGGGGAAAAAATGAATTTCAACTAGCTCCTCTTATCGCAGTTTTTTTGCTTAACTATTTATTTATTACTTCATCCAAATTCCATTTAAACATATTTTTCACTTCAGTTTTCTGTCTCTCTCTCTCTTTCTCTCACTGTTGCTGTCCCACACCAGGGCAAAGGTCTCCCCCAATCTCCCTCCGCATATCTCGGTCCACTGCCACCTCTAGCCAAAAATTAAATAATTTGCGCAGTAAAATTGTCAGAAAAGTGAAAAAATATTGTACTTGACATTGCGTAAGTGTATTTTATTGTGATTATTTTTTATTTATTTGAAAAAAGTTTTAAATAAATTGAAACAACTGCTTAGTAACCTGTAATACAACACTGTTTATCTACTTTTATATTAATGATAACCGATTCCTGCAACTATTATATACAATTATTTTTTATGAAATGGTGGAACCATCTATAAACGCGGCGCATTAGTGATTGAGCCGGCATTCATTGCTGATAACCAATCAATCATCTCACTTAGCGATTTTTTCTCAATGCGCACTCATTCCGCGGCGTTCATCAATCGTTTAATGGTCATTACGTAACTATACTTTCCATTTTTTATTGAATACTGATTGATATATATCAATTATATAAATAAACAAATTATAAAAAAAAAACTTTATTTCAGACACAGAGAGATCCATACTATTAGTATATATTGTATTAAATTATAATTATTATATGTTAATTAAATTGAATTAAATAAAAATTACATGTCACATTAAAATTAAAAATTAAATATTCTATGTATGTTGATTTCATCCAATTCTATCATCCCAATGTAAAAAAAAAAAATGTTTACATCAATTATATTGATTAAAATTTAAATTGTTACTTCTATATTAGACTATAAAAAGAAGATTTATTTCCTGGTGGTAAAGGGAAGACCAAAAAGATATTTATTACTTTTCCGTTTGGGAGTATTAGGGTTAGCATTGATTGATGATTATTAGCAACGAGTAGCAAATTAGCAAGTATTCTTTACTAAACAATTTTGAATAAATAATAATAAGTCAATTAAGTCATAGTCCCACTCAGAGTATTTTTACCGACAACATAAAAAGATACGTTCCACTACTTTATTTCACTTTCCACTCTTTTGCATACGATCGAACACTTATAAATAATACATAACTATTTTTTGAAGTTCCCGGCAGCTTAGTGGTGAGACCGTCTGACTTGCGATCCGCAGGTCCTGAGTTCGATCCCACGGCACGCACCTCTGTCTTTTCGAAGTTATATGCGTATTGTTGTTTGCCGCCAACTTCAAACGGTGAAGGAAAACATCGTGAGGAAACCTACATGTCTGAGAGTTCTCAATGATCTTGAAGATGTGTGAAGTCTGCCAACCCACACTTGGCCAGCGTGGCAGACTATGGTCTAACCCTTCTCACAATGAGAAGATGGCCCGTTCCCAGCAGTGGGACAGTTTGTACAAACAGGGCTGATAAAAAAAAAAAAAACTATTTTTACATCATTAACATTTCAAAATAACATAAGTTTAGGAAAATAAAAGTGACGGCCAAAGATATTCCCATCACAGCAACGACATTATTATTCGTTATTTCGCCATAATTCTCCCTAAAATGAGATGTGTTGTCAAACAGAGTTATTTGTCTCCACTTACGTCAAGCTGTTCTGAATAAATGATAAATCAATAGATTTCTCAAAGTTCAAGGATAAAAACGATAGATGATGTCACCATAAATACAAGATGGCGACTAGCATAGAGATAAATCGGGCTTTGGTTATTTTCTTAGCACAGATTAAGTTTTTCCACACATATGACAGGTTATTGGCACTTCAATTTAAAAAGCTACGTGCGAAAATCATCATCATCGGCTCTACTCGAGAACTGTTGGGCACCATCGGCTATCAATTATAAGTACGTACTGTGCCCTGCCGATTGCCACTTCAACTTGTCAATCCGCTATGATATATCAGTCACATGCATACGTGATCTCTTCATTTGTGTTACCGTCAGAGCTGCAGCAGATATGTTAACTTTACGTCCCAAAACAACATACGACGCATTAATCAATAATTACGTTAAGTCTACAAGCTGTGACAAGTACAAGCTTTGCTTAGTTTGGGCTAGATGGTGTTGTGTGAAATGTCCACAAATATTTATTTTTTATTTTATTTTGTGACGAGTATCCAGTAAAAAAAATCATTTTAGATTCTTATTTGCCTCAATGCCCTAAAACTGAATCTTATTTTTAGGGTTCCGTACCTCAAAAGAAAAAAAACGAAACCCTTATAGGATCACTTTGTTGTCCGTCTGTCCGTCTGTCCGGGTGTCAAGACCTTTATCTCGGGAACGCGTTAAGGTATTGTGTTGAAATTAAAATCATATACGCAGATCAATAGTCTCTTGCTGCAGATAAAAATCAAATTTCTCAGTTTTCGTAAAAAAAAGTTACAGCCGAATATGTCGTAAAAACGCACATTTTGACACTCACAAGGGAAGGGATTCAAAATCTATGGGGTACTTCCCGTTGACCTAGAACTTTGAAATTTGGTAAGAAGCATTGTGTTAGGGTACACATATAGGAAAAAAACCGAAAACAGGTCAATTTAATTTAATCCTATTTTTTTTATCTTTATGCAAGGAATGAGGGTCAAAATTTTAAAGTAAATTAACCGTACCATATCCGTCACCGTTATCATATGAAAGAGCTTCAGTAGCATAAGCTAAAACATGTTTTAAATATTTTTACGATGTATATTTTTCGGTTTATGAAGGGAAATATAAAAAAATCTATGTTTTTTCTACTATTTTGTACGGAATCCTCGGTGAGCGAGTCTGACTCGCAACTTATCCGGTTTTATTTATTGTTTATTCATGTTCGACAAAACTGTCTACCCTTGATTAACTGCCTTTTTTAACTTTAACAACTTATTCGTCGGGCTGTCTTTAAAAACCAAAGTAAAGCCCCAAAATCGACAATAACTAACAATTAAGTTAACTCAGTTAAGTTTACCTATTGAATGTTAAGTTTTGGCTCCCACGTAAAGGTGTGTTATCTATGGTATTTTTTGATATGTCACTTTCATTTAGTACTAAGTAAGAAACGTCACTGTCAAATTACAAAAGTGGCAAAATAGTCGTTATCAACATAAGGCCGTGGGGCGCCCGAGCATAAACGGCGAACAGGGAACGTTCATCATTTTTACGTATTCTTCAATCTCTCAATATAAATACAGAAACTGATATCATTTCTGTATTAGTAATTTAGGTTACAAATATGACGAATTCCATATAACATGCTCCTACTTATACAAAAGCAAAACAAAGGATGTGTCTCTGATCACAAGACTCAACCAACATATACCCATCTCGCTATCACGTGAAGGTACTTCCAGCACAGACTACTCGTAAGGAAGATATCAAAAGTTTTCGTTTACAGGCACGAAGAACTCTGGAGTAAAGTGAGAACTCCAATATTTTAGTCACGTCTTGTGAAGCGATAAATATAACCGCGGCTCACACTAATAATTCAAGGAACTGGTGTGCCAACTACAGATATTGAAGCATTTGTCCCGGTACTATTAAATAACCTATCTATACATACACCGTGTTATGAAAATCAAGAAAAATATTAATATACCTAATTCATTCAGAATCGAGAGTATAATTGTCTAATTATTTAGGGAGGTTTTTTTAGAACACATTTTTTTTTTATCACTTAACCTTCATCTATTTTTAACAGGTTTAAAAAAGGAGGAGGTTATCAAGTCTAATATTTTTTTTTGTTATATTTGTTGCCGCATAGCTCCGACATTTTTCAGTCTCTTTGATTTGGAATTTATGTTATGTTTATTGAACGGATACACTTTCAAATTAGTCCGATAGAAATTTCCACAGAATTCGCCCTATTTACATACGAAATTTCATTGAAATCGATTATAAATTACGTATTTTAAAGTAAGTTGTTTTAGTATCTTAAATTGTAATAATTATCTACTAATATAATTATGACAAGTAGAAAATCGGGCCAGCAACCGTACTCTCAACTTTTATAGCGATGCAAAGTTCGCTCAGCGCTCGTTTTTATCTTGCTTTTTCTGCAATTAAGAGAGTGACACAAAAGTCGAAGCGATTATTAAAATATCACAATTTTAAGTATACTTGGATTTTTAATTAAACGGCGTAAACTGACAGACCAAAATGCCACTTGCTCAAATAATGATACCAGCTTTCAAATCATAGTGATGGGATATTTGAGTGATATAGTTCAAAAAGGTCGTAACACGGAATGAAAAGAGTCGCTTCTCATTAAACAGCAGCAACAGTAGAGATGCTTGTGAAGTATGCGTCTACTTATGTGTGGTATATAATCCCATATTTCCAACAATCTTTTCTGTGATTTATATTTCTGGCTCAAGCACGGACTGAGATCGAAAAATTGTTTTTCCATTTTTTTATACACTTTCCGGTTATTTTTATTTATAAATCTAAACATAAGAAGGAATCATCGTATGTGTCGTGAGTTAGACTGAATAGTAAAAAGAAAGATGTTAGATTGGGTTTTAATTATTCATTTATTCTGTAGGAAACAAGTAGCTCTTATAGTTTCGCCAGGTCCGTTCGCCTGTCTGTCTGTCCACGGCTTTGCTTAAAGACTGTTAGTACTAGAAAGCTATAATTTTAGTTTAGGTATATTTAAACCAATCACGCAGAAAATGTGGTCCAATGAAATTTAGATAATTTATTTTGGGGAACTTACCTTACACATAAAAGTTTTTTTTCTCAATTGACCATAATGTAGCGTAGGGGTCGTTGCATAGGTAATTGATAAATAATGTAAGTTTGTGCATATTTTTAATTTTAGAGACCCGTTTGTGAAATATTAAACTTTAAAATGTTATTTTTGCTAGAGCCAAGTGTGGAAATAAGAAGCAAATCCCTCGTTTGTTCTTCTTTGTTTGTTTGTTAAGTAACGAGTACTAGTATGAAATATTTTAGTTTTATAAGTCCATTGCTAGCTAGCAAATACACATTATGAACAGAAATTTAGATTTTTATAAATAATTAGAATACAACGTAATGAAATAGATCAATAATCTGAATCAGTTCATTTTAGTAGCTCTTTTTAGCGCAGTACTATTTTAATTTCATAAAAAAGCGGCAACATTCAATCTGTCAGTTTACTCCGTCTAATTAAAAATAAGTTCATTTGAACTTTTGTCTCACACTTAAGGATTCACTCAACGCGCGCAGCTGTCTCTCTCGCGCATCACAGCCTTTTTAATCAAATAAAATCATTGAATAGGAATATTAGAAAAGTGAGAGGCGAATTTGTTTATTGATAGGAGAAATATTTCGCTGACACGTAATAACACTTGCGGAAATAAGACAGAATTTGAGACGTTGATCAAAATTGAACAACGTTTTTCGGTCGTTAGGTTCTACGTTTATTTATTTATTTTTGGAAAACAAACAGCTTTGAACATATATAGAGTATAAATTAATATTACAAAATAAGCCTTACAGTTTTCACCAATAGAATTTATGTTTACAAGCCAATAAACATCTGGTAATTAAATACTTTTTAAAATAATAAATAGTAGTAATACATAATTAAAAGTTACTAAGCCATATTATAATCCGTACAATCATAGAATGGATCAAACAGTCTGCTTCCTTGCTTCCTGAGACACACAACATGGATCTTCTATATCTGCTAACTTTACGGGTATCTTATAATATACTTATATTGTATTCTTGTGGTATCAACAAAGTATTTTAATTGTATTGCATCAAATTTACTCAGTGAATTCTGTTCAAGTTTTGAAAACTGAAATTGTATTGAAACATAGCATAGAATACTTATTCAAACTCACTTTCCAATAAAAAATGCAATGAGCTTAAGGCCGGTTCATTCATTTGGAAGTCATGTATGCCACGTCTATATACATATAAACACCTCGTTTTTCGTCGGCGGTTAAAACCAGTTATGGTGTCTGAAGGATTATACAAAATACAGTGGTCGATGATTTTTCGTATTACGTCACTATTAATACAATTTCATATTAAGAGCGTGTTTGTGTGAGAATGTGTGTTATCTCTCTTTAACGCATGAATGAACTTCTTTAAGGTTAGAAATACCTACATTAGACCGAATACACACACTTCAGTACCAATCTTTAACTCTACACAACTATAAATTTTCAAGTTGCCTTAGAAAACGTTGTTTTAGGATCGGATGCGTTCAAATTGGATGGTTCAATTGTGGTTTGTTTACTTGTCTTAAAATGTAAACAACAATGGCTAACTGGTAACCAATGTGCGTTATTACTTTCAAAACTCGTGTTCTTATTGGTTGCCGTCATGTAAGACACTTAGAAAACAAAGACAACGTTGTAAGTACGAAATTATGTCTAAGTATGTTTGTCAAAATCACATATTTTCTATGCAGTAGGAATGACCTGAAATGCTAGGCGTTAACATAATATTATAAAGTTCAAATAAGTTACAAAGTTATAGACAGTTCTAATATTACATATATCCGATGGGACTTGGGACACCTCCTTGGCCAAAATGGTAAAGGCTCCCTAGGTCACATCGGGATATTATGCGGGTTCAAGTCCCGTCGGATGTGTGTAATTTTTGAACTGTCTATAATTTTGTAGATACTTCAGTGGGTAAAGCATTAAAAAATATCGAATATTCAAATAAGTAACTCATTATTAAAGTAGTTAGAATAAGAAGAAAAACAAACAAAACAATAACTTTTATAATTCACGTCGAAGGAGAAAGTATTAGACCTGTTTTTTTTATCTAATGATATTAAATAAAAAGAATAATAAAATAAAATAATAATAATGTGTTTATTAGCATACAAATAGACATATTACAGATAGGATATTACATTATCTAGTGACAACAGGCAAGATGTTATATGAATATAAAACTACATAGACGAAATAATTACAATAATAATAACAAAACTGGTAAATTATGGCTGTAGATTTAAAGAGTTAGCTTCGGGCCCCAAACTAGGCAATGAACCCTGCGCCTTGGAAGCCCAAATCACAGGCTACATTGCCTATTGTAAAAAAAACTACCGTTGACTTTCTATTCATAAATCCATCACATAGCACCAACTGTCAACGAAACAATCACTTTCATCCCTACTTAAAGATTTTATGTCTTTATCTATCTGTTGTGATGCACGAGAGAGATAGCCGCGCGCCTTAAAGACAGTCTTAATTTTAACCGTCAATCGCTTTTAGTCATCCCTAATTTTAGAAGACAAAACTAAGTGTCGCCTACCTTCGCTTATTACCCGTAACAGAACATAAATGTAAACGCGTTGGCGATTCTCTCACAATACGATATTCTGGATGTAGTTCGACCCTATTAGGACCAATTATGAGAATGAAGCAGTTCGCGATTGACCTGATTCTACGATCGATTTTTACATATAGATTTTTGTTAACATTTAGTATTAATAATAAATATTTGTGCACATTTCACACAACACCATCTAGCCCATATAAGCAAAGCTTGTACTATAGAACTAGATGGCTGATAGAATACATATATACTTTAATTGTAAATATATACATATGATACATAGAAACACCTAAATACAGAACAAACATCTATGCTCATCACACAAATGTTTGCCATGGGTGGGGATCGAACCCACGACCTACAGCTCGGCAAGCTGCTGCCAACTGAGCCACAAGGCCAGTCATTAAAAAAATATAACTTTTTACGGGTAAGATTTTCTACTAAGTGGACAATGTGAACATTACAAAGAAGCTGCATCGACATAAAATACTACTGAGTGCTTTGTTTTATTGCGAGAGATACAAAATATATTGTCATTGTCGTAAGAAATTCAGACACAAATAGCTGAGTGACTCGCCTACATTCTATTCATATTGTAGGTGCTAAACGAATGCATGAGTATTTTAGATTTATCATGAATAATACCATATTTTTAAGGAGAATATTAAAATTTTCTTTTTAAATAGGTTTGGTCATTTTGACTCTTAATTAGCTTAGAGGCTGAATTGGCGAGTTATCCAAATGGCAGGACGTCTGCTGACTCTGTTTTATGTAACTGAATGATGAGACAAACAAGCCACTTTGAATTGCGTCTGCTCAGTCCAATGATACCACATCAATAATCCAAGACCCTGTCTGCCGATACACAGATCTCATCACTCTATAAATTCAAATTCAAATTCGTTTATTAAAAGACAACAAAGTCCACTTTTCCTAAAATAAAATTAAAAACTACATTAATGATTTGAATTAAGTTAAAATGTATGTCCGACACTTCGTGCACACGATTTCAAAAATTTTTATACTTTCTTTTTTGGTCATCGTCTGCACAAGATGTCTGACTGATGGCGAGAACGGGTCCTCAGCCATAGTTCTTAGGATGATGTTGTCACTACGTCGCAGTCTACTCGTCAATGATGCTACTTTTTTCCTGATGACGGCGTGAAAGCCGTCTGTTCGAGCCTGAGCAAACATCTCTGAGGCACTACAGAAGCGAGGTAGTTTCAACATCATCCTAAAAATGTTATTATATTGGACCCTTAGGGTCTCTAGCGATTTTTTTATTATTGCATATAATCTATCAATAACACCCCGGTGTTCAACCAAGCCACACGGTCCATGACTGCACTCTGTAAACTCAAGAGGGAAGTATCGACTTCCCTCTTGAGTCAAGTCAAGTAGTCGCAATTTGTTGTGGCATAAATTATGGTAATGATTAATCTGAGATTCGTCTCTTTCTCCCCAAATTACTGCACTACGAGGTGAGTCATGTGTCGCTAGCTTAGGCCTTACTGCATTTAAATCACATTCTATATATATTGGTAAATGATCAGATATAAACATATCTTCAACTATCCCTACTTTCACAATAGTCTGCCAAGCTGAATGAGAGACGACACAATGGTCTAGCCAACTCTTAGATCTATGGTACAAGTCGATAAACGTGTAACTGTTAGAATCAGTTCCCAATATTTCCACATCCGCACACACCCAAGACCGATCAAAACAAAATTCGGTTAACTCCTTAAAGAATAGACCTTTCGGGTGAGCATTAAAATCACCGAGTACAAATACAGTTTCGACATTGCTACTTTCTTCGATTGCACTTATTTCGCTAAGAACTTCGGTAAAAATTGGTAAATTTTCACAAGATTTTGTAGGCATGTATACAGAGATTACTAAGATGGTACGTCCACCAACGGTGGCTGTGATGCCAGCTAGTCGGTTGCTGTTGCATTCTATAATAGATACTGCCTCAAAAATACCTTTGCGCCATAAAATACTTAATCCACCGAAAGGTCTACCTCTCAGGATCTTCTCCCCTGTGTCCACAGAAGTATTTCCGGTATATTCAAACTCATCACTGACTGTTCCCAGCAATGGTATATCATGGCCTAGAAGCCAGGTCTCCTGCAAACACACTACATCAGATGTTTTACAAATTTTTCTAACATCATCAATCGAATTTTTAAACGAATGACAGTTAAAACTACTAAGTTTTAGATACTTTTTGTTACAGTTCATTATAATATAAATTAATTCTTATTCACTAAAAAACATGACAACTAAGCCATAGGACTATTATGTTTAGATCCATACATAAAATGCACAAACCGTCTAAACGTAATACCATCCGGCCAAAATTCATCATTTAAAAATAAATCTAGTTTATTTTTTGAAACAAATAATTTGTATGCATTGTATTTCTGACTAGATTTCATTTTAATCATTTTCAGAGATATTTGTTCATTCGTCTTATCTTTAATATAGCTTATAATATCCTGCTCACTGGTTTCTTTACTAACGTTAGAAATAAATAACGGCACTTTTATATCTGCAGCTTTGAATTTACCGCCGGGCTGTGTAGACGCGCGACCTTTTTGTCCAATAAGTTTATATCTTTTGGAGGTTTTAGTTTGTACAATTTGCCATTCATTATTCTCCTCTGGTAGCTGGGTACAATTTTTAACCAATAAGTTTTCGCTCGACATTTTCGGGGCAACACTACATGTATCTGTTTGTTTACTAGCGTCGGTGAACGTTGCTTGCGCGCAAATTGAATCAACAGGTTGGTTCGAAACAGGCATCCTTTCCGATGCCTCCACGCTCGACGAAGTCTGCTTATTGACTGCTATTTCCGTCCCACTCACTCTCGCACCTCTGTGTTGCACCAAACTGGTTGCATAACCACTTGCATTCGCACTCGCAGAGCCCATAGTATGTGCCTCCACGAGCCTGTTCGATGAGTCATTCGGCTGCTCGCATTGAAATGAAACTGATTTGTCTTTGTTATTTATGTAGGTAGACGACCGAGTCGGTGTCGAATGCCTATTCACGTCAACAGCTGATTCTTGTGTAGTTTTTATAGGTACATATTGGAGGCCTATAGGACCACTATTAAGTTCATAGCTATCTTGGATACAAGCACCTCTCCGCGTATTTACGTAGGCATGAGATGGAAGGTTTTCTACTAACGACGCATGTTTCATATGTTCTAGTTCTTGTTTAAGTGCATTGAACATTTCTATTGTGACGACACTATCTTGCAAGGAGCTTACTTGATTTTGGAGCCTTGTAATGTCCTTTAACAGCCGTGTACAATCGATGTGGTCAAAACCTACACTTGGCACTAGATGTAGGTCTCTAGCGACGAAAATCGGAAACTTATCTGCACTTGTACTTTTCATGAGGCAGATGATATCGTCTAAGTCACGAGACATCCTCTTTTTTCCTTCTCTTCGTCGCATTGGCATCTTCGAGTTAGGAAACGACTCAAAAAGCAAGGATTTTGCTTTTGCAATTTTCTCGACATTAAAAGACGAAGTGACTAATTGATGTATGCTATCTTCATCCATAAAATCCAGTACATTGCTTAGAAACGCAAGAAGTTCATTAATAACTACATTACAATTCGCACATTTAACGGTACTTGAGGCCATTATGTCCTCAGCGTTGAGTCACCGGCACGGTATGACGTGTCCGCGCTCAGTGGAGAACGGAGAAGGACTGAATGCTAAATTTCGTTACCTATATAAATTCACACCGATTGTCCCTTACAGAATAAGCTGTAAAAACCATGAGGACATGGTACTCCACATTTAACTGAGATTAGATGGTTATAAATAAAGGAAAAGAGTATTAGAGTTAGAGGGTAAGATGTACTTACCAAATGTTGACTTGCAGTGATGTGACAGGCAGCGTATGCCCGGAAATTTCGTTGGAAACATTGCCCTTCGATCCAGAATTCTATAATGCATGCACACTATTTTTTGGCGGTTGAATACTTGACCAACAGGTACTTATTACGGCGGCCTCTTCAAAAGAACGAAAAATAAAGAAATGCCCACTACGCACCACATATTGTTACCCAAAGCACCGCGTCCGAGTTCTTGAGTCTTTAGCAATTCGATCCGAATGTTTTATTTTTTAGGGTTCCGTACCCAAAGAGTAAAAACGGGACCCTATTACTGAGACTTTGCTGTCTGTCCGTCCGTCCGTCCGTCCGTCTGTCACCAGGCTGTATCTCATGAACCGTGATAGTTAAACAGTTGAAATTCTCACAGATTATGTATTTCTGTTGCCGCTATAACAACAAATACCTACTAAAAACAGAATCAAATAAATATTTAAGGGGGGCTCCCATACAACAAACGTTTGGTCGTTTTTGCTCTATATTGATAACAACAACAGGTAGACGCTTGAAATATTCACAGAATATTGAGTTATATTATTCACTTCAAAATAAATAATGTAATTAAAATAAAATTTAAATTTAAATTAATATTTTAATTAAATTTATCCCATACAACAAATGTGATTTTTAGCCGTTTTTATAGATAATGGTACGGAACCCTTCGTGCGAAGGTCCGACTCGCACTTGGCCGGTTTTTTTATTTATTTGAATGTACCGATTACTCCGTCATTCGTGAATCAATTTTTGTGTTTCTTGAATTGACGTTAGAGAGAATGCTCCCAAGTTGGTCCCATAATTATTTTATAGACATTGCTTTATTACTTCTTGAATAATATCTAAAAATTAAAATTTTCATTGTATTTCTGAGTGAAGTGCGTCAGATTATAGAATCGCAGAGTTCCACCGACATGTTTTTCTTTGCAAAAGTGTCAAATGTAAGGATCGTATAATAATCATCTGCACATTTTCTTATCTTCGAAGACGAAGCGTTTGACATTCAATGACGAATTTCATTCTTGACGAAAAATAAACGAGCGGGTGAAGAGATGTTTCTTTAAAAAGTTTACAACCGTAAAGGATTTAGTAAAAGTAAAACCTTCTTACTCCTCATCCAATGTGTATAAGGTGAAAATAGAGTTACTTCGACGATTAAGTGTATTGTTTAATTATTACCCGACTGAACATGAGGATATGAACTTTATGTATCCTAATCCTTTCTAATATTACAAGTAACGAAGTAGCGTACTTTGAAGTCGGTTGTTTCAGTTTTTTTTACTATAAAATTATTGTATCAACTCCTTAAAAATAATAAGATAAAACATGCTTACGTTTTATATGAGTATACTTTAACCAAATCAGAAATATACCCTGAAATAGCAAATAACAATAAGTTTATGAAGAATTTTGAGCTTTAAATGGCAGCAAAGTTTTGAAATACTACTTTGCCGTTTCTCCAGAGTCCCGGTTTTAATGGAAAAACTTTTGCATGGTTATCTAATTAATTCCTTTGTGCACATTACTATGACGTTAATTGGTACTTCGGCTTTGTGTTGATTGAGGTGCATTGTTGAGATAATTCCATTTTTCTTCGGCAGGCTTTGTTCCTGTGAGAAACAATTTATCTTCCTTTTAAACTATAATTACCCTTCCAAATGGGCGTTGCGTCTTTGGCCGTTGTTGAAATTCGTGGAAGTAAGATTCAGCAGAAAATAACTTTCCAAAAGTTGTTGCTACGTTCCTATAATTTTAGAGGTTACTAACGCGAGAAGTAGGTATCTTTTTACTTAAATTTCCAAGAAATATTACCCGAATAACATTACCTACATAATGTTATTCGGGTAGGTATACGATTGACGTTTTAACGTGTGTACTGTGTATATACTTCTTGTAAGATGTAATTTGTTTAATTATTTATATTCCGAGTGTCATAGGCTTAATAATACTTTTATAAAATTCTAATACATTGCTCTAAAAATATCTTTTTAGGCTTGGTATTTACAGGCTGATATTTTTTATTGTTGAAGCCTTGAGCTCTACACCTTTTTACTCCAATCCATGCAATTGAGTGTTGGCTTTTATGTAGTTGGTAGGTAACTTAGTAGGTAGGTACCTAACTTTTTTTTTTTTTTTTTTTTTTTTTTTTTTCGTGAGGAAATGCATTTACGCATACCCTCCGCCCCGGGGGGAGCGGCGGGTTATGTCGGGCTCGACACCAGAATGGAGAATGGTGCCACTACCGACTAAAACCTCACGGTGTTCCTCCTTTGCGCTTACGGCCGGACAGTGGGCACTCTCCCAGACTCTACCACTGACCAGCCACGCTGGTCCCAAATGACCCCTCTCTCGGGGAGTTTTTACTCCACCCGTCTGACGACGATGTGTCGGAACACTAGACACATCGTTCATCCTCGGGGAACTCTTTAGCTGGGCGGCAGACTCCCCCCGAATCTACCACCCAGAGTTCCCTAGTTTACGGAGGCAGCTGGCGCTCATGCGCCAGCCGCCTACGTCCAACGCGTTTGCGGCGTATGGGTTGCGACGACGGATCGTCTTCGCGCACACGCTCCGCCAACTCTTTTGAGGCTACTACCTCCTCACAGAAGTCACGCATCGCCTCCCATGATGTCTCACTGCCTGTCACTGCAGCAGCAATGGCCGGCAGCGAGAGATCCGCCCCTACAATCGCGACAAGTCGCGCCCTCTGATTGGCCCACTCTGGGCATTCGTTCAGCGTGTGTTGCGCCGAATCGAGGCTTGAACCACAATGGTGGCATGCTGGGGTGGGCTCTCTTCCGGCTATCCTGAACAGGTAATCGCCAAAGCAGCCGTGACCTGTCAGGACTTGAGTGAGCCTGAAAGAGAGCACCCCATGCTTCCGCACGACCCAATCTCTTAGGATGGGTCGGAAAGCCTCCACTGTGCGGAGTCCCGCGGTTGGTGCCGCCAATCTTCGCTCCCACTCCTCCATTGCCGAATTCCGGCCTCGTCTTCGCCAACGTCTTATCACCTCAGGGGGAGGAAACTCACCCCTGGACCGTGCATTAGACTGTTGGCGGTAAATGCTCGCGAGCACCTGTGCCTCCAGGTCCCACGGTGGGGTGCCGGCCAGGACACACGCCGCCTCACAGGAGACGGTCCGATAAGCTCTGATCGCTCTGAGTGCCATGGCTCGCTGCGGCTTCCGCAGTTGAGCCAGATTACGGGCACCCAGAGCGTCCGCCCAGATTGGGGCACCGTAGAGCGCCATCGATCGAACCGCACCCGTGTATAGGCGGCGGCAGGTCAAATTCGGCCCTCCCACATTAGGAAGCAATCCTCCCAGCGCAGCCGCAGCTCTAGTGAGCCGAGGGGCCAAACGCTTGAAGTGCTCCTCAAAGTTCCACCTGCTGTCGAGGACGAGTCCAAGGTACTTCATCGTCGACTCGACAGCGATGGGAGCACCTCCTACAATGAGTTCAGCACCAGCTGGTGGTGCCTTCCGAGGCCCGTGAAAACACAGAGCCTCGGATTTGTTCAGGGCCACTGCCAGCCCCAGACGCCGAATCCTTCCCACAACTTGGGCTGTTCCTGCTGTCGCGAGGATTGCTGCCTCCCTGTATGTAGCGCCGCGTGCCATCACCAGCGTATCGTCGGCGTAACAAGTCACGTCGATTCCCGGCAAATTATCACCTCGGAGCACCCAGTCATAGCCGATGTTCCACAGGTCCGGCCCTAGAACCGAACCCTGTGGAACACCGCACGACATTTCCCATTGGCCAGATCCATTCCTCGTGGGGTAGATAATCAATCTATCCCTGAGGTAATCCTCGAGGATCTGGCACTGGGTATGGGGCACTCCGTGATAACGCAGTCCCTCCTTGATGCAGTTCCAGGGGATGGTGTTGAAGGCATTGGCGATATCAAGTGATACCACCAAGACGACCTCCCCCCTAGAGACTGCCGTTTCCGCTAGGGCCCTCACCTTCGATATCGCGTCGATGGTGGACCTGCCCCTACGGAAACCGTACTGGTGATCAGACAGATCCGGACCGACTTGCATTAAATGCTTATTCAGGCGCGCCGCTATCACACGTTCCATCAGTTTGCCTGCTTCGTTCAATAATACGATTGGACGGTATGCTCTCGGTGTGCCCTCAGATTTGCCCTCTTTCCGCAACAACACCAGCCTTCCAGTCTTCCATTGCGTTGGCAGGCGACCCTGTCTGAAACATTCTGTGAGAAGATCTCTAAACCTGGGCTCGAGAGACTCAAGCGCTATCACCCACGCACGGCCGGGAATTCCATCCGGGCCTGGCGCGGTGTCTTTGGCTTTGAGCCTCTGTACTGCTACGGCTATTTCTTCTTCCGTCACTTGCGGGGCGTTGTCTTCCTCGTTTTCGTCGTGGTCCGTGGTTGAGGCCATGACCGGCGCGGTGTGGTCATCGACTCGTGGAAACAGAGCGGCCACCACACTATTGAGAAGATCGGGCGGCATAGTCCGCGAAAGTGGTGGTGCCCAAGCACGAATCTTATTGCGGACCATTTTATATGGCCTCCCCCACGGATCACGATTCAATTCTTCTATCATGCTCTCTCGAGCGCTGTTCTTTGCCCGCGATATTTCGGTGCGCAGAACGACGACCGCTTGCCTGTACGCCGTGTACAACTCGGCCTCCAGGTCTGGATCCCACCGCCGCCTCCTACGGTGTCTGGTATATCGGCGTCTGGCGGCCACACACTCCTCGCGGAGGTGAGCCAGCTCAGTCGTCCACCAGTAGACACTCCGCCGTGGCGGTAAGGATCTCACCCTCGGCATCGCAGCGTCGCAAACTACGGTCATGGCTCTCCGGAACCACTCGGCTTCTGCGTCGACGTTGACCTCGCCCTCGGGCTTTGGCAACCACGACTGGACAATGGACGCCTCGCGAAGAAGTTCACCATCCAACTTCTTTAGAGCCCAGCGTGGTGCTTCACGTTCGGCGTTGGATGGGGGACGACTTGGACTGCTCGGGGTTCCTAGGGGAGAGAGGACAAACCGAATATATCGGTGGTCCGACAAAGTCTCTACTCCCTCTAGAACTTCCCAGCCCTCGACACGGCGCGCAAGAGTAGGGCTAGCGAATGAGAGGTCCACTATCGAACCCCCCCGCTGACGCACGCACGTGTATGCCGACCCCCTGTTTAGCAGTAGCAACCCCATTGACGTTGCCCACTCCTCGAGTGGTTCGCCTCTCACATTTGCGACGGGTGATCCCCACGTGGTCGATTTTGCGTTAAAATCGCCAGCAACCAAGATCTGGTGGGGATGACACCGTCGCACAAGTATTTCCAACTCGGAAAGCCACACTTCAAACTCTGCAAGGCTTTTGTTGGGGGAGAAGTAGGTGCCGATGTACGTGACACCACCCGCCAACAGAGCCACGCAGCCCCTGCCTTTCAAAATCCGGTCTACAGGTGGGAAGCCTACCGCAGATTGGGTAACAATGGCGATAGAGCCATCGTTATCGCTTACCCAATTGTCTCTGGCCGGAACAAAGTACGGCTCCGCTACAATGGCCACCGCGATCGACCACTCCGCCATGCTCTGGACCAAGAGGTCTTGAGCTCTGGCGGAGTGATTGATATTGCCCTGTAAGATTTTAATGGCCATTTATTAAAGAGTGTCCATCTCTGCCGCCACGTCCCTATTTAATGGGAGAGTCGGTGGCGGCTGGGTCCTGGTCTCAGCTGCTCCGTTCCGTCTGTTTTTCTTGGGAGCCACACAAGATTTGGCTCCCAAGCGGTGGCCAGATGGTCTGCTAGCTGCAGCGCACACGTTGCAGTGCGGATCACCCGAGCACTCTCTCGCCTTGTGGCCAACCTGACCGCAGCGGTAACATTCATCGCTGCGGTCAGTACCGCACATACACTGCAGCCTGACGTGCCCGACCTCCAGGCACCGGAAGCACCTCATTGGTCTGGGGGCAAGCAACTTCACTTGCGCTGACACCCAGCCTATTAGAAGGCGACCATTGCTGATCACCTTCTTTGCCGCGGTCACTGGACATTGAACAAAAATAGTTCCTAGACCAGCGGCGTTGAGGCGGATGTCATTCGCTTTGACCATTGTGATGTGGCATTCTCCAGCTCTTGCGATTGCTGCTGCAACTTCCTCTTTGATAACCGAGTCATCAAGACCAGAAATACGCATGTCTGCGCATTTGGTTGGTCTGGTGACTCGGATGTCCTCCGGCTTAAAGAGTTCTTTAAGTTTGCCAGCGAGCAGGTCGGCTTTATCGCCGCTAGTGACACCCGGCACTTCCAGAACTCGGGCTCCAGTGGCAGCTTTTCGGAACTGCATAGAAGAGATCCCCAACTGGGTGAGATCGATCTTACTCTTGGCCTCCTTCAGGGCGTTTGCGTACGTAATTCCGCGCTTCTCAGCCTCGGGCTGTATCGTAATGACAACAGCCGAGGAACGTGGAGCACGGAGCTTCGATTTGGATGCCCGTTGCTGCTGCTGCTGCTGCTGTTGCTTAGCCGCGGGAACAGCTTGTCTACTCGGCTTTTTCTTGCCCCTTCTCACTACTTCGACCCAGTCGTCGTTACTTGGCGCAGCTTTTGAGGCTGGCTTTGGTCCTGCCACTCTCGATCCTGTATTTTGGTTTCCTGCAGGTTGAGCGCCACCTGTCGTGTTAAGGGTTGGACCCACCTTACTCTTTTTGCCCTTTCCCTTACCTTTGCCCGAGGACATAGAGACCTCCATTCTATTGTCCTCAGTTACAGGTCTGTTTCGGTCAGCGGCAAGAGGCGGGCGCAGTCTTTTCTCGGGTAGAAGGCGCTCTTGTAAGCCCTCAAACCGCGCATTCACCATGTCGCCCACCTGCAGAAGAATTGTGCGTACCAATTCATCTTGTGCGTTGGACACCCTGTGAGACGCCACAGACTCCGAAGTTGGCTGACGTGGGGGCGAGGATTCCGTTGACGTGCGTGACGGCAAAGACGCACGCACTTGTGCCATCTCTTTTCGAAGCTCCGACATCTCTTTTCGGAGCTCCTCAACCTCCTTCTTAGAACGGGCATTGGATGCCCGCAGCAGCTCAACCTCTTCCGAGGAGGTTCTCTTAGCGAGAGCCTCAACCACGGCTTTGAGGGAGACCGCAGACTCCTTTAACGCCCGCTGAAAGGTACCTTTCAGATGGGTTGATTTTGTCGCCACCATAGTTATGATGTCGACATCCTTCACGGCCCTTTTACCCAGGGCCTCCACTAACTGCTCGTCGTTTCCTGCTGGAGCTTGCAGATTGAGGTTGAGCGCTACTCTATCAGCACGAGTAGAGAGCGCCTGATCCTCCAAACTTTTCTCGAGATCCTCGTTGGCCTGGTCGCGTTTGTCTTTGAGGAATTGCCTCCTCTGAGCTGTCCCGAAATCGCTCTGGGAGCCCGACCGACTGGAAGATCCTCCCAGATACACTCTTGGCAGCTCCTCATCGTCATCATCGCTAAGCGATATTCGCGGCCGCTTAGGTCCGGTTTCGAAAAACCCGCTAATTGGCTCTGGCTGTTGTCCGGACTCCAAATTTTCGTCAGAACCTACGCTTTCACCCGATTCTTGTTGCGAGAGATTAGACAGAGACTGAGATTTGAACCTCAGACTCTGTCTCGTCTCTCTCCTTTCCACTCGATTTTCTACTCTTCTTTTCTCCTCCTTATCCTCTCTTCTTTTTCTGATGTGTTGAGAGCCATCTCTGCTCTCTGTTCGCTTGTTGCCCACCCCGGAATACGAAGGGCAGCCTTCCGTAGAAGGGCGGGATTTCCCGGCCGAAGCCGAAGTACCCGCTCGGGGACCATTTTCACTAAGCGACATTTTTCATGGTTTTTCCTTTTAAGGGGTGAGGTCCCCATGTGGGGGGGTCTCACGGCCGACTTCCCGCCGACCATGCCTACGTATGCGAGCCCGGAGCTACACCGCTTACGCCGTGCAGCTCCGGACTCCCACTCCCAGACATTCCTCCTCAGCAACCCCCAGACCTTGGGATTTGGTAATCCGCACGCCGCAGCACCACGCACGTGACCGCTCCCACCAGATACCCCATAAGGCGTATCCCGCGAGAGCCACCACCCACAAGACGCCGCAAAGCGCGGCGACTCCTGTTCTTCTCATCCTCCTGCGCTCGATATTCGAGCCTTGCCCAGATCCACGATGCCCTCTGCTACTCAGAGGGACATGTAGAGGGCCCTCACTGCTCTACCACTATACTATACAAGTAGAGAGTCATCAACGGGATGTCGATCCCTTTCCTGAATTCTTCGAGCGATCCACGCAATAAATGCACTAATCGCACGAAGAAGACATCAACATACAACTTGACCTTCTACGCGCGTTCCACACAATAAACATGTAGATCGCGCGAAGAAGGTTCCCTCACGTCAGGTTTTTCGCAGTCAGACAACAAGATCCCACCGAGGGAAGTTGTTGTCTGACCCCCAGGGTGCACCACGTGGAGGTAACCTGACCCAGCACCCCGGTAGGTACCTAACCTAGGTTAGGTTAGTTTATTTTTAACCTAACCTAACCTAGTTTCAGCCACTAGGGTATGGTTGGACCTAGTTCTCGCCGGAATGATTCCATCTAGACCTAGTTTTACCCGAAAACAATTGGCT
This sequence comes from Lycia hirtaria, assembly GCA_947563715.1. Lineage (NCBI taxonomy): Eukaryota > Metazoa > Arthropoda > Insecta > Lepidoptera > Geometridae > Lycia > Lycia hirtaria. The sequence goes on from OX387384.1 coordinate 29,600,793, forward strand.
TATCTAGATTTAACCAAGAGTAAATGGCTACACCTAGTTCTAACCGGCTAAAACTAGACGTAGCCGCGCTTTGGGTTCTAGCCGTAACATATATACAAGGTCACATTTTACGAGCTCCATCCTTGGGTGTACCATCGCTTACCATCAGGCCAATTGGAGGTCAATTGTACATCTTCATCATGTAAAAAAAATTAATAAATATTCCGCGATTATTAGGAAGCAGATTTCTTTAGAGGAGATGTCATAAAAAAATCACTAACATCGGATGAGATTTTTAACCGGCTCCAATAATAAGAATATTTTGTTCAATCACCTCCTGACTGAAATTGAATTAATAATAAAAAATATTGGTATAAAAACGGTAATAAAACCAAATAAAAGAGATTTGACAAAACCAAAAGTAAAGAGTGAAGCAATGATAAACAGAGATCGCGTCGCCATCTGAACTGAAGAACTGACGTATGTTAAACAGGGAAGGGGGAGAAACACAAGGCCTTCCTGCACGAGATTGCGGGATATTCGTAATTTGCGAGATTAGGAGCCATCGGGCTTAATATTATTGTGAATGCCCCTACTACGTGGAATCAAATAGAATAGCTTTACCTTCCACGAATTTTTCATTTACGTACAAAACAAGGAAAATATGGAAATGTAAAGCCAACTGGGCTATGATAATTGTTTGAAAGGTTTAGGTAAATAAATAAAAACGCTCAAAAGGAAATCATTGGCTAGTTTTCAAAACAAATTATTTTCAAATTCTCTTAATATTTTAACTGGACTATGCATGCTCAATTGCTCATATGGATAGATTAGCCAATTAATAAAACCATTATTTGTTTTGCACTTTAAGTATTTTAATATTTAGAACAGGGGTAGGAGTAGTATTTAAGTTCATATTTCAATTATCAGGTCTTTGATTTTTGTTACGCATTACAGCTATAGATGTTATTTGATTATAGTTACACAAATATAGCTAAAAACCAACCAGCTAAATTACACAGGTCTTTTATTTTAGTTAGACATGCTCAGTCTTGCTTTAGAAACCTTTATCAAATTTATAAATGATCAATAAGCGCGTTTTAGTTGCATAGTGTTTTGTTCCGTTTTCGCACGTGACTATTTCTGTCTAACAAAAGGTGACAAGTCCTTATTCAGTGAATAACATTTTAATTTAATAGGTGTTTATAAGTAACACTGTACAGCTATAAATCAACCAACTAAATTACGTAGGCTAGGTCTTTTATTTTAGTTGCATGTATTAAACCAACCAAGAATTATAAAATAAATTACGTAGGCTATCAGATACTATTTGTGGTATAATCTCCTGCACTAAATAATTAATTGCTGATGCTTATCTGGCTCAACGCATAAGCATTGCCATTCGACGTCACAATGCTGTCAGATATTGGCTACGCTGCGAACGAGCAGTAGGTTTGAGCATTTAAATTAGCTTAGCTTCTTTGAGTCCATTATTTACGATAGCATCTGCACGGAATAATTTTATTGAGCGGAAAAAAAATTGTTCTTAGCAAAGAATTCAATGTTAACTAGAACAATAATTTCAAACAACAAAATGGTTGTCAAAGCTCATCACCGCTCACGTCACTGTCTTGCAGACAATTGAACAAGGTAGACACTGCTCTGCAGTTGCGATGAACAAAGTGAGTGTTCGAAACATGACATCTAGTGCGTGAGTACATATAGATTGCTGGTTATTAGCCTCAATTCGCATGGTGTTTATTAATCCTTGAAGCAAAAAAGTGGGGTATAAAACGGATGAACCGATTGTGGGCTAGTTTTTTTTTAAACTAGGTATATGGTTCTCATGTTCTTGCGTTCTCAATGAGGAAAATCTGGTCAGTCGTGTTTTTGACGTGATAACGTCTTAAAAATCGATGAACGCCGGATGCACGCACGAAAAAGCATGACTCATTGTCACGTTCCGCTTGAGCCGAGTGTGCAAGCGAGAGCGCGGAACAAGCGATAGAGAAGCACAATCGGCCTAAGCGTTCGGCTTGTGACGCATCGTTATCACGTAAAATTATCGTCTGTAAACCGACTTTACAGAAAACCATTTCTTTTTGTTGGACTTTTTAAAATTTCAAAAATATCTTCATTATACAGATATCATATGACAACAAAGATACAGTATATAACAGTATCTTTGTAAGCAATAAAGCTATTTAATTTCTAGTTCCGCTCTAACAATCACATAAAAAGATTCCGTGATTTAGTTTATAGTGTGGATCGTGAAGAACAGTAAAACTCGATTGGCTTCTCTCACATCTCGCTTTTTCTATGTGTCAAGGTACCCGGTGACGTTCCTAGTTATTGAGTAAGTTTGCGTCGGATCCCGCAATGACAAAATACATTGTACCAACGCAAACTTTGACCACGTTTATTACGCGAGTACGTGGGTGTCTCGACAAATTAGCGAAGTTTTTTATTAAAGGTCAACACCACGGGTAGGAGAAAAATAAACGGGATGAAGTTACGGTTATGAATAAGTTTTTATGAAATGTAACGCACGTGCATTGCGTCGGTACATGCATTATGTATGAGCAGTTTACGCTTGCTGTGGAACTGCACCGCAGGCATCGCAGTTTTATGACAGCTATAGTGTAATTTTTCATGTGTCCGTAGTTTTTCATGTTAAAAACTGTTCAAACACAAACATTTTGAAACTCAGCTCGGTAACGTTTCATTGAGGGAAAATGTTAATTAAATTAGATCGCTGCTTTTGTTAAAAAAAAAAATTTTACGTTTTCAAACATGTTTTTTTACGTTTTTAGATCTGTGATTTTTGCCAATTATGGTCGAAGTAAGTATAGTTCTACAATGAAGTAATTGTAAAAAGTATTGGCGGCAATTCATATTCGTTAAAGAAATAAGTTGAGATTAATAGCAAAAATGTCAATTAAATCTTAACCCATAAATAATTTTCGTTAAAAAAAAATATTTGAATAAAATGTGCTATCTTTAATCTCCTGTTTTCTTCAATAAACTACTTATCCCTTGTTTTTATTGAAATAAAGAAAGCAAGAAAATTAAGAAAGCTAACCAAAATTACTTCACTGTCAAATTATACTGATTTCAACCATAATTAAGTAAGAAATACTTTTGTACGGAAATCGAATTACCACCTTAAAAAAATTATTGAAAGCAGCGATTTTGGAAAATTACAAGGCATAAGGATTCTCGAAATATTTGAAAACTGATTACACCCACGCGACCAATTTGCTAAACAAAACTTTGTAAGATGAGAGCGGCACGCGCCCGCCCGCCCGCCGCCGCCCGCCGCCGCCCGCCGCCGGCCGCCGCCGGCCGCTGCTTCCCTGAGCTTTTATCATTACACGGTCTCGTATTATCTCCGACCTCCGTCCGCACGCTATATTGACATTCCCCTTTTTGCGCTCACGCTAAAAGTATAATAGAACATCGCGTTTCTCATTAGTTACTCTCATTTTTTGCTCGTAAACCTTTTGATGGCCGCTTTCTTATGTACGTATGGTAGATACAATTTTTAACCGCATTCTGTAGCTGCCGGGGTGAATATTAAATGTAGAGAAGGAAAGAATCATCTGCGTTTAATATTTAAAATAGGTGAAAGTGAAATGAGTGCGAATGTGCGTTTGTTTGGTAGGTGAAGTACGGGTGAGGTAACCACGGATCCGTCGGCTGATGAGTCGCCCGGGGTAGAACGCGCCCGTACTACCTACCGTTTGCATTTTGCATGAGAACCATTGTTCCACTCACTATATAAAATCTAACTGATAGAAGTCGCGAGTATCCGCGAGTGTGCCGTAGGAAACCGAACCAAATCAATAGTAAATTGTTTACTTTTAGCCCATTTTAACTACACAAACAAGTTAGTTTAGAAAACTTATAAGCCCTCGACAAAAACACGACTGTACTGGATTTGATGAAACATAGATAAATCAAAAAATAAACGGGCAAGTGGCTTAATTAACTACAACAAAACAATATTATGCAAACTCAACTAACTAAACTACTACACAAAAAGCATATCGATTACCCCAGACCGATAAAGGTCTAAAGACAATCCAAATGCTCAAACCTACTACCAGTTGGCAGCGTACCCAGTATGCTGTCCGCATTGCCAGGTTGAATGGCAATAAAAAAATAACTAAAAATTCATTTGAAAGCTACGCGATGCTGGCCTAGCATCTTATCTTATCAAATATCATATTAATCTTTTTAGCCGTTTATCCGTGAATACGTAACAGACAGTGGGATAGAATTACTTTCAAAATATTAGCCAAGATGTAGTGGCGAATTGACGCGACGCCACGTCACAGGAACCCATGCCGAGACTCTCGAATAGATTTAATTATGGATATATTATGAGTAGTCATGTATAACGAACGAAGCACGTTTCATATTCGTATTATAATGTTGATAGCTCGTCCACGGCATATGTGACATGTTGTTTTGTTTTAGTAATAAGCAACGAGAGGAGTATCAATCAAAATGTTCAATTGAATAAAATAGCTGCTTAAATGCTGCTTAATGATTTCTTAGATTTTGTAACGTTCTTATAATTTTATATTTGTTGTTTCCTCAATAAAAACTTTAGATTACTCGAGCATCCTTTCCGTCGAGACCATGGAAAACATCCCGGTTTTGATTTTTCAGCGCATCCACGACTTCCTCGTCGGTATTAAACGACAGGACGTCGCAACGTAGTCGCTTAAAATTTATATCTCTTAATTATTTAATAATTATCGAGTTATTTTTGTTACAAAACATTAAAATAAATCAAGTTTGCTTTGTTTCTGAAATAATTGTTTAAATACGAACAGCTTGCACACACATTACAAAGAGCGAGGGTAGCCTTGTAGCCCATCGTATGCAAGTTTAATACAAGACATTTAACTTCGTTAAGTAACTACAATCCGCCCTAATGAAAGAACACAAATAGTAACATATCAAGGAGAATGCAATTGAATAAATAATAATGTTATTTATTGGCTGAGCGAGCTAGTGTCTATATGGTAACGTGTGAGACCGGCAAATGAATGAATTTATTCAAGTATGTGAGTTGGTGGACGGTCTGAGTTTAGCGCGTCATGAAGCAAGCAATATCTATTGTACTATTTTAATATGACGTCTGCCTGTTGTATGCACTCTAGGTCTACTGGTAGCAATAACACTGTAAAGTACTTGCGATTTTTAAAACGAAAAACAGAGAGGGGAAAAACGGAGTGGGGAAAAGTACTTACAAGTTACATACGGGATAGATATAACAATGAAAGGCTAACTAATTAGGAACAATTTCTACTATGGGACTAAGCCTGAAATAGCTAAAAAAGATGCTCACTGCATTTTTATCGAAAGAAAGTTATCTAAAAGTTGAAGGCTAAATATATTTTATTTCAGGTTATATTGAAGTAGCACTCTACTAATCAATATCCCACTTTCAAATTTCTGTTACTTAGGTATTTGTATTGGCAGTGCACGAGAGAACAATTCGCCAAACTTCGTCTCTCAGTTCATTCAGTTCTCAGTTTCGATTAAAACCGGCTAAATTTAACTTGGCCATGATTTAGCGTAAGTAATTCTATTCTCTAAATTAAGCTGCTAAAGTTTCGATTGACCACGTCGGATTAATGAATCCTTTTAAAAGGATCTAAATCTCACTGGGTACATGTTAAACAAGAGATGTGATCTAGTTGCCTAAACTTACTTTGAGTTGGCTACTTTCGCTACCCGTTACCATGATTCTTTGGCTGTCATCGATAAGCATTGAGGTTTTTGAAGGTACTTATTTTATGTTTGTACTGTACTCTCGGATACCGAACAGTAGACTTCAAAACAAAGACTTCCATTGGTCCGATCTCTCTAATGTAGGTTACATCTGATGCAGGTTGTCCTAGGTGAACGATGCAAAGCGACGCGATGCGATGTGACTCATTGTTCGTATTTCTCACGTCACGTTGGACACCGGTCTACGCGATAACGTAGGCAACGTGATACTTGCAGCTACTGTTTGATATTTTCGTTTCGCGTCGCATCACATTACTTCGTTTTGCTCACCAAAGACAACGGATAACCGACACAAAGCGACACGACGCGATTGGATGCGACGCAACTCTTTGTTTAGGTACGTTTCGTGGAACACAGGTCTACGCGATAATGCTTCGCATCGCATTACGTCACTTTGTCGCGTTTGTCGCTCACCTAAGATAACGGGTAATAGTGTGATGTTGGCCTGATGATAGAAAGGTTATTTAGGATATAGGGGGTATAGGAATGGGAAGGTTGATTTATCGCACACCTAGATCAACACTGCATTAAGTCAAAATAACAATTCTTTCTGAAACCATTGAAGCCATGAAAAAAAACCATTAACAGAATGCAGTGTTGATGGGTGTGCGATAATATGTTTAGTGGCAATACCTTTTGTATTTTAAAATTTTTTTTTACACAAACGTTTACCACGCACTGCCAAATGCAGCTTAGGAATAAGCAGCCACAAAGTAAAGAGAAGACCTCATACAAGTGACAGGAAGACGCTCGCTGGATGCGAGCCGCTTCCAGCCGGTCTTTTTTAAAATCCATGGCGAGCAGTGCAATTATTGTGGCTGAGGTCATGATGATAGATACTTTGTTATTATTTACAACAACACAATTAACATTTGTTTTTCACGCTACAACAACTTCGGTAATACACGGCAATATCAACGGAAAATCTTGCTAAGAATTAACATTTTGACGACTGAAATGCCTGTATTTTATTACCTTAAACAACAAACTTGCCTCCATGCCTTCTGAAAAAGTAGGATTCTTTTGCATTCCGCCTGGGGAAGTAACACCTTTTCATGTTATTCAACCGCCAAGCAGTAGTGTGCAAGCGTTACTGTATTCCGGCTGAAAGAGAAGGTTAACAGGGAAATTTTCGAGTATAATGGAATTAACATCTAAAATCTGAGAGAGATGAGCGCAATGTACCTACCTGTTCCTTGAGTATTGAATATTGAAACTCAATTCCATTGCCGAATGCCATTGAGCCAGGCAACGTGATGCTTATCATCATCATCACTCAGTTGTATAAAAAATATCCCTACTTATTCAAACACATACATATAATATGTCACCCTGTTGTATAAATGTAAAAAAAAAAACTAAAAAACTAAATAAAACCTCTTTGTACAGAATCTGTTTCGTAAGTAGTTAGCTCTCTATTTGTGTTAACAAAGCTTTTTAGAATGTCTAACGAGTGCCGCTCGCTGTCGGACGGCAATTGACGGCGAGTGAAGCCTTCAAACGGAATAATTAATCTGTCATGAGGTGTCCGCGCTCCGCAGCTTGTCCGACAAACAGCCCGACACATAGCACACTGCTAAAATAAAAATACAAAACTAAAATAGCTTGCTATCCAATAGCAAGTGCATGAAAATAGCAAGTGGGGTTTTTAAACAAATTCAAATAGAAGTGTCTACAAAAAAAAAAAAACTGAATTTGAATGTTCCACGTTCCACGGCACAGTCCGATAAGACATGATACAGAACTGTAACACCGCGCTGTAGCCGCATTATGTATGGAGTGATGGTAACATTTTGGGTGTTTGTATAATAAAAATGTGTTGTTCAGTGTTTTGTTTAGACACTCGATGCTATCTATCTTGATGGAGAATTTAGCATAAAGTAGGTGTATCCACTAATACGGGGTGAAATCTATATCCTACTACATACCTAGTTACCTACTCATGCTACTGATCATAATTATGGGAATTGCATGGGAAATCAATTGCTTCTCTGGATATTAAAACAAAATAAAATGTATTTATAGCTTCTGTGCAAGTTGTAATAAAATAATATTTATCATGTGGTTTTACTACTCTACTCTACTCTACTCTACTCTACTCTACTCTACTCTACTCTACTCTACTCTACTCTACTCTACTCTACTCTACTCTACTCTACTCTACTCTACTCTACTCTACTCTACTCTACTCTACTCTACTCTACTCTACTCTATCTACTCTACTCTACTCTATCTACTCTATCTACTCTACTCTACTCTACTCTACTCTACTCTACTCTACTCTACTCTACTCTACTCTACTCTACTCTACTCTACTCTACTCTACTCTACTCTACTCTACTCTACTCTACTCTACTCTACTCTACTCTACTCTACTCTACTCTACTCTACTCTACTCTACTCTACTCTACTCTACTCTACTCTACTCTACTCTACTCTATTCAACAGTGTATCACGCGTAACACAATCGTAGTTGGTTATTAATATCTGGATCAGTTGATAACAAATAAATTGAAGTTCTAATCCATTGAATGTTGTTTATGATTTTTTATTCCGACCTAAAAAAGCGGTGCTATAAAGGTTAACGTGTGTATCTGTGTATTTGTGTGTCTATCAGCATCGAAGCTCTAAAACAGATGGTTCGAGTTTTTTTTTTTTTTTTTGTTTAATAGAAGTTTGATCAGAAAATCGGTTCAGCCGTTTTCTATGCTGAAGGTTTTAAAATTGGCCAAACTATATTGTAAAGCAATCTTTGTTCCTTCAAAATCTCAGAGGAAAACATTTTATATCTGCATAGTCCATGGACTTCACTTATTTAACATTAACTTTATCAATTAAAGATTCAAATTAACTGTTAAACATTAACTATTAACAATAACTTTTTCAATAATTACTGTTGCCTAACATTAGATTAGAAAACTTCCAGACAAAATGCCTTACTGGTTTAGACTTACATATAAACTGGTGAACAAGTTTTCTGTGAGTTTCATTATAAGGAAATGTGACCGAGATAAGAGTTTCAAAAGGAAGATTATAAGGCTAAATATAAGAGGTAACAAGTTAAGGTGGTTCGATAACATCTATCATATATCATATGCTCATCAGATACACTCCGTATCTGATGAGCACTGATAAAAACTGTAGCAAACATCGGAAATCACATCACACCTTTAGAGGGCTGCCTCGTTCAAGGCTTCTTTTACCTCTCTAGAGTCTTTTCTTAGCACGCCGAGAAATTTAAAAACGCCATGAGCCTTTTTTTATCATCCCTGTTTGTACAAACTGTCCGACTGCTGGGCGCGGGCCATCTTCTCATTGTGAGAAGGGGATGAGCCCTTTGGAAGATTTTATTGTCAAATTCAGGGCGGTCTCGTCCAATCCAAGTGAGACGCGTGGTCGAACTGGTCATGGCTTCTCTCTCATAAGGAAGATAAGAAAACAGAATAATTTTATTTTTTAAGATCGCAATGCTCATTTAAGTATGTTTTGATGCAATAAAAGAAAGAAGCTATATATGAATCGCGCGGCTCTAGTGGGATCGCGGCTTTAGAGATATGATCAACACCTTGCAGGGTTAAAATAAACTTATAATATCTATTTCCTGACAAAATAATGTGGCTTTATCAAGTCTTTAGAGTCCATGTTACTGAATTAAAGAAATAACTAAACGTCTGATATCTAAACCAACATTTTAATGACAAAATAATTTATTTGATCATGTCCCTAATCTGTTCCAGTAAATTAAAATACAATTTGAATATCTATATAATTTCCCCTACAGGGATTTGATTATATCTGTTAGTGATTAAACCAAATGTTTGTTTTTATTATATCTCTGGAACATTATCAAAACCGCCGCATAAGGTAAAAATCACCCAATCATACTAAGTATAAAACGAAACAATTTCTTCTTACGCAACTGTTGTGACAAAAGCTGTGCTTGTCTTGTCGCATGTCAGATAAATAAATATCAAGTAAAAATAGAACCGTTTTACCGATATGTCTGTGGGTTGACACGACATGGAACTACGAAATTTCATCCTAGAAAAATGCTGTTGAGAGAAATTTTTCTGTTTAGAGATTTTCCCTTGCCAGTTGTAACAAAGTTCTTACCAAAATTTAATAATTCACGATTTTTGGATTAAATACGACGGGAAATAAATTGGGATAATATTTATAGATATACCTATATGTATTATTATTTGATTGCCTAAAACTTCCTGCAGTTAAATGTATCAATAGATAGATAGAAAAATAAACTCTTTATTGTAAGTACATCAAATTAACAAATTCAAAAAATTACAGAATATCTAAGACTATTGTGAAAACAGGCGTCCTTATTGCTAAAAGTCAGACAATATATTATTAGGTACTTACCTAAGTCCTTTTTATATAGACAAATAAACTCTTTATTGTTTACACCACTATACTAAAACACTGATTAACAAGAGAGATCTTACACGCTAGTGAAAAAACAGGCGGCCTTATCGCTGAATGCGATCTCTTCCAGGCAACCTTGTTTGTTTGTTTTTATATCTTAAAGGGCTGTATAGGTTTTGTCGTAAGTAGATATGAAGTGTCGTTACTTAATTTTGTCTTCATCTAGAAGGTGACATGGAATCTTTTTTATAGTCGAGTGTTTTGTACCCAGTTTATTTCCTAATAATGATATTCATCATCATCATCATCTCAGCCAAAAGAATTCCACTGCTGGACATAGGCCTCCCCCATAGATTTCCAAAAAGACCGGTTGGAAGCGGCCTGCATCCGTCATCTCCCTGCCACTTGCATGATATCTTCTGTCCGCTTGCTGGTCTTCCTACGCTGCGCTTGCCGGTTCGTGGTCTCGGCCGAAAAGTTCTGTTAATAAACTTAATAATATTATTAAGATTCCAGAACATGTTCATACCGGATAGTAAATAGTCATCAGAGTAATTAGAGGTCCGACACGAAATAATTAATAATGTCGCGAGGTGTCCAATGTGTCCATGCTCGCCACGCTCGGCCGCAGCTCACTCGACAAACACTCAGCCGGACACGTTGGATAAACACGGGCTAAATAAAAAATAAACAGGATAGGCACGGGCGTGAAATGAGTTTTCATTCAACTAGATGTGACTGGCCTTGTGGCTCTGTTCTGTTGCCGCTATAACAACAAATACTAAATAAAAAAACCGGACAAGTGCGAGTCAGACTCGCCCACCGAGGGTTCCGTACAAACTAGTAGATGAAAGGGGGAAATCATATATTTTGTATATTTTCCTTCATAAACCGAAAAAATTATATCGTAAAAATATTTAAAAACCTGTTTTAGCTTATGCTGATGAAGCTCTTTCATATAATACCCCACATGATACGGTTAATCCACTAAAAAATTTGGACCCTCATTCCTTTCATAAGGACACATTTTTTGTGATTTAATTTAAAAAAACAGTTTACGGATTTTTTTCCTATATGTGTACTCTAACACAATGCTTCTCGCCAAAGTTCAGAGTTCTAGATCAACGGGAAATACCCATAGGTTTTAATTCCTCTGTGAGTGTCGAAATGTGCGTTTTTTACGACATATTCGGCTGTAACTTTTTTTTACGAAAACTGAGAAATTTTATTTGTCTTTCTGCAGCAAGATACTTGGATCTGCGTATATGGTTTTAATTTCAACTCGATACCTTCACGCGTTCCCGAGATAAAGGTCTTGAATTAGCACCACCGCCCACCTTTACATATATTTTTCTATCACATCCCAAGGTTGTCTGGAAGAGATCGCTTTTAGCGATAAGACCGCCTTTTGTGCCATTTTCTTATGTGTTTATTATCTGATTACGTTATGTGGTGTCAATAAAGTGTTATTGATTGATTGATTGATTGACACTCGGACGGACGGACAGACGGACAGACGGACAACAAAGTGATCCTGTAAGGGTTCCGTTTTTTCCTATTGAGATACGGAACCCCAAAAACAGAATAAAATAAATATTTAAGGGGGCTCCCATACAACAAACGTGACTTTTTTGCTCGTTTTTATAGATAATGGTACGGAACCCTTCGTGCGCAAGTCCGACTCGCACTTGGCCGGTTTTTCATACGATAACTAGAGTAGTGCAGAGTGATTGGTTTCTATGTAATACATTCACACTATTAATATATTCTGTGATAAAATGTGAAATGTCCAAGGTAATAAACTATTAACGGACTGTAGGTACACCTGTGTTGCCGATGTCAATATGCTCTAACGGATACAAAATGAATATTAATAGAAATGACCCAAGAAATCAATAGGTTTGCACTCAAAATCGGTTCACCAGTATCCAACTTCTCTTCCTCTTAGAATCATCAATATATTTTTTTAACTTAAAACTAAGCAATCTAGATAACGCAAAAAAGGCTGACAAATATAAAGATCGGATGTGAGGATCGGAGTATATAGTATTCAATATAATATGAAGAAAACTCCTTGTCTGAACTTTATGACGCTTTATTATTACTTATAACACTGCACTTATTTCACTGCACTGAGCGGTCTGACGCTAAGACCGCCTTTGTACTCCCGAGTTACGCCGCGACTACCTTTTTCGAAGGGCCGCTCGCGCTCGTCCGCCCGCGATATATCCCCTCCCCGGAATTACAACATCACGCCATCATCCGGGGTAGCGTTCATTCTGTTCGATCACCGTTCTCCAGAGTATATAAATTAAGAAAATAGCAGTGCTGCCACTCCGCAACACTGAAAACACCGCACACCACATACAACAAATATTCAAATCATGACACTCGGCCATCCGCTTTTGTGCAACGTCCCGATGCACAACAACTCTCTAAAAGCAAGTCTGATTAATCATATCGAACCCTTTGGACTCCTTAAAGATTTGCTGCAAAATAAAATAGTTAAACAGTAATTATTATGCTAATTTTATAAAACTACTTATGGCACACTAAACTTTGTAGTATACGTTGTCGTAACTAGTTATTATTGTAGATACAAATAATCATGACACTCGGATTCGTTTTTAAATATGACAATTATTTTATGTTTATTCTAGCTGGTCTGGGAACCGGAGGCTTCCTATTCGTGTGTACACTATGCAGATAAATCATTGTTGTACAAATATGTTGTACGGATCGAGTATATATTCTGGTATTTCCAGAGGTTTGGTATATAATTAAAAAAAGTACATAAAAACTTATTCAATTCGCATTATTAATTTACTGTCGGTTACTCAATTACTTCCTCCTCTGGCTTAGTGATTGCGAACGGAAGCATCATTATATAAATGTCCCAATGTTGAAGTGGCCACTGAAGTAGCATTCAAACCTTGTAGACTTGGACTTGTAGACTTTTTTTTTATGAAAAACTCTATAAATACTCCTTTTTGTTATTCGTCCAAACATTAAAATGACCAACGACAAAGCTTGAATAAAATGAAAGCAAATTTCGTCCAAAAATAATTACACATAAATTCAAATATTTAGATACAACTCAAACCAGCTCCAGTAATAATATGGTGACACGAGTACGTTAATTTTGTAAGTGCTCTCATAGGAATCAACATTTTAAACTGTATTTCTGTCATTGTCCTGCCATTACCAAATAGCATTTTAAAATTGTGTAACGTATACTCCCCAAATCCGAGTAATACAGAGAATAAGAGAACGGAAATAATTTTCCAAACCCCTTTTTTTTTAGCAAGTCGCTACAACCGCATTAATTTCTGTCAAGCTTGTGGATGATCGGCAAAGCACATGAGCAAAATTTTGTCAGTTTAGAATGTCAGAAGTATTATTATTTTCTAATCACTAAATTTCATTATCATAGGGACAAATTAGTCACGATAAACTACAGGTAGCTGATCCATTGTCAGTCCTTCACCAACCGTTATTTGACTGGCGTATACCTGTTGCTGTTTACCATTAAATTGATGTACTATCAAGTTGAATCACTTCACATCACAGATGCCCTGAGTTGACATCTGTCGGATTTTAATCTGTTGTTTGCCAAATTCTTCTTCTTAATCGTACACTCTAGTCAGAGTGGTCGTGGTTGCAATGGCGGTGGCTCCTCGCCGTCACCGTCACTCTCCAGGCCAGCTGCTCTTCTCGCGATGCTTCTCCATTTCTGCCGGTCGGTTGCATTGCGAGTACACTCTACTTCGGTGGACTGCGTAGCTTTTCTAATGAGGTCGGCCCAACGTGTTGGTGATCGTCCAGGACTTCGCTTGCCTTCTACACGGCCATGCATATGCTGCGATAGGCTCTCCGTCGAGTGCTCTTTTCTTGAGATCTGCGCAAAGAACTTCAGTATTTGCAATTGCCCAGTCGACGATAATCTATTTCGTATATGAATCTCTTTGAGGATATAGTTGTTGGTTGTTTGTCAAATACGTCATCACTATTTTGATGACACGTTAGCTAGAAAAAATACTGTACACATTACATACTAACAGTACTCAAACCGAGAATGTGGACATATTTATTTTCCCATCCAATATTTATAGTACTGATGTAACAGTAGAGCAGAAATTACTTGACTAGGTTTTAATAAACTTAGCTGTAGGTAAAGACAGAGAATGTTTATACACAGAAGCATACTTAATTCCTTTTAGTGCACACCTGAACTAATACTAAAGCATCAAAAGAGAAGAAGCAGGTAATCACTTCCATAAATAAAATTAGTCTCAATATTTGTCTTATTAATTTCTGTTGTTTTTTTTTTAAAGGTCTATATAATGTCGACTAGTCATATCATAACTGCTCTTGCACTGAGTACAAGCCAGTGGTGATTTTGAAGTTGCCGTTTTATTTCAACTAAAAATCATATTTCGGAAACGTTACCAGTCCTATCAAATATTGCTTATTTTTAATGAAGATATTTTTTTATTTATCGATTAATTTTCGTATGCTGGATCCAATTCTGTTATACGCTTACCAAAATTATACTAGATTTATCAAAATGTTCATATGCACGAACGATATTTAACGATATTGATCTAGAACCTAGAAATACTTGCACGCTTTGACAGCAAAAATAGAGGACCAAATGTTATTACTATCATAAGACCACATATTTGTATACCTATTTTGCAAGAAATAAATTAATTATGAATATTCAGTTTTTATATTTGACTAATTTTTGAACTCATAAACTGTACTTTTACAATAAAACCGCCACCGGTGCAATCTATTTTTGAGGCTACTTTGTTTGAAATATGAAACTGATCAATCAGTTCTCTCTGATGACTAATTTTAATTTTATTTGACATTATGTGTATCTTTTATTGCTTCTGCTTTGTCTTATTTTATATATTTTTGGTTTGTGTATTAATCTAATAACAAATAATAAAAAATTTTTTTTTTTTTTAATTTTCGCATGTGCATGATGCTGTCTACCTGACATTTGTACGCCTAATCGGCACAACATGATTTTAAGCGACTAAATTTAGTGTAACATCTTTTATGCACTTATTGTATAAAATTCTCGTGTTGTATGCAAATAAATTATCTTTATCTTATCTTTATCTTTATCTCTTTGAATTATCTTTAGTTTGTGATAAGAAACTTCGGTCATCGCTTAAATTCAAAGTCAAATTATTTCTTGGGCTTGTAACAAAAGTGTTATATTAGAAAAGCCCTTTTCAAATTAGTATTTTTTGTTACGTTTGTACTCCAAGCTTTTTCTGTTATAAAATACAATTTAACGTAGTTTTTATTAATTTAGATATAATATATTCTATTTATTTATGTCATTTTTATATCCAATAACATAATAAATAATAAAAGGATGTCGTCAAACTTATGTCAATATTCATAATAATGTTCAAAAGGCCAAAATAGAATAATAAAAAATATGCCAATCCACTTATGGAAGAAAGTAGAAAATATGATCCGCTGTTCCATTAGAACGAGAATTCAGCAAGATCTATTTTCATCAACTCATTCAAGGCATAAAATAGGTTTCTCTCAAAAAAACGTTTACTACGTACGTTTACTCTCGACTAATAGTTTTGTAATATTATCGAGTGGTTCATTTAACATACAGATTTGTTTATATATATTTTACGATAATTGTCAACGCTCATCACTGCTTACGTCACTGTCCAGCGGACAATTCAACAAAGTGTAGACACTGCTCTGCAGTTGCAAAAATAACGTGGGTGTTCAAAACATGACATCTAATTACGTTGGCACATACAGATCGCTGATAACTATATATATTTTTATAATAATCCTTAACCGAATAGTATTTTTTGGTAAATGTCTTAGGCTTACTCATTTATCAATTCATGAATCTTATTGATGGAGTAATTTCCATTCTCTCTATAATCTAATAATAATAACCATAATAATTGAGAATCTTATAATTGCAAACAGATTACTCATAAATTTATTCGCTCTAACGAACTATACGCGTTTTATCAAAAGTAAGTGTAAGTCACTTCTAAGTCGATTCTAATTAGTACGTTTCGGAAATTTCAAGCATAGTGGCATTTGTCAAGACTCCTCCCTCGACTCTTTGAGTTTCTATGCACGTCAAGGTTACTTGCTGCGTGTCCGATCGGTTGATCTCTCATATATGATTTAAATTTTCTCTATGAAACTCGAAACTACATCAAAACTGGAATTATAACGTTATATCATCATTAAAAGTCAGGTGCTCAGGTTCTGGGAAAGTCCGATCAATGATTCTGCTATTCAACGCTTAACATAATCACATTAAAATGATCATTAATCGACTGGATTAATCAAATCCACTAAAATACAAGATCTGTGTACACTCTTGCACACCATATACATATTATACAAAATTTAGTTAATCAAGTTATTTTGGATTAAATACAGTTTGGAGCTTCTACTTTCCTTTGAATAGGCTTGACCTGCTGCAGTTTAAAACGTTCATGGCTGGAAGCTAAGTGTTCCGTGACCGGTTAAAATTATCATCCTGAAACCAAACCTTCATGGTTACAGCTAAAACATCATTGAATAATTGAACTTAAATCTTACAGCTCACTTACATGGTTGCAACGAGAACATCATCAAATCTTCAAACTTCGACATCGTCAAATCTTCAAACTTCAAACATCATCAAAACTTCAAACTTCAAATATCGTCAAATCTTCAAACTTCAAACATCGTCAAATCTTCAAACTTCAACCTTACAACGCGCCTATATGGCTGCGGTGAAATCATCATAAAATCTTCGAACTTTCCTTACGGCACACCTACATGGCCATACTTCTTTAGAATATTACCCTGCAGCTCATCTACATGGTTGCAGCGATAACATCATCAAATCTACGAACTTCAACTTTACGGCACACATACATGGCACTCTTTGGAACATTTTCCCTGCAGTTCACCTACATGACTGCAGCTAACAAACTCATAAACACTAAAAATCCTTGAATTTCAAACTCGCAGTAACACTAAGTGTAGTTGTTAACACTAAGAAATGCACTTTAATTTTTAGCACTGTCGATACTCTGATATCTTAGCGCGGCTTTAAATTCCGCCTCCATGATTACAAAGCGTCAACGGATAAATATTCGCGACAAGTTACCGGTACACAATGGTACTATTTCTGAGGTTATACATGCCTTTGAAATTCAATTAAGATTTTAAGTCAATCGAACTATGTTATCTCTGTATAATTCAACTTCATAAACAGACTTCTGTATTAAATATTTACGCAGTGATACTCTGGTAAATCCATCAATATTGTAGCTCTACTCATATAAAATTTCGTTTGACACACTTATGTGGTTCAAGATCTTACAATAGTTACGTCACAAAGTAGTTATAGTGTTGCAGGTGGAGATACAATACCAAAATTTCGCTTCATGGTATAGCATACTTACACGACTAAAGACAGTGCTACTAGTTGTAGTAGACTAGTTGTCGTACTAGAATATTTTACTTGCGGTACTTTATTAACCTTACAGAAAAATGAACACAGTACAACTCGCCCTAAATGGCCGTAACTGTAAAGACAGGATTCCACCAGTGTGCGGCTCTGTACCGCACAGAGTGCAGCATAAATGTATTTCTTGGTGAACTCTTACGGGCAGCACCAGCAAACTGTGCGCGCACTCTATTCGACAAACCGTGAACTTTTGTCGCGCACTCCTCGGTCTCGCGTTGTACCCGCGACGACGCACTCGCACACATGTTTACACACTAAACTGAAAGTAAAGCACATTTCCGAGGTATAAATGTTCGTGTACAAATGTACCGTACAGCACGCATACTAAAGTTACGCACAACTGAGGTGGTGGACACAGGCAATCTACTATTGTGATCAAGTTCGCGCACTGCAAAAGGTCTGCACCAAATTTTTATCAACAAGTGTTCTGAATCTGAACACAATTTTAGTGGAGCCCAACCTTAACAGCTAGATAATAAGCTGTTAAGTTTACCATAATATTTTATTTGCATTACTGTTAGCAATATTCTAGAAAAACTACATTTAGAGGCTGTATTGATGTAGCCCAGTTACCGAATTAAAATATTTTACTCGCAGCACTTTACTAGTCTTCTAGAAAAATAACACACTGCTGATCGCTGACACGGCCACAGACCGATATGCCATAGCCATTGTATTATTAAAAACACTACTCTCACCATCACACCAAAAAATATTACCACGCTATGGTTCCTCTGAATGGCTGCAGCATAATCAAATACAAAAAGTAAAAATGGTTCTCAAACAAGAAAAACATATTTTCGTATACTTGTCTCTCGGGATGTTAACGAAATAATTTACTAATGACTTACTTACAACAGACTTCATTTCGTTTAAATTACGATAAAATTATCGGGGAGTAGCCCCAACCACACTATCAAAATTTCATTAGGTTATAATAAAATCGTCGGATTATAATCTTTAATCGCTGTGCTACAATAAAATAATCTGGGAGTAACCCAGATCACATCTCATTGCAGTATCTTAACAGATTCTGTCTACCCGTATTAAGAATATCCCGTTATAATTATTTTAGCACCCTGTTTCAACACTTTTAAGAACCATTTTTCCAATTCGATATGCGTGACAAATTTTTAACATCAATATTCAATAATCGGAGGGTAAAATATAATCTCGCAAGTGACTCACGATTTTACCGGGCTCGGCTCGCAGGTTGATTGCCACTTCTGATATATGAAGAAAACTCCTTGTCTGAACTTTATGACGCTTTATTATTACTTATAACACTGCACTTATTTCACTGCACTGAGCGGTCTGACGCTAAGACCGCCTTTTTACTCCCGAGTTACGCCGCGACTACCTTTTTCGAAGGGCCGCTCGCGCTCGTCCGCCCGCGATATATCCCCTCCCCGGAATTACAACATCACGCCATCATCCGGGGTAGCGTTCATTCTGTTCGATCACCGTTCTCCAGAGTATATAAATTAAGAAAATAGCAGTGCTGCCACTCCGCAACACTGAAAACACCGCACACCACATACAACAAATATTCAAATCATGACAATAATAACCGCGAGAAAATAATTACAGTTCGATATGTCAACAGAAGTGGCCTGAATTCGAAAGAAATGTTGAAAATTCGACCAAAACATTGATACACTGGACAGGCTCGCTGAATAATAAGTAGAAGTGAAATAACTGTGAAAATAGACATACACGTGCTACGTGCTGAGGTACCGTCCTGAAATAGAAATTGCTGGAGATACTCGTACCTACAGTCAAAGGTAGATATATCGGTTTAGTCTAGCTAGCATTTCTTATTTCTTGGCTACAAATTTACTTATATGACCAACTTTGCTGGCTATAAATATTCCTGGCACTTTGAAATGTCAATATCGTTGGGAAGTTTTATAGTACTTAGAGATGAACGTTTTGCTAGTTCTTCAATCGCCAAACAGTAGCGTGCTTGAATTAGGTACTGTGGGTCGCGTAATCCGGAAAGAAGGTTTGAATAAGATTTTTTTTGTGGGCAAAAATCAGAGTGACGAGCACAATGCATTACCATACAAAGTTTGAATTATTACCGGTCTTGCCTAAAAAATGGTTTTAATTTCAACACGATACCTTCACGCGTTCCCAAAATAAAGGTCTTGACACCCGGACGGATGGTCTGACGAACAGACGGACAACAAAGTGATCCTATAAGGGTTCCGTTTTTTTTTATTTTGAGGTACGGAACCCTAAAAATAAGGTTCAGTTTTAGGGCATTGAGGCAAATAAGAATCTAATTTCGTAAAATCATGAAACTTGTCTGGTTTTAGAGTTCTGTATTACCCCAAGGGATCCTTATAAATTCGTCGTGTCAATTCATCGTGTCTGTCTGTTCAAAAGGCATTTTATTCGAAACGAAAACTACTAACTCTACTGAACTAAATTTGACAAATATGTGTTTTCTATGAACCACTACACAATGTTGTAGTAAATTTTAAAGTAAATATTAGGGTCGGTGCGTAAAAAGGGATGATTATTTTCAACGTACGCGTAGGTACTCCCTCGAGGCTATTTGAATAAATCTTCTAAAATATATCAGAAAGCGTGATATGTATATATCACTCTAGCCCACCAAAAAACACATCGCATTTCTAAACTATTAGATCTAAAAGTTCATTATTACCGATGATAATAGACCATATTAAAACCTGGAACATTCTGTGATAACAACTTTTCGAGATAAACAAAGCATTCGAAGCACTGTAACTCAAATGTGTAGGTAACAAACAATCCTTTTTTTTATTGCGAATAAGTCCGCGTTTGACCATCAACTCTTCAAACTTTTTTTTCTGTTATATTAGCAACGGAACCCTGACTTATGCGTTTCTAACATTGTCTGGGTGGTTGAAATCCCAAGACCAAGATGTGTCTTTTCGAAGTGCATATATTCAGAGTTTGAAGCCTAATAAAATGTCGCAAGGAAATCAAGCTGTCTAAGATTTTAATGTTATCAAAGACGTGTTAAGTTTGTCTACTTTCTCACGTTAACTCACAATGAGAAGAGACCCTGTAGCAGTGCGACATTTTATGTAGACATAGCAGGCTTAGATCCGGAAATAACACTTAAATAGGATTTATTCGTCGTACGTCGACCAAAATACTCGGTGCAAGGTTTAACTTTCAGCGCACATTATGGCTAAAGCAAACTTTGGTCGGTTACACTAACATAGCACAGGCGGGTCACGCAAACTGTTTCAAAAGATTAAATGGACAGGAAAGAGTTTTTATGTAAGACCCCGCCTACAAAAGCTCGACCTTTTATACTTCATCGAAAAAATTCAAAGGCTTTTTCATTAAAGTTTTTTTTATTTGTAGCTAAAAGTCTCTACCTACTAAGTACTACTATGAACCTTCTAGGTAACTACAATACTACTACTATTTAGATACTAAATTACTGGTACTGTTAAATACTTATTACTGCTTCTAAGTAACTATTACAGTCAACTAATACTAAGTACATAGACTTCTAAGTAGCACAACAGTATTGAGGGAGACAGAGAGTGTCCGTCCGTTCTGTATGTTATACTATTAATGTATTCTGTGCCAAAACTACAATTAAAGCCTGTAATTAGCTCTAGCATTTCCAATAAATTTCATTTCATTTCATATAGAGTGCATCTGGCCTAATAATTCTTACACATTAGATGTACTCTGCAATATTAGTATCAGTTTTCTGTAGTTGTTCTACCACTGCAGAAACCTAATACAAACCTACAATATTAACTAAATATTGGTTGATATTCATGCGTACTTCCGGAACCACTTCGGTACGTTCATTCGTGGTTACGCTACCCAATAGGAATAATGAAATATGTACCTAACCAGCAACCTAATTCTACTCTTGATGGTGTAGCGACGGACAAAATGGAATATTCATATTGTATTTAAGGCTATGCTCAAAGCGAGCAGCTATCTCTCTCGCGCATCAAAACATTTTTAAACTTATACAATCATGAGTATATACCCTTAGATAAAAGTGAGAAATAATTGTCTTTATACAGGGAATACTTTAAAAAATGTTTAACTCAGATATCATTTATTTTGGCGACGCGACGTAATTTTTATACAAGTATAAAATACCCGACTGCAGTAAAGTGTTTTTTTGTAACTTCCCAACTAGCAAAATCAGTACTTATAACGATCTCAAGACTATTTATATATTGCCATTTATAAGAAACTTGAACCATGCTACAAAGCTGGATTTGGGCGCAGTTACAGGAGCATTAATTTCTAGTAACTATCTAGTAGTCAGTAGTAATCTACTTACATTATATTACTAAGCCCTATATTTGCCCTATATTATACTTGATGAAGCGCAATTGTTTCTATAAGGATTTGAGACTGCACGATGATAATGTTTGATACAATATAGATCTAAGTTTGGTTTATGGTTTATTATTTTTATAAAGTGATATTTAGCCTGAATTAAAGTGATTAAACTAACATGCGTAATTTTTGCTGCCATGCCTTTTTTCTCAGAATATGTCGACCTGGATTTACTATGTTAACGTAATATTCTGATCCCCCGCTTCAGTTGAGGCCATATATTTGGCATATTTAAAGTTATATACATTAGTGAACTTACATTTTACATAATTTACCAAAACAATTAAATATTTTTTATTATAATTTCGCAAAGAATGAAAATCCTCATTGAGTGAACATAATATGTTTATTCCGAAAAATGTAATAACATTAAAAATTGCAGGTAATAACGAAATGCAGCTAATGGTGTTACTAAGCAAATAATATTATTATAATGCAAATACGTAAATATTAGAAAATCTTTTTATTTGAAATTTTCTGTACCTTTCTGCCAAGTAGGTATTACTGTGTATCCAGGATTAAAGTGTAATGTTTACAGCGCAAACATTAAAAATATTCAACATCTCATATTTCAGACGTAATAACACAGCGCATTGTCAAAACCTGGGTATAAAATAACGTCAAAGTTTTGAAATGTTTAAAGTTAAAAGACAAAGTTAAAAAAAAAAGTTTAAAGACATTGGATTGCGGGTGTGACCTCACGCAATTTGGAGACAGGCAAAAAAAACTCAATCAATAAAACATATCTTTCAACGTGGTGGGTATGAACCGGGAAAATTGTAATACACCTGAAATATCGACGATAATGACACGGGTAAAATACTCTATCAGAAATGTTTTTTTACCTTAACAATAAATCAACTAGAAAGTGCTTTATGCGCAAAGTTGAAAGTGGTCAACAATCAAAGCTGCTCATTCCCAACTGGCACAAGAGTAACGAAATTAATCTGAGTCGGCGGCTACATAAATTGGATCGGAAACAGCCGTCGCCAAGTTCCATTCTGCCTTATTCAAGTGGTCGAATGGTGTTACCGACAAACCTCCAGCTTGCACCGACTAATGGATACTTAGGATTGCTTATACCCGGCATCCAGGCGGAAAAATTTCGCTTGAAAACAATTTTAAGGTTCTGTTCACATTTATTTTACATCTAATACTTGCATTTTAATTATATTTTATTTTATTTTTAAATTATTTTATTTTTCCGTCAGATTGGTATTATTACCGGTATTTCCGAAAATCATAATGCCATATTTTTAGAATTGTCCTTAGATTTGAACCCAAAATTGGTATAACTACACCTCGTGAGCATCATAGTTTTTTCTCTTAAAATCATGTAGCAAAAGCATACATGGGGCTGCTAAAATAAGTACCTAATTGTGCTAAGTGTTAAATCGGTAAAAAGTCTGACAAACTCAAAAAAATTCATGAATTCGTAAGAAAATTTGTTTATTTCGGTACCTATGTATATCAGTAGAAACATCTCAGTCATAGGAAGTCCACTGCTGGACATAGGTCTCCCCCATGAATTTCCAAAAAGACCGATTTGCATCAGAAGCGTCTTGCATCAAGCGTCTTCCCGCCACTTGTATGAAGTCATCTGTCCATTTCGTGGGTGGTCTTCCTTCGCTGCGCTTACACGTTTCAGTGCCGTATATCATCACTGGTAACATAAACTGGCCGTCAAATTTCGACTTGAGGCACTGAGGTATATTAGACAAAAATACACTTTTGGGTTTCCCGTTTGATAAAATATACAGAACAGAGATTACACAGGGAAATTAAATTCAATTAAGTCACAGTTGCAAGAGTAAGTATCTAGTAGGCGTCGTGTAAATTATTTCGCGCCTGCCGTCTGTTGAAAACGAGCCAAATACTACGTGCTTAGCATTTTTAGCTCTCTAAAACAATACTTTGAAATATTTAAAAAAGAAGCAAAATATTTGGATATTTTGGCTTAGAATCAAAAAGGATTATATTATGGAATATACGTTTTTGATCCATGAAGTCGAGAAGAGAAGCAATACCTATATAATTATACTTAGTTTAGGTCTTTTCAATGTCAGTATTGGTCTTTTTGCTCAATTGTAGTCTTGACTTGATCGATTTTTATTTTCTGAGTGTCATATTATGTCACATTTAAAAAAGCCAGAATTTTTCAAATGGTAATAACAGAACAGTATAAAAAATGCCGTCCAAAATTGTCATCCCTGACAAATAACTGATTTTAAGAGGATCATTTAATGAATGAAAGCTCATATAAATAAATTGTAAAACTACTCTGTAGTGCGTACATTATATTCTCGCGAAAACATACCCTCAATTTCAAATTAAAAAATAATAATTTAGAGTATTATTTTATTTTCTAGTCGGCTTTTTTGTTTTCTCATAATAAATACTCGACATCCAAATCCATAAGGTCAGATGTTACGCTTTTGATGAATGAGACGTTCGATCTTAATACGATTCTGATATCATAAGGTCGAAAGTACATTTTTAATGAAGGGCACATCCGATCTAATGGCTTTGATGTCGACTAATATACTTGGTGAAGACAATTTCAATCTCACGCGTAGATACCATGAGCGTAGCCCCCTTGGTCGTAAATATATAATATAGATTGGTAGTTGGTTTTATATGGTAATAGTTATATAATATTGGTTTTACAGTCGAAGTAATATTAAATCGAAACTAAGTTTGGGGCGAGTTCAAACAACATAGGTGTGATTTGTTTCCCGCTAGTTTACGTTTGCGCAATCAGGAAATGAAATAAAGTTCGCAAGCCGACGCGTCGGCTCGCTTGCCGAGACACTACTCAAAGTCTGTAAATATTGGAAGTAATCCGCCCCTAACTTTCACGTGTAATCAAATCAAACTGATGTTGGTGCAGCTGAATGAAAACAATCTACAAAAATATTAAGAATAAATAATATCTAGTACAAACTCATATAATTCTATTATACAATCCATGGAGAAGGCTATGCTCGGAGTCTATCTGCGAAATCGAATCAGAAATGAAAAGATCCGTAGACGTATGAAAGTCACCGACATATCACAGCGGATTAGCAAGTTGAAATTGCTGTGAGTAGGGCACAAAGCATATGTTGAACTGATGGTCAATGTTACCGAAAAGTTCTCGAATGGAGACCACGCACCGGCAAGCGCAGCGTAGGAAAACCAGTTACGAGATGGGCAGATGATCTCTTACAAGTGGCGGGAAGACGCTGGATGCAAGCCATTTCCAAATGGTCTTTTTGGAAGTCCATGGGGAAGGCTGTCCTGATGAGGATATATGCTAACATGATGATGATGATAATTATATTTATTTATTTTATACCAAATAGATCTAAGTTTACCACCAACTAGCCTGGTAGTTAGATGTGTGTCTTCACTGTGTCACTCCAGTCTGGAAAATTACAAACTCACAGAAAACAGAGAGTTCCACTCCTGTGAAATACGCATTATTAACAATGTGAACCGAAATCTATACGGATACAGAGATATTTGTGTAATACAATAAAATCACTTGTTTACTACGAAATAATTCGTTGGAGGTTCCGAAAAAAACGCATTTTTTTATTTATGCAAGAGGCTTATTATTATTATTACAAAAAAAATCAGTTTTCAGAAATGAAAACACAATGTGGAACCCATTTAGCATGGGGATAAGGTATTTTGTAGTACTGGGCCAACTGGCCTCAAGTTGATTAAGTGTTAGCCAAGCCGTTACATTAACGTAACGGTGTATCAAATGGAGTCACTTGAGAGCTAATTCCAGGCTAGGTGTGCTTACCATCTTGAATCGAGCTCAAGCGAGATCAAAAACAGACCCTAAAATAATATTAGAACAAAGAATAAGAACAATGAGTAATAATAATTTGTATCTTTGAAATTCATTTTCATTTTTAATGCGGAACAAATAGTACAACAGATAAAATAAAAATGTAATGCTCTTCAAGGTTTAGAAAAATATTGAACTTCCTTTCTTAGTCCTTTTTTCTTATTTAAGTAACAAATACAAACACTACCCCGTCGTTTCGCCTTTCCATAAATTGCTTGTTCAACAAATTTTGTATATAAATGTGGCTCCCGGCTCTTCGAGAACGCGCTGTAAGCGGCCAAGTGGTTATTGCTTTCGAATTAGTGTTGTTGGACCGCTTTCACATTAAGCGACTTAGCCGTGCTTAGTGTGGATGTCGCGTTATTTACATAAAGCCCTGCAGTAATTGCTGCGGTCACAACGCAGCTACCTGCGTTGGAAAGGTATCAAAAATAGAATATGCAATGTTTTTCTAGAGTTTCTTATGCATAATACCTATTCCTATGATGCGATTTCCTAGAAGAAACCGATTTAAAGACACCCAGATCTATCGTGAAACCCTAACTCATAAAGCGTTTTGTTCGGGGTTTTAAAATATAAACCATGACACAATAACGCTTTTTTATGTTTCTATCCGTTCGATATTAAAAAGCGTTAGGGAGAATTACATCATACTAATCAGATGTACACTCACCAAAATGATTCCGATACTTAATAAAAAGCCGATAAACTAGCGGATATGCGCCGATATTCCAAGCTTTCGAGCTTAGTTCCATCATCATTATCATCCACAGGCTTCTCTATCCCACTGCTGGGTATATGCCTCTGTCTTTTCTTGCTATCGTCCTCGGTCCTGTGCCAATCGAGTCCAGATTCGACCCGTGATTGTACTATATCGTCGACCCATCTTGCAGCTGGACGTCCCACGGTCTGCTTACTTACTTTGCCTCGACCACTATTCCGTCAAAACCTTACCTTACCTCTATCTGTCATCACTTCGCTTAGAAACGTCCTGTCTAATTCCATTTTAATTGCCGAGCCAAGCTTATTTCAAACAAAAGATTAATTGTTAATTACTATTTGGTACATTTGCTTCTCTAAAACTGTATTTATAATAAGAGCATTCGCAGCAGTGTAGTTTTAGGTTAATATTAGTGTTATAAGTTTTAGTATTAGTGGTAAAAGTAGCACTGCAATTGCAATAATGTGAAAGTAATGCTGCTGCCGCGCGGTTGAGTAGCTTAATGTGAAAGTGCTTTTAGGCTGTAAAGCTAGGCATTGTGTACCTCTTGATACATTGATGTAAAGAGGGCCACAAAGAGTCGAGTAGAGAGGCAGAGGGCAACGTAGGTACAAGGGCTCTCGCCTGCACTTACGTAGTGGCTGAAACAGAAAACCTTTTGTTTCTTTTATAACAGGGCAACTCGGCTGGTCAAATCGAATAACCAGCCTGCATAGGAGAAATTTTGCCGGTATATTTTATTTTTACCCGACTGCGTAAGAAGGAGGTTTATGTTTTTCGAGTGTATGTATGTTTGTATGTGTGTACATATGTATGTAATAGGGTATGTATATACGTATGTTTATATATGAACGCCTATAGCCTAAACGGCTTGACCGATTTTCATGTGCGAGGTGACGTTAGATTCATTTCCTGAGTGTCATAAGTTATATTTTTTTTGTAATAATAATAATACATATCTTGCAAAAATTATGTGTTTTTTCTCTCTTGTGTAACCTCCAATGAACTTTTTTGTAATAAACAAGTGATTTTACTAGAATTATTCTGAAGAATGCGCATTTATAGAGTCTTTTACATCGATTTTACGCATACTTTCTCACAAAAAACGTACACTAAACAGCGCATCAAGTGAAACTAAATCGTAAGTTAGACTACAAAAACTGTTTTTTTGCAGTCGGATATTTTGTTTTGTTTTAATATAGATACTTGTTAAATTAATGAGAGCTTGTTTATATGACATTGGCTTAGAGACCTATCCAGGTCGGACCTACGACAAATGATAGGTATCATCACAGGTCACTGTGTGTGTAGAGCATGTGTTACTGCACTGTAGGGCTACAGAACAGGCTAGATCAAGATCGAGAATCCTGGAAAAAATCTCAAAGTCAAAATCAACTCTGCAATGAAACACCTGACGCAACAGAGATGGAACAATTATGCCGGCGACCCAAAGCTGTGCTCCGTTATTTTAAGGAGCTTGGATGCTTTGAGTAGGCTGGCGGGGGGAAATGCACAATACACCCCAAGCGGGACGTCGGTACAGGTCTTATCACTTCATAATAGATTTAGAATTATGACATTGGCTATGGGATAAATGGATGAATTGTCAAGTTAATATGGATGCTGGACTTATACCCTTACAAGGGCTATATTTTGAGTACTTATAATTAATAAGTTAGTTAATACGTAACTTTGACTTGTATTTATTACGTAATATCTAAAATTCTTATTTCATTAAATCATACTAAGTATTTTACTAGTAGTACTGACTTCGAACGCAACTTCATGTAATTTTGTCTGAAAAAAAAAGTTACCTAAACCTATAACATATATGATATAGTTAAGTTATACACGGGTTCCGTACCTAAATACTCAGCAAAGCTCAAAGCCCGCGTGAAAGTGTTAAAACTGAAACCACTCGAGCTCTAAAACAGCGAGGCCCTCTTGCAGCCGCTCTATGTATTGTGCCTCAGCGCTCGCCTACAGTTTACTCGCATTCCAAAAGCAGGCATTTTGTACAGAACACTTATAAATAAATAATGCTCAACACATTTACCGTGGCCGCTGAAGACATTTTTTCACTGTACATTGTATTTTCTTTGCAAACGGAGTGATTACCTCGTGTTTAATAATTTATTTGAGCTTCTACCAAGTAACACAAAGGCCAGTCTTATCTACTGAATAAAACATTGTCTCTCAAGAACCCGGAGCAAATCGTATGGCTCTAGATTTTTTATGTTTGCGCATTTCAAAATTTTAAGTTTCATTCTTATGTTGCTGCAACATCATTCTTTTTTATGGTTTGCAACTAGGCAGTTGACTACAACTGGCTTGTTATGTGGCGGTGTGGTCTACTCCTAATTTGCTATGGGATCTGGATATCAAGTGCGGGTGGTAGAACACATTCTTAGGTGCTTGGAGATAAATTAACAAGTTAAAATAAAAGAAGCAAGCCTGCTGCCGTACTCTCAACTTTTAAAGCGATGCAGAGTTCGCTCAGCGCTTGTTTTTATCTTGCTTGTTCTGCAACTAAGAGAGTGAACTACACAAAAGTTGAAGCAATTGTTAAAAATATCACAATTTAAAGTAGGCTCATTTGAACTTTTATCTCACACTCTTAATTACAGAAAAAGCAGATAAAAACGGGCGCTGAGCGAACTTTGCATCGCTATAAGAGTTAAGAGTAACCCCGCTGGTATTTTTTTTCAAGATATTATTCCATGCCAAATTATAGCTTTCTAGTACTATGAGTCTTTGACCTAATCTGCGGACAGACGGATGTACAAATAGACATGGCGAAACTATAAAGGTTCGTAGTTAACTACTGAACCCTTGTTGAGTATCCAGGCCATCGTGAAATGATAACTAACAGAAAGATAGAGAATTAATTAAGATCTATAATCGATATTTTCAAAACAAAATATTTCCAATCAAGAAGTCGGTCAAAAATATGATATGTACTTTACTTAATTTTTTTTTATGTAAAAATAGGTTTGCGCTTGACCGCCAACTCGCCTGATGCGCCTTGCGGTCTACGATGTAGCGTGCTTACCTAGAAGAAACCAATTCACTCGCGATTTAAAGACACCCAGATTACAGCTATCGAAAAGACCCACCCAAGAAGCGTATTCCATAATCTAGCAGTCCGCACGATGAAAATGTAATTAAAGCCGAACCCCCGAAACCCGAACTAAACGTTCGGGTTTTTGGAATATCTACCGTGAAACAGTGACGCTTTTTCGTGCTTCTTGCCGTCCGATAAAAAAAGGGCAAGGGGTAATAAGATCATGCAAATCAGATGCACACTCACCGAATGTATTCGATAAAAAACCGATAGGCTAGCAACTAACCAACTAACTAACTAACTTTGCGACGATGTTCCAGAGATTATTACCTAATAGTATTAGTACTATTACTAATAGTCTGACTGTCCGTCAGAAACACGAAATATGAAAGGTAAGTAGGTAGATATATATACCTAGCTAGCGTCGCAGTCTCGAAAGTCGAGAGTCAGCTAACAAGCATAACGAAGGGAAATGTAGGCGAAATCCTGAATAATAAAAGCATGGATTCCTAACTGCGTACATGTCATGCATAGTTCCTATTCATTTGCATACTTACTTCTACAAACGTTACGATACACGGGTGACTGTTTAAATGACTTAAAATAGAGGAGTAGGTAATTCGTTCTAAGTAATTATTTATATGTATATGCAGAAGAAATAATACTTTACTACGTTCTCCATATGCAACTGTAATATATGTAGGTTTACCTTCTAGCTTTAACCAGCTCCGATAAATTTGTTCAGTTTGGGCGCTAGCTTCTCGGTATATAATGATAAATATATTAAATATAGCCACTTTTGAGACTTTTATAAATTATCGTTATTACTAATGAGCTAAAGAAAAAACATAAGAAAATAAACTTTAATTGCATCCCCATTAAATAAAAGTTTATTTTCTAGTGTTTTTTCTTACGCCTGAATTTTTTATTTTCTGTTTTATTATTATTTATTAATAAGCCCGCTGTAATGACACATATTTTATGAAGATTTCAATTTTCCACACAAACAGACAACGTTCCTTTACGAATAGAATCCGGTACACTTAGTACGGCAGCCTAAAAAGCAAGCCTACCATTGTTCCAATCCTATAATGAAAGAATAATTGAAGTTGGATAATAATTTTAGGGGTTGAAAACAGTTTCATTTTGTTTTATGAAAAACATTGCGACATACTGGCGACGTATACCTGCGCACTGAACGGTACCCTTGGGTCGGGGGATTCCACTTCGCGTCTATACAGGGTTATAATGATACCCTGTACTTAGTCTACTAAAAAGTAAGTAAGTTCGTATAGACTAATATAGACTGAGTGGCCAGCCCTATTGTCAGAGTTATTAAGCAGCCGAAAGGCCTCTGACTTAATTTAACGTGTCATCTGAGCCACGGTAGCGCTCAGAAAGAAATGCCACTCACCGTCACCCATCCGAAGACTGACCGGTCCGTCCGTTGCTTAACATTGGTGATCGTTTGGGAACACCTAGTCAAGCTACGCTACGGGCGCTACTTAGTCTACTTAATGTAGTCGAATTGAAAACCTGCTTTTTTGAAGTCATTCATTGTATGTAAGACTGACTTCTATATGTCACAACGCAGGTTAGAATCCAGAATAAAAAATTATGCTTTTTACCGACTTCAAAAAGAAGGAGGTTAACAATTCGCCTAAATTTTTAACCGATTCCGAAACTAATAAAATAATTTAGTAAGAATATTATAAAAGTGAGAAATTCATCTTATTTGTTTATATACGAGCAATATTTAAAAAAAAACAGATATCATTTATCTTGACGACCGAGTTTTGAGAAAATATATATTCTAGAATTCTTCAGCCAGAAATATGGCCAAGAAACTATTTTTTCAATATTTCTCACTAAATAAAGAAAATCATCTCTCACCTTTACAATGAGTATGCTTATTCAGTGATTTTATATTTTGTTGCGCGAGAAAGATAGCTACGATATTTATTACGATATTTATTTATGATATATGAGCATAGCCTAACGTGTGAGCGGTGTGAGGTGTAACAAATGCCTAGGTTTGTAGACCAAAAAAATTACGAATTCCTTCAAGAATAAAAAGTGCTAACGTTGAATGCGGAAGACAATTTTCCGCCAAACATGTTGGAGAAAGTGAGTTGCATGGTAAAATCAATTGCGCTCCCCAAACCGCCACGCGAATATCCCCACTATTTTAGCCTACCGCTTTTTATTTGACTTGACTGGTCTTGTGGCTCAGTTGATAGTATGTCCACCTGCTGAACTGTAGGTCATGGGTTCGATCCCCACCCAGGGCAAACATTTGTGTGATGAGCATGGATGCTTGTTCTGTGTCTGGGTGTTTCTATGTATCATATGTAATGTATAGATGTATTTACAAAAAAAAAAGTATATATGTATTCTATCAGCCATTTAGTTCCATAGTACAAGATTTACTTTGTTTGGGCTAGCTGGTGTTGTGTGAAATGTCCTCAAATATTTATTTATTTATTTATTCGTAACAAGCCTAAATACTAGAAAACAAGTACTATATTAAAAGAAAAACAAAATACCCGACTCCAGAAAAGCTGTTTTTGCAGTCTTAAGCTACGATTTCGTTACGCTTGATACGCTGTAGAGTGTGCGTTTTTTGTGTGAAAATATGCGTAAAATAGCTGTAAAAAAATAATTCTAGTAAAATCACTTGTATATTACGAAAAAGTTCGTTGAAGGTTACGAAAAACGCATTATTTATTTTTCGGAGAAACATATCATTATTATATTACAAAAAAGTAGCCTATTACACTCAGGAAGTCAAGGCGAATTTAACGACACCTCGCACATCGAAATCAGTCAAGCCGTTTAGGCTGTAGGCTTTCATATACAAACATACATACGTATAAACATACATACACTCGAAAAACATAACCCTTCTTACGCAGTCGGGTAAAAAGGAAGTATTGGGTTACCCACAGACCGATGAAAATCTGTACATAAATTATAGCATGTTCCTATAGGAAATATCAGACAAATATTCTTGCCTAGCTAAGACATTGTTCCTATAATTCGCTTGGCCATTTGTCACGTTGTTTTTACATTTATCTGGGCACTAGGAAATATATGACATAATCCCAACATATTCCCTCGACTCCTGAGATAAAGCATAAGAATGTATTCTTACAGATAAAGTAGGTATCAAGATAGTAGCAAAGTATCCCCCCTCCACTGGGACTTTGATGTGTCGTAACACTGAAAATAATAGTGTCTTAGGAGAGTTTATTCAATACTTACGAGCTACATATTTTGCCTCGATACGGTGAACGAAAATATACGTTTAGGTAGATCATAAGTTTTATTTTATGTTTATACTTTGCACATGTAAGCTAGGAACTAAAATATGTAACTGATAAGTAAGAACGAATGTACGTATTTCTTTCGATTACTTTCATCATTAAAAAAAAATTAATAAACTTTGCGACATACTGTTACGTGAAATAAATGATTTGATTTGATTTTAATGTTGGTGGTGCAACTCTTCTATAGAGCCCGCCTTGTAGCATTATCATACAAATTATTATTCAATGCCTACCTATATTATAATAATATTGTAATGTATTCATTCTTAAAATTATTAATACATTTTTTTTTATTTTATTTACAAATTATATAGTTGTAAACAAATGCTTGGCATTTTTTTTTTAGTCAAAAAATTCACCACTGATTTTCTTGACATATTTGACATTATTTATTTTTACCATAATATGATTGCTTAAAAGCTTCAACATAACTGATGGTGCTCCCGGTGCAAAGGTGCCAGTCAACCACCAAGTAGTAGTGTGCAAGTATTTCTGTGTTCCAGTTCGAAAGCAATGTTTGCATTGAAATTTCCAGTATAGCTATTTTAATATCCAATATTATGTCAAAGTGACGAGCGCAGGGCATTTCCGATTTGCCACAGTTTTAAACTGTTGAAATTTAAAGTTCGCTATAGAGAAATATGACAGACGTTTAACACCAGGCGTATAACTTGATCGTCACATAAAAAAATTGTGTGTGTTCTTAACATCACACGACAGAAGTGAAAACTTCATCAATGCGATGTTAATAAATAACGCAAAGTAGCAATATAACAGGGACGCGTTGACTATGTCTCTCTCGTTCACTTAGTCGACTCGAGCCGACTTTACCCGAACGAGCGTTACATAGACGAGCGTGACGGCTCAGGTTCATTCAATACCCACAAAATAAGTGCCCAGCGTGCGTAATGAATTTTTATACTTCAAAAATACATGAGTCAATAGAGACACGTGTATAAGATATGCGCGTAGGTTTCCTAAATTATAATTTATATCCAATTTATGCGTAGGTGAGCACTAGCACTTATATCTTTTATATCTTACCCACGCGATGATTCAAACTACTTAATATACATATTTGCGTAATTGAATTTCTTGTACTTGTGACGGTTGTTTATAAATTGATAGAATTCAATAAAGAACAATAAATAAGACAGCAAAATTATGATAAACAAGCTATAAGCCGAAGAACTGCAAGCCTTACAAATGTTGA
The DNA here is from genome assembly GCA_947563715.1 of Lycia hirtaria. Classification (NCBI taxonomy): domain Eukaryota; kingdom Metazoa; phylum Arthropoda; class Insecta; order Lepidoptera; family Geometridae; genus Lycia; species Lycia hirtaria. The sequence goes on from OX387384.1 coordinate 29,635,039, forward strand.
TCCTTACAAGTTAATTACTTACAATGAGCTGTTGTAACCATATTATATAAAAAGAAATATCAACATCGGATATATTTTTTTTATATCGGTATTTAGCCGATATGCTGATTGTAAGCCAACATTATATCTTACCCTCCAATACCGTCTAACCCTCTATTACTCTCTCCCTCACATATACTCGTAATCCTCTAAGGCAATATACGGCCTCATGGTCTTTGATGCTCTGCCTCGGCGTGACTATGTATGTACGAATATACGAATGTGAAAAATCCGTACTCAACGATATCCATCCACATTCTTGTTGCGTACTGCACAGGAATGGAATTCTTTGCCGTCATCTCTGTTTCCTGAGACCTAATCTTGGAATTTTCAAGGCTAGAGTGAATAGATATCTTCTAGATCGGTCACACCGTCACTTAACATCAGGCGAGTTGGTGGTCAATCGTAGATCTGTCTTGCATTTAAAAAAATGTTATTGGTAGAAAACAGTATCTCATGTTGTATGAGAAAACGCGCAATATTCTAGCGAAAATTGTCGCGATAACTGTGCTCTTAAATGTTCTCTAACATTTTGTGTTTAAGTGGGTAGACGTAAGTACACTTAATTACAAATCATCCTACAGGCTTACTCCTAGAGTAGGTGTACCTCGATCCGAGTCGTGGGAGGGATCAAACACAAACGAATATGACCTTTTGACATCCAGAATATTTATTTTTTAAAATTAAATTAAATTAATAATATGAGAACAGGTTAGCTACCCACGCGATTAAATACGCTATCCAACACAAATCGTTTATATTTCTCCCGTCTGTCCAAAATGGAGGGTAATGTTTTGGGGTGTGTTTGTATGTATGCTTTATATTACCTCGCATAGCATAAAAGCCTTGACCGGTTTTAATATGCGATTTGTCAGATTCATCTTCACATCCTGATTGTCATAGGTTTTTTTTTGTAATAATAATAATTGTCATAGCGGAAAGCCTCGACTAACATGTCAAGAGGCTCTTGTTAGATGGTTGGGTCAAGGGTCAGATACAAAAGGCAGTCATCACATATACATATGTATATGTTGGAGGAAATTTTCTCACACCACCATCTAGCCCCAAACTAAGCAAAGCTTTACTATGGGAACCAGATGGCTGGTAGCCATATATGTATATGCACCTACTATTTTTGTAAATAAATACATATGATAAATTAAACGCCAGACATAGAACAAATATCCATGCTCAGCAGAAATGTTTGCCCCAGATCGAACTCACGACCTACAAGCTCAGAAGGCAGACGTACTACCACTGAGCCGTGAGGCAAAATAAACTTAACGAATTACAAAGTTGCGAAGATATTATGGTATGATAGATAGATATACCTCATTATTTCAATATTCAGCGAAGGTAAATAAATATTATAAGTACAACCAGGGCCCTGATTCCGTATGACCATCGGCCGCATTACGTGCAATTGACTTGGGTGAGTGACAATGAAAATTATACTTAAATTTAAACTTAAAGTGTAAAAACTTCTAACATCTAAAACGTCAACGCCTAAACTTCTGTTATAATAGCTATGCTATCACTAAAGCATAGATACATACATACATAATTACTGAGAATAATTAATTGCTAAAAAAAAACTTTTCACATAAAATGTATGCCTTAAATTTAGTATAAGTTATTGATTTAAACTTGGTAAATAAGCTTATTTCTAAGACTACAACTAGGAAATAATATACACTAGCCAGTACAAACTACTGTAAACATTTGTCTGTAAATAAAAATACATTGAAATTGTAAAATACAGTGTAATTTTAATTATCAACGAACCCACGTCAATTTGACGTACCGACGGTCATACAGATTAAGGGCCCTGGGGCCCAATTCAGTTATTCAAGACCGCTTCATAGTCGAACCATATGTGGAGCGTTTCCCGTCGGCCGCCATTTTTTTTTATTCAGTCACTTTTATGTCATACAATTGACACATTAGATGAAACGTAACACGTCCTTCGCTCGTTCCTAAATCAAAAAAGATAGCAGCCGACAGGAAATGCTTCGCACAAGGATCAGTTACGGATCGGTTTTGATTAACTGAATTGCCCCCCTGGTTACCGTCAGATAGCCGTCAGAGTGTTTCTCAAACTATTTAAATAAAATAGCAAACATAGCGAAGTTAAATAGGAATCATAAATAAACATACAATTGTCGGTAATGGTCGATGGAGGGCGAGCGCAGCCCGGGGGCGCGCCGGGCGGTGGCACGCCGCCCCGGAGCCCCAGAGTTTGTGTGTGCTCTAGACCGCATTGGAGCCGCCGACACACTTCACATGTGTGATTGCCTGTGAGAACATTCGCACCTGTTTATACGAGGAATTCGCTGGAAATTAGGGCAGTAAATTGTAATATAGGACTCTTTTAGTACGATGCTTTTGATGTATTTAACCTCCAAGGCCTTATGACTCAGTGGTAGTACGTCTACCTTCTAGGTCGTGGGTTCGATCTCCACCCAGGGCAAACATTTCTGCTGAGCATGGATGTTTGTTCTGTGTCTGGGTGTTTATATGTATCATATTATGTATGTATTTACAAAAAAAACACAATATTCTATCAGCCATCTGGTTTCCATAGTAGAAACATTGGTTAGTTTGGGGCTAGATGGTGTTGTGTGAAAATGTCCACCAATATTTATTTATTCTAAGTTCATGGTTAAAATAGGGCTATAAAGGGACTACAACCACAGAAAGGCATACGAATAAAGCCTTGCACCCTCCTTTTAAAATCGATTAGGCGTCTAATATAGTAGACCTTATCAAGCTCTATCGACTCCCTATACCACAGAATACTTAATAGTACATTTACAGAAGAATGATTCGTCACCTATAACTTCAGATGGCAATAGTCGCCGAGGATAATAGTTCCTTGTCACTAGGAATGTCGTACTTATAAAGTGAACATTCTTCGACTTTTTTAATGGCTTGGTAATTGTAATGTAGGTACTAACAACTCTGCAACAGTAAATCTCGCTCGCCAGTAATTAAGACATTTTCGATTCTCTAATCGAGTGTAGATTTCCCAAAATTTTAGTTGGTTTTGAATTACCCCAGCTTTGCAGCCCTGTGGACGACAGACACCCACATACCTAGATGAATAGCAAACTCTTTCAATGATTTTATACGTCGTCTTTACAGAGGCGAATTACCCTAAAGGCCGAAAAGGCCCGGGCCTAGGGCGCCAGATTTTAGGGGCGCCTGGCGATCAATCGCGAAAAAAATTACACTGATTGTCCGAAGAACAGATTGGCTTGTGGTGCGCACATGTTTGCAGAGGCGGATTACCCCTAAGGCCTAAGGCACATTATATAGTATTGTAGCATCCTACATCACGGACCAACCCCCCTGTTGATAATAAGATCATTAGTGCTGAAAAGGGGGCGCTTGATTTTACTCGGCCTAGGGCGGCTAAGACTGTTAGCTAGTCCGCCTCTGCGTCTTTTATACAATCGCTCGTTCCTTTCGTTTAGTCAATTTATCCTATGTACGTGCGTTATTAATATAGAAAATCTTAAACACATTCAAATTCACAACATGTAGTCAGAGCTTAATTATTTCGCACAAAGCTAAGTACACACACACTATACATATTTACGATATACTTTAGATACAAGACCACATCGGATGTTGCCTATACAAAAGTCTCTAGAGTATTATCCTTATTAATCAGGCCACGTCCGAAGCCACGTAGTAGGTAGATTACTAAAGATCTGCGAGCTCGTAAATAGCCGTAAGTTATTTATTCGGGACCCGTTCCCTTCTGTTTTAGTTGATACCAAGTTTTAAATTAAAATTCATTACTCACGCAGGTGGTAAACCGAGGGTAGCAAGCGTTCGACAGTTCTTCTTCCTATAGCTACTAATGCATCCATTGATTTAGGTAAATATTATTATTATTATTATTGCTCAAGAAATCTTTCAGCATTTCTATTAACGAAAATAGCGAAGCTTATCGAAACTTATAATCACGTACTATTTCGTAGAAACTTACAAAACAAAGATGTCAAGCATAAATCACTCCTAATTCTTCCTTAATTGTAATGGGATCTTACCATTCACATATATTTTGGGTTGAATAACCAGTTTAGGCGTTATAAAATACGAGTAATTATAATTAAATAAATTATTATTATTATTTAAATAATTATAATTAGCATTAAGTCCTCCTATTGTACAGCTTGTTACGTTGTAATTGTGTGCAATAAAGTGTTAAATAATAATAAAAAACAGTATTAGGTATTCATTGATTATGTCATGCTACGTTTTCATACCGATTTGGAAAATTCTTTTTAGGGTTCCGTACCTCAAAACGAAAAAACGGAACCCTTATAGGATCACTTGTTATCCATCTGACTGTCTGTCCGTCTGTCCGTCCGTCCGGGTGTCAAGACCTTTATCTCGGGAACGCGTGAAGGTTGAAGTTGAAATTAAAACTATATATACGCAGATCTATAGTTTCTTGCTGCAGAAAGAAAAATCAAATTTATCAGTTTTCGTTAAAAAAAGTTACAGACGAATATGTCGTAAAAAACGCACATTTCGACACTCACAAGGGTATCAAAACCTATGGGGTACTTCCCGTTGACCTAGAACTATGAAATTTGGCAAGAAGCATTGTGATACAGTACACATGTGTGTGTCTTTATACAAGGAATGAGGGTCCAAATTTTAAAATTGAATTAACCGTATCATGTGGGTATCATATGAAAGAGCTTCATTAGCATAACCTAAAACACGTTTTTAAATATTTTTACGATGTGTATTTTTCGGTTTATGAAGGAAAATATAAAAAATATATGATTCCTCCCTTTTATCTACTAGTTTGTACGGAACCCTCGGTGGGCGAGTCTGACTCGCACTTGTCCGGTTTTATTTTTTGTTTAAACTGATAAATACTCTTTCAAATTGGTCCCATACAAATTTCATTAAAAAATTGTGCATTTTGAAGTCGGTTGTTTTAGTTTTTTTAAACTAAGTATAATAATAAGTTTTGACGTTTACCGGTGTCATGCATGTCAATGAATAGAGCACATTTATTTAGAGTCGGCGGCGTGTTGTCCTGGGACATGGTCGTAAAGACGACAGAGGTCACATTTCGGGCCGGGCCATCGATTCAGCGGCTCTCTTATCCGACGTCTCCGCAATGTACCTACATGACATAAACATCCGTCTCGAGATAAGGTTAGCTACATGAAAAATCAAATCCCTGAAAACGAAAAATATTTTTGTTCGGACAATTGGAAATTATGACTAAAAATTAGTTTTCATGACTTTGATGGGATATATCTCGTAAACGGTACGTTTGACAAAAATATGATGTACGAAACCCTACCTTTATTTTAAAATCCCTGTTCAATGATACCACATATGGTCAGGTGGAGCGAAAACATTTTTTTTGTTCTTGATTTCGTGCTCCATATTCAATTTAATGTATCGTCACATAACCTATTATAACCAGCAGACAATCAAGACGCTTCTAACGACACCCCATTTGTCAAATTATGATAAGTATGAAGAAACAGATGAACATACATACCCACAAACCGGTCAAAAACATGACCCTCCTTTTTGCTTCGCCGTAGTCAGGTAAAAATATTCACTTCAAAGCTTAATATCAAACGGATCCTTACATTATATATATATATACACACCCCGAATGTTTTTTGATTACCTATCCAACCATACCTTACAAGATGGGGTAGATGGGGCTCATTACGTGTACGGGAGGTACCCCAAAAAAATGTTTTTCAAGATTTTTTTCTATGACTTTCTCGGCATAACTAATATGCATATCCATTCCAAATTACAGCTTTCTAGTACTAATAATCTTTGATCCTATGGAAGTAGAATAGGATAGTATTATTAGTACTAGAAAGCTGTATATATTTTTTGGAATAATAATGACAGAACTCTTGTATAAAATAAAATCACTTTTTCGTATTTTTTTTTATTTAACTACAAGATAGATCTACGATTGACCACCAACTCGCCTGATGTTAAGCTCGTCGATCTAGAAGATACCTGTAGAATTACCTGTGAGAAAAATGTGATGTTAATAGGTAACGAGTAACGACTTGGTATGTTTTTTTTACGAAACATATCAAGCGTAACAGTTACCTACACTACGAAAATCGCTCTTATGCCGTCGGGTATTTTGATTTTTTTCACAAAGATACTTGTTCTTACTATAATGTTACTGGTGATCTTAATTTTTTCACAGTAAACAAACAAATGTAATTTTGTAGTTTTAAATCTGACTCGGCTAAAAGCAAAAATAGAACAGAGTAGGACAAGACCATTTCTTACGTTATACGTAAGCAAAAACCCAAGGTGTCCAATTTGTCTTAAAGGTAGGCCGTAGGGTACAGATACGTTACATAAACCGCACGTAGTAGCGCCCGTTATACGCCGTTATCAACAGCGCGCTGAGGTCGGCAAGTAGCCACAAAATGTGTTACTCCAGTGCGCCTCACAGGTGTTCTTTCTGGAAGCCCGCCAAAGCTGGAGCCTCTAATAGTCCTGCGGCACAGAGGCTGTACATTACGATGCTTATTTATTGACTATTTATTGATTCTGTATTTACTTTTCAACGCTGCAGGTTTGTGTACTTGCTAAGTGGCTGATGAAATCTATTTGAAATATTGCAAAGCCGACATTGAAGTACGGATATATATTTTTATCTAGCTGCAAGATGAGACACTAATTTTCCCACATAAATTATGTTTTACCCTTGCCAGTAATAGCCCAGAGACCAGAACTTCGTATTTCAACAATGAACTATATAATCTCGGAATTTTCAAGGCTAAAGTGAATAGATATAAGTATATTTACACTTCTATATTAACGGGCTCCATCCTTGGCCACACCGTCGCCAAATTGTTATATGTTCTGTGCTGTCGCGTAGCTTCATAGCGAGTTGACGGATGACGGTCAAACGTAGATCTATTTAATGTACCTAAAAAAATATTCAAAATAAAGTTTTTCCTGTTATATGGCAAAATGATTGTAGTCTCAACTCAGCGATTCTCTTAAATTAAATGTGTTTTTGTGCTAAGTTTTCTATTACCTAGTCTTGCCATAAATATTGTCACGAAGAAAAAAATTATATTTTTATTGCAAATAATATTTATTACTTTTACAGTGTGTTAGTTTAATACATAAATATAAAACAATTTAAAATATAAAAGCTTATTCGAAGTGGTCTCCATTGGCTGCAATACAGTCCTTTAAACGTTGAGGCCAGTTATCAATAGAAGCACGCACTCTTTCCATGGGAAAATTCTTCACTGCCAATCGTATGGATTGTTTTAGGGACTCCAAATTATCATAGCGTTTAGAGCAAGCCATACACTCTAAAACTGACCATAAATCATAATCCAGCGGATTAAGATCAGGACTAGACGACGGCCAGTCTTCAGCTCTGATGAAGTCCGAAACGTTCACTTACAACCAAGACTGCGTGGACCGAGTTTTATGACCTGGCGCCGAGTCTTGTTGGAAGGACCATACTTGGTTATTGAACATGGTGTTGTTAAGGGGCTTAACTACCTTCTCAATAATGGTATTTTGATACACTTGTGCCGATGTTTTGATACCTTTTTCACAAAAATATGGCTCAGTCACTCCTTCATAGCTAACACCCCACCAAACCATCACTGAAGTCGGATAATGCCCACGTTGCACTCTGTCGACTAATTGGGAAGCTTCCTTAGAGCTTTGAGCATAAATACGGTCATTTTGTTTGTTAAAATGTTGCTCAATTGTAAAGATTTTCTCATCCGTAAACAAAATTTTTCTGTGACCTCCCTTTGCGTACCGCTTCAGTAGTTGTTTCGATTTTACCACCCTATTATTATTAAATTATCAGTTAAAAAATGACCAGTGCGTCTCTTATAGGCTGCAAGTCCTAAGTCATATTTTAAAATACGCGACATGGTTCTGGGTGCTATCTTCATCTCCCGAGATAAAATCTTTTGCTTTCGGACAGGATTTCTTCGAATTCTTTCCCTTACTGCTTTGACCACCTTTTTCGTACGAACACTACGTGGACGGCCAGATCTTTTTCTGTCACAAACAGAGGAGGTCTCATTGTACCTATTAATAGCCCGGTACACACACATTTGACTAATACCAAGCGTATGGAGAGTTTTAAAAATTGCATTTGGCTCCATACCAACTTTGTGTAATGCAATCACAGCGATTCGGTTCTCTTTATCACCCCACTCCATTTTAATATCGCAAAATATTGTACAATGTATTGGCGCCAAAATTAGAAAACACAATGAACAATCGTATAAAAATGACAGATTCCAAATTCAAATGTAATATCTTTCTTATTTTTAACTGTAACAGTATTTATGGCCAGACTAAGTATACCTATATTACAGAAGTTTGTGAGAAATGAGGATATATATTTGTACCAACACAAAAACTTATACATAATAATATCTATTTTCTTTCAAGAATACCTGGACGAGATCACTTTCAGCGATAAGACCGCCTTTTGTCACACTAGTTTTGTAAGTAGTTCTATAATACGTTTTTTGTGTTTTCCAATTAAAATAAATAATTAAATATTGTATTTGTTCAATGGTATACATTTAAGAATATATCTATCTATCTACAACATTCCAACTTCTTAATATTACTTGGTCTTCGAACACCACGAGCACGAACTTTTTCAAAATTACTTATTGCAAAAAAGCCTGTACCCACGAGGTCTACTGTTCATATTCTAAATTCTTGTTTAAAATCTTGTATTAAATGTTTTTACTAAATATCATCAAAATCGACCGACATATCGCCTCGTAGCGTAGCAAACTTCTGCTCTTGTCAACCAAGATTTCATAACCTTTTATCTCAACAACCTCTTGACCGATTGTGCTCATAATTAAAATTCGTGTTCAGAATGAAGTAAACATTTTTAGCAAATATTTGACCGAGCGAGCGAAGCGTCCCTGCATCAACTGGCCAAATTTTATTTCGTCTGTCAGTTTGTTAGTGAGTATATAACTAGAATACTATTTTTTTATATTTTTTTTTAACACGAATAAGTCCGCGTTTGACCACCAACTCGCCTGTTGGAAAGCGAAGATGTGGTCGAAGATGAAGCACGCAGACTTAGAAGATACCTATTCACTCTGACCTTCAAAATACCAATGTTGTAATTCTCAGGGAACAAAGAAGCCGGCAATTTGTTCCACTCTTTCGCTGTACCGATAAGAAACGTAGAATTAAACCGTTACTACACCGCTACTACCGTTATTTACTATATACTTGTATTATTCAAAAAACTTGAAGATATCTCATTACTTGATACTGGCAAATCGCTAATCGCGTGGTCGGTGGTCCAATACAAAAAAGAAGACGATTACGTTTTGGCTTGGTTTTGGCAGTTTGGTAACTGTCTGTCTTGGCACTGTCAAAACCAAGTAATAATTATTAAACGAGGTGAGGAATAATATTGTAGTTTCACGCACCAGTTCGTACCGTGTTGGAGAGACTAAAGGAATCAAATTAAAAAACAAGGGGTCCCGCCACTTATCTCCTATCTCTACCTGCTACGATCATTTAACCACGTGTTAATAGCGTGTTTCAGAACGCTCCATACTTTTTTGACACTGACATTTTTGCTTTAAGACTGTGAATAGTGCACATACTATTGGTATAACTATTACGTGATCAATTGTCTGGCTATGACGTCATCAGAATCAGAGTGCCATAATCTGCAAGCAATTTCTTGAAATTGCTACTATAATAATATATACATACTACTATACTATTCTGTAGTTTAGTTTAATACACAAACTATACAAACTCAACTGAGTTTGTGTAGTTTGTATATTGTTTTGTTGTAGTTAATACAGGCACTTGCCCGTTTGTCAATAATATTCTGTGGTCTCAATTGAACAAAATAATTAAATAAGGACAGCAGTGCCCTCAGTAGTACATTTAATGCTCTAACTGAACAGACTATACAATAGTTTCGTGTGTTGATGTGAAAAAAAATTATATGTTTAAGACCACACGACAGAAATGAAAACTTCATCAAGGCGAAGTTATTTTAACGAAATAGCAGTTAACAGTGACACGTTTATTATACGAAAAAACGTACGTATTTAAACGTGATGACTCAGTCTCATTCGATTCCCACAAAATAAATTGTTCAGCTAACTTTAAAATATTTTCAGTTCATAAATTGCTATTTTAGTATAACAAATATAGGTATTGCATAAAAACGAAGAATTCATGTATTATTAATGAGGGCTTTTTAAAAAAAAAGACATATTGCCATTAGATAGCACTTATAAACATGACATTCACTTTTACTTTATGAAGGTTGGTCTGTAAACGGAATCTCCAAATATTATTCTGAAGTTTTTATCATTTATATTATAATATTATATCATTTATTTATATTATAATACGTTGGATATTATATATATATATTGGACGACGCGACGCGCCATCTAGTAAACAACGGATGAACAAAGGTGTTTTTTTAATAATAAAGCCCTCATTAAAAATAAAAATCGTGGTGACGTCGTAGCGAGACTAGAAATTTAGGAGTAATATACCATAATTATTACACACTCTCATATAATATAGGTTATGTTTGTGCGTTTGTGGTTATGTTTTCATTTGAGAACCTTTAGAGTTTAGGTGCATGTTGTACATGTGATTTATTTTTAAGAATTTGTGTTATTTTGAAACGGATTACGTTTTTTATATACCACAATAAAATGGTATCTGTGAAAAAACCGAAACCGGCAAAGGATTTGCCAAAACCCATAAATAATGAAAAAATTAGCAAAAAAGCTAAAGACACTAAGTTGAAAGGTGATAAAGCTGCAAAAATTATTGATTCTGTACAAAATGTGCAAGCGGAAACTGCAAACGTAAAAAAGAAGATTAAATATGTCATGCCTTCAAAATACATAAAAGAGAACATTGTCACTTCATGCCTTACGGCTTTGCATCAGTTAGCGACTCATTCAAAGAAGAAAAATGCTATCTTTGAGGATGAAACAGCTATTTTTGCTCAGCTACACTGTATGAAGATACAAAACACTCGAGGAAATATAAAATTGTAAGTAATGTTATTTGTTTTATTACTTTATACTTGGTTTTTTAGATAAAATTCTGCATTTCTATATATTATATTTTCTATTCAAAAATATTTTATTATTTGATTATTTTTTATGTAAGTTTTATATACTAAAATGTAATAAACAGCAATAAGTTATGTTCAAAAAGTACAAATTCTATTCGCGACCTGATGCTAAAGACTTACTATTTACGTTACGCCTATATTTACATGGTCATTTCATTACCCTGTGCTAAATCAAAAGGAGATATACCTACTTGGTATACTACGGAATACTACTTGGTTACCCTAGTCGTTGGAGAGAGGAGGTGTGTCTGTGGAAGAGACTGCATTTTATAATCAAACCTAAGGTGATATGGTATATTTTCGGCAGGAAATTAAAATTTAAACATTTTTTTCGTCATTGTAGCCAAGTCAGAACTATAGTAGTCGATCTTAATGTTTGCGATAATCCAAGAATATTCTTCATAATATCAAGTTATTTTATTTATCAACAATACATCATGTTACTTATATTAACTTCTCGGGATATGCAAGCAACGAGGTACATTAATTATTGTTATATTGATGTAAGAATATTAAGAATAATCTTACAAAAACTTGAAATCACTTACAATAGTTACCAGAGCTCCAAAGACACAAAAACTGTTCAAAAATTGAATTTTCTGCCACATGTGTGCCTTTGGCCCTAATATTGTCTGTGTATATGTTACAGTGTTTTACCACATAGCACAGTATCATCAACTCGAGAAATATGTCTCATAACTCCAGATATTAAGAAAGGTAGAAAAGTTGATCATGAACCAACTGTTGACCGTTGGGAAGAACTTTTAAAAAATGCTGGTGTTACTGAAGTAAGTTTGTACCTTTGTATTAAATATTATAAAACAGCAACTATATTCATATACCTTTCTGTGTAAACAAAGTATCAGCAATAGTTATCATCTACTAATCAATCACAAGAAAACATGAATGGCAATCAGGCAAATGATCAAGGTATAAAGTAATAATGAAAATTTAACATGGTTATCAATGAGACATCTAATTAAAACCATAATGCATAATGAAAACAATGAACTCAATTATGTTTACAAACAAATATCAAACAAATATTTTTATCTAATAAATATTTAGTTTTAAGTGGACATTTTCACACAATGCCATCTAACCTAAACAAAGCAAAGCTATGCCATCTAGATAGCTGACAGAATACTTATATACTTTTTGTTTACCATTTTCTTTATATTTACAGGTGAAAACAGTGTTACCAGTGCGGCAACTAAAAGTCGAATATGACCAATATGAACTGAAACGCAGACTGTTAACTCAACATGATTACATCATGGTTGATACCAGAGTTTTGACTCATGTGTCACATCTTCTAGGGAAAATGTTCTTCAAGAAACACAACATGCTCATTCCTGTGAGAATCAAAGAGAATCATATCAAGAAGGATATTGAACTTGGACTGAAAACTGCTATGCTAAGAGTAAATGAAGGTCAAACTTCAACTATCCTGGTTGGCCATACAGGGATGCCTCAAGATAAAATCAAAGAAAATGTGCTGTCATTAGTTGAACAAATAAAAACCAAGTTTCCTGGTGGTGAAGCAAACATTCAATCAATTTCATTAAAGTTACCACTGTCCTTATCGCTGCCTTTGTATGCTACTTTACGTAAGTATTACACTAGTATTTTTTCAATTATGTTTCAGGGCCAGGTAGATTGTTTCAACCATCAGTGAAATGGCTAGGCATACCTGTTGATTGGTGAACAAACATTGGAAAAAAAATCTACGAGAGGACTAGTGACAAATCTGAGCGGTTCTTTTTCTGTTTACGGCTTATTGCTCCCTTTGCCATTTGATATAAGAAAATATAGAGTTTAGGTACATATATTAAGTTATAAAATAGATCATTGATTTTAGGGCCAGCCAGTACCATTACCCCACCCAAACTGATCATGAAGAAACCCAAAAATTACAATATCTTGGAAGATGAGCTGACTACATTCCCTGACAGAAAAGTTAGGGTGGCTCCTGATGGCACTGTCAAACTACTAAAAACGGAGAAAATGGAGACCAGGTATACATATTTTTTGAATGTACATATACATTTGACCACTAACTTTGATGAAATTTGTTTGATGGTAAACAATAGTGCGGCTGAGGATGGAGTATATCAACAAGATATCTATTGTATAGCCTTGAAAATTCCAAGATTAGAATTCTTAGGAAACAAAGGGAGGCGACAGGGAGTGTCACTCCTGTTCAACACCATAAAATTTATATGTAACATAAAATCCGCAATCTTATCTCTAATCTCATAAAAGGGAAAGTAACTCTGTCTCTGTTTATTACATTTTCATGACCAAAGAGCTACACTAGCATTGTGATAATCCACATGGATTGTGATAGCCAGTTGAGATGGGTAGGTGGAACATAGCCAACGGATACGCGCGTAGTGATGAAAAATGGTGATTATGATGATAAAATACAGCCTTTGTCCATCTCCATGTACTCAGCTATATCTGTATGATATTTTGTTAATATTTGGATACTGTAAGCAATAGCTTAACCAAATTTGATATGTAATGTGGTATCTTTACATTCTTAAAGGATTAAAATACTGAGCCATTTTATGTACATAATATAATTGTGTCAATATTGCAGTGCTAATGAAGAAGAGTCAGATGATGGTGGCAGTGAAGAGGAGAAAGAGGAGTCTGAGAAAGAAAATAATGAATAAAGTTATTGTTTGAATAAAAACTGTTAATTGTACTTATACATTTTTATTATTAATCCTATATGAAACATGAAAAAAAAATATCTATAGAAGAATACAATGTCACGTTCATATTTTATTGCTATTATTACAACATAATTGCTAGTAATTAAGAGGATTGTTCAACATACCTTTGTTTAAATAAAAATTCTACCCATAAACATTATCAGACTTTGATGTTTGTTTTTTCATGTGATTATATTATGAATAGTTAATCCTGTATTGTTACTTTTAAAATTTTAAAGTACTTTAATTCTAAAAAGGCAAACAGAAACCTAGCCTTTTATAGTTCCAATGCTAAAAAAGAACAATCAAAGTCAGTTATTGATTAGAGATGGAAAACAAATTGATTGTTGTATGGAAGTATGCAGACAGAAATGTGTTCTCAACATTCATTTTAATCTTAAACAAAAAACTTAAAAAAAATATCAATATGACATAGATGCTTCTTGAGGGATGCTGTTAAATTCCATTTCATTCATAGATGGCTCTTTAGACACATCATTTGGTGGTGGAACATCCACTGCAGATTCAAGGGAGTTATGTGGTTTCACAATACTCATAGATGACTTTGGAATTACAGTCACTTGCATTTTAACAGGCCATACTTTTTTGAATTTTTTGAAATTCTTCAAGCCATTACTTTTATCTTCTATTTCAATGGGTTCCTTTTTAATAATCAAGCTCTCTTTTATTGTTACTACCACAGATCCAATATCAAGCAGATTCATTTTCTCATCAAGCTCTTCAGCTTCCTTCTTTATATCATTAGGTTTTATTATATTTGTGTTCCAATTTTGGTTGATTTTGTTCAGCTCTTCAAGCTTTGATCCTCTCATAGCAATAATGTCCTCTGTTGTTACATTGTCTTGCTTATTTTTCTTAGCGCTGACTTCTTCTTCAAAAATCCTTCTTGAAGTATCATTTTCTTCATTCTGCACAAAATTAAACAAGTCATCTTCATTTGAATCAAACCCTGCCTTTCTTTTTTGTGGCTTTGCAAGATTGAGCTTGTCTGCAGACTTGGTCTTATTAGAGATATCATTTGAACCTGGAGTGATAAAGTTAAATAAGTCATTATCATCAGAGTTGTCAATGGCCATTTTCTTGGATGCATTGCTTGAGCCTTCATCATCATACTTCCTCTTGGTGTTTTCTGTTGAAGTGTTGCTGACATTTGTAGCAAATTTTTTGTTGACATTTGTTTCCATTTCATCATCACTAAGTTTTCTTTTGGCAGAGATCTCGTCATTTCCCGATGAGAGGCTCTCATTTATAATTACATTATCCTTTCTTGTTGGTGTTCGATCTTGTGTTTCTTGAGCAAGCACCTTGTTTTGATTTACTGGTGCTGGGGCTTGCCGCACAACTTCCGAGGTGAAGTTAAATCCCGGGTTACAGTACTTATCTGTAGAAACATACAATATTGCCAGTCCAATCTCAGCATCAGCAATCACTCTCTTACCTTTACCTTTCAAATAGTTCACAATATCAGTGATTTGATTTCTTTGAGCTTCAGTTTCTTGGGTGGTGGATGTGATATTGTACTGAATAACCACCACATCATCATCAGACAGCTTTGATTTTGACAATTTGGATTCACTGAGCAACAATGGAGTTGCTGAACCTTTGAGCAAAACTGGTTTGTACATATCATATTGCCGTTTAGAGAAAAATATGAACTTTTTGCCAGCAAATAGTTCTCCTCTTTTGTTGTTAGGCAAAAAGGACACTGCATCTTTATTCAGGGTGGACTCCACAATCTCAGGAGTGTAACTGTTGGGGTCTGGTAAAGCTTCACAATTGATGATAGCAGTGAGGCATTTATTCCAAAATTCAGTTGTCACAATGTGCGAGCCCTGAACCAAAGCAAGTACTACTTTGATTGTCAATGTTATGGCAGGCATAGTTAAATATTTGCATGTATCATCCCAATCTGCTTTCAATACACCTCCAATCTTAGCAAGGACTTGTTTGAGAGTAGTAAGATTTTCTCCTTTCAATGTTGACGTGCACGTCACGAAATTACCTTCATGAACTTTCCAAATACTGCCCATTTTGCCAAATTTGACAACATCTGTGTCTTTAAGCTGTACATTGGTGTTTTCAACTTTAGAATTATTGACAAACGTGCCATACCGAGAACCCATATCTTTTATGTACAGCTTGTTTTCGAGATTCATCAAAACTGCGTGTTTCCTGCTAATCGACGGATCATCCTGAATGGCGTAATCACAAATAGACTGGTCAGGGCTTCGTCCAATAACAATTTCTTTCTTCTGTGGTACCACGTAAATAAGTTTATTATCACTATCCGATGTTAAGTACCACATTTTGATAAGTAAATTCAAACTTGTATTAAGGTTAAAGACGCCGCCGGGTAAACTTGTGAAGACAATACAAGTTCCTTTATCAGTTTAATGCACAGTGATATAAACGACAATATTTACGTAGTGAATAATGCTTTCATACATTTACCTACAACAACGTATAATGCAATAGAAATACGAAACAGAAGGCTTTCTACGTGAATAGTGATCTAAAAATGCAATGCAATCCAAAAACTGTATCCTCTTTGCTAGCTAACGCCGCTCACGCGCGCGCGTCGGATTCATTCAATTTTCAACATGGATGGCGTATATTTTGTCATTTTTAACTAATTTGACATTGATAGTTTCAGGCCGTTTTTTTTCTTTTTGTGACTCGCGCAAATAACGCATTAGCCAATGAGAAAGTATTTTTTTTGTACGGGTTGGGGCAAAGACCTTGAATGAAGGTATGAGACAATTTCCCTGGAAATGGGTAAGTATTATTTTTAAACGATTACACTTGAAACTTGACAGATATTTTTCTGCGACCACGATGCCATCTAGTACGTTATTTGGAACTTTGTTTTTTCTTCTGAAAACGCCTCATTATTTTATTGTATTTTGTATTTCTTATTGATAGACGCCATCTATCGTTCAATTAATGTACTAGTTTTTTCTTTCTGAAAACGCCTCATTCTGTCACTTTCTTCTTCTTTTTTGTATTGGACCCCGCGATTAGCGATTTGCCAGTGTCAAGTATTAGTTATAGGTTAGCACTAATATTTTATTTATCTCTATATATATATAAATCAATTATTATTGCTGTTCGTTTGTCTCGCTAAAATTCGAGAACAGCTGGGCCGATTTCTCTGATTTTGGTTTTGAAATGTTTGTCGTAGTCCAGGAAAGGTTTAAACGTTGAGAAAATATCAAGTCCATTCATTGATAGGTGATACAAAGTACGCCGTCATCATCTAATCACTGATAAATATAGTGTGACATTTCCCTGGATATGGGTAAAGAGCGACTACACTTGAAACTTGACAGATACTTTTCTGCGACTACGATGCCATCTAGTACGTTATTTGGAACTATTTATTTTTCTTCTGAAAACGCCTCGTTGAGACCCAGTTCGAGAGCACACTTTCGGATAATCGATTTTGGATTGTAGGCAACACTGATATTCGGTTTCCATAGTTACGCGAAGCTACTACAAACCAAGCTAGTTACTGCCTTTGGTTACTGCTAGTTACGATTTATGACAATGTTGACTATTGAATTGAACCTAAATAAAAAACACAGATCAATTCAACCAAAATATATGGATTACATATTGGGTTGCTGAATAATTTGAATAACGAAATATTGAAGATACGTAACTTTGCATGTTGCTAAGAACCAAATATAATATAAGCAAACGCGCCTTTTTGCCTACAATCATTTCGTATTATTATCGAGTCTAAATAATGACCCTATACATTGATACAAAATTACATTTTCTTGATGAAAATATAGTGTCTACAGTTGGCTCATGGCATCCATCGCTGCCTCTTCTAGCTGTAGGATCATACAATCAGGAAAAAGGAGGATTTGTTACAATATTTCAGGAGACTGTAAGTCAGCTTGTCTAAGTATTTTGACAAAAATGCATAATATTAGGTTTTTTGTTTTCAAATTAGCTGCACTTGTCTTACTACTAACTATTCATTCAATTATTAGATGAATCTCATTCTGTACTCATCTGTCTCCATATAGTATAATTCTAAACTTATTAACAAAAACATGTGATGTTCCAGGGATTACCATTGGAAGGATGTGAATGGCCTATTTTAGTATCTAATCAAGTGACTGCTTTAGCCTGGCATCCTATAAGAAAGTTGTTAGTCGTAGGTTGGGATGGAGGTGAACTGTATATATGGCTAGAATATTCTTGGGCTCGATTGGAGGCACCACACAATGCTGCCCTGACAACAATTGCATTCAGCCTTGGAGGAGGTCGCCTACTTGCAGCAGATGCTGCCGGCTCACTTTCTGGCTGGCAATCAGGTTCAGGAGCACCATTAACATCTTTCCATCACCAGCTTGGTGATGTAATCACACATGTTACATTCTGCACTCCTGTTCCTAACTCAGAGTCAGCTATCAGAGGTCTAGCACGTGCAGCAGTTGCAGGTGACGAAAATGCTCTAGATGCACTTGCAGCATGGAGGCCTCGAACTACGGCTAGAATGAGAGAAGGAGCTCAACCTGATAATCATTGTTGCTATGCCGTTCAAGACAACGGAGTCATTCTTTATATTGACCATGCAGGTGCATGCTCTGAAGTTCTGAATGCACCTGGCAATATACTCTTCATGGGTGTAATAAGTAATATTTATTTACTTGTTGCATGGGAGTCAGGAGGAGCTTTAAGCTTAACTAGATTTGTGACGTCAGATGATGGATCTTTGATGACTGACACCCATGTAAGAATGGCTGCAAGGAATGGCCAGTGTATTGTTTTGGCTGGAAATTTTTATGTAGCCGTCATTACAGGAGATAATGTGATTCGAATTTGGGACAGCGACACTGGTGATAATGATGTTCTACCAAATGATAAGGAGGAAATCGCACCTGGTGATATATTCACCAGCATAAGTTACTGCAGCTTAAGTGACACACTATGCTGTGGTACTTCTCAAGGAAATTTATACTTGTGGAGGAGAGACCATAGAAATAACTGGAAGCTAATAAGTAGCACATCTATTAAAGGAACTGTAAAAGAAGTGAGCTGGGGTTCAGAAGGCCTTATGAATCCACTCCTTTATGTTAATTGTATTACCAGTGCATTTGTTTTAAGGGAGCAGCCTGTATGTTGGGGGTACTCGCCCAATGTGTTCTTGGTTCAGAAATCAGCGCTTGAAATAGCTATAACGCATAATAAAGAAGTATCATCACATATAATGACTTTGATTACTGTTAGAGCCCTTACATTCAAGGACAACTACATTGCTTTAGGAGATGGCAAAGAAGTCCAGGTAATTACCAAAACAGTTTTTTATTTATTTATAGACGGGCTTGTGTTGAATCTGGCGGTCAAGAGCTTGCCTGATGTTGAGCGACACTGCGGTCTGCGAAGGAGCATGCTTGCTTAGAAGAAACCCATTCAATAAAACAGGTATATTACTTCCTACAAAGTTATAAATGTGAGAATTTTAATAATTTTTGTAGCTTTATCAGAATTTTTATTATTATTTTTGTATCAGAATATCACATAGAAAAATACTTTCAATTATAGTCCTGAAAAAAAGGTCTCTTGTAGGAGAATGGGTGTGACCCGCGAGGAGCAGCTAGTCACCTAATTTCTTCACATATAGATATTTGTGTTTCAGATTTGGATGGCTAACAAAGAAAATGAAACCAAATTTTCATTAATTCGCACATTTTCCTGGAAAACAGATGTACTAATAATACATAATGATGTCCTTGTAGGAGTTGCTAGCCCACATATAGAATGTTATTCCATAACTGGTTCGAGTCTTGGCATACTCCCCACCACGGAAGGTGAAGGGGAACCTATTGGCGTCACCAATACAGGTAAGTATGTCGTAATCGCGACAATGGATGGCACTCTCAAATTAGCCGAGATTACAAAGAAAGGATTAAGGATGCCTTATCCAGCAAAAAATTGTTACCAGATGATTGAAGATTTTGGCGAAGTTATGAGAGCATCAGTGAACTGTGCAGGGCGATACATTTGTCTAAGTATTGCTAACTCGGGCCTTGCACCAGATCCAAGACTTTATTTGTGGGATGTAGCTAATGATGTCATTACTAATAAGCTTTTGGCAGAAAACGCTACACCTCCGTATCAGAGTGTGCCTATCGCCATTTTATGGGACTCTAATGATCCAAGGGTTGTGGCAGTACATATGAGATCAGCAGATTTAGATCAAATTCATTTGTTTTTCTGTCATGAAGGGAAACTATTTGAATATAAAAACTGGTGTTCATCAGCTGAAGATTACATCACAGTTGATTTTATGCTGTGCATGTTATACACTCCTTACGTCATAATATTGTCCCAGCAATCTATTAAGAAGCTACAAATGCATGAATTTGCTGACTGCAGCGAAAATGACACAGACTCCCTTAAACAAATCTTAGATTTCCTTTTCTTTATGACAACTGGATACTTGGAAAAAGCAGTCGTCGTAGGTACGAGCATTTCTGGACTCAAGAATACTGTCATATGGGATAGCTTAGCGAAAGTGTGTGTTTCACTAAAAAGGCCTGATGTCGGCGCTGTATGTTTGGGAAAAATGGGCAACATAAAAGGAGCCCTGATGATGCGCAAAGTGATGAATAATAATAATATGGACGAAACGTGCAAGGTAGCTGTACTCGCCGTCAATCTCGACATGATAGATGAAGCGCAGAAATTGTTCAGAGAAGCACAGCGACCCGATTTAATCACGCGACTCATATCTGCTAAAGAGGGTGGACTAAACGAAATCACTAATGCAACAAACGAAGGTGAAAATACATTGCTTATAAAAAGTGCTCAGCACAAACTTGCGAAGGTGATGTGGTCCAATGGGGAGACAGGAGCCGCATTGAAACTGTTTGAAAGCGCTGGCACCTTAGTCCCACACGTTCCTAGAATGCTAATAGCTCAGGGTCAGGCTTCTTTATTAGCTCAATATGTATCCAACTCAAACGATGTGAATCTAATAACTTGGTGGGGACACTATTTGGAGAGCATTGGAGATTTGGATGGGGCTTTAGAAGCGTACGCGCGTGCTAATGATTTTGGAGAGCAGACACGTTTGCTATGTCATATGGATAGAATTGAAGAAGCTGAGAAGCTCTGTCAGAAGAATCGTGCTTCATTGTATCAAATGGCTCGCTACTTGGAAATGCAACCAGATAAAACAGAAAGTGCTGTGAAGGTAGTTAAACTTACGCATTTCATATAATTAGCTCGGAAGTATGATCACTGATCAGTAGCAAATTTATTACGACATCCTATGTTTGTAGATGTACATAAAAGCCGGTGCTGTAGCCTCAGCAATAAGGGTAGCTGCCGAAGCTAGCGCGTGGAATCTGGTCTGGCGAGCTGGATCCGTATCTCCTACACACGCTCTACACGCGGCATCTCTTCTTGAAAACGCTGGTCAGAATGAACAGGCTATTGCTCTCTACCAAAAAGCAGGTAATTTTTATTTTTATCTAGATTTTTGTCGTCAAGACCTTCTCATTCCGATCTTTCCATGAACCTCTATGGTTTTCATGAACTTGTAATGTCGCACAAGATAACCAATCATCGTGCCCCTCCTGATTTTGATATTTTGTACAAATCTTCTTTTCTCTTTTATTATATCTGAAACTTCGTGATTAGTTTCTTTCATCTGACAGCAAAGTCGGTGAAGGAAAACATCGTAAATATCATATCGTAGTGGAACTTTCTAGAGTCCGGTTGACTTGCAAATTTATCTTCAAATAACTAAGTAACAATATGTTGCTGACCATACCATCACTTAACATCAGGTATGTTGTGAATGTGATGAAATGCCTAGACCGACAAATATAATATTTACATTCACATATTTAGTTAATTTACTGTGAAATATGTTGCTTTTTGTAGCGAATGTTCTTGCACTATCTCGTTTGATTAATGCGTTCTTATTTAGTATTGCCACAGAATACTTATCTATACGTAATATGTCGTGATGTGATTCAGGTAACCTCTATATGGCCCTAAAGCTGGCTCTAAGCTGCGGCGACACCAATGCCATCATCCCGCTGGTGGAATCCCTCGGCGACAAGTTAGACCCCGAAGTGGCGCACGCCCTGGCGGCTCATCTGCGCAAGGCGGAGTACCACTCACATGCCGCGGCGCTGCTGGCGACTGCTGGAAACGTAATAAACTAGTCCACTTTTTCAAATAGGGTTTCTTGCGCTGAAATTCCTAAGATTTGACTTAGACTTAAACACCTGTTAGAACTAAGCTTCAAAGCTTGAGATATCGCTTTAGCTTTTTAATAGGCTAGTTTATTGATGCTTAAGTTGATTGACAATGACACGGTAACTTGTAAGCCCTTACCGTGCTTAGCCGTGATAGTTTTTGCTAAATTCAACCGTTTAGACGATAGAAAATCACTTCAAAGCTTAACATTTCGCAAACGGGGATCCGTTTGAAATATTATGCTGAAAAATGGTTTTCGCACACCCCAATTGTTTCTTGATTACCTTATATAATTATCCAACGATATCCCACACGATGGGGTAGATGAGAAAAACAAAATCATCCCACTTTACGTGTAGGGGAATTACAATGAATTTTTTTTTTTTTTTAAGATTTCGTTTTACGTCTTTTAGGGCATAATAATATACATATCGATGCAAAATTACAGCTTTCTAATAGTAATAGTCATTGAGCAAAGGCGCGGATAGAGAAAAAGATAGACAAACGGACATGGCGAATTTATAAGGGTTCCTTGTTTACTGCGGAACCCTAAAAATCGAAATAGTTCCGTGGAATGTTGGAATGTTTAAAAAACTCGTTGGATACGCTTTATTTTCACTTTTGTTGCGTTAGCTGCTAAGATATAATTTTGTGAGTGGGAGTGTTTTTTCGGAGGATGCCAGTGATCAAGGTATTGAATGGTCTTAGTAGGGGATCGACGCAAATGGCCAAGAATGCAAGAGGCCAATAGACGCATTTAACCAGATACGTACATGGCCAGTAGCATTATATGAACAGTGTTAAAGATAACCGAGCGAGCGTAACGGTTAATATCAGAAGACTAACTTGTTTATGTGTACACGAAGTTACATAATAACAGTTTCTTTTATGAATAAATATTTCCTAAGCAGGAGTGCTACATTTTCGACCCTTCGACACTTCGATAAAGTGAAATTCTGGGCAAACGACAAGCCTAGTTTATTGCATAATAAATATGTAAATAACCTTACATGGGATAAATCACAATCAAACAAACAAATATGGTGATTAGGTGTTATTTTATTACTTTTATAATGCAAAATCTTTTTGTTGGCTGAATATTTTTGCACAAGTGGATTTATTTATTAACCAATCCATATTTTCTATCGAAAAACTGCAGTATGAGGAAGCGCTCGACATAGTCGAGCAGTCATCAGCGCCGCTGTCGGAGGCGCTCAGCGAGCGTCTGGCGGCGCCGGCGGGCGTTACCGGCCGGGAGGTGCTGCTGCGGCGGCTGGCTGACGTGCTGGGCGCTCGGGGTCTCTACCACCAGGCGGCAAAACGACTCGCGCACGCAGGGGACAAGGTGACCTACTTATCAGTCTGTAGTTCGACCACCGTTCGTCTCACTCGCGCATACCAACATTTTTGAAGATATAAAATGACTGCATGAACTTCGTCGTTTAGTGCACTAGAGCAACATCACACATTTTGGACAAAAAAATAACTTTGATTCAAGTTAATTTTCATACATAATAATCATTTTAACAGACTTCCAAAAAGGTGGAGGTTCTCAATTCGAGTATATGCTTTTTTTTGTATGTTTTTGTTCACCGATTACTTCTACACAATTATGAATAGATTTTGATGATTCTTTTTTGTTTTCAGAGGTGGTCCTATATAATTTTATCAAAATCGGTTCAGTACTTGATAACTAAATGTCATCCAATATAATCATTCAAAATATGCAATTTCGTTATTTGCATATTTTGGAGTCGGTTGCTGCAGTTTTTTTTAGACAACAATTATGTTTATTAATTTACTTCAAAAAAAATATATGTATGTATGTAATATTGTTAGAATTGCAAAATTTTCGCCTAATATGTTAGTTTTGTTGTTATGTTTGTACACGCATTACGCGGAAACTAGAAGACGTATTGCAAAAAATACTTTTTTACTGAATAAGGTTTCTCCTGGATTAGAGAACAGTGTAAGTTTTATCAAAATAAGTTTAGTACTTTTGTAGATATGGATTTTTAAAATTTGAAGATAAAAACCTTTCAACGACGCAATTCAATCTACCGGGTAGAATTGAACTGAAAGGTAGGTTTATTACTCATACTGTAATAGTAGTGAAGTGTGTTTAAAAATTAAACGAACTTACCCAGTGAAGTATGTGAATCCATTTTTTTGTTTCAAGCAAAACGAGTAAATACCAATAAAATGAATA
Organism: Lycia hirtaria; assembly: GCA_947563715.1. NCBI lineage: Eukaryota > Metazoa > Arthropoda > Insecta > Lepidoptera > Geometridae > Lycia > Lycia hirtaria. Next base: position 29,659,439 of record OX387384.1, read on the forward strand.
AATAAAATAAATAAAAATCGATTTCAAAACAATCCATTTAACTGAAAAGGGAGAAATAACTGTTACGCAATACCGAAAATTTAAATCAAAATTATGATATCCAGGCAGGTGCGATGCGATGGTTGCTACGGTCCGGCGACGCCGACCGTATCGCGTTATTCGCGGCGGCGACCCGCGACCGCGGCGCGCAGCTCATGGCCGCCGACTACCTCCGGCGGCGCGCTGACTGGCGCTCGCGCCCAGACCTCACCAGGCACATCCTGCAGTTCTACACCAAGGGGAAGGCGTACGGGAAACTGGCCGCTTTCTACGCGGAGTGCGCTAAGATGGAGGTCGATGATTATGAGGTAGGTAACTCTAAGAGAGCTTTGGCATTAAATTTGCCTTTATTCTAACGTTCTGCATTTAAAGTTCATTATTGTATGTACAAGTTTGTCCTTCTAGCATGACGTCATTATTTTAGTCAGAAACCTATTCTAACGTTCTGCATTTAAAGTTCATTATTGTATGTACAAGTTTGTCCTTCTAGCATGACGTCATTTCGTTGCCCTGAATGCTTATTTTCGACACATGCACGTAAGACTCGTTAGCTCAATAGGTTAGAGCATCGATATAAATTTCAATTTGTCAATTGGAGGGCGTAGGTTCAAATCCTACACGAATCAGTCTTTTTGCTTTTTATTTTTTAGTTTTCACTTCTGCCGGCACTCCCGGAGTGCAACCCGTTGTTTTTTAGGGTTCCGTACCCAAAGGATAAAAACGGGACCCTATTACTGAGATTCCGCTGTCTGTCCGTCCGTCCGTCCGTCTGTCACCAGGCTGTATCTCATAAACCGTGATAGTTAGAGTTGAAATTTACACATAATATGATGTATTTCTGTTGCCGCTATAACAACAAATATTTAAGGGGGCTCCAATACAAACGTGATTTTTTGCTCGTTTTTGCTCGATATTGATTATGGCAACAGGTAGATGCTTGAAATATTCACAGAATATTGAGTTATATTATTCACTTTAAAAATAAATAATTAAAATAAAATAAATATCTAAGGGGGCTCCCATACAACAAACGTGATTTTTGTGCCGTTTTTGATAGATAATGGTACGGAACCCTTCCTGCATGAGTCTGAATCGTACTTGGCTGGTTTTATTTTTTCAAGATTTTATTCTATCGTTTTGTTGGCGTTATAATTATGTATAATCATACGAAATTACAGCTTTCTAGTAATTATAGTTTTTGCGCTAAGCCGCGGACGGACGGACGGACATGGCAAAACTATAAGAGTTAATAAGAGTTTGTTTACTACGGAACCCTAAAAATTGATCAAATACTAAGCTAAATATAGTAATTGTTGCTACTATTTACAAAAAAGCTTCTGCTCAAACGCTGCATGACTGAATTGATACTCGAACAGAATAAATCAAGATCATATTGCCTGCAGTTGTATAGCGCTTTATAAGTGAAATGTCGGTAAAAATCGAAAAATTACGATTTCTTAAAAAAAAAAAACCTACCACAGGTAACTAGATGTCGCTGGTGTCGAGATAGCTCGCGCAAACGACACTCGCGGTACAGAGTTCATATCCTTTGGTAGTATCTTATACACAAAACTTTAATAGTATATACATACATATGTGTTTTTGGCGGTCTATGCTTCACAGTTGAAGATAATGACCTTAACCTTAACCTTATATTTAAGATTTTGGAAACAACAACACTGCAGGTAAAAATAGGCGACTAATTCTGATATAAATGATAAATAATGATTCACCGGATTTGCACAACAATATTTGTACTCTCTACGTACCAGATAAATAAATATATGAGACATCGGCCCAGCCGAAAACATAAGCTGTTCTCCAATGGCTCTAACCGGACAAAGTCGCGGAATTTCAGTCCAATGTGTCGCGTCATTCGTGGACTCAACACATTCTTAAAAGAGTTCCCAGATTGTGATATTTTTTGCGATAAGTGGCCTGACATAATGCAATTTTTATTATTATTTTGTGAAAAACATTCCTTTTAATGAATTTAATTTATTACTTATTAATTTTGTACTTATTATTGACATGTTATATTTTACTTTTAATATTTGAATTTTATAATTATTACTTAGTATAATAAATGCAATGTGTAATTGGTGCCAACCGTTCATTGTAAATAAATAAATTAAATAAATAAATAAAATTAATATTATATGGTTAATGCATATTTATGAGCTATCATACTTATGATGATATGAATTATATTTTTATGAATATTATTTTTAGGAAATGTCTTTTTATTAGATAAAAAATTCTGAGGAAGAAAAATATGAAAAAAGTTTTATGACATTAGCAGGATACCGTTTCAATGCCATTCTAATCTCGTACAGGCTGATGTCCTGGATATATTCGGTATAATATCGGGTCAGTTTGGCGGATCTTTCTCCAAACTGCTTACAGATTTTGCGACCGATGTGTTTAACGTTGAATGTACTTTTATGCAACAAAGTATTTGTAGAACCACTTTACAATATATTTTATCAATTCGCTGTTTTACAGAATTACGAAAAAGCCCTAGACGCTTTGAAAGAAGCGATTAGATGCCTGGCGAAGTCCTCAGATAACCAGACAAGTAAGATTATTATATTTACACTTGTATTAGCAAATATTTTGTTTCGTATGTATGTATCAACAAAAAAGGATCTACTTTTTTTATGTAGAAATAGGTTTACGTTTGACCGCCAACTCGCCTAACTTTATTACCTATGTAATCTACACGTAATCAGCCCCCGTATTCAGAATCTATATCTCCGTCTCTGTCATTATTTATGGAAATGACAGAGACGGAGGTATACATTCCGAATCCGTATGAGTTCTGAATCAGGGAGCTGGTTGCCATAGTACAAGCTTTGCTTAGTTGGGTTCTAAATGCTGATGTATGAAAAATGTTCTCCTATATTCCTCCTCCAGTATTATAAAATTCATTTCTCACTGAGTAATCCGTAACCTTATCTGTCAGAACATGGACTGAACATGATTCCATATTTATTGAAGCAAAAACTGTTTAATTTGTGAGTGTGAAATGAGACTGACCCGTGACCGTGACGCTCGGTTATGGAAAGCTCGTTCGGGTAAAGTCGGCTCGAGTCGACTAAGGAAGCGAGAGATACATAGTGAACGCGTGACTGCTATACATATAAATTACTCTATGTGCTATACTGCTATTTCGTTTTACGTCGCCTTGATGAAGTTTTTACTTATGTCGTGTGGCCTTAAGCACACAATTTTTTCATATTCGGATATAGCTATGAATGCATGTGAAGTGTTGAAATACTTCAACGGCCTTATAGCGCCGACACCGACACTCCTGTTGAATTATCATTTTTTTAATCACTACGGGGGACATTTGACTCTAACAAAAATTATCACTTTGAAGCCGGTTTTCGCATACCCCAATATTTTCCACTATCCAAAGGCACTCCACATTATGTGTTAGACGAAAAAAAAATGTTTGTGTAGCGGAAGTACCCATTTTTTATCACAATTTTATTTTACAACTTTGTCGGCGAGATTAATACGAGTATGCATATCACCGACAACTTTTTAGTACTAAGAGTATTTGAGGTAAGCCGCGGACTGACAGATGGACGTGGCGAATGTATAAGGGTTCCTTGTGGAATACGGAACCCTAAAAACTTTGTGCATTCAATAACTTATTTGTATGTTGTAGGTGAACAGACAATGGCATTGCAAGAACAAAGTACTCTAGTGAAAAGATTTTTAGATGTAAAGAAGACATTGGAAGCTGGGGAAATTAACACTGGTAAGATATTCCCTATAACTTGATTGTATTAACTTTCAATCATACCCTCGCATACTCCCAAGTGGTATAAGAGTGTTATGTAACATAATTAATTGAATAACTTTCGTTCCTAAAGTTTCTTAGTCTTTTTACTGAGCTACTGCATATTGAAATGAACAAGAATTTTGAATAGCTAGTGGAACCCTAGTACCCCAATTAACGGAGTAAACATATATAATTTAATTGAGGTTTAGAATTAAGCACCAATGTACATGTGTGTATATGCATAAATAAATAAATAAATAACTATGGAGTATGTATTTTTGTATGTATTTTACCAGACTGCTTAAGAAATATAACTAAGAATTCGTTGCATTTCATATATGTATTGTTCTTTCTATTTTGAACATTTTGTACAATTTTCTAATACCATCTCCCTTTCAACTAACTCTCTACTACAGTCAAATGTGGCGTCAAAAGTGTGGTGTGGTGGGGTCTTTGATGGTCTGCCCATCTCATAAGGGAAAGTATTATGTAATGATGATAATACTTTTTCAATCCTTTTTTAGTCCTGTATCATCATCATCATCATCTCAGCCATAAGAAGTCCACTGCTGGACATAGGCCTTCCCCATGGATTTCCAATAAGACCGATTGGAAGTGGCTTGCATCCAGCGTCTTCCCGCCACTTGTATGAGGTCCTGTATAGACAGGTTTTAACGAGGAAGGTATTTATGTGTACCTAGTACTCTAGTATCTAGACCCCAGCGTCTAGACCACGCCTAGATATAATGAGGGCTTAAAAAATTGCCGATAGATGGCACTACATATAAAACTCTCTATGAAAGGTGCATTCCAAAGTTTGCAAAAAAAAAATGTTACATGTAGATGTTACATTATATTTTTTTACTAATAAATGATAAAATAATATTATGTTACTGCAAAGTGCAAACTTCCATGTTAAAAAATATTCTGAAGTTTTTATCATTTATATTTTCATAATACATTTGATAGACCCGTTTATTCATTCGACAACGTATCGGAACAGTTTCCGCATGCAGTTCAACACAAGTTATTCCACTTAACATTTGAAGCGCCACCTAGTGAACAACGTAAAATATAACCATTTTTTTCTTTAAAAAAACCCCTCATTGTGCTTGTTATTTTGCCAGGTGTGACAGGTGGTCAGCAGTTGCTACGCGCAATCAGCACTCGATCCGGGCTAGTCACTGAGGAGAAAGTAATTAGATTACTGCTTCACCACGCACCGAACCATCCCGACGCACAAAGTATGTATCTTTTTACTATTTTGATTAAGAGATGTTTTTCAAATATATTTTTTTTATAATGTATATAATATATAAGATCTTATAGCTAGGTTATGTTCATTCATGAACGATGAGTCGCCATGCAAAATTAATAAATAGAAACAATGATTTAAATAAATGTAAAAAAAAGAAAATGAGAAATTTACATTGGATTAAATTGATTAAATAAAATTTTCATCATTATTGTAGGTAGGTAGTAAAAATGTCATCATTTTAGATAAGTGATCGTGGCGGTCTACAATGGAGCGCGTACCTAGAAGAAACTATTCTCTCGCGATTTAAAAAAAAAAACCGGACCAGTGCGAGTCAGTCTCGCCCACCGAGGGTTCCGTACAAACTAGTAGATAAAAGGGGGAAATCATATATTTTTATATTATATTATTTTAATTTTCCTTCATAAACCGAAAAATATACATCGTAAAAATATTTAAAAACCTGTTTTAGCTTATGCTAATGAAGCTCTTTCATATGATACCCCAATTGATAATGTTAATTCACTTTAAAATTTGGACCCTCATTCCTTGCATTTAAAGACACTATATTTTTGTGATTAAATTAAAAATGTCCAGTTTTCGGATTTTTCCCTATATGTGTACTATAACACAATGCTTCTTGCCAAATTTCATAGTTCTAGGTCAACGGGAAGTACCCCATAGGTTTTGATTCCCTTGTGAGTGTCGAAATGTGCGTTTTTTACGACATATTCGGCTGTAACTTTTTTTACGAAAACTGAGAAATTTTATTTTTCTTTCTGCAGCCAGAGACTATGGATCTGCGTATATGGTTTTAATTTCAACTCGATACCTTCACGCGTTCCCGAGATAAAGGTCTTGACACCCGGACGGACGGACAGACGGTCAACAAAGTGATCCTATAAGGGTTCCGTTTATTCCTTTTGAGGTAAGGAATCCTAAAAAACATCAAAATTATATTATACATCTATTATAGCGAGTTGGCGGTCAAGTGCAAACCTATTATTACTCGACTGCGTAAGAAAGAGGGTTGTTTTTAGTGTGTGTATGTATATATGTAACTATATGATCGTCTACAGCCTAAACGGATTTACCGTTTTTGATGTGCGAGCTGTCGTTAGATTCGTTTTCACTCCCTAAGCGTCATATGCTATATTTTTTTTTATTAATAAATCATATCTCGTCAAAACAAAAAAAAAATGCGTTTTTTCGTAACCTCCAACGCACTTTTTCGTAATAAACAAGTAAACAATTTGAATGCGAATTTATAATGCTTACCACGATTTTACGTATACTTTCTCATAAAAACGTACACGCAACAGCGTATCAAGCGACGAATTTGTAAGTTAGACTGCAAAAACTTTTTTGCAGTCGGGTATTTTGTTTTTCTTTTAATATACTTCCCTCCTTGCATCGAAACCCCAATACTGGGGGTCGTGACCCATCAAAGATTTAACTTTTCACGTATGATGTTCCGCCATCTGTTCCGATTTTGTGCAGCATGTACTGCCTCGGCGACATTAATGTTGAGAGTGGTGCGGATTTGGTCTGACCAGAGCATTGGGCTCCTTCCTCTCGATCTCTTACCCTCCACTTTGCCAGTGACTACGAGCTTTTGTAGGTTGTCACCGGGCTTCCGGGTTATGTGTCCAAAGAACTCAAAAATCCTCCGAAGGCATGTGTGGAGAGCATGGAGAGCCTAGGCTTCTTGTCAAGTTTGAGTTCTTGGAGGATCGATTGATTGGTTCTGCACGCTGTCCATGGGATACGTAACATTTTCCGCCAGCACCACATTTCAAAGGCATCTATGCGTTGGCGGTCTCTGGATTTAAGTGTCCACGTCTCAGCCCCGTATAGGAAAATGGAGAAGACTATAGTGTTAATGAGAGTCATTTTTGTCTTAGTACTTATACTACGGTCCTTCCATATCTTAATGAGCTGAGACATGGCGTTTATGGCCATTCCAATCTGTCGACGGACTTCGACTTCACAGGAACCGTTGTTGCTAATGTTAGAACCCAGGTAAACAAAGTCGTCAACAATTTCCAAATTCAGTGTCCCACTGAGTTCTAATTTTGAAGCACGATCCACAACCATGACTTTAGTCTTCGTCCGATTAATGATCAGTCCCATTTCATGCTGCGTTGCTCCATTCTATTGAGGAGATTGCACATTTCGGCCTCCTCAGCTGCGAAGCGAATGGTATCATCAGCATAACGCAGATTAAGAATTTTTGCACCGTTGATTGTAATGCCGCCATTCCAATCTTCACAGGTATGATGTGCTCTCCGTAGATGTTAAATAAGATAGGGGACACGATGCATCCTTGACGAACTCCCTTGCTAAATGCGAAGGGATAGATGCGTTGCTCTGTCGATTCTTACTGTCCCGTGGCTATTCGAATAAAGACTTTGGAGCAATCCGATGAGGTATATGGGGACTCCCATCTCTTGGAGAACAGTCCATAAACACCTCCAGTTAACACAATCGAAAGCCTTGCTGTAATTAATGAAACACATCATGAACGGCACATTGAATTCACAAGCCTTTTCAATAAGTTGCCTAACATTCAAAATCTGCTCAATAATATACATACTTACATGTTACTGAATAAAAATAAATGTCTAAATGTTTAAAATCGCATTTTTCAGAGTTAGAGCAGCTTTTGCGCTCATTACAAGATAAACCTTCGGAAGAGAACCGTTCCTCAGAGTCCCCAGACCAAAGTGTGGAAGAAGTTATTTGAAGAGACTAGAATAAGCTCTAATGGGTAAATTCCCTCTAATGGAAAAATTTATGAACAACATATTTTGTAACCTTCCGTCCAAAATATAGATACACGTTGCAGTCGCAAAATGTCTCAATGTACGTCCCGCATCATGTTACTGTATGCTAGCGTATTGGATGTATATAAGAAGGAGGGTTGTATTTTTCGAATCTATGTATGTTTATATGTATGTATGTTTCTAAACGGCTTGACTGATTTTCATGTGTGAGGTGTCGTTAGTTTTGCCCTCACTCCCTGGGTGTCATAGGCTATATTTTTTTGTAATAAAAATACATCGTCTTGCATAAATAAAAAATGCGTTTTTTCGTAACCTCCAACGAACAATTTCGTAATAAACAAGTTATTTTACTAGAATTATTCTAAACAATGCGCATTATAATCTTTTGCAGCTATTTTACGCATATTTTCACACAAAAGACGTACACTCAACAGCGTATTAAGCGTAACGAAATCGTTTCAGTTAAAAAAAGTTGAACTGCATAACTGCTTTTCTGCAGTCGGGTATATTGTTTTTCTTTTAATATAAATACTTGTTTAATGTTAGATCTACGATTGACCAGGAACTCGCCCGATGTTAGCGACGGTGTGGTCCAGGGTGGAGCTCGTCGATCTAGAAGAAGTTAGCGTCGTATATTGCACATGATTCATCATTTTTTGACATCGTGCACTCAACGTAAACGGTACTTCAGATATTCAATTCAATTCACAATTTAGTATTAACTTTAATATGACTACCATAGGTACTTTTAATTATATAATAACGAGTCCGTCCATGAACTATTGTGATTATTATTTATGCTAATATAAGCTTAGATACAAATACCGAGTTTTATTTTAATATTATTTTAATCAACCCAACTTCATCGTGTATGTACTACGTATGTACTTAATACACTATCCTTGGAGGAGAAATTAATATATTCTCCTCCAAGATACTATCTGTAATATAATAATTGTGTGAATTCCTCCGCTATCATACGAGTACCGGTGAGTTTTTAGGTATGAAAATTAATATTTGCCAGGGACATTTAATTATAGTATGGGGAGCCCGGGATGCTAAATTTGCAGTTACTAAAGCGTCATGGGGACCTATTGGATTGTGAAGATTAGGTTCTAAAACGAAAAAAAGTATATGGCATTTTTTCATTTTAGTAGAGCGTGTAAGAGTTTTCAAAGATGTAAAAAAAAACAGTCACATGGCAACACTCGAGCGCGTCAGATATTCAAAGTGTATACGCGCTTTGTCTTTCTGATTACCGATATAGGTATATTAATCTGACGATGATAGTGGGGTATGGCCGCAAAAAGGGATAAAAAAAAAAGTTATTCGAGCGTGTCAAATATTCAAAGTGAATGTTAAGTGATCTCAAAAAAGAGTCCTATTTAAATGACTGACGTTTTGGACGTGACCACAAGTCATGACTGATTTTTGAAAATGTAAAAAAAAAAAAAACCTTGAGATACTCGAGCGCGTCAGATTTTTACACAGAGGGTTCAACTTGATGTCTTATTCCTCCTAAATGATAATCTGACAATTATATAGAGGGATGTATCGTTAATCTGACAATTGAAATAAAAAAAAAAAAAAACATTTTTTTACTGGATGTAATAAAAACAATATGTACATATATATATATACACTTGTTTTTAGTAAAAAAACCGGCCAAGTGCGAGTCGGACTCGCGCACGAAGGGTTCCGTACCATTATCTATAAAAACGGCAAAAAAATCATCTCTGTTGTATGAGAGCCCCCCTTAAAAAATAATTTTATTTTAATTGAATTTATTTATTTTTAAAGTGATTAATATAACTGAATATTTAAAGCGTCTACCTGTTGCGGCTATCAATATCGAGCAAAAACGAATATTTATTTTATTCTGTTTTTTAGTATTTGTTGTTATAGCGGCAACAGAAATACATCATCTGTGAAAATTTCAACTCTCTAACTATCACGATTCATGAGATACTGCCTGGTGACAGACGGACGAACGGACAGACAGCGAAGTCACAGTAACAGGGTTCCGTTTCACCCTTTGGGTACGGAACCCTAAAAAAGATTAACTACTTTTATATCAATAAATGATTGAATTTTATATCATCATCATCATCATCTCAGCCATAAGAAGTCCACTGCTGGACATAGGCCTCCCCCATGGATTTCCAAAAAGACTTTTATATATATATATATGTATATATATATATATATACAAAATAATAAAAACAATAAAATTGACAATGATCTTTTTTGTACATTTCGACTCAAATCAAAATTTTAAAAATGTTTTCATACATATTTTTCCTAGGGAAGATCCCACTGTGATCACGCTCTTAAGTACAGTTATATTCTCTTTGGACGGCAGTGTGGGGACGGAAGGTGACGGAAGCCATGAGCCTCTCCGTCACTGCGACCCTTGCAGATCTATTGTAACAGTGTGAGACGGTGCGAGAGGGTGAGAGATAAAGAAAGAGTGAGAAGGTAATAGAGGTGCGGCACTCCGCACCTCTATTACCTTCTATTACCTTCTCACTCTTTCTGAGAACTGTGTATTCCACACTGGGAATACACAGTTCTCATTCACACATCTCATACACACATCTCAGCCATTACAGTTTATCAACCGTTACTGCTGTGCTGATATTTGACACGGATGCAGCTAAACACTGTCTCATTGACAGTTGTTGATGCATATATAGCTGTCATTGTCAATTTGACGTAAGGCAGTATGGCTAAACGGCGGCGGCGCCTGCCCCTAAGGCCAATAAAATCATTTGACAATTTTGACATTTCCAACCAACCAAGGAACAATATTTCGTAATTGCCAAAAAAAAAACAAGAAATCAGCTGCTTGATTCATAAAATTAATTTACTTTTTCTTTTCACATGCACGCCCATTAAAGCAATGGTCAAATTAATAAGCAGCATAAAATATTTGTGCTTTTACAATCCAACAAGTTTTTGTCAAAGGTGGGTAGAGTTAACATAAACAAATACATAACCTACAAACTAATATTTTACTTTTTACATTACTTTTCAATTATTGTGTCGTTTTAGGCTTTTATTGAGGCGTATGAGTAGTACAGATGCGGCTGAGAAGATAATTGATGTAAGCAGGATAAGAAATTTCAGTATAGTGGCTCATGTAGACCATGGAAAGAGTACACTTGCAGACAGGTTATTGGAGATCACAGGAGTTATCAAACCAGGCGCTGAACACGCTCAAGTCTTGGATCAACTGCAGGTTAGTTTTGCAAGACATTAATTTGCCTAAAGTCTTCGCTAACAATTTTTTTTCTGATTATGTTACAAGTTAGTGCCAACAGAAAAAGATAAAGCTAACTCTTCTGTAGTACATTTTTTACAACATTGCCTTATAGATCGATCTATGACCACCTCGCCTAATGTTAAATGATGGTGTGGCTGAGGATGGAGCTTGTTGATCTATAAAATTCTTATAGTGATGGTGTGGCTTAAGATGAAGCTAGTCAATCTTAGTCACTCTACCATTAAAGAAGCTTTAAAAATGCCTGAAAAATGTTGCAAAATATCCACTAGAAAAAGATCAAAACAATTAATTCAAACTTTTAGATATCCATTTTTTTTATTTAAGTCCATTTTCTATTTCTAGGTAGAGAGAGAAAGAGGTATAACAGTAAAAGCTGTTACTGCATCATTAAATTACACACACAATGGAAAACAATATCTTCTCAATCTCATTGATACTCCTGGACATGTTGATTTCTCCAATGAGGTAAGTTAGTAATATTATATTGAGATATTTAAACAAAACATAACTATTACTTATAGTCTATTGACTATTACCTTTTTACCATGAATAAATTTTGAATAGTATGCCAACCAATAAGAGGAAGTCATAATTCTGAAAATCATAGCTTTAAGTCAAGAATGGTTAGCCAGACTTTTGATCACTGCAGTGTTACATGAGTTTACAATACTAATGTTGTGCAACATTTATTTCCTATACAACAAAACATTTTTCAAATCAAAATATTTCAATTGTTCTTAAACTGAAACAAAAGTAATACAGTACTGTCCTTGCAGGTAGTCCGAAGTGTGACAGCATGTCAAGGAGTAATTATGCTTGTAGATGCCAATGAAGGCATACAGGCACAGACAGTAGCAGTCCATTCTCTAGCCAAAAGAAACAACTTATTAATAATTCCAACTCTCAACAAAGTAGACTTACCCCGAGCTGATCCAGAAAAAGTGAAATCTCAACTTCAATCATTATTTAAAATAGATCCTTCGACTGTAATGAGTATATCAGCCAAGAAGGGGTGGGGAGTTAAAGAGTTATTAGCAGAAGTAATAAATAGAATTCCTCCGCCTTCAGTGCAAGTCGATGGCCATTTTAGAGCTCATATAATAGACACATGGCATGATAAATATAGAGGAGTGCTGTGTCTTGCTTATATACATTCTGGTAAAGTACATATTGGGCAAGCGGTGAAATGGAAGTCAGACATGAAACCACAAGTAGTGAGGTTTTTGGCATTACTGAGACCGAGTGAGGAACCTATTGAAGAAGCTGTGGCTGGTCAAGTTGTTATGGTAGGTAAGTGTGAAAGTACTGTAAAAAATGTTAGGCTAAAAAATTGCTAATCTACTAGATCTAGTTCTAATATGAATGTGAAAATCATGAAAAATGTAGCCTATGACATTCTGGACAACTTGGGCCTGGTACAAGAAGTAAACAATTTGTATTTAATGTTTTTCTGCAGCCAATGGAAATGGGTGCCATTCTTTCTAAGTATTTTCATATTTCCACTGGCTAGTGAAAAAATGAAGTGCTCTGACCTCTAATATTACCATTGAACTGGTGGCTGCCAAATCATATTATTATCATAATCATTATTTTGGCGCTGTAAGCAGATACGAAATTTAAATTCTTTTCGAGAAACCCTTAAAATAAATTTCAAATTTGCATGACACACTGTATACTCAAACCTTCCCCAGCCTTAACGAACTAAATCTAATTACTTTTAAAGTATAATATGATATATGGACTACCCAAAATTCCCCAGATTATAAGATTTATTTCATTATTTTCAAAAATGTTCGACAGGATGTGGGCCCAGATCTGGAGGAGCAGTGGGTGATCAGCTTTTTGCCAAAGATCTGGTAAATAGCAAGGATTTCTCTGCTGTCCCTCCAGTGAAACACATGGTGTATGCTGGCATCTTCCCAGCAGATCAGTCACAGCATGTGATGCTTAGTGATGCCATCAAAAAACTGGCTTTGAATGATTCTGCTGTTGCTGTTACAGCTGACTCCAGGTATAATCTAGTGCTCAAACTTATCTATGGTAAAACGTGTTTCGTAAGTGGATTATACACAATTGAACTACTACTACTTACACAATTTCAAGCTTGCAAATTTCGAAATCTGGTATAACAATTTCGATAAAAATTTGCTGTTTAATATATTATACTAATTATGACTACATAGTCATACTCTATCATACTCTCATATTAGTTACATACTCTAGCAAAATTTTATAAAGTCCATAGCTTAATTAGCTAAATTAACTGCCATACACTCTCCTGATGATTCTCCAACACGCGAGTGTACGTTGACTTGGTAACACAGTTGAAATTCCGTTCAGTTGCACTAAGCATTTTCAAGCTGTGGATTGTTCTTCCAGAGTCGGTGTTTCCTATAAAATACAACCTGGGCTCGTTTAAGAAAAATGTGAATAGATATCTCCCAGACAGGATACATCTTCGACCTCATCATCAAATCAGTTTATTGGTAACTCCCCTAGTTACACGTCATAGGTATATATATCTAATCTAAATATCATCGCTTCCCATCAGGTGAGTTTGTAGTCAAACGTTTGTCGGCCTAGTTTGTCGTAAAAGAAAAACTTGGAAAGCGCCATTATTTTGTACGAAATAAGGGCATTTTCTTAATGCAATTGATACGCTTTACATGCAGTTGAGTGTACGCTTTACCCTTACCCTTCTCGCAATGAGAAGATAGCCCGCGCCCAGCAGTGGGACAGTTTGTATAAACAGGGCTGATAAAAATATATTTATTTACCACTATTTTGGCGCTGTTGTAGCCAAAAGCGAGCGCCCATGGAAGTAAAATTAGTTGCAACACACTTTGTTAATGCAGCGCCGCACACTCGCAAGTGGCGTTTCAAATTACTTTTACAAGAGTTCGCATTTGTATTTAAAATCTCATTTGTTGTGGTAAAAGCTTGTCCAGTATTAAAAAAAATCTTAGAGGTCATTTAGTAGTACAATGTATTTCAATGTAAATACAAATATGTTAAGGTACTTCATGTATGTTTCAGCCCAGCATTGGGACAAGGATGGCGAGTCGGTTTCCTCGGGTTGCTGCACTTAGATGTCTTCACCCAGAGACTACTCCAAGAGTACAAAGCAGAGGCCATACTAACTGCACCATCAGTACCTTATAAAATAAAGTAAGTACCTCTGAAAGTATATCTTCCTAGTTGTAGTCTGCAGTTTCACCTGCTGGGTCAGAAAAATGATGATAAACCTATATCCTTCTTCAGGATACAGTTCATCATCATCATCATCATTAACACACAGAAACACAGAGTTATTTTTGGTTTGAATAAGATTAGTTTGAAATGTATCTCTGTCTGTTTGTTACCTTTTCATGAACAAACGCCTGAACCGATTGTTATAAAATTTGGTACGAAGATAGCTGAGAACCTGGAGACGGACATAGGCAACGTTTTATCATTACCATCGCCATACACCATCACAAATAAAAATGTTTCAGAATCAAAGGCGCCAAAGCAATAAAAAAATATCAAGGTGAAGAAATAATTATCACAAATACACTTCAACTGCCAGATCCACAAAATATAGAGGAATACTATGAACCGTTTGTTATAGGTAAGCTCTACATGTAACTACCTATTATACCTTACTATTAGTATCCCTTTATTTAAATTTATACATGGGTCTAAGCCCGGACCTTTGAAAGGCATCAGTGGGGCCGGAACTGACACTGAGAGGCCCTTTTACAAATGTATAATAAAAAAATACAGTTTGGGTATGTGGATGGACTATGAATGGATTATTGTACAATATGGAGTTTGACAGATCTTGGCTATTGTTATGGAATGTTAGTGACTTAAAAACTAGGCTATAGGCTGACGCTCTCACACAGCAGGTAAGATGAAGTGCCTCTGTGTGAGAGCACCAGGATGAGACTATTATTATATGTGTTATTAGGTAACTTGTAATTATGTCACACAAACTTGAAGACAATTGGCGTTTATGTGGGCTGAGTCCCTTGTCATTGCAAGCCAACATTTTGTACATCTTACATTAGAGGGTCAGATGTACTCTCTAACCATATAGTAAAGTAGCATGTCTATCTATATTCTGTAGGATTCATTTCGGCGAGTGTGCGCAAGACACAATCACGACCTAATTCCGCCCTTCCCATTTCACTGCTGGACTAGCAGAAAGTCGGCACATTACCACCCTTTTCTCATTCAAATGCCAAAAATCCATACACAACGATTTCGGTCATGCTTACTGCACAGGAATTGAATTTTTTGCCCACCATCTCTGTTTCCTGAAAACCATAATTTTGGAATTTCCTAGGCTAGAGTGAATAGATCTTTTCGTCGATCTTTTAGATCGACGAGTTCCATCCTCGGCCACACCGTCGCGTAACATTAGGCGAGTTGGTAGTCAACCGTAGAACTATCTAATGTAAAAAAGTACGATCAAATTTGGCGTCAAACGGATGGTCTTTGATGCCCCGTAAGGAGAAAAAGCGTTTTTTTTATATGTATGTAATATATTTTAGGCCACGTGGGATACGGAATCCTCTTACAAAGAGTCCAATTCACACTTAATAGTTTTTTTTTGTAGTAAATATTGCACCATAAAAATGTTAAAAGCTCGCCAATACGAGCAAACAAGCGTGATAAAAGCTAAGAAAAAAATAATCGAAAAGCCCTAAAAAAATGTCGCGCTCGTTTTGCTTGCACATTAGTATTACCTTATTGATCTTGTCAATCTGAATTCGTAAAACGATTGTACTGCATTACTCACCGATGGAAAGTTACTCCTTTGCACTTCGATGTATTATTTTAATTGTTCGTAATAGCGTAACACGCACGACGGCATTTACCACTGATTTATTGTTTTTTGAGTAACAACAGTGAAGTTCACTAGTATGCAACTGAGTGAGGTGCGGCGGGGTTGCGGTGCTGTAACCGCAATTGAACGTAACAAAGTAGCTATGAGTGGTGTCGGTTCTTGAAATGTAGCACAATGATATTATTATATGTTCTGTGACTCTAGTATAGAAAATTCCAACATTATAGTTCCCAGGAAACAGAGAAGGCGGCAGGAAGTTCCACTCCTGTGCAGTACACATAATAATATGGACATAAATCGCTTTGTAAAGAAAGAAGAAAAGAAAGAAAGAAAATACATTTATTCGACATATACAAGAACAACGGACGTTAGTACGAATTTTGATAATTTTTTTTCAGGTACAATAATAACTCCCGTAGAGTACATCGGTCCAGTAACGTCACTGTGTATTGATCGACGCGGCTCTCCATTGCCCGCTAGTGCAGTCGACGACAAGATGACATTGATGCAGTTCATACTGCCACTGTCGGAGGTGGTTGTGGACTTCCATGACACCCTCAAGAGTATAACGTCGGGTTTCGCCAGCTTCGACTACCAGGATCACGGGTTTCATCCGAGCCCTTTAGTGAAGGTGAGTATTTGCAAGACGCGTCTTGTCTCCCTTGTTAATTCAACAAGTATCAAGTTAAAAGAAAAACAAAATACCAAATGCAGTTTTGCAGTCTAACTTACGACTTCGTTACGCTTGATATGCTGTTGTGTATTTGTGTGAGAAAGTATACGTATAATCGCTGTAAATTATTATAAATGTGCATTCTTTAGAATAATTCTAGTAAAAACCACTTGTTTATTACGAAAAAGTTCGTTGGAGGTTACGAAACGTATACGTGTTATTATTATTACAAAAAATATAGTATATGACATGCTGGAAGTGAAGATGAATCTAACGACAGCTCGCACATCAAAATAGGTCAAGCCGTTTAGGCTGCAGGCGATCAAATATAAACACATACATACATGTATATATGTTTGTATATATATATAATAATAATGTTACGTTCCAACGGAATCTACGGAATATTTCATTACAGTGAAAGTATGCATCAGCATTAGGGGACAGACTTATTTATTACGTTGTTCAAGTAACCAAAAATTAAAATTAGTCTGACAGATTGAATTTGGCCTGTTCGATCTTATTTCTCTTGATAAAAAGAATACCAATGTTATATCTTAGTACTTCCCATCTGTCCAATATGGAGGATAATATTTCGCCTCTTTACTTTAATATTGCGTTATTTTGAAATTTGTAATTTTAGAGGAGAGTATTTTGCTCTAAAAAAATAAAGGTGCTGAAACGAATATATTTCGTAATAATTTATTATAGTTTATAATGTATAAACTATCTGAAACTTATAAATATAAATAAGAGTTGTGTGCACACTTTGAGCATTCATGCTCACCATCGAGGGCTCCTTCTTGCGGCGGCGTCGTGTGGCGGTCGCCCTCTTCCCTAACATATGGTTGAGGAGGGCGATGGCTGGCACATGCGTCATACTCGTGATCGGGTGCTGCTTGCGGGTCGCTGGTTTGCTCGTGGAATGCACGCAACATAATAATAAGTACTTAAATTAAAATAAAATAAATTTCCCGTAACAATAATTAGTAAACAATAGTTTGTAATTATGACAAAGGTCACGGACCCTGGTGTCTGTGGAGATAAAAATTAAATAAAATAAAAAAAACTTATAAATATCCTAATAATTTATGATAGAAAAGGGAAAATATGTCACATTTTTCTTGCAAATATTAGTAACATAATTGTTACAAACTAGGTTGTCACGCGCGGTGTTTACGTTATTATTTTTGTTGACACTAACACTATAAACAACCAAAAAGTGATATCACCGAGTTGTCACTTTTTCTCTAAAATCTGAAAGTGCCCTTCTTCTCTACATGCGTAGTGATAACCTGTTTTATTTCGTTATTGTAACAGATCTCTTCGTGTGTACAACGTATTATCGAGATCTACCTCAGTTGCCTCATTTGTTTTACTAATAGATTAGCTATTACACGTGTAAAAGTTATCACTCTTTTTTGGACAGTAAAATCGGGAACGGTAGTTTTAATCATGAAATAAAATATGATTTTTCGGAATTATCATGTTATTGAAGCAAAGAAGCGATTTATATGTATACTTAGTCTGGCCATAAATACTGTTACAGTTAAAAATAAGAAAGATATTACATTTGAATTTGGAATCTGTCATTTTTATACGATTGTTCATTGAGTTTTCTAATTTTGGCGCCAATACATTGTACAATATTTTGCGATATTAAAATGGAGTGGGGTGATAAAGAGAACCGAATCGCTGTGATTGCATTACACAAAGTTGGTATGGAGCCAAATACAATTTTTAAAACTCTCCATACGCTTGGTATTAGTCAAATGTTTGTGTACCGGGCTATTAATAGGTACAATGAGACCTCCTCTGTTTGTGACAGAAAAAGATCTGGCCGTCCACGTAGTGTTCGTACGAAAAAGGTGGTCAAAGCAGTAAGGGAAAGACTTCGAAGAAATCCTGTCCGAAAGCAAAAGATTTTATCTCGGGAGATGAAGATAGCACCCAGAACCATGTCGCGTATTTTAAAAGATGACTTAGGACTTGCAGCCTATAAGAGACGCACTGGTCATTTTTTAACTAATAATTTAAAAGAGAATAGGGTGGTAAAATCGAAACAACTACTGAAGCGGTACGCAAAGGGAGGTCACAGAAAAACTTTGTTTACGGATGAGAAAATCTTTACAATTGAGCAACATTTTAACAAACTAAATGACCGTATTTATGCTCAAAGCTCTAAGGAAGCTTCCCAATTAGTCGACAGAGTGCAACGTGGGCATTATCCGACTTCAGTGATGGTTTGGTGGGGTGTTAGCTATGAAGGAGTGACTGAGCCATATTTTTGTGAAAAAGGTATCAAAACATCGACACAAGTGTATCAAAATACCATTCTTGAGAAGGTAGTTAAGCCCCTTAACAACACCATGTTCAATAACCAAGTATGGTCCTTCCAACAAGACTCGGCGCCAGGTCATAAAGCTCGGTCCGCGCAGTCTTGGTTGGAAGTGAACGTTTCGGACTTCATCAGAGCTGAAGACTGGCCGTCGTCTAGTCCTGATCTTAATCCGCTGGATTATGATTTATGGTCAGTTTTAGAGAGTATGGCTTGCTCTAAACGCCATGATAATTTGGAGTCCCTAAAACAATCCATACGATTGGCAGTGAAGAATTTTCCCATGGAAAGAGTGCGTGCTTCTATTGATAACTGGCCTCAACGTTTAAAGGACTGTATTGCAGCCAATGGAGACCACTTCGAATAAGCTTTTATATTTTAAATTGTTTTATATTTATGTATTAAACTAACACACTGTAAAAGTAATAAATATTATTTGCAATAAAAAAAAATTTTTTTTCTTCGTGACAATATTTATGGCAAGACTAGGTATGTAGGTACGACTTACACGATTTTGATGTGCGAAGTTTTGATAGATTAATATTCACCAAATTCACCTTTGTCCACGTACTTCTTTAACATTATATTCCTTGTTTACTACGAGTATATATTAATATTCACCAAATTGACCTTTGACCACGTACTTCTTTAAAATTATATTCCTTGTTTACTATATATTAAATTATATTCCTTGTTTACTATATATTTTCAGATGGATATCCTGCTTAACGGTACGTTGGTAGAAGAATTATCCACTATAGTGCACGCGTCTCGGCTAGAATACAGCGCGAGGCGATTAGCAGAGCGGTTGAAGGAAATGATACCTCGCCAAATGGTGCAGGTAAAAACATTTATGGATAAAAACAAAAGAAACTAAATGTCTCACATGTTCAGTACAGATAAAGCACCATTTAAGATCCGAATTGGTAAAAATACTTTTGTATCGTATATACGAAATCGTATCGCCTTAACAGCTTGACTGATGAGCGCTCAGGAAATAGAATAGGCGGCAGGAATGCCCACTCGTAGGTACACAATAATTATAGTTTAAAAAACTGAAGCAACTGACTTCTCATGGATGCCATTGTCAGAACTGGAACAAATTGAAATGAGACCACACGGGAAGCACCAGCTTTTAAATAAAAAAAGAATCATCAAAATCGGTTCACCCAGTCGAAAGTTCTAAGGTAAAAAAACGTTTGCATTTGTTATTGGCACAAAAATTTCTTTCAAATGTCAACATTGACATTTCAAGTGCCATAAGAATTTATGTTTCCGGCAGCCTAGTCGTGAGACCGTCTGAATTGCGATCCGCAGGTCCTGGGTTCGAATCCCGCGGCACGCACCTCTGTCTTTTCGAAGTTATGTGCGTATTGTTGAATGCCGCCAACTTCAAACGGTGAAGGAAAACTTCGTGAGGAAACCTACAACATGTCTGAGAGTTCTCAATGATCTTGAAGATGTGTGAAGTCTGCCAACCCGCACTTGGCCAGCGTGGCAGACTATGGCCTAACCCTTCTCACAATGAGAAGATGGCCCGCTCCCAGCAGTGGGACAGTTTGTATAAACAGGGCTGACAAAAAAATAAACCGTATCTTACAACTCCAAGCATAAAACCACGATAAGGTCCATGTTCATTTGTTTGATATAACATTTTCGTTTACAATAAAACTAAATTATGTACTTAATTAATATTTATTTATCAGGCCTTTGTATCTGAATTTTCCTTGCAGATCGCTATCCAAGCTGTCGTCTCTGGTAAAGTGTACGCCAGGGAAACAATCAAAGCTTACAGAAAGGATGTCACTGCAAAGTTGGTAAGTAACTTTTTAAGCGGCAAGTGCCTACACAGGTAAAACCTGTTTCCGTGTTCGACTTTTAACTAAATTAAAAAAAAAAACCGGACAAGTGCGAGTCAGACTCGCCCACCGAAGGTTCCGTACAAACTAGTAGATAAAAGGGGGAAATCATATATATTTTTTTATATTTGCCTTCATAAACCGAAAAACATACATTGTAAAAACATTTAAAACCCTATTTTAGCTTCTGCTAATGAAGCTCTTTCATATGATACGGTTCACTTTAAAATTTGGACCCTTATTCCTTGCATAATGACCCTATTTTTTTGTGATTAAATTAAAAATGTCCAGTTTTCGGATTGTTTCCTATATGTGTACTCTAACACAATGCTTCTTGCCAAATTTCATAGTTATAAGTCAACGGGAAGTACCCCATAGGTTTTGATTCCCTTGTGAGTGTCGAAATGTGCGATTTTTACGACATATTCGGCTGTAACTTTTTTTTTACGAAAACTGAGAAATTTATTTTTTCTTTCTGCAGCAAGATATTATGGATCTGCGTATATGGTTTTAATTTCAACACGATACCTTCACGCGTTCCCGAGATACAGGGAACGAACTGATAATTCAGTTATTTAAAACCGATCCGTAACTGAACCTTGTGCTAAGCATTTCCTGTCGGCTGCTTTCTTTTCTTGATTTAGTAACGAGCGAAGGACGTGTTACAATTGTATGACATAAAAGTGATTGAATCAAAAAAACTATGGCGGCTGACGGGAAACGCTCCACATATGGTTCGGCTATGGAGCGGTCTTGAATAACGGAATTGGGCCCCTGGTCTTGACACCCCGACGGACGGACGGACGGACAACAAAGTGATCCTATAAGGGTTTAATTTTTTCCTTTTGAGGTACGGAACCCTAAAAAACAATTAAGAAGCGTAGTCACGGTCCGTGCTGTAGGTTTTCCGTGAAAACTTTTTCCTTTTCAATGCTATCGTAGCTTTAGGATTTGCTCGACACTGTATTTTTTGTATAAACTACTTTTGATGTGAGCGTTTCCCTGATTTTAGTTTTCTATAATTCCGAACAAATTTACCACTCTTATGAGACACCTTTAATTACTCTATCCCGATGACGTCACGGGCAAAACAAACTCTGTACGACAAACACGTACGGCCTTACCGAAAAACGTTACTTAACTTTAAGCAATGCTTATCATATTTTGTCAACTTCTCGCTGACATGTAATGACACTTGCGGAACGAAGACAGAGAATTTAAGACTATGGTTAAAGTTAAGTAACGTTTTTCGGTAAGGCCGGTAGAGAGGCATGCTATATCCATTGTGATTTCAACCGTTATCGCATCATAATCATCATCATCTCAGCCACAAGAAGTCCACTGCTGGACATAGGCCTCCCCCATGGATTTATATGGGGGTTTTGCCATTACTTGCCACTCTTGGCTTGGCATGCGGGTTGGCGAGCGCAGTAGATGGCATTTTCCGCAGAGGATGCTGCTGCCCATCTCTGGTAGTATTTCCCTTAGCCGTTCTTACAGTACGGGAAGAGAGGGGGAGGTACCCCCACGGCACATCACATCATAAATCTCATAGTTATTAGTGATTGAAATCTGAAGTTATTTTGCAATACAAGAAATTTTTACATTTGTTCGGAAATAGAACTAATGTGAAATTGAGAGCACTGCTGTTCTTATTTCATTATTTTATTCGACTAGGAACACAATCGAGATGATAGTTCCCATTGTTTGCCACGATAGTTCGTTTTCCAAGCAGACAACCAAAAATTTAGGTTTATGTAAAACTAATTACTGTTTTGTTTCAGTATGGCGGAGATGTGACGAGAAGAAAGAAACTACTAAAACAACAAAGTGAAGGAAAAAAGAAAATGCGTAGCGTTGCTAATATAAAAATACCTCGTGACACATTTATAGATGTATTAAAGAAACAGTAAAGTAAATTACTAAAATATTTCCTGCTATTCAAGACTTGTCAATTCATTAAACACCGATACCATAAGGCCTTGTGCACAATACACCCCAGGCGGGACTTCGGTGCAGGTCTTATCGCCCTCACTTCAAATTAGAATTAGAAGGCCTTGTGCATGTTGTGCTAGTGTTGCATACAACTAATATAATTTTTGCCCATTAGTAGTGTTAGGTCTCAAGATATCATACCCACCGAATTCAATCGTTTCGCAGGCTATGGTCATTGTCGATTATCATAAAGTATTATTTTATCTCTATACTCCCAAATTCTGTTGGTTTACCAATTATTACGGAATAGTAGAACGGAATAAAACGGAAATATGTCGATAAGAACTCGTGCTATTTGAGTTTCAACATTATCGATATGAATTGAATTGTCTATGCCGAGACTTGTACTACAAGGTCACAGAACATACAATATTACATACGCGACAAAAAAAAAAAAAAAAAAAAAAAAAAAAAAGGCAAAAAGAAAAGGCGAAAAGAAGAAAAGGCTTTTTGTTTTGGCCACGAGGAATCAAACCTCATAGGTAAGTACATAGTTGATATTTACACGTTGACCGCTCGCGTTAACCTAAACTAATGATATTTTTTTGTCAGCCCTGTTTTTTGTACAAACTGTCCAACTACTGAGGTAATGAATATTTAAGTTTTTTAAGCTTTACCATCGTCAATAATTTAGATTTTATTTAATGCTAAAAGTTTTTATCATCTTCGACTAGTATGGTCATATTATGTGATTTGTGGTAAGTATTTGTGTAAGCTATAAAATATAGTTTAGGAAAAAATATAGCTAAAAAAATAAAAGATGGTATAAAAATATATTTAATTTATTTTTACAAAATATTGATTTTATTATGGAAAATAACGTAGTAATCACACATTCTTAAGTAAAATGACGGGTCACTCACATCTACAATAACGCGTGCGGAGCTCCTTTAACTAAGACCGCCAGAGGCAGTTGAAACTATAGTTGGAGATATAGACTCAAAATGGACGTGAGTAACCCGTAACGCTACTTAAAAACACCGATTATAATTAGGGACATTGCATCATTTAACGAATATCACAAAACAGTAGTAATTTACTTACGTTTATATCAATAATTACCTTAAACAGAGCCACACAATCTCGTTTAAGAAGTATAGAAACCTTACGCCTATAGCTATTGATATCATAAAAGAGTAGTCGAAACAAAGCCTCTGTTTAAACCCTTGGTCAGAGTGGTAGTAAAACCATGGAATTGACATTACTCTGAAGAAGTGAACTATTGGAGTAGTTCAACTACTTACTAGGCAACTACGGTCTAAAATGATTATTGACAATGTATAATAATGTCTAAAATGTCAGTTTAAAAATGTCTAAATGTAAGAATAATTTATAATGTCGCAGAATAATTAAGTAGTGACAAGAAGAGAGTGATAATAATATGCATTAAAGATACAAAAAAATGGAAAGGCACCAGAAAAGGATAAAATTTCTAATGAGTTACTCAAAGCAACAGTAGAATAAAACACACCATTTTTTTATCAGTTCTGTTGGTACAAACTGTCCTACAGCTGGGCGCGGGCCATCTTCTTATTATAATTATTAAACACACCATTAGCATCTATTATCGTCAATCAAATACTACCAAAAGAAAAAGTTTCAGAACAATGGAAGAAGTCTACTAATAATATACACAAGAAAGGAGATAGAAACCAAATTAACAACTAAAGACCCATTAGCCTCATATCCAACCTGTACAAGGTATTTTCCGCAGTAATTTTAGCAAGAATAACAAGGACACTGTATGACAACCAACCCAGAAAACAGGAAGGTTTTACTCAAATTTCTTATACATTGTCAATAATCATTTTAGACGTCAGTTGCCCGTCCTTAATTTTGAAGTGAACAGCTTTGAGATCAAGTTCCCACAAGTTAATGTGTTAAAAATATGTTTTCGGATTTACCATGTCTATAACCTAAAACCTTGAAAATTAAACACTACAAATTCATTCATGTCAAGTTTACTCACATTGTTCACTGTAGACAAGTTTACCATAAAGAGAGTTACGTAGTATTTACTATATGGTTTGGCCAACTGAGGCATGTCGAGAAATTCTGGACATAACTCCAGATTCCGAGAACAAAACCGAAGTGACATTAAAGAGCGATGTCATCGCAATTGATGTTTTCTAGGAACCACACAAAACAGAGAAAAAAAATTAGGTTCACATCATTGTATTTATATTTTTCTTCAGTTTTATTTCTACGTTTCTAAAATCTGTTTGGTATTTTGAATTGGCACAGGATCGTACTCTGGCCCATGTCTCATCTCACCTAATAAGGCCTTAGCGGCCGTCCAAAAATTGCCGTAGCGGACGGTATTTCACGTCCACATGGCGGGGTATTGGTAAAGTTTTCAACTAGCAATAATCGCACCTCGGATTAACCTCATCGGTTACGATATTGCCTCTGCGCAAAGTTAAATTACTAGTCAAAGCAAGAATCCCTACTTGCGTGTGGAAATAATAGCGTTAGCGTGTGTTAATTCGATGATCACGCCATCTAGTTTTTTGGGACTGTACTAAATAAAAAATAAACAGCGGCAAAAAAGTAGTAAAAATAAACGAGATCACAAAATATGAAAATAGATACGTTCCGTGGTTTATCAGTTTTTCCGCAATTTCCCGGGAAAAAGTATCTTCATCAGTGAATCTGTCAGATTCACTGCCGCCTTGGCAAACTTCATCACGATTAGTCGTGCCGTTAAGTAAGTAAGTCGTGCCGTTTAGTCGACAGAATCAAACGACTATTACTTACAGTAATAATAATATTAGTATGATTATGACTATATATTTGTATACATATTTGGCCCGACTACAGTGGAAAAATATCGTTCTACAGATAATAAAATGATGTATTATTATTTTTAAACCTATTAAATATAATTATTAGCCTATTGACAATTCTGTCTATAACAAACATTTATTTTTAATCAATTCCATTGTTTGTTGTAACATAGGTTGCTAGTTAATATTTTTTTAGGACTAGTGATATTTAACTAATAAAGGCAGCTTTGTCGCGTGTATGATCGTGAATCTCAGTATAGGTAAACATTTTTCGAGATAAATTATTTCGTGCTAATTAGCCACACATTTTTTTTTAAATAAGATTAGAACCATAAATGGTTAACCTTGAATTGTAATTTGAAAAAAGAATTCGAAATATAAGTCTAGGTCCCAAATCAGGTAAAAAAAATATATATCGAAATAGGTTATATAAGTCTAGAAATGTTTTCTCCTGTGTAATGAAAAATACGCGGGGTACTGGTGAAAACTGCGATCTCAACGTTTCTCCTAACGACGAATGCGTTTGTGCGCACGTATGACGAATTTCTGACGCATTATTATATAATTTATCTACCTACCTTAACACTAAGGAATCTCTATGCGCCTTTTATTAATCTAACAGAATAATAATTTTATACAAATACAACAATATTTTCCACTAAGAACACATTATAAAATATTCAATCTAATTTTAACCAAATTTAAATATTCATTTCAGACTTTTAAAAATAACAATTTAGATTAAATTCTAGAGCTATCTTTATAAAAATATGAAATATACTTTATTAATTCTAATCATTGTGATATTACATTTATTTATCAACATAATTAAGACGACCGTAAGTACGCATTTGTCATTATTATTGTACAATGATAAAAGTTTTCTTTGTTGTGGAAGTTACATTTTACAAACCGTAAACATTAACCGATTTCGATGACTATTTTCTGTGAACTATCTTTTAAAATTTTATTATAACTCGGTGTTAAATCAACCCGCACTTGGCCCGCGTGTAGGTTTTTATAAGATTTAACGGCAATTGGATACTAGTCCTTTATACCTTTTCTTCGTTTTTTCTTCTATTCTCTTATATTCGTAAATAGTCCTAGTTATAATCAAAGTAAAATAAGAATCTTATCTATTTTGACCTAAAAAATGAAAATACCATTCAAGTTTTCAATCACTAATTCAATAAGAAATCGGGTATGTTTATGGTAAAATTCTAAATCTGTTTTCTCTTTTTATACAGAAAAATGCGAGCTATACGATCCTCTTAAAAATTTAGTATTTCTTACAATTTATTCGAATCGAATTAAAAAGTTGTAGAAACAGTATTATATAGCGGATTTCAGAATAACTACATTTCTAAACCATTACTAACTTGTTCTTGGTAACAGAGACTCTGTTTTGAAAACGCGGTCAACAAAGGTAGCTTCGAGACAATAACATAAAATACGTGTGGGAAATAAAAACAAGACAGCGTTATTTAGCACTCGAACATTAGATATGAGGGTGCCTCCTTAAAAACTGTAAAGTATAAAAATAGTTTCAAATGGTATGTTGCTACTAAAATTTATCTCACTTTTTATTTTTAAATTATTAGTCTTAATGCCAACATTTTCTTAAGTTTGAAAAGGATACTCTTTGGTGCAAGCCACTAACTCATGTCAAAAGTTTTTTCTTTCTTCTACATTGAATTGGTCAAGGGGACATCCTCATAGGCAATTTTCGCATACATTTTGAAGGCAAAATGTATAGCAATTTGATCCAGTGTCAATTATGTAAAACATTTACCTATCCTCTGATGTCTCTAGGAACTGTGCGTAGACATCTCTGGTGCATTCGCCTTTCTCGTTGAACTTGTATTTGTAGTATGAACCATCGGCGCAAATCACTGAAAACATAACATATTGAATAGTTATATTAGTAGAATAGAGCGCGAATTTTTTTGTAGTGTTTTATAGTAATATGCTAAATTTCTCGTATTTGTGAACTCACAGTACTTCTATGTCAAAATAGTAATAATGCGCAAGCGTGAAAATTTTAGTGTTGTTTTTATAGTAATATGCTTTATTTCTCGTATTAATGAACCCACAGTACTTCCATGTCAAGATAAAAGTTTTTTTTAAGTTTTTAATATTAAATCATGGAAGTGATTTGATTCATTGATCGTGTTAGCGAGTCCTAGATTTTTGTGGACCAGTTGAATCAAACAATTAACTGTGTTAAAAGGAAATACCCAACTGGTAAAGAGCGACTTTAACGCTATCAAAAATTATAAATACAACCATTTGAATGCATTGATTTCCAATTTAATATTCCTAAATATAAACATACGACTTTATAGAAAATTACAAACATACCTACAAGATACGCACAAAAATTTTTGGCTAGTGGCTATTTTTAGTGAATTATTTGTTCGTATTAGAAAGTTCACGGCACTTTAATGATCAATACAATTAAAGATCAATATGAAACAATCAAGCGCGAGCGAAGCGAGCGCAAAACTTTTTGAAGCATTTTATTAAATTATTGAAGCCTGGAAGGATTTTTGATAATGGACAGGATTTCGGGGGGGGGTTTGACCTATTAGATTCCTAAGCGTTTTTTCTCCAATTGGTGTCCCGTACATAGCAAATTCTGTTTTGAACGAACTCTGAAAATATTAAATAATAGGTGCGCCCCGCGGTGTCACCCGCGTTATGTTGAAAAACGGCGATGATGATGATAAAATTTAGCTTATATCCTTCTCCAGGTCCTAAAAATCTGTGCCAAATTTCATAGCGATTGGTGCAGCCGATTTGCCGTGAAGAGGTAACAAACAGACAGACGACAGACCGTTACATTCGCTTTTATGATATTAGTTTGGATTGCAAAATATTTAAATTAACAAACTTACCAATGATAGAGCTCTTGTCGACGCCAAACGCACAGATACACGGCGGCCCGTTCGGTATCGTGAACTTGCAGAAACTCCAGTTACTTGAGAAATACTTTGGTAAGAAGTTTACTGTGGCCAGGCTCGACTGTTTGTTCAGCTTCTCGTCTTCTAAGCTGAACACGTGGACAGTCCCATGGTCGGAGGTCACGCATAGATTAGTGCTCGTGTGATTGAAGTTTATGCAGTAGATTGTTGCCTGAAATCGGAAAATCGTATTTTTTTTCAAAGTGCAAAAATCACAATTCCTTTAAAAGTATTATAGGTACATACTTTTATTTGTCTATTTTCTATTTTTATTAAGCCAATAATAATTATATAGATGTATATATGAATTTTGAAGAGTGCCTTGACTTCCTTGTAAATTCAATTATTTATTTTAGACCATAGACACAGAAGTAATTATTAATTAACAGTACTACAAACAGAATATCTGTTCTATACGCAATACTATTAACAGTATTACAGACAGAACGTCCACTCTCGCGTTACTCACCCGCTCCCCGCGCTCGCCCTATTGTTTGCCAGAGCTTGCGGGTAGGTTGTAAGTCAGTCGTGAGTTCGTGACAAGCGTCGCGGGTTTGAAGCAATCCCATTGATTGATCCCAATATTGAGCGAATGGCAATACAACAACCATGACTTCATACATTGTGTGTGTGTTATAGACAGCTGTCAACTTGGCAATGTATCACTGATTGACGCACCATTTTATGGAGTGTCCGATGTGTGCCATAGGTCTGATAGGTTGCAATACTTGGCAATCTCAGATACAACTATAATTCTTATTTTAATAATTATAATATAGTACTGTACATGGCTTAAAAATTACCTTTTTGATTAGGTGTAGCAACCTAAACATTTTTTATTAATGGAGCTTTATCAAACGACGTGTAGAAACCTATTAAGAAATTATTTCTGTATTACAGATAAAACCGCAAAATGCGGCTGTTATTTAAAAAATATTTAAACAAAATCTAGGAAGTCATTAGATTAATCTGTACCATATACAAAATTATGTACACTTGTTTTTTCATCAGAATAAAGTTAACTTCTTTATTCTCCAGAAAAGAACAAGTCTGTGTTTGTATTTTGTAATGAAATGGAAACATAACAAAGAAATTGTTTGTTTCATGACTTTTAAATGAAAGGAAACTTATTATGCCAGAAAATTGTTCAACAATTAATTGCGGGTACTATTCATAGGCTGCTCGTCTTAACTAATATTATCAAAATGAAAATAACTCCTTTGAACAACTAATGGCTAATATGAATATATTAGCCATTAGTTGTTCAAAGGTAAAAGAGTTATTTTCAGTATAGATTCAGTATAGAAACCTCAGGCTCTGGATAAAGATAAAAGCTAAATTTCTTCACCACCACTCAGGTGAAATTGCAGGCAATCTAATAACTCCTACAAACCTGATGCGCCCCTCGTCTTAATTCTGCAAGTTTTTGTCCAGTAACAGTGTCAAATACTCTGATGAGGGTGCCTTTTGTAGAGGCAGTGGCAAGTCTTGTCCCTCCCACATTCAGTGCAAGACAGCTAAGTGGAGCTTCGTGTGCTGTGATCAGATGACCATCTGGTGCTGTGCTCGGTCCAGCATGACTGCTGAGCTCCACCAACTAGAATACAGAACATGAAGGAAAGCATGTATTCTTAACTAGTATATCACGCATTTTTGCATTAACAGGAGAGAACTGTTCTATATATTCTACAATATCAACGTTTTTAGTATAATTGACATTGATTGGTAGGATAGTATTTGCAGTGGATTATTAAATTGGGTTATGCCAATTTTATAATGGCTCATTTATATTCAAATATCTAAGTTTCATCATCTCAGCTATAAGTTTACAAACATTTTAAAAGAATGATCAATTTGTATGTATACCAAACTAAAAATAATATTTGAAAATGTTTAAGATGTTTATCAATGTCATTTAGAACACTTAGAATGTTTTGTTCAAGTTGATATACATAAATGTTGTAGAGACATCCCAAAAATGTGCAACATAATACTCAATTTATTACAAAACTTTTGAAACTTTTATTTGGAAAATTCGCATATATTTACCGATACATAATTATTATGTATAGGTAAATTATTTAAATTATTTATGTAAATTCTTTTAATTTAATTTCATCCCTTTTTTTTGTTAATTGTTGAGAATAGAATTATTATTTTCTTTACTTTTGTATGTTAGTTGACACGTTAGAAGTACTTTTTTTACAAGATTGTTTCCATTATATAATACAATATTCTTGCAATTCTAGTTTTATGGAAAATTAGAATTGAGGGGGGATGATGAGGTTGTATTTCTGTTTTATTTTTATTTTATTTTTCTATTTCTATTTCTATTTCCACATAGTATAAAAAACTGAAATAACTAACTTTACAAGTAGGTATCTATAATTGTTAAAAGGAAACAAAATACTCAATTGTGGAAAATAAGTTTTTGCAGTCTAACTTATGATTTCGTTATACTTGTTGAGTGTATGTTTTTATGAGAAAGTATGCGTAAAATCGCTGTAAAGAAGTAGTTTAGGCTGTAGGTGATCATATAGAATACATACATACACTCCAAAAACATAACCTTCCTTCTTACGCAGTTGAGTAAAAATATATAATTTACTTTGTTTAGATGACATTTTTCCAGTTATTTTGTTTATAAAATCAAGTGCAAATTCGATTTTGACATAAATTCTATGAGGCCAGACTGAAAGTATATCATTACACATAATTGCTGATACTAATTTCATTCATTATGCATATTTTAGTTTCAATGTAAAACTATTATATTCTAAGTTTAAAAAAAAAAAACATTGCTGAAATAGTTTAAAGTTTTAACTACTTTGTACTGCAAACTTAATTTAGAAAATAGAGCCAATCCTGTTATACATTCTTTAAATATTCAACTAAATTAACAGAGCTCAAAGAGATGCCAACCTTATCTAAGTGCAGTACTAAGAAAGAGTAGACACAATTTTTAGTTCTGTTCATTAAGTTTTAGTGAGCATGTAAGGCTTTGGCCCAACAGCAATATAATCAACATAATTATCATACCTGAACATGTCCTGTTTTACGACTTGGGTATGCAAGCAATGCATTATTACTATTTGGACACACAACACAGAGCCCACGGGAGTTCTGACATGTCTCAAAAACATGTAACAACTGTGGTTGGGCCGTAAATGTGTACACCTTTATCAGGTTTTCTGTAATCAACGCAATTGACACAATATAATAAAGCTAACCTAAATATAATATGAAAACATAGATACATAATATGAAAACATAGATAAGTATTCACCAAGAACAACAACAATACGGTCTCTTCTCAATTTCACAGCTTTTACAGGGCTATTGAAGTCCAAGGATATTGCTGAATCTTTCTTGAGATCGTCCCATATTATGACTCTGTTCGGAGGATATACTGGCGTCTTGCCACCGCCTACCAACGCCATATAATTACATCTGAATAGCATCTCAACGTACGAGAGACCTCCTTCGGCAAAGTTCTGACGTTCTTTCTCTTTAAGTGGGTCGCTGTTGAATACACGAAATCCATTCTCTGTTCCGCAAGCGAAACAACCTGAATAATTACAAAACATAAATTCGTCACAATATATATTTCATATTTCATCACAAAAGATTTAACGAAATAGTGATATTATATACCTTGATCTTGATTAAACCCTACGTAAAGGAGCCCATTGCCAAATGTATTTTCTTCTGATAAGTTCATGATGAAAAATTAAACGGTATATTTAATACAAATAGCGAAAACAACA
Organism: Lycia hirtaria; assembly: GCA_947563715.1. Lineage (NCBI taxonomy): Eukaryota > Metazoa > Arthropoda > Insecta > Lepidoptera > Geometridae > Lycia > Lycia hirtaria. Next base: position 29,691,813 of record OX387384.1, read on the forward strand.
AAAATTTCCCTTTACTTTCGGTTTCCGACAACTTTTTCTGATAAACAATTTTTGAAGACAATTTTGACAATTAAATCCTTTGACAGCAATGTTTATGACAAAACGTCACCAATCGTAACAATTATACTGTCTATGACATTCCGGAAGTCATGTTTTATCTGGGTTTAGTGTTCATTCTTAGTTCTTTGTGTCTCGCTCTTGTTTATATCGTGTTCTCTTACTTATCTTACTAGCTGTTTAGAGAGTTAATCGTACTCCGGTCTCCGTAGGAGTTTTGGCGGGAACGTCATCGAGACATGTTGTTGCTTCGTTTTATTTTCTTAAACTTGTGTTATTTTGAATATTAATGCGATAAAAATGGTGGTGTTTTATTCATTAAGTGTTCGATCAAGTACATGAGTGTGGGCAAGTGAAATGAAGCAGTGAAACATGTCATTTTACGTTGTCGACAAAACTCCATAGAAGCTTCTAGTAAAGTCGCCACCACTTCACTGAAGCAGGACTTGACTTTGAAAATGACTGTATACGTGACTTAGATTGTGACTAGAACATTTACAACTTGTTGTACTCAAGAAACTTAAAAAAATCTTAATACTTGACACTGGCAAATGCTTTAAGCGGGTCCAATACAAAAAAGAAGAAAACGAGTCCATAAGATGATTTTCTTTGAGTTGCTTTTAGAGCTGGGTCGTTTTGAGTTTTACGAAAAACGAAACGAAACTTTTTTTTATAGAAAAAAGCGTTTTTAGAAACGGTTGTAAAAAAACGTTTTTTTTTTTTAATATTACAAAACGTATATAATTAAACTCTAGACACGTATAAACTCGACAAATTGCAAATGTGGAAGCATGATGCCAACATCAAGGGAAAAAAACTCTAGCCAATCCTGTTAAAGAATATTTTGCCTTGTATCATTATGTGGTTAGAAAATAACTGGTTTCTAATTTCAATCAATAAAAGACTTTATTGACTTGAGATAGAGAACATTCTAACTTGGGCCAAAATGTAGTTACAAAAAACGAGTTTACTATTCAATCAAAAATAGACCGTATGCAATAGAGATAGAACATTATGGCTCATAAAGTGGATACGTTTTCGTTTTTCTCGTTTCGTTATTTCTGCTGCGCTCAGCAGTCGCGCGACGCGAGTTCGTTCGTTCGTTTTTTTTGTAACTGGTTGTGTCATATCGGCATAAGCGTTTGTTCGTTTTTCGTAGAGTAACTAGTTATTAAAACCGTTATAGGAAAAAACGCCCAGCACTAGTTGCTTTGAGTTGAATGAACTTGATTGAGTGTTATTTATATTAAATAAAAATAACTGAAAATAACTGTAGTTAATTAATAATTGCATCAATCCATAAATATTGATATACGTATTTACCTTATATTCTCTGAAAGTATTTACTAGAAATGTCATTAATTCAATTGACAGAATATTTACTGTGGAAATCAATAAAACGTAAAACATCGTCAGCAACTGAACTTGTAAATAATACGAAAGAGGAGCCAAGCATATACAAGTAAGCATTAAATTGTGTAAATATCAATGGCAATCTATCCAGATCAACCTGCATACATACTTTTGATCTCAGCTAAACTTACTACACTTGCACTTTTTTAAACATATTTTCTTTTTTCAGGCAAGAAATATGGGATAATGATATGATTTGTAGAGTCTGCACAAGTCCTGCTGATGTATCAATTACAGAAAGAATTGGTGATATTTTTGTTATCAGTGCAATCAGGATTGTAGCTAATATCTCTGTATGTACTTTTTTTTTAAATAATGAAAGCTAGCCAAAAGCGATTTTTGCTAACATTTCATGTATAATGGACTTTGAGATTAGTTTATTAGTATTCAATGAAATTCACTATTGTATTAATAGCATCCCTGTTTTAAAGATCAATTTTTAATGAAATCTTACACTTTTACTTTCTTACACTGAGCATTGACATTACAGAATTAAGACTTTGGATTTTATAGATTAGGTACCTACCTGAAGTACCTATATAATTTAAAATAATACTTCTTAAATTTCAGATAACAGAAGCAGATTGTTACCCTAAATATATCTGCAAAATATGTTTAGAAGAATTAAAATTAGCACTTCTATTCAAAAGGAAATGTGAAGCTTCAGATATGTTATTCCGGAAGGCGATTACACATGAAACCATATTAGGTAATCATAATCTTATGTGCTGGTAAGATTGTAAAACATTTATCTCTAGAAAATATTTATGTTTCAGCAGCCACTAGTTCTCAGCCTATGGTGATACATGATTTTTCTCTCATACTCCATCAAATGAAACAAAAGAGACTTGAACATAGTGTCTCTATAAAGAATGATAACATCAGTGATTCCAATGATGAATTTATGCCTGACGGTTCACCACCTCTTTCTGATCAAGAAACTTTAGATATTACAACTAAAAAACCACAAACTCGAAGTAAAAGAATACCATCTTTAGACACAACTACTCAGGATCGCATAGTAAATATACTAAAGAACAGTTCAGAGTACAATGATAACTCAAATAATGAGATGCTTAATGATATTGATAAGCAAGAAGATGGAAGAAAAGGGAAAAGGCCTCTAAAATTGAACAAATGTAGACGTTGTGATTTGAAATTTGACACTAAGGTGAATTAAAACTAACACAAATTATTCTAATAAATATTAGAAACCGTAAATTACTGCCAGAAAATACTTAATATTATATTAACAGTAGATTCACTCAGCGTACAATACAATAAAGCACAAATTTGCTTGCATGACCTCTTAAATTCTATGGTTATATTGACCTACAGAAATATACTAAAAGCACTAAAGCGTAAAAGGTCAAGCCTGGTGATCTTATTATACTTTAATATTATGTATATATTTGATATTGTCATTCTAAACATATTCAGTACTTTATACAATCCTTATTCTTGCTAATATTATAAGTTTTTTTCATGATGAAACAGTTGAACCGAATATTATGAAATTAAGTACAGTAGATGTGTAAGCTACTTAGACACGGACATAGGCTACTTTTCATCATCATCATCATATTCCATCAGTACCCATGTGGAATACCATTACCACTGGGGGCAGCTAGTAAGCAATATTTTAAAATATATTTGAAGTACAAATAGAATAGTCTATCTTCGTAAAGCCTGACTCAACATGTATATCTGTTGCGTCGTCTGCGACTTCTGAAACATGACCGTTTTGATAAACTACCATCTGGTTGCATAGTTATGAGAAACGGTCGGTCTGGTGATAATAATTATGACAGTAAAATGTAGCCTATGTCCGTTTCTAGGTTTCCAGCTATATCTTTACCAAATTTCGTAACAATTGGTTCAGCCATTTAGTTGTGAAAAGGTAACAAAGAGACAGACACAGTTGGCCTAACCCTTCTCACAATGAGAAGATGGCCCGTTCCCAGCAGTGGGACAGTTTATACAAACAGGGCTGATAAAAAAAATAAAAAAAAATGACAGTTACTTTCGCTTTTATAACATTAGTAAGGATTTTATAATACATTTAAAGTTTTTTTTCTACTGCAGGAAGATCTCGAAAAACATATAAAAGAGAACAGCTGCATACATCGCGCCTGTCCTGTATGCAATAAGCTGGTGTTAAATCTTGCAAGCCACGAACGAATAGTACACTCAAGGACTCACAAGTACACCTGTCATAAATGCGGGAAAATTTATTACTCTTCAGGGGCATTGATTAATCACATGTAAGGAAGAACATCCATTTTATTTATGACTAGCTGTTACCGTACACGTAAGAAAACTGAGAGTTGTGAAGGTGTAAATTTTTAAAAAAACAGCGCCCAGTTTGCCAAACAGTACAACATAACTGGTTTCTGTTGAGTTTAAATCGAAATTCTAACTAAAATTATAAAAGCTAAGGTGATTCTCTCTCTCTCTCTAATTCTCTATTCCTTTATCTTTTTGTTACTTTTTCAGGCTCAAACGCCTAGACCGATTGTTATGCAATTTGGTACAAAGATAGCTGAGAACCTGGAGATGGACATAGGCTAATTTTCATCGTCATATCATCATCGTTTTAGGGTTCCGTAGTAAATAAGGAACCCTCATAGTTTCGCCGTGTCCGTTTGTCTGTCCGCAGCTTTTTTAATAAAGATTATTAGTACTAGAAAGCTGTAGTTTGGTATGGACCAATAATAAACATGCCGAAATAGCGTAGAATAAAATCTTGAAAATAAGTATTTTTGGGGTACCTCCTACGTAAAGTGAGGATGAATTATTTTTTCTCATCTGCCCCTATCGTGTGGGATATCTTTAAATAGGCAATCAAAAAACATTGGGGTGTGCGAAAACCATTTTACAATTTAGTAATTTGTTTGCGAAATATTAAGCTTTGAAGTGATAATTTTTGTTAGAGTCAAGTGTCTGAAGATACATACATATATATTATATTTTTGTATAAGATTGAAACCAATATTAATTAGTAGGGTACTAATTAGTAATAGTAATTATATTTATTACTAATTAGTAATCTCCATAGTGCAAGTATCTAAAAACAATGGTAATTATGAAATGCTAACGTGATACTATTTTTTCTAGGCATATACATAGGGACACAAAAGAGTACTATTGTGATCATTGTCCATACAGAGGGAAGCGTAAATCGTACTTAGTGTGTCATATGAAAGTGCATACTGGTGAATACCGCTATCTCTGTTCCATGTGCCCTTTAAAATTTACTAGCATAAGTAACCTGTCTAAGCATCAACTTGTGCATTCTAAAAAGAAGTTCGAGGTAAGAATTTATAATCTAATGTTTAGAGTTGCTATTTTCAAAAAATAACATACCCAAGGGAGTGTCTTAAATCTGTAGTTCGACCATTGTATGTCTCTCTCGCGCATACCCATATTTTTAGGACTTTGACTAAATGAACTTTTACAAAAATCGTCATTTGTAAAACTAGGAAACAATATCACAAATATTCGTTAAAAAATTCAATTTGATCCAAGTTAATTTTCATACATAAAAATGTTTTTTCGTTAATAATTTCTAAAAATGATTTTACACACTTTCTCACAAAGAAAATTGCACTCAAAGCGTATGAAGCGTATAATGATTTCGTAAGTTGACTGCAAAACCGCTATTCTGCAGTCGGGTATTTTGTTTTTCGGTATACTTGTTCGTTTAAGTGATCAATTTAGAATATGAGTCATTAAGTATGAAAGTCTAGATAAATGTAAGTCAAACTTTTAACTTTGCCGGTTTTTTTTTAACTTAATTACTATTTTCTATACTTTTTTTATTAGTGAGTACAGGTTTTTATAACATTATCTTTTTTGTTTTAGTGCAGTAAATGTAAACGATTGTTCCGCCGAGAAAAACAGCTGAAAGAACACTTTGATGCAGCACATCTTAATATAAGATATCGATGTTCTTTGTGTGGCAAAGATTTATGTAGCAGGTAACACTCTTTTGAGAATTGTTCAGTGTCTTCATCTCTGTCAGAAATAGAGATATAGTTTCCGATCGGAAACTGTCAAATTAGTTGTGAATAGGGGGTGTTATCATCTGTCTCGCGTGAAGGCAGTCGACTGTAGCTACAGGGGGAGTTAATTTCAATATTACTTTGACCTTTGTCTTGCTCTCTCAACTGTAGTAAGAGCGAGACAAAAGTAAACGTGATCTATACATAAGTACCTAAGACTATAACGTGTAACGGGTCAAAATCAGTACATTAAATGTTTTTGAAAAAAATTGATTAAAGGATGCAATACTATCGATACAGAAGCCAAAACAGCAATTTTTAACATTTGTGTATGTCTGTCTATCTATCTGTACGGTGTGTCCCCGAAACTTCTAGTTTCGGCGTCCATCGCCGAATGACGAGTGACGGATTTGGACGAAATTTGGCAGGATTATTACTTATACTATGTAGAAGGATCTGGCATACTTTCTATCCCGAAAAATTTGACAGTTACTGACTAACATAACAACATAATCGATCACCACGCAGGTGAAACCGCGGGGCGCAGCTAGTATTGAAATAAGACTGCTTGAACGCTTGTGATACAGGGCAGGCCTGCGGCTGCAATCAGCGGCTCGTCAGATTTGTAGACAGCTCTATGTTACATTACGCATTATCTATAGTAATCTATACACGTATATTACTAGATGCGCCCCGCAGTTTTACTCGCGTAATGATAAAAAGTGGTGATGGTGATGATGATCAAATATAGCCTATACCCTTCTCCAGGTTCTAAAGAATGTCTGTGCCGATTAGAGATTGCAAACCGGGCCCGGCCCGGCCTTTCTTACCGGGCCCGGTTACCAGACCCGGTAGATATGAAAACCGCGGCGCGGGAGGGAGCGCGAAATCATAGAAAATTCGCATGACAACCGCTGCGAGCTGCCACGTTGCCGTTCTGACGCGCCAATAAGAATTTGTTTTGTTTATACCAAATATTACCAAAGCTACCAAAGCAAATATCTATCTAATCTAAGTTGTTATGACAAGTTTAGTGCTATATGAATGCTTTATGCTTTATGGATGACTTCAAAAAAGGAGGAGGTTCTCAATTCGACTGTATTTCTTTATGTTTGTTACCTGAGAACTTTCGACTGGATTTTGATGATTATTTATTTATTTGAAAGCTGGTGCTTCAATGTGTGGTCCCATTTTGGTCCAGTTCTGACAATGGCATCCATGAGAAGTCGGTAGCTTCAGTTTTTTAAACTATAATTTTATTACGTCAAGTTGTAATAATTGTGTACTTTATCTACGTACCAAATATCATTAAAATAGGTTTGTAATTAGCGCCGCAAACTTCCCCCTTTTTATGGGAACCACCCTTCCTATTAAAAATCGCCGACGACATTTTTTTTAAATAATCCTCCACAAATAAAGATGGCAATAAAAATTCAGTAAGCATAAGCGGAATGCGTTCTCAACATAGTTAATTATGTGCAAAAACAAACATCGGTGTCGCACTCTGCGAAATTAGATAAAAAAATTAGAAATTAAAATTTAGTTTTACCCTAATTAGGTAAATAAATACTAAATTTACGTAGGAAAAAAATTAGAAATCGTCTCTCGGAGTTATTACGCGAGTACGAAAATACAAATCAGAAATTTGCCTGTTGATGCAGAGAAGCTTAAGCTAAGCTTCTCTGCATCAACTGGCTTGGTCAATGATTTAAACTCAGAATTCTGAGGATTTAAATGTTTTACATATTTATCACAATGTTCAAAATAATTTTAATTGAAAGTATTTAATGTGTTCTACTATTATATATATATATATATATATGTATATATATCAATCATGAATTTCTATTTATTTTGTTTGCAATTTTTCACCTTTAGCGGGTTATTACCAAAGTAGGATGTCTATAAATTTATATGGGCTCTGCTTGTATATAATATAGCAAAATTAATTCTGATACTTTTAATTTTTACAGAAAAAAGCTGCTGAACCATGAGCTACATGTACACAAGAGAGAAAAACATAAATTATTTGATGAAGTGCAGACAGTTGTCATAGGAAATGATATTGATTGCTAGAAATTGTAATAAATTAATATTTTCAATATGACTCACTATAACTCATCAGACTGGACAGATACAGATTTAGAGGGCTGAAATCTGGGGTGAAAAACATAAATCTGTTAAATATTTGCATAAGTGTTTTAAGTACATATTTTACTGTAGTCTGTAGTACTAAAAATATTGGTGGGCATTACAATTTACATACATAATTTTTTTACGCAAGATAGGTTTGCGCTTGACAGCCAACTCGCCAATGTTAATACAGTATATCATAATATGTTTATAGATTTTTTTAAATAGTACTAAGCATTACGTAGGAACTTTACATTTTGACTAAAGCAGTTAACTTTGCCTTTATCTCTGGTTGTAAGTGTAGCTATGTATTCAAATGTTATAATCAAAATCCAAATTTACAATATATTTTTATTATAAATTATCATCATAATTACATTTTGTTACACATCGCCTCTGCTTCAATATCAGTGTAAATCCGAATAAGCATTTTTTTATTATCTGATAATTAAAAGCCGCTGCATTCGATTTTATTTTTCCAAAAATTGTGGTATTTTTTATGCATGTAATAGCAAAGCTGCAAAGGAAAGAGGTAACACTGCTGTGTCAGTTCGCAACATCACATTGTCTCTTTCTGTAGAGAGCTTTGTTTCAAGATATCAATATCAAAGTGGTGACATGTGCTTTGACCACCTAATTCAGTTTTTGTAAATGTAACAATGATACATAGTTATTACAAGTTACATAACCTACAGAATAGTCAACATAGTTAAAGCTTTAGAATATAGAACCTAACACCAAGTAACAAAAACCAAACTAATAAGTTTGTATTGTGTAATGGGCAATGATAACACATTTACATAATAGGCTGTGTTACCACTGAAACAGTGGTGCATATATTGACTAAACATAAATTTTTTTTTCACATGCAGATTTCAAACATTCTGATTGTTTGATTCAAGGTTTATGAAACAGTTTTATAATTGTGTACTTTGAGTCAGGTATGGAGATGACTCAAAGTCGAGCTTTTCTGCTTATTTATACAAATTAAGAGGACTGAAGATTACATTTGTCTATAGAATAAACTGAATTGTACCTACCATTTAAATTTTACCAGATTACAATATTTATTTTTGTACTAATAATAAATACAGCAATATACCTACTAGTGATAAATTACTATTTAATCCTCATAAAGTTCATCAATTTAGTTTACACTTGTTTGTGTCATTATATAATATTTAAGGTAAAAATATATAATACATTGTTACGATGTAGCAACTTGTTTCAATGGTCCTTCAAGGTACTGTGCTATAGCATTTATTTTTTCTTTCAAAATTCCGAAACCGACAGTTTCTTTTGCGTACAGGCACAACAATAAGTTAGCCACCTGTGTTATCGCTATCTTCCCATTTAAGCAATCAACCAATATTAAATGGAGTTTGTCTTCCTTGAATACATTTCGTCCTTGTTTTTCGTAGGCAGACCAAACGTTGCTCGCAATGGCAGCCGTTACTCTTGCGTCTTTATCGTTGTATCCAGAATATGCTAGAAGTGCACCTTGATGATTTAGCAATCTGGAAATAAAACATAAAAAGTAAAGAGCTGAGTGTGATGAAATTAAACTATTTTTGTAGTAGTTAAAATTATACCCACAATGTGTTTTCAACTCCTCCAGTATTAGCTTGGCTCAAAACTTGAGTTAATGCTTTCGGTTTCAGCATTTTCGACTAGCTACCTACTTTGTAAGCACAGAGTAATCAGTAAGTCAATAGGAAATCGAGAATACGTGTAAAACCGAAATAAACAAAACACTTTTTTTTTTTTTTTATTAAATATTTAACGGCTCTGGATTCTGTAAACAAAACACACTTTCACAGTGTTGCAATGTCTATTTTTAAAAAATTCCAACATTTATCTCCCTATCTTGATACTTCATTTAGTTACCGGTTATGCCAAACTGGACTAAGTAGCTAGTTATTTCAAACAAGCACGCTCCCCCCGTATTCTGAACCCATTCGGTTTCGGAATCGATTAGATTTGTATATCTCCGTCTCTGTCATTCTCTATGAAAATAACAGAGACGGAGATATACAAATCGAATCGATTCCGAAACCGAATGGGTTCAGAATACGGGGGCAGAACTTTGGACTTCTTATTTATGTAGAACAGTTTCAACACTCGACATACTGAGGCAGGGCTGCCAGATATAAAAAAGGGGTGATCATACATCTGCTACAAAAAAGTCGTATATCAGGGAAAAATGAAACGAATAAGTCGTACAGTCAATCGGGTTAACATAAACCTTCAGGGCCTTACCGAAAAAAACCTGTCTGAAAATCGCTTAGCATCATCCTAGCTAACCGATGTTTAAACTCTTATGCAGTGGCTAACTTTTTTTCACCGAAAAAACCGATACACATCTGGTTAGACGTATAATAAGTAGAAGACGCACAGAGAAACAAAATACATTCGGTCAGTAGAGATTATGGTTAGAATAATCGAATAAAGAACGATATCGGAAGGAAATCTTATCAAAGTTATCAATTTGACGTCAGGTACAATGAAATGTCATTGTTATTTGACGTATAACTGTCAATTCCATATCGCGAAAACCTAACATGAAAATAATTAATTCCCCGTTTCCCAGAGTTTAGGTTTATTTCTTTCAGGCAGAGTTGTATTCCTAAGAATCACAAGTAATAAGTTGAAGCTTTTTATTCCAAAATGAAGTAAACAAAGAAAAATCGTTCTCAAATTCGACGGAAAAGGAAAAGTTTTGTTGTGTGAATATCGAGGTTTGTTATGCTGGTTTAGACGAAGTTGAGCGCTGACAAAACACGGTGATGATGATAAAATATAGCCTATGTCCTTCTCCAGGTCCTAAAGAATCTCTGAGCCGAATTTCATAATGATTGATCCGGTGGCGGTAACAGACAGACTATGCTAAAAAAAATAGCTGTAACTAGTATCAATATTTCTAATGCATTACGTTTTTACAGATATTAACTAAAAGTGCTGCATTCCATGCTATGGCATGATAATCCATGCCATGACATGATAATGAAGTAGATAAAATATAGAGAGGCAATTATGCATCAAGAAAACAGTCCATGAATGCAACATGACAAATGAGAGAAACACATGGAAATGATTTAAAGACTATTATATATCCGTGAAAACATACTCAAGAAGCATACTATTGCAGTCCTGGTGATGAAAGGAGAATTTAAGCTTACTGTTCGCATGCATGGAATACTCATATTGAAAAAATTATTCATGTTTGTAAACAGTTTTATTGTGGTTATCAAAGCATACATTAAAGAATACAAAAGTACATGTTCACATATTTATTTCTTTTTTAAAATATAACTATGTAAATAAATAAATTTTGATTTTGACAAAAGTTTCAGTAAATTTAAATGATATTACTAAATTAAAGACACTTTTTACAAAATGTGCCTAATCAACAAACTTAATTTGTTAATTAATACCATACACTTATGTATAGCCAGCTAGTTCGGTCATACAATTACCAAAAAAGTATTAGTTTTTTATTTTATTTTTTAAATCATGTAGATATTTTATAAATAAAAAATATAGCCTATGAAACTCAAAGAAATAAAAGTAAATCTTACAACACTCCTTACACCAAATATCAGTTAGGCTCTAGTACATAATACAAAAACAAATGTTACCTGTAAATTTTCTCATTATTATTTTTCATTTATTTACATTATTATTTTCTGTATTCTTGGACAGTTGGGTAAAAGATAGGGTTTCCAGTAACAGGGCAGAGCTTGATTTCTATCAGGGTAATGAGCAAACATTGTATATGTATATAATAACCATTTGATACCAGCTGTGGTCCACAGTTTGTTAATATATATTATAGCCTATGTCCTTTCTAAGATTCTACACTATCTCTGTACCAGATTTTATAACAATCAGTTCAGGAATTTATCTGTGAAAATAAAAAAAACTCTGAGTTATTCAGTTTTACAATATTACTTATTTTAAATATTTCCTAGGTAACTGTTGTATCAAAGTCATCGATTATTATAGAAGATTCTGTACCACTGCCAACTTCTTCATAATCCAGAGGCACTGCACCTAAGAATAAATACAGTAATAGGTATAATTGAAAGAAAACCAATATACACAACTGTAAAAAGAGGTTTTTCTGTGAGTGAGGCAACGAGCTCGTTGGAGTGAGGTACCTTTTTTTTAAAGTAGCATACAACACTTGGAAAGTAACCTTTTTTAGCTTACAGTAGGTAAAATGGAAACATACACAGCCATCACATACACCAAAATAACCAAATAACCCTTGACCCAAAAAAAGGAGTACCAAGTGTTCTAAGTAAGATGTGTATATCTGTCTTTTATGTGGCATCGCAACTCTCAAACAGATGGATAGATTTTAATCTAGTTTTTTTGTTTCTAAGAGAATTTAATCGGGTATGTTCTTAGCTCTATTTTATTGAAATCGGCCTGTTTTTTATTTCTTTGGGGGTTTTTGAGTTTTCTAAATTTAACGTGTCCAATCAGATATTCATGAGATACCTACACACCTGTTTTATCTTTATGAATACCTAATTGCTATACCTATTATGGAGCACAGGACAGGCGACTTGGGACAATTGTACCTTTGATAGTGGCGTAGGTAGTTCTTTCATGGGGGTACACATGACACAAGTATGTGTCATAATTACCCCTTCTAATATTCTGAATATTTGCTTCAAGATACCAAATCAATTATATCAAAAACATTTGTGTGTTCATTGCTTAAAACGTTCCACTTCTTCAGTGTTAGGTTTCTGAACCGGTGTTATGAGATGAGAGATATATGGGTAGCCGGTATTATCGATGAGACTTCCTATAAATTACAGCTTATAGTATATTTTCTGGAGCGATGCCTCAGACGAAATTCGTCGTCGGTAAGGTCTTGAAACGGAGTATTTCTAATCTTCTAAAGTTTTCTTCTTATCCTCAAAGACTGAATTGTCGTAATTTATCGACTTTGCTTCGAAAATGTTTGAAGAAAAAAGTTCAAATATTTGCGCTAGGTTAAGTACTAACACAATTTGGCACATAAAAAAAAAAAGCCGCCATAATGGCTTTTAGCGATTTAAACAACCTCCCGACGTTGTTTAAATTTGACAGCTAGTTAGCATATGCTGGGCATATTTATAACTTTCCGAAGCGTTTTTCGGTGAGATTTTCGCTAACCATTAGTCTAGCAATTGGCTAACTTTTTAAAAACTTTTTCCGGTAAGGCCGTCAATAAAACCGGAAAATTACCTTTTTTTAGAGAATTTCCCGAAAAAATGCTGCCAATTTATTTTTTTTATAGCTTTGGCCAGGTAATAAAGAGGACGATTACGATCTAGCGATCGTACATCGGCAAATGCGCCAAAAAGTCGTATGTTTACGATTTAAATCGTACATCTGGCAGCTCAGCCCCCGTATTCTGAACCCATTCGGTTTCGGAATCGATTCGATTTGTATATCTCCGTCTCGGTCATTTCCATAGAGAATGACAGAGACGGAGATATACAAATCGAATCGATTCCGAAACCGAATGGGTTCAGAATACGGGGGCTGTTCTGAGGTAACAGATTGTTTCTAAAAATTAAAGGTCAAAAAAATGTATAGAAGCTGGGACTTTTTCGACGCAAAGCAATCTGGTGCAAAGGGACTTTTTTCTATAGTAATGATTTCATACCATAGGCTTACCCATAATTATTATCAAGATCATTAAACAGAAATATATTTAATTTATGAACGTGCACAAAATAGAGAAGAGTGGCGTCGTCTAGTATCGGAGGCCAAGACACATTTTGGGTCGCTGCGCCAATAAATAGATATTTAACCCTTTCCTAACGGCTACCTGATTTATTAACAAATTACAAGTTTTGGCGTTAAAATCTTAATAAATAGCTTCAAAGGAAACACATATATTTTTTTTAGATTTTTATTAGCATTCTAGGTATTATTTTCAAAACCTGAACTTTTTGGTACCGTCAGTTACTTTTGGTTACCAAAAAGCCGAAATATCAATGTTGACAACTCTTCTCTTATTTATTTTCTAAAATATTACGTTAAACTTTTTACTAAAATTTTATTCCACGATATTCAGAAAAACAATTTTTATACTCATTCAAACATAAAATGACATCACAATGAGAGTATTTAGTGTGTGGCTTGGTCTGAACGTTGTTCATGCTACACACTTCCCATTTTCAACAATTTTTCTCAAGCCGAGGCCAATGGATCGCCCTCATCTAACTATGAGAATCGATTAACCTGATTTGCTGCACTTTGAAAGATTTGAGCCTGGAGTTTGGTCACTACAAAATCTCTTTTCTTTGACATTGGAGGCTCTTTCGTTGATATCTAACCTTGTGCCACAGATCTCAGAAAGAAATTATCTTAGAAGGCTATGTATGCGTAATATAGGAATTAACAAATGCTTCAAATATCCAGCTTGCCCTAGAATAATCGATGTCACTACTCTGGAACTTTTTCTCGATACAAAATAATACTCGTAGAGGAACTGCGGTATTTAGTCCTCCCATAAATTGATTGTAATTGTTCACATTTGGCCAGGTCACTGTAGATTTCTTATAAACTCTTTCTTTTCGTGAAATTGTAGCTTCCTAACATCCGTGGAAATTGGACAGTAAAGAACTTTATTATCTTTCCATTTCCCAAATTCATTAGAATCAATGAGGACCAGAAATGTCTATGTAGGCGTTTCAAAACCAGAAAAAACGTTTCGACTGCTCCAGTGTCATCAAAATAACCTGGTAATTAGTCTATCAAATTTCTTCCACTTTCATTCTACTTCAGATCTTTTTCTTGAATATGAACTGGTTGCTAATGAAACAAGTGTTTTTGCCGATTCTGACGTGTATCCAATATTCAAGTCAGATCTAGACCTAAGTGGTGAAGTCTGCTGAGAATTTCAGGGTTACACTTCATTGTTCAGATGCTCATGCTGATTGAAATGATGCTCTCTTTCCAAGGCTTCTTCTAAAACCGTATTAAAATTTTGCAACAGCGGAGGAAATGAGTGAGAATCAAGAACAACTACAAGTACTTCTGATGATTGTCATCATCAGATTTTTCAACATCAAATTCGGCATGATAGCTGGAGAAGTTCTCTAAGAGCCACGCTTCAATTAGTGCTTTCTGTTTTTCATCTTTATCCATAATAAAATACCTAAAACAACTTGTATAAAAACATTATACCTTCTAAGAAATAACAGAAATTTTATTTGAAAAAATAATCTTCAAGTTACTGTCGGTACTTTTCAGTCCTCATAAAAATTTGTCATCTTTTGAAAAGAAATAGCTTGAAATATGTCTGTTACTTATTATCATATCATTATTATTAGATTTATTTAACTAATTTCCAAGGAAAATCGTATCTTGCTTCAAAAATTTATTTTTTACAATTTTTTGAAATTATCTCGCCAAACTTGTTCTAGCATTGGTGTAGGTGTCAACTTGCAAGCTCCATGGATTGGCTGTTTTCCGCTATATTTCAAATAAAATGCCCTGATTGGTTTAATGAAAGGTACTAGTATGGATCAACAGGAAGACTAGAACGTTTCGCGATCGGGTATTTGTAGTATGAGGCGGTAAATTTGATGGTACGATTATGTACCGTCAGATAGGAAAGGGTTAATTTAAGTAGTAAATATACCTACACTGAGACTTTCATACTCCGAGTATGAAAGCCTCAGCGTATATTTACTACTTGGTACTTTACCTTTTATTCAACTGTCATTTAGTAGTAATAGTTAATTTCAGTTTTTTTAAAGATTTTAAATAAATTATAGTGTCTCTCCCACCAATATTTACCGTCATATAAACCCACGTACGTTAAATTTTTATTCAGTGAATATGGACTTGTAACTTTCTGTCAGACAGGAACTGTCACGCACAAAAACGGAATAAAACACTGGTTAACTAAAATGAGCTTTCAGCGTTTATAAGTAAGACGGATTTTTAACACAGAAAACAAGACTAATTAACAAAATGTGCTATAAATCTATGAACATTTATAATTTCGCATGTTTCTTACACAGTAGAAATATTCTGAAAATCTTTAAATAAATTAATTAATTTTAATGTATTAATTAATTTCATCATCATCATCATCTCAGCCATAAGAAGTCCACTGTTGGACATAGGCCTCCCCCATGGATTTCCAAAAAGACCGATTTGAAGCGGCTTGCATCCAGCGTCTTCCCGCCACTTGTATGAGGTCGTCTGTCCATCTCGTGGCTGGTCTTCCTACGCTGCGCTTGCCGGTACGTGGCCTCCACTCGAGATTAATTAATTTAAATTATTTTAATTTTTAAAATCATCTGATAAATCCGCCATCTAGCGTGACTTCGATAAAACAAGATGTGCAGCGTGCGTTAGTCACTTATATTATATACCTACTTAAAATGACGACTGGTTTGTGTCTTACGATAACGTGAATTGATTTATCCAGTTTTCATCATCAACATCTCAGGCACAAGAAGTCCACTGCTAGACATAGGCCTCCCCCATGGATTTCCAAAAATACCGGTTGGTTAGACCTGCATCCAGCGTCTTAGTTTTAAAATAACTAAAACCTGAGAACATGTAATGTTCGTTATTTAATTATTATTTGTTGATTTACATCAAATCTTACGAATTTAAGATTTGTATCTATTTCCGTTCGAAAGATACAGATACATAAAAAAGATAAAATAAATATACACTTAAGTGTAGCTGACACATCGTAGCCTCACGGATAAGCGGATAAGCTTTCGCAATAAGGGTGTGGGAACACCCTTATTGCGAAAGCATAAAAGGTAAAGTATTTCCACTAGGGATGGGTTATACTTGCAAAATCTCATACCAGGGCTTCCAAGTGCGCCCACATAAAAATACCAGCGCCAAAAACCAGGGCTCAAAACCCTTCAAAGTATTTTTTTCGTTAAAGAAAATTGATTTGTATTTTAACTAAGATAAGGTGCACAATTGCGTAACAAGTTTTTCTACTAAAATACTTTCATAGGATATTGTTCATTATATACGTTATAATAAGAAGCATAATGGCATTCACGAAATTCAAAATGTTCCAAACGACACCAAACATGACTGAGCGAGCGCGATATATATTGCTTGCCTACTTCGTTCCGTGTATTTGACGATGACACCCGAGTGAAGCGCCAAAAACCAGGGTCAAAACCCTTGAAAGTATTTTTTTCGTTAAAGAAAATTGATTTGTATTTAAGTTATAATAAGGTGCACAATTGCGTAGCGAGTTTTTCAACTAAAATACTTGCATAGGAAAATGTTCATTGTACATGTTACAATAAGAAGCATAATAGCATTCGCGAAATCCCGTAAAGTAAATACTTTTTCTCCTTGCAAGTGTTTCGGGCGGCACCTGGTCGCCATACTTGCAAGCAAATATCTGGTGTAAAAACCTGGTTGCATAAATACGCACCTTCCCTAATTTCCACAGGCGCATTCTGCAAAACAAGTTCTACCAATAAACAAAAATACCTATGATTTCGTATTCATAGTGTAATTTGGTACTATAAGTTTAGTTTAATTTTAATATTATTTATGTAGATTGTATATTAATTGTATTGTCGTATTTAATAATATAAGTAATAAAAAAAAAACATAAATTCAAAACATAGTTAAGTGTTATGCGAAGACGGATAATTTATCCGTCTACGGTGTTATGCTAGTCTCCATTAGATTTTTTTTGTTAGGAGAGTTATCTCTCTCGCTCGTACCTTACTGCCATAGCTGATTTTACAAAATAGTCATTTTTTACGCTCCAAATCGTACTTAATCGCATAATCTGGCTAGTCGGTATATGTCATTGTCAATTTTATTATACCGATAGTGCTCACGTCTGCTGTAACGTCATAAGCTCATTTGTATTACTATTGACGACTATTATTATGAACACGTACAATGGGTGGCCCAGCCGCACTGTAATAAATCATACTTCTTGCACATTACTATAGTGCTTTTGCCAGCGGTTATTTCTTTCTTAAAAATATTGAAATAGCAAGCCTAGAGCCGAACACAGAATTCGTGGCCCTATTTTGGAGCCGAAGCTATAATTCGGAACGCATCCACCCCACCTTGTATTTTTTTCTCATAGACCTAGAATGATTTTTTTCTTTAAAACTGACAACTGTTTTTTTTATTGGATTTGGACCCGCAGAGCATTAGTCAGTGTGTCAAGTATAAAGATTTCTCCAAGTTTCTTGCAAAGACTTACGTAAATAGGGCGAATTCTGTGGTTTCTTGAATAAAACTAGATAAAAATGTTCTAGTCACAATCAAAGTCACAGTTATTTCCAAATTAATATTATGGCAAGTTAATATTATGGAGGATGAGAAAAATATGAATTGTAGGTACAGGTACAATTGCACGACCTTATGACTTTGGTTACTTTGCAGTTGGCTACATTTTTTTAATCTCTAGGGGTGGGGGGTGGGGTGGGACAGCTGCCCCCTCTTGGTACTCTCTATCGAGAGGTAGAGAGGAAGCACTGAGTAAGCGGATGACGACAAAGTACACACTCATAGAAGAAAAAAAAATGTGGTTGTGACTATCTACTGTCGCTTTAGGTTAACCTAAAGATACGCGCATGTTTCTCTATGGGTACGCGCAGCCCTTAACACCATAAAACTGAAAGAACGTCTATAAAAAGCACATAGAACAATACTAGAAAGTAGAGGTCCTAAGATATAATAAAAAATAGCCTACACAGAACACAGTTAAGATCTCTTTTCATATGAGCAATGAGCTTTGAACTGTCATGCTATAAGAAATTACATATTTATTTAAATATAAATTCAGTGCTTTTGATCAGATTCCTTCCAGGCCAAAAAACAATCATAACCTAGGCTCTTTACCTACATCTATCAGTATCACCTAGGCTATGAATGGGAGATAACGAAAACTCCAATCTAATATAAATATATTTATTTCATTTTCTTTTGTTTTATCAAATAGTTCCTAAATGCTATTTGCTTTTCCTTGAAAGATCTCTTCACTTTGCCTTTAGCTTTATGCTTAACCATTTGGTAGTTCTTAGTTTTCCTTTTCTCCCTGTTGGTTTTTGAGCAATGGATATCCTTCCTTCTATCTTTGTATCCAAATTTATCTCTTTCTTCACGTCCCTTAAGAACTGATGCCATTCGAGCATTTTTATCATGTTTCTTTTTCTTATAAATATTTTCTATATCAGCCAATTTCACAAGTTCTCCAGATTCTTCAGTTTCATCTTCAATAACATTATGTTTTCGTTTTACCCCAGTTAAGTTTTTCTTCACTTGAGCAGCTTCAATACGTTTAAAATCTTCATCTGTAAATATCTTTTCCATGGCTATTTCACGAGCATTTTCCACTTTTTCTTGAATTTGTTTTGGATCTAATTTTCTTTTTCCTTTAAGAATCTTTCTTTCTTCTGGTTTGTTTTCATCAGTTCCTTTATCATCATCAGATTTTGTATCATTTTCTTCATCTTCTTCTTCAAGTTCATCATTAGTATCATCACTATCTGATATATCTAGCTCTGAACCAGAAGATGCAACATCTACCCACTCTTCACTATCGGAATCCTCTGTCTTTTTCTTATTCTTATTGGATTGGTTACCTGATGGTTTAATTTCTTCTTTTTCTAGTAACACTTCAGATCCAGGTATGTAATTTTTGATATCAATTTCACCATACTTTTTGGATTTCAATTCTACCTGTGCTTCTGTTGGTCGGCCTCGATCTTTCTTATGCAATAATTCTGGGGCTGTTTGCCTGAAGAGTTGAATGAGTGACCGTGCTGCCATCATGACAGATTTTTCTTTGTAAGTTTTGTATTGCACCAAATCACGAAGTAAATCTTCTCCAATAGCTAATGGACACCGGGCACATATTTCTCGCACAGCATTTAATCCTACTGCCATGACATCAGTGGAATTTCTTTCAGTTATAAAATTGTTTGCAATCGCTCTCATAACAGGTTCTAGAACTTCAGGTGGGATCAACTCATGAGATGATTGGGCTGCAAACTGCAAAATTCTAGTGACTTCCCTTTGGTGTGGCATGAGTAGTCGTGCAATAAAAGGGTAAAAGTTGAAAAGAAATAAATTGTGTAACCCAATAAGTCTTGAAATTACATCTAGAGACATGAGCTTAACTTCAAAGCGCTCATTTGATGATTCCAGCTGTTTGAATAACTTTTCACAGAATCCTTGAGGGTTATTGATCAAATGTAAAGCTGAAAAATTGAAGGCTGGTGCTTTTGATTTCTTTTTCTTCATCTTTTTCGCAATCTTCTTGGCTTTGTCAACCATTTTTTCTCTTTTTCTTGTCTTTTTATTGTACTTGTTTGCCATCATAGTGTCTTTTGGATCTATTTCATCTTCGCTGTCAGAATTTTCCTCTTTCTCCTCTTCATCTCGCCCTAGGAAGAACTTTAGAGATGCCACCATTACTTTTGTAACTTTCGAGAAACATCCAATTTCAGCTATAATATTTACAGTTTTATGATCGTTCCAAATGTTTTTGTGATACAACTCGATCAAGATGTCAACTGACAATTTGGCAGCTTTGGCATCAGAATCCTTCAACATTGAGAATATAAAATTTTGTAGGGTTGAATTAAACTTCATATCTTTGTGTTTCATGTTCATGTTTTTTATATCAGTAATAATATGGGTTTTGAGAAATTCTCTTAGGTATTTGTCTTGACATTTTAGCAAAGAGAAAAATAATTCCAATAAATCAAAAGGTGTGATGAAATTTTTGTTTCTCAATAAAATCAGACACTTACATAGAGAAAGTCGCATATCGTTATGTAAAACAGTGTTGTGTGTCCTCAGAATATCCACAATTTTCTGTGGGAATAGTTTCATTTCTTCCAAGTAGCATTGTGCCACCTGAGCTAAAAACATAGCTTGCTCATCGAGTTTTTTGTTGTACTGTGTGGGGTTCAAATTGAAGATCTCTAATGTAGTATCAAAGTGAGTCATCTGCTGGTGGAACTCTTCCTTGTAAGACTCGGGATCCCTCTTGATTAAATTTTGCAGTTGAGTGAGGTTATTTGGTAGTTGATTATTGTGGCGCACCATTTTGCAAATTTGCAACCCCTCTCTTCCACAGCAGCACTTTATCAAACTTATTGTTTTATTACTTCTAGTAATTTCAATTTACAAACGTGTAAGAATAAATTTATATTATTCCACACGTGAAAATAAAATGAATGAATGACAGTGAATGAATGAAAGAATGGAATAAGAATGATGAATTAAAATATTACGAATAATCATAGATTGTATAGTACGATATTAGGCCTAGGCCGCACTACGGTTAAACCGCAGCGGTTTTTAACCGTGAAAGTTTATGAAACAGGAAAACGAATACAAGCAAGCGGCCGCACTTGTGGTTTTTCCCCGCAACTGATTTAAAAACCGTGAAATGTTACAAAATTGTCGCGGTAAAAAATCGTAATAAAATTTGTAATCCATAGAACTAAGAGGGCGTACACGCACTATGCGTTAACCGCAGGCGGTTTTTTGGCTAGTATTCGGCCCATGGAACAAAATACTCAAGCGAACCACCGCGAAGAAAAGTTGTGTTGTCACGCCATTGCAATTATGCCGTTAACCGAGTCGGAGTCGGTTTCAAACGCAGAGTACGAAAGTTTATACCAGAAAATCATAGTGGAAGTACAGAAAAGACCATCTTTACACGACACTACTTTGCGTCAATATAGTGATAAAACTCTTTAAATAACTCTTTAAGTAAATCTTAAAATTTTATATTTCTTAAGAAAGAAACCTTTCTCAAATCCACGGCTAGTGAGTGGATGGACCCAATATTTGCGAAATTTTCGTTGACGTGTTTTTTTCTATTTCTTAGTACCAGAGCAACAATACGTACTACTCTTTTGAAATCCATCTTCAAAGTGTGAAAATCACGGGCGGTTTCGCGGCTTATAATCGTAGTGTGTGCGTCTCGAGCGGTTTCGCGGTCATAGCGGTTAACCGCTCCCGGGAAAAAAAACATAGTGCGGCATAAGCCTTTTTAGGTAAAAAAGAAATGATCAGCTGACACCTCGAGCTGCCAGTCTAAAATATTTTTCGAAAAATGAAACAAGACTCTCCATATTTATCAACATAATCTGTGGTCTTATCAATGACAACGCCAGTGTCGCCAGTTATGTTTATGTCATTCAATTTCATGTCAAATGAGCCACGTCATTTTTAGTTGAATGGTAGTGTACGCGGCGTATTGAGATAGCGAATTTGTTTTATATATCGAAAAATGAATATATTCCGTTTACTCGGTGATTTATCCCACCTTTTAGCTATTATTATACTTTTACTGAAGATATGGAAGACGAGATCATGTGCAGGTATGAGAGCAGAGCGTTGGTATGCCGGCACGTTGGTGTACAATAATTGACGTTGTATCGTTTCGTGTAATTTCAGGAATCTCTGGCAAGTCTCAGATATTGTTCTCAATAGTATACACGGCGCGTTATTTGGACCTTTTGACGACCCATATTTCGCTCTACAACACTGTTATGAAGATGGTGTTTATAGCGGCTTCGTTTGCGACTGTTTATATGATGTACGTGAAGTTCAAAGCGACCTACGATCACAACCACGATACCTTCCGGATTGAGTTCTTACTAGTCCCGTGCTTGGTGCTGGCACTGCTCATCAATCATGAGTTCACTGTTTTGGAGGTAAGGAGTACATTTTACGATTATCCAATTTGCAATTAGACATACTTATGAGTAGGTAGTTATGTGCATAATCACATTATTATGTTTCTACAGTGCTAATTAGGAACTATGTTAAAAATTGCATTTTTTTATTCTACTTATCATATCAGGTCACTGACCTCTCCACAACAGCATCAATCAACCTCTAAATGTGTTACAATGACCTTCTTGTTCTTGTTTTAGGTGCTATGGACTTTCTCAATATATTTAGAATCTGTTGCCATCCTACCACAATTGTTCCTTGTATCCAAAACTGGAGAAGCGGAGAGTATCACATCCCATTATTTATTTGCCCTTGGATCTTACAGAGCACTCTATCTTTTGAACTGGGTAAGTTAATTTTTATATATATTTTAGAGTAATATACATATATTATTAGGGTATACTGTACTAAGACAAAATGAGGTAATTGTTCTTATCAATATAAACAATTCTTGGTATGAGCTCAGCTCTGAAAATGTGCAATGGATCAATGGCCGTGTCAGGGTGCTAGAGCACCCTGACCATAATAACCCTCATAAAACTAAGAAAATATGTGCCTGAATAAATTTTTATTTCATTTGTAGCTATTTAAAAACTACTACTGAACTGTAACTACTGAAAACATTTTACTAAGTAAAACCACTTCCTGTTTGAAGTCTGTTTAAAAGGAAATATTATAGCCACACTACTTACCTAATGGAATATTATCAGTCCTATGTCATTGTATTCAATTTCTGACAGATAATAAACAAATTATGTTGGTACTGAGTAATCTTGTAGATTAATATGTTAATGCTAGTTTTATTATCAGTGTTGACTGTTTTTATTTAAATCAAACAGTAATTTAGCTGCAACATTCTACTGTTGTTTCTAATACTGGAATTAAAACTGTGGAATGTTTATTTCTTCTGTATATTCCATGTTTTGCTGGGGTCAATCCTTATTTCTATTTTATGCATTGTACACTCAACAATCTTCTGAAAGCTAACAAAAGTTATTTTTTTCTAGCTCAAGGCTTTCTCAGGCATCTGGGGCCTCAAGTAAAGGTTGTAGTATTAAATGTAATAGTCAGGATGCCTCCTATTTACATATTTTTAACCGACTTCAAAAAAGGAGGTTATTAGTTCTAATGTATTAGATGCATATAGAGAACATTTATAATAAGAACAACAAAGAAAACCTTTTACTCTAACCTTATTTTTTTACTTCTGATTTCTTTACCTTTTTATAAGCAAATTGACTGGGATTGTGATTATTTAGCTTTTTTAATTCCTGTAATCATAACACAAAAAATCTCAGTTCACTGTTTCAATGACATCATCATTGTTTTTCCCTTTTCCCATTATGGTATGTTCCATGTTCCATTTCGATTGGCAATAAAGTGCGTTGACCTTTGAGTGGTATAGCAGAGATAACAAACCTTTTATGACAGTGATTATAATTCATTTTATTTTACTTAGCGGTATGTTTCATTTACAGGAGTCGCGTAGATAGGTACCAGCAGAATATCAAATATTCTGCCGCCAAACAGTACCTAGTAGGTAGTTTGAAGTTTTTAAAAGGACTTTGTTACTCAACGTTGTAGGTACCTACTAGTGCAACAGGCATGCGCAGCGCAGGTGTTATAACTTACCATCAGGAGAGCGCCAAAAAATAGTTGGGCACATAAACAACGAAAGTACCTACTTATTTAATGCCATTTATTTAAAAGAGTAGGTACCTATAATTATATTGTCGTAAATAGGGCCACGAATTTTATATTGTGATATTGTCATTCACTGCGATCACTTAATTCTTCACTGTCTGTGGAGCTCTCTGAATCAGACGAATTGCTTGTGACATTAATTATGAATCTGTCGTCAGTTCTATCTATTGTAGCATCAGTTCCACGCATTTTTTCAATAACAAATAAATAACAACAAAACAGTACCAAAAATCTAAGAGATTCAATAACTATATTTACGAAACAACGGGAACGTACACACGCAAGTGCTATCCGAACACGACTGAACAAAATGGCGGCGTTGCTTGCCACGCGACCGAAGGTGACGCATCTCTATTTGTGATGTAACAAAATGTGAACTTGGATGGAAAAGGGACTTAGCTCGCGTTTTGTGTTATTTTCAAGATTTTTTTAATATTTTAAGTAGAATAATTACAAAACGAGATGTTCGTTACTTATTTTTAAAACTAGTAGTTCTACGAACAGTAGACCTCGCGAGAGAGCTTATTTGTAGCTCACCTTGGATCATCTGTACATAATACCTACCTACATAAATTTGGCTTAGGAGGCCGTATGTAAAATTTTGGCGGATTTCGCAATTTTAAGTGATTTTACAGACATTATTTCACGGTCAAAAAACATTTTTTCCATAAGTTTAAGCACCTTGAAAGATCAATTTAATTTGAATACACAATTAATACAAAAATAGGATATGTTTAGACGCCCTTAGTTAAAAAAACAATGTATATTCTTATAAAAACAAATAATAATTTTATAAATGGAGAAAACGTAAAACCAAGAAAATTATTTAGTGCTAAAATGCATCAAACACACACAAGCAAGCACATCCACGCGCCCTCACTGTTACATGCAATCTAGTTGGTTGTCATATCTCGACAACCACTTGACCAATTCTATTCCTTTTTACCACAAGTTGTAATAATTGTGTACTTTACCTACCAACCAAATATCATTATAATCGGTTGGTAATTAACGCTGCAATAGGTAAACTTCCCCCCTTTTTATGGAAACCGCCCCTCTTATCAAAAATCGCCGACGACAAAAAAAATAATCATAGAACCTATACACCAAGTTTCATCAAAATTGGTTCAAAATTACGCCCTGTACGCGAGTAAATAAAAATTTGGCTAGTTGATGCAGAGACGCTTCGCTCGCTCGGTCAATAAAGTATAACATAGAACAATTTTAGTGTGATAAACACCCTTTTTACAAAAATTACAGACAAGTCTAAAGATCATAAAAATATGACAAATAAATAAGTCAAGTGTGTTCTAGTACTATGTAGAGTTGTAATAAAAATCGATGAAAATTAATATTTTTGTGATCAATTTTGGTAAAATTTTAAGTTAAGCTCATTTACTATTAGCGGCCGACGAGGGGTCAACAAACTTTATTGCCAATCGAAATGGAACGTACTATAGGTGTTTCCTTTCGCCCCTTCACTCTTTCAGACGTCATTTCTACACTCTTACTTTTGGCATGCATATCTTTCACAGAGTCCATCCACACTTTCATAAGTCTCCCTCTTCTGGCCTTACTGGTGACCATCATGTTTAGGGCTCTCTTGTATACATGGCTATTCTCCCTTCCCATAACATGTCCATACTAAGACAGTCTCCCACTCTTTAACTTTTTGGTGACTGGTGCTACTTTCAGGATTCTTCTAACATACTCATTCCTTATCTAATAATCTATCTCAACATTCGTATCTCCGCTGCATGCAATTTCCTTTCATTTTCCCCTTTGGTGGTACAACACTCTGATCTGTTCACATAACACGACAGGTCTAATGATGTCCCTTTAGTTTAAGGGGCATTCGGGCGTCGCAAATTGTCCCTGAGACCTGCCGCCACTTCATCCAACCTGTTTTTACCCTGCTTATAACATCTCGGTCAATATCGCCGTCGTTTTGAGGAGGATAGAGCCGAGGTATAGTTCCCGTCACGTGAAAAGAACACTGGTTTGTTCGTAAACGCGAACAAACCAGCGTTATTTTTATGTGACGGGAACTATATCGAAAATCGGAGCAGACTGGAAGGGCTACATCATCTAAGGCAATCAGAGTAAAACTGGATGGACTCCCAAAATCACAGAACAAATGCTCTGTTTTGGTCCTGTTGATCTTTAACCTATGTTTTCCAGTTTCTCTTGCCACTTTTCCAGTCTTCTCTGTACTTCAGCCGCATACTCTCCAGCAAGCACGATGTCATTGGCAATCAGCATGCACCAGGGTGCTTCCTTCTGTATGCATCTATTACCAGGAAGAACAAGTAAGGCCTTAGAGCCGATCCCTGATGCAAGCGTAAAGCCACATTGAATTTATCAGTTTCGCCAGCTGTAGAGCGAACATATTTATTTTGCTGTTTCAATGACATAAAAATAAAAATGAGTAACATTTAGGAAAAATCAATATTCTCCTATTGTATAGAATAGTGCTTTAGTGACAACACATGAGTATTTTAAATTGCTCTTAAATGTTGTGAATATTAAAAGTTTACATGTTTTGTTATCGTTATTTTCAGCTTTACCGCTACTTTGTGGAGGAACACTACGAATTGATTGCGATTGTTGCTGGTGTCATACAAACTGTGCTCTATTGTGATTTCTTCTACTTATACATCACTAAAGGTGAGTAGGTCCTAAGTGGCAAATGATAATATGCCTATCTGTAAATATTTTCATTATCTAAGGCTAGCTACAGAGAAAAAGGCAAACATAACTTGAAAGTGAAGTCAGAATTTGTAATATAATACAGAAAAGAAAACCATTAATAGCTCGAATTACACAAGTAATTAAATAGGATATTAGGAGGTACTTTTTTTAATTTCATCATCTTGTATTATTAGTTTCGCTGTAAGCATAGAAAGCAGTTGAATTTAGTTTTTTTTTAATTCATTCAACTGTTGAATGAATTAAAAAAAAAAATCTAATGGTTATCAAACTAGAAACAAGTAGATATAAACACAATTTTATATTCATTCCAAAGGTTTCGAGGTCTGTGAGTTCCAATTTTCTTTTCTTTCTGTCTGAAATTATGAATATCAGGTTTTGATCCCCAAAACAAACAATGATGTAAACAATTTGACACTGGTCTCTTTTGAAGTGCTTGTTATAAAATAATTTATTTTAATGTAATTCATCATTCATCATTATTTTAAGGTAAGTATCACAAAAATGTACACACTGGACATTCTGCTTTGTTACTAGAAATCTATCGTCATCATTATTAACCAAAATTGTAATTTATTTTTCAGTTTTGAAAGGGAAGAAGTTGCAGTTGCCAGCATAAGCTAAGGAATAAACTACACCATTGCAAGATAATATTTCTGAATGAATGTATGCTTATGGTTGTTATGAGCCAATAATTACCTAAGATCTAGTTGTACAAAAGTGTACTACATTGTAAAGTTTCTTTATTACCAACATGTATTTTGTGACGAATCTTTTAATTTGTATGCAGTCGTGAACAATAAATGTTTGCTATATGGTCACAGGTTCTGATTAACTATGCATAGAATTATGAATAAACCACAGTTAGGACGTGTTCACACAACACAACCACACTACCACGCAACGCAAAAAATGGGCAACCAATGATAACGCGTGAGTGTTGTTTCTTCAACTATGTAGTTTCAATGTGGTTTCGTTTCGTGGCCAGCTGGTAATGTGTTGTGTGTAGCTGCGACGTAACATTGATATGGTTAGGTCGTCGGTAGCATTATCGTGGCGGACTTTACAAAACTTACTCTGCTTGATAAATAATTCTTACAAATTCGCGCCTGCCTGTGTAGTTGTTCTGGTACGTGTGACTCCAGCTTTACAAGTTTAGACACTACTAAAATATAGTAGAGGCTTTCAAAATTACAACAATAGTCATTCTATATAGTACCCGTGACTGAAGTATTTTCTATACATTCTATAAAGTACCGTAATGAAGGTCTATTGCACTATAATGATATTTTAACACATTATAGGCTTAATCAACATTTGTTTAGGTGATATAAATAATACTTTGCAATATTTTATTTATTATTATAACATTGAAAAATTTATTCTAATCCCATTTGTAATTAATAATAAGTAAACTGTGACCAAAAAGAATGGCACCGTATTTATTTCGTAAATTATTTGAAAATGTGTGGAAAAAATGAAGTACCCATTTGGATCAGCAAAATAAGATTTTTGAATAGAAATTACAATACATCAACAATATTGGAAATAATAATTACATTTCTTATGATTTTTTTTATGGATAAACCGTTCCTGAACAACTAGTTAGTCTATGGATAATTTTAAAATCAATTTTGTTTCGTAGATATTTTCGTTGGCTGTAGAGAAAATAATGTAATAACATAGAAAAATGTTACAAAAAATGATGATATCTCTCTAGTGATGTTATTACATTGATAATGATTGACTTTGTGGACAGAAAAGGAACTAAACCAATTTTTGCAAGTGACTACTAAATATTAATAGTGACTGCAATATTAATTATATCGTGTGACTTGTATGAGTAATCAACTAATGAACTAATAAAGTTCAAATAACAATAAAAATTATAACTATAGTAAAGAGACATAGACGAATAACGTTTATTTTTGTGTGCTTTAATTTTCCTGAAAAGTCCCTAAATTACTGAATATAGTTTGAATGTGTGATGCAGGTCAATATTAATAGTGAAATACACCAAAAGTAGTATTACTTAGGTACTTATGACAATGAACTTCATATTAAACGCCCATGTCTTGGGGATGTTTTTATATCAGTGTATGGGATGCTAGTATCCTTCCATACACTGACATACAATTCAAATAAGTTTCTATAATTCATTGACTTAAATGTAAGGATCGGTTATCCGAAGAATGTATCAATATTTCTGATACAGTTAGCGGTATATAAGTTGAGCGTTGGTGGTGGGATTTGTACGGATACATACAGCTAATGCGGTTAACCTGTTAACCACCTCATTCACATCCTCACATGAGACATATATCTACACGTCATGCACCGTGCATTTACTAAAAACCTCCCTCGCGCACTCCTTTAGGTTCGTCCGAAAAACTATGTATATTTGTTACAAAATGTCTTTCTTCACATGAAAAATTTAAGCGATGTATGTAGACGTCAAATAATTTTACTGCCATAATACATTTCAATAGTCCTGTACGCGGCACTACACGGGCCAACGCTCAACTTACAGCCGCTACCCATACGTGACCGCTAACGCCACTATAGAAACTACACATCGTAGCATGCCCAGTCGAGGTATAGCGTGAGCTCGTAGTTCGCTCAGCATCGAAGGCGGAGGGCGTGCGACTGAGCATACGTCAATGAAAACCTTTCAGTTGATATTAGTATCAATGGATATGCGCTTACGAAGTAATGTAATATTATGTAAACGTAATGTTAATTTTTACTCGGCTGCTCAAGTTGGATGTTTGTCGAGTGTCTATACTTTCTTATTTGTATGGGGAAAGCCTGTGCAATTTACACAAAATAAAAAAAAACTTGATCAGTCTTATTATAGCCTAAGCTTAAATGGCTTGATTGATTGTGATGTGTTACATGTCGTTAGATTGGTTTTCCCGAGTGTGGGTTACATTTTGCGGTCGGGTATTTTGTTTTTCTTTTTATAACATTACTTGTTAGTCAATTACCATTAAAAATTCCATAAATAGGTGAACAATGTTTTATTGTATTTAAATTTCTATTTGATCAACATGTTTTCCATTCCTTACTTTCTAGTGATCTTAATATACATATTCTGTCTTGAAACGATTGAGCATATAACTCCGAGTGAAATTGATCCATCTGAGTGTCCACTATCCACTAGAGTGATTTTGCACTCCGTATCGTCTATCTCGCTTACATTCTATCTTTGTTGCGCGTTGGTGGATTAGCTAATGAGAGTACATTATTCTCGGCAAGACTTGGCGGAATTTATTTCGAACTAACCATAGACCACTAACCGAATTGGTATCTTTAGTCTTGGGGTTACTTGCTCGAAGACTGAAGCACTTAATTACTTAAATTTGTTTTTTAAGGCTATATAGTAAAACTATTTCAGGTCCAGATGCAGAAATTAGTTTCTGTAGATAGATACAAAATATTAAATTTTTATGTTATTGGATTTCATACAAAGAAAATAGACACGATTAGATCAACACACTTTTTTACAGTTTAGTTTTAAGAATGTAATGTAATTTCTTGTAAGAATTCTGAATAAATAAAATTTTAATGTGAAAGTGTGCAAGTAATATTTCATTTCAAAGCATTTTAAATTTATCTTGATTTGTAATGCTATACACATACGAGAAGTAACTGATAGTAGGTAGGTTTTATAGCTAAGTATACTGTATTTAGGAAAATAGGTATTAGGTGTCTAGACTACGGAAAGGCAGACTGAGTCAACTCGCCAGTGAAATAAATTTTCGCAAGAAATTTGAAATCTTATTTAGTTCAAACTAGAGAATAATTAATTCTTAGGAATGTTATTCATTTAGGTATAAAGTGGTGTAAATGAAATGGTTTTATTCCAGATTTTTTAACATACACACAAATTAACTTTAGAATAAAAATTGTCAAATGGAATAAAAATGACCAACTGTTTCCTAGTCTGAACTAAATACGATTTTGTGTCCTTTCCGAAAT
The DNA here is from genome assembly GCA_947563715.1 of Lycia hirtaria. Lineage (NCBI taxonomy): Eukaryota > Metazoa > Arthropoda > Insecta > Lepidoptera > Geometridae > Lycia > Lycia hirtaria. The sequence goes on from OX387384.1 coordinate 29,722,547, forward strand.
TTGTTACATCCCTTCCGACATTCTGCTTTTCTCCAGTTTGAGATTAGTGTTATTGCTTACTTATACATACATATGCAAGAGTCGTGCTATGTGTTATAAGAATATTATTACAAAACAATATTATTGATAGTATTAAAATAATGAAATCGCCATCATTGGAGAAAACAGGGGACCTTGCCAAGCAATGAGATTCCACCAGCTAAACAAATACAAATAACTCAGTTATTTATACTTAAGAGGATAATTGAACTCACATTTGTCCATTCATTAAAAAAACAAAACCGGACAAGTGCGCGTCAGACTCGCTCACCGAGGATTCCGCACGAAGTAGATAAAAGGGGGAAATTATATTTTCCTTAATAAACCGAAAAATATTTAAAAACCTGTTTTAGCTTGTGCTAATGAAGCTCTTTCAATGATAATCCACATGATACGGTTAAAGCACTCTAAAATTTTGACCCTCTTTCTTAAAGACCCCATTTTTGTGATTAAATTAAAAAAATACAGTTTTCAGATTCACCACTACGCACTATAACATATAATCATCGAAAGTAGATAATGCTTAGAGCTTGCATCAGCTAGAAAATAGTTTCCCCGGTTGTAAAAAAATAAATGCGATGGTGATGATGATGCTAGCGACTCAACCTTCCTCTTAATTAACCATACCAGCCATAAATGTTGGCGGTTAGGTGCATTATAATTAATAGGATAGGAATGGTTCTGAGAGAATGACATCATACCACATATTGTTAATGCATTATAACTAGGTCACAGTTGAGCGTAAGATAATAAAGTCTACCAATTTATATTTAGATTACATACCCACGTGCACAGCGGGGTTACTCACAAATCTTTATTTTTATACAAGATAACTCTACGATTGACCACCAACTCGCCTGATGTTAATCGACGGTGTGGCCGAGGATGGAGCTCGCGAATCTAGAAGATATCTATTCACTCTAAAAATTTAAAATTGAACCTTGCCTTGAAAATATTGCGAGAAATTGTTCACTGGGCTATTTCTCGCACACATCGTACCTGAGAATAAAATGATATCTGGAACCTTAGTCTTATTTTAAAAGACCTATTCAATGATACCCCAAAGGTAAGGTTGAAAAAAAATCATCCCTTCTTTATATGAATGGAGTACCGACCACCACTATTTTTATTTTTTGACTTGACTACGGCATTTTGTAGCGGTTCACAGAATACATCTACATGCCAAATTTCGTTTATGTAGGGCTGACTGTCTCTGAGTAAAATGACTGTGACATAAGGACAGACAGACGGACATGGCGAAATTTTATGGGTTCCTCGTAGTTACTACGGAACCCAAAAAATGGAATTAAATTAAAGCGTAATTTGGTATGGTAATGTATATTAGTTATGCCGAGAAATATGTAGAATAAAATTGTGAAAAAAAATATTTCCATTCCACTTTACGTGTACCCGTGCACGTACACGTAAAGTGCGGATGAATTTTGAATTATTTTTTTCTCATTTACCCCATCGTTGGATAGGTAATAAAAAAATACCCCGTACACGTACACGTAAAGTGCGGATGAATTTTGAATTATTTTTTTCTCATTTACCCCATCGTTGGATAGGTAATAAAAAAATACATCGGGGGTGCGCGAAAACCATTTTTCAATTTAGGGATCCGTTTGCGTTAAATTAAGCTTTGAAGTGAGTAACAACAAAACTTATTTGTTGTTAGTCACGGGGAGCTCCCCCTCTACCGGCTAACGGTTAACTTTGGAGATTTAAAAAAATCATGCTAGATATTGAAAAAAAAAAAATATCATGGCTATGTAGGCTTATAGTCGATCAATTTAAAAATGTACTTTAAGAAGTAAAAAAATGATAATTTCGATTTAAACTAGCTTATGTTAACTCGTATGTTTATAGTATCTCCATTTTAAGTTCACATAAATAACCAAGGCCAAAGGCCTGATAACTGAAATTGGGCACCGTATTGCAAATAACGGTGGTTTCTCTCGCTCCGGTTCGTTCCTGGTGCAAAGGTTGGCCATTGACATTCAGCGGGGTAATGCTGCCAGTATTATGGGCACCTTTGCGCTGGAATCGATTCGGGGTGGGCTATTCGAATTGACGTAAAACTAATTTTATCTTTTTAAATGTATATTGTGATAATCACATAAATTATAATGTGCAATTACGGAACCCTACTTTGCGCGTGGCATAACACGCACTTGGCCGCTTACAATCTCTAAAAACATGTGTGTGCTTAAGACCACATGGCAGAAGTAAAAACTTCATCAAGGCGACGTTAATATAATACGAAATACTTAGCAGTATAGCAGTGACGCATTAAAATTAAACAAATATTAACGGATTTATTGCGTATATTTACCCGACTGCGTAAGAAGGAGGGTTATGTTTTTCGAGTGTATGCCCTAGAGCCTAAACGGCTTGACCGATTTTAATGTGAGTGGTGTCAATAGATTCGTCTTAGTTGCGAGAGTGACACTGGGTACATCAAAATTAAAAAAAATCATAAGCTAGGCTGCAAAAACCTCTTTTCTGCAGTCGGGTATTTTGTTTTTCTTATAACATTGATACTTGTTTACATATTGTTTTTAATTTGTTTAATTTCTATAATAATCGAGAAAACTTTAGAATTATAGCAGTGACTCGTTGACTAGGTACCTTTAGTTATCTCGCTTTCTTATGCGACTCGAGCCGAATTTACCCGAGCGTTACATAGCCGAGCGTGACGGCTCAGTCTCATTCAATATTCAATAAATAAAGTGCTCGGCTTAAGTTATTACTCATTGATTTATCGCGTAAAATCCGTTAAAATTTGTTTCATTTCAATGTTGTTGTAGTTGTAAAATTAGCAGTTATCTATTTTACATTACAGATTAGTCCTGCATAAGTGTGGAAGTCAGCTACATGGATTTGTTCCTGAAAATAAACGTTTGAATTATTAACAGGACAATAATCAACAAACTCAAATCAAACAGCGACTCTTGTTACACCGCAGTAAAGCGTAGACACAGTGTCCAATCTTATATTAACCCATAATAAATATAGGCCTCATCCAGCGTTTTCCTGCTACTTGTATAAGGTCATCTGCCCACTTTGTGGCTATCTTCCTACACTGCGCTTGCCGGTTCGTGGTCCCCACTCGAGAACTTTTCGGCCATCAGTTCTACGTACTATGTACCTTGCCCACTGCCACTTAAACTTTCTAATCCGCTGTGCCTATGACTTGCGTACGTCACGGATCTCTTCTTTTCTGATTCGATCTTGCAAAGAGACTCCGAGTAGGTACAGCATTTCATAGCGTGCAGCTCTTATTTCTTTTGGCGAGCGGGAAAGTACTAAAGTGTCCGGTTGAGGCAGCAGGTCGTACGTATGTATTTAATTTTGTATTATAGCATTATATATAAACTGCAGAGTGCGTCTGGCCTGAGATACTACCTAGTGCGGTAGGAATACCCCTGAAACTGTAGGTCGTAAATCATCCGTCACGCACGCGCATACCGAATTGTTGAAAATATAAAATGTTCTAAATGTATTTACGAAAATGTTCGGTTCATCTTAGCTCTAGGAAGCAACATCACAATTAATCATCGACAAAAAATATGTTTTTTTCAAATATTTTTTTACTTTAATTAATTAAAAATCGATTCGAGTGCATTTTTTACGATTAGATTTTTATACAAGTATTATAATTCCAATGATCTAAATGATTTCCGTTTCGAACATTTATCATGTTGCTTTATGGTAGTCTAAGGTGTTACAAATGTTTCTTAAATATATTCAGCAATTCTATATCTTCTTCGGTTTGCACTTGACCGAGGCACATGGTGAGTAACTTCCACTGCACATTTATAAAATCTGTTTTCCTACTGTGGTAATACAATTTACCTAAATACTACTCGCCTTCAACATAGTACTGCTGTTCATAAGATGTAGTATACCATTCTGAAGGGTTGTTTCGTTAAGAATCGCCGTGTATGGAACCCCCATTTGTAAGTTTTTACGTATCTGTTCATCTAACGTTATAGAAAAATCTGGGAGGTACGCAGATACTTCGCCCAGGTTTAGACGATGGAACATAAGTGTAGCGAGATCTTTTAGAGTCTGCTTGTTTTTGATATCTGCAAAGAACAATGTGATTTTTACTACACTGCTATATTATTGAGTTGCTCTTACCAACAGATGTAAGCTGAATAATGTTTTCTAAAGTTTTCTCGATTTTTACTCATTGAAATAAAACAAATTTTAACGGATTTATCCCTTATATTTTACATAATTTTATGACCTGAGATATAATCTGGTTATTCTGGTTGTCTTTAAAACTCCATCGTGGAGCGTAACGTCGCTTGACAGCAGACGATTTGGCGGTCAAGTGCAAGTATATACATATAATTACTGAATAAACAAACATACAAAAAAACATACAGACCGAATTGATAACCTCCTTATTTTTGGAAGTCGGTTAAAAATATACTCTATATATTTTTGGGTCTATAGTGTCAGGTACACACATGCCTACCAGGAGAGCTTTCAATGTACCTATAGTAAAAGTACTGCCTTCTTTTGGCTTAGTACAGGGTACCTGAATAATCCTTTACTACCTTGGCTACAGTTAGTAGCTTAGGTTATTTGCAATCATCCAAATAGGCTTTTTGGGTATAACTATGTATCTTCTGTAGCGTAAATGGCTTGCCTGGTTTTGATTTTGAGTAGTTTTATTTATTAATACCATTGTATTTATTGTTTTTTCATAACTAAAAAGCTGAATAGATTTTGATGTCTGCGATATTATATTTAAATGTGACATTTAAAGTAATATTTATGTAGCTGTATAAATACACATTATTATTCCTAAGGTTACCTTCAAATCTCAAGGCAAATGACATCTTGTATGGAGCAATTTTTCTGTGTAACCTCAAGTATTCATCATTTGAATCAATGTTCAAACCATCCAGGAGAAATATGAAGAGAGCTCTCTCCAATGACATGGAACAAGAGAGATGTGCACTATTCTTATACTCCTGTAATCATAACAATATTCCAATGTAGCTGTAATCAATGGTTACAATTTATTTATAGAGATAATAATAATTTTAAATTAAAATGGTATAGTGCGGGGCGCATCACCTATCGAGAGTGACGTTTACGCTGCTCCTTGAAGAAGACCATTAAATGCGGTTGAAACTGTAGTTGAATATTTCGACTCAAAACAGATGTGAGTAGTAGTAGTTTTTATAAAAAAATATGTGAAAACCACTTTAGTTTCCATAGTATAATGATTATAGTTTAAAATGAGACTATTTTGATGACTCATTTTAAACTATATTCATTACTTTTTATTACTATACAGTTTTGTCTTAAAAACAAAATTACTGAACAGATTTTGATGAATTTCTATGAGACCAATTTGAAAAAATCCTCAAAAAAAATCAAATCTGTTTAAAAATGACGGAGGTAATAAACATAAAAAAACACAACTGAATTGTTAACCCCCTTCTTTTTAAGACGGTAAAAAGTAGCCTGTCTATATTATCTCAGTGGCCCAAAAGGCGTCCAGTCTTGGATAATTAAAAGTCACAAGCCAGCTACAAAACATTACCACCTAGGAGGGGCCAGCAGTTTTCATGCAATACCTATGAACTCACTGCGTTCAGTTAAGTGGTTCGTTACTTAGTAAATGTCGGCACTTAGTGGCTGTGACGCGATTTTTGTATGCAGTAAGCCTAATCAGTAAATTGTCATTTCCTTAGTCCCAATAAGTTACGAAATCCCACTTCAATAATGTAGATACTCACGCTGTCACAGTTTTTGATTTTGATTTGTTCAACAGTCTGCAGACCACAAGGTAGTTTAGCAACTATGTCTGCCTCAGCTCCATCAAGACCTTGCTTGATGTCACCAATAGAAAACAGACTAGGTGTTGTGGTGATCTGAAAATATAGTATAACCGTGTAACATATTTTCACAAAATAACAAGTATTATTGTAGGTATTGGTAGGCCCCTTTTGCAGACTGCTTGTATTTAATTTATTTGCCAGTTATTCAACCGCCAAGTGTACAGTATACATTATATTCTGATACAAATAACATATCACCTATACCATTAGTTTTTGCATCATTAACAACAAAAACTGACACGTCACAATATCCACATCTATGCACTGCAGTTTCTCCTCTGGCAAGACTATATGCTACATTCTTTGATGATATATCAATAATCATGTGATAAATATTTAGTATCTTTAATTTAATTCTGAGGAATCTAGTATTTTTAATTAATTTGACCAATTTTAGATTATTTTTTGACATACAATATTTTATAATTTATTTGTTCGCTTCATTAATGTATGCTAGACAGCATGCATTAATGGAGTGAACAAATAAATAATAATTCATCTTTTATTATTGTGGCAATTGTAATTATATTATTGTTATATGAAACTATTGTGAATATTGTTATTGTACACAATGTTGATGGACATAAATAAATTCTCATTCTTCATTATCACAGGTGCTATGGCAGTGAACAAAATAATGTATGTAGTACCTGTAGTACTATACTTACAGAGCTCCACCAATATTTCCTATACCTCTGCCATTGTATAAAATACTGCATGTAATCTTGCTGAGGTATGACCAATTTCAATTCTAATGAATCTGTAAATTTAGCTGGACCATCCTGAATTTCAAATATGTTATTCTCATAGTTTAATTCTGTGTAATGTATAAAACCAAATGGTATTTTTTTTGTATTATTGTGAATGTCCCGTGTTGGATGTATATAAACAGGCATGTATTTATGAGTTTTCAGATTTGTATACCGCAACCAATTTATATAAATGTTTCTTATCAGTATTTGCGAAGGCTTTTCAAGTATGTATGTTGTACTTTTGTTTGTAGTATTGATTGTTTTGAAGAATTGTGTTTTACTCATTACGTTTTTTACTATTGATCTCATTTTGATTGCATTTATTTTTAATTGGCTTTTCTTCAACTGTTACTTCGTGCAATGGTATATTTCCAAGTGGTGCTACAAAATAGTCATCTTCTGTTACTAATGCATTTTTCAGAATATCTCTTTGGCAATTTCCTTGTGTAATATTGTCTGAACGTAGGTTTAAATGTCTGAAAACAAAAACATTACAAAGATAATATATAATATAATTTAAATGTAATAATCGGACATAATCTTACATACCTACTAGTATTACAATGAAGTCATAATAGGTAGTTATATTACTTTGTTAATTAATAAACTACTAACTTTTGCAGGAATGTTAAAAACAGACTGAACAATAATTTGACATGGAGTCACAGTTACCCATGTTGACAGCAATTCACTTTTTAAACAAAATTATATACCAACCTCAATTTTCGCGAAAATTCGTACTAAGCCTAACTAAAAATGTTTTTTTGCAAAAAATAAGGTTGATTATCTTTAGGGAATGTTTAGACCAAATGAGATTCATAAAAAACTGTAAGTGCTTCTTTCTATGCGATTTTTCTTTATATTCTAGAATAACCGTGTTCAGCAAATAATGGAGAAAACTACGAGTAAATGACCCTGATGATCAGGGTCCCAATTAAACTTTACTAACCTATCTTCTAGTACTGAGTAAAGGGGCTGTACATTCTCAGTATCAATGTGAAGAATCTGGTTAGCGAATGAAATGGAATCTTCCAATATTTTTACACCCTCTTCGGGGTCTGTTTTTACTAAAGATAGTCTCTCTAGTAATGCTATAGTATTTTTATCAACTTTAACCTCGTCTATTTCTTCTTTTTTCTCCAGCGAATGATAAGGATTTATGGGAACTTGTGAACTTAAAAATCTAGGAGACAAATAGATGTGTTTCAGCTTGCTGAAAGATTGGAGAGCGTAGCTATATTTCATAATTACTTTACGAATCTTAAATTCACAGCAGGAATTATAAAGGAAAAAGTTATTTTTTCCATATAATGTAACTATGTATTAGTTTTTGATATATTTCAGGATCAGGGTTGCCATAAAAAATAATTCGCTACGGTGTTTTGGATGTTGAATTGCCGTGTTTTGGCTCAAAATTCCAAAAATTGCCGTGTTTCATATAAAAAGCAGTTTTTTATACGTAGATACTTAAAAGGAGAGCTGTTGCGTGATCTTTCAAACCTACAAATGAGATAAAACTGTTTTCTACCCCTAAATACTAACCAATTTCTAAGATTCATTTTTTCGGCCAATAGACATGTATCCACCATGGCTATAATATAAGCAATTTTTTTAAATAACTAAAAAAACAACTTCAAAATACGCAATACAACGAGTTCATACGCAACTTGCTATTAACTTTTCTACAGGCAATTGGATGATATTTACCAGGAATTTTGTTATAAAAACCTAAGTCCTGCATCATTTTGATAAAATGTATATGAGACCACTTCTGAAGTATGATCTACTAAACACAAAAATAATCATCAAATTCAATGCACAATTAGCTGAGTAATCGGTGAACAAACATAAAAAAACATACAGACCAAAATAATAACCTCCTTCTTTTTGGAAGTCGATTAAAAAGAATGAAATCGGATAATATTGAAAGATAGAAAACAGTTCTTTTTTAAATATAGTAACACTATTCAGTCACTATTTCAATTCTTAAAGTTTCGTAAACAACGTCTGAAGCACGAATGAATGTCTTTGTTTGTAAAGAACGAGATATAAATGTCTAAGATATATTTTTAGCCTCTCGGGGGTGTCTCTACTAGTTATATGGTAATATTGGTCCTTCGTATTCTAGAGAGATGTATGATGATTAATCACCTACACTTGAAGTGTCAAGTGTATTCGATGACGTGTCTATGGAATGTGTTCGATTTAACTGTAGAGTAGCTGTTGCCTGCAACTTTATTGGTGTATTATTTCTTTCGCTCTGATTGCCATGTTTTATGATATGGCAATCAATGTTCTGCCGTGTACCATATTTTTTATGGCAAGCGGCCCTAATTGCCGTATAACACGGCAATTGCCGTAGAAATGGTAACCCTGTTCAGGATTACGATTTTAAATTTTTCAAAGAGAGTAAGGACGCGAGAGTATTTTCTTTATTTTTTTTAAATTGGATTTGGACCCGCTTAGAGCATTTGCCAGTGTCAAGTATTAAGATTTCTTTAAGTTCTCCTTAATTCATGAAACTTCACAAAGTCAGTTTTGCCGACAACGTGAAAATACACGTTTTGCTACTTAAAATATATTAAAGTTACATAATAAAACCCACACGCAACTCCCAACGTAATCAAAAAAAATAAGACAATAACAATTATTTATGGGGCCTAAATACTTAAATAAACTATACATTACTATTCACACAATAAGACTACTTAAAAAAAAAAACAATTTTAAAATATATATACAGAAAACAAATAAAATAAAAACTTACTCAAAAAGTCTACTGGTAGTGGGAAAAGTGGCCAGAATACTGGCAGCATTTTCACGTTGGATGGCAATGCTTACTTTTTGAGCAAAGTAGGAGCCAGCATTCTCTGTCATCTCTATCAAGCGTTTGGCTATTTTGCCACTTTATTTCACTTGCCCACACTGAATAAAACAGGTAATAAGTAAACTGGTGGTTACCTAGCTGGTCATAAATAGAAGAACATAACAAGGTAAATAAATGTTTTTTTTCGTCCTAAACATAACGATTAGCCTGTTTTTTTTAAACGTTGTACCAATAAAATATATCACAATATAGCTTTCAACAACACTGATGGTAAGAAGTATAAAAATATTGGAAAAATAATAATATAAGCTTTGTATTATGATATTGGTATTGTACATTATTGTTGTGTCCTCTTTTTAATTATTTCGCGTAGCGTTTTACTCTCTTTGAGGTTTTTAGCGGGAACGTCATAGAAACATTTTGGTGCTCTGTTTTATTTTCCTAAACTTGTGTTATTTTGAATATTAATGTGATAAAAATGGTGGTGATTAAGTGTTGAATCAAGTGCGTGAGTGTGGGCAAATGTAATAAAGTTCAAGAAACTTGAAAATATTTCAATACTTGACAATGGCAAATTGCTAATCGCGGGGATCTATACAAAAACGAAGAGGAAAAAAATTTTTGATTCGGAGAATATGAAAATATAAAATTGAGCTATCTTATGACAAGACCAAACGGCCTTAGCCTGGCCGTAGGGCAAATAAAACAAAAGTCATGTTTCTAGCTGTCATGCCAGTTATGCTTAAGTCAGATCAGAAAAAAAGCGCGGGAAACTCAGAGTGAAAGGCGCGTTTTTTGTAAAATAATTTATTTAATTATTTAAAACAAGTTCACACGGCGAATCTATTATATCTTTTCTTCTGTGGTCTCCATTATGGGGAAGAAAAAGAAGGTCAAGAGACGGAAACCGGGAGAGGACCCGTCGGATGCGCCGGGCGAATCATCGGAAGAGGATGATAGCGCTTCTGTGTCTTCTGAAAAATCATTAAAAGAAAAGGATAAGTACAGGGAGTTTCGAGTGCCAGATTATGTGCGTTCGTATCCAGAAAATGGTGGAAACTTTGAATATATAGTTTTCATTGAGAGCATAGATTCTGTTCCTATTGGTGATAGGGACATGATGTCTCTTGCTAATACTTTCAAAAAGTACAACAAAGGTGTAAAACAGTTAATAAGAATGAATAGATATAAAGTTGGAGTGATATTTGAACGGCCTGGCCTGGCTAATGCCGCCTTAAATAACAAAAAGTACCTAGACAGTTTTAAACTAAAAGCTAGCATACCTGCATCTGCTACTGAAATTACAGGGGTCATTCAACATGTTCCCACTAATCTCTCTAATGACCAGATATACGCAGCTATTTCCAGCTGTAAAAATATAATATCAATTAAAAGATTCATGCGTCGCATTTCAGAGGGTGATAAGGTGACATTTGAGCCCACTAAGACAGTGTCCATTACGTTTTCCTGCGCAGCGCTTCCCGACAGCGTAGACCTCAACAGCTGGCGATTTGAGGTACGCCCGTACACACCACCGGTGAAGCAATGCCTGAAGTGTTTGAGGTATGGTCACATTGCCAAGTTTTGCAAGAACTCACAGAGATGCTCCATATGTGCTCATGAACACAGCTACAAACAATGTATAATAGCGACGACTGAAGCTAAGTGCTGTCACTGTGGAGGCAATCATGTTGCGGTCTCTGCTCAATGCCCTGTAAAGCAAAAGAAAATTGAGGAAATTAAAAACAAAATTCATAAAAAATCATATGTTGAAGCAGTAAATGAAAAGTCATTTCCTTCGTTTCCCCAACCCAACATCAGTCCCTCTGAACAATTTCTTTCTTTAATTCAAACAGACCAGATACTAAATGTACTTTTACCTGCTATTTTCTCTTTACTAACTCAGGCTCGCAAATCTGAGCAGCCACTTAATGTGGAAAGTGTCAAAAATATACTTCTTGCATCATTCCAGAATAAATTAAATAAAACTTAAATTTTATGGATCAGCTGACTATTGTACAGTGGAATGCTCAGAGTATTCGTAGTAACTTAAATAACTTTTCATATTTTTTAAATGTTAATAAAATTCATATAGCTTTGTTATGTGAAACATGGCTCCAACCTCATATGAAGTTTCGAGTAAATGGTTACAATATTGTTAGATTAGATTCTGGTAATAGTCATAATGGTGTGGCTATATTGTTACATAATAGTTTGCAATATAAAAAAATAGATACTTTTTATGATAACTCTTTTCAAAATATTGCAGTACAAATAAAATACGCTAATAAAGAGCTCACTTTAGTAACTATTTACAGTCCCGGTAATAGTGTACCTACCTTTAGCAAATCTAAATTCGAAAATTTAATTAATGATCTTCCTGGTCCATTATTTATTGCAGGTGATTTTAATGCTCACCACTTGTCATGGGGGTGTAGCAGGGTTGACAGTCGAGGTCGCGATATTCTTGAATGCATCAACAACAATAATTTAGTTCTTCTCAATGATGGTACATATACCACAGTAGGAACCAGTAGTTGGCAGAGAAATGCTTTAGACTTAACAATTGTTTCCCCTTCTCTGGCTATGTCATGTAATTGGTTTGTTTATGATGATCCCCTTGGTAGCTATCATTTGCCTGTAATCACAAAAATCACAATTGGTACCAATAATAATTTTCAAGTTCCGAATAGTTGTAATCTCCCTCAGTGTTTTAATTTTAGGTTAGTAAACTGGGATTTATATAAAATTCGGGTAGATACTTTAGTCCAAAATTACACAATAGATCAAGACAATCCTTTACAAAGTTACTATAATTTGCTGGATTTGTTTAACTTAGCTGTACAGCAATCATTACCATCATCTTCATCGTCTCATAGAAATTCTCAGCCTACAATAAATTCATCATCTATTGCTAGTCATAAGAAACATCGTGCGCCACTGCCTTGGTGGAATGCTACTTGCTCTAGCGCAGTAGAAAACTCTAGGAAAGCATACTTAGTATTTAAGCACAATCCTACTCAAGAAAATTACTTAGAATTTAAAAGATTACAGGCAGTTAAAAAGCTTACTCTCAAAAGAGAAAGATATCAGAGCTGGCTTTTGTTATGTGAGAGCTTTAATAGAACTACTCCTTTGTCTAAGATTTGGCAAATTTCTAAAAGATTTAATAGGTCATACACTCCACCAAATAATGATGTTTCTTCTTGGATCTCAGACTTTCTTAAAAAATTTACACCAGACACAGTAGAGGCCATTAATGAACTAGACTTTTCAGATACATGTACACATGGATACTTAGTAGAGCCATTTACTTTGACTGAATTAAAATCTGCAATCTTTTCTAGACGTGATACTGCATTCGGTCTCGATGGAATCCCTTACAAAATGTTAAAAAATTTGTCTTGTAAAGTTTTGCCAATTCTATTAGGTGTTTTTAATTTATTGTGGCACAATCTTATTATACCTCCTGAGTGGAAAATCGACTGTCTTGTTCCTATTTTGAAGCCTAATAAAGAAAGAAATAAAGTTGACTCATATCGGCCAATAGCACTAACTTCATGTATAGCTAAAACATTTGAACAGCTAATTAAACATAGAGTTGAATTTTACATAGAAAGTAACAATTTATTACCATCCAATCAGTTTGGGTTTCGTAGAGGGAGATCTGCTAGGGAGAGTATATCTCATCTTCAATTAGATATTTTTAATGCTTTGAAGATGGATGAAAACTTAGTTGCTGTTTTCTTTGATGTCGTTGGTGCATTCAACAATGTTGATCATCGTGTTTTACTTCTCGAACTGCATTCTCTGGGTTTGCCTGGAAAAATTATTAAATGGATATATCATTTTTTGCATGGAAGAGAGGTTTATGTAAAAGTAAATAAACAGTTAATCGGACCTCGTTTCTCATATAAAGGGGTATGTCAGGGGGGTGTTTTATCTCCATTAATTTATATTTTATTAATTCATAAATTAAATATTATTCTTGGTTCCAAAGTATCTAACCTACAATTTGCAGATGATTTAGTTGTTTACGCATCAGGACAAGATTTGGATATGACTGTACATTCATTAAATTCATCTTTAGTGAGCCTCTTCCAATATTTTCAATATTTAAATTTAGACATTAGTCCTGAAAAATCCAAAGTTGTTGTCTTTGGGGAGTATGACAGTGACACCGATGTAGATATAAGTTATAACAATATAGTGTTGCCTGTAGTAGATGATATAAAATTTTTAGGTATTATTTTCACAAGTAATTTAACTTGGTCAAAATATGTTGATTATATAATAGGTAAGGCTAATAAAGCTTTCAATTTCATTAAGTCCCTGTCAATTGCAGCTGATCCTAAAATTTTATTGATGTTATACAAGTCCCTAGTTCGTAGCCACTTCGAATATGGATTTCTGTGTTATGGGTCTGATAACAAATTTATAAGAAAGTTAGATATTTTACAAAATCACAACTTACGTTGCATTACTGGTGCCATGAAAACCACTCCAATTAATTCATTACAAATTGAATGTAATGTTCCTCCTCTTAAATTTAGATTTGAATTCCTCAGAAGCAAATTCCTTTTAAAACTTTTGTCCTTTGAAAAACACCCATTGATCAAGAAACTAATGTTCTATAACAGAGTTTATAATCCTGCTAATAATTCTAACATTCCCTTTCTGCTTCATGACTTTTCAAATATTATTGACATTGATCAGCAGTATCAGATTTATAAATGTAGTAATAAATGGGCATGCTTTTCTGATAGTTACTATAGTAAATTCTGTGACATAACAATACATATTAATCAGGATATGAGATGCAAAGAAGATATTTATGAAGCTCTAAGCAGCTTCTCCGATCGCAAACACATATACACAGATGGGTCCAAGATTGGCAGGAAGGTGTCTATGGCTATTTACATACCTCATAAAAAGACTGGTCACGGAAATCGTTTGCCTGGAGATATGACTATATTTTCTGCTGAAGCCTTGGCCATAATATCAGCTCTTGAATACATCAGACAGAAGAACTTTGGTGTTACCATGTGGCTTATCATCTCTGACTCTCAGAGCGTTCTTCGGGCACTACAAAACAATAGATTTCACATTAGTACCAATTACATAATTCTGAAAATTAAAACCTTATTCAGTGATCTAGTCTCAAACGGGTACGACATACAGTTTCTCTGGACGCCATCACACATAGGAGTATCTGGAAATGAAAACGTAGATAAGTTGGCAAAAATTATCGTAAACAGTAACATTGACATTCAAGTAGAAAGTGTTGCCATTCCATATTCTGATTTAAATTACATAATTAAAGAAAAGCAGACAGCGATGTGGTACCAAGATTGGCAGAAAACTTTGCGATTTAAAGGAAAGTGGTATGAAAAGATTAATAAAAAAATTGGAGTGATACCTTGGTTCACACGATCGAAAGTACCAAGAAGCCGTATTTTCTATTCTACCATAAATCGTCTAAGATTTGGTCATGGCCGATTCAACTCCCATTTGCATAGAATGCATATAATCGATTCACCTTTATGCAGAGATTGCGACAGTGGTAGAGATCAGACCCTTAATCACATTTTCTTCGAATGTACGGCGCATCATTTACAAAGACTTATATTTTATGATAAATTATCAATAATTTATAAACCTCCAGCAAACATCCCGCGCGACATTCAAGATTTGCTGGAAAATCCTGACAACTATACCTTGATTTATGATTTTATTAATTCCACCGGATGTACTATATAACCATTTGACTAAGACGAAACTCCCTGATTATGATGATGAAATTGATGTTACAGACCTGGCTTTGGCCTTACTTCTATATTGCTTCATAGAAAGATTGATTGAAGACTTGGCTTTGGCCTTACTCTCCTAATAATTGAGATATAATTAAATCAGACGAGGCTGTATGGTCAAATGACCTTTGCCTGCAAGTACAAAATGTACGGCGAAGAAAAAAAAAAAAAAAAAATAAGTCAGATCATGACACAAGTCAGTCTTGCTTGTGAACTCTTGTGTCAGATTCAGATGTTGTCCGAAAAATAGTAAATAGAATATTCTAACCTAAAAGTTATTAATATTTTGCTGTTTTATTCTAGATTGAGTTAAGGTTTGTAATATAATATTTTACTTTATTATTAAGCGCGATGTATTTATCTTGAGTGTTTATATTGTCTTGAATTTGTTTAGCTTTTCGTTGCGATTGCATCATTATTAAATTGATTTAAGCTAATTTTTTTTCAGAGAAATGAAAAAATACGCACGTAACGTATTGTACGACAAATTACACAGAGGTACGGTTTTAGTATGTATCGGTCTTACGTTATATGGCTCTGTACTACTTGGAGACCATTTCTACAAATACTTCAAGTATGTAAAGCCGCAGATACAAGCTGCTAAGGAAGCTGCAGAAAAGGAACTCCTCGCTGAAGGTGCCTCAGACAATATATTGTTAAAAGATTGAGTACTTAGTATCTTTGTTATAATTTAAGTTTAAAAAATGTTAGTCATAGTTTTGTTGTTAACTTAATTAAATCAATACAAATCAGTTTTTAATGTTTAGATATATACACTTAATATACCTATTTCCCTAAACTTTAAATTTATCACACATAAATCAATTATTAATGCTTAATTTATATAATATCGATTTTAAACCTTAAAAACAAAGACTAGATCAAACATGAAAATAAACAACTTTTAATAGGTAGATCTATTATGCATATATTGTTCATTAAACATTATATTGTAAAATGTATATTTTCAGTGTATGTGGTTACAGGCAAGTTTGTTAGGTGAGTAGGATTTTGTTTTCTATGAGTGTGATGTAAACAATATTTTCCAAAAATGTAATCTATTTCCCTGTTACTCACGAGCACAAACTATTTGACAACAATGTTCATGATTTACTAGTTATTATAGTAGTCAGTCCCAAACTAAAACATCTTGACTTTATTTTCTTGGCAATGACTCAACTGATTTTGGTCAAGTGATTGTTATTAAATAAGGTCGTGAAGTCTCAGTTTGAGACGAACTACTATGTGATCAAAGTAAGCTATGCATAGTATTGCACAGTCTGAACAAAATTATTGTTGCAAAAAAAAAAAAAAAACTGTGCTACCAAGGTACTGCACAACATATTCGAATTTCTATTTCAAAATTGAGTATCAAATGTTTTTGTTCAATAGTGTCAGAATTGACCAATGATCAATATTGGCCTCATGTCTCACCAACACCATGACCGATTTTGCTCATATTTATGAGGGTTTTTTAAGTTTTCTAGTCTTACATGTTGTTGAGTTTATAAATAGATATCATTTAGTGTATTACATCTTCTGGCCTAAGCTAGGTCTTCCCAAAGCCAATCGCATTGGTGTTCCGCCAGAGACTAAAGAAGTTCTTTAATCCTTCTTCAAACGGACTCTTGTTGACCCCCCACCTAACGAATAGCCCGTTTTTGATCTAGTTATTTTGTTTGATTGAGAGTGCTCTTAGCTGCATATTTCATGAGAATCGGTTTTTTATGTCGTGGGTTTTAAAACTTCTATATTTATTAGAAATATTTCGGTTTATATTTGTCAGCTTCCCATGTATTAGGTATCTGGAGCAGAGACCGTACAAGAGAGCGCAAGTACACAGAATCCTCCTCAACACCTTCTCAGTAGGTACACAGGAAAACAAGTATCTATATTATAGGAAAAACAAATTACGCGACTGCAGAAAAGCGGTTTTTGCAATATTACTTTTTTTTTTAACTGTAGATATCTTTACGCTTGATATCCTGATGAGTGCACGTTTTTTTGTGAGGAAGTATGTAAAAACGCTGTAAAAGGTTATAAATGCGCAGTTTTTATAATAATTCTAGTAAAATCGCTAATTCATTACGAAAAACTTCGTTGAAATTTAGAAAAGCTATTTTTTTGACAGCAGTATTAAGTATTAATACAAAAAAACATAACCTGTGACACAGGGTGTGAAGACGAATCTAACGACACCTCGCACATCAAAATCGGTTAAGTCGTTTAGCCTGCAGCCTAAACGACTTAACGAATTGTTAAGTATTTGGATCTGTGGAAGATTGTAGCCGTGTGTACGTGTGCTCATAGTTGCAATATATTGTCGCTTACAAATTCAAATTACAAGTGTAAGCATGTATTTATAAATATTTTAAATATCATTACATTAATAAAATATCTTAAAGTCATATAATAAAGCCCACTCCCAACTCCCAACCTATTTTCCCCGACTTCTATGGGAATGTTATGTTATACAATGGTATCAATATCGCTATCTCTTACCTGGTTACAAGGTTTTTTCGTCTATTAATTCTAGGTCTATTTTACAAACACTCGAAAAACATAACCCTCCTTCATATTAAATCGGGTAAAAAGGAAGAGGACACTTATGATACTCGGAAAGTACCTAAAGCCAAATCTAACAACACCTCGCACATGAAAGCTTGTTTAGGCTGTAGGAGGTAATATAGAAACAACAACTAACAAGTACCTACACAAACATGGGCGTACCCAGCTTCTGGTCTAGGGGGGGGCAAGTCAGATTTTTTAGGTCAGATCGTTCGCGGCTGTTTTGTCATACACACTACACAAAAACACCTACATGAAACATAGCGGGGAGGGGGGAGGGAGGGGGAGTGTAATAATTTTGTTGGTTAATAATAAAACATAGGTAATAAATAGCGTGAGCGAAGCGAGCGCGAATTTTTTTGTAATGTTTTATTGTAATATGCTTTATTTCTCGTATTAGTGAGCCCACAGTACTTCTATATTAAATTAGAAAAATGTTAAACGCGAAAATTGAAAAGGTTATTTAAATTAAATCTTGGAAGTAATTTGATTCATTGATCTTGTTAGCGTGTCCTAGGTTTTTTGACCCAGATAAACCATACAAGTATCTGTGTTAAAAGAAAAATGAAATAACCGACTGGATAAGAACGACTTTTACGCTATCAAAAATTATAAATACAGCCATTTGAATGCATTGATTGCAAATTTATTATTCATAATTAAAAAACATGACTTTATAGAAAATTACAAACATACGTTTTTATGACAAAGTACCGCTGTAAAAGACTATAAGGGCGCATTATTTAGAATAATTCTAGTGAAATCACTTATTTATTACGAAAAAGCTCGTTGGAGCTTTACGACACCTCGCACATCAGAATCGGTCAAGCCGCTTAGGCTTGTAGGCGATCATATAGAAACATACCCATATACATACATACATACACTTGAAAATCATAACCCTCCTTCTTACTCAGTCTACTAAAAATACTTACTTACTAAAAATAATATAAAAATAATAATATTAAATTTTAGGTATTCATATGCTGATTTTCTGTTAATGTTGTCACAGTACTGACATAGCTCAAAATGCAAAGGATTTTAAATAACTTTGAACGATCGGCGAAAATATTCGCTTAACGAACCAGCTGGTTGATTTGCCCTATATTGTTGGCGGCTTGCTGTCCTTGGAAGACGCAGCTCTCAAGATTCAAAGCCTTAGCATAACATGTCAAATAAAATAAATGCTAGTCGCTCGCAATTCAATATGGAATAATACTCTGGGGACACAGTGTAGATGCGAAAGATCTATTTATATTACAAAAAAAAATGCATTCGTATCATTTCCAATATTAAATTGCCTGATATAAGTATACCAAATTTCCACCGGCCACTTTTCATCAAATTAAAAATCCTAACAATTACATGTGTATACATCCTAGAAAACTGTAAATTTATAAAAAAACATCCTCAGCTTTTTACAAAACTAGACGAGAAAAGAGAATATCAATTAAGATCACAATACAAAAATAACCTAATATTACCAACGTCCAAATTAATAATGCATAGCTCTGGCCCTCATGTTATGGCCATTAAAATATATAATAAGTTGCCACAACAATTACAAGAAATGAAAATGAACAGGAGTTTGCCCAGACCCTCAAAACTATATTAATTAATAAGTGTTACTATACCTTAGACGAGTTTCTTAATGATAAAAAATTTATCGAATAAACTGTTCCGCTCCGTACCAGTTGCTACACCCTACCAGGGTCATTGTATTACTAAAAACAAACATGTACTGTAACATCTCCATGTAACCTATAATGAATGCAATAAACTATTGACTATTGACTAATTCCCTACCGCCAAGAATACGAACGCTCAGCTAGATTCGATATTCTTCGTCCGCCATCGTCGCCGCGGCGGTGGCTGGCGACTGTAGCGCTTGCTCACTGCGTGGTTTTTTTATGGCAATAATAATTGCACCGTGCATTTTGCCAGTGTCTACTGCGCGGTTTATTTAAAAGTTAGCACATAAGGCCCCGTTTAAACTTTGATTAGTAGGTAATTAGGCGAGTTCATACATTTTCTGCGAGCTTCCAGGGGGGGGCAGCTGCCCCCCCCTGCCCCCCCCTGGGTACGCCCATGTACACAAACATACATCGGAAAATTATAACTCCTTGCGCAGTCGGGTAAAATAAAGTCGAATAAAAGTTTGCCGATTTTATTAGTATTTATCACTAGCTGCACCCCGTGGTGTTACCCGCCCTTTTATATAAAAAATATATCAAAGGAGATATTATACCCTACGTGTTAATCCAGGGTATCAGCTACTTCCATACCAAATTTCATCAAATCGATTTAGCTGTTTGAGCGTGAAGAAGTAACACACAAACACAATCACAAACATTCGCCTTAATAATATTAGTGTGATTACTCTATCACAGAAGTACTAGATAAGCCACATCCTAATACAAGTTTGGTATGTACTTAATCTCGTAAATGTTTCACTACGGTAAGTAAGTATCTAATTATGTATTTATGCTTAAGTACATACCTACAATACGGGTAGTTGTTATTGCCTAAATAGGAATCTCTTAAGAGCTTCGTAACCTCCAACGAACTTTTTTGTAATAAATAGGTAGGTGATTTTACTATTATTCTAAGAATGCGTATTTATTACCTTTAAAAGCAACTTTGCGCATACTTTCTCACAAAAAACGTGCACTCTACGGCATATCAAGCGTAATGAAATCGTAAGTTAGACCGCAAAAATAGCTTTTCTACAGTCGAGTATTTTGTGTCTCTTGTAATATGGATACTTACTTGAAACATTTAACATTAATACTTAGGTACCTCAGTACACCTCACGCACAAAATCTTGCTAGACCCTTAACGTAAAGCGTGTTGGTTATTATAATAAATGGGCAGATAGGGGTGGTCACGTGCAGGCCTTCCCATTTACGCTTCTTGTGAACACTGAAGGAAGTGCTGCAATTACCTGTGATGGATAGTGAGAGTAGGGAGTGGCCTCAGGGACGCGCCGTCCATATAACTTTCTTATCTGCCTCGAAGGGAAACTTTATGACATCTTTACGCGAATCGAAAAATATTGTAGACCCCTTGACATTAAAACGCAGCCCGCGTGTACGCAAATCCGATTTGTGAACTACGGCCTCGACGTTCAGGTATAATGTACGACTCGCCCACTTTTCGCATTGACATCGGGAAAATTAAATTTTGGGACAAATTTAGTTCAAAAGACTGAAAGTAGATAAGATGAGCGATTCGTACGGTAACTCGACTTGTTTTCAGAAGTTTATCTAAATAATTGTAGTATGCAGGTACTGGCGCAAATGTTATTTAACTCGCTCGATTTTCATTTTCTTTAGGTAGGTATCTCTTTGTGTATTTGTTATCCGCTATCCTTAAGATTTCCGATATTGTTCAGTTTTCAGAGATAAAATGTAGTCTGTGTATTAATCCAGGCTACAAGGTTATCGCTATTCCAAATTTAATTAAAATCTGTTTCAGATATAACTTAGGTATTCTTATCAATAATTTAAGTGATTAGTGAGTGTATGCGTGTATGTATGTAAGTGTAAATATAAAAATATGTATATATAATATTACTTATATGTCTGTATTTGTATTTTCATCGATGATAACTTTAGTTTAACTTTGTATCCGCCCATTTCATTAGAAATTATTAAGATAGGCCTAATAATGACTAATTTTATTAATTAAGTATTTTGTTCCTAAAATGTAAATAAGCTGTTGGTCTTAAATAAATAAATAAAAATAAAGGAGTAGATTTCCAATAACATACTAACTTTAGCGTGATGATGATGATTGCTATTAGTTTGGTACTAACGCTTCAGCGTTTTATTTACATACGATGTTTAGGGGTAGACAACAGTTTTCTCCTATTTGTATAACAAGCGGCCATGTGCTACGCGTAAAGTAGGTTTCCGTAGTTGCACATTATAATTTATGTGAATTGGGGATACTACAATATGGTTATAATTTTAGTTAATTTACGTTAGTTGTAACGAAATTTTTATTTCTATAAGTAATTTTTTTTAAGGTGAACGACTATAAAGCCTACTTAGCCGTGATAGTTTTTCCTTTAGTTTCATTAATTTCGTTATATACGCTCTTATCATGATTTTTTTATATCTTCAAAGTCAACCGACCGACTGAGAACCCGAGAGGGAATATTTTGCAAACGGAATCCTAAATTGGAAAATTGTTTTTGCACATCTCCAATGTTTGATTTCTTATCCAATTATATCCTACACGATGGGGTAGATGAGAAAAAAATAATTCATTCCCACTTTACATGTGTTTTTATTCGTTATTTTTTAAATTTATTTTAATATTTTGTATTTAATTTTTCTAGTACGTAAAGTTTTTGAACCGCGGACAGACAGATAGGCAGACATATGGACAAGGCGAAACTATACAGGTTCCTTGTTTACTACGAAACCCTGAAAAGTGAGCTGTCACGGGATGCTTAGGAATTATGAATCATCGAACTATTTTGTTTAGAAAATATGCATTAAAATGGTTTGATAAAGCATAGGTATATTTTTCACATACATCAGCCCCATCGTCACTTCCAGAATATGCTTAGGTGGTCAAACTTATTGCGAAATGGAAAAACCATTTTTGAAGAGCAATTTCTCTGTATAAAAAACAGTTTGACCTGTCGATTTAGCTTGATTTAGAATTATCTACAGAGCCTTCTAAATAGATAGTAATTTATTTAAATAGGAAAAAAAGGCAAAGCTTATAGTAAAATAGTTGTTATTTCTATATATGCTTAGAAGTTACGCTCAGCGCGCAGCCTACTCGTACATTTTATCGGGATAAATGGCGTGTGGTCAAGTAAAGAAGCCGTCAATCGCACCGGGTCGGGCAATATCCGGTCCGTGGCGCTCGCTGCGTGTGTTTCCGACCCAATCAGGTCAGGTGTTGCCTCGCGGACCCTATTCTGATCCTTTCAACGGAATATTTCTTGGCTTTCACGAACCTATTTACTTATACTATCTGGAATCATACGGAAATTTAATAAATCAGAGAATTGTGTTAATTTTAAAACGGCAAAGTAAATTGTACGTCTAACGCGACTGACGCGTGTTGTTAAGCTGTTCGTCTTTGAATTATAAATAAAAATATACGTAGTGACGAGCGCAGTGCTTTGATATTATGAGAGGTACAAACGTCGCAAAATATTGGGTGTTATCTTTATCGCTTTTAAATATTGAGTGTAAATTAATATTTTTTTAAAGTTAATTGTTAATACACTCTGACTTTTTAAATATAATTTAAAAAAAGCAGATTTTAGCTTGATGGTAGGCATACCAGATCAAAGATACTCAATATTAAGAAGGGTATACCTACTGTACTCATAATGTCTCTCCCATAAATTTAAAATAAGCTCACTTGGAAGCGTGGCGTAAGCCATAAAAACGCACAAGCACTTACTTATTAGTTAAGTACCTATACCTATAGTTTAGTACGCTTCTATTAGCAATGTTAGATTCTATTTATTTTTCCCATTAAGGTTTAAATATATAGCTAACAACTTATTCATGAGAAATCCCAAAACAAAAAGTTACTCCCTAACTAAAAGGTTATTTCTATCTATTAAATGGAGCCAAATTGATTTATCATCTTTCCCCTGACCTGAAGTTTTTTAAGGCTGGACAGTTTTTTCCCAATATGAAACGCCATGCGAAAGTACCTTAAAAATGATTTTGACGTTTATTATAATTGGTTATCACAAAAGTCACAAATAATTCGCAGATTCGCGGTATCTACCTGCAGCGACAAAATTACGATAGGTAGTCAAAATATAGGCATGGACATAATTTGACATGCACTAGAATATGAATAGATGCTAGTTTCTATATCGTAAATGAGATATCGTCGTTCATAAGCACAAATAAATAAGACACAAAGAAAAGTGAAAGAAACCTCTCAAATCTCTGAATCTAGGATTTGTCTTGTATAATTGGGCTATTTATTTCCTTCATAAAAAGAGATTATAAAACGTACTACGGCTCCCGCTCGAACAAATCCATCCATCTTGATAATTTAAGTTGTGCTGTAACACATTTTGTTTGACGTAGCGGAAAAACTTGAAAAGGAATGTAATTTTGCAAATTGTGTATCACGACGCGATCCCTTCAGGGCTTTCGTTTGAGAACACTTTTATACATTTGTTATTTATGACTTATTTGATATCATATATTTAACGAAGATGTCTATGAAATTCTAGAGTAATTATTTTCTTACTAGCTTTTGAAATGTAATATTCATTTACTGAACTAGTTATTACTTAATAACCTAAATGGAGAGTGTAAATTGAATTTTGGTTACAGGTTTCATGATTACTTATTGTTTTGGCAGATTGGAGGTCTTGTACTGTAAGTGTGTGTAAAAGTTACATAGCAGTGTAGGCGTTTGTAAAACTTCGTAGCTATCTACGACATTCTACAAACGCCTACGCTGCTATGAATGTTCTTTAGAACACAATACGTAACAAATTCCTGTAGCAAATAGTGTCAATTTACCAATCAAAATAAACAAATATTACGTGTTATGTAATCTATCACGTTTTTTTTTCGATTAATGAATTATTCAATTTGATAGGTAAATTAATAATGATTAAAGTATTATCTTACACACTATAAATAATAGTTATGTTCTACAATTTAATTAAATGTACTGAGTCGTAGAAAACGTACTTTAAAGTCAAGCCTACATGATAATGTAGACCATCTACGATATAGTACGTACTTTGTTATAAGATAAACCTACAATATCCTACAATAAATTTATATTTTTTTGGAACCCGGAAAATAAACTCTGTAAATATAATAAGAAGGAAAGTCAATATAAAATCCGCCCACGGTAATGCCCAGTTGTTTAACCTTTAGTACGCTTAGCACGATTTGCAACCATTTCCAGTTTTAACGCTTTATGAATTCGTAGGCAACGAATTTCAGTAGGTACTTGAACTTTTACCTATCTGGGTTATATCTGCTATTTTACGAGTAACTAAGGCCAACTTGGGAATACGGAATACTTAGAATACAGTTTAGCTGTAATAAATTTAAATGTTAAGACTTTCTTGTTATGCTTAACTTCTTCAAGTCTACTGAGATTTTAAGTAAATGTTACTTTTTATTTGATGATGACAGAAGTGATATTAAAAAGTGTTAATAAGTTGTACGCCGAGTTGCTCTGCGAGCAGTAGAGTTCATGAGTGATTTTGATATTCAAAACACCTTTTGTCCACAGATACAACAAGCATTTATAGGTGTGGGTAGTGGACATACTGTATTGTGTCTATAGACAAGCACACCTTATGTCATAAAAGAAGGTTGATTGATTATTTTTCTAATCTTAAAAATAAGATTGTGTTCGAGATGAAACAATACTATACTGGCAGGACACAGTATTTTTTATAATTTGGTTGAATAGCTACCTACCTTTATGTTGAAATTATCTTGCCAAGTACCTAAAGATAAGTTTTAGCTGTGGTTAAATGTCTAGCCCATCATCTCGATAACTAAACCTAGAATGCCAATTGTTAGACCGAAACTATGGATTTTCTGTCATAAAATTGTACAGCACTCAACCTAAACAAATAACAATTTTCACTGAGTTCATGGAAATTAAAATGCTGCAAGCGAACCGAACATTTAACTACAAATATAACTCCATGATTTCATGAAGTAGGTAACATTATTCCGACTACTGCAGTATAATATAAGTTTTCTGGAATACGTTCTTGTTTACTCAGCGTGAGTTTAAAAACGTTCGTCGCCGTCGAATGTGGCGATATCCTCGGATTCAGTTCATAACTCTCGCGCCGATGGAGGCGCCAGATATTGGGATGATAAAGTGCGGATTATGTCCCCCAATGCCCCCTATAAACTGCAAAGTTCAATTAGATCGGTCTGCCGAGGAAATTGGAGATTAAATTGTAAGAGTATCGAACCATAGGCTGTGGGTGTGGTGTGTAATCAATTAATGACTATAGGCAATCTGTATATATATACGAACGTAACAGTGTACGTTTGCCATACTTCAGGAGGTTCATTGTACTTATTAGTGAAGAACTTTTTCTGTAATGGGCCTAGTCTTGAACTCGCGAACAATATTTTTCAAATTAAAAAATCCATAGATCAAAATGGTTGAATAGATTTCGTTTGAAATATTTTATACGAAAACTTTTGATTATGTGATACTTTTTAACTTTCTCGATTATGATTACCTTTCATATTATGATGATGATGATGATGTTAGCCTGTAGTGTCCCACTGCTGGGCAAAGGCCTCCCTCCTTTTATTATAAAGTAATAAAATGTATCTTATTTTATTGCGTCTGTTGGATACTAAATTCTCCGGAAAAATCTATAGATTTGCTGATTTTTTTACTATTCTAGGTTTGGTCCTATGTAAATTGACTATGTAATTTGACTAGCCTTGTGGCTCAGTTGGTAGTGTGTTTACGTCTACCTGCTGAACTGAAAGGTCATGGGTTCAATCCCCACCCAGGGCAAACATTTGTGTGATGAGCATGGATGCTTGTTCTGTGTCTGGGTGTTTCTATGTATCTTATGTATATATTTACAACAACAAAAAAAAAGTATATATGTATTCTATCAGCCATCTAGTTCCATAGTACAAGCTTTGCTTAGTTTGGGCTAGATGGTGTTGTGTGAAATGTTCACAAATATTTATTTATTTAAATAAGCCAAGATCGCTTTTAATACCATAAACATTGCATTAAGATAGGTGTTATTAAACTAGGTAACCAAGCGAAGTAGTAGGTAGGTAGGTAGTAGGTAGGTAGCCAAGTATCAGCTGGAAGCTTTAGAATCAGTGGACCGGCGAGCTGTGAGGTTAATCGGTGACGATAAACTAGCTGCCAAGAAGCTACTTAGTCTCGAGCACCGCCGTAAAGTAGCATGTCTGTCTATGTTCTACAGGATTCATTTCGGGGAATGTGCGCAAGAGCTTCACGACCTAATTCCACCCTCCCCATTTCACTACAGGACTAGCAGAAAGTCGGCGAATTACCACCCATTTCTCGTTGAAATGCCAAAAATCCATACTCAGCGATATCGATCCACATTCCTGTTGCGTACTGCACAAGAATGGAATTCGTTGCCGCCATCTCTGTTTCCTGAGACCTACAATCTTGGAATTTTCAAGGCTAGAGTGAATAGATATCTTCTAGATCGACGAGCTCCATCCTCGGCCACACCGTCGCTTAACATCAGGCGAGTTGGTGGTCAATCGTAGATCTATCTTCTATAAAAAAAAAAAAAAAAGGTATAACATCAACACAATAAATATTGGTAACAATTAAAAATATGTATAAAATCAGTTATTTTTTTTTATGATGACCAAATTTTTTATGTCTGACAGTAAAACATGTTGCATGAAACTGCGTTGAAATATTGAGAGGTCATTTTCAGAATAAATCACTGGGAAAATAAATGTCCTGTTGTAGGAGATGTTGATGTTGAAGGTAGTAAATCTTCCATCCCGCTCACGCATATCAACATTTTGTTGAAAAACATTTATCAAATAAAGTAACAAACATTTATTGTATGGAACTGCATATATATATATATATATATAGCTTAAACAAACTACCAGTTGGCAGTGAGCCTAGTATGACAATGCCTATGCGTATACTTATATGTATAATGATATACTTTTTTTGTAGTAATAGATTTACTACAAAAAACTTACGTAACTTACTTAAACTTACTACGTTTGACCATCGACTGGCCTTATGGTAAATGACGTTGTGGCTGAGACTGAAACAAGTAAACCTAGAAGATATATATTCGCGCTAGCCTTGAAAATTCCAAAATTATAAGTCTCAGGAAACAGAGAAGGCGACAGAGAGTACCTGCGCAGTATGCATCGAAAATATTTATTTAAATATAAGAGTGAAGTTATTACAAATGTTTACCTACTTATATTTAGGCATCTTATTCGAAACTTTCACAAAACTGTTCTCTGGCTGTCTTTGTTTAGCTTCCAAACATATTAAAGTCACCTTTGTTTATCCGTTTTAGGCAACCTTCCTAAAGTATTCCGATATTATTTCTATGCCTAAACAAATGTTAAAAGAAATAGCGCTAAAGAATAAAGGTAAGCTAAATAGGTAAAGAAGAGTAAATAACATCTATGAATTTTGAAGATTACTGTTATTCTGTCGCTTTGGTAGGTCTTTAAATCTACATTTAATATTTTGTAAGATTGTTTGTCTGATAATTTTTAGAATTACTGATCTGATTCCAAAAACTTTCTTAGCAAGCTATCATAATTGACTACTATAACAACTATGGGCTATGATTAGGCTTGTAGGCGATCATATAGAAACGTACCCACATACATACATAGCACTCGAAAAACATAAGCCTCCTTCTTACGCGGTTGGGTAAAAATAATAGGAAACAATCAGGCGCGAGGAAAGCGAGCGCGATAATTATTGAACCTGTTTTTCAAATTCTAGTAGTGTTTTTATAGTAATAAAGCATAGATAAAGCATATTTATTTCTCGTATTAGTGAGTCCACAGTATTTCTATGTTAAAGTAGTAAAAACAATGAACCTTTAGATGGTTTTTAAAATTAAATCTTGGAAAAAATTTGATTTATTGATCTTGTTAGCGTGTCCTAGGTTTTTGTGGCCCAGATGAACCAAACAAGTATCTGTGTTAAGAGAAAAATGAAACACTTACCCGACAGGGATAAGAACAACTTTTACGTTATTCATTTTTTTCCGAAATTTTTCCAAATTTTTATCAAATTTTAGGTATTCATATGCTAATTTGCTGTTAATGTTGTCACATTTAGAGTTTTTTTGTACGCGTACGAAGTCATGGGCAAGAGCTACTATAAAATAATCAGATCTATGAGGTAAAATTGTTGGGAGATAGCGCCGATCCTTTGGTCCGAAAAGCTCGTTATACTAGCGATGGGCAAAAACGGGCGAAATCTTAGAAAATATTTTTTTCTTTTTTTGTAAATTAGCCTCAGGGTTGCATTAAAGGCCAGTAGCGGCGCCGAAAGCGCCGCAAGACGGCTATTAAAGGAGGCTGTATTGCAAAACCCACTTTCAAACAATGGTCTATTCTATTGTAGAACGGTCAGGCGGAGGGAGAGGGGCGGTGGCGTCCGGCGGGCTACGCTGGCACATGATTATAAATTCAGCGGACCATTATTCACAATTGGCTCTCGTACGGTACTGACAGCTGGCCAGATAATTCGTTAAGTCCTAAACTGTGGCTGTGCGCACACGATAACGTGTGGCGGGATTCGACACAAGCTATACCTCGAAAGACTAAAACCTGACACCGTTCTACGTAAAAATAATTGAGAGAGAAGTTGCAGTACACTATTTATATAGAGAAAACTGCATATGTACTCTGCTGCGACTATTTGTATAGTGTTTTTTTTGTGCAAGTGTAATTTTCTTAGTTATAATTTAATTATAAACTTATATTTCCATACAACGTACACATATTTGGCATGTAGTTTTTAAGGACTTTCTTTAAGTAATAATCACAGAATATTTATTAAAAAACATTGGGTTAATGGTTTGCGAAATTTTGTTATAAAACCCAATATATTGGATTCCGTGAGTGAATTGGTTTCTTCTAGGTAAGCGCGCTCCATCGTTGAAGGCAACGTTGTTTAACATCAGACAAGTTGGCGGTCAAGCGCAAACCTATTAATAGATAAAAAAAGTTACTGTTACGTCATACGGTCCACACGCGAAGTGTAAAGACGCTTCACTAAAATTTATCACAACCAAATCGAAGACGCTTTGGAGAAAGGTCATGTCAAAAGTACCTACAAATGATCTGCATATAGATGCAGGACGTTTGTTCTACTTCCAATAGCGTTTTCATTGGAAAACACTATTGGAAGAAGCGAAAGACGTGTGTAAGCACAGATCTTGTTTTATGATCTGTGTGTGTTAGGATCGTAGCAAGTGGATAGATATATTTGATCTCTGCGTACCCCAATGGGAACTAGTATTTGTGTTAAAAGAAAGACTTTTAAGCTATAAAAATTATAAATACCACTATTTGAATGCGTTGATGGTCAATTTATAATTCTTAATTAAATTTAAACATATGACAGATATATATTTTTGTAATCTCCTTTTAATATTTTTCATTTTCATACCCTACTTGATTGGTTTGGTTTACAGTTAAGCCCCATAACTCCGCAATTTTGATTATTGCTTTAAACAACTATCTAAGGACACTTGGGTTAATGAGAAGAATTTAACAATACTTTAACAGTAGAAATCCATCTAACCGTTTGAAAGATACGAGGTAATATTATATTTACATTACAAGATACGCGCGAAAACATAACCCTTCCTCGGCAGTCGGGTAAAAAGGAGTAATCGTAAAATCGATTCAAATACATAGATTTTTAAAATCATATCCCTCGTTTTTGAATAGTCGGGTATCAGTGTACAAGTATGGATGTAGAAACCGCACTCCAGCTTTATGCACTGCAGGTGTGAATGTGCCTTTGTGGGAACTGGGACGCTGCTTTTTACATGTACAGAGCTGCACAAAATTATAAGTCTTCATTAAATGCTTGCAGGGAAAATGTCTAGTCTTAGTTTAGCTGACTGTGCTACTTATTGTAATGTTATATTAATTTTGTTTGTTGTTTTAGACTGTGTTATAATAAAGTACAGTTTGTACTAGTATTGATATTTAGATGAAGTCAGACTTTTAAGAACTTGCCGTATACGTTTATAGCTTAAAGTTTATAAAAAAATTGTGGCTCTTTTAGAAGTAGGCCTTGCGATAGCATCAATAGGTAAAACATAAATTAATTATGCTTAATAGTTCACTATATGCCCGCTACCACTAGAGGACGCACTTGTTCTATGTACCATCATACAAAACTTATAAGTAAATTAGTCATTTGTCAGTTTTACGTCACCTCCACATTTTAAAAAGGAGGAGGCTCCTTTTTTTAAGAAAAAGGAGGAGGTAATCAATTCGGTTGTTTTTATTTTTTAGGCTTGCTATCTTATAAGCCTTTCATTTATAAAATTATTATTTTTATTTCAAAGGATATGATTTCAGATTGTAAAGTTTGTAAAATTAATTTAGTAGTTACTAGTTTTTAAAACGAAATAACTAGAAAAAATATGTCATTCAAAGAAACGAAATTGCGTATTTGAAGTTGATTGTACTACATATAATCATTATATTTATTATTTACACACAGACACCCGTTCATTTCGTTCAGTCTGCTAGGTACACAATTAAAGACAACACAGAGGCTTATAATTAGCTGGCACATCATTTAGAGTTAGATATTTTAGGCCATTATTTATATTTTATAAGTTTATATAAAATACAGTTACATTTATGACGTTATTATCACATAATATCGTTGATTACATTCAAATGCTTTCATATTATTAGATTGCTGGTAAGCCATTTCCTTACGTAGCACTGTTTCATAAAAGAAAATACAAAACCGAAAGCTTTCAGACGAGCGTTTTTCTATTCGTATTGTTTTTTTAGTGATTCTATTTGCAAGTGATGTGGAGTGTAAATGGAGAGTAGCGCGAGCGCCGCGCTGCTGGCCCGAGAGGGAACACACGTACTCATTAGGGAATCGGGTTAGACTTCGCTTAAAGTTTGTGTGTTCACCTGTTCACCTAGCGCTTGACGGTATACGACATCCTGGTTTCACGCAGGTAACGTGTTCTTTCTATGACTGCATATTTTTACCCGACTGCGCAATTGTGTTTTAACCGGCTTCCGAAAAGGAGGAGGATCTCAATTCGTCGGAATCTTTTTTATTTATGTTCTCCGATTAATAGAAGACACCTGGACCGATTTCAATAATATTTTTTTGTTTGAACGTGTATACTTTCCAGGTAACTAGTCTTGTTTTGAAAAAAAATATTGTAAATCGGTTCAGTATTTTGGTTTTTATAACAAAATAACTGGAAAAATATGTCATTCAAGTAAACACACAACACACAAATTATATAGTTGTATGTGGTTTTGGCAAGAACGTCATTGAAACAAATTGTCGCTTTGTTTTATTTAAGTGGTAGAGATATATCATTATACAAGTAAGTTACTTGTATAATTGAAGTAACTATATTAAAAGAACTAGTATATACTTATATATAAATAAACTACTATAAAACTAAAATAAACAAGTTTAAATATCCGCCTGCAAAAAAGAGGTTTTTGCAGGGAGAGAGGTTTAATTACTTAGGCTGTATATAGGCGCTCATATAAAAACATACATACCTACATAATATGTACATACATACTTACACTCGACAAATATAACCCTCCTTCTTACGCAGTCGGGTAAAATAACCTTATGGGGCTGACTTTGTCTGCCACCACTTGTTACAGCCATGTTTTGTCTGTTCATTTTGCAAGCGCCAGTTAAAAGCTATATGTAATATTGTGGAGCGAGAGCGATGCGCCCCCATGCTTGCTCGTTAGGAAATCCGGTTAGACACGCCGCGCATGGTTAGAGTTTGTGTGTTTTTACGGCGCGCCTGACAGACGATAGACCATCCATTTTTGTGCAGAATTCTTGTTCTTTTATGACAGATTCCCTTTATTTTGTAAAATGTTAGAATTTGTTTATGTTGTACTGTTTTTTTTTTAACTTGCAATGCAAAACGAGAGGTGTTATTAGCTTGACGTCTGTCTATGGCATCGCTCGCAGCTCCAAAACGAATGAACAGATCTTCTAGTTTTTTTGCACAGAATTCGAGACCCTCAAGTTTTGTTTTTTTTTTTTAGTTGAAAGAAGATTTGATCAAGAGTTTGCGTAGCTTCTTCAGTTTCTACAGAAACGTTCAGACGTTTTTTTATGTTGGTTTTAGGGTTCCGTATTAAACAAGAACCTTTTTAACTTCTCCATGTCCGTCCGTCTGGCTGTCTGTCTGTTCGCGGGTTGGTTTTTGTACCAAAAAGCTGTAATTTGGCATATACTTACATATTAATTACGCCGAGAGAAAGTCGTTCGATAAAATCTAGAAACATTTTTTTTGGTATCTCCGCTATACGTAAACTGGGGATGAATTGTTTTTTCCCATTTACCCCATCTGTGTGGCGTATTGACTTTAGGGGCACTTGTCCAACTGCTTTGTCCAACTAGTTGAATCATGGACCTTTAATAGGGAGCAGTTGTTCGACTTTAAAAATAGTTGGTCCTCTTGAGAGTTCAGTTCCGTGGTCCAATTAATAAAACAAAAATACTAATTAGCGCAATAACCGAAGAATTTATTTTTGATAAGGTTATCAGGTTATATGTAATTTAAAAATAAAACTCCACTATTAGGAAAACTGGTCGGTGTAGGTAAATAACGAGGTAATTTTGAAATATGTAGGGTGTGCGAAGATTATTTTTAAGGTTCCGTAGTAAACAAGGCACCCATAAAGTTAGTCCATGTCCATCCATCTCTCTATCTGTTTGACCGCAGCTTGGCTTTAGTACTATTAGAACTAAAAAGCAGTAATTTGTTGACATGGACGTACATGTCGTACATATTAATTAAACCGAGAAAGTCATGGAATTAAATTTCACTAGTGTAATGCTACTTAGAACTAAAGTTCAAACTACTAGACTAGTGTCTTTGGACTATTTAAGTTTAAAAACTTAAATAGTCCAAAGACACTTCTGTTGTCATTCTAATATAGTCATCATCATCATCTCAGCCACAAAAAGTACATTATTGGACATAGGCCATGTCTATGGATTTCTAAAAAGACCGGTTGTAAGCGGCCTGCATCCAGCGTCATTCTAAAATATTGCACTTTTAGTATCGTAATTTTTGATATTTTGTTAAAAATATCCTTCAATCCGGAGTTTGATATTGTGTGAATAACACGCTCCTGAAATTTATATTTAATTATGGCTTCAGGATCCATCGCAAATTGCTATCTTGTTTAATATCGGGCAGGATATGGTCAGTTGCTTACGCTATACCAAGCACAAGTTCGGTCGTGCATGGAGTACTGTTCGCACATTTGGGAAGGATCTGCTAAATACCAGCTTGAGGCGTTGGAGACCATTGAGAGGCGTGCTAAGAGACTCATTAATGACGATTCCCTTGTCCGGATTAAACTTCAAAGTCTGGAGCATCGTCGCAAAGTAGCTAGTTTATCGGTTTTTTATCGCATACGTTTCGGTGAGTGTGCGTCTGCTTTGCATGATCTCATTCCCTCATGCCTTTTTTCTATCGGACTGTAAGAAGCACGAAAAGCGACATCGTTACATGGTTGATATTCCGAAAACACGAACGAAACGCTTTGGCTCCACTTTTATTGTGTGTATCGCCAAACTGTGGAATGCGCTTCCTGAATGGGTCTTTCCGAACGGATATAAACTAGGTGTTTTCAAATCGCGAGTGAATAGGTTTCTTCTAGGCAAGCGCGCTCCATCGTAGACCGTAACTGTCGCTTAAGACCGGGTGAGTTGACGGTCAAGCACAAGCCTATTTTGGAATAAAACAAAAACGCAAATTTGAAATAGTTGAATATATTTATCTCCCTAAAGTAAAGTGAATATTCAGAGAGCGAGTGAGTTAGTGGCCACTTTTCAGTGTTACTTGTGCTGACTCGTTTGTGAATTATAGTTAGTCTCATCACTAGAAGTTTGTGGACCAACTGTAATAATGCAATGTTGTCTGCGTAGGTTGGCCAGTAAATTGTAGGTTTTTAATTTACGAATCTGTGGTTTAGGTCACTGCCAAGTGCTAACATATTTCTCATGTTTTATGTAATAACAGCTCTTGTTTGTAAAATAAAACCGGACAAGTGCAAGTCAGACTCGCCCACCGAGGGTTCCGTACAAACTAATAGATAAAAGAGGGACATCGTATTTTTTTATATTTTCTTCTTATACCGAAAAATATACATCGTAAAAATATTTAAAAACCTGTTTTAACTTATGCTAATAAAGCTCTTTCATATGATACCCCACATGATACGGTTAAAGAACTTTAAAATTTGGACTCTCATTGCGTTCACTTGCGTAAAGACACTATTTTTTTGTGATTAAATTAAAAATTTCCAGTTTTCGGATTTTTTCTTATATGTGTACTCTAACACAATGCTTCTTGCCAAATTTCATAGTTCTAGGTCAACGGGAAGTACCCGAGTGTCGAAAAGTGCATTTTTTACGACATATTCGGCTGTAACTTTTTTTTATGAAAACTGAGAAATTTGATTTTTTCTTTCTGTAGCAAGATACTATGGATTTGCGTATATGGTATTAATTTTAATGCGATATCTTCACGCGTTCCCGAGATACGGTCTTGATACCCGGACAGACGGACAGACGGACCACAAAGTGATCCTATAAGGGTTCCGTTTTTTCTTTTGAGGTACGGAACCCTAAAAACAAGTAAAATAAATCATGGTCAAGTTTCAACTAAGTAGTGACAGTAAAGTCGTGATCACTTAATTTTATGCATCTATGTAGTTTTACCGACGACACCATCTGAAAAGACACGATTTTTCAAAAATAGAACAGTGGCCTAAAAAAAATTCCGTTCCCACCAAAACTTTCTATCATATTTTGTAAGGCGAATGGAAGCAGTGAAATAATGAATGTATGTCAGACAAACAGACATAGTAGATGGAGCATGCGATTTCATTTATATGAAAACCTTGCGTGCCACATTTTAGGTACCGACTGTGACGTCACACAAACGATTTTGTGATGGAATGTTCCATCCGCGCGAAATCTATTCAACCCAATGCATCCGCGCGCTTGTACGCTAGTAACTAGTTGACAAAATATCGAATCGGAAGTATATATCACCTGAAATTAAATAAATCTTGGTTGTCAACTGCAATTGTTATCGTACTTGTTGACACGCTAGGTACTTGGAGTACCTATCTATAGAAGTCTATGGTCAGTGAGTATATCTACAAGATGTAAGAGTAAGTATCGAATATACCTACTTATGTGGGTTAATTATATATACTTTTATACCTATATAACCGAAAATCATGACCATCTCTCTTGGGAAGTCAGATATAAACCGACGATATTTACCCTATGTAACGACGAATCCTGTGGATACCTTAATAACTCATTTAAACACTTATTTGCAGTATAAGATCTCTACTCCTCAATCTACCTAGGCCGTTAATTGAGTTAAAATGGGAAATTAAGTTATTTTTCGCAATAACAAACTTTAATTTCAACTTACTAATTAGTCTTCCTTTGAAATACAGGATAACTTTTGACCCGACTACGCAAAAAGGCGGGTTTGATTCAAACTGTCTGAAGTATGTTTATCGGATATATTTTGGTGAGTGTGCATCTGATCTGCATGATCTTATTCCCCATGCCTTTTTTCTATCAGCCTGCAATAACTGGATTAAAACGTTTTAGATTAAATGAAATTTAATCTAAAACGTTTTAATGATTACATTTAATAAAAGTTTTTCCAAATAGATATAGTCTGGGGTCTCTTCAAGCTTCGCCGAGCGGGTTCCATCATAGATAGCAACAGTCAGAGGTCAAGCTCAACCCTATTATTGAATAAAAAAGGTGTTTCCTATAAACCCATAAATTACTGACACAATTTTGACAAACGATTCAATCAATCGATACGTCTTCACACACTATTTCATAGGCTAGATGACAGTAAACACTTAATATGTTGTTATTTTATTTTATAAATTAATTTGCCCTAAAAAACGATGTACGAGTAAATAGTGTTTTTAACGAAAGATAATTTACACAATTTAAAATTCTCAATACATACCTACGGAAATGTAACTTGGCAGGACTAAAGTCGCATGGTAAAAATTATCAATAACAAGTATCTATATTAAAAGAAAAACAAAATACCCGACTGCAGAAAAGCGGATTTTGCATTCAACTTACCGACTTCGTTATGCTTAATACACTGTTGTGTATACGTTTATTGTGAGATAGGAGAAAGTAGGCGTAACATTACAACAACAAAAAAGATTATAAATGCGTATTCTTTAGAAAAAGTTTAATAAAATTACTTATTTCTTACGACTTCTTACTTCTAAACTCACCTTTGAATGTGCCCAGCTACTGAATAACCTAGGCTCTTCCAACACGGTGACCCTGGCCTGGGTCCCTGGGCACTGCGGCATCAGCGGCAACGAGTCTGCTGATGAGCTCGCAAGAGCTGGTTCGGAGAAACAACCGATTGGACCCGAGCCATTCTGTGGTATATCCAAATGTAACACATACGGCGCCCTAAAGGCCAGAGGAAGGGACCAGGCTCTCAAGCTCTGGAGAACTAGCTCCGGCCAGAGGCACTCCAAACTGCTTATAGCAGGCTTCACTGACAAACTGTCCAGAGAAGCACTACAACTAAGCAGGGCTCGTATAAGAATCCTGACCAGAACCCTAAGCGGGCACTGCAAGCTTAACAAACACCTCAACACTATGGGATTGGGTGAACTCAAGGCTTGCAGATTCTGTCACACGGATGATGAAACACCCGTACATATCCTGTGTGAGTGCGAACCGTTGCAGCAGAAGCCGGCACCTCGGAGGCCACATAATCTCACCCGAAGAGATTAAAACCTCCTCCCCCAAGGCCATCACTGACTACATGATCGGTATAGGACTTGGGGAGGTGCTGTGATCCAAAGGGGTTGTCACAATAGATCTGCAAAGGTCGCAGTGATGTGCCGGGGCTGCTATAGCCCGTTTGGCCTCCTAGGTTTTAAATAAATAATAAATAAAAATATTTCTTACGAAAAAGTTCATTGGCGATTACAAAAAACGCATTTTTTTGCGTGACTAATATTATTATTACAAAAAATATGACCAATGTCATTCAGGGAGTGGAGATGAATCTAACGACACCTTGCACATCAAAATCGGTCAAGCGGCTTAGGCTGTAGGCGATCATATAGAAACATACACACATGCCCACATACATACATACAAACATACATACACTCGAAAATCATAACCCTCCTTCTTACGCAGTCGGGTAGTAACTAAATTCAAAGGTTTGTGATGATGTGAATACGTAGCAAGCCTTTGGGTTCTTTTGTACTTAGGAAAAATATAAAAGAATCCAAAGGTTTATTTATTTAGACCATCATAGAAAGTTACACTAAATCTTACAATAAAATCATAGCAATACCTAGAGAATGTTAAACGTAATATTCAATGAGAGGCAGCCACATCATGGTTTTGATTACGTGATAAACTCGAGTATGTCTGCTATTATTATTGTCATCATCTCAGCCACAAGAAGTCTACTATTGAACATAGACCTTCGCCATGAAGAAAAAAAAGACTGCTTGGAAGCGGCTTGCATTCAGCATATTCCTGCCACTTGTATGAGGTCTTTCTTTGGTTCATCTTGTAGCTGGTTTCTTACGCTGCGCTTGCCGGTGAGCGGTCTCCACGCGAGATTTTTTTGACCCAATCGCCCAACAGTTCTGTGTACTATGTGCCCTGCCCATTGCAATTTCAACTTGCTAATCCGCTGTACTATGTTGGTGATTTTAGTTTGTCTATGATCTCTTTACGAAGCCCTCCATAGTTCATTGCGTTATTTTGAGCGACCTTACTGTTAGGCTCATAGAGAGTGTCCACGTCTCATTACGTTTATAAACTAACATAATTTCTCGTAAAATTAAAAATATCAGTAAAGATTGTCACGTTTTAGTTTGTCAACCTATTACAAAACAGGCTCCTCCAACAAAACCTACAATTATATAACTTCGCGACGCCTGTAATTAGCTCATTCTCAAGTTACACGCGCAATTATTTACCAAGAAGCTCGATTAGGGAGAGTCGGACAACAGATAATAATGAGCCAGTAATAATCAAAGAGATGAGCGCTCAGAAGGGTAGCAATTACGAGTGATGGATTGTAGAACTTCTCCCAACAGAAATGACCCGATGCTTTAATATCGTCCTGTTTCTTTCCAACTGCGCCCGGTCATTTGTCACAAAGAAATTTTACGAATAAGAAAATTGAGAACAATCGGGAACTTGCATGATTTTGTTTTAATAACAGATTTAATCGTGATACTGGAAATATAATTAAAATTTCACCAAAAACTTTTAAGATATAAGTTATCGATTAAAGTTTTTAGTAGGGTATGCTTTGTTTTTTCCCCGCAATATTAGTGTTTTAATCATAGATTGTAGAAAAAAACATGTCTTTGGAATAGCATTTATACATATTCTAGTCCAAGAGCTCAGGGCCTCTGTTACTTATTTTGTGACGTACGAAATGTATCGTACTGATGTCAGACTTGTATAGACTCTGAAAGTATCCTCCTTTGAACAAATGATAACGCCTTAGAAATTGGTTCTTTGTGCAAGCAAGAGTGCTTGCATAAAGAACCAATTTCGAAATCTGAATCCGAAAACTGGACATTTTTAATTTAATCACTAACTTAATTTAACATGAAAGATGGGGCGGCCTTTAGTGTGTAGACATGTGTAGACACTCTTGCGCCGTCATATCTTCCTGGAACACAAAATAAGGCTGGTGCGGCGGCGGATTCCGTAGATAATCTCAAAAGGCGTAAATATACTGATTATATATTTGCGCCTTTTGGGGTCGAAACGCTGGGGCCGTGGGGACCGAGTGCAAATAAAATTTTGAAAGAGTTATCGGAACGACTGGTCGAGGCAACACGTGATCAAAACGCTGGTCTCTATTTGGCTCAAAGGGTTTGGCATTGCCATTCAACGTGGCAATGCTGTCAGCATTTTGGGTACGTTGCCTACTGGTAGTGGTCTCTTAGATTAAGTTTGTAAATATTATTATTATGTAGCACAAGAAGTGAAATTAAATGGCCCATAAAAGAAGCCTTTCAAATATAGCATTTAATCACAAAATTAAATTAAAAATGTCCAGTTTTCGGGTTTTTTCCTATAGATATGTGTACTATAACACAATGCTTCATGTTAAATTTAATAGTTCTAGGTCAACGGGAAGTACCCCATAGGTTTTGATTCCCTTGTGAGTGTCGAAATGTGCGTTTTACACGACATATTCGGCTGTATCTTTTTTTAATGAAACCCGAGAAAACTGATTTTCTTTCTGAGGCAAGATACTATGGATCTGCGTATATGGTTTTAATTTCAACTCGATACCTTCACGCGTTCCTGAGATAAAATTGATATTGAATTAGAATTGACGATAGAATTGACACCCGGACAGACGGACAGATACACAGACAGACAGACAGACATACGGACAACAAAGTGATCCTATAAGGATTCCGTTTTTTCCTTTTGAGGTACGAAATCCTAAAATACAAAAAATATCTCGGAATCCTACTTTAATGACCCGAATATTACCATCCGCGATTGAAAAACTACTTATGCAAATTAAAAGTCTGATTTATAACCCCAGCTTTGTTCGCATTCGGGTTCTACTTTATTTTACCCTTTTGCGGAAAACGTACGAACGTTTCGGGTAACTTTTGAGTGGGCACAGTCTTATCGATTCTTTACCTTTCAACAAGGTCAAGTCCTATAGAAATAATGATTATAAAGAGACGAGGTCGACAAACTGCACACATAATGACTTCTATTAGAGCTTTATTGTTGTTTTGTAGACTGCGTTTTTACGCCTTGTATTTAGTGAACTGAATAGCTTCAATAAGAAAATTTATGTTTGTGTTGTAGTTGTGTTTTAGAATTCAAGTCTTGCTTCTTGGTAATAATACAATAATATATGTATAATGTAAAGGTACTTACATAATTATTTGTGAGTAACTTGATGAAAGTCTTCATTTTCCATCACAGTGTCGCTTAGTTACTTATTAACTGCAAAATTATTATAGGTAGTAAAAAACGTATATGGCACTATTTCTATATGGCATTCTAACCATATCTATTCGGAAGCATTTTAAATATAGACATTACATTAAATCCAGTCCAGCAGATCTCTAGTATGCGCTTATCAAATAACAACATCTTGATTTTTATTGTACTCTCAGATAAAAATAAAATATCCCGAGTCAGAAACTTCCTAGTTCTATCTGGAATCGATGTCCCATTGTATCGACGGCGTCTCATTTTCATTTGTTTCTAAATTAATTGAAAAAAAAAGGATCGAGATCTTGAATGTGATCTACCAGGATTTGTCCGTTATACGTTTCTTTTTACTTTTAGCGGAAAAACAGAAAACCCTCGTCAAGACGGATTTGCTAACTAAAAAAAAGCTGTACAATTTGCTTTTATGTTATGTTGTGGTTCTTGATCAAGATGAAACTGTGTAAATATTTTTTGTTTCACCAGTCTCGCTAACTTATATCTTTTTTCTAACAAATGGTGTGAATGGAAAATAATGGATATTATTTTCACTAAAGATGGTTTTTAGATGTACCCTTGAGTTTGGTAGGAATGAGCATGAATGTGGAAGGAACAGTGAAACAATGAAGTAAAAGTGCATTTTCATCTTGTTTCCCAGTGAAATCACTATCGATTTACTGTGGTGTGAAGACAACTTGCCGCAAATTATTTTGCTTGGCTCTGTTCGTGACTATGATATGTACCTATAAGCATACATAGCATATTTATTTATAACTTCAAACATTTGGGAGGTTGAATATTTGAAAATGCACAAAACGTGCGACCCGAACATATCAAGGTGGAAAAAAGAGTTAAAGTTTGAAATAAACGAGAATTTAGTAACTATTTAAAAGTGTATTTCAAATTCTGATTTTACGTGCAAGTCAACTCGGACGTGTTACAGAATATTTTTCTTATAAAAAAATCAAATAGCTACGCAGCGCAGTTTAATACAATAAAGTTTACCAACCGTATAAACTAGGTACCACTACCACTGCCTATTAGTAACGAAAAAATAAGCGACTAGAGAAACACATCTTACGCTATCCAAATCCAAAAGGGTCCGTTATCCTGTTAAAAGTCAGGGCACCTCTAGATGACTTGTCAAAACACAAACCCAAATTAGAGGCTTTTTCGTTTACAAATCTCCCATGACAAGGGTTGCCCTCAAGCAATAGCACCCACCTACTAGAAATCTACATAAATAGTACGCATATCCAGTAGGAATATCGTATTCAAAACATTTTACCTTTCTATGGATGTCATGAAAAATACACGCCGACTTTTACCGAGTAGAAGATTCAAGAAACATTTTGTCACGAACAAAAAATATTGAAAGTGGAAGTATCATAAAATATGTAAAGCGAGCAGAAAACCCGACTTACAAAGTTTTATTATAGATATTTTCATATTATAGATATTTTTGGTTTGTGTATTAATCTAATAACAAATAATAATAATTATTATTTTTTAATTTTTCGCATGTGCATGATGCTGTCTACCTGACATTTGTACGCCTAATCGGCACAACATGATTTTAAGCGACTAAATTTAGTGTAACATCTTTTATGCACTTGTTGTATAAAATTCTCGTGTTGTATGCAAATAAATTATCTTTATCTTTATCTTTATCTTTATCTTTACATATAGTTCCAGTATGTAACCATAACACTACACTGCGCTCCAAAACGCAAATCGGATATGTGGAGTGCATGCCGAATGAGGCATGCCCCGGATTCAATTAACTAAGTATACCCACTACCGTCCCTGAGCGGCACAAAAATAACTGGGAATAATGAAAAGAGCATCAATTGTACTTGCTGCAAGACAGCTTCTCAATTGATGACTTAAAGTAATGGCATAATAAAAGAGCCGCTACTAAACCAATTTAATGATTGATTTTCATAATGTCGTAGAAAGTTTATTAAAAACAGATGTATAGCAATGAATGTATTGGTGACTTAATCTATAT
Organism: Lycia hirtaria; assembly: GCA_947563715.1. Classification (NCBI taxonomy): domain Eukaryota; kingdom Metazoa; phylum Arthropoda; class Insecta; order Lepidoptera; family Geometridae; genus Lycia; species Lycia hirtaria. The sequence continues at coordinate 29,765,221 of OX387384.1, forward strand.
AATGCTTCTTTTAATTGGCTACATTACAACACAACACACAAACATGTATTGTGTAATATTACTACTGAATGGTCAATAATTAAATCATGTGTGAAAAAACGAATTTATGGTGATATATTCCGCTTATTTCTAATTTTTGATAAAATTTAATAAATCTGGTGACTCAAATATAAACAAGCGTCATTCGTTGTAATATTATATGGAGTATATAAAGAAGTATTTTACGATTTTTTGAAAATTTTACTACGGCATTTTGTAGCGGCTTAGTGAACACATCTATCTAAATTTAAATTTATATAGTGCTCTGACAAACTAAGAAGGACTCTTTCTTAATTAAAAATTTCTAAAAATAGGTAGTAAATAGTAAAATTGTCTGAAACATACGGATAGACTGATAGATAGACATGGCCAAGGGCGGATCCAGCTTTGGCGTCAGGAATTCATTTTGAGTCAGCAATGGACCATGGGTATATGAGTTTTTGTTGAGTAATTGTAAGGGTTTCTTGCTAATAAAAACCCAAAAAAAAATATATGCTTGTTTACAGAAGATTTAAATTAGTATCCAAAAATAACCGATATAGAGAGATGGAATATTTGTAGAGTGACACGTCGATATTGACGCAAAGGGAATATTCAGCCGCAGGGCACCTTCATAAAGACTGGAAGTCGGCCAGAAGACGATAAGAAAGTTGTGAGTGGGCCGCGTCGCTGCCAGCCGCGATAAACTCCGAATATCCATCATACTTAATTACCTCACTCTTTTAACAGTTTAGAAGCTCGTCGCGAGTAAGAATTAACGGGTGCTTGTCACAACGCCGACTCTCGCTGTTTCAGCATTTCGTAGCTGATAAATTTTTAATTTTGACACAGCCACGGCTGTGTCTTGAATCAAAATTGTACGCATTAACTCGGTAACTCCGGGATGGAGTAATTAATTGTGTTAGTGGGAACGGAGATATAATGAGCCAAGGTTAAGAAGGGCTTCCTCTTCTTTTATGAGGAACATTTTTATTTTACTTTTTTTTAAATTATTTAGGCGTCGAGTTTAGAAGATATTTACTTTAGCCTTTTTAGTGTATAATTCACTACACAACACGGAGTGTAGGGGATATAATAATATTTAGTGTATAAAGCGTGTATAGTGTAATAAAAAGTACCTTTTCAACACACTTGCTCGTAAAGTGGCCCTTATTCAACCGTTTTTATGGCCGAAAAGTATCCTATTAAACACGCGTGCTTTTGACTTTTCTATTACGCACTAGTGTCTTTTGTGCCAATGCAAGGGCACCTGCACGCGCATAATTAATTCAACCAATGCAAGGGCACCTGCGCGCGCACAATCTAAGCCTACTAGATTGTCAGAGTCCAATCAGAGATGAATACTTCTACCATAACATAACAAAAAGAATTCACTCGAAAATCGTACTGGCAACCGAGAATATAACATAAAGAAATAAAACAGGCACGAATATTGCAACCAAAGAGAATGAAATATGCTACAACTGAAATATCTGTTGATTTTTTGATATTGTTTCAATCAAAGACTTACAAGACTCCTAATGCGATACAAAATATTGTTCCAAAAATTTAACACCAAAATCAGGTGTTTGCTAATGACAGGTCACAAACGTCATTTAATCTTAAACGTCATCTCATCGCAATCACTTCTCAATTCTTACGGTGCCAAGATAGTGAACTGTGTTACACAATCTTGTAAAAATTACAAACTTCTTTAAAAAACTATGGAAAACATTATCACCTTCCAACAGTATAAAAAGCGAAATGAAACAAATTTTTACGTATTTGTAGCGTATGTTCGTGTCTCACCTATGACCACGGATGCTCCAGTGTTTGAAAAATCGGGTCTTAAATTATGTGAAATATACGCGATGAAATTGTTGAAATTTATTTCATTTCAATAAATAACATTCGTGAATATTAGTATAAAAAGCATTTATGCTTTTCATTTCATAAATTGATTTTATTATTTAAACAAATTACTGCAAAGAATTAGAGATGGGTCGATGTAATATAAGTTATCGATAACAATTATTATTTTTACGGATTTCAAAAAGGAGATTATCAGTTAGCTTATATTTTTCTTATATGTTACCCGCATGATTTCGTCATTTAAATTGATTTAAAATTCCTTTCAAATCTCAAAATCGGTCAGTAGTTTGGTTTTTAAAACAAAATTGCGAATTTTGAAGTCGGTTATTCTAGTTTTGTAAACTATAATAATTATGATATGTGAATCATCATCATCATCTATGATCATGATATGATCATAAGAAGTCCACTGCTGGACATAGGCCTCCCCCATGGATTTCTATAAAAGCCGATTGGAAGCGGCTTGCATCCAACATCTTTCAGCCACTTGTATAAGTTCATCTGTCCATTTCGTGGCTGGTCTTCCTACGCTACGCTTGCCCCATTGGCCATCAGTTCTACGTTCACTGCCACTTTAACTTGCTAATCAGCTGTGCTATGTCGGTGACCTTTGTACGTGAAACATGGTATTTGATTTTATGATGAATGTTTATTTTTTTTTATTCTTAAACTAACACAGCACCATGCTAACTATTCTGTTTAGATTTTCTAGTTGATTGAGTTGGCGAAGTCAAAATGATCCTTGGTGGAAACCGAATTCTCGCTTAACAATTTGTTCAGTGAATTTCCACAATAAATGTAAATACATAACAAAAACAGGGCGCCAGCGTTTACAACATTGAGCAAATACCTTCAAAATTACATTAATAACATTTATTCAAATTTAAATTTATAGTCCCATAGAGAAGTCGGAATCACAGAATGTTCAAACATGTATTTTTTATTGAAAGTATTTAATATGGTCTACTATTATGGTTAATAATGAATTTTTAGGTCTTAGTTGAGAAATGTAGGGGGGGGGGGGGACACAACTTTTTAACTTTAGCGAGCTATATATCTCGCACATATCACATCTGAGACACGATAGGGTGGGGGTTAAAAAAATGATCCAGTCTTTATTATATACATGAAAAACCCAATCTCTATTTTTAATTTTTTGAAAATTCTACTACGGCATTTTGTAGCGGCTCACAAAACATAATGATGTATAAAAATTTGTTTTTATAGGGTTAATAGTCTCCGAGTAAAATGACTGTGACATACGGACAGACAGACAGACGGACATGACGGAATCATAAGGGTTCCCCGTAGTTACTACGGAACCCTAATAAAACGATGTTTCTTGAAACATTACAAAAAAAACAAAAGAAAAAATTGGTACCTATAATTACTTATCGATATCGATACTTTAATACCTCTTGGTCTATCTCTGGCTTAATGTCATTAGGTTTTTTTTTATTTATTTCAGTATTGCCAGTATATGTTTTCTCAATTTCCCTGTATCATTTGTATTTACCTATACTATATTGTTTGTAAATAGGTGTGAAAATTTATTTATTCAGTAGAATTTAATCAAATTAATTTGGTCCATTACTGGTGCTACGAATTAACCATTGACATACCTACTTATCTAAGTATTGTGATAAATCCATTAGATTTCGAGAGGCAGTAATGTGTTAATGAATACGGAGGACAAAAAATAGTGCTACGTTAACCACAATGTAGGAACTCTGCTATAATAAAATAAACATTGCTGTTTTATCCTATTTTCAAAAATGAAGTTCCGAATGAAATAGCTGGGCGTGGACCGTTGCACTCCAACAAAAAAAACGTAATATATGTTTACCTGACTGTCAACTGATGCGAAAGCAAAAAGAACCTTCGTGATCTTAACCTACATTATGTACACATTTATCACGCACACACACACACACACACACACGTATGTTTCGCCGTAGCATAAAAATATAGTCTTTCCAGTCACAATTACTTTGACTATTATTCTTCTCAACAGATCGTGCAACTCAAAGTCCGTGTTAAGGCCGGCTTAAAGTTTACTAAAATAAAATATGACATATCAGACTCAAATTGAAATGAAATGAAGTTTATTGGAAAAAAATAACTGCGAATGACTTCTATTGAGCTACTGAATTCTTTTTTTATGAATGAGGTATTAGTCGATTCATTGCCGTTGTGACATCAGTTATATGACGTCACAATTTGTAAATTGCATGTATAAACTTATTTAATAAATACTATCATCATGAACTGTATTTTTTATTTACAAATAAAAATACATTAAACTCTTTTATAAGGCGGTAAAAGTGGCGCCGCTGCCTGTTTCGCTCGCACGCGGCGCCCATAGATATAAAATTATTTAAATTACTGATTTAATTTTTGATTTCAGATTTTCTTTCAGAGTCATAAGAACACTATTACAATGTATTAACAGTAGCTGTTATTATGTGATATTTTGACCGTGATAAACGTGTAACCGACAAAATTTTCACGTTTATACCTAATTTTCGGTCAAAATAACAAATATAATAATTTTATAGTTAAAAAAACTGAAACAACAGACTTCAAAGTTACTATTATTTCAGTTATATGATTGTATGAATCTTCCATGGACCATTCTGACTTTAATCATGATTACCCGATCAAATCGGGAGATATCCTTTTCAAAGGCAACTTTGTAGATAAATTTGGCAAATGGACGTGTATCTACGGTTAAAAATAAATTTATAAAAAAATTAAGTGTCAAATTGAAAAAATAAAATTGGCCCGAATTTAAAAGGCGGTTTGTATGGAGATTATCCTTCTGGGTCCTATGTAATAGGGCGAATTCTGTGGTTTCAATAATTAAATATTTCAGTTATAAACGGGTGTTTTTTCCTCGCAAGTACCAAATTTCGTTCAAATCCACCATGTAAATTGAATTGCGTCCATGAACCGTTTATATCTTAAATCTTAAAAAGTTCATGTCTTGAAAAGTAGTGAACCGATTTTGATAAAACTTACACTGTTCCCTAATCTGGGAGATACTTTATTTCAATAAAAAATATTGCAATACGACTTCTAATTTTTGCGTAACACATGGACAAACATACATACATATTATGTATGTATGTATACATACGCTTATGTATACACATACATTTGGACACGAGCTTAGAAGCCCACATAGACTTTTGTGAAAATTGTGCAATTCTAACAATGTTACATACATACATATCAATTTTTTTAAAGGTTTATTGTCAGTGTTTTATTTACACATCAAGTAATATACAATTAGTTATAAATATTTACAACTTCAAAATAAAATAACAATAATAATCTACAAAACATATCAAATTGATAATCTCCTTTTTTGAAGTCGATTAAAAAGTATACAATTAAAAAGTGACGACCTCCTAAGTAGACGTCCTGCTTTCTAGACCGTATGATAGTTGGACGTTTTGCTACATGGACGTCTAGTCTATTAGTCTTACAGCTCATTAGTCCTTTTATGTTGTTAGACGTTTTGCTACTTAGACTTTCTGATCAGGAAGGCTCATAACGATGAGTACAATTAAAACAAATGAATAAATAATAATGTAGGTATATCTTTTGTCGCATCTTTACAGGTCTAACACGGAAGGTAAAAACATATTTTTTAAATTACTTTTCAACTTTAAAAAGAAGTTATCATCATCATCTCAGCCATAATAAGTCCACTGCTGGACATAGGCCACCCCCATGGACTTAATAAATGATTAAGTCCATGGATTTGATTTTTGAAACAAAATAATTGGAAAAAATGTCATCCTTGCAAACGAAATTTACATAGGTATATTGAAGTCGGTTGTTTCAGATTTTTAAATTATATTTAATAAATAATTATTGCAAAAAATCTCAAAGATAGGACATACTTTATTTTCACTAATGGACGAAATAATATAATGACAATTTGTCTATTTGAAATGATAATCATGCTGAAGACAAAAATAAATCTGAAAGAACCTCATACCTACACTCATATATACTCAAAAATATCTCTATAATCAAGAAATAATAATTATAGTTTAAAAAACTGAAAAAAATAACTGACTTCAAAATGCGTATTTTGAAGTCAGTTAGTTTGTTTTATAATTTTTTTATTTTACCAGTTATTTTGTTACAAAAACCAAAGTACTGAACCGATTTTGATAATATGTATATGGGTGGTCGATTTTGATAATTTATAAGGGACCACCTCTGAAGTATAACCAATTGGCGGAGTAATCAGTGAACAAACATACAGTCGAATTGCTATCCTCCTTCTTTTCGTAAGTCAGTTAAAAATAACAGTCGTTCAGGCGAAACACACCCATTATGGTCAGTATAGTACATATGTACCTAAGGATATATCCCCCGTAAGCTATTTTTTTTTTTTTTTTTTTTTTTTAATATAAACCTGCCACTCCGGACTGGGTTGTCGTCCGGAGTCTTAACTAGCTAATATTTTTTTCTCTTCCATACTATTTCTCGCATTTACTACCTCTCGTAATTTCATTCTTAATCCTCGTTATCATACCTCATCTTTTATACTTTTGTTGCATAGCAACACTATCCAACTAGCTTCTAAGTATATACATCTTCCTTTCTTATGTTACTTAACCTAAGAGACTAAATTGGGACTTGGGGGTTTGGGAGGAGGTAAGGGAGGAGAGCGGATTAAGGAGGGGAGAAGGTGAGGGTGGAGGTGGGGTGGCAGGGTGGTAGGGAGGGCCTTTACACGATTGATTATGACAATAATATTTTTCTTATGATGATAGATTTACAATAATTAAGGATAGTTTTATAATTTACATTCAGTTTTTAAAATAATGCTGATCTTCGCATATATCAATATGTTAGCCAGCATTTCTTATCTATCTATTTTTATTTATTACCTTACTACATATACATACAGCGTAGTCTAAGAACTTATCTATCATATCTTTATCTCTAATTATGCTACTTAAGTTATCAATTTTTATATCTATGCCTAATTTACATTCAATGTTATATCTGTCGTATGCGTATACTGGGCATTCTGTAATTATGTGAAGCGGGGTTTCCTCTTTATTCGGGTCGCACGAGCACGACGGGTTATCCTTTAACTTGAACCTATGCAAGTACTGGGAGAACCCGCCGTGCCCGGTGAGGATCTGAGTCAAGGTGCTTTGGGGCTTTAACTCTCTGACGATTCTATACGCCATTATAGCATCTGGGAAGAATACTTTGGTCGTCGATGCTGTTTCTCCTTCCTTATACCGCCGATTCCATTCGTCAAGCGCCTCAGCACGAATTTGGCGTTTGACGAATGATATCGGGCATTTGTCGTATGTTGGCTTCGTCTTAGTGTTAAGGGCTGCTTGTTTAGCGAGTTCGTCCGCTCTTTCATTCCCCTCCAGTCCCGCATGTGCCTTTATCCAGTACAGTTTGACTGTCTTGTTTTGAGTCTGTAGTTTGGCCAATTGATTGCGGGTCTGGACTGCGAGGGGATGGAAAGAACGGACGTTTACTACCGTCTGCAACGCGGACCGTGAATCACTGTATATTCCGAAGTCGTGGGCCTTGCTTACTTGGATTTCGTCCATCGCTCGTGATATCGCCAGCAATTCCGCCTGGTACACGGTGCAGTAGGACGACAGCTTCCATTTCCGGCTTTTAGTCTCGGCAGCATTAATCCAAAGAGATAATGCCGCTCCGACTTTGCCTTCGATTTTGCTGCCGTCCGTGTAGATCGCAACTGTATGCCCGCTGTTCTGATCTAGCTGCTCCGCATTTTCCAGGCATATGAATTGCCGGACGATATTTTCTGCTGGGTGTTGGGTGTCTGCAAACGCGGTTCTTCGCTCCATCTCTATGTCTCCCAGCGCTGGCCGAGGCACTCCCCTTCTCGCCTCGTATAGGGCGGCTGCCTCTCTAATTCTGATATCGAGGGGGAGTATTCCGGTCAGCACTAGTGCCGAGTTCAGAGAGACGGTGCGATGAGCTCTACACAGTTTTTGTGCAAAGCCCCTCTGGACCGCGTTCAGCTGTTTTTGGACACACCATTTCCTAGTAGCTTGAGCCCACGCACCGGCCGCGTAGCAGACAGTAGGCTCGATGACCGCCACATAGATCATCTTGATCACTTCTGGGTGTAGTCCCCAACTTACTCTGGCGGCTCTGGATAGACGTTTGTAAATATTTACAGCCTTCGTGCACACCTGGGCTACGTGCTTTTTATAGGTCAATTTTTCGTCTATCCAGAGCCCCAGAAGTTTTAGCTCCTTGGCGAGAGGTATTTGAGTCCCTCCCATGTTCAGCCGTGGGGCGTCGAAGATCAGCTTACGAGTGACAACCATAGCGCTGGTCTTATGAGGCGCAAAGCGCAGTTTGTTGCTAATGCCCCACTGCTGAACATACTCGAGTGCCTCATTTGCCTCTATTTGTACCTGCGTCCCTGTATCTCCACTGAAGATCAGTACCACATCGTCGGCGAAAGCTTGGCAGTGAACCCCGCGCCGCTGTAAGCCCTTCAGTAGCGGGTCGAGTAGGAGGTTCCAGAGGATGGGTCCGCCTATTGAGCCCTGTACGCATCCTTTGGATGTGGCTCGCTCAACTTCCTCACCCGCATACCTCAACTTAATATTGCGATCCTTGAGATAACTGTCCATCACCATGCGGATGTTAAACGGACAATCCTCCTCTGCTAGCCTCAGTCTTATGGCTGGCCACCAAGCACTATCGAAGGCTCCCTCTATGTCCAACGATATAAGAGTAACAAGTTTCTTCTGTCTTATTTTGCTGTTGATGTGTTCAAGTAGATCATAGAGGGAGTCTTCGGTGCTCTTTTGCGGCGTAAAACCATACTGACGAGGACTCATCTTAGGGAGGAGGTGCCATTTCATCCGGCCCACTAGCATCTTCTCCAGAACTTTCCCCAAGACTGGTAACAATCCTATGGGTCTGTAGGATTTCGGCTCCGAGTAATTTTCCCTGCCGGGTTTTCTTAGTACGACTACGGTAGCCTCTTTCCATGGTACGGGAAAATGACCCAGTTCCAGGCATTTGTTAGCCAGTGCAAGGAAAGTGTCTGGAGATTGGCTGATCGCTCTTTTGCAGATGTCTGCGGTAAAGCCGTCGGAGCCAGGGGCCTTCTTGGGATTGAAACTATTGACTGCCCACATGAGTTCTGCAGAGGTAAATGGTGGATCATTGTTTACATTATGACCCTGCACATTTACTTGTTCAGCTTTCATTCTGGTTCTCATGTGTTGGTCTGTTTCTCCGGACAGTGTATCTTCGGGGTAAAAAGTCTCTGCCAATAGCTTTGCGGACTCTCTCTGGTCGAGTGTCTTGCCGTTTTTCGTAAGTGGTATGTCTTCTTGCCTGCCGCCTGTTCTACTGATTACTCGATAAATGCCCTCCCACACACTTTCGCGGTCTTGTTTCTCGCAGAACTCCTTCCAGCTGGCAATTTGTGCTTTCTTGGCTTCGTTCTCATACTCGTGTTTTATTTGCAGGTACTCATCTACAACCTTCGCTCTTCGGACTGGCGCCGCGCACCGGATCCTACGTTTCCTCGTGGCGACCTGTTTCTTAAGTTTGGCAAGTTCATCGGACCACCAAGGTAATTTAACAGTAGTTTTAACATCTAATTTAGGCATGCAGCTTTCGCAGACAGATTTGATTATTTCTATATATCTTCTAATATTTTCTTCTAACTGTGTTTTATTGTTAATTTTATTAATTTCATTAATTTGTAGTTTATGTTCTACGAGCAACTGTGCCATTTTCTCATGAAAACGGCACCAGTCTGCTTTTTTAGTGTTATATTTTCTAGTGGTTCTCGCTATGTCTTTGCCTTTAGATCTAGTGAGTTTAATTTTAAATAATATAGTGTTGTGGTCCGATGTCGTTATACTTTCATCAATCTTCCAATCGTCCACGAGGTCGAGTAGGTCCGGCGTGCACGCTGTGATATCTATGTAGCTGGTGTAGCGCACTCCTCCTCTTATGGTGTCGAAAGTTGGTATAACGCCTGTATTGAGTACCTGCATGTCGAGATCCTCCAGAACTCCGGCCAATTCCTCTCCACGGTTGTCGAGCACTGGACTGCACCACCAGGAGTTCTTTGCATTTGCATCACCACCCAGTAGGATTCGCTTATTAAATTGTCTTTTAATTTTTGCCAGGTGTCGCAGATAGGGCTCTATAGGTGTTGGTCTGGGCTCAAAGTAGAATGATGCAACTACGATCTCCCATGCGCACGTTCTTACTTTCACCACCACGACGTTGTTATTGGTAAGGTCCGGGTATTGTACGATATCTAGGTTCTTATCGAACACAACAATCGCGGCCTTGACATTTCCATCTCCTTGGTTGTTGTTTTGGAACACGCGGACTCCACCGTAGTTGCCCATTCTACCTCTGCCTCCAACGTATGGTTCTTGCAGCAACGCAAACGCCACCCTCTTATTGTACGCCTCAAGCATCAGGTCGTTCGTCGCCTGTTTCTTGCGCTGCAAGTTTGCTTGGGCCACGAGGTATGGCTTATTACCGCTTGATCCATTATTTGAGCCGGTGACAACCTTAGCAGTAGGCAATTGATGTTCTGGCTAAAGCGTCCCACTTCCTCCTCACTGGGCATACGGAACTGAACGCATTGTGATCTATGCTCTCAAGTTTCATATGTAGACAATTACAGCACGTGGGTGATGACCCGGCTAACCATTCCGCACACTTGTCCTTGAGGTGGGGTCCGCCGCAGTGGCTGCACTTTGGTATATTTTCGGTGCAGAATCGTCGTCCATGGCCGTAGCCGAGACACATCGAACATTGGACCAGCGGGGACTGGTCCTCGACCCTCACCCGCTGCAAATCCACATGTACCGCCTCGGCTGCGAGCATTCTCTGCCACACTTTGGCGGAAACCCTCAAGACAATATGGCTCATGTGTGGGTTTCGGGTGCGTCTTTTGTAGGCAATTTCCAACTTCAGATCTTGATTTTCTACGTCCCTAAAGATGCTTTTATTTTGATTTTTGAGGGCCTTTAGAACATCCTCATCGCTATTTATTTGTAGCACGTTTTTGAGCACAACAAGCGGATCCTTGTTCTTAATCTCCTCCACGTTCAGTTCCGGGGCTTTGCTTAGTCTCTCTTTAAGTTTACTTCTCTCCTCCTCCGTTCGACAACCTATTATAACTTTTCTATCTTTCGCTTTTCGCACTCTTTCTACGTTTACCCCCCCTTCTTTCGCATCGATCGTTGTCCTAACTCGTTTTAAGACTTCGTCACCTGTCTCTGATTCGTCTTTGCCTGTAACGACTACCGAGTGGAGAACATTTCGTGCTGGATGCCTTTTCAGGGGGGTGCCTGTTACCGCACTGGCGTACGTCTTCTTTTCAAGAACTTCCTTTAATCTTTCCATTCTCTCGTTGTTTTCACGGAGGAGCTCTGTGTGCCTTCCTATCAGCTCCTCCAAATCTGTTTCTTTCCTTATCCTATTTTCTTCTTCTAGGTCAACGAGGGTGGCGAGTGAGACACTCGGACTTTCTATATTGCGCTTAGTTTGTGCAGTTTTTAAAGATGTACATTGCCTGTTTGCCAGGTCTAGCTCCTTGACCAGCTGGAAGAGTCTTTGAACTGCTTCGGTAACACCAGTTTTTATCTCTGTCTTCAGATTTCGTGACTGGTCTAGTTCAAATAACGCCTTTTCGAGGCATGCTTGTGCCTCTCGGACTTTGGGGGAGAGCCTCTTTTTCGATTTAGTTGGTGGGACTTCTATTGCCTCTACTGGTGGGCAGCTGCTGGCTTTCTTTTTAGGTTTAGCTCCCATCTCTTTTGGCTCTGCCTCTGGAGTGGGGCTTCTACTAAGCCTGCGTTGATTATTCGTTGCGAACTCAATTAGGTCAATGCTGCGCCTGACTCTGTCTTTATCTACTTTTGGGCTCTCCTCCTTCCCTGGAGACTTGGATATTGTTACGGTCGTGTTGAGTCCCTCCTTCTTTGGTTCTGAGACTGGTGTGCGGAGAAACATTTTGGCAGGTTTTTGAAGTTAAAAGGTACACAATTTATATTTTAAAATGTTTAAAGTAAGTTTGTATAAGTTGTAAAAATTTTATATTCAATGTGTATTATTTAAAATTATTTATTTATTATTTAGAAAGAATCCAATTTATTACAATGTTTTATTTATTATTATGGTTATAATTATTTATTAAGTTTTTATGTCATATATGAACAGTTCTAGTTAATGTTTCCTATTTAAAAATATTGTATAAGGAATAGAGTCAAGTTAAAAATATAGAACCGTCAGTTACACACTATGGCTTTTAGTCAATTTCCTAGCATAAAACAAACCCCAGTATACGCGACAATACCAGTTGTCAAATAAATGTAGATTCTTCTATTAAAACTATTTACACAATAGGGTGTAAAGCCCGTTTTTCAGTAAGTCTTAACCTAGGTTGTAAAAAGTTGTAAAATTTTCTTGATTAAAACACTTTATGCTCTATGTAGAGCAATGATCAAGGTACTATATATATATATATATAAGCTGCTCTCCAGGAGCTTGTCTTTTAACTTTCGTCAACAAAAAATATATATATAACAATTTATTTGCTCTACTAGTAGAGCGCGTCTCTACCTCTAGTGCGGTAGAGCTCTAGATGTTGGTGTCAACGATGCGACGCCCGTCGCTGTAGCACCTCTGGTTCTCGAGATATTAAAAAAAATTTTCGAGACGTCGAGAACGCTTAAAACCAATTTAGACCCGTTATCTGAGGTCTATCACACATACAACAAGTCCGGTCTCTCCACGTCAAGTGGTTCCGGAGATATCCGGGGTCAAAGTTTTACTATAACTATTACTTTTATAATTATAACCAAAATTCACTAAAAAATTAATCTCTCCGAAACCACTTGAGTAAAAAATCCGGAAAAAATTTGACAATTACACATAAATAAGGACCTACAAGACCACATACACAAATTAGAAATTTTTAGAAAACTGTAGAAATTAAAATTCGAAAACACAAAATTTCACAAAATTAAATATATCTCAGGAACCAGACCCGAAAAAAAATTTTGAAGAAAAGATTTAGGTAGACTAAATAAGCGCGCAACAGAATTTAAAAGAAAAAATGGGGGTCCTGCCTGAAGTTCCTGAGATATTCAATGCCAAAAATGCAATGTTTAACAATTTATTCCTAAAAAACTACCTAACTTAAAAATATAATTCTTGCTCCAAGGGTGCTGTCTTATAGTCCTCCACGTGGCTACAGAAGATAGTAGTCCTGGCGGGTCTCCTTCTAGGACCACGTGTCCACGTGGTTTTTGTTTTTGTTGTTATATCTCCGGAGTCCCAGTCCGGAAAAATCCGGAGATAGTTGGGGATTGTGCAGTTCCAAAATTCCCAACGGGAGGCACAATAAAAATTTGGGGTCGTAGCACTCGTTTGCTCAGCGTTTCAATTTTAAACTTTTCACAACTTATTAAAATAACCTCAAAATGGGTTTTTTGACACTCCTACTTCGTCATTTCACTTATCGAGGTCGCACTAAACGGATTTGGGTAGGGCACTTGTTTCCGCGTCGAATGACACTTGGTTGTCAAAAATCGGTGCACTCTAGACCACTTTTTCGATTTTTTGAAGCAGGAACGCGTGTGAAAAGCTGCTGTTTGGGCAAGCAACGAACGGCTATCCCCGTAAGCTATTACCTAATGTTATGTGATCAACAAAGAGGGATTGAGGCACAATTCCGCCAACACCGGCCAACACGGGCACCGTTCAAAGCGGGGTAATCTGCCGACCATTACACGGGCATCGGTCGCGCGTTTTATGACGCCGGCCCGTTAATCACGTACGGTTGATTCCACGCAGGTATCCACCCGTGGCCGGCAAGATGAATTACTCGGCCGGTTTATCTACAGCCCTATATAAAACAACGATCGACGGGGTACTCGACTTAGATATAGTACACACAGTTGAAGTACCATCTATCGAAGAAATTATCATGAGATTACGAGGGAAGCATTTACGTTAATAAATTGAGCTGTAGGTATGCAGATACTTATAGTAGTAAACAAATAGTTTCAATAACAGCTATATTCAACCTCAGCGGAAGGAAAGATCTGATAGTATTTCAAGCAAAACGAATGTTTTTGAATGATTAAGCGTAAATTGATGTATGTATGTATCTACTTTGTGTGTGGCGAATAAATGTATTTTCATTCGTTTTTTTTCAAATGGAGTTCAATAAAACTATAGTTTTTTTGAAACTCGAGTAAAATGATACTCTAATTTTATTTCTTTCCATTTGAATTTGAAAAGAAACGCTTTAGGCACGACTTATCCACTAACCTGTAATCACAGACTGATTGATACCTGTGAAATATTAAATCAAGGAATAAACAATATTAAATCAAGGAATAACTTAATTATAAATAAATAAATATTTGGAGACATTTGTCAAAAATGTCAATTAAAAATTTATCCACAATTCTCGATTAAAAAAATATTTGCATAAAATTTGCTATTAATTTTTGTTTCGGTCGTAATTGGTAAAATGCTTCTATGGAAATCGAACCATCTGAATGTATACCATGTTGGCTCTGTAGATATACCTATGTTATATGTATGAGTGTAAATGGAACATAAAAATAATTAAAAAACAAATTAACCGACTTCAAAACAATCTAATTAACTGAGAAGGGAGAAATAACACGAAAACAATCAAAACTGAGCGTCTACCTAAGTAGGTACGTAAACCAACTATTTTCTGAGGTCAGTGTCAGACCCTAAACTATCATCAACTAAGGCCTATATAGACACCGACCTCAAAAATAGTTGGTTTACGTACCTACAATCAATCAATCAATCAGTTTATTGGTAACTCCCTAGTTACACGTCATAGGTATATATATCTAAAAGTATGTCAACAAACATATCAACCAGACAATTACATAATTGGAAAAATTACAAAATCAATAATTAATTATCATCACAATCTACAATATTAATTATAAAATCAAGATAAATAATAATAATAATCACAATAATACAGTATAAATATATAATAATCCTTCAATTTTAAATAATCATATATGTATACACTACTACTTAGGTATACACGCCTCAACACGCAGTCCGCCCGCCTAACCAGTGACTAACATTTTACATACAATATTTTCGCTGTAATAAACTTCTTCTTCATATTCCTAATTCAAAACTCATCAGTACTCGAACCGTGTAACGTAAAATTAAGACTACACCAACTTCTTGAATAACCAGACCTCGTTAGCGAGCAAATGAGATAAGACGAATTATAGCGAAACCTATAACTAGTCTCTAAGTCATTTATTTCGTAATTCATGAGTAAAATGCCTTGTCTGATTAACGGACCAGTAATCAAACCGGTTCTGTATAAAGTCGCACAAAGACCACGCTGGCCCTATTATCAACACGTCCGGCGACATAATTTTGCTTTTAAATGAATCAGCGTTTGCGCGTAAACGAGTAAATCACACGTGTGGGTGAGCACAGGTGTCGTAGGTATACTCTTCGACCGCAGGGTCGCAGGGTCGAGACCGCCCGCGACCCGCGACCCGCGACCCGCGTCGCCTAATTAGGAGCGAATCGTTGTTGATATAGTAGGTACATGTATGCCTGTATACAATAACGTAGGCACGCAGGTGTTGATATTGGGTTGTTACTTACAAATCAATTGTTTGGTTTAGTGTCTTAGCCAGAGGTTGTAGCGTTTAGAAATTATAGTAGGTCATCATCATCATCATCATCTTAGCCGCGAGAAGTCCACTGCTGGACATAGATCTCCCCATAGATTTCTAAAAAGACCGGTTGGAAGCGACATGCATCCACCGTCTTCCTTGTATGATATTTTCTTTTCACCATATGGTTATAGTAGGTACAATATAATTATTTATTAACCTTTGTTTTGCTTATTAAGATAAATAATTAATGAGATACATATTAATTATTTTTAAAAATAAATTTTAATAATATTATATCGAAAAAAGTCGCATGCGAGCAAGACAGCGACGCCACCCTATTCTTCGCCTTAAACAGAAAACCAATTCAAAGAGACTAGACTTGCAAGATATCAGGTGAACTTATTAACATTTTACTGAAAGTTAGCAAATATTTTAGACAGAAGATCGTGAGTAACATTTTTATTCGTCTAGGTTGGGTTATGTTACTAAACGTATGTACCCACACAAAACACGAAGAGAATACGCAGTTTCCACAAGATATCATGGAAATTCGTTCTTATCTCGCATGTTCTGATATAAAATAAGCTTCTTACTCAGAATATTACCTAATCTTGAACTACTTAGACGCTATTTTGTATTAGGGTGTCTTTTTTCGCGTGAACTTATAAGCGAGGTGAAATTAGATCACTTTGTTTGTTAGCCGGTTTGTTGTTTCGCCTCGGGACTTTATTAGTTCTGGCGGGTGTATCGAAAGTGGGGCGAGTCTATTTAGCATTTACCATCATAATATTAAGGACTTCTTAGTAGTTATGCTACATTATGTCGGTGTTGATTTCGGTTAATCACTGCCGATGTTAAAGTAGATACGTAACTTTTGTTACTATAGTTGTTTATTATCACAAACAGCCACGGCATATTCGGCTGTAACTTTTTTTCTGCTGCGAGAGACTATGAATCTGCGTATATGGTTTTAATTTCAACACAATAACTTCACGCGTTCCCGAGATAAATGTCTTGACACCCGGATGGACGGACAGACGGACAGACGGACAACAAAGTGATCCTATAAGGGTTACGTTTTTTTTTCTTTTGAGGTACGGAACCCTAAAAAGTCCAATATAGAACCTCCTTCTTTTTTGAAGTTGATTAAAACGTGACAGTGTGGCCAAGGTGGTAAACACATGTAGCTTAAGTAATGCTTTTCAAATGAATCAACCAGAACCGTTGGGTGCTTAGCAACAGATTTTCAATTTAAGGATGTTAGAGCACGCTTGTGAAATGTTTTTAGCTATTTTGTTCTTTGCACTTATCATTTTCTTTTTCTAATTTCATCTCAGCCATAAGAAGTCCACTGTTGGACATAGGCCTCCCCCATGGATTTCCAAAAAGACCGATTGGAAGCGGCTTGCATCCAGCGTCTTCCCGCCACTTGTATGAGGTCGTCTGTCCATCTCGTGGCTGGTCTTCCTACGCTGCGCTTGCCGGTACGTGGTCTCCACTCGAGAACCTTTCGGCCCCATCGGCCATCAGTTCTGCGTGCTATGTGCCCTGCCCACTGCCACTTTAACTTGCTAATCCGCTGTGCTATATCGGTGACTTTTGTACGTCTACGTATCTCTTCATTTCTGATTCGATCTCGTAGAGAGACTCCGAGCATAGCCCTCTCCATAGCTCGTTGCGTGAGCTTGAGCTTCCTTATAAGGCCCATAGTTAGGGACCACGTTTCAGTGCCGTATGTCATCACTGGTAACACACACTGGTTGTAAACTTTCGACTTGAGGGACTGGGGAATATAGGACGAGAAGACGCTTTTAAGTTTCCCGAACGCTGCCCAGCCGAGTTGGATACGACGATTGACCTCCCTCGTAAAGTTGGACCTGCCTAATCGGACCGCCTGTCCTAAGTAGACGTATTCGTCAACAACTTCAAGAGTGAAGTTCCCCACAGATATTGGGGTGGGCACTACATGGGCGTTCGACATAACCTTCGTTTTGTCCATGTTCATTTTGAGGCCCACCCGTTGGGAAACTCTATTGAGGTCTTCGAGCATCGTACTGAGCTCTTCCATCGACTTTGCCATGACTACTATATCGTCGGCAAACCGAAGGTGAGTGATGTACTCGCCGTTAATATTAATGCCGAGCCCTTTCCATTCCAGAAGCTTATAGGCATCTTCCAAACCGGCGGTAAACAGTTTCGGAGAGACAACGTCTCCCTGCCTCACGCCTCTTTTCAATGAAATTGCCTCTGAGTTCTGGTCTTGTACTCGGACTGACATGGTGGCGTTGTTGTACAAGCACTTCAGCACTTCGACATATCGATAGTCAATACGGCATCGCTGGAGAGCCTCAAGCACCGCCCAGGTCTCGATCGAATCAAAGGCTTTCTCATAGTCCACAAACGCTAAGCAAAGGGGCAAGTTATACTCTTCGGTCTTCTGTATCACTTGCCGCAGCGTATGGATGTGGTCTATGGTACTATAGCCTTTTCGGAAACCGGCTTGTTCGGGAGGCTGGAAGTCATCAAACCTGCGTTCAAGACGATTCGTGATGACCCTTGAAAACAGCTTATAGACATGGCTCAGAAGCGAGATGGGTCTGTAGTTCTTCAGCAAAGTGTTGTCTCCTTTTTTGAAGAACAGCGCCACCACGCTTCTGTTCCATGCTTCTGGCGTTGTACCTTCAAGCACGACGGAATTGAAGAGCCTCTGAAGGACTTTCAGTACCGGTGTTCCACCCGCTTTCAGTAGCTCTGATGTAATTCCGTCGTCGCCCGGTGCTTTGTTGTTCTTGAGCTGTTTCAAGGCCATCCTAATCTCGTACAGGCTGATGTCCGGGATATCTTCGGTATAATGTCGAGTCAGTTTGGCTCTTGGATCTTTGCCCAAACTGCTAACAGGTTTTGCGACCGATGTGTATAACTGTCCATAGAACCTCTCGATTTCCCTCAAGACTTCTGCTTTGGTCGACGCTATACTGCCATCTTCCATCTTCAGCTTCGTCAACTGGCTCTGCCCAATAGACATGTCTCTTGCGAACACTTTGGAGCCTTTATTCCGCTCTATCGTCTCTTTAATACGATTAGTATTAAAGGTACGGATGTCGTGTCGCATAGACTTTGATATGAGTCTATTGAGCCGCCTATATGACTCGGCGTCACCGGAAGACTGCAGTTGCAATGAGCGTCGTTCAGCCATGAGGTCGAGGGTATGGCTCGAGAGCTTTTGCGGTCTATTTGTACGGTGGGGTTTATAAAACTTCGCGCCCACCGTACGGACAGTTTCCACAAACCTGTTATTGATCTCATCCACCGATGCGCAGCTCTCCAGGCACTCGAAGCGATTCGATAGTTCGAGCTGAAAGCTCTCGGGGTTTT
Organism: Lycia hirtaria; assembly: GCA_947563715.1. Taxonomy (NCBI): domain Eukaryota; kingdom Metazoa; phylum Arthropoda; class Insecta; order Lepidoptera; family Geometridae; genus Lycia; species Lycia hirtaria. Next base: position 29,784,216 of record OX387384.1, read on the forward strand.
GGATATGGGCGCGAGTGGGTCGGAGTGTAGACTTCATCATACGGGACCTCTCCAGTTTAACATTAATATTCAAAGTGCCTCGTACCATTCGGTGATCACTTCCGGTTTTAACCATGTTGATCACAGAGACATCATTGAATATTTGTTTCTTGGTGGTCAGGATGAAGTCTATCTCATTTCTCGTAGAACCATCGGGACTCAACCAGGTCCATTTCCTATGAGGTGGCTTCTGGAAGAAAGAGTTCATCATGAAGAGTCCCTCTTTCTCCAGAAAGTCGGCCAACCTCTGTCCCCTGGGGTTCCGTTGTCCATATCCAAATTGCCCCACTCTCAACTCACTTTCGCATTTCCTGCCCAGCTTCGCATTGAAGTCCCCCATAACAACATTAAAATAGGTCTCAGAAGTGTGTATGGCCCTACTAATGTCCTCATACATCACCTCCACCTCATCATCCGAGTGTGCCGAGGTCGGTGCGTATACCTGGATGACCTTCAACGAATATCTCTTGGATACTCTGAGTATCAGGTACGCAACCCTGCTCGATACACTGTCGATGGCAAGAATGTTGTTAACAAGGGACTTGTGGACGAGAAACCCGACACCACCTTGGGACTGTTGGTCGCCCTCCCGGTAGTATAGTAGGTTACCGGATTTCAGGGTTATCGTGTCCTCACCCTCTCGTCGGACTTCCGATAACCCCAGGATATCCCAATGTAACCTACTCATTTCTTCTTCCAGCTCAGCTAGCTTCTCGTCTGTCCTCATTAATGTTTCTAATTTATTTTGTTTAAATTTTGGTTTTCCACCACAAGCAAGAAGCGTTATGTTCATTGTATTTTAGGGTTCCGTATCTCAAAAGGAAAAAACGGAACCCTTATAGGATCACTTTGTTGTCCGTCCGTCCGTCTGTCAATACTTGTATCTCGGAAACGCGTAAAGGTAAAATTGAAATTAAAACCATATACGCAGATCTATAGTCTTTTGCTGCAGAAAGAAAAATCAAACTTCTCAGATTTCATAACAAAAGTTACAGTCGAATATGTCGCAAAAATGCATATTTCGACACTCGCAAGGGAATCAAATCCTATGGGGTACTTCCTGTTGACCTAAAATTGTGAAATTTGACAAGAAGCATTGTCATATAGTACATATAAAGGAAAAAATCCGAAAACTGTACATTTTTAATTTAATCACAAAAATAGGGTCTTTATGCAAGCAAGGAGGGTCTAAATTTTGACCGTATTATGTGGAGTATTATATGAAAGAGCTTCATTAGCACAAGCTAAAATAGTTTTTTAAATATTTTTACAATGTACCTACACTTTTCGGTTTATGAAGGAAAATATAAAAAAAAAATATAATTTCCCCCTTTTATCTACTAATTTGTACAGAACCCTCGGTGGGCGAGTCTGACTCGCACTTGTCCGGTTTTTTAAAATTAATTACTGTTTTAAGTAACATAATAGATATGAGGGAAATTTCGTTCTGAAATACTAGTTCGGAGTAAAATGGTTTGTATTTACAATGTATGTTACGCCAAATAAATTGATCTGTTTTGATAGTCCATCCACCATCAAACTATAACTTCACGATGGTGTTTCCCTTCACTGCGATCTCAAGTCTCAAGCTCATTGCACAAACTACTGATCTCACATTGCGTCATAGGAAATAGATACAAAGTAAGTGAAACCGCAGTATTCGTACATGAAGCGATGCAATTTGACTTTTATCGTTGCACTTAAATGGTAAACGTTACTGTTGCAGTGTTGTCTCTTTGTCTATTAGTTAGAGTGCAGCCGTTCAAGCCGTACTGCGAGTCATTATGGTACTCGTATCGCCAAATATCCGGTCACTAGTGCCGTAAATGGCACATATATTTAGCCTATAGTATAACCCATAGGTAGTAAGATGTAAAACACATACAATTATGAGTATTTCATAAAATAATTCATATTTATTATAGAATTACTGTCAGCGTGGGTAACTTTACATACACTTTTTCTTATATTTGACAATATCAGAGTATTAATGTATGAGTCTAATAGTATTTTACTTATTTAAGCGTGTTCTTTCGTGGTCAAATTTAAAGTAAAAAAGTAACAAGTCCAATAGTATAGAAAACATTTAAGAAAATCGCGTTTAAGTGGCCTGTCAAAGTTAAACGCGAACTTGGGTAAAATTGACTCCCGTTCATTTCGATAGCGGAAAATCTTCATAAACGGTGATTTACGTAATTTTGGTTGGATTTATTTTACTTTTCTGATGTAAAAAACATAGATCTATCAAATTAAGTCAATTTGTCATATTCAATCATGTTCATTTTCATGGGAAATGCCATTTAAAAACTTTAAGCTACAAGCGAGCGGAAACAATAAAATAGTTTAATTGCATTTTTACTACTAATGAAATAATTTCTTAAAAATCAAATAAAGTCAAAAAAATCTACAATCATTTGAGTGTTGAATGACATCACTATCAACTATAAGTTCTAAGATTAATAGTGAGTAATATCAAATTTAAAAAAGATTCACCCCATTCCATGAACTGCATACCTATTGTTTTCTTTATGTTTCTTGAGTTCTCTTTTGTTTGGTTTTTAGAAGACTATTTTTCGGGTATGTACTAACTAAAAACATGTCCGGCTACGCGCACTGTAGAGTTTCGTAGTTCCATATCACAATTTATGTCTATGTCAATATTACGCGAACTTATAATAGGGTTGTTTGATACTAAGAATATTCTAGTTAAGCTAAGTTGATCGACTATTACTCGTTAACTTGTAAAACCTACTTACTTGTGATATTTTTCCTTACAAATTTCGTTATGGAAATTAATTGCTGGTTTTTTTTCAGCATACCTATTCGACAAGAACCATTTAGCTGATAGAGGGGAGATACACTTGACCCTGACAAAAATTATCATTTTAAAGCTTAATATTTTGCAAAAGAAATCATCCCTACTTTACGTGTAGAGGAATTACAAGAGCACCTCCCTTGTAATTACTCTATTCCCATAGAAAGTGTTTTCAAGATATATTTTAATAACGCCGATAAAGAAGTAAAATTTATTTTAGCACTTGATAAAGAGGCCTTAGAAATGTAGAAAGTGCTAAAGTGAAGCAATGTCAGCGCAGTTGGTTGTGCATTCAACTTTTATATTGGAAAGTACCTTATGAAAAAGAAACTGCGAGCTAATCTTCCGTGTAGGAAAAATATCATTAGGAAACTGAATTATGGTGTTTGAGTATTAGTCTTGCAGCCTAGGTGTTTGACGATAGCTTTTCCACTTGAGAGTTATAGTCTCAAGTGGAAAAGCTATCGTCAAACACCTAACGATGCCATGACTATCAACCACCTACTTGAGAGCCAGTTCTTATTCCGTATTATGTATGCTTACCATCTTCAACCACATTATATTGCTTAAAACATCTCTGTCAGACATAGAAGTGAAATAATTCACATTATTAATGCATTTTTAGGTGTATAATTAACTGAAACTCCATTGTCAATGTTACCCACAATTAAATTTTAAATATTTTTACGATGTATATTTTTCGTTTTATAAAGGAAAACATAAAAAAAATATATGATTTCCCCCTTTTATCTACTAGTTTATACGGAACCCTCGGTGGGCAAATCTGACTCGCACTTGTCCGGTTTTATTTTATATTGGATTTGGACCCTCTTAAAGCATTTGCCAGTGTCAAGTATTAATATTTCTTCAATTTTCTTGAATAAAACAAGTTATAAATGTTCTAGTCACAATTTAAGTCAAGAAAATATAATTATTTTCAAATTCGAGTCGTGCTTCAGTAAAGTGGTGACGACTTTACTGGAAGCTTCTATGGAGTTTTGCCGATAACGTGAAAAGATACGTTTCGTCGCCTTATTTCACTTGTCCACACTCACACACTTTATCAAACACTTAATGAATAAAACACCACCATTTTTATAGCATTAAAGTTCAAAGAAACAAGTTTAGGAAAATAAAATAAAACAAAAATACGTTTCCATGACGTTTCCGCCAAAACTCGGGCATCTGGTTATCGTCAATTTATCCGAGCGCTATCTAGTATTGTACTACTAGTGAGCGAGGTGCACTTGCTCGCATTCTCACTAATATACAAACGGTTCAGCAGTGAGGCTTGAGGCTTCACTCCGAAGCAGGTGTCTGGGTCGTAGGACCGTCGCGTTGTCACCGCAAGCCGATTGTGGTTTCCTTTACCTATGAGCCTCTTCAACACTGAGCGGCTCCGATGTCTAGTTCAAGGGTGACTTGTTGATACATTATCGATTGTCAATTGACTCTAATCTAATATTGTCTCGTCTCTGCATCAACTGGCCAAATTTTCTTTCCTTTGTGAGTTTGTGATTTGTATGTTCGTACTCGCGTACAGGGCGTAATTTTGATCCAATTTTGATTAAATTTGGCGTATAGATTCTATGGATTATTTAAAAAAAAAACTCCGTATTTTGATAGGAGGGGTGGTTCCCATAAAAAAGGGAAGTTTATTGCGGTGTTAATTACCAACCTATTTTAATGATATTTGGTAGGTAGATAAAATACAAAATTATTACAACTTGTGATAAAAATGAACAAAATTGGTCAAGTGGTTGTCGAGACAACCAACTTGAGATTGCGTGTAACAATGAGGGCGCGTGGATATGCTAGATGCATTTTAGCGCTGAATAATTTTCTTGATTTTACGTTTTCTCCAGATATTAAATTATTATTTGTTTTTATAAGAATATACATTGTTTTTTAATTAAGGGGATCTAAACATATTCTATTTTTTGTACAAAAATTAAATTGGTCTTTCAAGGTGCTTAAACTCATAGAAAAAATGTATTTTAACCGTGAAATAACATTTGTAAAATCACTTAAAATTGTGACATCGGGCAAAATTTTATATACGGCCTCCTAAGCAAACTTTATGTAGGTATTATGTATAGATGACCCAAGGTGAGCTGCAAATAAGTTCTCTCGCGAGGTCTACTAGTATTATGAATGATTTATTTATTAGATAACTAATATAAATGAGGCTTAGACATGTAATTTAAGGAATTAAAATAAGAAGAACACTATAGTAATATTATCTTTATTTCATTTTATATTTCGAAGTGATGCGACTAGCTCCTCTTTTTCGACAAAACTCCATAAAAGCTTCTATCTAGTAAAGTCGCCACCACTTTACTGAAGCAGGACTCGACTTTGAAAATGACTGTATACGTGACTAGAACATTTACAACTTGTTTTATTCAAGAAACTTGAAAAAATCATAATACTTGACATTGGAAAATGCTTTAAGCGGGTACAAATCCAATTTAAAAAAAACCGGACAAGTGCGAGTCAGACTCGCCCACCGAGGGTTCCTCACCATTTTCCACTCTTTTCCTAACCATTCACCGCTCCCCATCCTTGTTTTTCTCACGTATCGCGCCACTCGAGATGAGAGACAGTCTGTTGCGTCAACGCAACAGACTGTCTCTCATCGAAATCTGTCTTTGTCGAATGGCGGTCATGAGATTTCTCTTAAAATAATTAAAAACTATTGTTTTTTCTGTGATTTGGTGTAAAATATTATAAGCATATATGCAGAACTGTCAGATGTTCGATCTGTGCTATAAGAAGTGGTCTCTAGAATCTTCCTGTGGGAGCAGCAGCGAAAAACGTGAGTCCTTTCATGTGCCTTCCAGTACCTTCCTCACCTCTAGTTAGTAGTCTAGTTCTTTTGCCATTTTAGTAGGTTCTTAATTTCAAAATACGAAACCATCGCACATACAGATCTGTTGTTTCGTTTGAAAATAATCATAATCATAATATTTAGGTACTTAGCTCAGAAACTGTTAAAATTATTTAGTTATTATATATTTTTGCAAATAGAATTAAACAAAACCAACATTATCAGTTCTATACATATATGTACATTATAAGAAGTTGTTTTGAGTTATTAACAGATAATGTAATTAGAACTGTGTTTGAAAATTTCATTGACTTAGAGCCTAAACTTTGCAAGGAATGTACCTTCCATATTTCATGCGTTTAGAACCACTTAGAGACATTTTTGCTTAGTATAGGTATAAATTAACAAAGGTTGTTCCTATACTAACTTATGTACATTGTTACAAGCGAACATATTTACGTTGTAACAAACAAAGCAAAGCGTGAGCGAATCGAGCGCGAATATTTTTTAGGTATTTAAATGAACAATGGTAGTTATTACATGAAGTTAAGTACATTATAATTTAATCGTCAAGCAAAACGGTATTGTTAGAGTGAAATTGTACGGAAGAAAAGTGAGTGCGAATTTTTAGAAGTATCTCATTTACACAAAATGTATATAAAAAGCTACAAATATTTATGTCCTATCTATAGGAACCTTGATTATTTTAGAGATGATATTTATTTACCATGACGTGCTTATCCAGCTCATAGACTACCCTAATAGTAAATTTTATTGAAATTCATCTAGCCGTTACAACATGATTCAATTACGAACATTTATGTTTTAATAACTTTAAGTATGCCACTGGAACTCTTAATGATTCTGTTTATAAATATTGTAATACAAAGTAAAGCTACCTTTAGACTAACTTTCATTCAAATTTGTTTAACTAGTATTTCGTAACATAATTAAGAACATTATTTTGACTATTTCGAGCATCCCACAGAAACTCATATTTTTTGGGATAAAATATGACCCGCGTCAATAATCCATAGTGTGAAGGAGTAAGAAACACAAACATTCCCATTCATAATATTAGTGTAATGTAATAATTTATTTAAGCGAGTATGTGATTTAAAATGCAAAAAATCATCAATAAGAAACAGACAATTCCGTCGCATTATGTTAAAATTAAAAATCCACAAGAAAACAAGGATTCATTACCAATATTATTTACTTATTCAATGTAGGTATACCGAATCTAATACCTTTCAACGAGCAATTCTTGTATATATATTCTGAATCTCGAAAACGGCTCCAACGATTTTAATGAAATTTGGTTTGTAGGTAGATTAGGGAACGATAAATCGATCTTGCTAGGTTTCATTTTTAGTGAACCCGGGTTTGCTCGTATTTTCAGTCATAAAAAATCCGAGTGGAGCTCGTTCGCCCAAGTACTATAATTAAACCACATAAAGCAGATAATTATTAAGCTTTAAATCTCCATGTAATGCTATTAATAAATTATTAAACCAGGTACATATACTTTACCTATCATTTACCTAACAAGGTATCTATAATTATTTTAATTGGATATAATCATCTTGCGGCTAATGAGCTTAATTAATTTCTTTGAAGTGTGCTTCGTTCAAAGCCTTAGTATAATTTATGTATGTTGAGTTTGAAGAATTTCCCTTATATAATTCAGATGTTGAACGCAGCTTTTCTGTTGGTCCTGGAGAATTTAGAAGCAGGGTTAGCTCAGGTTCGGTTTTTTTTCTTTAAGGTGGTAAAAGCGCGAAGCTCTCTCGCGCATCACAACATTTTTGAACATATAAAATCACTGGTTAGGGATATAGAAAAATGAGAAATTAATTTGTTTATTTAGGTATGACAAATATAAAAAAAAAATATTTTTATTTAATCTTGTAAACTTTAAATGATATCTTTATATATATATTTAAATATTTCTCATATCTAAATAAATTAATTAATTTCTCACTTTTCCAATATCCCTAAACAGCAATTTTATATGTTTAAAAATGTAATATAACATGTCATGTACTCATACATAGATTAAATTTCGTATTCAGGCAATTTTTTTTTCATTATCCCGCTCACATCCCGCTAGTGAAAAGATAAAAAAAGTTTCATATGAAATAGTACAAAGAGAAAATAACATTACATTCCTGTTGATGTTGGCGATGCTGGCAGGTGGAAATATACTTTTCTAAAGAATATGAAACTGCGAATATCCATCCGTCTGTCAAACTATTCGACGCAGGTGCGCCCGCCAGTAATATAATAATTCTCGGTTAGCTGTTAGAAACATTTTGGATTTCAAATGAGAATGGAAATCTCTTTAAATTTTAATACGAAAATGTGTGTAGGAATCGCGTAATAACATTTTCATCTTACTAGTCCGGAAAAAATAATTTCTAAGACATAGGGCATGCGTGGAAAAATGCATTTTGTCTGCTAGGGAGGAAAGTAATTTCAAAATTTGTACTTACACAATTTCAGTAAAAAATATTTCCAACCTCTTTGTACTTTAGGTACCTACATAAAATGTAAACAAATGCTTCGATTCGAGGAGGTTGCTATCTTAGCTTAAAGAAACACTAAATATTATATTAAAATAACTTAGAGATTTTGTTTATTTTATATTATTTGTAATTATACGTAAAATGTACAATTTTATTTCAAAATGAAATGAATTAACTTCCGCGTATTATTTCCAACAATTTGCACAGATGAGACTAGATACCACTTGTCTTTATATATTTATGACTGAGCACCAATTCCCCTGAACTTATGCGACGGTGTGGCCGAGGATGGAGCTTGTCGATCTAGAACATATTATATATTCTGCAACTACTAAGTTCTACTTCTACAAAGTTTCAAATGAAATGAAATGAAATTTATTTGCAAGAATGTAGGTAAACAAGGTCAAATAAATATTTTAGAAGTTATTTAATTTCAATAATCAAGTATTGACACTTTTATCCGGACATGAATTGAAGACGAGATCTACTGCTTTTGTTCACTGATTTATAGAGGTTTTAAATTACACTTTAATTATGTTTTTGCTTTGTTCATACAGTTGATAATTGCGATTGTCGACTTTAAAGTGTCATAACAAAATCCTTTCAATCATCACACGTTTGAAATAGTTTGCGTACTACTCGAACGTGTAACAAGAGAGATCGCTATCAGAATCAGCAATTTGACACCATCAATGCAGATAATGTTATTCAAACAAGTAAATCCGACACTATTAAACTACTGAGGATTACTATTAATCACGTCAAGATGTTTACCCTCATCCCGCGTCAGTTCGCCGGGAATTATCTTGCAGAGATAAATAGCGGCGTCGCCTCGCGCTATTCACTCTGACACCCTGATGCTGGTTGGAAATCTCCTCTCCACTACGGAGATACACTGAACACGCTTACTTATAAATGAATCAATTTATAAACAGCGCAAATTGCACTGATCAACGCCCGAACGGCCACTCCACTTCCATCCGCTTTAATTGAAACTTCGACGACTCCTACTTTACAGCTGTTCTTAAAGATGTCAATTTGCAACAGTTGAACAAAGTTGAATTACCTAGGGTATAAAAAGGCTATAAATCTTCTCAATCTATACTTTTCTCGTTTATTTGCGATAGGATTTGGGACTTTTATAAGATTCAGGGTTAGATAAGTTTGAGGAAAATTGTATTTTAGAAGATCGTTGGACGCGATTGATGCTAGTACATCGCGCGGTTTGCCTTTCAACAAAAGTAAATTTTCTACCTGCGTTATCTGATTTCGATATTTCTTTTTATAAAAATAGAAACACCTTTGGTTAATCCGAAATAAAACGTTTAAAACATAACCCTCCCTTTTGCTTCACCGTAGTCGGGTGAAAATTTGAGAAAAATAGCAAAATTTAGAATGGTCTATCTACAAAGTTCACCTAGGGAATATGAAAATCGTATTTCGTGTCAAATTTTTTGTTAAAACAAGTTTTTAAAATGTAAGCCTAGCCATTCTAAGTTCCTAATCACATAAAAAAGATTCAAAGAAATCAGATGCCATCCAGTAATAGAAAACAGTTTTATACTTTTATACAAGCAAATCTCTCTATATATATAAAAATCAATTGCTGTTCGTTTGTCTCGCTAAAACTCGAGAACAGCTGGGCCGATTTAGCTGATTTTGGTTTTGAAATGTTTGTTGTAGTCCAGGGAAGGTTTAAACGTTGAGAAAATATCGGATCCACTCATTGATAGGTGATACCAAGTACGCCGGGCTATCTAGTATTTGATAAATATGTATCTTAAATCTTGTGAAAAGGTTGAATATTGTAATGTTTCTTTTAAATAAGGAACACGTTCGTACGACTCGCCGCTCGCCATCCCGTAGTTGGTTCACGCCACAACAATCGATGTTAAAAGTTAGCAACGGATTTAAATTTAAAACAAAAATAGCCGGAATTATTTCGGTGCGAAATGTGCAACGCTCCCACCTCGACCAGATATTGCAGATCCAGGCTGTTCCTGACGTGTATTGTGCTGTGGTGAACTCTGTAAATTGCTTTTCGTGACGATAAATATTTTAATCTGATTGGTGGCCTATAACCAATTAATTGTGGATTTGATTTCATTCCGAGTATCGTTGTTCAATATTATAGATTTGTACGTCATCGAATAACATTGTTTTTTTTTTATGTGGCACAGTTCCTGGACCAACACACAGTTCTTTAATGTCACTATGTAAACGACAAATCTAATACCTTTAAACTTCTAGTATATAAAATATAATCTGAATCTCGGAAATGGCTCCAACGATATTAATGAAATTTGGTTTGTAGGTAGATTAGGGGACGATAAATTGATCTTGCTAGGTTTCATTTTTAGTGGACCCGTATTTATATTACCCGTATATACGGTTTGCTCGTATTTTCAGTTATAAAAATCCGAGTGGAGCTCGGTCGGAGCTAGGTACTGAGAAATATATGAGACAATTGGAACAATTCTCAAGGCACCACTAAACTTTTTTTTTTAAATAATTAAGTTAAATAAGAATCAAAATTTCATGTGGATATTAATTTTAAAAAAAACTGCCTATTTAAATAATTAAGTTAGTAAAGTATTCAGTAAGTAAAGTTTTAGTGATTTAAACAAGGCTGTAGCCTTGACAATTTAATAAACAAATAATGAAATTACAAGCGGTAAAAAATAAAAGATTATTAAATAATTAATTGAAAATATAAAAGATTGTTACTTGTTACAAATCATAACAGTTCAATATCATTTTTTTTTTATAACAATGAATACAATTGTTAAATTCAAATAATATAATAGTGTCTTAGTTTTAAAAAAAACATAATTATTAAAATGTGCTTATTAGTGTCATTATGTAATTCATCATTATTATCAACATCATCATCTCAGGCATAATATGTCCACTGCTGGACATAGGTCTCCCTATGGATTTCAAAAAGACCGATTGGAAACGGCTTGCATCCAGCGTCTTCCTTCCACTTGTATGAGGTCATCTGTCCATAGTGTGTTGTATAACATATATGTATAATAAATAAAAAAATATAGTATAATAATATGATATATAGTATAGGTAACAAAAGTATAGTATAATATTGTGGCTGGTCTTCCTACGCTGAAGACTAGCCACGATGTTTATTTATTTACCTTACTTCCGATATATTTTTCTTCAGATACGAGTCGATAACAATAATAAAACTAGACTACACTACACCATGTTAATTGAAACCTCTCGTCTTTCAGTTTCTAGAAACAGTTTTAATACTATTTCCACATTTCCACGAGACCTTGGTTATATTAAAGTATGTAATTATTGTGTTTTTCAAATACAGAGAAAATAATTGGCCGCAAAATTGCACCGCAGCAAAGTTTGTTCAAGTAAGTTATTGTACCTTTCTTTTTTTCTTTCGAAAAAAATTAATAAAATCAAATGGTTCTTATTGAAATGTGTGTAATTAACTCACTATTTTAACCACTTCACTCCCTTTCGAAGACTTATTCAATAGGATATTGTTTTAAATTAAATAGGTACATTACGTTTCTCCCAAGTAAAACTTAAATTGGACAGTAAATGGTAACGTAGCAAACTTGTCCCCTTTATCAGCATCTTCATCCTTAAAACAAAAATCTCGTATGCAGTTTTTTAGAAAGAAAAAAATATACGGTATGAATTGATAACCTTCTCCTTTTTTGAAGTCGGTTAAAAATTAGAAAGTATAGCTATCCTTTCAAATACCAAAAAAGTAAATGGGCTTATAAACTCATACGTACTTGTCGGATTTTATTTTTTCGGAATTATGAGGTTACAAACATCTATAGAACGAAAATAGAACCGAACTGATAACCCCCTGAACTGATAACCTGATTTTCTGAAGTCAGTTAAAAATTAGATCAAAATCTGTCGATCCGTTTGAGAACTGCGATGCCGTAGACAGATACAGTCAAGTGTATAACTCCTCTTTTTGTGCCGCGAGTTAAAAAGCGTCTCAACTTCAAAACCGACCGAAAATTGAGCAATTAAAAGCTCGACTCATCAATGACTCCGGTGCTTAAAAGACAAATTTATTTAAATCAGCTCAGAAAAGGAACTGATTTTATGAGACATTTATAATCTAAAGCGTTCAAAGTCTCAATTTTTTTGTTCGCGGACTGAATTGCACGGCTACGATGAATTTTAATAAGACTCTTTTACGATTCTGTATTCATACAGAATAACTCTCCGTGGTTAAGAATTGATTTATGCTATTACACTTATAAATGGGGTCCTCTCTTTTCAAATACGGACGTTTGGATGTTATCTAAGTTCCTTCTAAGAATTTTAAGAGGTTTTGTATTTGTTCAATTTGTGTTGTATTTTGAAGTGAAATTTTATCCTTTGTAAATTTACAAAGGATAAAAAATCACTTCAAAATACAACACAAATTACAAAGGATAAAAAATCACTTCAAAATACAACACAAATTGAACAAATACAAAACCTCTTAAAATTCTTAGAAAAAAAAACATCTCAAAAAACGACAACGATCAAAAAACGTCTTAAAATTCTTTATAAATATAAAGATACAGTTTTATAAAGCGATGCTTAAGAGAACGGTTGAACGTGAAATTACTTCCACTAAAGTACATTCTACAAACTGCTATGCCGTTTGGCAGAACAAGGTCAATATAACATTTCATATGTAATTAGAGAATAAATAAATAAAAAATAAATATTTTTTCCATACAATAGAAAAAAAAAACTGTATTCTACCCCAAAAATATCTGTATTCAATAATTTACCTTTTATAAACTAACCATGACTTTTGAAAAGCTTAATTTTTTTAATATCTTTTATTTCTTTCTATCTTTATTTATAATCTATTAACTTTTTGTCTTACTATGAACGATTGAAAACCAGTCGTTTTATTTTGTCTTTTAAAATTTTAAAGTTTGAAAAAATTTGTTATGACCTCTGAAAAAAAAAACAATAAAAACACAACTAGCCATCAGAGTAGATTTATTATATAGAACTATAGAAATCTCGATAATATCCGATAAAATTACCTCTTAATTTTATCGGATATTATCGAGATTTCTAGATTATTATTAGATCGAGATTTCTAGAGAAATCAGTTTTCTTCTTTTTCATAGACAAATGCGTTCTCAACGAATCTCAATTTAATTAAGCGACAAACTTATTCTACGAAACGTTTTCTCATTTGAGAACCCTACGAATAGTCGGTGTATCTACTGAAGAATGCATATAGTTACGAGGAACCGAGAGCTTCGAAATCCGCACAAACTATACACTGCATCATTATTTTATGGGATATACTTAGAGTGATAGTTTTATTCAAAATACTGTTCACAGTTGAAGCCGAAAAAACAATAAATGCGTGTGTGTGTGTGTGTTTGTGTGCGTGTGTGTGACTGATACGTAGTTACTCTTTTTGACACAACGCGCACAAGCTTTGAATAATATTGCAAGAAAATAGAAATTTCCGCCAAAAAATTGGGGAATTGAAATGGAGCAAAATTTTGGTTCCTTGACGTGAGAAGTGCCCATGTGGTATAACGTATTTAGCCTTAAAAGACTTACTTGAAGTTTGTTCACTAGCTAGGGGCTAGGGGCAACGCTGATCGTGATTCCTTTGATGATACCGTCAGTCCATAAGAACTACTTCAGAATCTTTGTATTAACAGCGTAGTGTTCGTTACGTATCGGGCCGCATGTCACCGGCAGTCAATTTGCGAAAACTTTGAGACGTTCGAGTTTGTGGCGTTCACTAACCACTAGTAGGTAAGTAAATGTAGAGGTGGATAAGTTTTGCAACTCACACAAGACGCTGTTCATTTAAAGAGTTGCGCGGCTCGGGTTCCCCGAAGTTTGTCTGGGAACAAATCGCGACGTAACGTTTTAACTTCGAATGCTGCTAAAGTTATGTTTCTTTTTGGAATTCTTTTGGGCACATTTGGAAACAACATTAAAAGAAACTATTGGATTTTCGGAATTCTACCGCATTATATTTTTCTCTTTCCGTGATAGACAATCTGAAATTAAATAGGTACATAATAATTAAGTATGTAACAAAGTGCAACGCTTTTTAATATTGATTCTAACCAATAGTACTTATAAAAGCGAAAGAAACTGTCTCCCTATGTGCATTTGAGTGTTTGTTATCTTTTTACGGCTGTACACTGAAACGATTATTGTTATGAAATTTGGTACAATTATTATATCAGAGACCCTGACGACGCACATAAATGTAGCATTTTATCATCATCATCATCATCCCATTTTTTATCGCTACCTACGCCAGTGAAATCGCGAGTAAATGTGTAAATATTGCTATGACGTAATGCTATGAATGTCAATTTGTGCGTATTATTGTGTGTTCTGTGCCTGTGCTGTGATTTTGGGCTTAGAAATAGCAGTCAAGTAAAAATAACATTTGTGACAACATAAAAGATAACTAAGTATATTGCTATTTAAATGAATGTACTGGTGTTTTGAAACACGACACAATTTCATAATGATATTATAAAAGCTAATTTTGTTACCTTTACACGCTCAAACAGCTGAACCGACCGTTATGAAAATTACTTAGTATAGAGATAGCTTTGGACCTGGAGACGGACATAAGCTATATACTTATCATCATCATAATCATCACCGTTTTTCATAACTACGCGAGTGAAACCGCGTAATGCAGCTAGTCTATAAATCGGAGATTATTGTTGATCTATGATTTTTAGCTATTTTCTTATCATAATTTCAAAGAATCCCCCCAGGTGTAAATACTGTGATGTGCTCCATACAAACGGATTTATTTTTATTAGACTATATGTATTGTGCGAGTGAGAGCAGCGTCTCTATTCTAGAACCGGCCGATTTGGCTATCATTTGTATAATGTTTGTTTTCATCACAAGATTTTTATTACTTTCACCTGTCCCGGTGTCGGTAATTCTTCTGTACTGTACTGGGTTCTCCAATTTTATTAGATATTTTAGTCGTGGTACAGAAGTCTTTAATAGCCTAACTAACTATATACCTACTCAAATTTTGATTGAGAAAGGATGCCTCTAAATGGGAAAGTTTCCTGTGATTTTAATCAAATTTGGGAGAAGCGGTAAGTGATAAATTTAAACAATGTGATTTATTTAAGAAGAGAAAAGGGGGTAAAAAGCATCACATCGATTTTGCACGTTTCTATTTAATGGTTGATTTTGGTCACTTTTGGGAGAAAATACTCAATACTCAATGAAACAAAAGATCACGTGAAAATGTATAAAATTAATTTTAAAATAGCTTAGAAGATATTGAGATAGTTTCTAAAAATTGATAATCACAAAGTCTCAATTTGAGGCGAAGTACTGTTTTAGCATCAATATACATAATATCTAGCATTTAGAAGATGAAATAGTCAGTAAATACAAAAAAGAAATTAAACTGTAAGATATACAAAGCACTTGGCGTCTGGTGTGTACACATCGAGAGGAGTGTTGTTGGATCTTTAATTAACAAAGCATTTCATTACCAAGCCTAAATACCATTCAAATTTATTCAATAGTATGTACATGCTCGTTCCAGGGTGTGATTGAGATAAGGCACACAGTTTTGAGCATCGAATTTTAATTCACCAAGTAATTTTAGTAGGAGCTGCATCCCACGCGGGAAAGACAAGAAAATACAAAGCTTTTTTTTTATTTTCCTTTGAAAGCCTTCTTGACGAGGGTCGCTCGGTGTTATTCAGCATTGAAATGAAATGAGGGATAAAAACTAAATTAAATGCTAATTGCGAGATTCAACAGGGGCCGGGAGGGATCCGATCGTGTCGTTCAGTTGCGCAACGATATTGAGCAATAAGGTGTAATGATGCGCGGAATAAATCCAATTATTTCGAACCAATTTATTAGTCATGCGCCTTAATCAGAAAGCACACCGCTCGTTCATTAAGAGGAACATTGAGAGCTCAATTTTTACCTGCATTTTTACATACAGCAAAAAAATATTATTCATCCTGTAAATGTTGTCAGATTTCAATGATTTTTGATGTAGAACTTCTATTGGCGTGCCTTCAGTAAAACCTACTCATATGCCGTGACGTAAAATGATATGCTGCTTTTACATGGGCAAGTGCCTTTAAGGCCTTTATTAACTACAACACAACAATATACAGACTCAACTAACTAAACTACTACACAAAAAGCACATCGATCACCCCAGACCGATAAAGGTCTAAAGATAATCCAAGCCCACTACCAGTTGGCAGCGTACCCAGTATGCTGCCCGCATTGCCACGTTGAATGGCAATGCTTATGCGTTGGGCCAGATACGCGCTTTATATGCGATATGCTTTTACATGCCATTACACTCTCACTACACTATCGCTCTCGACACCTTTGTGTGCACGTATTCTATAACAATCAAGGTAATCACAATTGAACACAATTTTATTTCCTAAGGCGACGGTCCCTTTGATTATATACTCTAGAGTATATAGTCAAAGGACGGTCCCTTTGGCCCGCCGCCCGCGGCGTGCGGCGGCCCGTCGCCCGCAGCGTCTGTATGCTATGTTCGGGAATGTTCGGCACCGGTCGCGCTCACCCGCCGGCTGCACTCGGCGGGTGAGCGCGACCGCTGCCGAGGCGGTTCAGCTGTTTGAGCGTGATAGCATATAGACGCTGCGGGTGACGGGCTGCCGCACGCCGCGGGCGGCGGGCCATGGGGACCGTCGCCTAAGTTTTTACGTTTACCCACTTCCACTTGAAACATAATTCGAGAACATAACACTCAAGTAGGTACATGTCGTAATCACTCACGTGATGATCACACGTTTTAATAGATTTTTGCCTTAAAATGTTAACGAAATTTTGAATGAAATTATCACTCTTAGTGTTATTACTCTGTGGCCTTAATCATAAAGCATGCTCGATGATTAAATCCCTTTTGCACATCGATACAACGTGTCTTTGTTTTCGGCAGGAGCGAACAATAAATACCTAATTTAGTCACCTAATAAAATAAATACGGATATTGCCGGGAGCAAATACGACGCTGAACCTTTCCGTTCGTGTAATAACGGGTAGCTGAGAGGAGTTTTTCTCGTTTATTGGGTCGTTAGGATATAATTTCATCTCGTGTTTATGATCCCATAAAAACTTTGCAGCTCTGATACAAGCACTGTCAATTACTAGCGTTCTGACCTACTTGATATTTGAATGCACCGCCCGCTTATTTTATACTTTTATGTTTTACCGTTTCAGTTATGGTTTTCTTTTTTATTATATATTTTATATAAGCAACGTTGTACTAAACACGTTCACCTGAGGCTCATTGCTATACTAAATTTAATCTTCTATACCTGAATAAGAATTGCCGCGACTTCCTCGTGGTGTAGGTATACACTGATAAAAGATTTCTCGATACAGGGTAAAACTACGGCTTACGGCTAGTTTGCAATAACGAATTAACTTATAGTTGAGAATATCAGTAGAAAAAGAATAATATTTATTGACTATCATCATTTCAGCCACAAGAATCAATCGTCAAAAGAATTCAAGATGAAGATTCTATCGTAGACCGTAACTGTCGCTTAGCACCAGGTGAGTTGACGGTCAAGCGCAAGCCTATCGTCAAAAAAAAATAATCTACTGTTGGACATAGGCCTTCTCTATAGTTTTCCAAAAAGATCGGTTGAAAACGGTTTCGATCTAGCGTCTTCCAGCTACTTATGTGAGAGGTCTTCTGTCTACCTTATGGCTGATCTTCTTACACTACGCTTGCCGGTGCGTGGTATCCAATTGAGAAATTTTCGGCCCTATTAGCCATCAGTTCTACGTGCTATCTGCCCTATCCACTGCCGCTTCACTTGCCAATCCACTGTGTTATATCGGTGACTTTCTTACTTCTACGGATCTCTTAATTTCTGATTCGGTCTCGCAGAGGGACTCCTTTTCATAATTATCTCGTTGCGTGATTTTAAGCTTCTAAGTACCATAGTAAGTGAATAACATTAAATGTTTCCGGTGTAGCGTAGTTACACAAAATATCATTTTAATATTTAACTAATAAAAAATAATTAAATAAGTAAAACATAACTAATTAATAACTATAGCATACATCAAAGGACATTTATTTTACATGTAAGCCTATATTCGAATAAAAAAATAAAATTAAAAGAAATAGTTTTTGGCTTTTAAAACTTTGCTTTGTTTTTCAAATTGTACATTTGCCTGTTTTTATTTTTCTGTAAATCAGCGTCATGTATTTCTAGTAGGCAAATATATATATATAAATACATATTACCGTCATTAATTTATAATTTTTGAAATGTGGTATGTGTGTACATATTAATATTATTACCAACTTGCCAACTTGTGAAAAAAACGAATCAGAGTTTAAAGATTTCTTAATTCAAAAGACTGTCAGCGGTATCTGGAGCTCTGAAACTGCTGAAAACGGTGTTCGCAGCCATCGATGATTATTATTAATGATGGATATGATGAGTGTCACTTTCCCATGTAAGAAATTACAATGTTGGAAAAGCAATTACATACTGTAAGCAGGTTGATGCATGAGGCGCGGGGCGCGAACTGACACCGTGCCATAATACCAGGCCCATGGTACAATCATCTACTGTCGATGGAATGATGGATCACCCGCTAATACGTATTCTCATTACGTAACCTTCGTGGCGAGCTGCTGTGACATTTTGTGCTTACCCGACTACCTAAGACAAAGGTTTTTTACGAACGTAGTTAGGTGTATTTCTGACGTAAGTCCTGATAGTAATTAATAACTTGCATTGGGCTTGCGCTTGACGACAATTGTCCATATGATGTTGAGTATCATATTAAGCGATGACATTGCATTTTAGTCTATTTGGGAAAATCCACAGAGGACACGTGTTCCACATGCACATCAAAATGGAATTATAGCGTGTAATGTGGCATTGAGGGCGTTGCTGTCGTAATTTCATTATTTCATTCAATCAAGACGTTAGTATCCATTTTTTCCACGATAATTCTTCCAAACAGATTCTAATTAATTTAAGAACATTTATATCCAAACAGGTACACCATAAAAAAAATCCGTATGTTAGCGACAACCATCAGTTAACAAATTGAAATCGGGAAATCTCCACCAATCGGCGCGGCATTACCGCTGCTAGTTTAAGACCATTTCACCGCAAATATCTGTTGATCGGAACAGAGTTAAATGTATTACCCGATCGTTTCTAAATTGTCGGATCGGAAGCTCGTACCTACTTTGCCGATTTGACAACCTGTCGCCTGCATGGATCCGACGATAGATTGAACTGATTTTAATTGGTTATTTGTTAAAGTTTATAGCGTTTCAACTCGCTGGATTAAACTTGGAGATATTTCAGTGAATTTAAGGTTGTACTCCACGCAGTGTTGCCATGTATCACGTCACCGGAATTGGTAAACATTAGTAAATCTTCGACTCCCATACATCTACTGTACCTACACTTATTAATGTCACGGTGGATAGTGCAAAAAATTAGCTAGTTAGTTATTATTAATTTTTAGCACTATTACTACACTACTTAACACACCTAACATACATAAAACATCCTTTGCCCGTTTACTCTACTTTGTCCCGTTAAACATATTTTTTGTTTATCCTAAGCAAGGCAGGAACTGCTTATTTATTGAACTAATATTGAATGTATCAAACATTAAATATATAAACTAGTAGTTCTACGTACAGTAGATCTCGCGAGCACAAACATTTTTTAACGATACTTATTGTAAAAAGTCTGTGTGCGCAAGGTCTATTCTTCGAATTCTAAATTGTTTCACAGAATTGAATATCGAAATATTACACGTATTATTTAAATTAAGTAATAATTATTATTTTTTAAATCGGCCGACAAATAGCCTCTTAGCAAATTTATCTTCTTTTTAACCGACATTTCAGAGCCTTTTGTTAAAACAACCTCTTGACCGATTTGTTTTTGTTTAGAATTGAGTAAGCGTTTCTAGCAAATATTATCAAAATCGGCCAGTAAATGGCGACAAGCAAACTTCTTCCTTTTTAGGGTTCCGTACCCAAAGGGTAAAAACGGGACCCTATTACTAAGACTCCGCTGTCTGCCCGTCCGTCTGACACCAGGTTGTATGTCATGAACCGTGGTAGATAGACAATTGAAATTTTCACAGATGATGTATTACTGTTGCCGCTATAACAACAAATACTAAAATATAGAATAAAATAAATATTTAAGGGGGCTCCCACACAACAAATGTGATTTTCTGCTCGTTTTTGCTCGATATTGATAACGGCAACAGGTAAATGCTTGAAATATTCATAGAATATTGAGTTACGAGTATATTATTCACTTTAAAAATAAATAATTAAATTAAAATAAAATTATTATTTAAGGGGGGCTCCCGTACAACAAACGTGATTTTTTTTGCTGTTTTCATATATAATGGTATGGAACCCTTCGTGCGCGAGTTCGACTCGCACTTGACCGGTTTTGAGGTAGATACCCCCATAATTAAAAATCTCCGACGACAAAAAAATCATGAAACTGTAAAACCTATATAGTTATACCAAGTTTCGTTAAGATTGGTTGAAAAATACGACCTGAACGTGGTTATCAACAAACATACGGACAGAAAAAAGTAAATTTTCATAGCTGATGCAGAGTCGTTTGTTCGCTTCGCCCAGTCGGTTAATTAAAGCTATACTAGCACTAGTTAGCATTACCACTTTTATAATACACTTATTTAAACAAGTTATATAAGTATTTTGTGTATGATTAATATTTTTTTAATGATATTTATTTTGTGTTGTATGTTTTTTGTCATAATAAATTTCTGTCTATGTCTATGTCTATGTCTATTTACTGACCTATTTTTAACCCTAGACCAAAAAGAGGGGTGTTATAAGTTTGAAGTGTTTGTTGTGTGTGTAGTTTTACTGACCTATTTTTAACTCTAGACCAAAAAGAGGGGTGTTATAAGTTTGAAGTGTGTATCTTTATATCTGTGTGTCTGTATATGGCAGCGTAGCTCCCGATGAACCGATTTTGGTCTACCTATCTAGTTTTTTTGTTTGATCAAAATCAAAAATTTCTTATCAAAATCGATTCAGCCGCTTTTGATATCGTTTTGTTTTTTAGTTTTTTAAATTAACTTGTATTAACTTTACTATTCATTACGTTAATTGTTCCGCGTACAGACAAAGTTCCCTAATTTACAGGAATTTCCCCAGTCTGACATCACCGAGTCTACCCTAAATTACAAGTTTATTAGTTTTAATGGATGGGTTCGGTTTATACGAACCGATCGGATAAACATTTGCGAACAAGAACTAATATAAGTTATTATCACCCGATTACGCACAAAAGAGGGTTATTTGTCTCTTCTCTTGTCTACTAAACTTCTAATTAGATTTTGATAAATTGGGTATCAATCGCCGTGATTACACTTCGTGTTATTACACACGAAGTGTATGAACTATATGAAATCCTAGAAAATAAAACATTATGTAATTAACAAGTTATTAATTCCGTTAAATCTGATAAGCTAAATAAAATATAACATCATTTTTTTTTAGTTTCCAAAAATACTTTATCTTAAAAAATGTATTTACAAGTTACGTAGGTACTTAGTACGAATCTAGTTTTTTATGTATTAATAGGTTTGCGCTTGATCGCCATTTAGATACTATTTCCAAAAGTATCTTGTATCTGATATCTCAAATACTAAACTTAATAGCTTGTATCTTGTAACCCTTAAACTTTTTATGAGGTATCCCAGATACTTGTACAACTCTGTTAATAAGATAATACTGGTGGCCTCTCGAATAAAACTAGCTCGGTTAGTGGGGATATTAGCCAGGTGGCCTCACGAATAAAACTAGCTCGGCTAACATAGTGGGGATTTTAGCATTTAGCAGGAGGAATGCAACTGATTTTACCATACAACGCCACGGCGCATAATATTTCTCCTCCCGCCGCCGCGCGCCGTCTGAAGATTGACTTCTGCGCATTACAGGCCAGCGCTTTTTGTTCGAGGCAAATCTTATTTTACCTTATCTTGGGGTCCGACTGTCAGATACACTTAGAGCCATTTGGCCCTTTTGTGCGTATCATTCGTTATTCATCCGCATCAAGACTTTCAAAGACTGCATTCAGAATATCACATGGTGCTAAATGTCTGTATTCCTGCAGCTAAGGATACGCATATGCAAAATAGGTTTAATCGCTTGTTTGTTGTTGAGTTGCATCTGCACAGTATGTACTTCATTGACTCCTCTTCCTTATAGGCCCTGCATATAGGGATTTCAACGAGTTTCAAGTTAAAGAGGTGATTATTGCTTCCATAGTGTCCGGTCCGAACTCCAATTAGACTTGTTTGTGATAGGACTTACATCAATAGTTAATATTATTTTGTAGACAATTACGTTGTGCTTTTTTTATTATAAAAAGAAAAGTAAAAATTAACACATCTGAAATATGGACCTAAAGTTATGTAATCATACAATACCAACAAAAATACTTTTTCAAAAAAATATACAGAACTACATACAGTTATAATTTTCCAACCTATATCTCGTACTAGTAAGCATATTCAAAGCTGTCTTTATGGTAAATTTCCTGCTCATAAAGGCAGATTTCGATGTTCCCGCCACAAACTTCGCCGATTTCAGCACAAAGTGCCAAAGTCCACGTTTATGCATAAAAAATATCCATTGATCGTGACGCGGGAATCGAATGCGGGCGGAATTTTGAAATAGGAATTTCCGTTAGGTAAAACAGAGGTTGGTCGATTCGTATAAATTAATTTCGTTTTGACCCGTGTATTAATATTCAGAGCGCTTGTGAAGTTAGCTTCTAACTGAGAATTGAAATACTCCATCTTATTAATTTTACCGGCGTTTCTTACAACTACGGTTAGTTAAGTAATAAGTTATATGAAATAGTTTTAGCGTAGACAAACCTCTCGTTTGGAACTGATTCCAATTTAGCTACATATCTCTACTATATAATTCTATAGTGCCTATGTAATATACCTTTTTAAGAAACAATTAAAACTATGTACGTCTTTCTTTTTAGGGGTTCTGTAGTCAACAAGGAACCCTTATAGTTTCACCATGACCGTCTTGGCAAGAAAGCTGTAATTTGGATAGAGTATCTACACATATTAATCATATCGACAAAGCGGTAAAATAACATTAAAAAAAAAGGGTACCTACCATATGAGTAGGATTTTATTTCTCATCTAACCCAGCGCGTCAGCATGTGGACTAGGGCATGACAAAAAAAACATAAACATATTCACACACATATGTATATGCATACGTACTCTCTAAAAACATAACCCTTCTTTGGCAGTCGGTTAATAAACGTAAAGTCAAACCTAGAACCTCCTCCTTCTATAAAGTCGCTTAAAAAAGTATATACGTATTCTATCAGCCATATACCTATAGTTTCCATTTGGCTTGGACTAGATGGTATTATGTGAAATGTCCACCAATATTTATTTTATTTATTAATACTTACGTTCTCCTTGAAAGAAAGCAAAAACTTAAAATTTATTTTTCGAATCCCAACCAGATATAATAGATTAACGCCATGCAAATTCCTCAGTCCAAAGCGTCACAAAATGCAGGAGGTTTAATGTAAAACGATTGCGAGTTAAGTGGCGGGCAGAGAGCCCCACATGTCCACAATTAGGTACTCCCTCTTTGTCGCGAGCTTTGCCGAATGTTAGTAGGGATTACGTCCGTGTCCTTATGTAGACACGGACAATGGACATGGTGTAGTGTTAACCCGTCGTGTGGGTATTCATGTATGATTAGTGAGCATTAGGTTTGTAATTGTATGCTTAGATGTTCAACAGGTGTAAACCAGCGTTTGTGGTAAATGAAAATAATTGTACTAAAACTTCCGTGAGTATATTATTTGATTAACCGGAAAAACTCACGATATTAATCGGTCAAAAGAACGATGTCTTCCAAACGGTTTCGGGACTGTCAGAGTTCCATCCTAAGGGTACACATGCACCTCAGGAGTCGGTCAACGCCGTAATCCTAACCGACCATATTTTGACCGATTAATATCGTGAGTTCTTCTGGTTAATCAAATAATATAAATGAAAATAATGTACAGAAAATATTTCTTTAAACTTGATTCCATATTTTTGGGCTTAATTTGGGCGAATTAAAACTCTATTGTTTGTTTAGTGTGAGACTTTTTTTATGGAACACAATTTTACTTTAGAAGAGTCATGTTGAAGTTTACTCTTTTGAGTATTTTTACGTACGCAATTTTTTGCGTATTTTATCATTCGAAACGTAAAAATTATAGTGTGACTACTTATCGCTGGTACATAATCTTAGAATTTAGTAAGAATTAAGGTTGGCAGGTCTTACATTACAAAGAAAAGACAAAATTAAATATCGGTAATTTTACTACTACTGAAAAACCTCTAGTACAAGTATAAAAGTTATATTAGTAGTCACAAAATAAATACAAATTAAAAGAAAAAATTGAGATCTGATCTGATTTATAGATCTGAATTATTGTAATGTCATTGGTAAGATCTGAATTATTGTAATGTCATTGGTAAGATCTGAATTATTGTAATGTCATTGGTAAGATCTGAATTATTGTAATGTCATTGGTAAGATCTGAATTATTGTAATGTCATTGGTAAGATCTGAATTATTGTAATGTCATTGGTAAGATCTGAATTATTGTAATGTCATTGATAAGATCTGAATTATTGTAATGTCATTGGTAAGATCTGAATTATTGTAATGTCATTTGCAAAGTTTCATAACGATATGACGATTAAAAGTTGGCAAAATTCAATTTCCACGATTTATTTAGACAGGTCAAAATAGGAACTCTAATGAAAATATAAAACAAAACTTCCCTCTACTTATTTACATATATAAAATCAACTACCTAGTTATTGTTCGTACATAGGTACGTCTAGATACATTTTCAACCTCGCTTTAGTCCCCATATTCCTGCGTCTTAACTCGACCCTTTTGTAGTAGGTAGATGTCTAGGTTTACGTGGCAGCTTACCCATTAAGAATCTCACTTACACTCTGAGAAATCTACTTCTCAAATTTTAGATTTATAAGTCCAGTAATTTTAGAAATATCGAGACTATGTAGGATTTACTTGACATCACAAGAAGGAGGATTATGTTTTTTGAGTGTATAATTGTAAATACATATGTATTCTTTTTATTTTTATTCGAACTGAGGTTGAGGTAAAAACTGAAGCTACCACATGCAAACTTTCTTCGTAGCTATAAGACTCTTCCTGAGTAATAAACATAGTTTTATCACAATATTTTATAGAAAAATAATCTTAATCCTTTAAGATTATTGTTGTAGTTACAATAGTTTCACCAGCCATCCACATACCCGATAACAGTGTTTTTTATGTTTTGTTGTAGTAAAATAATAAAAAGGCATACCTATGTGCTTTGGTGATAACAGAAAGAAATAAATCAATATACTTAATTTGAATTCTGAATCTACGAAAAAGGATTCATGTAGTTACGAAAGTAGCAAAGCGTCCGGCGTGCCACATTGCAAAAATAGCGTTTGAAAAAGAGTATCCATTCGGCGAGCAGCAGGTGTCCTTCGCAATCCCATCGTCAGCGGATTAGTCCATTGTACGATATAAATCTCCAACCTGAACGTACACCTTCCGTACGTTCTTTCAGAACCAGCTAAATGTCCCATTGTGGTCGTATAAGTAATCAGTCTACGAAACAAGCGGAGGCGACCTCTCCCGAGATTGCTTGTTTACGTCAACCGAGCACTGCCGTGATTATGTTATTGGGTGTAATTTGTAACATTATTAAGTTAGTGTTGGCAGATGTCGTTTGTAAATTATGTTTATCCGACAGGACACAGCTGGAGGCGCCGCCACGTAAAGCTCGCACGCGTCATGTACTCGGAGCCACTGCGTCAAAGGGAAATGACGGCTCACAATGTTTCAGCCTAGGCAGAAAGATTTATCTCTATAGCGTGATGGGAATGTCATTACTCTAGTATGATATTTTGAATAACTCCGAACTTTGCCGAATGATTCCGAAAATCGGGCCTTAGTGACACTAATGACGTCAAAGTTGTTGCTATCGCCTTTTTACGTAACAGAGGTGGAGCTTAAGTTTCACTTGCTCGTATCCTTGCCAATAACAGTTTATTGGTACTTATAACTTTAAACATCCATAATTCTAACTTTTTTTTGAGAAGCTTTGAGTGATATCACTTCTATGTTACAAGTGCTACATATCTTCATTCATAAATTTTATCTTTCAAGCCAGAACATACAAATTTTTGTACACTATTGATTGCCACTTGAATAACTGACGAAAATGTGTTTCTGCAGGCGAATTCTGAAAAGAGTTCAAGTGGTACATTAAAATCAGAGCCGGATATGTAATTTATGCAAGTGCGACAAAGAAGACAGAACAACAGTGACGTCTTGACACTTGTTTCGCGACACGCAAAATTGTCACGATTGCACCAGACGTATAGATCTTTATCTGTTACTCAGTTTCCGTGTTCTGCTCTCTCCATTTCAGTAGACTTTATATACTTCCGACCGCGTTTTCTGCTTAGTATGCTGGCTCAGGTACGTACCATCCGAATTGTTTCATTAAAATATTCTGACGCAATTATACGTCCCGCTTAATACCTTTTTGAATAGCAGATTTGTCAACCCTGTAATGACGAAGTTATCGCGAGCGCCTTAAGTGGATAATGAAGTTATGTCTAACTTTCTCGAGATGACAATGTGATTTGGAGTCTTTAATAATTATTCCCGTAGGGCGGAGACGATGTATTATGGTACTCAGACTTGAGTAAAAGCAGATGGAATGCAAAGACCTCGAAAATGAAGCCACTTTTGAAATGTGTACAAAATCGCTAACGCTAATTTACTGATGTTGTGGTCTACGATGAATCGTGCTTATCTAGAAGAAATTGGTTCATTTAAAGACAGCTAAATTACATATAGAAATGTAACCTACTCTGAAGAAAGTTTTTTAAAGTTCTTTGCAAATCTTCAAAGCTTGGAGCACCGCCGCAAAGTTGCTAGCTTATGTTTTTTTTATCGGATTCATTTCGGTGAGTATGCATCTGCATCATCTAATAAATGCGTCACTGTTTCATGGTCGATATTCCAAAAACCCGAACGAAACGCTTTAATTCCACTTTCATCTTGCGGACTGCTATATTGTGGATTTAGCTTCCTGAGTGGGTCTTTGGGGATAATATAATCTGGGTGTCTTTAAATCGCGAGTGAATTGGTTTTTTCCAGCTCGCGCTACATTGTAGACCGCAACGTCGCTTTATTAACATCAGGCGAGTTAGCGGTCACCAACTCGCCTGAAACGCAAACCTATTTCTACATAAAAAAGTGTTATTAAACCAAATTGTTCTCTAGTTTAAGCTGAATACAAATTGTATTTTTAAAGGTGGGCTTAACTTTCCACTTATATGAGTTCCATCTGCCTTTTTTCTAGTCTGAGATATTACATATACAGGTATCTCTCCCATTCGTTAGCTGAAACGCGGAATCTCATGTCTGGCAAATTATAGGTAATTTCTAAAGAAAAGACTGAGCTCCGAGAATATTACATTTTATTTTGAGTGTGATGACTTTCCCCCGGCACGAATTCTATCAAGGCATATAATAAAAATACCTTTAAACGGCACCAAAAACATGTGAGCTGCCTTTCATTTTCATTCAACGAGGTTTCATTTTCTTTTATTTTACTGAATAAGTATTAAGGGTTTTTCGGGTTCAGTTAAGGGTAGAGTATCCTTTGCTTGTAGCTTTATTACATCGATTATGCGTCACACTTGAAATACGGGCCCTTAAATCATACTTAATGGTGACTACGCATATTCTAGCTTCAAATTTATAGGATGATAGTAGAATATATATTAAAAATTCATGGTACAGTAATGGAGTTCTTCTATAGAGAGAAGTTATAGTGCACTCGATTGAGATAAGTTTGGAAAGCGGGCGGCTACACAAAGTGAGCAGCATTATTAGACCTTCATCTTTCCTTCTACATGCAGTATCGGAAATTCGCAAGTTTTCCCTTATTCGTGCTAGGGACCGTCTATTAGTCACGTGGGGGTCTAAACTTGGAGAAGGAGGTTCAGATTTCACCATAATCAAGGTCACGATGATCATGATCAAGGAAGAGGGCGTCTTTTGATATATCAAGTGTCTTTACAGGATCTTGAGAAAACGTCTAATTTTGCCGTTCTTACATACTACTTAGCAAGTTAGGTGACCTAGTACGGAGCATGCTACTGGTCGGTTAAGAAACCGGGTCCACTGATTCAGTATTTTTTATTTGAAATCTTATTTTTTTTTTACTTTAAATTGTGATACTTAAACTACTTCCTGTACCATATTTTTTGCATACATATGTCTGCTTTATGTTCTAATCTGTATGTGTTGATAAAATACTTATTGCAATATGGAACATACAGAAGCGATTGAGAAAAAAACCCTAATGTGTTGAACCGTTTCAAAAATCAGTAAGTACGAAAATTTATTTGGTATATATTTACTGATGTTGCAGTTGTCCTTATGCGACGGTTATCACTTACCATTTGACGAGCCGTCTGCACTTTGCTGCAATTTTTTATATAAAAAAAGGACATAAGTGTGTTAGATTGTTAAGTTGTAATACTTTATCGTAGCCTTCAAGCAGGTAAATAAATAAAACCTAGTGTAGTTTTGGGGGAAGAATAAACTAAAACGTCACTTAATATTACAAGGTGGGACGCGAAGAGTCAAAAGCATCTAAAACGTCACTTGATTAATGTATGGCCCTCAGTTATCCATCTAATACCGCTGAGGTTTGATGCTTAATCTCCGCAGTACACGTGGTTATTGCATCGAACAGGCAGGTCCGTAACACGCTCCTCATATCTCAAGTTCCGCGTACATAATGTAACAACTACGATATTAAGTAACCATCTCCAGAAGAAAACACCAAGGAAATAGCAATTTTCCTCGGTGGTAATTCGTTTCTAGCACGCCATTTTTCCATTATCCAATATCAATATTGTTTCGTCTTCATCGCTCAGAAATGGAACTCTGAGACTACACTAATGATAGCTTCGCATGACCTATAGAAAAATAGTTCCAGGTCGTCTTCGTGTCGAGAATTGTTCACGTGGAACGGATCGTATGTTATATGCACTGCTCGGAAGAAGGACGATCTAATGACTCGCTAACCATTGTTAAGGTAACCCTTTGTATATAACTAGTTACGCCCCGTAGCTTAACTCGTTTTCTATAGAATTTTTAGGACATCCGTTGCGTTAAACGGGCCCCACGCGGGGGACTGGTTTGCTTCTGACAAATTAAGGCGAGACTTCCCCAGAACTTTAGGTATTTTACGCTACCTCAGCTTGCACTTCTTGAGCACGGTGTTTTCATATATGTACGTAGTACAGAAGTACGTACGACGACGCCGCGCCGCGCGCCGCGGAACGGCTGCTCGCAAGCAAAATTATTGTAAAATAAATTACTTTAATAGTGCACTAAGCGTATCAAAAATATATATTAGTAAAATGTTAAAAATGTAATAGCTACTTAACATGGTAACTTTGGTATTTGTTGGTGGCTTTAAACAACTTGGAGATCACTTTCAAAAATAAATAAAATGGCATATTTTTCAAAAAATTAAGCAATCGAGACTTTTTTCAGCAATCGTGTTTTTGTACAAGGACCTAACCAAGGACCCTAGCCAACAGACCAACATTTTACATACATATAAGAGCTTGATCTAATAGTAAAAATATTTTTTTAATTTTTAAAAATATGTTTTTTTGCTGCTTGCTTAGTGTGTCACGTTGTCTGCGATGGGTTTCTTCAGATATAGACCCGCGACGACCGTCTGTGTGGAACCCGTGCAACGCATTTACGGTCGTGTAGATAGAGTAGACTCTGCTTGGAACAGTCGAGTAGGCCAGTAGGTGGACCTACACGACTGTTCCGACCAGATTAGTACTTACCCACTTGCTAGTCTACTTATTACTCCACTCTCTACTCGACCAGTAATTGAGCTTTAGGGATAAAATGTAGCTCCAACATCATTCTATTGGAAATGTTATCCAAATTAATTCAGTAGTTTTAGCGTCAATGTATAACAAATATAGATGCACAAACTTTCGCATATCGTGCGATTGAATTAATCTCTAAAAAAACTTTTTGAAACTTAGCTTGCTGAGTACTTACACTTCACAGAGAAAGTACCTTTCAAATTTCATGGCTAGGCTGTTCGATATCTGTCAGTCAATCACCCACTTAGGACAAAGTTTTCTGTATACATTGTTTGAATAGAAAAATGTGTTCTCGCTCTTTATCTTTCATCTCTATCCCTGTTGTAATCGTCGTTTTCCTATTCCCTAAGTGTCACCAATTTCACTCCCGTCTAATTACGCACCTGTTTATATTCCTGACGTAAAAATTTTAACAAAATTTTAATTTATTTCACATCATTAACTCATATAAACTTTCAACAACCGTTTAATCATTTTGATCCATACTTCTCGTAAAAAACTTATAATAGGTAAGTATTTATTCACATTAGTTCGTTAATCTAAAAAGGTAGGTACTACATTTTAGCGAACAACACCATAATAAATAATTAATTAATAAATCTATGTAGTAAATATCAGCTGCTGTCGTTCAAATAGTTTTTAAACGGTTTTATTTAGCTTCACTTGTTTGTTTATTTGTTTGTTTGGGTCAAATTTAGTAATTGAAATTTTACCCCCTTGCAGTTGACGGATCGATCTGAAATTTGGTATACTCTTTTAGTCCTGATGCCAATATAATTTAGTATATTCTGTATTATTGTAAATCCAAGATGGCCGCCGCCACAAAATGATGGATTTCATATTTTAACACAACCCCCACAATATGGGTATCAAATAGAAGGGCTTTTCTAGTAAAATACAGTAAATACATTACCTGCATCATTATCTTTATTTTCAATAAAACCGTTTAACTTAAAAAGTTTTTTTAAGTAAGTACTTGTTTAAGTTTCTTTACTCTACAAGTGAGTCAGCCAGTTTTTCGCTTTTATATACATAGATGATCCATTAAGTAAACAACGGCAATATGATTTGGTAATACAGTTAGAGTGTAGGGAGGCCTCCGAGGCGCGTCGGTACGATGTCTGCGAAGACGTGAATAGGGGGGAGGCATAAACAAAGTAAAGCTTTATCATGTAAGGCCGCAGCCTCGTACCAAGATTAATGTTCGCCTAATGAATCAGCCGCCGTGACAAATCAGTACCAACACGGCGCGGCGGGCGCGTCTATAAAGCGGAGTGCATGTTCGCTAAATCAGAGAGCGTGATTATTTAATTAATTGTACCGAGAGTAACAAAATAACTCATCATGTTTTGGATGGTAATATTACAGATATTAAACATTTGACTTCCCATTTGTTATGCTTATATTAAAGTTACACAATTAACTACCTATTCTAATTCACAGTTGCATGGACGAGATCGCTTTCAGAGACTGCCTGTTGACTTTTTTTTTAAGTTCAATCAATAATAACACTATTGACTTCACATAAAGTAAGTTGTTTGTTGTTATTATGTTTTTGTGAATTACAGCACATTAGTGTGCGTTGTTATCTACCTATCTATTTATTCCGTCGTGTTTATATTTTTAGCATTACTTCATAATAATAGGCTTGTTTGTTTCCACTATAAGTTCATAAATTAGTTTAGTTTTTTAAGTGAATTGGTATTTGGCTATGGGAAACAAAAAAATCTTTGTATGTTTACGCAGATGAATTGTACTACTACTTGTTCTTGTTTATACTTGTGTTCTGTTTTGTTGTTCTGGAAGTATTAGATTCCGATATTTTCTAAAAGTATGCTCCTCGGCCGCTTCACTTTTGTACGAGTTAAGATTAATACTTCCAAGTATAGTATATAATAGTTTTTTATTCTAAACTGTGTCGGCGAGATGTATCTATGTACGTTCAAAATCTTGAAAACGATTTTGGGACAAGTGTAAATCGTCACATTTTATGTACACATTTTTTAGATGACAATGCAATAAATATGGTACCTACCTTGGAGCTAGTCTGATCGTGCTATATATGTTTGCAATGGAACTTCATAGAGCCTAATGGTATCGGCTGACTTAGTGTCCAATTTGGTTATCATAAAAATACTTTACAAAGTCTACGTCACTAACTCAGATACACTCAAAAATGTTCTCACTGGATATTCTAATTGGCAATTAAGATCATCGTTTGTGGGTTTTTAGAGAGTCAGTCACATTAGCGAAAGGTTATTTTTTAGTTTAGAATTTAGTCCTCATTGTTCAAAAATATTAAAAAAGACTCGTATGTTCCTCACAATACAATACAATTCAAAGACCAACATTTCATTAAATACAGAATAGTATTACTATCATAAATGAAGCCATGTAAACAAGCCGTAGTGAAACGAGCAAGGAATATATGTATATATAAGGAATAATGTGCCTTTATGTTCTAGAAGCCTACGCAGTGTTTATTTTGGGGCCTACTGTTCGTATGTGTGCTTCAAATGTTATGGAATTGACGAAAAATCCAGTGAGGATTTTTTTTTATACTTATTTAGTTTAGAAAATATTTTACAAAGATGAAAAAGTTGTTTGATAAGAATATCGTTGGGTGCGTAGTCGTACATTGTGCGTTTTCAGTACAGTCATCGTGGGTAACTTTGAATCCGTGTCAAGCATTGTACATAGCTTCTTTCGAAGGTTCTTGACGTTTTGTTCATGAAATTAGTAGTCAAATTACTTTGATGAATTAATTAACAGTTGTTTTGACCATTATTATTTTAGGAAAAAATCGAGAACATTCGAATAAACCTATTAACCTAACATTGTACAATGTAGGTACATGTTTGATACAAATTCAATGTTACCTACGATGACAATACACTTTACCGCCTTTCTTTTACACGCATGCTAAAATCTTATTCACTGAATAAGGACTTGTCACTTTCTGTCAGAAAGGAAATATCACGCGCGAAAACGGAACAAAACACTATTTAACTAAAGTGCGCCTAGACAGTGTTTATAAGTAAGACGGAATGAGTTTTCTATTTCTAGACTTTTTTTAGTTTTTTTTTTATGACAATTTTTAGGGTTTTGTATCCAAGGGTCTTGACTCTATTGCTCTCGCTCATCTGTCCTCCTGTTCGGAAGAAGTTCATTCGATGAACTGTTCCGGCCACATTCTCCATATTCGCACTATTTATGATTGGTTGGACCAAAATAAAATTGAAGTATTATTACTGACCTAAAACTTTATATAGAAATCAATGATTTTATTTTGACATTTTTGTGAGAATGGGGTCTTGTACAGATAAAAGGGATCCTTAAAAATATAAATAAAATATTACCTATCATGTTTTAAGCTTATTAAGTGGAGTGAGAGTGTATTTTTATTTGTATATTAATGGAAAACAAAGTCATGAGAGGCGGTCAGTTAAAAATCCCTTACGACAAAAAGATCTATAAAATTGCGGAACCACGATACCAAGTGTTGTCAATATTACTTGAAATATATAACCTGTATGCGAGTACCTAATAACATTAAAACAAACAAATATCAGCACAAGAAAATTTGATGTAACATACGAAAATACCAGTGAGATAATTTTTTTCGGTTAGGATAATAAGACAACAAACGTTACATTTCGACGAAAGAAAAACTTGTCTGACTTAATTTACTTCGTTAATCCTCTTTTATTTTGTAGTAACAAAGACAACCAAGAATACCTTTTCAGCCTAATGCTTAATGATAACATTAAAAACAAACTGCCAGAAAACACAGCTCGTATTTCATAGCTGCGGTCTAGAAAATGTACCGCGGAGCCGCGGGCCTCTAAAACATTTGTAACTCTTGTGACCCTTTCTCCTACCTGCTTTTGTATTTGCAAATTATACCTCGTTTTCAAATTCTTGAAACATAATAAGAGTGTAAAGTAAATAATTTGACGTTGTCATTTTTAAATTGTAATTAACGAAACAAAACGTCTATGCTCCGATTACTTTGCCTCGGCCACCATTCCGTCAGAACTTTACTAAGTATAATCACGTCGCCTAGATTTTTTGTTCTTTGCCTAAAATGTTGTTCTTCGCCGGATTTGACTTTTGATTTGACATTGCGACTTGACTTTGATGCCGAGGTTGGATCTTTCCATGAAGTTAAGTTAATATTTTCTTTCATTTGGCTACCCAAATTTTGCACACAACTTCACGTGTGTGTCCTTGTCTCGGAACTATAATTCATGGTAGGTTGAAAAGTGGAGTTTTATTGTGGAATTTGGCGTAGTATGTCGTTCAGATTTTAGCTGTATACAAGTGGTGATTTCTTTCTTTTGATGTTTTGTCTATGACATAAGGCAGAGTATGTTCAAGATAAACGTAACTCTCAACCGTTTCTAGGTTTCTCATTCCCAATTTTGACTGAGTGTGAGGTGAGATCACATACGGATCGTCTGAGAACATTTTCGGATTTTTTTATGTTTTATCTGAATTAACGATATAGATATAAAATATTATGGCAAATATAGCACTTTTTCCACGATAACAATATACCTATTTATGGCAAAACTAGCACTTTTTTTACAATACATGTTTTCATTACTTCCTTCGGTCGTTCAAGGTAAAAAAAGAAACAGCCGCCTACAAATAACTTCACGTTTAGTTCTACCGACGTATACTGCCTTACCGAAAATCGTTACTTAGCTTTAAGCTATGCTTAACATATTTTGTCAACTTCTGGCTGACACGTTTGCGGAAAGAAGACAGAGAACTTAAGACGTTGGTTAAAGTTAAGTTTAACGTTTTTCGGTAAGACCCATAATGTGTATAGTAAGTACAACGTAAAATGACAATATCTCACGTCTCAGTTACATTATACATCGATAGTGCTTCGCGACTAGTTATTACTCATACACTCGGTCAGATAACTGTACTTGGGGAGATTGCTAAACTCCTGTACTTGACAGGCTATCAAGCGTAGCTCGTATGTGGTAGCTTGCTACGGGTGAACACACTATATTTTGATTCACTGAAATTGCTATGTTACACTTTAAATTAGATTCAAGAGATAACTGTAGTTTAACACTAGTTGAACTTGTGAGGTTTTATATTTTCTGCCCTTTGTTGGTGTAACAATGAAATAAATAAACACCAAATGTTGCACGATCATTGAGATGTCATAGTCAGTTATACAATATACAAAGTATGGATTGACACATATTGTTACTAAGTAAGAGAAAAAGATTGAGATTAAATATTGCAATTGGCCGTTCTAAATTTAATGTGTGGTATCTTGATGATGGTTCTTTAGGTGGGAGTGCATCAGAGGTTTTACAAGACCTAAGTCTTATAATCCAACGTTTCGGTTCTATTGGTCTTTCCCTAAATTTTGACAAATGTGAGATTTACATTCCTGATCACGTCGGAGACGATTTGCGCACATCAATTCTCCAAAAAATTTCATCTTTATGCCCAAACATTTCGGAACAATTAAAGACAACACTAACGTTGTTGGGGGCCCCGATTTTTTTAGACGCAATTCCCCCTTTATTTCGGTCAAAATTAGATTTTTTTAATAATAACTCTCACCGCCTGTTTCAGATAAAACCACACATGGCTTTATACATACTTCGGCTCTGTCTTTTCACTCCAAAATTTATGTATTTAATACGTTGCTGCCCTTTATGGTTTTTTTTCGCGCTCACTGTTTCGATCGATGACGTTTTAAAAAATACTGTAACCAAAATTTTAAATCTTCAGTTTAATGATCACTCATGGGCACAAGCTACCCTCCCCATTTCGTATGGTGGGCTTGGAGTTCGCCGCATCTCAAGCGTGGCACTTCCGGCCTTTTTAGCTTCTAGTTTTGGTTCGCAGACCCTCATCGGCACAATCCTAAATTCAGTAGCTGATGTTCGGGTTGCTTGCCAGGCGGAAGCTTTAACGGCCTGGTGTGCCTCGTGCTCGGGTGTTAGTGTTCCCACCGAAAAAAAAAAACAGTCTCAGTGGGATCTACCGCTAATCGAAATTACACACAAAGCCCTACTGGAGCAAGCTGCAGATAACACGGACCGAGCGCTTCTCTTAGCTGTATCAGAGGCGGAGTCGGGTCATTGGCTACATGCTCTCCCCTCCGATCATATAGGTACTTTACTCGACCCCAGTTGTCTGCGCATCGCTGTAGGTCTGCGGGTGGGAGCTAAGTTGTGCGAGTCTCATCTCTGCCAGTGCGGACGAGGTGCGGACCAATTAGGACACCACGGACTTTCGTGCTTTAAGAGTGCCGGTCGCCAATATCGTCATTGGGCTATTAACGATTTAGTTCGACGGGCACTCTCTACAGCATCCGTGCCGTCGACATTGGAACCGAGCGGAATGGTAAGGGATGATGGAAAGCGTCCAGACGGTGCCACCTTGATCCCTTGGTGTCTCGGCCGGGCTCTGGTCTGGGACGCCACGTGCGTAGACACCCTGGCACCGTCCTACGTCATCAGCTCGGCTCGCAGTGTCGGCGCCGCGGCTCAGCAAGCGCAAGTGAATAAACATAGAAAGTATTCAACCATTACTACTCACTATGAGTTCCTTGCGCTTGCTGTGGAGACGATGGGTCCGTGGTCTTCAGACATGAAGATGTTTTGCAAAGACATCGGCAAGAGATTGGTCCTCGCCTCGGGGGATCCCAGGGCTGGCGCGTTTTTCAAGCAAAGGTTGAGTTTAATTATTCAACGGGGAAACGCGGCCAGCGTCCTGGGAACCTTGCCTAACGGCGGAATTTTAGATGGAATTTTTGTATTATAGTGTTTTGTAGATTATTATTGTTATTTTATTTTTATGTACTATATGTTTATTTTTAAGTTGTAAATAGTCAATTTCAATAAAAGTAATTGGCCGTTATTCTATTTATCTAAAGGTAGGTAAGTAAGCAAAGGAACAGTTAACGTCTATGACTATAGGGGTCAGCTTATCTCGCATCTAAGCCCCTATTCTGGCGCGGATGAGATTTTATCTACGTCACTCTCGTTTCCGTGACATGTGTAATAAGTGCGACTGGGTAAGATAATTTCGACTGCGGTGGAATAAACTTCCCAATGATATGTTCTATATTCTCTATACGCAAGAAAATTATTATGTTAATTAACCTGTTTTACCGTATGCATTGTCGATATGTCGCTACGAGGATCGAAAGAGATTTATCATTCAGAATATTTATGAACATTTACATTTCAAACAGACAAAATACTCGACTGCAACATGATACAACGAATATAAAGCTAATATGTATATAATGATACCTACTAATATGTATATAATGCCACTTACTTAATTTTTTTGTTAAGACTGGATAGACTTTTCTATTATGAGTGATACTTTATAAGCACGCTGCTTTGCAACACCGCTCTCGAGTATCTCGAGAAATTATAAATAAATAAATAAATATTTGTGGACATTTCACACAACACCATCTAGCCCAAACTAAGCAAAGCTTGTACTATGGAACTAGATGGCTGATAGAATACATATATACTTTTTTTTGTTGTAAATATATACATATGATACATAGAAACACCCAGACACAGAACAAACATCCATGCTAATCACACAAATGTTTGCCCTGGGTGGGGATTGAACCCACGACCTTTCTGTTCAGCAGGTAGACGTAAACACACTACCAACTGAGCCACAAGGTCAGTCAATTTGACAAATATACTTTTCAAATGCTGGCGCTAATGTCATAAACTTGCATTACATCTAAACTTGTAGAACATTATTTAATATAATAAGCAGACATATGTATTCTATACGTTACACTAACCTACTTTCGTATATACATAAAACTTAAATTGACTATAACTTACATCTAAGTCTATGCCTATTTCGAAAAAGACATTGGTAAAATTATGACAATAGACTACAAAAGTAAACAAACTAAAAATCAAATCATCAATTAATACGTCAAATTAAATCTCGGGACACTCCCAACTACCGTTTATAAGCTGTCATGTACCTGTCCAGTTCTATCAAAAAAGTAATCGAGGCCAGTGAAATTTGTACAATAAAATTTGCCAAGCCGCCAATAGGTATACGTATACTTACTTATAAAATACTTATAAATTTAAATATATTTGAAATGGGTTTGTACAAGCATCTCTCCTTGCTAGCAAAGCCTTATTGACACCATGTGTTCCAGTGCAAGGATGACGGTTATCCCCTATCGTCACACAAACCATCTGTTTGTTTATTGCGATTTGAAAAAACTTACATTACATTTCCTAAGGAATGTAATCTTTAATTCCATATATCGATATTGTCTATAGCCATACCAAGCAACAGACGTAACGCCCAAAATGTATGTATGTTTGTATAATCATATTAATCAATCAAAAGCAGCCCTGTTTGTATAAACTATTCCACTGCTGAGCGCGGACCATCTTCTCATTGTGAAAGGGTTAAGGCCTTGTCTACGACGCTGGCTAAGTGCGGGTTGGTAGTCTTCACACCATAACTTCACACTTATGGTATAACCATATACGAATACGTTATCGAAAGTAAATTGCTCAGTAGGCAAAGTAGCAACACTAGTTTTGCGAATCAGCGTCCATGGATATGCAGTATTTATCATCAAAATTGACCAACAGCTAGTTTGAACGTGTGAATGTGTAATTTATAGTTGGAAACTAAGTCCGCATGATTTAACGGGAGGGGAAGTGCGCTTTCAACTGAGTTGGGAAAATAGCAGCTGCGTTTCAGTTTGTTTTGGAAATAAGTGAGAACTATTAAACGAGTTTCAGTGTAAGTTTCTTGAAGAAAAGTTTAATGTAGAGTAGGGTTTGCGCTGGTTTTAACAAAAATTATTTATAATTTACTAGCTGCGCTCCACGGTTTCATTCTAATGTATTTCTTTGAAGATTCAAATTATAAGGTAAACATAGAAAGATACTTATATATGTAAATATTATGATAATAACTATATAACTAAAACATATAATTACTATTTATTCTAATAATAATAACGAGTATGTTCAAGTATAGTTTATAGATATTATATAGAAAGACAGACAAGATAGCTTTTGCTAATATAACACTACTAGTACTTCAAGAAACAGTAGACCTCACGAGCACAATTTTTTTGCATCAATACAAAAAAATCTTTTCGCTAGGACTGCTGCTACTGCTCATACTACTAACCTACTGCTCATATTATAAATTCTTATACGTATTTAGAATTGAGTAGTGAATGTTTCACTTCGGCCGAGTACGTAACTAGTTCCGAACTAAACATAATTATTCTTCGTACGATACTAGTATCGATCGGAGAAGTATTTTTCCATATTCATAACCACGGTGTTTGTTTCGTAACTGGTTTAGAAGTAAACATAATTATTGTTTATGGCAAACTATGATAGCAAATTTCTCCTCTTTGAACCTTTTGTCACCTCTTATTTCGACCATAACCTATTTGACGTTTTTGCTTATATTTAAAGTTTATGCTTAGAATTAGTCAGTAAATGGCGCCGCAGCAAACTTTTTGGGGAAATACCGTAATCACAAAATCTTGACGACAAAATAATTTATGAAATTTTGAAACCTGCAGGATAAAATTAAGAAAGATTGGTTGGAAAAAAATTACATGTACGCAAGTTTTTTTTATACTAGATAGATCTACGATTGACCACCAACTCGCCTGATGTTACGTGACGGTGTGGAGGATGGAGCTCATCGATCTAGAAGATATCTATTCACTCTAGTTTTAAAAATTCCAAGATTGTAGGTCTCAGAAAACAGAGATGGCGACAAAGAATTCTATTCTTGTGCAGTACGCAACAAGAATGTGGATCGATTTCGCTGAGTACGAATTTTTGGCATTTCAACGAGAAATGGGTGGTCATTCGCCGACTTTCTGCTAGTCCTGTAGTAAAATGGGGAGGGTGGAATTAGGTCGTGAAACTCTAAAAAAGATAAAAAAGAAAATTTAGTTAGTTGATGCACCTTTGTATGTTTCACTCACTCGGTCAACTTAACTGTGGCCCGCGTTTTCACTGCTTGTACTTGCAAAATGGTGATGGTTTATAAATGAATAATAACAAAAATATTAGTTTGTATTAAAACTTTTGACTATTTTTTTTTCAAATCATGTTATGATTTGCCCAGATATGTAGTCATAAAAAGATTACAAATGGACAAAGTCAACGTCTTTCTTTTCTTTACAAAGTTGTTCACAGCCTTATTGATTGTCCCTCAATTTTGATGCAGTTTTCCCTATCAGTACCATGTCACTACCCGCGTCACAAAATCTCAAAGATTCTCCATGTTAAATACTCTAAAACTAACTTATCATATAATTCTCCTCTAACAAGACAATGTCGTACATACAATGAAATTAATGTTTTGCTAAACGATCTCGATATATT
The DNA here is from genome assembly GCA_947563715.1 of Lycia hirtaria. NCBI lineage: Eukaryota > Metazoa > Arthropoda > Insecta > Lepidoptera > Geometridae > Lycia > Lycia hirtaria. Next base: position 29,824,935 of record OX387384.1, read on the forward strand.
TCACGACAAATTTAACGCATTCAAGTTTAAGTTATTACTTTTTTTTACTGAACGCAATAGATTATAATATCACTGTTATATTATTTTATAGGTTTTAGTTTAAATTAATATAGTTTTAGTTTTAGTTAAAGAATGATGTAGACGCCTGTTAAAGGTATACATATCAGAACCTATATTAGAGATTACCTACTAAGTCAATGTAATATGTATACTGTTGGTGTTTCTAAAATAAATAAATAAATAAATAAACGTCACTTTTCCTTGCATAACTGATATATGTAATACTTAAAAGCTGGAATGATTCTCTGTTTTCTGTTATCTGTGTCTGTTATATTTTGCAAATTCAACTGGTGACATATTATCACGAATAAATTTGTTATAAAGATAGCTTCATCATCTTCATTATCATAAACATCATCACCGTTTTTCATCATAATGCGGGTGAAATGACGGAACTCACCTTTATAATAATTATATTTTGAATGATTGAAAAACCGACGTAATATACGTAATTTTAGTTAGATTTTGATGAAATCAATATAAAAATATATCCTTTATTTATTATTAATCGGTTTATAAATGACGGGGTCATGCGGAAGCGAACATGAAAAAATAAACAAAAAAACGCAGCCAATTTGTTAACCTCCTTCTGTTTGAAGTTGGTAAAAACAAATTCTTTCTCTTTACCTTTTTGAGACTAACAGCTGACGACCATGATAAAACTGGTATTTATTGGCAATTTTCATGTAGATAAAGCTAAGTAAATCTTATATAAGGTCATGTAAGATATATTTTATCATTATAAACACCACTATTTTTTTCATTACAACGGGCGAAAGCATGTACTGCAGTTAGTATTAAATTGAAACTAGATAGATTGAGAATTAACTCTATATGTATTATTAATTTAAGTATGGGTTTCTGTTATTACATTAGCAGATGCTAAGTTCATGATTCATACATACATTAAGCGTTCATATGCAGCCATTTTTAAAAGATTATTATTAAAAGCAATAAATATTCCAGCGAATATGAAAGTTCGTTATAAAGGTGGGTACAGACTGGTAAAATGTAACATGAAATGTATCATGCAATGAAAGAATTTGCCGTACACATTGTTGCAATGTATCATGAAAGGTAAACAAACGGTAAAGGTAAAGGTAAACGTGTAACACTTTGCAACGATTTCTCATAGTTTGGACGTCTTATGCGCGGGAAATGCACATTTCACGCTACGAGCATTACAAGCCGCGCGCGGAGCGACCCATGATTTGTCGGTTTTTCGAACGAACACAAAGCGGCACGCAGACGTACGCGGGAGGTTCATAGCGAATGCGCGGTAAGAGCGCGCTATGCGTCCATGCTTGCACCGAACATGCAATGAAAGGTAGACTGATACATTTCATGTTACTTTTAACCAGTCTGTACCCACCTTAACACGGTGAGTCTGAAATAAAAGCGAATACCTACCGTTCGTACCAACGTACGTATGTATGTCGTTTATTCAGCGCCGATTCATTCAATAATGTATTCTTTTAGTTAAAATGATTTAACATTTTTTATGTGCAATCCTAAATCTAAGTACAATCTAATTTTATAATGATCGAACTGTCTAAGAACCCTATTATAAAATATATTTTAGGAACTTACTTGAAACTTTGAACTATACTAAGAAACTAATTTCAATATTTTTGCGATTAGAGCAATCTCTATATTAATTTATAGTTATTTTTTTAATTTTAATTTTTATACTTTGTAAATATAGCGCGTTGTTTTTATTTTTTACTTTACTGATATAAAAAAAAACTGTCAAAGTCAAGACAAGGTGATTTTTTCCTGCCCATTCTTCCCTGCCCTGACTGGCCTCCTGGCTCAGTTGGTAGTATGTCTACCTGCTAAGCTGTAGGTTGTCGGTTCGATCCCCACCCAGGGCAAACATTTGTTTGATAAACATGGATGTGTCTTGATTGTTTTGTGTCTGGGTGTTTCTATGTATAATATGTATATATTTACAAAAAAAAAGTATATATGTATTCTTCAACCATCTAGTTTCATAGTATAGCTTTGCTTAGTTTGGGTTAGATGGTGTTGTGTGAAATGTCCCAAATATTTAATATTTATTTATTATTGCCATCTAAAAATCAATTGAGATAAGAAATAAATGGGAAGAAATAAATGACATTTCAGGGTTTAGTTGTTAAAATGATACAAATTCAAAGACAGACTCAATCGTGACAATACTGTAATGAAAATTCTTAAAAATGTTCTATGAAATAAAAACCTAAAAATATATTTACGTAACATCTACGGAGCATCTACGTAGTGCCTACGTAGTACCTACACAGTGTTTATGGAGTACCTACGCAGTATTTATTACGGAAAATAAAAAATGTCTCTATATTCTAGAAACACAAAGTATGACATTCTAGACTTAAAACATCATGCATCAAGTTTCTAGACTCTAGAAACATGATGTATGATGCATCTTTTTTTGTATTTGTATTTACTTAGTTCGTACGTAGCGCATACTAAATGTCTGCAGAGCATGTACTCGTACTTAATATATAAGAAGCACCTTTGGAGTGTCTACAAAGCATCTACGGAGTTTGTATGGAACATCTACGAAGTGGCTACGGTGCATCTACGAATTTATGTGGAGTATCTACGTCATGTCTACGGAGAAGAGATTATATACCACGTCTACGATCATGTAAGGATCCGATGCCATGTCTAACAATGCTGGAGTCCCTCAAGGCTCTGTGCTGTCGCTTGTCGCCTACACTATTTATCTTGCATATCAATGTCATGTTGTAAATCGGTAATATGCATGATTATGCAACGTTTATGAAACATCTACGACGTACAGTATTTACAGTATTGGCTGGGGACACAATTGTCATCATGTCTCACGTCGAGCAGAAACACGTGACACGTACTAACAATTATGTCTCCTAACAGCACACTAGACGGAGATTGAAGGTAACTAGTGTAGTAGTTACTGTTAATAATAATTCAACGTAGTTGTGTGGATCTAATCAATAAACCGTGCTCGTTACGAATCCAATTGTGACGTGTCCCGCCACAGAGCGCCGGCTCCCGAGGGACGCCTGCGCTGCCGGTAATGCAGACGCCGAAAATACACCGCCCTAGCTGAATAAAATATAGGCCAGCTGCGGGAATATTTTAATATAAATACTTAGATTTACTTTAAAAGTAACAATTATGTAAATATGTACTTCGCATATATATACGTACTGTCATTATTTAGAAGTTTCTATGTTTAATTTTTATCCGACTTCACTGATCATTTAATAGTAGTATAATAAGCCAGTAGACCATGCTTACTAGTAGTTTAATGCACGGTCGCTAGATGGCGTTCGTGCCTAGGTGGCTCTGGGCTATCCCTATTTAGCCACCAGGCTCACTTGTTGGGTTTGTATGGTATCTCGATTGTGTATGTAGCCTCACTCGCTTCTCTCATTTGGCCTACAGTTATTGTTTTTAGACTAACTACAAAAAATAATTACCTAGAGTACCAACCTTTTAATCAGGCAATTCGTTTATCATCAAATCGGCCGAGGCGTTTATCTATACGATAGTCTTAAACAAGACCCTAGTCTACGTCTAAAAGGCGTATATATCTATCCGATCACGACATGGGTACTAACATGAATATTACCATTCAGGTCCCAGAGGAGCTCTGCCTTAATTTCGTATTGATCGATAAAGCCATACCTACATCAATGACAAATACATAGTAGAGAGAATTATAGTTCTTAGTCTAACTCCTACTAATAGCTCTACGAGCAAATAGACTCGCAAGTTGTTCATGGTTGTTAGATGGAGTTGGGGTAGACACCCACAAAGCTTGGATAATATTCACTCTAATAAACACACAGCAAATTCTTCCATTACTTTTGTACGTAATTTTGTACACACTCGTTAGCTTCGTTTAGACAATAATAGCTTAAAAAACTGAAATAATCAATTTGAAAATTAGGAAATATTTTTTCCACTTATTTTTTTTAAAACTCATTTACTAAACCGAATTTAATAAAATTTCTATGTGACCAATCGGAAAGCAAAAAAACAGAAAAAGTTTAACGTTTAAAGAGGGTGTTTACAAGCACCTTTCCGGGCTAGCAAAGCAACAGCAATAATACGTTACTGATGTTGCAGTTGTCCATAGGCGACGGTGAAGGAAAACATCGTGAGGAAACCTACATAATTATCTGAGAGTTCTCAAGGATCTTCAAGCATGAGTAATAAAATAAAATAAATAAAAATAATATACCCTTTACTTTCTCAATCTAAAACATGATTTTTATAATTATTATAGATGCAACTCATTTATCATTGAAATTTTTATTCATTGAAATTTTAATTTATATATGAATTATTCACATTTCTTAATTTAAATTCTTAATTTTAAATTCTTTACAATACAAATATGAATATATAAAAAAAGAACATAAATATTGTAAAAAAACTGATTATTAGATTATATATTATTTAGTATTGTTAATTTAAATTTATACCTTATCAGATACTTAACAGATTAATTGCTTATAGTTTACATAATTTTAAGACCGGACAATTATGTAAACTATAAGCGATAAATCTGTTAAAAATTGTTTGATTTCAATGACTAATAATCGCGAAAAACTTAGAAAACAATACCCGAAGGAGCCCATCCAGCGTATTCATGACATTTGAGTTCCAATACCAGCTTTCCGGTTCAATGATTACTACTTATATGGTCCATGGCACGGAATTTGACCTAGGCTAGTACTTATATGGTCCATGGCACAGAATTCGACCTAGGCTACTACTTATATGGTCCATGGCACAGAATTCGACCTAGGCTACTACTTATATGGTCCATGGCACAGAATTCGACCTAGGCTACTACTTATATGGTCCATGCCACATAATTCGCCCTATTTACAGGCCATGGTATATTATAAAAATAAGAAAACTAGATCAAAATTGGTCAATCCGCTACGATGACACAGACAGATACACAAATACACAGGTGTCAAACTTATAGCAGCTCTCTTTTTGCGTCGGTGGAAAAAAATAAAGGTGGTTAGAACCTGTGTACTTTCTGTAGATAAATATTTGTAGAACACATCCACCTCGTAAAGGGTGTAATTGTGGCAATACTGCAGAACGGTCTGGATTGAATCATCTACTAAATGATTATGTGACTGCTACGAGAAGCAATTTGCCAAGATTGCGCTGCTCTGCTAAAATAACTGTCGGTGGGAAATAGTCAGCCCTATTTTAGAAATTGGTAGAAATTTACTAAGTTCAAAAGGACAAAACTTGTATAAGGTATACATGGAACATATTTATAGGTATAACTGAGCGTACTCCATTGAATATTCTCATTTAATTAAATTTTAAGTTGGTAAGTTGTTAGGCTGTGTAGGCTACTACCCCATAAATATATGAGTCCTTTATTTCGATTTAGTTTTTATGCATACATATAATTAGTGTGGATCAAATTACATTTTTGTTGATCGTTTGAGATGTTGCATTAAAAGTCTACAAATATTTGGTGTATTTTTCAAATCAATTCAGCCATTTAACATTTTCATTAATTGTGTATGCGTGAGCGAGACGAACGATTTACGACCTACATACCTACGTTTAGGTGAACATCTCAAACTGACGCCGCGTACCTGGTTGGGTGCTGATCGAGAGCAGATGGATACTGGTCTACTGGTCTAGTTTGGATCTCAAGGTGTTGAAATGTGCTACAAATTTAATGAGTAAATTCAATTTTACCACCGCACCAAAAATCGACAGTAGGATTCCTATAAAATGTTCTCATGCCAGAGTATAATAGAAATGCTGCGTTCCCTAGTGTCAGTGTAGGTCATATATGTCATGTACTTCTGTGCAGCTTCCAATTTAGAGGATACTAAGCGTTTCACTTCAACATTCAAAACAATTCGTAGAACCTGGTTCGTTTAGTATCAATCCCTGGCAGCCAACGTTATAGCCGCGCAGGCTCTATACGACACTATATTGCCGGTCGTTTTCCGTCGCCCTCTATTTTATAAAGCTGGAATAACGGGCTTAACAATCATCCATTTTATTTCGCACGTACCTACGCACAGTTTTGTCATCGGTTTTATAGTGCGCGAAATTTTATATTGTGTTCGATTTGAATTTACGCACTAACGCGAGCCAGTGCGATGGAAAACCATTCTATCGGATGGCTTGCAGATATTTTTATGCAACGGAACAATCAGCTGAATATGTTACAGATGCCAATTGCATACTTTCAATTTACATATTACATTTTGTTAACATTTTATCAAGTCACTATTACTTCCATTTCTATTGATGTCATACGGTCATGTCACATTCCGTGCAAGAAATATCAGTGAAATCAAGTAGGGCCTTTACTTAACTTACATTATAAGGCTAGAGAATAATTGATTGAGAATAATCATGTTGTTATGGATTAAGGATAGTGTGATCGAGTATAAATCACGCCGGCTTAGTAAAAAACAAAACACTATTAGTCTAAGATCCCGCTATAGGACGACCTTCACCGAGCTGGTTAATGGATGAAAAGTATTTTATATTCAATTAAATATGTCAATAAATATATTGCAAACGGGTTGTCTAAAAAAATTCAGTCCAGAATATGATTAATTAATAAAAATAAAAAAAACATTTCACTGGTTTGGTTAATAGACAAATTCAATATATTTATGTGTAAATAATCTTTATTTTAATTTGACTTTAATTCATTAACCAGACTGGTGCAAGTTACTAGTATCGATTTACCTGTTTATACCTGCCTACCCAAGAGTTGTGACGGGAAAAAAATAGTCAACCTAACGTTTGCATATTCTATGGGCTTCATGCTGTCGATTAGTATGGAATTTGTCTAATAACAAAAACAAGTGAAAAGTTAAAAAAAAAAATTTCGTTCTGGACTGAAATTTTTTTGACAACCCATTTGCAATATATTTAATGACATATTTAATTGAATATAAAATACTTTTCATCCATTAACCAGCTCGGTGAAGGTCGTCCTATAGCGGGATCTTAGACCATATGAAAATGTCATATAATGTTCTCAGAAAATAAAGTTAATTTCGTTAAAATGGTTTGCATCACCGTAAGTCAATCGGGCATCTATTGGCCGTTGTTAAAAGATGACCATGACGCCCAAAACATAAAATATTTATATCTGCTATAACGCGTGACTTTTCAGTATTTCTACAACCGTGAATATAAATAATTTGAAACTCTACCGTAGATGATTGGTTTATTCATATTAGACAATGTTGAAGAGAAAAAAATGTCTTCCCGTGATGATGAAAATCATCGTAATAAATGTTAGTTTCTACACAACTAGGCCAGTCTTTCATAATTTACTACCAGTTTATCAAATTTCACCACGTCCAGTTGTTTGATCATTAAAATGCAAAACACAATGTTATGTTCGCATTCATGACATTAGTGGTTTTGTGAGTAATAAACTTCATACGCAAATCAATAGACATTATAGGCACAACGTCTAAATACTTCAGTGCTCGCTAGATGGCGCACGGAGCTTGAACGTATCCCAACCCACATATATACACCACATATATATAGTATGTATAACAGAAATTTATTATTTAATATGTACTGTACATCACAACCTCCTTTTCAAATTGCCAGATTTCCTATACACCCTAAGGTTGCCTGGAAGAAACCGCTCTACGCGATAAGGTCGCCGTTGTACTTTCGATTAAGTTTATTATCTATATTTAAGTTACTCTGTATGGATGTACAATAAAGTTATTCTATTCTATTCTATATAAGAATACTTTTTTGCGTTTTTGGTCTCTCGAAGATGTGGCCATTCGCGTAAATATTTTTTTAAATATGCAAAAGGCCAAATGGTCTTTTGCGTTATTGGCCATTTGCATCGATCCCTACGTCATACCTACTCGACGATTTCATTATGTCACCATAAAGACATTCACTTATTCGATTATTAGCTCATCTTGCTGAATCAACTAGTTGATTTTATCAATCGATTAGTTAGATTTTCTACGTTTCAGTAACGTTTCTGTTTTGTAACATTGTGCTAAAACTTTCAAAATAAAATCCGTAAACATTCAATTTGAGTTCTTCTTGTCGATGTTTTGTCGAGGTGCAGTAGGGAATTCGATCGTTTCATGTGTAGAGAAAAAGGTGCATCGAAGCTTTCACACCTGGCACTCGCTGGCTACAAACAAGGCCGGCCGCGTTGCCGCCGCGCCACCGCCGCGCCACCGCCGCGTTGACGCCCCGCCACTACTGCGTCGACACCCCGCCGTGCCGTTCCCGTTCCGTCGCCGCCGGCACCTATCTACTACGCTCCAGACGCGTGTTCTAAAAGAAAGTACAAAACAACACAGCCGCATATTTCTCGTTCACGTAATGGATGCTTAATGCAGAAAATAGGATTTTAGTATTATGAGAGATTCTGTAGTACTTTTGGAATATGAATTTTTATGAGAGAGGATTTTGTAGAGTAGTCATTTAAAAGCGATTCTATCATTGAAGGGTATCTAATTTTGGAAATGTCACTACGGCGGATTTGAAATGGATGTGAATATTGCATAATGTACACTGTACAGAACACACTTAGAAATAGCTGTGTAATATTATGCATAAATAAGAATATACCCTTTTGTGAGTACGTAGCAACATTGAATTTCAACTAAATATTTGGACTTAAAATTGATAACATTCTTAAAACTAATATTGCAGGATATAAACATACACATAAATATTATTTATATGAAGTTATCGGGAGTATGAGACATATTAGAAATCATTTATGAATTCGTCTATACTGTAATAACATTTGTGTAGCAGTAATTTAAGTTTGTAATACAATTTTTCTTCATTTGGTTCATCTTTTATATCATTAGAGTATTTTTAGGTTTGTGGGTTATACTATTATACTTAACTATGTACATTGTAGGTAAATATTTAAATCATGTCACTCTGTCACTTAACATCCAGTGAGTTGACTTCTGAATACTTATCGATTATAAAAATGTACTTATTGGACATATGTTATTGCATGTGTTAATGTACATATCCTTTAGCTTTTAGTTTCTACTAAAATAATACCTAGAAAACGAATCTGTGCAAAGATGTGGGCTTATATTTTAGTAAAGAAACGTAACATATCACATAATCTTGTTTACAGTCTTTTTGTCCCAACATGGACAATGATAAGGTGACCACCATAACGCACATAAGATATGCCAAAGTAAAACTTAGTTGCCCGTGGCAAAAGCCCTACGCAGGAGAAAAGAACAGGAAAACTTACGCAATATTTTCATCAATAATTATAGTTTAAAAAACTGAAGCAACCGACTTCTCATAGATACCATTGTCAGAACTGGACCAAATTGAAATGGAACCACACGGGAAGCACCAGCTTTCAAATAAAAAAGGAATCATCAAAATCGGTTCACCCAGTTGAAAGTTCTGAGGTAACAAACATAAAAAAATACAGTCGAATTGCGAACCTCCTCCTTTTTTGAAGTTGATTGAAAACATTTACTTTATAACAATTCTGCGAAAGAGACGACTGAAACACGGCAAAATACCTACTCATATCGAGCAATTAAACGTTAGACAATGTCGCACATCTTACACAGATCATAACGACTGAAACTTGATGCCTACACTGAGGCTAAATGTTTGAATTAATGGCATTCATCCTCGCGAGACTCTTACTTCCATTGTACATTTCATGTTTGTCATACTTAAAAAGAATTTTCAGAAGAAAAAAAAAAGTTATATCCATAAATATTGAACTAGCAAATACCCATTCGATAGCAGCAAAAGCAGAACGATAAGTCAAGGCACGTTTGCAAGTAGGTCGCGTATGAGTTCTGACATAAAAGTTTTGATGCAGGGTAATCCTCAGATCTAGCCATTAGCCGGTAATAGAGGGTGGGTAGTGGCGCCAGATCACAGCTACCCGTGAACAACTATTACGTTCTCATTAACGTGCCGTACCGCGCTTTAGCCGCTCGTTAACAATGCCCTACCAGCAAATTGTGCCTCGAAATTAATGTATACGATATTACGACCTTTAGGTACCGATTTTCATCACTTTCATTACTTAATCACAGTGTGGCCTGTTACGGAACCAGCGTAATGGGGGGAAATTTGTTTGTGAATATTTTAGTGGCTATTTTTGTCACCCCATATCTGAGTAGTTTAAGTTATACTTAAGCTGGGTCCGAAGCAATGTTATTAACTATTTATGAATAATATATTATGAGCCCTTGCGCTCGCTGAATTCCATATGTGTATCTTTCAAGATTTTCACGACATATTTTTTTTTTAGTCCTTCTATTTATTTATTTAAGTATTTATTTATTTATGCATATACTTAGACATACATGTACATTGGTGCTTATTTCTAAACCATAATTAAATTACACATATGTACCCCGTTAATTGGGGCGTAGCATATATTATTATGGTTTAACATTTGGCTAAGTAGGTAAGTATTTGAGATCAGTTGAATTAGTTTATAATATAAATCAAGAATAGTATTCAGATTTCAGTTACGAAGGATAATAATTTTATAATACGAAACCGTGAACTACCTATCTATACATTTAACTTACATAAAGTTAAAATTAATCTAGTCTAATCAAAATTTATCTTCAAAAAAGTCCTTTAAACTATAATAGCACATATAGACAAGAAACTTCTTGAGTCTGTTCTGAAATGCATTAATTGGTTCTTTCTTTATTGAATCAGGAATGTGGTTGATAATATTTATGTTATGTCACAATAACGATTCATTAACTAGCGCATGCACGCTAAAACATAGTTTATTTTAGTAAAAAAATAGATAAATTAGATTAAAAGATGCAACATACTTTATACAAAAATGAATCATTGCATAATTTCATATCGATGCCACTAACTATTCGGAAATATCCTCGTCAGGAAACTATTCTTGAGGAAGTAGTTCATATTTGTGAAACAAGATTTGTTTGTACTAACATACAAATAAAGTTTACATAAATCTTGTAAATAAAAAAATATAACTATGGAATTTCATTGACATTTCAGAGTTAAAATTACAAATCCGTCGGCCGGGATTTATTTAATACCTACACTGAATTTAGTAACTTGCTTGCATTAGGAATTCGTTTTATGCTCCAAATTTATACCTACGTCTAACCTCCCGGCCTATAAAGTTTAAAATGTTAGAGAACGCAAAACAAAGATGGAAAATTAACGACTTCATTTCGGTTTTTAGTACATAATTCCACGGAAAATATACCTTCAGGTTTATGATGCGTAACTTACCCCGCAATGAGATCATTCGAATACATCACAAAGTTATGTAGGCGCTGGTGGAACATTACATACGTGGTTATACGCGCAGGAGCTTGCACGCGTGATTGCTACCATATTATTTTCTCTTACAAAATACCGTTAAACGACCTACAGTAAAAGCATTTCTATTTTTGTCTAGATTAATTAAAATATTCGTAAAAATTAGTCCCACAAATTACTGAGATGGACGCCACTCATGCGTGAAATTACATCTTATACGAGTGTCTGCTTTATTTTTCATTTAGCTTATATTTTTTTGGAAAAATGCTGAGTCAATAATATTAAATATTTGATTGTCTAGCAGAGGCTGGTAGACATAATATTGCCTGTTTAACACATGATTTTGTCAGTTTATTAGATCTAGCAGTGAATAGCATACTACACGGTTTATAAATTATACTTGTAACAAAATCAGCGTTAAATTGCATTAATCGTGAAGCGCACTGTTGATTGTTTAATTTGATTGCCTTTCTTCTCCTTCCTTTCATAAATACCCTATTGTTTGTGATTGAATTAAAAATGAACAGTTTAAGGGTTTTTTCCTTTATGTGTACTATATGACAATGCTTCTCATCAAATTTCACAGTTATAGGTCAATGGGAAGTACCCCATGGGTTTTGATTCCCTTGCGAATGTCGAAATATGCGTTTTTTGCGACATATTCGGATGTAACTTAAAAAAAAAATGAAAACTGAGAAGTTTGGTTTTTCTTTCTGTAGCAAGAGACTAGGTATGGATATTCTTGTATAGTTTTAATTTCAACTCGATACCTTCACGCGTTTCCGAGATAAAGGTCTTGACAGGCGGACTACAAAGGTATCCTATAAGGGTTCCGTTTTATCCGTTTGAGGTACGGAACCCTAAAAAACGAATTATTAGCATAGCGCAGAACGTGTGCCTGAATTGATACGAGCCTCATACTGATATGTGAAACGGTTACAAGAAATAATAGTGCAATTTCCTCTCGATTTCCATAATATTTGTGTTAGTTTCGATGTTGCACACGAACGCGTAGCTTGAATTATAACAATGTGAAAATACAGATATAACTCACGTCTACATGGATGGCATATTCGGTCTACCTCAGCGTCATAAAGGTTTGCGGTCTAATTCCCTTGAAACAAAGTTCTGCCGGCAGGGCATCCTATCGCGTTACCTTTTTTTCATAAATCAGCTCCTGAAACTTATTCCTATTTGTTCCTAGGGTTTGCGACATAAACTGTTGAGGTAGTTTAGTAGAAATCGTATAAGGCGTAGGGTAAGTTGTTATAGGTAATATAACAAGTTACTGTACTGTTATGGTTGGTATAAAAAGAAAATAAGAGGAAGTTAGGCTTTTATGCCTTATAAAACTAAGCTCCAGTGGTAATATGGTTGTCTAATTTTGTATTTTGTGTATTGTACGGGGTCGTCCGTATGTAAGTTTGTGTGTACGCACACACAAACATTTACATTTATAATATTAGTAAAGTTGTGTGTCTGTGTGCATGTGTGTGCACGTGCTTGCATGTGTATTATGTGCGTTCCGACAATAGCTACATTGACAAGGTGTAGTTAGTTGATAATAATATTTTTTCTATTAAAAAAACGACTTCAAACGCAACTTAATCCTTCACGATTGTAAAATTTTTAAAGATACCTCTTTTCCCTCGCTCTTTTTTTCTTTTGTCAAGAATGAGATTTGTCATTGAATGTCAAATGCTCGTATTTACGAAGATTAGAAAATGTGCAGATGTTTGTACGATAATCCTCAATATTTGACACTTTTGCAAAGAAAAACGTGTAGGTGGAACTCTGCGATTCTATAATCAAACGCACTTCACTCAGGAATACAATGAACATATTTTCATTTTAGAGATTATTCAAAAAGTAATAAAGCGATGTTTACAAAATAATTATGGGACCAACTTGGGAGCTTTCTCTATTTCACCAATTCAGGAAACAAAAATTGGTTCTCGAATGACGGAGTAATTCGTGTACGTACATAAAAAAAATATACGCTACGAATTGATGACCTCCTCCTTTTTCGAAGTCGGTTAGTAAAATTATCTTACAACTGAGTGCACCTGTTAACCGAGTACAGAGTTGCAACAACGGTTCATTTAATTAAAACATAAACCCGTGGCGGCGTGTTAAGCTATAAATGCGGTCACTAATGGTACCGGACCAACCACGCTAATCACCGTTCCATTGGTTGCTAGGTTATACCGCGTACTATCCGAGTACTTTTTGATCATTAGAACTTGCAATACTAGACGATTTTCAATTACATTGTAATTTTAATGCTCTGCTTCTTTGTATGTTATTTGATCAAATATTTAGACGACATTATTCGACTGTCATATGAGTTAATTTTGTGCCCACAATGTCTGAATATAAGTAGGAATGTAAAACTATGTATAGTTAGGTATTAGTTTTGTCATTATACCTCGACATCTTTTAAAAGGCGTATACTAACATAGGCTTTATGTCGCGGAACTGTTACCGGGCGGCGCCGGCATTTTGTAAGGCAGTTAGCAGCTGTTGCTAACTTCCACTTAAAATATCACCGACGATAACGATATCGTCTATATTCTATATTTTTTTATGTTGTACACACTTGAGTATTTACAAACTTATAGACATTTTCAAAAATTACACAGAGCAGACGAGACATAAACCCGCATATCCCGATCTGTACTTGGGAGCCTTTACCATTTGGCCACGGAGGTGTTGTTCAAGTCTCATCAGATGTGTGTAATTTTTTAATTGTCTATAAATTTGTAGATATCGTCTTACTTAACAGGCCCTTATGGATTTTTTTTGTTGTGAGGAGAGAATGCAGATCTTGCCCGATTAGTTGTCAATTATTTATTAGGGTAGATACCACAGACATTATTTTTTTCGTTACATCTCTTTGGTAGATACTCTGTACTGAGCCGAAAGAAATTCATGGGCGCAACTCGAAAATAGCTCGTGAAAAATAGCTTTTTCATAAAATTTGTTGACAAAAGTTATTGAAGAACTTGTTTGTTTTTCTGTATTGTTACCGTAATTACCATAATAATATAGTAGTTACTCAGTGCTTACCATATACGTTAAAAATAATCACTTGGTACACACTACTACTTACTAATTAACTACTTCACTAGGTCATGCCCTAATACGCTACACAAAGAGAATAACTATGAGTAGCACAAACATGTACACATATTGACAAACACTGTAAAGGGGTAGCTCCATATTGTATAGAGACAAAAGGACAAATTTGGGTTAATTAAATTCCAGTGTCGGCTTTCGGAGACTACCGTCTCGAGTTCGTCACGCCTTCTTGGACAAAGTAAAGCCTTATCACCGCCGGCTTGGTACCCTCACCCGCGTCTGCCTCACACCTCCGCAAGATTAATGCCCGTCTAATGAATCAGCCACCGTGACAAATCAGCCCCCAGTAATGGATAAGGCCTCCCTGATCTTGCGGTCATAATAAATTAGCTAACAAATAATCATTATTGATAACGAACTTCACAGTTATCTGTCTCCTTTATGTTTTGGTATCATTTTGCAGTGTATTTTTGGGTTTCTCTACCAAAAGGGAGTTAAGGGAGCCTATTTCTATTCCTCCGCTATCTGTTTATTGTCCTATATTTACATATGTAACTGTATTTAAGAATAATTATATATAAATATGTAGTTGAAATTTTAACATAATGTGTGATATTACGTCCGATATGTTAGTAAAAAGTTAAGGAGCACGTCCCTGAAAAGGCTTCGAAGATTTTTAAACATATAATATTTTGGAAACGAAATTCAAACCTCAAACTCGAAATGATAATAGTATTAATACTCCTAGTTCTAAAGTAAAACCACATAGCATTTTAATAGTATAAAATATAAAAACAACCTAAAGTTAAAACTGGGAAAGTACGCCCTACGTGTAGGGAAGGATGTAGATACAACCTTCTTAGTACCTATTTTCAAAAGAGACTTAATTACTATTCTACTTTTCTGAGGGTTGAAATATCTATTTTTATAAGCTTACGACTAATGATCAAATGATTTAAAGCTCCACAATTATTAATAATTAGATTTATAGTACTAGTAACTAGTAGTCGCCTCAGGCCTAGTGAAATTGTTCTAAGTTATATGAGGGTACAGATCCCTCTGTTTACGAGTCTGACTCTTACTTGGCCATTTTATTTTCTATAAGTCCCTGTTTAGCATGTAAAGACCGCGTTGAATAAACTCTACGATGTAAGGAGTTGGTATTGTGGAACGGTAATGGTCCGTGTAACGCGTAACGGTCCGTAAGAACCGTGCTATTTTTGACAGTTTTGAATAGAGGAAAATAGCTATTGAATACTGTTCAAAGAAATGTGTTAAGTACAGCTAATACTTAAGTACGTAGAATGCGGCTTCTTAGTTGGCTTCAAGGTGTCTGTCGCATTTCAATTTTGTTTTTGGGTCATTTGCTTCTATTCTAACATTTTAACTGGTGTGCTATATTCTAATAAAGCCTTTAAATTCAATTATTCAATTCAATTTAAAGTAAAAGCCTTTAAATTGAAAATAGCAGCCGTGCTATCAGTATATTTTGATATCTAATAGTTAGTAAGATGTCTAAACATGTATATACCATTATATGCAAATATAAAATCGTTGTATACTCACAATCAACACAAAAATTTGTAACGAATCCAAAATGTCGCATCAGATTTTGTTTTTAATATAGTGCTTTTTATTTAAGGTTGTTAATGCTTTACCAAAAAACACACGTGTTGGACGTTTAAAATACCTAGCCTAGCCTATACCTTATGTGCAGCTACAACGACCAAGTATTCCATATTAATAATTGTTTTCTAGAAGTAGCCAAAGCAATACAGACAAGGCTAAATGAGTTCTGATCTCTTCGCATTCGGTGATAAAAGAAGTTTGTTACCCATATTATTTTAATGTATAATAATAAAATGTTTTATTCTATGAACATCAATTAAATATTATTTAGGATAAGGGGATTTTTTAATTTTAACGTAACTGGATAATTTGAACATAAATATTGGTGGACATTTCGCAAAACACCATCTAGCACCAAACTACTAGAGCTGTAAGAATACAGAATAATTATGTACTTTTTTGTAGATATATATTTATAATAGATAGAAATACCCAGATACAGAACAAACATCCATGCTCATCACCAGTGATTGGAATTGAGGGCGTTAATATACCTAAACATCGAGAAACAAAGGCGAAAACTGGAGACTTCCTTGTTACAACTTTCGTTTGCGCTGGTTTTACTTCGGGATTCAGGATATCACTTACAATTATTAATTATAATAGTCCAGTTATCGACTCTGTTACTCAAACTTTAGGTATATACGCTCCCTTAATTCCGATCACTGCTCATCAAACAAATGTTTGTCTTGGGTGAAGACCGAGCCCACGAACTTGCTGCTTAGATGTCAATGATAATACCAAGCCAGTTGTGAGACCAGTCAAACAAGAGTGCAACGTTTTTTAAGAAGTCCTAGAAACACTCTTCATACATCATCACAGCGCGCTGTCTAGAGAGCAAAATCTTTGAATAGCATATTTCTTAGTACATAGTTTGAATATTTCATATAATTAAACTTATTACTGAAATAAAAAAAAATCTGCCTTAATAACACTTTTGAAAAGTAATTTAGGATTAACAGAATTCTGTCTGACTAAATTAATCCTCTTTCTAAAATCATGTAGTCCGTAAAAATTGTACTGAAATTCAAAAAGATTATAAAATTGCTGATGAAATTAGACTGAATCGTTCGAAAAGTAAAAAACTGCTTTATAATAAAATCTAAGTCTTTGTTAAATTTTCTCATCTCATCTAAGTAACTAAATAAAAACAAAACATTAACAGACATCTAATTTAAGGTTTATAAAAGCAAATTGAAAAGCAAATTTACTACAACTACATATTATGGAGTTTTATAAAATGTAAACACGTACATTCTAAGTTCTAAACAAAATATTTAATCTCTAAAACAGCTTAGAAATAAAATTTGATCAATATAATAAATTGTTCTTTTCATGGTAGCCTAAGGCGCGTCGCCCACACGAGCTGGAGTCGAGGCGGCGTCGAGGCACGGGCGCACAAGCGGCGCGCCGCTTCTACGTTCCTTCAGGTACAAATGGCAGTGTGCTCACACACTAGAGTCGTGTCGCAGGCGACGTGGAGTCGAGGCGCGGTCGCGGCGGCGTCGCGGCAGGGGTGCAGTGCGCGACCGCACCGCGACTCCACCGCCATTTTGTTATTTTGTTTCGTGCGTAGACGTGTTTACACTGTAATGTGTGAAGGAAGCATAGCCGCCCGCGCCTCGACTCTAACATAAACACCACGACTCGACTGTGCCGCGACGCCGCCGCGACCGCGCCTTGACTTACCAGTGAGCGACGCGCCCAAAATGGGGGACGTTCGGATTTTGTTTTTTTCCGAACTTCGCCATAAATATTAAAATTGCTTATGAGTAATAGATATGAAATTAAAAAATGGGAGAAACTGTTTTTTACCTCTAACATTATCCAATTTCAATGATTCTTTTTTATCTCATTGGAATTATAAATGTACACGAATTGACGACACAACTCCCAACTCCACTAAACTAATTTCCGACTCCATTTTCCATTATCAGACTAACTCCATGATACCATATGATATTATAAGTCTTTGTATATTTTTGTATATTAAATTTCCATAATATTTATGTATACACATGTATGCCTCAGCACGATCAAACCAGCAAAAATATCGTAATATAGTTTCCAAGACTATTCAAATATTACGTGAACTTAGATAACAATAAGGCTTATAAATAATAACTACTTATA
This sequence comes from Lycia hirtaria, assembly GCA_947563715.1. Taxonomy (NCBI): domain Eukaryota; kingdom Metazoa; phylum Arthropoda; class Insecta; order Lepidoptera; family Geometridae; genus Lycia; species Lycia hirtaria. The sequence goes on from OX387384.1 coordinate 29,843,163, forward strand.
GTTAAAAAAACTGAAGCAACCTACTTCTCATGGATGCCATTGTCAGAACTGGACCAATTGAAATGGGACCACAGGAGAGGCACCAGCTTTCAAATAAAAAAGAATCATCAAAATCGGTTCACCCAGTCGAAAGTTATGAGGTAACAAACATTAAAATAAAACCGGACAAGGCGAGTCAGACTCGCCCACCGAGGGTTCCGTATAAACTAGTAGATAAAAGGGGGAAATTATATATTTTTTATATTTTCCTTCATAAATCGAAAAATATACATCATAAAAATATTTGAAACCCTTTCAAATATTTTGAAGGTTTTTAGATTTTCGATAATTAAGCTCTTTTATTTGATAATGATACGGTTAGAGTACTTTAAAATTTGGACCCTCTTTCCTTGCTTAAAGACCCTATATTTTGCGATTAAATTAAAAATGTCCAGTTTTCGGATTTTTTCCTATATGTGTACTATAACACAATGCTTCTTACCAAATTTCTTAGTTCTAGGTCAACGGGAAGTACCCCATAGGTTTTGATTCCCTTCCTTGTTTTGATAAAAGGTTTTTTTTTATATTTTCCTTCATAAATCGAAAAATATACATCATAAAAAAAATAAAAAAATACAGTCGAATTGATAACCTCCTCCTTGTTGAAAGTCGGTTGAAAAGCACTTTAACATTGTAAATAATTTTTCATTTATATTAATATAATATAATTTTTCACTTATCCTATTAACAAGAGTAATTAAATTTTTGTAGTTAACTAAATACACTCTAACAGGAAATACTTGGCACATTTCCAGTTTCAAGATTTTCCAATTTCCCTGTGTATAAAATTTTTGTAGCAAAAGTTTAGTGGTCGTAAATGGAATCGAACACTCGAACGATGCCATGCGCAAAGATATGAGTAGCTAACGTACATGCATCGGGTATTTTATGAGGACAACAAATATTTGGAATGCACTTATAGTATATTTATACTTAAATATTTAAATTCCCCATTTAGGTCAGTTTTTTAGCGCGATCCATCCGGGTTTAACTACCAACTCGCCTTTGGAAAGCGTCGTTGTGATCGAAGATGAAGCATGCAGATTTAGAAGATTTTTATTCACTCTGACCTTGAAAAGACGCATGTCGTAACTCACACGGTTAGCCGGCAGCTTGTTCTACAAATATAAACAAATCAAATACAAATAATTTATTGGTACAAAGCTGCAAGTAACAACTTTGTATATAATTTATAAAATATTATTAATTAATAAAAAATCAAATTGAATAAAAATTCAACATCATATTAATAAATAAAATTGAAATGTCAAATATGATTATATACATTTCTTGGCTATAGTATTATACTAGCCTGTAGTGCCTGTTATTCAATGTTGGAAATTGAAGCAGTAGTATGTATGCGTTACTTAGTTAACTGTATTTACTGCAATTCAAGAACACTCCTAAAGTAGTTGCTACAACGACTTGCAAGCTGCGGATGTGCTTATAATTTTGTTAAAGTGGCGTTCAAAGCACGCTGCTATCTCTCTCGCGCATCACAACATTTTTAAACATACATATAAAATCACTACAATCATTTGTATTGGCGACGGAGAAGTGAAATAACATATAATATTTTCTTACTCGTCAGCCAAGTTAATGGATATCGAATTTTTTTTTAATTTAAAACTTAATTACCTTTACATCTAAATAAACAAAACTCATTAATTTTATTTTAAAAAAATTTCGTGACGCGCGAGAGAGATACCTGTATGCTTTGAGCCCTGCATTAAATTTGCGATGTATGTAGTTTGTAGTACAGCAGTGAAATATTAGGTATATTGTTATTCTTTACTATGATTTCTAAATTTTATCCCCAATAATACAATATAACTAGCCTTGCCGTAATCGGCAAAAAAAAAAAAATACAAAGAAAAAATATTACTGTTATGAATACGTGTTAAATGATCTCGAAATACCTTCACACAAAACAAAAGCTTAATTCCCTTTGTTGTTTTATTGAAACCGAAAGCCGAGTAGTAGATACGCATGGGAAGCCCCGTAGGCGATCCTCACATAAATTATCCTAATTACTGCGAAACTAGAATCCAGAACTTATTATAAACCAACAAAGTAACTCTGACGCTAATATCCCCCATAATCAAAAGCTTGTTTGCCGCACACGTATAGCTTTGACCCCGTTTTGCATGAACATTCAACCTCAAATGATTCAGAGTAAATATAAAGCCCAATAAAGCGTGTATAAACGTGAAGGCCGAACGCATCATAAGTGTCTTTTGCCGATATTGGTTTGAAATTTTTCTATTGAAAAGATAAATAGTGTACTTTAATAGGTAGGTACTAAAAGGAAGTCACTGACCTAGAAAAATGTTTTTGTAAGGATTGAAGAAGATTATCCCCATAGAGTTAGTATGTAAAACAAATATCTATGTTAAAAGAAAATCAAAATACCCGACTGCAGAAAAGCAGTTTTTACAGTCTAACTGACGATTTTGTTAAGCTTGATGTGCTGTTTAGTGTACGTTTTTTTGTGAGAAAGTATGTGTAAAATCGCTGTAAAAGATTATAAATGGGCATTCATTAGAATAATTCTAGTAAATCCATTACGAAAAAGATCGTTGGAGATTACGAAAAAAACGCATTTTTTTATTTTTGTGAGAAATGTATTATTATTATTACAAAAAAATATAGCCTATGACACTTTGGAAGACGAAGCGATCATATAGAAACATACATGCATAGTGCATGCATACATACCCACATATTTACATACATATACACACACACACACATATACATACACTCGAAAAAAATAACCCTCCTTCCTACGCAGTCGGGTAAAATACCAATGTCAATAAAAACGCAACAAAAACATCGCGCACCCGTTTGTTAATTCCGTGAAAATGAATACAATTGCTTATTTTCATGGTTGTTTAATATCGAGCAACTAGTATGTACCTATACAGCTTACATTGAATTCTTTGTATTCGAGAGTCCCTTCTTTGTTATTTGGTTCTTGCGGGATTTTGTTGTCATAGCAACATAAAGATTGAACACATTGAAATTAATATCCAATATTTTATTGGTCATTGGTTACTTTCTCTCTCGCAGTATTCATATGGAGCGATTCCTTGCCACTTTTGTTGATTTAGAAAAAAAATGTTCTGTATTACCTAAAAAAATACACGTATTCGCACGCCAATTTCATGGACCATATTATAGTAACACTATTAAAATTAATTTAACATCAAATAAATTTCTGTATCAAAGTTTAACACACATTTGAAATGGTAGCTAACGATGTCACAACAATACGCAGACAAGACGCAGATCACTTCTCACACTGACTATTTTACTGTGTTTAATGACAGCACCAAAAGCATAATAATCAGCTGGTATGAACGTAATTTGACATCATTAGACTCAGTCCACACAGCGCGTTGCGTCGGCGTTGCGTCGTCGCAACGCAAATATTTTAACGCATAGACTGCCACACGGGCGCTGCGCCATCGCAGCGTTACTAAAACGCAATCTTGACGTTCAATGTCACGACTGAAAAATCGAAATGAGCTTGCGTATGTCCTTCCTCCATATCAACGCACAAACAACTAAGCGCTGCCGTTCCGGCGTCGTAATGAGTACACCCCCGCCCGCTTCGTCTAGGGGGCTGCAGTTCCGTCGTGTGTGCGTTGCGTTGACGCAACGCACCGTGTGAACACTATGATTATTAGTATGCAAAACGACGGAGCGACAGCGCTACGTCGACGAGACGCCGACGCAACGCGCCGTGCGGACCGGCTGTCAGGTACGTGGACGGGAGGTCAATACTATACTTAGTATATCTTTGTTTAATAAAACCTTTTTTCGCCTCAGCTGTTCGGTATTCCCTCTCGAAATAATTAATTATTTTTTAAGTAACGTAAAAATACAGAGTTACTTTCAATGGTATTGGGTTTCAAGTAAAAGCCTGCCTGCAGTAAAAAGAAAATACGGCTAGTCACCGAACAGTAATTTTGGGAAGGTTTCGCCCTGTCGATTCCAACGAGATCTGAATTAACGAGTGAAGAGAAGAAAATGTTGCAAAATATTTTGTAGATAGAAGCTGCCGGGTTCAGCTTGATTATAGGAATATCGCCAATGAGTTGCGTGACGAGAAAACGGTCTAATTTATTATTGATAAGGTACATTTACGTTAATATTCTACTGGATTCATTTTGGAGAATGCGCATCTGAGCTGCATGATCTAGTATTACCATCCCCTTTCTTCCACATGACAAGTAGAAAGTCGGCCCACTACCACCCATACCTTGTGGATTTTCCTAAGGTTCGAACCAAACGGTTTAATTCTACGTTTTTAATCAAATTAATCAAATAAACTGATGAACAACAGGCTAGTTGGTGGCCAAACGCGGACTTATTCTCAATAAAAAAAAAAAATGGCTGTAAAGTTGGTTTACGGAGGATAATTTTACGTGATAATTTTGCAGCCGGCGTTCATCGATTTATAAGACGTTATCACATCAAAAATGTAGCGCTCGTGGCGTAGCTTGACTAGGTGTTCCCGAACGATCACCAAAGTTAAGCAACGGACGGACCGGTCAGTCTTCGGATGGGTGACCGTGAGTGGCATTTCCTTCTGAGCACTACCGTGGGTCGGATGACACGTTAAATTGTAGGTCCCGGTTGTTCAGCAATCGTCAAGCCAAGTCAGAGGCCTTTCGGCGGCTTAATAACTCTGACAATAGGGCTGGCCACTCAGTCTATACGAACTTACTTACATCAAAAATATAAGTGTAGACAACTATGATGATTCATGTTTTATAAATTACAAATCACAAAAGCGTAATCTTGTAGGTAAGTGGCCAAATGACCTCATACAAGCGGTAGGAGAATGTTGTATGGAAGCCGCTGTGGACTTCTTGTGGCTAAGATAATGATGATGAAAGCTTGTTACATTGTCATATTCCTTCACCATAAAACTGCTCTACAGATTTGTAGAACACTATGCATATATTTTGGATTAAAACGTAGGATATCTTAACATCATCACCTCAAAAGGTCTACAATTTCTTGTCATAACCACTTTTTTTTTTTCTAATATTCCTTAATATTGGAAAGTAATTGCTTTAATATAATAAAACACTACACACCAAGTTAATAGAAGTTTGTAATAAAGTATTAACTTTCTGCGACAAAAGTTACAAAAGTAAAGATAGACACGAAAAAGAAAGGAATAACATGAATAGAAGACGGAAGGTAACTAATAAAGCACGTAACGGCATTGAGCTTTCATTTCATTAGCTCCCTGTCCCTATTTCCGATTATTAATGAAGTTATCGAGGAGTCGTCGAAGCGTTCAATAACATGGTGTGTGCTCTGATGCGAGCTGATTTTATTACTCTCAGCAGAGCTTAGCTCGAGCAAGGAACGTAAAGAAACTTCGTCTCGACCCAAAAGTTTTGTCATGTAACAATGTAATTAGCCCCAGGGACTTGCCGACCCCTAAGTTGTAACAAATTCTTTATCTCGCCTCAGCGTTTTCACTTACTACCAATTTGAATACTTCCATTAATGAGTTGGAAGGAGAGGGTTGGGAAAACAGCGTGCAGTTACTTTTCGATGTTTCTCATCTTAAATAATGTTGATTATGACAGATTATGTAATTATTTTAAAGTTAATTTAAAAACTGGGGAGTCTAATGGGCATGGAACGTCTCATGGGTATATCGTTAATATTTAGGGAAAAACAAAGGGACTTTAAAAGTTAAATTAGTAAAATAAAAATAAAGTTCTTGACTAAAAACATTTTACCTTACGACACTTAGTTACGAGAGTTAAGGACAAATTTAATTATATTAAAAATAAAAAGCAATGTAGTGGTCTATCAAATCCGTTTTGACTACATACGTAAGGAAACTAGGTACATACTTATATTATTCTATCGCACTACCCTCCTTCTCCAACAGTCGGATAAAAATACCTATTTCCAGTAAAATTTTCACTCGGATGATGATAATGAAGCATTGCGGTGATAAGTAACAAAGATTTAAAAAAGATAATTATAATTATATTTATTATTTCTATTAAAACTGTTTTATACCTTTATTTGACTATAACAACACAGTGTCAACCATAACTAGTCTTTCCAACTACTCGAGTGTTTTACTTTCTAATTGAGTTAATAAGATCCGGAAAGTTTCGTAATTTGTGCTGAAACGCACGCACACGTGTAACTCTTCGATTAATATTTTAATCGCAATCAAAGTTCTCAACGAAGAGGATACCACTCAAGATTAATCCTCGAGCTCGCATAAGTAAGCTTCGCGGCCTAAGTTGTTAAGGTTGTTAGTAATAGTGGCCTCGACGCATGTTTATTTCAGAGATTGTGAGGGTGTAACTTGAGCCTGTTTGCCGGTTTTGGGGCGGCGGCGGGCAAACACCGCGCCGAGCGCACACTACAGCTTAACGAGCCAACTCCCGCTCATCGGGGAATTTCGTCATGCTAAAATTGTGTCAATAAAACTTTATAAGCGGCAGACATTGCGTATTTACGTATTCGCGCGTACGGAGGGGAAAACAGAAGAATAGAGCGGCTTTCACATAGTGAACAATACATATCGCACTGTAGTTGTTATCGCGATTGAGCGACACAATCGCGTCGCGGGCTGCATGCTGCTGTGCCGCGCGACGCCGCCGCCGCTCCGGCCGACTCGCGCTTCAATGCACAGTCGCCCGGTATTCACTCTCTGACGGATATTGGGTAGGCAAACGTACGGTTAAAGCTGAACACTTGCCTTACAAAGCGAAAAGTTTGCGCTCAACTAAATGCACACGGCTCGGCTGTCCCGTTTGTGCTCAGTTTTACATTTGTCAAGTTAGAATAGAAAGTTTCCACCGTTCTAACTAGCGCATCTGCTTGTGGTATAACTTTCTTTTTGTTGCTTATATTTGATTTTTAACTTTGGCAGATGAGAGCAGCGTGTAGTGGAGCAGAATCAGTGGAAGTGGAGTGTTGTTGTATTAGGATATTAGAAAAGCTATTATATGCCGCTCTGTGGTTTTCTCATAATTTTTCAGTTATTATCGCATTCTATAGCGCAGAAGATTAAAGAAAGTGTTACAGTTTTGGCATTCAAATATTTATTTTGGTAAACAATATAAATCTAATCTCTACAATAAAAATCAATAACAGAATAGAATGATGTCTTTAGGTAGTTAAAAATGTGATACCTAATTGTCTAATTAAGATTACAAAAGGAAAAATTTTAAAAGAATATCTAAAAAATTGGAAAACTCGGGAAAATTATTTTTCTATGGGATTTGTTAATTTTCGTATAAGTCAAGTATAAATGTTACTGTAAAAGCCCGTACATTGGTAAATCTTAGGTTTTACCAGTAAATCTTAGGGTTTACCAACACGAGTCGGTAAATGTAAGAATATGTAAAAAAGAAACGAGTTTATTGGGCTTTTACCATTAGAATTTAGTACATGCTAGGTTTTACCAGTGACGGTTGGTAAATGTTGGTTTTGGAAATAAAACAATGCATAATAGACCAGTTTAGGCTAGGCCAAACTAGTTGATCCTGGTATAGGTATAAGCATGGGCGTACCCAGGGGGGGGCAGGGGGGGGCAGCTGCCCCCCCCTGGAAACCTCGCAGAAAATGTATGAACTCGCCTAATTACTAATCAAAGTGTAAACGGGGCCTTATTGCTAACTTTTAAAAAAACCGCGCAGTAGACACTGGCACAATGCACGGTGCAATTATTATTGCCATAAAAAACCGCGCAGTGAGCAAGCGCTACAGTCGCCAGCCACCGCCGCGGCGACGATGGCGGACGAAGATTACCGAATCTAACTGAGCGTTCGTATTCTTGACGGTAGGGAGTTGCGAGCGACTAGCATTTATTTTATTTGATATGTTATGCTAAGGCTTTGAATCTTGAGAGCTGCGTCTTCCAAGGACAGCAAGCCGCCAACAATATAGGGCAAATCAACCAGCTGGTTCGTTAAGCGAGTTTTCGCCGATCGTTCAAAGTTATTTTATATCCTTTGTATTTTGAGCCATGTCAGTACTGTGACAACATTAACAGCAAATCAGCATATGAATACCTAAAATTTGATAAAAAGTTTCGAGAAAATTCGCGCTCGCTTCGCTCGCGCCTGGTTATTTCCTATTATTTTTAGCCGACTGTGTAAGAAGGAGGGTTATGACTTTCAAGTGTATGTATGTATGTATCTATATGATCGCTAGAAGCCTAAACGGCTTGACAGATTCTGATGTGCGAGGTGTCGTTAGAACTCCAACGAGCTTTTTCGTAATAAATAAGTGATTTCACTAGAATTATTCTAAATAATGCGCATTTATATTCTTTGACAGTGGTACTTTGTCATAAAAACGTATATTTGTAATTTTCTATAAAGTCATGTTTTTTAATCAGGAATAATAAATTTGTAATCAATAAATTCAAATGGTTGTATTTATATTTTTTTATAGCGTAAAAGTCGTTCTTATCCAGTCGGTTATTTCATTTTTCTTTTAACATAAATACTTGTTTGGTTTATCTGGGCCACAAAACGTAGGACACGCTAACAAGATCAATGAATCAAATTACTTCCAAGATTTAATTTTAAAAACCTTCTAAAATTTCGCGCTCAGTTCGCTCGCGTTTTTACTACTTGAACATAGAAATACTGTGGGCTCACTAATATGAGAAATAAAGCATATTACTTTAAAAACACAATTAAAATTTGAAAAAAAGCTTCAAAAATTTTCGCGCTCGCTTCGCTCGCGCCTGTTTATTTCCTATTATTTTTACCCAACCGCATAAGAAGGAGGGTTAAGTTTATTCGAGTAAATGTATGTATGTATGTGGGTATAATAATAATAAATATAATATTTGTGGACATTTCTCACAATTTTTGTTTGTAAATGCATGTTTAAAGTATGTTTCTATAAGATCGCCTACAAGCCTAAACGGAAAGCCTAAACTAGAATTATTCTAAATAATGCGCATTTATAGTTTTTACAGCGGTTCTGCGACTCGACAACATATTAAGCGTTACAAAATCGTAAGTTACACGTCGGGTTTTTAGTTTTTCTTTTAATATATACACTTGTTTATTTGTATTAATTATCATTATTAATAATTTATAAAAGTACTGTGGGCTCACTAATACGAGAAATAAAACATATTACTATAAAATCATTACAAAAAATTTCGCGCTCGCTTCGCTCGCGCTATTTATTAGCTATGTTTTATTACTAACCAAACATTGTTACCCCCCCCCCCCCCCTCCCCCCTCCCCGCTATGTTTCTTGTAGGTGTTTTTCTGTAGTGTGTATGACAAAACAGCCGCGGACGATCTGACCTAAAAAATCTGACTTGCCCCCCCCTAGACCAAAAGCTGGGTACGCCCATGGGTATAAGCAATAATTTCTTCAGAGATTAGGTTATGGTTTTTTTTGTATAGAAAAAAAAAAAAACAACTTAATCTCTGAAGAAATTATTGCTTATACCTAAGACTGCGTTGCACCAAGCTACATCGTTCAATCAAACAAATGTTATTATATATGTTACTGTAAAAGCCGAATACAGTAACATATGCATTGTTTTATTTCCAAAACTAACATTTACCAACCGTCACTGGTAAAACCTAGCATGTATTAAATTCTAATGGTAAAAGCCCGATAAAATCGTTTCTTTTTTACATATTCTTACATTTACTGACTCGTGTTGGTAAACCCTAAGATTAACTGGTAAAACCTAAGATTTATCAATATTCGGGCTTTTACAGTAACATAAACACAAGATCAAATCTTTTGGAAAACTATGAGATCGACAACAAGGATGTGATAAAAGAGGAGATATCATATCGAGAGGATGAATGATACAATTTGAAATGATAGTATCATTATCATTTCAAATTGTATCATTCGTAATCGTAATCATTCGTTCGTTTCAAATTAAATACACCCTTCTTCTTTTTAGGGTTCCGTACCTCAATAGGAAAAAAAACGGAACCCTTATAGGATCACTTTGTTGTCCGTCTGTCCGTCCGTCGGGTGTTAAGACCTTTATTTCGGGAACGCGTGAAGGTATCGAGTTAAAATTAAAACCATATACGCAGATCCATAGTATCTTGCTGCAGAAAGAAAAATACAGTTTCTAAGTTTTCGTAAAAAAAAGTTACAGCCGAATATATCGTAAAAAACGCATATTTCGACACTTATAAGGGAATCAAAACCTATGGGGTACTTCCCGTTGACCTAGAACAATGAAATTTAGCAAGAAGCATTGTGTTAGAGTACACATATAGGAAAAAATCCGAAAACTGGACATTTTTAATTTAATCATAAAAATAGTGTCTTTATGCAAGGAATGAAGGTCCAAATTTTTAAGTGAACTAACCGTATCATGTGGGGTATCATATGAAAGAGCTTCAGTAGCATAAGCTAAAACAGGTTTTTAAATATTTCTACGATGTATATTTTTCGGTTTATGAAGGAAAATATAAAAAAAAAATATGATTTCCCCCTTTTATCTACTAGTTTGTACGGAACCCTCGGTGGGCGAGTCTGACTCGGACTTGTCCGGTTTTTTGTATTGGACCACGCGATTAGCGATTAGCCAGTGTCAAGTATAGAGATATCTTATAGTTTCTTGAATAATAGAAGTTATTTAGTGTTCTAGTCACAGCCTAAGGTACGTATAGGTACAGTCATTTTTAATTTTGAGTCTTGCCTCAGTAAAGTGATGGCAACTTTACTAGAAGCTTCTATGGAGTTTTGCCAACAACATAAAATTACATGTTTCACTGCTTTTCACTTGCCCACACTCACGCACTTAATCGAAGACTTAATGTATAAAATCTAATTTAACCCTAGTTAAACTAGTTTTAAGCTTAGAATATAGAAAAATACAGAAACCGTGAACATGCTTAGAACTGAAGCGACAAAAACTACTCATATATAGAGTAGTTTGAAGCGCGCGCGATCAGTTGCTCTATGAACGTCGTAACGAGTGGCAAGCTTTGTTGGTGTTAAATTTAATTCAAATATGCCGTCATGTGTCGTTCCTACGTGTAAAAATACTGCTGGGGTGAAAAAAAAAACACGATGGGATAACATTTCACGTGTAAGTAGCACAATTGACATTATCTTACGTATTTATTTAATAAATTGTTCGGTCTTTGATCATCGTAGAAAAAGAATCGTCCATTTTGTTGGTGTTGCCAATATCAACGTTTTGATTTTCCTTACTTTTACTTGCTACCGATTTTTTTAGTTAGTAGTTTGTAAATTAAATGAGTAGGTATTTAAATATATTTTTATCCGATTAAAAATTAATTGGCCAAGTGCATGTCGAGTAGCGTTCAGGGTAGCGTTTCATAATTGCAGTTCACCCTATATGGACTTAGAATAGAACTACTTGTTTGATATTGTGAACATATTGATTGATTTTGCGATTTAAATGGATTTAGTGCGAAATTTTTCCTCAGATATTTTGTATTTTTTTTTGTGGTGGTAATCTATAACCGTTAACTTATAAAGCCTACCAGAGCCGTAGCCAGGAATTCATTTCAGGGGGGGTATGCCCAAGTCCATTGCTGAAGGACTTGGGCATAGCTTATGGTTTATTCGCGAAAATTGTATGTAGTGTGTAGTAGTGTAGTGTTTTTATAGTAATATACTATAAAAACACTACTACAATTTTCGCGCTCGTTATGCTTTGTTTTTCGTATTAGTGAACCCAAAAAAATTTGGTTAGTGGCTATTTTTAGTTAATTATTTGCTCGTATTAGAAAGTTCACAGCACTTTAATGATCAATACAAATATATATCAATATGAAACAATCATGCGCGAGCGAATCGAGCGCGAGACTTTTTTTTTATAAAATGATTGAAGCCTGGAAGGATTTTTGATAATGGCCAGGATTTCGGGGGGTGGTAAAACCCCCCAAACCTACTTAGCTGTGACAGGTTAAAATAATGCCTAACCTTTTAAGTTAATAAGATACAAACACAAAATAATTTATTTGACCGATTAATCCGAATAGTAAGTCAAGATAACAGTTATAAAAATAATGATATCCGTTTAAGAAAGTAAATATTTTATTTTAATATATTTTTATCTCCACGATTTACCACAGCAACGGGTAAATAATGCCTACACTAGCAACGTTATGCGGGTGAGAGGTGAGAAGGGTGCGGGACGATTCTTTTGTTTTTGGACACAGCACGGATTTTGTAACTGCATCTGGACGCGCCTTCTGTATTTTTCTATATTCTAAGGTTTTAAGTTAAATGTAAAATTTTGAAAATAAAGAGTAAAATATCATGTTCGCTCCTTTTATATTTATTTAGCATGAAATCAGAAATCACGAAAAGAAATCTGTCCTCAAAACAAGCAACAGAACCGACCAACAGTAGTTTTAAATGGTTGTTGTGTAGAGCATTCACGTCATCCATTACGGTAACGAACTTTGCTCAACGGATTCATTAGAAAACCATTCATCTCTGCACCGGCTCAGGTACAAAGTACTTGCGGAACTGAGCTGATTGAAAAACTGGGTTCGAGTTAGTTTTTAGAGGAATTAAAATGAACATGATGACAAATATGTAATATCGTTGGAAATGTTTAAAATCTAACATTTTAAACATTTCCAACGATATCTCATTTAAACTGCACTTTAACAATTATTACGTATTCCATGCCTTGATACGGCCATAAAGACGTCGTGGAGACAGCTAATACAATGAGATAAAACCATTTTTGCAGAAAGATCTCTTATCAGTATTTCTCGTACCTATGACGATGATGATGACATGGTATAACCTGGATACGTGTGACATTCGTCTGCTGAAATAACAAACATAGTAGTATATCTTTACTTTTATATGCGTAACATTAACCTATTTCATAGAAAAAAATCTTTGTCTGTGATCTATCCCGCGCAGCGTTTTCGACGTAACTTCCACTTTCGTTATACGTGTCAGAAAAAGAAATATGCTTCCTGTTGTCATTATTTTTTCTTCTACTTCCGTATATATAATTTCATATGAATGAAATTGGCCGAAGAAAGGTTTTATTCCCTGGAGAACAACGAATGCGCGATCTAGATACAAAGAAAAAACACCTCAAAATATGTTACCATGTGTATGTATATACCGTCTTCTGAAACTTTCAATAGTAAAAATGAAAGTAACTCTGTGTTCTTTCTGTTTGTAACTCTTTTGAGTACGCACGAAATAACCTAAGATTTACTAATTTAAGTTTTATTTTATTATTTATTATAATTATTTATTTATACATAAATTTATACACGTTCATATAAAATTATCTAAAAACCTAGATAAGGTTTGTCTAGATGACCTGTTTCTCTTAAAATTTCATTTACTTACAATATTATTTAAAAACAACACAACTTGACTAAATGTTGTGCGCGATCACGCAATAAGACAGCCGATGTAAGGTAGGTCCTAAGCACCCATTTCCAGGAACTGTAGGTATACTTATATAAAGAAATATTCGTAATTGTTTAACTTGCAACCTACTCCAGCCGTCGCCGTGAGCGCGCACGACTCTCAATACAGGTGCTCCATACTATGCGATTTTTTATAATATTGCTTCAGTAAGATTTTAATATTCTTATAAGTTATTTTATTTTTCAATTCAATTGGTATTTTATTAAGTAGTTAATTGTTTATTAATTGGTAGTTTATTTAATGCAACTTAGTACCTACTAAGTATTGCAATTATTAATTTATTGAAATTATCTTGAACATACTTCAACTCTTATACTACATCTAAGCTATCTTTATGCACACTATATAGAGATAGATGGATACAGTATAATTGGAATTGTCTTTTGCAAAGTTGACCATATCCAGGTATTTAAATGCTTAGTTGTTGCATTGAGCATTGAGTGATTTTTCATACAAGAGTAGAAAACTGTTTTTACCGCTAAATATTACCTGATTTCGATTTTTTTTTATCTGATTAGAATCATAAATTACTAAAGATATAATTATTTGTTTTCTGATTTAGATCAAAACTTGAAAAAAAGCGAACCGTATAGAAATAGCCATTTATGATTACAACTAGATAAAAAATAATTATCGAAATCGGACAATTGTATCAACTGCTAAGTAGTAGTGTGCAAGCATTACTATGTGCTAGTTGGTGGCACTATTTTCAAGGCTAGTGAATAGATATCTTCTAGATCGACGAGCTTCATCCTCGGCCACACCGTCGCTTAACATCAGGCGAGCTGCTGGTCAATCGTAGTCAATCTACCTTGAGTAAAAGAAAACTACATACTGCGAAGTTTCTGTTCTTTTGTCTCTTGAACTAAAGTCCCAAGTTCTAGGTGAGATGTAGGCAAGTGTGTGGATCATCACGGGAGTGTCTTACTCGTCTCGTCACTCCGTTCCATAAAAAATTCATCATGAAACATTTTAGTAACCATCATTCTTTTTATGTAATCCCTTAGTAAAAAAAACAACAAACAAAGCAATGTTTATTAAATGCAAAGATTCCCATTCCTCTAAAGCCTGTGCTCAAATTGTGACAAGTTTAAGACGCGCGCACCGCACACATATCTTCCGTCACACGGCAATGTGTAGATATTTCACATGATAATCCTCCGCGAAGAATTTCATATTTCACCGGTGAAGCCGAATAAGTAGCGTATTATCTCGTGTCAGACAGGTGTCGCTCGCGTCGGCCGCCTGAATTCATCTCTGTGCCGGCAGGTGCACGCAAAAGACGCTCCTAATCCGACCCTGACGTTCTGTGTACACGGCTGAGTAATAGACTGGGCTCGAGCTATCAGCGGCACAGAAAACTCCATTATATTAACTCAACTACTACTCGAAACGTAATTTGTTTACTGTCTAACAGACCAGTGTTGCCAACTCCCAACTGCAAATTAAGCAGCTGCATTAGCTGTATAGTATTTTTGTATTCGATAATAGACTTTCGCTTTGCTGCTAATTCACCTGCAAGCGACCGTTGCGGTCTACGATGGATCACGCTTACCTATTCACTCGCTATTTGAAAACATGGATTATTTATTATTCATTATTTATATATTTATATTATTCAATTATATATTTATTATTTATTCGGAAATTCAGGAAGCGTATTACACAACTTGGCGGTAGTCACGATAAAATTGGAGCTAAAACAAAATAAGGTGATGCAGTTTAAAAAAAAGATAGTCTAAATATTGAAAACTTCATTGAAAAATAATAATGTGTGTCTATCATCTAGTCTCGCTTCAGACTATAGACGCTGCAAAGAGTTTAAAACATGAGATCTAAAATTTATGTAAAATATATGCTTTAAACCAGTTAAAAGTTGTATCAATTATTAAAAATCACGAAAACCTAACATTGTTCGAGTTTGTTAGGTTTTTGTGGTTTTTATTCATAACACTTAATTATTGACAGACTCAGATGGATACAAAATGTTTCATAAAATTTTGTCTATGAAGGAAGTGTAATTGATTTGTTATGTGCCTATGTATCATCTCGGATTATTTCTAAAAACAAAAACAAAAAAAAAAAGATTTACTTTACTTAACGCAAAGTATTCAAAAAATAGCTAAAATCTTGTAAAAACAGCAACTGACTCGCTATCACCATCATCAGCATATTTTTAGCCCACTACTAGAAATAAGTCTACCCACATGAACGTCACTGAGCACGATCTTCAACTTTCCGTTTTAAACCAACATAAAATGTTCATACGTATAAAGTCATTCTACTTTAGAATGCGTCTATACCAGTGGTTATTGGTATTATGACAGATTACCGCCATTGCCACTTCAGCCTGCTAATGTCAGTGACTCTGATGCTCTTGCAAATGGGGAGTTGAATAGTTAAATCTATGTCTCTGTAGCTGAATAAGTGGATTTATAGCTAAATTTAGTTATAAAACTGTGAATTGGCAACACTGTTGCTGACGGTATCTAGTTTCGCCTTTACAAAATGGAAGCATCGTCGCGATTGTTACCTTAATCTTTCGTGTAATGTAGATGTACAATCCGCTGTCCTTTATTGCGCTAGTTATTGCTGCCTCGAGATACATCGCGACAGTTAATATTGCCGAAAGCGTAATAAAATGCCGTGTAATCAGATATCACTGCGAAACTGAAGCAAAAACAAAGAAGAATGAAATAAATCGCTCTTTTTGAATTGCCCCATCAAACACCAAGCACTCGGCAACAATGGAGGCTTCTGATGAATTATCAATTTTCTCTTTGTCACACGCCAAACAAAAACTCACGATGATCGTACCTGGGGAGCGTGTTATCTTGGCAGAGACATATGACCATTATTTGTTCATGTGTGCTTGATATTGCGTACACAGGCGCGTGTGTGGGTGCCCGTATATCAATCAATCGCTGACGACTGTTGGTTTCAACAAATGCACCGTGAAATATTATAAAGTTATACAATACGGCCTATTTCGTTGTTACACAAGCGAAAAACGACCGGAAAATGAGGTAATGACACCCTTTGAGTTTGGTGGTATTATCGCTAAGGGTATCAAGTTTTGAGAAACTTTCACGTATGTTCAGAAGAATAACCCGGAAAATAAAGATGGCGAAATATAACATATCTCTATGATATATATAATGTCACAGACAACTCAAAATATATGTTGACATCAGCTGACAAGAAGTACCGGAGTGCTCTCAAAATAAGTTACAGATGTAAGTCAGTTCACAGTTGGTATAATAATATTATGTCTTTATATTTTAACCAAACTGCGTTGTACTTGTTTTCGAAACTGTGCTTTGGTATAATAGTGCAATCTATTTATTAGCATTGAAGCCAGTAATTACTTAGCCGAATGCTTTTTGTATCAATGCTTGGCGAGAAAGTTTAATGATCAAGATTTTGCAGTTTCATTTTCTTAAGAAAACTTGAAATTCAAAAATGTCAACTTTAAAGTAGTTATTTCGAATTTTAATGGCATATTTTGTATTTTTTATTTTTTCTAGTTTCCGCGATTGTTAATCATTGAAATTAAACAAATTTTAACGGATTTATCGCTTATATTTTACATAATTGTATGACCTGACGTTTCGAACACTTTGTAGAGTCTGTGGTCTCAGAGCCGGTCCACACGGCGCGTTGCGTCGGCGTTGCGTCGACGTAGCGCTGTCGCTGCGTCGTTTTACATACTAATAATCATAGTGGAAGACACACGCAAGCTCATTTCGTTTTGCGATGTTTTTACAAAATGCAATTTACAAAACGAAATGAGCTTGCGCGTGTCTTCCCTATCAACGCATGAACTCATTGCGACGCCGGAACGGCAGCGCTAAAGTTAGCGCTGCCGTTCCGGCGTCGCAATGAGTTCACCCCCGCTCGCTTCGTCTCGGGGGCTGCAGTTCAGTCATTTGTGCGTTGCGTCGACGCAGCGCATCGTGTGCACACTATGATTATTAGTATGTAAAACGACGCAGCGACAGCGATACGTTGATGCAACGCCGACGCAACGCGCCGTGTGGACCGGTTCTCAGGTGAAACTAGATGAATAAGAGACTGGAAGAATAATGGTTGTATTTTATTCAATAACCGTTCGATTACATGCAAGTAATGGATGCATGTGCTGGTGAAACCAAATTGTGAAACGTATTGTTTTATATCGTTATTACCTGAAATTGGCAAATGCACAAACCGCACGAGTCGAATATCTACAATAGTGTACAAAGAATCAGAATCAGAATATTTTTATTGCATAAACTGTAGAAGGAAAAGTACGAACACTTCATAGATAAATTTTCAAGATGATAACAAAGTGGTATATTCCAAACTATCGCTATAAAAGTATCATTACGTTATGAAATATACTTACGTAAAAGTTTGCGGGAAACTTTTAATGGGCCGGGATCGCTAATGATAAGGGTAAAACCGTAGAAGCAAGCGGAAACAGCCACGGAAATTATATTAACGTTTATGGAGCTTTTCTGCTTAGTGGTTACACGAGTAATATACTTAGATACTTTGAGACGTTACATTTGGCGAAATACATTGAATAAATTAAACGACATACTTATTCATGAAACAACATATGGAAATGATGGATTATAATTATTTGCAATACTATTTACTCAGATAATATTTTCTTCTCATCTTTTAAATAGGACCCACGCGAGTAGCGCATTTGCCATGACAAGTATTGAGATTTGTTCAAGTTTCATGAACGATATTAAGTCATTATAACTGAGCACAATAAGTCATTCATTATTCACCTGTGTTCAATCATGCGCGTAAACTACCACTAATCCATCAAATAGCACCATTTAACGCCATTATTATACTTATTACTCAAAATAAGCAAAGTTAAGGAAAATAAAACAAAGCTTATAATTTATCTCTCATATTCTCGTCAAATATCATATCTCAGATAATATCGCTGATGATTCCAAAATTCGGAGACTGGCATGATTTAACATAACTTAATAAATATTCCAAAAAAAAAACACATACAGTGGATAAAATGTAAACTCAGAATCACTCAGACTCAGAATTCAGAGCCGATAGAAATCTAAAAAAAACTTTCTGAAACTACGGCCGCTTTCTTGTTGAACTACTTGCTGTGTAATACGATAAGCAATACCTAATCTTCCCAGAGTAAAGTCATCAATTTTTACTATGTAAACAATTTTGAAATCGCAAAGTATCGTCAACTGTTTCACACATTTTGTTGATGATCGAATAAGCTTTTGTAGGAATCCCTAACTAACTAACTGTAACTGTTACAAAGAGACCAATCGGTCTCTTTGTAACAGTCGTAAATTTTAATGGGTAGGTATATTGCTATACGCCGCAATTCACCGCATACACCGGTCTGATTCTGTTAAACCTATTATTTTACCTGGAGTTGAGATAGGCTGAGGAAACTTCAGGTATGACGATTCAGTAATACCGCCCGGGGCCTGCCCTTTCTGGATTATGACTAGCTAAGCCCTAAACCTAAAACCGGAATATTACACCTAGACTTTAGATTTGGTCCATAATAAAGTAGTTCATAACGATGACTATCATGATCCCAAAAAGTTTTTTTATGGCATGGTTATACTAGGCTAGGTACTTGACCACAGATCACCTAAAGTCAAGTGTGTATCAAAATTTTGTTACCAATAAATAAGTTCCCGTTTTCCCTTGCCGGGAATGGGATTAGCTTACAAATGAGGCCACCGGAACATTTTTGAAAATGACAATAGAAATTATGTTCGCTATTCACCTGTATAGTTGATATCGATACTGTTTGAAATATCTTATTATATGTAGTTGTAGATATTCATACAATTCAGATGTAGTTACAATTACAAGATTGATACTCAATTTTGATAGCGGTATGAGAGTGATTGGATTTCAAAATCTATTGTATTGTTGTATTGTACGTATACGTACTGACTGTGTTCGCAGTGTTCTGGGCAGATGTATTAATTCTCACGAGTCAATAGATTCCAAATATTGGTTATACTCTCTCTATAGAAGAGAGGAAATGTCATTGATATTTTGTCCTTTTGTTCTTGTTATTGTAACAGGAACTCATTTATTTTTGGCAGTACTTACCTAGCTGAATAAAGTGGAAAATGCTTTTTTGGTGTTTGTTTGTTTGGCTAATGTGCCACCATACTATTGATGAAGGTCCCTTGATAACGACGCTGAACATAAGTAAATATTTAGGTAAACGCTTTTATTTTATAATTCAAACAACTTTTTGACTTCAAAAAATATGCTAAGAGCCAACCTAAAAATGGTAAGAAACGCTGCCGCTGTTCATATTTCAGGCATTACTTTCCTAAAACACACGGAGAAAAATGAATTGCTTGAAGTAGCGAAGTTCGTTTGCTGAGGTGTACAATATATTAGTAATATTAGCAAAGCGTTGTTTAACATAGCTAAAAGCAGTTCGTTACTTCTGAAAATGAATTGCTATCTGTACGATTGAAAAATTCGCAAGAGCTACAAATATATCTCGTAAGTGTAGCTAACGGTTTATAATTATCAACTAAAAAACTTTAGAATATCTAATTAGCTGGCACTGCAAATAGATTTTAGTAGTAATGGCTAAATATATCGTTATTATAACTAACTCATACGTGGTCAGCTTAGCAATGTTTATAATATTTTATTATCTGTAGTATCAAACCAAACCTTTGTTAGATTTACAAAAATACGTTGCCACCATTACGAACAAACATTACAGCTAACAATATTTGATACAGTTACGAAAACTAATTGTTTCATACCACTAAAAAAAATTGAAAGTATACAACAGTAGGGGTGTCGCTGTCGCTGTCGCTGTCGCTGTCGGTATCGGTATCGGTATCGGATGGACGGACCGACGGACAGACAGATAGACAGAGAGACGGACAACAAAGTGATCCTATAAGGGTTCCGTTTTTTTTCTTTTGAGGTACGGAACCGCCACTAAGATTTTGCTTTGTGCCAAATTTCATGATTCCAGGCAATGGTAACTTAAGTAATCCTGTAGATTTTGAATTACTTACGACATATTAGGCTGAGTAATAGTGCAGGTATAAGACTGAAATGGTCTTTTGAGCTACGGAACTCGAAAAAAGTACCTTCTCTTATATACTTATATAAATTACTCCCTTTACACATTCCATCAATGATTTATGTATTTATGACATTTAAATTACAATACATACTTTAACTTTCATTTTCAGCTGAAGGCGTGCTATAATATTTATTTTGAACGGAATTCCGACAAATTGTAACAGAATTTTCACAATATTTATTCGTAAGTTATTCTTCGTCCGTACGGGCGTTTGTTAGATAAGCGCGTATAGACGGGCGTGTTTGTGGAGTGCTTCCGCCTGTCAGTCCGCCCTAAACCAATACAGTAATGACGTATACCACTTACCACGAATGCCCATAGCCTTTTGTCTATGTTTGATCGACGTTCGGTATTGAGCTTCGAGTTCTACTTCGGCTGTTGTCAATGTACTTACTCATTATATGTTTGTAGATGGCTGAAGGTGGTGCAAAAGCGTTCAATTTGATTAAATTTTTCGTAATTAAGGGAATATCCCATTTTAATAATATACTTTTTTTTTTAATTTTTACGGGACCAAAACAACAGTAGTCTAATGGATTTTTTTAAATTATTGTAAAAGTGAAAATAACTGTCTCGACCTACTTGAAACTTACTTATAATCTTTGTAGCGTGCGAAAAAAAAAAAATTAAAAAAAAAGACGTTTGCCTCGAAAGAGGAAAAAGTGAGGGTGAAAAATAGATTTTCTCCGCACTGCTACAAAAAGTAAAAAAAGGGAATTACTTAGTTAAGTAGATAAAAAAGGTTACCTAGATAGGGTTCAGCGGAGAGCCATTGAACATTTAGTTCAAGGGTCCTCTTGCTGTTCGGCCGGCTTACATATGGGTTTCAGCTCACAAAAGAAACAAAAGTTTTGAAGTTAATAATGAAGGTTATATTTAGCAAAAATCATGATATAGGTTGAATGTAGGTTACAAATATTCTAGTTACAAAGATACGGTTCAAAGTTCTTCAAGAACTTTGTAAGCGTGGATACGAAAGGTTCCGAACGCGCACAGATATTACACTAATGGCCATTTTACGCAAATAAAAATCGATCGATCGCTTTTCTCACGTGAGATTCACTTTTGACGGTGATGATAAATCGGCGGGTCAAAGCACGCGCCGATGGTAAGTTCCTCGCAGATAGAGTGAGCATGCGGTCAATGGACACGCACGTGGAAATGACGTCGGGCGCTGGGCGCTCCACGACGTCCTGAACAGCAGGCTAATGGCGGGCTGATCGTCAAGAAGGATGCTCCATGACGGTGATCCTCGGGAATAAAAATACAACCTAGACAACGGGATGTCTCATCACGCCTCCTCAGGTTCTCCAAAGGTCGTCTCAGAAACTAGGTTGTGGATGTCGCTCAGCCCTGCTCGGGCGAGATCACGCCTGCGTTCCTCGGAGCGTCCTTTCTTCGATCTTCAGTAGAAAGAGGTGTTCTTCAGCCGATGTCCGGAAGTGTAAGCCATCTTCCAAATCTCCATTTCGACTCCTCTCAACTCATCTCAATAGTGGTGGGATGTCCCTCCGTCGAGTAAAAAATGTTTCGCTTTCAATCACTCAGTCGATGCGGTAATCGATTAAGTTTTCTTTTGAATAAGTTTACAAAATAAAAAATACTTAAGAATAGTGTCCGAAACCAATTTGTTTTATATTATAAAACAAATGCTAAACTAGCATTAAGGAAAACACTGCTGAAATGCTTTCTTAAAATAAAATATGAAAAACAAAGACGATTAAAAACATCGAATAGATTCGCTTGGAGAGCAGATAGTATTTTGCGGTACGACACTTAGCCTTTATGGTTTGCAATTAGAACAGTCGATGTCTTGCGAAACGTGGCTGTCAGTGTCATCCGTCAAATCGCTCTGCTCTCAACCCCAGAAAATAATGTAAACAAACCGACTTCGGAATTCAATAAACAAAATTACTAAAAACAGGATATAAACTCAAGCAGGTAACAATTATATTGAAAAGAAAGAGCAAACTAAGAACAGTGAATATTGTGACGTTATAAATAAGTGTTATTGTTCTCAGAATTCTACGTAGTTGTGTTGCTTCGCGGAATCGTCATTGGAAAACTGTGAAACCTTACATTGGAATGCATGAAGGATACTATAAGAAGATTTTTAAATAACAGTAGCGATACTGATCGCTACATCTTTTCAAGACTGTAAAGCTGAACAAATTATAATAAAATTTAGTATAGAAGTATTTGTAATAAAATCCTGTTTTTTGCCTGTGTTTCATTTTAAAAATCAAAACGGATCTTAATGAAATCTGAAGTAACTAATAGCGAAAACTATGGAGCTAGGCTCCAGACTATATATATAATTATGTACATAGGCTACATTACGTCATTCATAAATTATAATTACTTATTATCACCAAGCGAATAAAAAAACAGAACATAGCTGGTAAAGCCATATTGTTATGTTTAGATTAATCAAAGTTGTAAGTACTTAAAAATAAAACGCTTTGGTAACCCCCTACCCCGGAATACTTTTCTCCACTTGAAAAATAATCTGTGCCCTACGGTTTCACCCGCACCGAGTAGTGATGAAAAACGATGATAATAAAGTTGATGAAATGAAGTCTACGTCCGTCTCCAAGTTTTGAACTATCTTTGTACCAAACTTCATAACAATCTGTTCAGCCACTTGATTGTGTAAAGGTAACAAACAGACAGAGAGGCAGGCAGACAGTGAGTTGCTTTCACTTTTATTATCCTAACTGATATTATAAAATAATAATTATAGTTTAAAAAATTGAAGCAACCAACTTCTCATGGATCCCATTGTCAGAACTGGACCAAATTGAAATGGGATCAAACGGGAAGCACCAGCTTTCAAATAAAAAAAGAATCATCAAAATCGGTTCACCCAGTCGAAAGTTCTGATGTAACAAACATTAAAAAACAGTCGAATTGAGAACCTCCGATTTTTTTAAGTCGGTTGAAAAGTAAGCTCTTTAGGTCACTGTTTTTTTGTTTCTGTCTGTTTGTATTACAATTTGGTACATAGTTGGGCTTGGGACAAAGACAAAAGTTCTAATAAGCCTACTTTAAATTATGATATTTCTAATAATCAACTTTTGTGTCACTCTCTTAATTGCAGAAAAAACAAGATAAAAACAAGTGATGAGTGAACTTTGCGTCGCTATAAAAGTTGAGAAAAGAACGCTGATTTGTTCGTAAGCGCGAACAAACCAGCGTTCTTTTTGACGTTCTTCGTGACGGGAACTATACGGCTGCTGGTAGCGGATATAGATTATTATTTAACATATTGTATCATCATCATCGTGTTTAATAACACGCAGAGTGAAACTGTGGGACCTACTATCAGTATATATTGAAGTATATGTATGAGGATTTAAATTAGATAATTTAAAAGGGTCTTCCACTACCTACATTATCCCATGTTATGTTAGGTCTATAAACAATCAGATGTAATTCCGACTACCCAATCAAGCGGCAGATCTGTAATAACCGGCTATTTTGTTTATAAACCGGGGCCCAAGTTGGCCCACTGAACGGTCGCGGTCGGTCCGTTAATCCGATATCCTATCGCGATCATAACAGACCAATTCACGAGGTCGGGCTAATTCCGCGGATTACACAAAGTTTCGCGTTAATCGGTCAATAAGGCCTCCGACGCAATTTAACGTATAATTGGCCAAATTTTATACGATGACCGCTACCACGATTCATCAGGCAGAACGTAAACTGTTCGCTTTGGAAATTTGTTAATTGCGTCATCCAACTCAGCTTTGGGTTTCCTAAATAAACGGGAGTCCAGTCCTTTGTTGTCAGTAGGTGTAGATATAATTGATCGTTGTAAGTAGGTATAGCACGATATCTTCGTCCATTAAAACTTGATGAATCAAGCAAATTGACTTTTAACGAGTTGGTTATACAGAAATTACCTTGTTCAACTAAAAGCTGCTATAGCACAGTAAACTATCTCTTTCAAATTGTGTTTTTTTTTAATCCGAATGCGGATTAACTCTGTTTTGACAAGCTTTTAAATAAATAAAAGGGTATTCACATGATTACTTGGAAAGGAAGGCGGCGGGTGGCAAACTTGGAAATTATGTTTGGACAATTTTCACTAGTCCAAACATGCAGAGCGTTGGTGTATACGAGTAGATATATATATATATAATTACCTTTACTACACTATTACGTATTGTATCACCACGTTGATGGCTCAGGATACGTTTTCAGACTTTTTTACGCTTTTAGTTAAATTTACGATTGACAACAAAATTGCCTGATGTTAAGCGACGGTGGGGCTGAGGATGGAGCTCGTCGATCTAGAAGATATTTATTCACTCTAGCCTTCACGTACCTATATCTTCGAAAATATTACGAACTATCGGAAATGCAAGTTTCTACAAAATGTTTTCCTTCGCAACACAAGGCGTAGTAGTCTTTAAATATAATTTCATATTACAAGTTAAACAGACTCCTATATTAGGCCGATGCAGGTTTTTTTTTTTTGTGATATTTATCCTCATAATTAATTCAGCCTCAAGAAGTCCACTGCTGCACAGAGGCCTCCCTCCATGAATTCCCAAAAAGACTTGGAAACTAGAAAGTTGGAAGCGGCTTGCATCCAGCGTCTTTTACACATTCCACCTTGTAGCTGCTTTTTTACACTGTGCTTGCCGGTGCCTGGTTTCCAATCTAGAACTTTTCGCCCCCATCGGCCATCAGTTCTAAGTGCTATATACCCTGCCCACTGATACTTCAATTGCTAATCCAACGTGCTATGTCGTAATTTTCGTACATCTTCGGATCTCTTAATTTCTGATTCGATCTCACAGAGATACCTCGAGCACAGCCCTTTCCATAGCTCGTTGTGTGGCTTTAAGTTTCCTTATGAAGGCCATAGTGAGTGACCACGTTTCAGTGCCATATGTCATCCCCGGTAACACACACAGGTAAAAAAGTAATATTTTAATAAAATAATGAGAAACATACTTACATAAAAATATTTAGCAAAAATGTAAATAACATTTGTCAAAATTCATATTGGAAAATAATTACCTTATCTTAAATACCTACTTACTTAACTTACTTCAAAATAAACATAGGTACCTATTGAATCTTTGTCGCTCCAGTATCGACCGGCGAGTCAAGTTTCGTATTTTCCTTTGAAACAATACAAAGAATTATAAGAAAATGAAAGTCATTGGTTGTTCATTTCGAGATATTTCCGGGCGATCGGTTCGCAGTCGGCGCAGAGAGCCATTGTGGAGCTGATAGTTTGTTCTTCTGACTAATTGTCTTGGCTTCAAACGTGCGCTACAATAACGGCTTTTGAAAGCGTAACCGAAATAACAAATTGGTTTGCGGCCGTCGCTCCCGTTTCCACTATTCCATTTGCCTAGATGTCTTTCAAACGAACTACTAATTAGAACAATAAGTCTACCTTAAACTACTTCTACCTAGAATACACCATTCCAAGTAATCGTATTATGTTTTAGGTAATCATATTTGTTACATAATTGTTCTTATAGGAATTGTACATATTTTAAGTAATTGAAGATACCCCAAGTAGCGCTAAAATCATTTTTTAATCTATATATGAAATTGTTTGTAACCCCGCGTACCTCGGAATTTGGCAATTAGATGGATGACTAGGTTTATCTTTAAATGCCATTTATTTTACCATAATTATGATACGCAGAAAGTCGACATACAATTCTATATTTATCTTTACTTACTTACAAAGCTAGCATGATGACTCAAAATTGGGTCTTGGTTTCCGACACCAAACGAAGCCAGCTACCGACACTGTGTGTGTCTCCCGAATTCTTCTGTTGGAGACTGAAAAACATTTCTCTTTGAAATGTAAAATTTAGTTTCCGATTTCGATTAATATTCTTGGTGCGTAATGCACAACAAATGCAAACATGTGGAATTCCTTGTCGCCTCCCCCTCCTTATCTAAGGAGGGCGAAGCGACAGGGTCCCATGATCCCATGATTTCTAAGAAGAAAACTATCATGGGATTCTCAAGGCTAATAAATTTCTTTAAAACCGACTTGATCCACCGCCATATATACATATCGCCGTTTACCATCACGCTAGTTTATGGTCAAACGTAGATTTATTTTGCATAAAAAGTATGGAGTTTAAAATGTAAGAATGATCTAGAATATATACATATACATTGCCACGCAGTAAGCAGACTAACCGACGCTGCAACCCGGTAGTGGATTAGACCATTCGGATTGCCTTGAGAACTTTAATTATCTCATTTAGTAATTTTTTATTATTTAAAAAATTATATATATTTTGTTAGTAAAAGAGCGTGTGTAATATTAGTGACTGTGTGAAATACTTTTGAAATGAGCCAAAATTTTAATTTAATTTTTATACTGTTATATATTTAGTGACTTTAATTCGGTAGGCAAGTTGTTATATATTTTAATGGCGGTATACAACGAGCTATTGTAAAACATGGAGTTGTTTGCTTGACGTATGCATATATTGTACTTTTTTTTGGAGCGTAGTAGGGGAGACCAGTATAAAATGATCCCTCTAAGGAAAAAACAATTATTTACAGGAAACTTATGTAGATATTTTTATTCTGTTAATGCACAATGAAACTATAGTCTTTCTACTACAGTTCTTTAAATAAAACTTTTGTGTATACTTAGTTATTATTCAAATATTTGTAATTTTTCTAGCAAAACAATACAAAAGGATCATTTTATCCACATATGTGTTTAAAATGATCCCACCCTATGGGGAAAAATGATCCCTATTTTTGAATTAAAAACATCTGCGTTATTTTATAATATATTCACTAAAAAAAAACAAATGAAAGTAAAGTTATACAGTTTACAGTTATACAGTTACATTCATGCAAATTTCATTTCATTTCAAATATAAAAGGTTCAGCATCATCCTCATTGGAACATTGAATCCATCCTTCCCCCCCTTTATCACTTGAATATTTAGACGTACCTACAATACATGCACTTAGAGTCATAATCAACTTCGTCTTCGGAATCAAACATTCTTCTCTTTCTCTTTTTTTTTGGTTTCATCTTCTTGTTTTTTTTTATTTGTAGTTTTCTTCAGTTTCAATTAGTTTAATTTTCTTTGTGGCTTTTTCTTCTTCTCGCTGCTTTAAAGCAAAAAATAAAACATCAATATAATTGAATTATATATTTAATTTATAGTTCATAATTTTTTCATACTCAATAAGAGTGTGTGCAAAATGATCCCGGGATCATTTTATACACACCGATAGGAATCATTTTACCCCAAACAGTATTTTTTTTAATTAAAACATAACATGGCTTCTCAATAAACGATGAAAACGAAAACAATATGGAATCATGTAGTTAAAGACAGCTACAACGATATTCTTTTATAACCATTCGATGCAGAACACTGATACACGGAATATGAAAATATCAAAATACGCTTACCTTAGAAAAAAACAACAAAATTCAATTTTTCTTCGATAACATTGACAATTCGTCAACGTGCGTTCCGCCATTACTACCTGTTCATACATCACCTCTAACGGACGTAATACATGTTTTGTTTCATAGATGCCGTTGGTAGTTTCGGAAAAATTGAGGGGAATCATTTTACCTCAAGGGATCATTTTATACTGGTCTCCCCTACATCTACACGACTAGAGGACACGTCGAATAAGTAATTTTCATTATTTTTAACAAATACACAAATTTCTAAAATATATATTCCTGTAAGCGAGAGAAAGTTATTTTCTTTGAACGTTCCATCGTTATATGTATCTATATGTGTTATTTGTATGACTGGCCTTGTGGCTCAGTTGGTAGTGTGTTTACGTCTACCTGCTGAACTGAAAGGTCGTGGGTTCAATCCCCACCCAGGGCAAACATTTGTGTGATGAGCATGGATGTTTGTTCTGTGTCTGGGTGTTTCTATGTATCATATGTATATATTTACAAAAAAAAAGTATATATGTATTCTATCAGCCATCTAGTTCCATAGTACAAACTTTGCTTAGTTTGGGCTAGATGGTGTTGTGTGAAATGTCCACAAATATTTATTTATTTATTTATCTATATTTAGCATATCTTTTGTCACTTATTATTAATAACCAACTTATGTATTTTTCAATGCTTAGCTTCTTTGTTTTATGCTGTGCTTTCTTTTTAGATAATTTTGAGTCGTGTTAAATGGAGTATTTATATAATGTAGTTATCACTGTGAAGCCTTAATAAATAAATACATCAGTAAGTTTCAAAATTGTTTAACATAAAGCCAATTACACAGTGCATTTCCATGAAAGATATTTTTAAACTAAAGTTCACAACTACGAGCGGAATTTTATTATACAAATTGTATAAACAAATGCGCCTACCATAACGCGAACAAATATGCTCGTGTCGCCATTTAATTCCACCTAAAATGTATGTGGTGAAAAATCCTACAATATAGCAGTGTGGGTGAAATAGTTTTTTGTCCTAAAGTGGTATCATAAAATTCAGTTGTCAGATAATAACATTAAGGAAATGGCAAGAAACCCTCGGAGGCAATACGCAATAGAAATCGTTTGCTAGGAGCACGGACAATTACATTCGGGTCCGAGACGATCCTTCTTTCAATTCACATTTCTTTATTGGAATCGAAACGATTAGGTGCTCTCTGTGGATTCAACTCGATGTTTGTTAGTATCAAAATCGATCATTGTGTCAGTTATAAATACAATCGAATATTATGTGATTTATAAATGATACAATATAGTCCACAATAATATTAGTAGGCGTGCGTAGGTTGTACTGAGAACTTTTATACTTTATACGTAATTTAATTTTTCTATTTTCTTGGAATTATAACGATTACGTTCCTTCTGTAGATTCAATTCCATGTTTGGGGCTAGTTAGATAAAGAACTTCCCAAACTGCGCGTTTCCCAAAACGGATACATCCAAAATGAGCACTTTCACATGTTAATTGTCTTATGATAAGTAAGTAGAAGTTTCCGGCAGCCTAGTCGGGAGACCGTCTGACTTGCGATCCGCAGGTCCTGGGTTCGAATCCCGCAGCATGCACCTCTGTCTTTTCGAAGTTATGTGCGTATTGTCGATTGCCGCCAACTTCAAACGGTGAAGGAAAACATCGTGAGGAAACCTACATGTCTGAGAGTTCTCAATGATCTTGAAAGATGTGTGAAGTCTGCCAACCTGCACTTGGCCAGCATGGTAGACTATGGCCTTACCCTTCTCACAATGAGAAGATAGCCCGCGCCCAGCAGTGGGACAGTTTGTACAAACAGGGCTCATAAAAAAACAGTCTACTTGGAAACATGTCCTGCATAGCTCCATGTGAGTTTCTTGATTGTTGACGTATTATTTTGGTTACCTTGTTTACCGAATTTTTGGAAAAAATATTTGTATATAGGTAGATACCTTCATACCGTTCCTGTTATGCCCTCGCGCGGAGTTCATAACCTCCTCATGAATAGACAAACACGACAGTAATGCTCATATGAAAGTTTTAGTCGAAACGTCTACGTGGAACTTATTACATCGGATGGCAGTGGCTCCCAAGCGCTTCTGTTGCCGATTCCAACAGCGTATACGTACAGCGGAATGTAATTGAGGCGTGCCAGCCGACTCCGTATCCCTCAGGAGCTCGGTGCACGCACGCGCAAATGCGACGATGCAACATACTAACTCAAACATCTAACGTAACCACTGACTTGTATTCATGGATTGGTGCATATCAAATTATGACTTCGGAGGATGTTCTTCGTTAAACTGTGACAGAATTTCACGTACATGTAAGCATATTTAATCATTGAATTATGCCTTTTTGACAATATTTTATAGTCGAAAAGCTAGGCGTTTGACAACTTACCAGATGATAAGTGATGATGTCGTTTTTAAAACAACGTCGTCAGAAGACATTATTATGCAGTTGAATGACATATTTTAAGTTGAAAGTAGTCACTAGTCTGCTAGGATTCGTGTTCACGTACACCGGTACTGAAATATGTCAATTACTATTGTTTTTATTTTTTTTATTTTATAGAAGATAGATCTACGATTGACCACCAACTCGCCTGATGATAAGCGACGGTGTGGCCGAGGATGGAGCTCGTCGATCTAGAAGATATCTATTATCACCATTATATCGCTGTTAGCAGATACAAGTGTATGTACATTGTACTAGTTTTTTTTTTTAAATATAAAACGCTCCGTGTCTGCGATTTCGCGAATAGACATCTGTGAAATCCACGGTATTTTTTAAATTTACGTTATTAAGTCTCGGGACACTTACATGTGCCGTTTGAAATTGATGTGCCAATAGGCTGTCATTTGCTTAGAAAATTTGTCCGAAATTGTCCCTTCCTAACCAAAAAATAATCATCAAGATTAGTGTACAAAACTTATAAGTCACACCACTAGCGATTTTTGAACTCAATCAACCAGAAGATAAAGTTCAAAATGTAATCTTTCCCCAAAACATTACAGGAAGTGTCAAAATGTCTGTATGAAAATATTATTGTTTGCTCATAGTACGAGTAGGTTGTTGGAAAAGCTACTGCTGAGTATATTTTTATGAGAGTGCCAGTTTCTCTGATAGTCTGTTTTCCTTTTACTTTTATGATAAGGTACGGTTTCGGGGCTTCTATAATAACTTTACAAGCCTTTTCTACGACGTTGTCGAGTATAACGATATCTTTTGATCAAAGTTTAGTCTACATTTTTTCAGTCTTGAACCTTGATATGTTCAAGGCTTTCGTAAATTGCTAGTTTGTCAAGATAAGCTAATGAAGTTACAGGTCGAAGTTGTACATAACTATGCAGGAGGAACTTTAAGGCGCTCTCGGTAGTAAGTTTTTATTGCACATTACCATTTAAGGATATAAAATTACTGAAGCAATTAGAATCGTCAAAACTTTATTTTTAGTGATCCGTATCGTAGTAGACCAGATTATACATATTCTACTTTCAAAGAAAATTTGAATACTTTGAACATGAGATTGTATAGTTCCATGGACATTGGGGTCGATGTTATTTGAAATTTGACAATATTACATTACCTATATTAGTGAATTATTAGAGAATATAGTAATATTAGTGTATTGACTTCTAAAAATCTGACATTATGCAGCAAAAAATAAGTAGAAAATAACATTAAAAAGATCAATAAATGTATATTTTAAAACAAAAATTACAAAAGTTTTTTGGTTTCGTTTGTTGTAAGAATTTGTGTCAATTTTTTTATCGAATTATGTAATTATATTTGCTTGTTTTCCTCATATTTTTTATTTATTTTATTCAATGAATGTTTAACTTCAAAAATTTCGGTATGCATGAGTGAGACGGAAGACTAGCTACCTACAGCGCCTTAACTGATGCCACTACGGTTGGCCTAGTTTGATTAGCGGCCTAATGATGTAGCACAACATGAAAATTAATCGAGTAATAGGTGAACAATGAGCGGACAATTAATGATACCCGCGGCACGCATGTTCATTTTACTATAATTATAAATAATACACATGCTAAACGTAAGCGTACATTGTGTTTTAGTAAAGGGTTACAGAAAAGAAAACAAATTGTCTTTAGTTAAGTATGTATCGAGGAATATGCCAGCTGCAAACACAAATCTTTTGAAAAAGACCGCTAAACGCGGTGGAAACTATAGGCGAATATTTCGACTGATAGACATGAGTGACGCTGTACTTTTCAGGCAACTTAAAAAAGGAGGTGGTTCTCAATTCGGCTGTGCTTTTGTTAAATGTTTGTTACATCATCTCTGACATTTACCAAACGATTTAGATTTTTGAAAGTATTATTTTTTAGATTGGTTCCATTGAAATTTTGTCAAAATTGGTTTTGTAATTTGTTTATAAATCAAAATAACTGGAAAAATATGTCATCCAAATATACAAAATACGTCGCTATTACCATTTATGAAATATTTCGACGTATATTTATGTTACCGACAATCTGTATAATCCGGTATCCTAAAACGTTTAGGTAATGTATAAAATAGGATTCATTTCATACTTTGCCTAGGTGTGCGCAGCCGGTAATGTGTGTAAAAAAGCCTACCTATACTTACCTAAACTATTAAAAATATCTACCTTTTTAATATTGTTTTTCACGAGAACCTTAATTGCTAATTTTAATAAAGTTGATTTTAAGCGCATACATCATTATAATCATTTCATAAGTGGGTAGGTTAGGTACCTAATTACATAACATAGGTAAATACAGGCAAAATCTATTTATTTAATACATGACCATATAGGTGGGCTAAGAGCTACTCTATACACTCCCTAGGGATGGTATACCTACATAACCGATGTAATTTATGAAATGGAAAATAATATTCATAATATTTTATACATTGTCTAGACGCCCCGGTATTCTATGCATTACCTACCTAGGTATTGTATAGAATACCTGAGTTATACAGATGGCCGCTAACATATATATTTAAAAACATTTATTTATGTCATCATCATCGTCATTATCTCAGCCATAAGAAATCCAAAAAAAGATTTTCAAAAAGACCGATTGGAAGCAGCTTGCATTAAGCGTCTCCTTGCCACTTGTCATCTGTCCATCTCGTGGCCGGGCTCCTTAAGCTGCGCTTGCTAATCCGTGAACAAAACAGTGTAAAAAATCTTAAAAACGTTTTTTAATCAAATCTAAAGCGAATAAATAACTTTCCTTCATGTAAAAACTACGTTTGTTGAATGTTTGTTGATTAACAGCCGTGTGGGCGGCGATAAATGACTGTGTTTATTCAACTATCGAGGTTGTATATCTATACTTAGAATAAATATAATATTGTAACGATGATGATGATGATTAAATTTCTAGAAGGAAATGCTCCTCGACTATTTAAATAAAGAATCTCGTCAACATTCTAGAAAGTTTGGAACAAATGATAAAAACAAAAGACGAGCGAAAAGACGATCGAATTTGAACATTCTGGAAGAAACAAATGAACGAAATGACTATCGAAATAAGCTTCTAGAAGGTTCTGCGGGGTATATAAGGAGCTTCAGTCGCGGGCAGAGGGCAGTTCAGATACAAGTAGCATACAGGAAAGAAGAAAAAGTTACATGTGAAAGTGAAGTGTTGAAGTGAATAGTATAGTGAGGAGACGTTATAGTAGTAGTGTGTTGGTCGGAACTCGGACTCTGTGTGTTTGTAGCACGTCGATTCTGTAATTATTGTCGGTGTTCATGTTATACACTCTGAGTGCTATGTAGAAGATACCACGTGTCAGTGAATTAAACGGGCTTGAATAACATCGTTGTTTCCTTCCAATCCCTATACCCACTTCCCGTAACATTATGAAAATGTCCGCCTTCAATTGAAAAAATAATAATATTTTATTCACTTTATAAAAAGACTGTATTGTGACAATGGAATGTTATTTCCATCGATTTGGGACTAAAGTTATTTTGCTGTTCGCCAGAGTTGTTTTCTGAAGTCGGGAGAACCATAAATTGTAAGAAGCGTGAGTGTGTAGGCATGTCGAAGTCGGCCGACTCTCTCGGAACAATCTCCTCGAATCTCTGTAGGAATGCGGCTTGATTTAATTCTACCGTATTAGAGGTCGACTCTTGGAGCTGTCACTGGGGAGATATATCACTGGGTCTAATTGCGAATACTATTAGGTATATCATGTAATCAGACTAGTTCCTAGCCAAAGGTCTGTTCTATTTGCTTACTTTACTTGTTTTGTTTCTTAGATGCTGAACCCTTTCACGAATGGCTGCGAAATTTGTTACTAGCAAAAAGAACAAAAGGCGAGTAGATGTATCTCCCAATTTTTTTGCTTCTTACTTCTACATATTTCAGTAAATATTTTTTTATTGTTATGTTATAGAGATCTTTGGTTAGATACCTATTAGGGCTCATTCGGTTTATTTTGTCTTATAGATCCACCAATGTACTAGTGAAACAATGGTACTAGTGATGATACTAAAATATAACCCTTAGTTTTTCTAAAGAATCTCAGTTAATTTTATGCCTATTTTTATTATGATCTATTAAGCAGTTTAGTCATGAAAAGGTAAACTGTTACATAATTATACAGAGATATACTGAGAGGCAGAGAGACAGATATCCTTTGATCCTTTCACTTAAACTCTGTTAGGAAAGATAACTGATAAATGATTGAGCGTTCTGCTGTCCTAATTTCATAATATTCGACTATCACAATCAAGACGTCAGTTCCCTTTTTTGCCACTATATATATAATTGCCCTGTTTGGAAATATACCTATAGGTATATTTCCAGACAGGCTTGATTTAGATTTAGAAGTTGATGAAGATTAATAGAAGTTAAAGGCTTATTGTGTAATTGTGTGTTCAAAGACTAGACTTCATTTATTGTTTTAACCGATATTTAAACTTGAAATATTTTTAAAATGAAAAGCACAGATACTCTCCGAAATGTATTTAAATGCAATAAATTTCTTACTCTTGTTAGTATTTATATATTAGAATTATGCATATTTGTACAAAATAATAAAACTATATATTTCAACCATTTATCTAGTCGTGCTGATAATTTGCGTACCAAACATAAATACAATCTTTGCGCTCGCCAGGTAAAATAATAAGATGTATGCAAGAAGTCCGTTTATAAACGCTATTAAAATATATAACAATCTCCCTGTAAAAATAAAAATGTTAGATGGCAATAAATTCAACCTGAGTTTACAAAACTGGTTGATTAGTAAGGCCTTTTATAATCTCAATGAATATTTTGATGGAGATGTAAATGAATAAATAGGTATGCAAGTTATGTAGTGTGTATGTATATCTCTTAGGTAAATACTTCTCGTTTCGATTTTAATTTGTAAGTAGGATTATAAAGATCTATAATATATAAGTATATAATAACGATATATAAGTATTGTCTATAATATCAATGTCAAAATATATACTGACAATTGTTATTGTATGTTCTTAAAGGACAAAACTGTTGATACTTATTAATTATTATAACATCATTGTACACAGTTTATACAATAAATATTTTCTGATTTCTGAACTACTTGTTGTCTAGACCTCTTGACCGATTTTGGTCATATTCAAATTTTTTGTTAACCTTTGCGTACTAAATAAACGTTTCTACGTGTAGCATAATTTCTCAAAATCAGTCTTAATTGGTACGACAGCAAACTCAAAACAAAACAGTACAAGTTTTTTTTTCGGTTATGTTAATAACCATATAGTGGCCTGTCCTCAGTCAGGGGTATGGGCCCCACTACGGCGTTTGAGCAAAGCTCACCAGCTAAGTACATTTTCAATATCGATCAGTCATAATAGAATTAGGCACTGCTTTGGCACTGTCTTAATAATACAAACAATAATGACGGCAAACCAATGAAAGGTCTCATTTTCAAAATTACTTCCTGTCATTGGTCGTCGATATGTTATAGTTGTTTACATTATAAGACAAACACACACTTTACTAATAAAGCTCGTTAAGTACATTTCGGACTGGCGTGTAAACTCCAGAGAATATTTGCCGACCTCTCGGGCTTTCAGTGTAATCATTTTTCCATGTCTAGTTATACCTTTTATGGGCACTTATAATTAAAATGTGTCCCGATGGAGTGATATGCCCAATATTGCCCTCAATACATGATG
The DNA here is from genome assembly GCA_947563715.1 of Lycia hirtaria. Classification (NCBI taxonomy): domain Eukaryota; kingdom Metazoa; phylum Arthropoda; class Insecta; order Lepidoptera; family Geometridae; genus Lycia; species Lycia hirtaria. Next base: position 29,879,409 of record OX387384.1, read on the forward strand.
TTTATTAAATTTTGGAGGCATGTGAAAAAGTTACGTTAATTTGAGTTTAATTTATTTTAATACTAGCTATGTTGCCTGCTGTAGCCTATGTAGCCTGCTATTCCGTCAGCTTAGAGATAAAAGTGGTGATTTTCAGGATGCCTGATAGATGTAAAATATTGAAATTATTTGTATAGAAACTATGCATGAAAAGATAGTTTTTTATAGCATACATCATTCTCACTCTTTTTAGGGTTCCGTACCGCAATAGGAGAAAACGGAACCCTTATAGGATCACTTTGTTGTCCGTCTGTCCGTCCGTCCGTCCGTCCGGGTGTCAAGACCTTTATTTCGGGAACGCGTGAAGGTATCGAGTTGAAATTAAAACCATATACGCAGATCCATAGTATCTGCAGTAAGAAAAAAGAAAAAGAAAGAAAAATAAAATTGCTGTATAAAAATAATAAAAGTTTAATAAAATGCTGCAGAAAGAAAAATAAAATTTCTCAGTTTTTGTAAAAAAAAGTTGAAGCCGAATATGTCATAAAAACGCACATTTCGACACTCACAGAGGAATCAAAACCTATGGGGTACTTCCCGTTGACCTAAAACTCTGAAATTTAGCAAGAAGCATTGTGTTAGAGTACACGTATAGGAAAAAATCCGAAAACCGGACATTTTTAATGTAATCACAAAAAAATAGTGTCTCTATGCAAGGAATGAGGGCCTAAATTTTAAAGTGTTGTGTATGTGTATCATGTGGGGTATCATATGAAAGAGCCTCATTAGCATAAGCTAAAACAGGTTTTTAACACATTCTTCGCCCCCTGCAGACCCTTCACTTCAGCTGGGAACCAAAACTTTTTAGACGAATTTTGATTAAGTACAGAGTGGTCGCGCAAAGCAACGTTGCCTCCAACGCCGGCGGTTTACTGACTACTACAAAATGAACGGGACGCTCGCTCGGATCCGAGTGGAAGGCGCCGCTACTATAGCCCCGCCATACTCGGATCCGAGTGGTAAGCAAGGAATGTGTTAAATATTTTTACGATGTATATTTTTCGGTTTATGAAGGAAAATATAGAAAAAAATATGATTTCTTCTTTTATTTAGTTTGTACGGAACCCTCGGTGGGCGAGTCTGACTCGCACTTGTCCGGTTTTATTTAGAATACTTAAAAGCTAAAAAGCTAAAAGTTAAGTTTAAAGCTGTGATAAAAGTGAAAGAGATAAAGCGCTTGCGCATCACGTTTTTAAATATATATAATAAATTAGTGGGAAGGGAATATTATAAAAGTGAAAAATGATACCTATTTTTAAATAAGTAAAATTTATTTAAAAAAAAATTCAAAACATTTCAAAATAATTTATTTTGGCGACGGAGCTAACGGAGGTAGAAAAAAAAGTTTGGAACTCTTCAGCCCATTTAAGAAATATCGGAGAAAACCTTTTTTATACTCGTATGTTTCTCTGATCTAAAAAAATAAACTCTCTCATAAAATTCTCACTTAGTGGATTTTATATAATTTAAAAATATATATGTAATAAGAGAGATAGTTGTGGGCTTTGAGCACAACCTTAACAACATCTAATCGATGCTGGCATTCACGTGTTGCTACACTTTGTATATCTTGTTGTTAATCGATTATTAAAAACAATTCCTTTTATAGGTACAAATCAGATTTCTATTCTATATATATCGAATATCTCTCTTGACCACCAGCTCGCCTGATGGAAAGCGACGCTGTGGTTGAAGATGGAGCACGTAGACCTAGAAGGTACTTTACTATATTCACTCTAGATTGAACATACCATTAGCTGTGTTTATATTACAATGCTCAATTTTAGCCAAAAGTCATGCTTAATTTTGTTTTTTTATTTGATAAAATTACTCGTTTGTTCCTAACGAGTATCACCCTAAATGTTACTTAATGGTGGATATGTATAATAACAAATATTTTATAAATTTAATTATTTTCATTTCACTACCCCTTGATATCAACTACAGCTAGAAATTTAGTACTCTATGTAAAATACCTATAGAAATTAATTTTCTAAATTATTTAACCATTAAACATTTCACCATTAACCTTCAAGTTAGATGGAAGCTCCGTTGTCAAACTGACAATACCAAATATTACAGTGGTCACCCTTCGGAGACTACAATTACCGCTGCTATCAATTATTCAGCACCGTCACTTTCCATTTCTATCCAGTAAATTGGGACTTTGATGCTTCTAGAATATTCTATGAGCAATCGGTAAAGGATTTCTTTCTTGTAACCCGAAGGTTATAATTTGACCAGTGGTTGTCATGACGGTATTATGATTTTGTTAATGTAAATAGACGAGAAACTTAGATATTTTTACATATCAATATTATTTACTTAGTACTTTTTAATACGGGGAAGTGCCTTTATTAGCTACAACTAAACCACTACACAAAAAGCTTATCGATTACCCCAGACCGATAAAGGTCTAAAGACAATCCAAATGCTCAAACCAGCCACTACCAGTTGGCAGCGTACAGGTACTAAACTTGTCTAACACTCGTTATGTTTTTTGAATAATTATAGAAGTTCTTCTGAACATGATTGCTATATAAATTTATAGACAGTTAAAAAATTACAACATCTGACGGGACTTGAACCCGCATATCCCGATCTGTACTTGGGTGCCTTTATCATTTTATGATATGCGAATATGCGGGATTTGAACTGTTTAGAAATTTGTAGATACGTCAATGTGTAAGCCACTCAAAAATATCGAATATGATTATTATATTATACATATTTATATGATTTTTAGAACTGAGAAACAACTGACTCGAAAATATCATTTTTTTATTTATTTATACACAAACTAATACATGTTGATATAAAATCATCTAAAAACCTAGATAAGGTTTGTCTAAAATTTAGAAAAACCTTATCTAGGTTTTTAGTTATAATGTAATATTACGAGAACAGGTCATTTAGACTCTAAATGACCTGTTCTCGTAATATTACATTTACTTACAATATTTACAAACAACACAACTTGACTAAATGTTGTGCGCGATCACGCAATAAGACGGCTGATGTAGGCATGTAAGGTAGGTCCTAAGCACCCATTTCCAGGTACTGTAGGTAGGTATATAGAGAAATATTCGTAATTGTTTACTTGCAACCTACTCCAGCCGTCGCCGTGAGCGCGCACGACTCTCAATACATGATGCTTCATACTATGCGATTTTTTTTGATATAATATTGCTTCAGTAAATCTAATTTCGTTTACTTGACTTCGACATATTTTTTCAGTTATCCAGTTAAAATTACAAAACCGATTACATGAAATTACTATGAGACTGATTTGAACATAATAGCCTATGAAATAATAAAATATTTTTTGAAATAGGTTTATAAATGACAGAGTTAAGAAACATAAAAATAGAACCGGATTGATTAATAATATTCAAATTAACTTTATTCGATGCACAGTTGAGTTCCATTACAGATTGCAATGGAGCTTAACATGAGACATGGTCGCGGTCAAGCGTAAGCCAATCAATATATCAATGCTGGCGCGTATCTGGCCCAACGCATAAGCATTGCCATTCAACGTGGCAATGCGGACAGCATGCTGGGTACGCTGCCAACTGGTAGTGGGTTTGAGCATTTGGATTATCTTTAGACCTTTATCGGTCTGGGGTAATCGATATGCTTTTTCTGTAGTAATATATTTAGTTGAGTCTGTATATTGTTTTGCTGTAATTAATAAAGACACTTGCCCATCAATATATAGTATATAGCCGAACATAGAATATACCTTATGATAATCAGGGCGCAGAAAGAAGTCCACTGCTGGAGATATGCCTCTTTCATGGATTTCCAAATATACTTACAGGTTGTCGCATGGCCTGCAATCAACGTCTTCTTGCCTTCCTGAAAAATTTATGAGGTCGTCTCTCCACTTTGTGGACATGTCATGTATTTGTTAGCTCTCATATGCTGCGCTCAGCCCCAAAGGCCACCAGTTCAGCGTGGTGCTCTAGGGCTGAGTGCAACTTCTACGTCCCAATTCGTTGTGTTAGTCGGCGACACTCATTCGTTCAACGATCTCTTAATTTCAGATTCATTCTCGTAGTAAGATTCAAATAGCCCTCTCGACTTTTACGTAAGTAAGTACTTATGTATTTGAAAAAAGTTACATTGCTCTTGGGTAAAAATCAGAAGATTATTATTATAAGCAGCTCTCTGTTTCCAGCTCATTATTATATTCTACAGAGCTATTAATTTCTATTCATTGTTTGAAATCGTAAGCTCCTCATTATTATTTGAATTCTGAATCCGCGCTCTTGTAACAAGCTATTAGTCTCTGCAAATCACTAGCGCGCCCGAGCTTTCATTTGTGGTAGTGGTCTAGAAATAGTACCTATACATACAGGTTGTGTTAGTGTGTGTGCCGGACGGAGCGAACGGGCGGCACACACATATGCAAACACGGCACTAACCAATCAAAGGCCATGGGCAATCGTGAATTGCTATACCAGCTATTAATGATAAAGTAATTTATTTATAAACAGGGTAACGAGCGCTGGTGAAATAGCAACAGTCCAAATGACGGTATAAAATCAAAGCCGCATCGGAAATTAAATGTATTCATTGGAAACATTTTGATTTATTCCGATGGATTCACCGAACAATCCTGCTAACACTTAATTAGGTTTGGGACTCTGTACTAAAAATATACACACTGATTTATTTGGATTTAGTTTTAAATTCATTATAATATTTTTTCGGAGTTTATGCGTATTGTTCATTGCAGCCAACTTCACACGATGTCGGAAAACATCGTGACGGAACCTACATGTTTATGAGTTTTTAATATTCTTATCTGGTCATTTGCGTATCTGGTTAAATGCGTCTAATGGCCTCTTGCGTTCTTGGTCATATGCGTCGATCCCAACTTGTCTTGCATTATGGCCTTGTCACAAATCGAAAATGGTTTGCGCTGAATACTGCGATAGATTCACTTGAGAGCCAATTCTCATTCTTGGATAGGTTGACTTACTATCAAAGGGCACCTTTTAATTTAAAATCGTACTAGCTGCGGTTTAACACTAAGGCCTTTCGCACACGGAACTACTCGAATGCGACTCCAGTTTGATACGCATATGCGACTGTGATGTATTTTATTTTATTTTATCATTTCAACTAATTGCACTGTGTAACAACGTGTGTGTGTGTGTGTGTGTGTGTGTGTTGTTGTGTACAACAACGAAATTATATGGCGACGACGTTAAACTCGAGCGTTCTTCGAGTAGCCCCGTGTGCGGGAAGGCTTTAATATTTCTACCATAGAAAATTACATTCAATCCCAAATTACATAGAAAATGACTTTGTTCAGTAAATATATTTTCCAAGGATAAATATTTTATTTATTTTATACAAGTAAAAGAGATTTCATTTCATGAGTAAATTGATACATGTCATTATTAACATAGACATAGACATGTATTTTATTGTGACAAAAACATACAACGGAAAAACATAAATACTACTACCGTTATTAGCGTTGTTACATATTATTCGCATACTTACCCGAAAAGTCACTTTTTAGGGTTCCGTACCCAAAGGGTAAAAACGGGACCTTTTACTAAGACTTCGCTGTCTGTCCGTCCGTCCGTCTGTCACCAGGCTGTATCTCATGAGCCGTGATAGTTAGACAGTTGAAATTTTCACAGATGATGTATTTCTGTTGCCGCTATGACAACAAATACTAAAAAACAGAATAAAATAAATATTTAAGGGGCTCCCATACAACAAATGTGTTTTTTTTTGCCGTTTTTTATAGATAATAATAGTACGGAACCCTTCGTGCGCGAGTCCGACTCGCACTTGGCCGGTTTTATTTCCATTCGGATAGCCGTAAACTATATCAAAATTATACTTTTTTATACAAGGGATTTACGATTGAATAATCTCGGAACCAGGGTTAAGGGCATAATTACTTAGTCGGCAAAATAAATTATCTTGTTGTCAGTATATTATATACGTTTGTAAATTCACACATTATTTTAACCGACTTCCAAAAAGAAGGAGGTTATCAACTCGTCTGTATTTTTTTAGTTATTCTTTAAATTATTATTATTTAAAAACCTTAACAATCGACTTTAAAATGCGTAATTTTGTTTTAATAACTAAATTAATAAATCAATTTTGTTAAAATTTCTAAATAACCATCTGAAATTATATGCTTTCAAAAAAATCTAAATCAGTTTATACGAAGTTATGCAGACACAAATAAAAAAAATATACCAAATTGAGAGTATTTTCATCAAATAATTAAAAATTAATTGGTAGACGATTTTTTATTTTAAGTAAGTAGGTAGTCCCTAGTGTGAGCTTAACTAATTCTTAAACAATTAATTGGTAGGCGATTTTTTATTTTAAGTAAGTAGGTAGTCCCTAGTGTGAGCTTAACTAATTCTTAAACAATTAATTGGTAGGCGATTTTTTCTTTTAAGTAAGTAGGTAGTCCCTAGTGTGAGCTTAACTAATTCTTAAACAATTAATTGGCAGGCGATTTTTTATTTTAAGTAAGTAGGTAGTCCCTAGTGTGAGCTTAACTAATTCTTAAACAATTAATTGGTAGGCGATTTTTTATTTTAAGTAAGTAGGTAGTCCTAGTGCGAGCTAAACTAATTCTTAAATAATTAATTGGTAGGCGATTTTTTATTTTAAGTAAGTAGGTAGTCCCTAGTGTGAACTTAACTAATTCTTATTAATTGTCGTTATACTTTGTAATTAACACTAATCGTACTAATTTTGAAACTTATATCTAAAGCCTTCTTACCCGACTGCGTAAGAAGGTTATGTATTTGAGTATTTGAATGTATGTATGTGGGTATGCATGTTTCTATATGATCGCCTACAGCCTAAATGGCTTGACCGATTTGATTTTGATGTGCGAGGTGTCGTTAGATTCGTCTTCAGGTTTTGAGTGTCATAGGCTATATTTCTTTACAAAGAAATATAGCCTATGACAATACTCGTAATAATAAATCTCTTGAGAAAATAAATAAAAACTGCGTTTTTTCCACAAACTTTTGGTAATAAATGTGTTTACTAGAATTATTCTAATGAATTCGCATTTAAAATCTTTTACAGCGATTTCACGCATACTTTCTCACAAATAAAACGTATACTGAACAGCGTATCCAGCGTAAAATAATCGTAAGTTAGCCCGCAGACTGCTTTTCTGCAGTCGGGTATTTTGTTTTTATTTTAATACAGATACTTGTATCTTATCGTATTCATGTGATTTTCGCTTCTTATAATTTCTGTCACGTAAAAAGAACGCTGGTTTGCTCGTAATCGCGAACAAACCAGCGTTCTTCTTACGTGACGGGAACTATACCCGTGTTTTTAATTCTCTCAAATATATCCGTATAATGTAAGAGTTATAATATGTTATATAGGAGTAGGTACATAGTTCAAAATTAAACATCAACATTATTTGGAAAAATATTTACTTTTTACATATTTACATTAGTAAAATAATATTTTATCAAGAGTCAGAAATTCCTTCAAGGTAGATGCTACATACAAAGTTGGTAGGTAAGGTTTGCTACATTGTGCAATGTTGGAAGTTTCGATATCTAACCTAAAATAGGTAAACTCTATAATATATTACTTGATCTATTTCCTTCGATTATTACATTTTTTATTTTAGATAACAATTTGCAAAAACCTTACGTAACAATGAAATCTACCTCGCGTACTTTACAGTATTAGAATCGTTTAAGTCCGTACACTAACACTATATACGATCACATACCTACAAAAGTCGTAAATTGTGTATAAAATCGTTTAACTACAGTCTGTTAGAAGATTCGTTATGTACAATAGTCTACATGTTAGACGGATATCATCTGAAGAGTATGGCTGTAGCGGCGGCTAGGAGGGTGTAGATTATGTCGGTGTAGTGTGGGTGTGCGTCGCTGGAGAGAGCGCTGGCGTGGCACTCCGCCTCGTCAGCTCGCAGTTGAATCAGCGGCACGCGCCGGCCCAGCGCGTCTTTGCACGAAGCGCGACACACAGCGCGTCGCAGCTCTGCGCCAGCTTCGTTCTCCTGCAGCCAGCGGCGCAGCCACGCGCCAAGCCACGCCAGCTCGCACTCGCACCGCAGCGGGTTCTCGCTCACTATCAGCCCACCTGTCCACCACGACACGCTTTAAGCCTTAATTACACTGGCTCCGCGATTTCGTCTCGTCTAGAAAAGTTTCGAGTGGCGTATTAAGAATTAAAACTCATTACGAAGAGTTGCCGGCTTCGCTCTGCGGCGAGAGGCTCGGTAAATTTTAATAAAATACTAGCTTTCGCTGTCGGTTCGTTCGTGCGGTCGTAAATATTTAAACGAGTATCTAACTCATTTTGGCGATATCGTGAGGTTAATTAAGGGCCCGTCGGACTATGGTAATAAAAAGACGGGTTCGGCTTCATTCATAAATATTCTGATCAATTAGTGATAGCTTTGCAACCTTTTAATTTTTGATTTTACTCGAAAGCTATTTAACTTGTTGGTCGGTGCGAAAGCAACATTAAAAGTTTTATAAAAATAACGGGAGGAATATTAATTTCTGCGTAAAAGGCTATTTTACCTACAGAAATTTGCATTTTAATTCTAAAGGACAAAGTTTAAAATTCAGGTTCTTATTGTCGTCGGGTATTTGACGGCTTTTTAAATACAAAGTCGTAAAGTACATTTTAGTAGAGGTTATTGTGTTATAAAAGTATTATTTTGTTTCATACCTGATAGCAGTTTGGTCGCTACGTGACTCCAGCTCGTAAAGTTGGGGTAGAAAATGGCCGGATTAAGCGTGGTGAGTTGATTACGGCTCAAGTCGACACCCAGCTGCGGTATTTGTCCGAGATGTCGCATGAACGCCGTGGGCAGTTTCCGCAACGATGTCTCCGTGATTCTGATGAATATCTCTTGACTTTCGGCGAAAGGTTCAAAAGCTTCGTCGTATATCTTTTGTAGCTTGCCGCCTTTTATTTCTAAGTAACGAATATTTCTGGCGTCTATATCGTGTAGTTGAGTGTTCATGTACTCGTCCGTCCATTCTATGACCAACTTATACAGAGAAGGAAGTGAGGACGTGATGTTGGAGATTCGGAATGTCGAATGGTTTATGGAGGACCACGACTGAATCAGTAGGGATCGTAAAGATATCAAGGGACGGAAGGAATCTTGGTCGACTATGTCTAAATATTTGAGTCCGTTTAAATTCAAATGAGATAAGTTGCTTAACCATTTAAAACTATTTGGCGTTATTCTCACTATGGGATTGTAAGATAAATCTAATGTGTTAAGATTAGTTAAATGGAACCACATCTTTGGCACGAGAGAGGTAAGACGATTATGGCTTAGATCTAAATGGCGAAGGTTACTTATCCGCTTAACATCAGTCTCCTTAAAACTGTTAATGTTATTAGATGTTAAATTGAGAGTGGTTAAATTCGTCAAAGGCAGATAAGGTACCGTCTTAAGGCCAGTGCTCGCGAGACTGAGACGCCTTAAGTTGGGCAGATTGTGAAACAGTTCTTTGAAGTTCGCCTTTACCGAGTTAAAGCTCAAGTCTAGTTGACGCAAGCCACCGATGCTAGAAAACGTGTTATCCGATAGAACCGTCAGTAGATTGTGACCTAAATTGAGACTGAGTAGGAACTGCGTGTTCCGGAATATATTACTGTCCAAATATTCTATATGATTATGTGACAAGTCGAGGTAGCGCAAACTGAAGCCTATCTGCGATAGCGCCGTGACAGGGAATAACGATATGTTATTATAGCTCATGTCCAAATGTTCGATGAAAGTGTTCTTGAAAACGTCTCTCGGAAACAATTTCAAATGATTATGATTTATCTTTAAATATCTCAACTTGTTCAAATTGTAGAATTGTTCTACCGATAACTGAGAAATAAAATTATAAGAGAGATCTAATATTTGAAGAGAAATTAAATCACCGAAGGATTTCCTCTTGACGATGTTAATATTATTGTTATGCAAATCTAATATTTCTAAACCGGCGGCTTCGCCGAAAGCCTTGTTCTGTATGTGATCGATTTTATTGTGCGATAAAATAATTTGTCGGATGGAGGTTTCAACTGCTGTGAACAGATTGGTGGGCACTTCGTGTAGATCGTTGTTGGAGCCGTCGAATATGTTCACGGAGAGCTCGGCGCCTTCGCCCTCCACGTGCCTGATGCAGTTCCTACTCACGTTCAACGTGAACGTTACGTCTGCACTGGACACATTGTGGAACGAGCTTATTGATAAATATGTAAAATTATTCCCTTGGAGTTCCAATATTTCCAGTTTTGGTAAATTCGCGAAGGCCTCGGTTTCCATCGAATCGATTATGTTACCCGCAAGAGATAAATATCTCAAGTTTGGTAAGTTTCTGAAACTGTGCTTAGTTAGGTTGTTGATTCGGTTGTAAGATAAATCTAAGTTTCTTAACTCCGGCATATAAGCGAACGTTCCGCTTCGTAATGAACTTAAAAAATTGTAAGCGATTCTGAGACTGCTCAGCGAGAGGGAAACGTTTTGATATTCATTATTCACGACGATATCTACGATCCTATTATAATCTAAATTTAGGTATTTCAGATAAGAAAATGTAACAATTTCCGATAACTTCAGAATATGGAAATCATTGTTATCGAACGACAACCAACTGAGGTTTTCTAAGCCGTCTTCTATTTCGAAAGGAAAATATCCGCTAAAAAGTGTCGAGGACGATTCCAAGACATGCAGCGAACTCGTGAGATTGGAAAAAGATTGTGGGTGCACGTAGTACAAATCGTTAAAACTTAAATTTATCTCTTTCAAAGGCATGCTCGGCGGGAAAACGTTCTTATAAATCTGTGCAATCCTGTTACCTCTCAAGTTGATAGTACCGAGGGAAGTGGACCAGTCGAGAAATTCGTTTGGTAACAAATTAGATATCTTGTTGTAGCTTAAGTCAAGATAACGAATGAATCCGGGTTCTAGCGTTTGAAGTGCAGAGGGTATCGAAGTTAAAAAGTTCCCAGCCAGAGATAGAGACTGGATGCGCGCGGGGAGAGAGGGACCTTCTTCCAATTGGTTGTAAGCTAGCGATAGATGGCGCAAGCGAGACGCCTGAGCCAGGCTGTCCGGCAACTGGGACAATTTGTTGTGTTCCATTTCGAGATGCTCTAGCGAATTTTTCAACGACAAAAATAGATCACGGCTGATGGAGCTCAATCTATTATACGATACGGATAATCTTTCTATTCTATTATTTGCGAATAACATTCTTGGAATGACAGACAATTCGTTAAGATCGAGTATAATTTGCCTAACCTGAACCTCTTTGAGGATATGAAACTCGGATGAGTCGTTAATCTTATTATTACTTAAATCTAGCTTCTCTACTCTTTTCGTTCTGTTGGCGAAGCACCGGTAACTGCTATCAAAAGTTACAAAGTTATGTCGTAAATGTACGGACTGAAGCCTAGGAAGATTATAAAGTAAATCACAGGATAATTCGTGAAGGAAGTTGTTCGAGAGTTTAAGGAGTGTTAATGAATGCGGGAGGGAATCCGGGCTGATACTTTGGATATGGTTGCCCTCCAGATCTAACTGTAGAAGATGATATAAAGACGTGAAGGCTTCCGATTTCACATGACTGATTTGGTTATTGCTCAACGATAGGCTTGTCAAAGTTTCTTCTAAATGATGCCATTTTATTTCAGGACCAATGGATCCGATATTGTTACTGAAAAATTGGAATTAGAATGAATCAGAAAGTCCGCAAAGTGTACTTGAATGGAATCTAGTTTCAAAACTTTTACTTACTTCTGAAGGTTTAACCAGTTTAAAACTTTTAAATCTTTTAAGCCTTGGTGCGGAATTTCAGTGAATTCGTTGTAGCCGAGGTCTAAAGATGCCAGCGTTGCAGCCATGGAACTGGAATAGATTTATATCTGTTATTCCTTTGTTGTTTTCCGTAAAAAAATTCAACGAATTACAATGTTTCTTTTTACCTAAATGCGTATAACTCGATAAAATGTAGTTTGTTTGCAACTAAAACTAGAGTCTGCAGTCTCAAGCCATCTAGTGCACTCTCAGGGATGACTTCTAAATTAGACATACTTATGTCTAAATGTTGAAGCTCTATCCGTGGCCATTCTGAAAAAAAAAAAAAGTGTATTTCATTTTTATGTTATTAAATCATCTTACATAAAAATACTTGAGGTATAGCCGGATTGACCACCAGCGCGTAGACCTAGTATATACCTTTTCACTGTAGACTTGAAGACACCCGAGTTATATATAGCTTTTAGGATATTTATTATGGGTACAAAAACCATGTTAATGATCTCGAGACTACATAGCACCAAATATTCACGATTGACCGATCAATGAATTAATGTATATCCTGACTTATAGTAAAAGGTTATTATACTATTTAAAAATTAATCTATTCTTGAAATAATTTTTTGCAAAGCTGTAAGATACCTAGCAATTTTTATTTAAAACAGAAAACCTTTAGGAACGTGTAAAAACCATAGGTATCCTTTTTACCAGACTGCGTAAGAAGGAGGGTTATGTTTTTCGAGTATATGTATGTTTCTATATGACAGCCTACAGTCTAAACGGCTCGACCGATTTTGATGTGCGAGATGTCGTAAGATTCGTGTTCCCTTCCTGAGTTTTATTAGGTTCCTGAGTGTAGTATATATATATATATATTTAATAATAATAATGGGTATATCTCTTGCACAAATTTAAAAAATGCGTTTCTAAAATTAAACTATTTCGTAATAAACAAGTGATTTTATGCATACTTTTTCACAAAAAAAGTATATATATATATATATGTACAGCGTATCAAGAGTAACGAAATCATAAGTTAGACTGCAATTTTTTTTCTGCAGTCGGGTATTTTATTTTAATTTTAATATACATACTTGTTATTTACAGTTTACAAGATACATCAACCTGCAAAATCTACCTAAATTAAGTTGGAAATGTTAGTTATTGCTTTGAAGTTTCATACACATCATTCTATGTATGGAATATTCGATGCAACTTCTTATTAAAATAAAATGATTGTACTACGCCGGCAAACTTTCCTGTATAAGGAAAGTAACCTTTCTCGGCGCTCACTGCTTATTACAAGCTCAGGAAAAGCCTACACACATATTACAGTAAGTAAATTGCTGACAGAACACTAAATAAATATTGAAGGTCCACGCAGAGGCCAGCAGTACCGCCATTAGTTTATAACGCAACAAACTTACATCAATCTTTACGATTCAATATAACTCTGTTATCTGTTTTCCATGATCAAGTTCATACAATAATATGAAAATGGCTCAAATGCCGGTTCAAATTATTGAGAGAGATTTTGAAAAGTATCTATTTCTATTTCATGTATTTGTTTATTATCACCACTATTTCAGCCATAAGAAGTCCGCTGCTCTTATATAGTCGGGTTCTTTGTTTTTTCTTACAATATAAGTAGATACTTGTTGCAATAAACTTTATACTTACACTAATCGTCTTACATATAAACGCATGTTAAAATCTTTATTTTTTCTCCTCATCTGAGGAATTTGGCGTCGCACATTTGTGCACTTGCCAGTGTCAAGTAATTTTGTTAAAATCTTATTCACTGAATAAGGACTTGTCACTTTCTGTCAGACGGGAACTGTCACGCGCGAAAACGGAACAAAACACTGTTTAACTACAATGCGCTTATTCAGTATTTATAAGTAAGACGGTGTATAACTATAACTTTACAATCAACTAATATTATAAAAGCGAAGCAACACTTTCTCTCTGTCAGTCTGCTACTTTTCCTAGATCAAAAATATGAACCGATCTTATGAAATTTTGTAGATATAAATAAAACTCAGAATTTGAACGGACGTAGGTTATGTTTCATCATGATCATCACTGCGGTGGTGAAACCGCGCAGCTCAGCTGGTTCTATAAAAATAAAAAGTTGCAGTTTATTTCTCTCTGTGTTTATTTTATCGGTTCAAAACACGATACATTCTACATTGCTCGATCGTGCAAAAATTGAAAAAAAAAAAAACAATTTAGAAGCTTTTGTCCATTTCATATTCTAATTAAAACAACAATGGTACGTACGTACGTACGAATAACTAGACTTACTAGATCTAACTAGAATCATAGAAACGTCACGTGATGGTACGTCACAGTTTTTTAGCATTTTGAAGCGTAAGCGTTTGCAAAAATAGAAACGTTTGCAGCTTATCTATCAAAGCCTACAGATTATCAAACTTAAACCATATACTTTCTTAGTTATATAGATTATATTATATTGTCAAAATCATATCTCTCCTTTTCGTATAGTCTGGCAAAAACTAATAAATGTACGTGATATTTTAATACAACATCAGACAGCTCTCAGTTTTTATCTGTAATATCAGTTTTAGCTATCATGCAGTAAAAAAGCTTAACAACTCGATTGAAATCCAGCGAAGTTTGAATAAAAACAAAAGAATGATATTTGAGTCTACCCAAAATATCACCGTATTAGAGAGATAGGTTGTAAGTAATATGTATAATGTGTGGTTTAGTCGTGTGGAAGGACTTTATTACTTTTGGTTATAGTTTTGCTTTGAAAAGTTTTGTAAGGAGCTTATACAGGTTTCCATGACGACAACTTGTTCCTCAGCTTAAGTTGTTTTAGAGTAAAACTTTGAGTTTAGGAACTGTTCGTCCAGTTTAATATTGTCTGAGCTTAGTAGACCGTTTTAGACACTAAATATTTAGACTGAATAACTAACGGTGGTAACTTAAATATAGTATTCTGTCTAGATATAGACTTTCATGAGCTGTTATTGAGTCAAGTGTTATATAATTAAAGAAATCATCGATGACGTCTACAGTGAATGTTACATGACTTAAAATGACTACACCTGGGCAATTAAAAAAAAAACCGGACAAGTGCGAGTCAGACTCGCCCAACGAGGGTTCCGTACAAACTAGTAGATAAAAGGAGGAAATTATACAGTTATAGGTCAACGGGAAGTACCCCATAGGTTTTGATTCCTTTGCGAAATATGCGTTTTTTGCGACATATTCGGCTGTAACTTTTTTTTATGAAACTGAGAAGTTTGACTTTTCTATCAGCAAGATACTATGGATCTGCGTATATTTAATTTCAACTCAATACCTTCACGCGTTCCCGAGATACAGGTCTTGACAGACGGACGGACGGACAGACGGACAACAAAGTGATCCTATAAGGGTTCCGTTTTTCCTTTTGAGATACTGAACCCTAAAATTGCTGAATTTTGTGATCAATTAACTACTCTTTAAATTTTATTTATTTACTATTAATTATTTTTCTTTATTAAAGCAAATTTTGTCGTGAAATCAATAATTTCTACGTAAATGCCGCTTTTTCGGTTGTGTTGTAAAACTGTAGATTTATTAAACTATAATTAATATTTCTTATTATTTTTTTTACTACTAATACCAAAAATTACAGTCTAAACTCTCGAGGTTTTCGAATATACATAACAAAATCATCTGTATATACCGTCGTCTTCCTTATAATGGCAGAATAGCACACAAAATACGGGCACAAATCGAGTACCAGCGACAGGGTCCCTCCGGAGGGTACGTCGAATAGGAACATACGAAAATATAAACTGTCAAAACAATGCGAGAACAAACAAATGTTGTTGTTGGTGTCCGCAATGTACTCGCAGGGTGAATGCGTTACACGGTTCAATTTGTATAATTAGAGCGTTGGAACTCTAGCGGGACTCGGGAGCTCAAGTTCCAAGTGCGAGAAATTACCATTTACTATCTTGAGTGAAGGTAAACATCGCAAGCAACTACTGTAGCCGGAACCGCAATATTTGAACTTACACACTTAATTGGTACAAAACAAAAACTATCCTAACTGCTGGAAATCTTCAAGCTACGTTACATTGTTTTAACTTATTAGATATATTTTAAGGTTCCGTATCTTAAAAGGAAAAAAAAAACGGAACCCTTACAGGATTACTTTGTTGTAAGTATGTCTGTCTGTCTTCCTTCTATCTTGGGAACGCGTGCAGGTATCGAGTTGAAATTAAAACCATAATATATAATATATGGAGATCTGCAAGTCCCTTGCAGCTGTGAAATAATAATCTTCTCAGTTATCGTAAAAAAGTTACAGTGGTTTATATCGCAAAAAACCGCATATTTCAACACTCACAAGGAAATTAAAACATATAGGGTACATCCCGTTGCCCTAGAACTATGAATTAAAAAAAAAAAAAACGATCACTGTACACTTTTGATTTAATTACAAACTAGGGTCTTTATGCAAGGAATGAGGGTCCATATATTAAAATGAGTTAACCGTATCATATGAAAGAGCTTTATTAGCACAAGCTAACACAGGTTTTTTATTTATTTTTACGATGTCTAACTTTCAGTTTATGACAAAAACAAATAAAAAATATATAATTTTCCCTTTTAATAAAGCCTAGCAGCGCCCTAAGATTTTAAAAACTTTATCCGGTATCCGATTTCGTGAAATATCTGTGATAGAAACATAATTCCAACACATGTAATATATTATTTTAATTTACATGGGAACTGAATTTCAGGAAAAGCTTGAATAACTTCAACACTCGATTCTTGAACTACTAATCTTACCTACTAGTTTGTATGGCTAACGGCACCCTCGGGCAAGTCAAGTCTGACGCACATTTCTCCGAATTTTTATTATCAATTTCATTTGTGTGATGAGCATGGATGTTTGTTATGTGTCTGGGTGTTTCTATGTATCATATGTATATATTTACAAAAAAAAGTATTTATACATGGTACAAGTTTTGCATAGTTTGGGCTAGATGGTGTTGTGTGAAAATTGAAAAAAAAAATGCTTGCACTTTCCTGACGGATAATTCAAAAACTCGGTTGGTATGCACTTTTATTGCACGTATCATTAAATTATGAAATACGCAACATGAGTTACCTTATTTGATAGTTCAGACTCAGATATTTTATTGCCATTCTATAGAATTACAAATTGAGTACAAAGAAGGTAAAATAAAATGTGCATCTGATGTATTATGAACCTTACCGGGCACTGTAACATACTTAATATAGAAAAGGACCGTTATTAAACTCATGAAATAATAGACATAATTTGGTTGTTTCTAAATCGTGAGTAAACAAGTTTATTCTAGGGCGTTTATTTTTTTAGTTTTAGTTTTAAGTTTATTCTAGACCGCGGCCGCGTTCCGTAACAAACGTAAGGCGAGTTGACAGTCAAGCACAGGCTTATCAATGCCACAAAATCCTTTAGATTCAAGCTCAGCAATGCAAAAAGAAAATAATTTTCATTTCAAAAATGGTGAGACTATTTGCCTGCCTTCAATTTCATTCCGGAACTAATCTGTGCAATTTCGATGAAACGTATATTAATGATACATTTGAATGAAATTGTTGATCACAGTGGGTCCCATTTGAGTCCAGGAAATACATGGTAGTACACACACATGGTACATCTACGCACTAATTAGCAAATAGCAGCGGGAACTGATAAATAGGGAGGGTACCCCGATTTATGGCTCAGTAAATCTGTGCATAGTGGTACGTGATATATAATGGCATTCCTATGATGAGCCACGACTCCGGGATCCATGCGAGTTACCGCCGCCGTCGCTGCAGCTGAGTGCAACAGTGCAGCTGCCAACAGGCTTTTTCACGTATTTCGCGTTGCGGTGCTTTTAGTGTGACAGGGTTTGATGTATGTGTAGTGTTTCTAGAGCCAGTTGATGGATTTTGATGATTAATGATCAATTTATTATTTCGTTCGCGTCACTGTTAAAATAGTCACGTTTAGGAAGTCGCTAAATTATCAAAAGGAAACCGGCGTGACGACTTTTCAGGTTGTTTTGAGTGGTACTCAAAGAATCTAAACAACTGTTAAATTTTAAGTACAAATGTTTTGAATTATCTATAAATTTGTTCCACGAATCGGCAAGCGCAGCGTAGGAAGATCAGCCACAAGGTGGACAGGAAGCTATCATACAAGGGGCAGGAAGTCGCTGGATGCCGGCCGCTTCCAACCAGTCTTTAGAAATTCATGGGGAAGGCCTATGTCCAGCAGTGGACTTCTTGTGGCTGAGATAATGATTATGATGAGTGGCTTAAGCGATATATCTTTCTATGCTCTGTGGGGAAAAGCATAATCTTACTGAACGACAATAATGAAACAGCGACATCGTTTTACGATGGCCCATTCAAAAAATGACATTTCAAATGCTATAATTCCACTTTGATATACGTGTGGAACAAGTGTCCTATATGGTTTGTTTGGTGTTATGGTTTGACGTGTCTATTCCCGACTATGTTGTATTTATCCATACGGATAAACTAAATTTAATTTAGTTCTTTTTTTTTGCCCAAAAATTAACAAGTAGGCTGAGTGAAAATGTTCTTAGATATAATTCAAGAAATCCTGTTTAAAACGCTTAAAGCCCGATATCCATTACCGGTCGAGTCGAGTAGCTTAGTAGGCTAGACTAGCAGGTCGGTAAGTACTAATCTGGTGTGAACAGTCGAGTAGGCCGATAGACGGGCCGCCTACACCACTACGAGTACGCCACTCTATTCGGCCGGTAATGGGTCCGACGTACTCAGCGCGCAGCTATCTCTCACGCGCATCACAACATTTTTAAACATATAAAATCATTGAGTAGGTGGGATATTAGAAAAGTGAGAAAAGAATTTGTTTCTTTGCTAGGAGAAATATAAAAAAAAAGTTTTTCTTTGATATCTTTTAAATTGTCCGAGGAGTAGGAAAGTATATGTTTTTTCATTTCTCACTTTTCTAATGTCCCTAATCAATGATTTTATATTTTATACTATGTTGAACAAGTATCTATATTAAAAATAATAAAAAATACCCGACTGCAGAAAAGCCGTTTTTGGAGGCTAACTTACGATTTCGTTACGCTTAATACGCTGCTGAGTGTACGTTATTTTGTGAGAATGTATACGTAAAATCACTGTAAAAGATTTTAAATGCGCATTCTTAATAATTCTATTATTCTTGTTCTTATTATTATTACAAAAAATATTGCCTATGACACTCAGAGAGTAATGACGAATCTAATGACACCTCAACCTTACCCGTTCAAGAGTGGTCAAGCCGTTTAAGCTGTATAGGTGATGTAGGTGATCATATAGAAACATACATACACTCGAAAAACATAAATCTCCTTCTTACGCAGTTGGGTAAAAAGCACAAGAGAGATAGCTGCACGCATTGAACTCCAACTCCTTAAGCGCCCGCTCACCTTGTAGGTGCAATCACGCAACCAGCACCTATTACTCTCATGAACTATTGCATTCTGATCGTGTGTACCTGGGAACCTGTGCAGTGGCACGGCGGTGCAGGACATGTGTCGCGCGCGGCACGAGCACAGCGTGCTGCCGGCGCACGGCTCGAGCCGCTCGGGCGCCAGTGCGCGCACTAGTAGGCACGCGACCAGCGCCGCGCACCGGACGCCCCACCCATCGCCAAACACCATCACTGCAACATGAAAACAACACGAGCTTTTGTCACCACCACAACAGCATGCTACCCCATCATATTCTTCATTATTATTATCTGCTCAAATACCCTCATCACTGGAGCAGTCGTGCCAGCAGCCCAGAGTCGTGCTCCGGTATTTCAAGGAGCTGGGCTGGCTTCGGTGATGCTGGTAGAGGGAAATACACAATACACCCCTAGCAGGACGTCAGTGCAGGCCCCATCGCCCCCACCTCCATTAAGAATAAGAATAAAAACAACACGAGCTCACTCACGGGAAATCATGTCATGCTGGTGGAACCGGGGCCGACCGATGATATGGTCTGATGACATCACAAGGTCAATAGATTACAAATGGCAGCGATTAGCAAGTGAAAGAGGTGAATAGCAGCAGTGGGCTATTATAGGTTTTTGATGATATTATATATTTTTTTTAATGTAGAATTAGGTTTGCACTTGACTGCCTACTCGCCTGATGTTACGACGTTGCGGTCTACGATGGAGCGCGCTTACCTAAAAGAAACCAATTCACTCGTGATTTAAAGACACCCAGACAGTTTCATCACCATCATCATCATCTGAATCGGAATCAAAAAACATTTATTGCTTGTGTGTTGTACAGGGTTACAATGTTAAAATTAACAGAGTTTTGTATCAACAGTTTTATCCCAATGGATAAAAAAAAAAAAAAAAAGAAAATAAAAAGAAAAAAAAAGAAAAGAAAATAGAAAGTAGTAAAGTAGTAGTAGTGGAATAGTAAATAGAAAGGTCAATACCTTTCTATTTACTCGTGGGTTATCTGCCTCGGTCTTGCGTCAATGGAGTTGACAATTATAGACTGACACTAAAGTTTATCTACCTTTACCGAACCTTTGATTAATTTCATAAATTACATCATTATCATCGCAGACATAAAAATCCATTGCTGGACATATGGATATGCCTCTCCAATACATTTCCAAAAGACCGGTTGGCTTGCCTCCTGCAACTATCACCTTACGACTTACGAGAATATATCAATGTGAAAAAATGAAATACAGTGGTGAAACGTGTCCTTTCATAGTAACTTCTAAAACTTCATAGAAGCTTCCAATAAACCTTACATATGATCACAAATTCACTAAGGTAAGTACCTCGGTAGGTTTTATTAATGGTCATATTCTATTTGTAGCTTTAGAGATAATGATCGACCTCTATTATGCTTGACATATTTATATTAAGTCCATTTCATTTAATAATAAGTTGCGCTTCGTTATATCATTTTATTTTATGAGCATCATCATCATCATCACAGCTATAAAAAGTTCACTAGACATAGTCTTCCCGACACTTGTATGAGGTCATCTGATTCTGTCCATCTCATGGTTGGTCTTCCTACGCTGCGCTAAAAAAATTCGGCCCCATAAGCCATTAGGTCTATGTGCTATGTGTCCTTCCCACTGCCACTTCAACTTGCTAATCCGCTGTGATATATCAGTGACTTCCGTACGTCTACAGTACGCTTCATTCCTGATTCGATCTCGCAGAGAGAATCCGAGCATAGCCATCTCCATAGCTCGTTGCGTGACCTTGAGCTTCCTAATAAGGCCCATAGTAAGGGTCCACATTTCAGTGCCGTATGTCATCACTATTAACACACATTGGTCGTAAACTTTCAACTTGATTTTTTTAATGAATATATTTGTTAACAAATAAGTACCTAGTGCTTACATATTAACTCCCATTCGCGTACACATTTTGTGAAAATTGAATTAGTAAATGTATTTTCTTTACAAACCTAATCGATATAAAAAGTATAAGCATCCTTTTTAATAAATAACAAAAAGTAAGATATTGTATAATTATTTAGAAGTAAAATAAAAACAAATGTATTCTACCTAACTACCTATGTATTCTTACTAACAGGTAAAAACAAATTTGTTAAAAAGCTTTGAATTCGTAATACTAGACCAACAAACCGTTACTAATCAATAAAAATAACTAGAATTCGTCTTTAAGACGCAAAAACAGCTTACAGCAAATATAATTTTGCCAACTGTGGCTCCCACTTATACACATTTATAGCTTCAAAGTACCTAGGTAAACGGAGAAACGAAACGTATCTTATTGATTCTTTTCTCCTCGGGTCTGCTATGGTCAAAGGTCAGACTAGACTATTCATCGCCATTCCTGTGATCTCGGCCTACGATCAAACAGAATTTGTCACTGACTCGGCACAACAATGGTTTCATTTCAAAGTTCTACTAAAAGAATTTTGAGTGCTGAATATACTCGTATAGTAGGGTTATTTGATTTTTCACACGCGAACTCTCAAAGGGAATTTATTTGACGGCGAAGTTGTTGAATTTATTTACGTGCCCGCGATGGTGCTTTATGGCAGCCGAGGAAATAAAGATTGGAGTGTAGCCAGAGGTTGCCGAATGGATCCTGAATGCGTTCCACTAGGATTCCAAATTAGATTGCACCGCCGAGCGCGGTGTAGGCCTGCCGTATGTAGCTCTTTTACACGTTTTATCACATTTTACTAAGTTGTTACAATATTTAGTATATACCCATTACCCATTCACTGCTGGGCTTAGGTCTTCTCTTGTTTTCGGTCCGAGTCACATCAATTACTTTCCGACATGGTTTGAAATGTCAACTTTAAATTTGATTTATTTTTTATACAAAGAGCAGCCAACAGGCAAACGGCGGGTCTGATGATATACGATAACCGTTGCCTGTGGAAAACTAACTGAAACATCAGTGGTGTCACTGTTGCTTCACTAGCCAGGAGTTGCCCTTTTTAAAACGCTCTTGAAGCTAAGGGGCCATTCATTTATTACGTAAGATAATTTTTGCTAGTTTTTGACCTCCTCCCCCCTAAATAAGAAAAAAAAAAAAAATAGGCCGACCCCCAAATACGTAAGAATTTAAAGGAAAAAATTAATACACGTTTGGTTTATTGTAATGTTTATTTTTCAAAGCAAAAATTTTTAGGAATTTTTATTTGTACTTTTACACATCCGAGCGCAATTCGGCACTTGCGCGGTTGCCCGTTTTTTCAAAGTATAATTTTAACTTTGCGCGTTTTGTGATCTTACGTAAGAACTATCAAGATTCCCTTTCACCCCCTTGTAAAAAAATAAGACATGGTCGACCCCCTCCCCCCAAAATCGTCTTACGTAATAAATGAATGGCCCCTAAGCAGGAAAACCTTTGAGGAAACATATTTCACATTTTGCTTGTCTACAGGAAGAATGAGCGAGAGACTTTATCTGACTTTATGTTTTTTTTTCTTATGGGATTTCCAGTTACGTAAAGTGAAGATGAGATTTTTTTATTTTACTTCAGTAAATATTGATATAGGGCTTCTTTTGAATTGGAGCACCGACGGTATTTACCAGCTGCCCTATTAATTAAAAGCGCGAGCACTAGGTATACTCAGCTCTGGCAGATACAGCTTTGGTTATGGTCGTCAGCGATATTGAGGCAGTAGAAGTTGAATTAGCATGTCCATTTGTATGCTTTTGAGCCATCTTCAGCCGTAATAATCTCTTCGTAATCTATATATATATATATATATATTTGTTATTTTTAACTAAACAAATTAAATGAAAAGCGATGATGTCACACGATTAGTAAACTGTAGAAACGTTGCTTGTTTTTGTCATATTGTTCAAAAATATGAAACACGATCAAATCTACATCATCAAATTTATTTTTCACAATATAATCAGAAAATTAACGTAAAAAATATTACAAAGGTATTTCTATAAATATGTATTTTTGCAAACTGGATTCAATCAACCTACGGCGGATACTTTGAAGTTATTAATATTCAAAACAGTTTCTATTCGCAATTTTATTCAAATGTTACCTACTGCATTTTCATTTCGTTCTGTAATTGAAGCATTAGGCACTGGGGAACGGAATGTGAAAACGATAAAAAAATAAATGAAGTACGAAAAAAGAAATTAAAAGATGAAAGAGACCGTAACGAACTGCTTAAGAAGAAAAAAAAGTGTGAAATTATTTTAAGAAATTCGAAGCGGCAATAAGTAGCAGAAAAGTTTTTGTGGGATTTTCACGTTAATGGTAATCTGGGAAATTTCCAAGTGCGTTAATCGGATTAGCAGGCACCTTAAGTGTATTTGGAAAATCTTTTAAATTATTCACAATGAGAGTAAATCTTTATCATCAGTCATTTTGTCTGTTTTGGCTTGCGGGAATCCCGAGAGAGGATCCATTAAAACGGTCCTTAATAGGCAGCGAACAATGAACGATTTGATGCGATAAAGCTTAAGCTTATAGCTGGTGTAATAATCGCTGTTTTAAATCTGATAATTACATAATAATTTTACATTTTATGAGCTATTTAGATTATTATGCAGATTTTGTACACGGATCTACAAACTTAGGATTTTGTCTACCTATTGAATATTCAGTAGCATTTTAGTAGAAGTATAAAATTGGTAAAGTAAGATACACAAGGAGGATTGAACGTTTACAGGAGGGCTAGTACCTACTAGGAATAAATAGCAGAAAGTCGGCGAATTACCACCCATTTCTCGTTGAAATACCAAAAATCCGTACTCAGCGATCCACATTCCTCATTCACATTCCACATTCCTGTTGCGTACTGCACAAGAATGGAATTCGTTGCCGCCATCTCTGTTTCCTGAGACCTACAATCTTGGAATTTTCAAGGCTAGAGTGAATAGATATCTTCTAGATCGATGAGCTCTATCCTCGCCCACACCGTCGCTTAACATCAGGCGAGTTGGTGGTTAATCGTAGATCTATCTTCTATAAAAAAAAAAAAAAAAAAAAACTATAGGATCTCTTTCCGTGTGACATAATATTCTGTTTAATCCACAGACCTAAATTAATTAAGTGTCCCTTTTAAAATGAATTATATATTCTGTTCACAGTTATTTTGGCTCTGACATTTCTCATTTTGTTATTGTAAATGTAAAGTTATCTTCAATACTATTGTAATTTACTTTAACACAATAGTATTATACCTAATAAATAACAATCAAAGCTTAATTCTATTACATGCTTAGTAATTATCCACTTTTTAAATAATTATCTTGCTGTTATATAATACAAAACAATGATTTTACTTACGTGTGAGCAACATAAGATATTATTTAGAAAATACTCAAGTAACAAAAAAGTAAGTAGTAGTACTAATACTCGAGTTGGTGGTATATTTAGGCAATAATGTTTAAAAAAAAAATTTGTTGATTTCTTACATTTTCATGATTGTTACCTACTCATTGAAATTAAACAACTTTCAATTAAGTAAAATCTCTTTATTCGCGGGGTATACAAATAAATACAAATACAAATAGATTTATTATTTACTTTACAATATTATATGGCTTATTATTTTCCAGGTGACTAATAACTTAACTTAATTAGACAAGTGTCATCTAAAGACCGCGCAGCTCAGATGTCGATGATGTGTTAATATTTTTTAAATAAACAATATATAATAAAATAAAGTTAATAATTTTATTAAAATAAAATGATATACATATGTCAGAGGCAAAATAATGTGAACAGGCTGTATAATACGCGAAGACATACTTTAGATTATAACAATAAACAGTGCGCCGCTGTTAAGCAATTTGAAGATTTGTAATTTTTTACGGAAATATTGATCTAATTTCAAAGTTTGAATCGTTTCCTAAACTTGAAGAAAGATACCACTCTACTGTATATGACAGGAATTATTTAGATAAGCGTATTTTAAAGTTGGTAGTACGAAAACTTAAGTTACTCATTCCGTAATTGTTAGTTACTATGAGCTTAACTCGTACTTGGCTGAATTTTATTATTGTTGATTTATCAGAGTAAGCACTATTATCATAATGAGGTCAACGATTATAAGTTTGTACAATACAACAAAAGTAAAATATAATTTAAAAAAATGTTATCTCTCTTCATCTTTATTGTACAATAAATGTAATCTAAAAGTTTTTTTTTTTTTTTTTATACATGATAGATTTGCGCTTGACTTCAGATTTGCCTGATGTACCTGGCTACTCAGCTATGGATTATCATAAAAATTAATAAAAAACACTAAACTATATAGGACAGATTATGAAGCTTCTCCTTAACAACTTACGGTACGGTAACTTTGCTTCGGTACGGAAGCCTAAAATTACTTTTTGAAACCTGAATTTATAGCAACCGGATTTTAAAAACAGAACCAAGTCAAAAAACCTATAAGTTCTGAACACGTATTTTTATCTGACTTTTTCAAGAGTTGCTGTTCTGTTTATACAAGTTTGACAAAATAAAATATGATCTTCCCAGATTTTTCGTATAACATTTCCAGCGTAAACAACTTTTGTTACCCCTCTGAACTTCCTCAGTTACATAAGTTGGTTTATTCGATAGCATACGGTATCTACAAACCGCAATTTAACAGAAAAATATATCCATATCTTGAAACTCAAGCGCGTTAAAGTTTCTTTTTCCCGCAGCGTTGGATTTTCTGCGGTCGCAGCGAAGTTGATCGTGTTGTTGTCCCAGATATTTTTTACTCGATAAAGTCTACTGGAGAAGGTTAACTAGTTACAACGCTAACTTGACTGGTGCTGCATTTCCAATTGAGCTTATAGTAATAATAAATATAGATGGACATTTCACAGTAGGATTACCTTTAATTCCTATTCTTATCACTTGTCTTCTGAATGTAGTAGGTATACCTTAGTGTAAAGTTACCGGCAGCCTAGTTGGGAGACCGTCTGACATGCGATCCGCAGGTCCTGGGTTCGAATCCCAGGGCACGCACCTCTGTATTTTCAAAGTTATGTGCGTATTGTTGATTGCCGCCAACTTCAAATGGCGAAGGAAAACATCGTGAGGAAACCTACATGTCTGAGAGTTCTCAATGACCTTGAAGATGTGTGAAGTCTGCTAACCCGCACTTGGCCAGCGTGGGAGACTATGGCCTAACCCTTCTCACAATGAGAAGATGGCCCGTTCCCAGCAGTGGGACAGTTTTTACAAAGAGGGCTGATAAAAAAAAAATTGCTTAGTGAGTAGGTAATCTTCATTTCTCTAATTAGATGTGTTGGAATTATACGGTTAGCGCATTTGCTATTATCTATTATTTAAATTTATATATTTTTCATTAAAAACGTACGTATTAAAACAGATGTTAGTCACAGTCAAAGTTTCGTCATGGCAATTTTTTTAGATAAAATAATAGTATTATTATAACATTAGAAATTAATACAATAACTAATGATATTGTAAATGTATACACGGGTCTAGCCCGGACTTTTGAAAGGCATCAGTGGGGCCGGAACCAACACTGAGAGGCCCTTTTACAAATATATTATAAAAAATACAGATTGGGCATATGGATGGACTATGGATGGATTACTGTACAATATAAATAAATAAAAATAATTATTTATATTAAAATTATTTAAGCTCTGTAAACTAGGGCCGTGAGTTTACTGGAAAATTCTACTGAGTTTTGTTGAAAAGGTAAAAAGATACATTTTACATCACTATTTTACTCATGCATGAATTTTCTTGTATCATTTGTACAAGTTGTTGTATCATTTATCAACTATTTGATTGCATAACAAATAAAATAAAATAGAGCAGTGACTTATACTAATAAGTATCACATGCTGCCCGACAAAACTATATTGCTTTTTGTTTACTTAAAAACAACTATGTTTCAATCAAACTCAAGTCACAGAAAACTGACTTCAAAAACAACAGGCGCTTTAGTAAAATATACATATGATTTTATGGAGTAACTCCTAAGGTTACACTAATAGAAAGTCATTGATTTTTTTTTTAAACGTATATCGAAAAAAAGTTGATTTGAGAATATTTTTTTTAATTTCATCATCATAATCATCTCAGCCACAAAAAGAACACTGCTGGACATAGGCCTCCCCATTTTCCAAAAAGACCGGTTGAAAGCGGCCTGCATCCAGCGTCTTCCTGCAAATTGTATGATATCCTCTGTACACCTTGTGGCTGGTCTTCCTACGCTGCGCTTGCTGGTTCGTGGTCTCCATTTGAGAACTTTTCGGCCCCATTAGCCGTCAGTTCTACGTTTTTAGTTTTTTAATTTAAGTCGATGTAATTTAAACAAAAGCTGCAATTGTCTAATCTTTATCACAAACTGCTAGTGTTTAGTCAATTAAAGTATTTTACTTAAATCTTGTAAGCATGGAATGTTACTCGTATAAAGAAGACGAGAAGACAGAAAACTTTAGACAATAACTAAATTTAACTACCATTTTGGTGTCAGGCCCCAAGGTTTTAATATTGCTAAATAAAACGAAATCCTTAAAATAATTTATAAATAAAATAAAAGTTCTTTTTATAAATAGATTCATTCAATCAACAGGTAAAAAATAAATCTTAATATTTTTAAAGGAAAAGAAAAAATAATCTTCACAAACAGATGTTAATCGCATTTGTGTAGTAGAAATACAACATTAGGGGAAGAAAAACGATATTTGGCTATCTAATGAAGTAAAATCACCTGACCGCTGCAACATGTTTTTAAAATTTTTTTACGATCTACCGCAACTTCGCTTAACATCAGGTGAGTTGGTGGTCAAGCGCGAACCTATTAGTTTAGAAAAATACTTTTATTTGTTCGCTTTTGTATATTCTTGATTGCATTCCATTAGATATAGTTCGTCTGAATATTACGAGCTCGTGCACGTGTGGCGTTTACTAACAGGTAATTTGAACGTCAGTTTGGTAGAGGAAAACGAATAATGCTGCAAGTCTGGACATTGTCGACACAAACGCTAAGTACAAATAATACATAAATTCATATATATAGTATGCACAGGGTCGGTTAGCAGAGAATGCAGATAATATAGCTATTATTGGTTGATATATCCACGACAATTACAAGTCGACTTATCGTTCATACCGAAAGTGTTTAGACCTGTTGCCTGGAACAATTATTATTCAGGCTGTTTTTTTTTGTGTAATACATTAAATGCAGTGGACCAGATCGGTTGTTAGTCTGATAACGCGCGAATGCCAGCAAAGATAGTGCTAGTTGAAACGGAGAAGTGAAAGTATCCTGCTTGCCTGTCTGACGTTCCGCGACGGATCATTTTTTTTAATGGGAGAATTCTGGGGATGGATGGTGACTGTTGCCTAAGCAGGAGGGTTATGTTTTTCTAATGTATGTATATTTCTATATGACAGCTTACAGCCTAAACGGATTGATAGATTTCAATGTGCGAGGTGTCGTTAGATTTGTCTCATTTCCTATGTTTTTTGTAATAATAATAATACATCTCTCGCAAAAATAAAAAATGCATTTTCATAACCTTCAACGAACTTTTTCGTAATAAACAAGTTATTTTACTGGGATTATTCTAAATAATGCGCGTTTATAATCTTTTACAGGGATTTTATGCATACTTTCTCACAAAAAACGTAAACCAGCGTATCAAGCTTAACGAAGTCGTAAGTTAGAGTGCAAAAACTGATTTTCTGGAGTCGGTTATTTAGTTTTTCTTATATATATATATATACTTATATATATATATATATATATACTTATATATATATATATATATAGTTGTTTATACCAGGATACTATGTCTACTACCGGAATAAACCTAGTGTTTTAAGTCTATGTGGAGTATAGTGCAGGGTATAACTTAGCTAGTTATCACATAATGATTTCTCTACTCTGCATAACTAAACAATGGTATTTGGACGTTGATATACGATGAAGCTGGTCTGATGATGAAGTTAAAAGACTAGACTTCCGTGAAGACGAATGCTAGAACCGTCAGAGAAGAGTTGAACCTTGTTTGACGGTTCTAGCATTCGTTCAAGGAGTTCATTTGTTTACTGATTAAAACTATTCGTCAGTATGAAGGAGATAAGTTTTAGGAATGAATATGTTAGTTAGTGGATGTCTGAAAACAGTGTGATAGACCCCAAATATGGGGAATGGGTAGCTGTTCTAGTATGAACATGTTTTGAGAAAATGAGATAGTCTAGCTTCTAGGTATGATGGTGCTTACCATCATGTCTAGAACTAGGAGAGGCGAGATCCTAAGTAAGTATGGATGAACTATGTGAAAAATGATAAGTAAGTAATAGTGTTGTGCCGACATCACGTAATGGGATAAGAGCAGGAATATTATGATATAGGTTTTGTCCGGGAAGAGCCGAAAAATGGACTGGACTCATGGATGGCACATCGAAATCACCAGTAAGAACTAAGCTATTTAATCATAGGTAGTTTTTGTTGAATTGAAACTTATATTCTGTAGTAAAAACTTTTTAAAATATTTTTATTTTATTTTAATTTAATTTAAAATTTCCTGTTACATCAGACATACCTACTTGCCCGCACTAAAGAGTACAGGTTTCCTCTTTAGCATACCAACCTTCCCGTTTCTGTGCCAACATCGTTCGTTTAATTCAAACGTTTCTAAATAGTCTTCTATTACAGACCCACTGACATATTTATAGTTATAGGGTTTGGGCTTACTAATCTCACTAATGAATCGTAAAGTTAGTAGTACTGTACCACAGTATTAGAATATATAAATAATTAAGTACGAATACTTAATTAATATTTTGTATAAAATTTATATCATTGGCTGTACTTATGAGTGCCAGTCACAGAAATGTTTCAAACAAATCGGTTTATGTACAAACGGATTGTTTTAGTTTAGAATTAATTTAACCTATTTAATCTACCATATTCAAAAGGTACGGTATTTATTTTGAATCAAGAAATAACGTACTTAACATGTAATAATTTATAATAGCAAGTGTCAGTGTCGATTTCGACTACGGTGACAGCTTCCAACTTTTTATCCTGACCTTACTAATAAAGACTGGTAGCATGTTCTATTGTGGTTAAAACAACGTCTTGTAATTATAAATTTTATTTAATTTCAAGACGAGTCTTACGTACGATTATTATAAGTACTATTAAAGTCTTCTGTAGTACGACTAAAGTTCTAAATTGTATAATTTAAATACATTCTTGGTTATGTGATGTAATTGAAGTAATGAAATAAAAAAAAAACGTATTTTAACTCGACTGCGAAGCAAGGAGGTTTATGTTTTTCGAGTGTATGTATGTATGTATATTTCTATATGATCACCTACAGCCTAAAAAGCTTGACCAATTTTGACTGGCCTTGTGGCTCAGTTGGTAGTGTGTTACGTCTACCTGCTGAACTGAAAGGTCGTGGGTTCAATCCCCACCCAGGGCAAACATTTGTGTGATGAGCATGGATGTTTGTTCTGTGTCTGGGTGTTTCTATGTATCTTAAGTAGATATATATTTACAACAAAAAAAAGTATATATGTATTCTATCAGCCATCTAGTTCCATAGTACAAGCTTTGCTTAGTTTGGGCTAGATGGTGTTGTGTGAAATGTCCACAAATATTTATTTATTTATTTATATATAATTTTGATGTCGAGGTGTCGTTTGATTCATCTTCCCTCCTTGAGTGTCATACGCTACATTTTTTGCAATAATAATAATAAAAAAATCGCAAAATTACAAATTAATGCGCTTTTTCGTAACCTCCACCGATTTTTTTCGTAATAAAAAGGTGATTTTACTAGCATTATTTTTCAGTATATATACTTTGCGCAAACTTTCTCACAAAAAACGCACATTCAATAGCATACCAAGGGTAATGAAATCGGAAGTTAGACTACAAAAATTGCTCTTCTACAGAAGGGTATTTTGTTTTTCTTTTTATATGAATACTTGTTTTCGCAATGTCTTTCTTGCTTTAATCATGAATACTGTAACATGATTCATTCGTAATTCAGTGAAAATGTTTAATAATACTATAATTAGCAAAACCCTACAAAAACATTCTTATCGAATTGGGTTAAATTTGTGCAAAAATTAAGCAGTGAATAATATATCTAAAATAATAATGTTAGTTTGATACATTTGCTTTTGAGTCAGCTCACTTCAAAGGAGCTAAGCAATCTGACAGTAATGTCATTATGCCTGTGCAGGCACCGGACTCAGCCAGATGCCGACGGGCTAAAGAGAATTACTGATGTAACTTGCTACTACAGTTATGACGCATCTATGACAAGTCAGATGGAGATAAATTATCATAAATAAATAGTTACATAACAAGTTGTATATATTTTTAAGTACAAGTATGAGTTTTTCACATCTGTTGAATAGAAATTTTCTATTTTACGAGAATGACTTTGGCTCTGATGGAAAAGCTTTATTTTAATCTGAGATTTTGACTTCAAATAAAAGTGAGTGTTCTGTACTTTAACTTAAAATATGTATAAGTCACATTATTCCTTATAGTATCTACATACTTTTATTACTACAGTATTCATGGGTACTCAGGAAATAAATATGAGGTTATATAAAAGTTGTACTGATATTTCTACGTGTATAGTTCCTTGCATGTGCATTTGCATATGTGTCCACCAATAGTGACACGGCTCCTCTAGTAGTGCTCTGTGGTGTAAACATTAGGTCTGCGTAAGTGCCAAGTTCATACAACACGCAAACACGTGCGTGCCTGTGTGTTGGCAACGACAATATTCTGGTGGCTAGTATCAAATTGCTAAAGGCAGATTTGAACATTCTGTTAAATCTAGTTTTTCTTTATCATGTTACTAACTAATGCTTGCACCGAATGTAATATCACTACAGTTAGCAAAGTTCGATAGTAAATGGTTAGTGGCATAGTACGAAAACATATTAACACACATATAAACATATTCTATTCTATTCTAATACTGGATCTGACAGAATATTGGTAATGGTTAATGTGATCGGAAATATTTCGATAGGAATCTGACTTTGTGTAACGCCAGCTTTATTTTTTTATGGTTGACAGGCTATGCGGTTGACTACAGCTTACCTGATGATATGTGATTTCAACGTAAATATCTATTTCTATGATAGTTTATAATCACTTCTTGTTTAATAGATTTTTTTTTGTCGTATTGGTAGGTATAGATACTAGACTATTGATAGTGAAATTATTAAATTTCGATTGAAACATTCTTGTTTTCCAATTCGAAACGAATATTCAATTACTCAGAGTATGTATAATTTAGAAATCAAGTCTAGATCTAATCGAGCCCTACAATAATTTACCTGTTCAAATATACTAACAATAAATCATACAGTTGGTCTACGAGTCTACGACGTAGCACTAAGCATCTACGCCGTAGTACTGCGTAGCATTTAGAAGTATGGGACAATGCTTCTCGTGGCAATAAAAGCAAAAGGTTGCTAACAAAATTGCAGCGTCATTTAGAATTATGGGTCTTCTAAGCGTCGCTACTGTCATCTATCCATGAAATTGATTTGCTCCACTTTGGAGTTCTATAAATATGTGAGTGACTTGTATTGAACTAAATATAATGAGGTCCGAAATATAAGTTAAATTCGGAAACTAAACTAACATCTTTGACAACCTCAGCAGTCATTTCAAATATACGTAAAAATACCTCCAGAGACACTAGCATGTTGTGTTTCATATAGTTTTACCAGTTATATATATGAGTAAATATTCGAATTCACATGCCCAAAAACAAATTTCAAAGTCAGGGCTATTAATAAAGTAAACCCGCATATTAGAATGACTTAAAACTAAAACCCATTTTATATCTTAAAATACATATATTTAGCTGACAATAGTAAGGTAACAATATTTAACAATATTTAAAAATATGCTAAAAGTCAGTAGCTGAGACGATTAATTTTGAATAATAGAAATTGAACATAAATATTCAACGTGTCTGTTGACAGCAACACGAAATCATCACAACTTGTACGTGAATCGATAGGTGTTTGTATTAAATTAGTATATCAGATACTTGTGAATGTGATCACATAGTTACCGTCTTGCGGTGTTAATTGTTGTTTGACACATAATCAGAGCATGTAGATGAGTACGTTCAGAATTCGAAGCCAGGTCACAGGATCTGATTAATTATTATTAGTAGATATAGTTAGTAGATATATTAGTAGATATAATTTTCAAGCAATATACCTAACTAACACATGATTTTAAAATCAACATTTAGAACTTCTAAAAAGCGTGTGAATCGTTTTCTTTAACGCGCTCTGTTGTAGGCCACAACGTTTGCTTAATAAAAATAAGATTGCAGCTTAAAACGCAAGCCTAAGAATAAAAAAAGTATTTACACCACCTGCTCAATAATGTTCCTTTTTAATTCAAGTAAAGAGAGCATATAAGAGAGTAAGTACGTCATTTAAGCTGAATGGGATTTCATTATATCACACTGTGACATAATGTAATTTGTATTTGAAACGTAATCCTACTAGATTGACTACGTCTCAACTAACTCAAATGAATACTTCTACCATACAGCCCAGCAATAAAAAGTACTAGTTCTAAAATAGATCTAGCAATAGCGAATAAAACATTTAAAAAAAACAGGTACGAATACTTCAACCAAAGAGTTAATACGCTACACCCGCAACACTTGATGATTTCTTGATATTGTACTACGATCTACGATGCAGCGCATTTGCCTAGAAGAACCATACTTTACTTACGATTTAAAGACTTTTAGATACCTAAGTATATAGATATTATATCTATTAGAGAAAGACAAAGGTGGCGAATCCTGCAACTGTTGAAATTCGTACAATAAAAGTAACAATAAATCGATCTGTTTTAGTAAAAAAAAAGTAGTTTCAAAACTATTTCAGATGCTTATTAATCTGAGGAAAATTTTAATGAAACAAAAAATAAGCAACTAATTATTATACATAATGAATAATATGTGATTAATGTATATGTGTACTTATATAAAAAAAAATTGAATGTACTTGGCATAAAAATAAATATAATACAACAAAAAGGTATAATAATCATTACGCATAATGTTGGCGGAACTGAAAAAGCAATGGCTTCAAAAGGAATAAATGAGAAAAGGTTATTTCTCTGCGCAAAAATAGAATTGTTATAGGTATCAAAACGAAATTCAATGTCCCTCTTTTTTATTATTTTTACACGCCGAACAATATTGCTTTATTCTTTTGATGTATCCTTCAAAGAGAAAAAATAATGGCATTCTAAATGCTATATTATATAATATGCGTTCTAGAAATATAATAAGCCATGTACTGTAAAAAAGCTGTGTAAAAATAACAATAACACTAAATAGTATAAAATATACTCACGAATAGTTCTTAATTGATTAATCACATCTCAAAACCACCACAATTCAAATCCAAAGTTTGGTGAACTAACTTAAGTTACGAACCTTCATTAGTCACTTTCAAGTGTTAAATTCACTGAGGATCAAATAGAAAATGTTGAGCGACATTTTAAAGTTCTCTCTGGTTCGGGATAAAAGTCCGGAGAGCCGGGGGAGGTAGAGGAGAGCGCGCCGCGACCGAGTCGTGGGGCGGGCGGGAGCAGACTGAGCGATAGGCGGCTCGCCCGTGGGCGCGCGGCTGCCTACCTCTCAGGTGCCCAGCCGCTCCTATCGCTCATCACCTAATTCGTGCATGTCTTGCTTCACGATAGCCTTGGCCTTTATATCAAATATTCACGTTGCTGTTTGCTTCTAGATTCATGCTATGGTAAACTGGATACGAAATGTTTTCATTTCTTGCACTGGGAATTGATGAATGGGGTTTTGTGGAACTCTTTTGCTCATTCCGCTTGAAATATCAGAATTTAGCCAGTTAATCAATCGCTACCTAACAAAAACGTGGTGAGCATTATGATTGAAGGGTAATTTATTTCAATCGATATTTCATAAAGAGAATGAGCTTTTAATATTTCATAGTGACGAGTGTATTGCATTGCTAGATTTTGAAGTTTTTGAAATCTAAAGTTCAGATAGCTTGACATCAAGAAAGTGACTGAGTTTTTTTTTGTCATTTAATTTAAAAAAAACAACAAAATAATTTGGTTTTCAGTAGGTAGAACTAAAATCATGAATGATTTTATAACATATATGTGTCCCTCGTTTTACTCGCGAGGTTATGATAATGATGAGGTTACAGTCTGTGTCCTTTTCCAAGGTTTCATAATAATCATAATTTTTAAGATTTCCTCAATTACACTTTTCATCATTATCCAGTTAGGTGTTTAGTCGTATAATGGTAACAAATTAGAGGTGGGTTTAGATAATGTGTATATACACATTATCTAAAACAAACACTGAAAAACTAACAAATCCTCCCGCACTACCACACCAAAACCGACCTTGACCGAAGTAATCAAAACAATTTTGTTTATAGACAATTTTAAATTCAAAATTCATAATAAACAAACGCTTTTTTCAAACAAAATAACTCGACACCTTGGATGTTTTTGTTTGATTTTAGATTCTAACTTACAAGCAACAAGTATAGTTTTTGCGTAATTGTTGTAAATAATCCTTGGAAGCATCCTCTCATTTACTCACACGCGGAGTAAGCGAGAAATGGGAATACCACTAATTGAGTTTCTTCAGGACGTTCGATCGGATGTATTCGTAGAATTCCGTGGATGTATCCTTATTGCCAATAACAGCGTTGAAAGAACGGCATTGACCAGTCAACTTGTTTTGTGAAATTAACTGATTTACCTATCAACGAGAACCTAATAACGTTTTTACATAAACCCGTTGAATTTGTTTCAACGGGTTTCTCTCGTTCGATCCATTCGGGAATTAATCGCGCGTATTCGGATATTTTCGTGTATCGTTCAGCCAATAAGCGTTGAATTAACAGGACGAAGCGGGTTTTGTGCAATTAACAGGTTTCAAATATTTTACTGGTTTACTTAATAACGAAAATCTGTTAATTCGTTGACGATTGAAAAGCTGTTGAAAAAAAAACAATTTGTTGAAAAAACGCCCACCTCTTTATCAAATACAGCTACTTTTAGATGTGCAGTATGCAAAATTTTTCGTAGATGGCGCTGTACGTTACTAAAACACGCTATCGTTACGGCTCTTCGAGCGGGCTGATGTTAGAGTAACGAAACTATAGTCACCAGCAAAGCTAATCTCGACGTAAGGCAATTTTTACCCGACTGGGTAAGGAGGGCTTGAGCTATGCTTTTCGAGTGTATGTTTGTTTCTATATGATCGCCTACAGCCTAAGCGTCTTGACCGATTTTGATGTGCGAGATATCGTTAGATTTGCCTTCCCTTCCAGAGTATCATAGGTCACATTTTTTTGTAATAATAATAATACATCTCTCGCAAAAATAATAAAATGCGTTTTTATCGTAACCTCCAACGAACTTTTTCGTAATAAACAAGTTGGTTTTACTAAAATTAATTTAAATAATGCGCATTTATATTAAATCGTAACTTACACTTTAAACTGCTTTTCTGCAGTCGGGTATTTTGTTTTTCGTTTAACATAGATACTTGTTGAAAGACTGAATGACAAAAATCGTTAGAAAAAATACTTACATAATAAAAACTGAAACAACCAACTTCTAAGTACGCAGTTTCATTTATATCGATATTTTTTTCATTTCATGGACATTTTTTTCAGTTATTTTGGTTTAAAAAATTAAACTACTAAACCGATTTTGATAAAAACAGTTTATAAATGACGGAGTTATAAGGTAACAAACAAAAAAAATATAATAACCAAATAGATAACTACCTCTTTTTTGGAGTCGGTTAAAATTGCCACTAAAACAACGAGTGTAGCTCGTTGTTATTTAAAATGTGCTTATAACTAATTCTTCTTTTGATTTCAAACACGACAAATAGACATCTCTATTATCACGCTGTAAAAAGTAAACTTTATGCGCAATTAATATTAGAGCCCATTTTTTCCGACTCGAGCTACAAAAATTAAGTTTTTACACTGAATACTAACTTTAACACATCTATAGTCATTCAAATATTCGGGGCTCCTATAGTTCTTATTACAAAAATTTTTTTTTATCGGTTCGTAGATTCCAAAGATTGCTACAGATAAACATTGTACCAAAATTTACTTCTTTCCATACATATATAAGTTAAGACAATCCTACTAAGCTCAAGCAATTAAGTGGGACTAAAACAAGATGTTGATGCTTTAATGAGAAATTATTTTGGCAAAAGATTATGTTACGGCAAAACGAGATCAAATCTAAGAATCTCTTGGCGGTCCTCAAATTACATTTTTTGACTTTCGCTTTGTCCGCCCATCCCTTTGATTTTTAGGCACAATAAAAAACTCGGTCAAGCATGAGAGCCGGCTTACTTTGTGCGCCGAGGTCGGTTCTTACCTAAATCCCTTTAGTTGATTAAACCATCAAACGATATAGTTATGGAAAGACAATATTGTCTTTCCGTAAATATGTGACCCTTTTTTCACTACGGAAGGACAACATCCCGTGACTTCACTAAAATAAATGTGTTTACTCGATCCATTGGACCGACTCCGATCAGTATTTTTTTCTTTTCGAAAGTCGGTTGTCCCATCTGGCACGGGCGATTTAGTTTCACGCTTAATAACGCAAAGGATGAGAAGCAAACATTAAAATAAAATGTGTTCCAGTCTCGAAGGACGGGGTAGTAAAGAGCTATGATTGCGGTGGGTTTTACTGTTTCATATAGAAACTAATGTTCGGTTCATAAAAGTTTTGCAGTACGCTAGATACGATGTTGAAAGTTGTGCCCTCAATGATTATACGAGTATAGCGGGGCCGTGAATGCGTCTAGACGATATTGTATTTCACATGTGAGGGGGAGTAGACACTGACTTCGATTTTTTTGTTAGGGCTAGACAGGCTTATCTCCTAGAAGTAAATGGGTTGGACCCCGATTACTAATGTCAAGTAATGTTTAAAATAATTTTAATTAAAACAGTTGCCACATTTAATTTGAGTAGTATATTTTTAGACACTTTCTAGACTTTCTAGACACACGAGTTGCATGCAAAAGTAAAGTAAATACAATGAGAATACTACATACATGTGATAAACAAGTAACTATGTTAAAAGAAAAACAAAATACCCGACTGCAGAAAAAGGTTTTTGCAGTCTAACTTACAATTTCATTACGCTTGTTGAATGTACGTTTTTTGTGAGAAAGTATGCGCAAAATAGCTGTAAAAAATTACAAAATGCGCATTCTTTAGAATAAATCCAGTAAAATCACTTGCTTATTAGAAAAAAGTTCGTTCGTAGGCTGTAGGCAATCATATATAAACATACATACATTTATACATACATACCCACGTATGTACATACATGCATACATTCATACATAGATATAAACATACATACACTCGAAATATAACCTTCCTTCTACGCAGTCGGGTAAAAAGGGGAAACATTACTTG
Organism: Lycia hirtaria; assembly: GCA_947563715.1. Lineage (NCBI taxonomy): Eukaryota > Metazoa > Arthropoda > Insecta > Lepidoptera > Geometridae > Lycia > Lycia hirtaria. The sequence continues at coordinate 29,918,282 of OX387384.1, forward strand.
GTAAGCTCATTTGATTTATAAATAAAGTTCCATAATAAACTTAACACATTTTTTTAAATTAAAAAATATGCCAGACCTTTTTAATATATAATATAGTATTATTAATAAAAATAATTCCTAATTTTGTTCAAATTCATCCAGTAGATTCGATGTCCATCGAGTATATAATACCGTACAGAGTATAAATAAATATATGTATACGAAAATTAAGTGGTATATAAATAATAATTTTAGATCTAAAACTAGACAAATTGTCAATAAAAAAATTAAATCATACTTAAAAAATCATACTAATATCTGAAAAGTTTTCTCATGGATTAGATTAGAGAACACGGTATGGACGACGTTTTTCAGTTCCACATGAATTTCCATCCGTACATAGCCTCAAAATGGTAATCATTACATAGACATGAGCATGATTTGACAGTCACTAGTCCAAAGATATGGATATGGATAGAGGTCAAAGGCATACCGCTAACTTAGTCAAACAACGATTGTATTTCTGCATGTAATACACGGTGAGGAATCATACGCTTCCACTCCAGCTTTGACACTTGAGTTTGTATTTCTATTGCATGCACCTTGTTATTGCGATATGAGTATTTTGACAAGCTTTTAATTAGGCTGACTCGATATTTGTACGGGTAAAGACTTAATAATATGGCACTTTGGAAACGATACTATTTGCGTTTGTTTTTATTTTTAATCGACTTCAAATAAAGGAGATTATCAATTTGATATGGACTCGTATGTATGTAATAAACGGTAAACGGCAAACGGTAGTACTGGCGTATCATGGTTATGTTAGCTCTGTTTTGCGCTATGGGCTTCTACTTTGGGGTAATTCTACCCACATAAAGAAGGCATTTCTGTCATAAAAGAAATGTCTCCGGGCGATGGTTGGTATCAGACCTTATGAATCATGCAGGCCTCATTTCAAATAACTAGGAATTCTAATTCAATCAGCTAATGATAAGTATGTTAGAGCTACAAAATAAGAAAAAAGATTAATTTTTAAACAGCCCTTTAGGTTTGCACTAGGTCAGAAAAACTGCTATGCCATGTGTGTTACTGTATATAACAGGTTACCGCCATCAATTAAAGAACTGCCATATGGAACTTTTCGGAAAAAGTTAAAAAATTGGCTACTGGAAAAATGTTTTTACAATGTAGATGAATTATTGAATAAGCACAATATAAATTATCCTACCAACTAGTTATTAAGATTTGACTTGATTGTTTTTGACTCACTGACTTTGAAAAAAGTTAATTCCACATGCCAACAAATGGCAAAATAGGCCGGACTGAATTCGCTCTATGATTATGCTTGTACCCTATTTTTTGTGGATTAAATTCATTTTATTGTAATATTGTTAGAATTGCACAATTTTCACATAATATTAGTCTATGTGGGCTTCTAAGCACGTGTGCCAAGTTTCATAAGTGTATGTATGTAGTATGTATGTATGTTTCTAAGTATGTATGTCCACGTATTACGCGTAAACTAGAAGTCGTATTGCAAAATATATTTTTTTATTGAATAAAGTATCTGGCAGATTAGGGAAAAGTGCAAGTTTTATCAAAATCTGTTCAGTACTTTTCAAGATATGAACTTTTTAAGTTTTGAATAAACGTTTTATCGACGCAATTCAAACTACAGGGCAGATTTGAACGAAATTTGGTAGGTGTATTACTCATATTATGGTACCTCATTTTGAAGAGATTTCTTCTGTAAGGCAATTGATTGACACCTCCGACGAGGATCAGTTCGCTATCACTGGACAGCCGGGAAGCCATTATTATAAATAAATGACTCCAAAATGGTTTAAGAGAGCTTCATCAACCATCAGGCGTTTGAAACTCTATCTTCCAAAACTATTCACGAGCACAGAAGCCATAGTTCGCACCCTGGTCTGTACCAGATCCCCGATGTTTATCTTTTAGAGCTTTTGCTGCCTCTGTCTGTTGTTATGATAGCGTCTTGGCGTCTTTGTCCACGTCCAAGTGTCATATCACCCATGTTGTCTTGCACTGCCCAGTTAGTCCAATTTGATTTTGACATCTAGGTTTCCTTCAATGGTTTTAGCCATTAGCTTTATTTTGGTGCACCGGGCTATGACTACTAATAGATCATTCGCAGATGGTATCGCGTATTTCGGTCTTCCTGTACGCTCCGTCTCAGTCTTGCTCAGAGCCATAAAACCACTTTTTGCGCTATAAGCTGCCATATATTGTCCCTTCATAATGTTATATCATCAAAACTGTAGGTATACATGAATGAGGCATAGGTTTTGCTACCGATAGGGCCTTTAAAGTTTAGACAAAAAACACATTTAGTAGCTAAAGGAACAATTAGGCAAACGGACACTATAATTACCGCCTGAATGTGTGTAATTAAGTAATAACAACAAAATTGCTTTCATTACTCCATTAGAAAGATAGAAAATTCGTTTTCATAGAGAATTTGTAAATAATTCCAATTTCAAACAATATTCATTCAGTAAGTGGAGTCATTTTCAAGTCAAGCTTCCGGCAGCCTAGTCGGGAGACCGTCTGACTTCAAGCGTTCAAGCAGTCTTATTTAGCCCCCGGGGAGTTACCAGAATCTGAATAGATTATTGGGTTACCACAATCATAATATTATTTTGGCCTTTGTCTTGCTCTGTCTACTGTAGTAAGAGCGAGATAAAAGTCAAAGTAATATTGCTTGAACGCTTGAAGTCAGACGGTCTCCCGACTAGGCTGCCGGAAGCTTGACTGCAATAAACATAAAAAAAAACGTTTTAATATACCTAATCAAAACCCGTTGTTTGACCAAATTAGTCCCTAGGTCTGATGAAAATTCTTTATTCAAAGGCCGAAAAACGTCATTTATTTGGAATTTGACTAACACTTTAAGTCAGACCTAACGATTGACTAGCCAAACCTAGGAGCGCCAGATCTTTGAAGTTTGACTGTAACATATATATACCGTTCAACCGCAAGTCTATGAATAAATAAAAAAATAATCACCCAGCACGTCATAACACTTCACTGAACCCGTGTTTTCCACATGCCTAATAATGGCAGACAGGTCACCAATGAGAGCTATTATTTACAAAAATAATAACTCATATAATAACACTATTTATAATAATATATAATAAGCCTCCGTCAGCTTAGGCCCTGCCCTGCTGCAGGCGACACCCTAGTTTTTTTATGCTATTTATGTTTTATATCTATATTTATTGTAAAAAAAAAAAAAAAAAATTGTTATAACAATAATAGCTCATTGGTCACAAACTGCTATTTAAACATTTTTTTTGTGAAACACTGATTTCACGTAAGCTGGAAGACAGATACCAAGCGCAAAGCACCTTCAAATAAAGTGCGCGTAATTGTCAAGGCGAGTGGTGCTCGGTACAGCCGCAATTATTTACCGGCGAGACGTGGGGGGATGGAGAGTCTTGAGCCGACGCCAAGAGCTCTAGCAACCAGCATCCTCCGCGCACCTAACAACTACTCGCTTCTTGTGTGTATTTATAATCTTTATGTGGGAGCCAACGCCGTAAAATAGTTAAATTAAACAAGCCGGTGGCGAGCTATTGACAAACTTAGAAATCCAATACAATATGATGATTTCTGAGTTTGTTCTTGGATCCTAACCTTTAACACACACTTTTTTTAAGAATATTAATTGCACACCATAAAATTAACACTAATCAGTAATTAATTGTTTAATAAAACTTGTACTGGAAAGAATTCGAAAATATTGATCAAAACCGTATATAATTTTAACATTCTACAACGAGACAAAAAGTTATTTTATATACAAATGTGGGTTTTGTATCAAAAATACTGATTGCAAAACAAATTAACCAGGGCTTACTTTGGTATGTAATTTCATGGTTGGCGGTAAGTATTCACTCACCAAAATTTGTAACGGGGAAGTTCAAACTTAAAATAACGTAATTAGAGTAATATTGTGATAAAAATTATGTGGGCAAAATAAAATCGCCTTAAATCTAGATCAGGTTAGACTTTTACTGGGACAATCACACAATCACAAACCGAGCGAACAAAGCGAACGTACCGGGGCAGTAGCCCACGAGCGTTGGTCAACTTTAAATTAATAATAATAATAGATTTAAAAATAAACGTGTGCGTCTCGGGACGCCCGATAAAAGTGATAACTAAGGCGCATCGCCCACACGAGCTGGAGTCGAGGCGGCGTCGAGGCACGGGCGCACAAGCAGCGCGCCGCTTCTACGTTTCTTTCAGGTTCAAATGGCAGTGCGCCCACACACTAGAGTCGCGTCGCAGGCGCGTGGAGTCGAGGCGCGGTCGCGGCGGCGTCGCGGCAGGGGTGCAGTGCGCGACCGCGCCGCGACTCCACCACCATTTTGTTATTTTGTTTCGTGCGTAGACGTCTTTACACTGTAGTGTGTGAAGGAAGCATAGCCGCCCGCGCCTCGACTCTAACAAAAACGCCACGCCTCGACTGTGCCGCGACGCCGCCGTACCGCACCTCGACTTACCAGTGAGCAACGCACCTTAAACTAATCTAGCCAAACAGACCGGCGCCGTAACGCGATACGTAACGAAGCGGTTTACCCTCCCATAAGAAGAGGATGATCACTTGAACACTTCAAAACCGAAACAACCGACTTCACAATGCGCGTAAGTCTGTCATTTATCAACTGTATTATTTGAAAGGATATTTCTTTCAGATTGGTCCCATGGAAATTTCATCAAAATCGGTTTATTATCGGTTTGGTTTTTAAAACAAAAGTGCCCATTATGAAGTCTGTTTTCAATATTAAAAAGTCGCCCGATATAATATACGTATAACATTTTGGAGTGAAGTTCCAAGTTACCAGTAATGTATGTTTGATTTTGAAAACCTTTAATTTATCAGTAGGTATCGGTATCTATACATTAAAGTACCTAGTAACTAAATTAAATGCCATTCGTGTCACTAGTAATCACGCCGTAACCTTCGCTGCCAGGAAAATAAATCTATTTCAAACTTCTAAAACAAAATTAATTATTTCATGAAAGCTATTACGTTATACTACATGCGTAACCTTATTCAAAGGCCCGCTACTGTACATACATTATAATATTTGTAATTTTGCGTGGTCGTTTTCAAAGAAAAGGGTTCTTTTACTTGTAAATGCGTAAAGTGAGCTTAGTTGTGTTTGATAATTGCATGGTTGAAATTTGAATAATATGTAACATAAAAAACTTCTTATTAACTATAAAAGTGTTGTAACATGTGTGTCCAAAAGTAAACTAGGTAAGATGCCTAAAAATTAAATTGAAATGCGACAAGTAAGATCAATATTTACCCTTTGGATTACGATATCTATTTTAGTCTTTAGTAAAAATAAGATTTGTGACAACATACAAGACAACTAAGTATATTGTTATTTAAATGAATGTACTGGTGTTTTGAAATACATCTGACACAATTTCGTAATTATATTATAAAAGCTAATTTTGTTACCTTTAAACACTCAAACGGCTGAACCGATCGTTATGAAAATTAGTACAGAGATAGCTTTGGACTTGGAGACGGACATAAGCTACTTATCATCATCATAATCATCACCGTTTTTCATAACTACGCGAGTGAAACCGCGGAACGCAGCTAGTCTATAAATCGGGGATTATTGTTGATTTATGCTTTGTAGTTATTTTCCTATCATAATTTCAAAGAATCCCCCCAGTTGCAAATACTGTGATCTGCTCCATACAAACGGATTTATTTTTACTAGACTATTTAGCTATCTTTATTAATAACCGTGGCATTACACATTTATAATTAAAAATGCTAATTATACCTGAAAGATCGAAAATCAAAATTCATTATCAAAATCAATCAATCAGATCAAAATTAACTTAGCAATATTACATTCGCAGTATATGAAACGCTTGGTTTGGTGTTGAGTGTACGTTTTCGCGATAAAGTATGCAAAGGCCATAAATATTACTCGAAAAAAATACATTTATTGATATTTATTTTTGCCACTAAGTATGTAGGTACAATCAATACAAAAATACATCCGAAAAATATAACCCTCTTTTCGCATTCGGATAAAAAAAAAGATTAAATTTCAACTTTCCGACTTCTTCATCAGACCAGTTTATTGGTAAGTACAATATCATCATTGCATTGCATTTGCATTGTCATCAAGTAACATACGTATACCATATTTCAACCTGACCGAGCTTGTGGTGAACTACACAAATACTGTTTCAAGACTTGAATATAGATAAAGGGCTTAAAATAAATAAATATTGCTCTCAACGTATCTTATGTGAAATCGCGTATGCTCTCGCCGAAGTTTTCCAAGTAAAGACCAGACACATTAAAACGAATGAAGTTTGAAGCTTCGAAAGTGATATTATAATGAGTTGGCTTAAGATTTACGAGGGTCCTGGGTTCTCTGCAATCACGTACAGTTTAATTTCTGTAACAGTGTAGGAGGATCTTGTTGTGTTGTTTAATTGTTTGTGTCTTATGGTCTCGGTTGACGACGGTTCAGAAAGACCCTTGAGGAGTTCATCTCACAACTGTTTTAACACAAAATTGTGCTGATTTGAAGATGAATATTAGGAAATAGATATTATGTCTTAAACTGATTTAGTTGAAAATTAAAGACTTAGTGAGTTAGTTTTTAATTCGTCAGATATATGTATATACTTAGATCGAGAGAGCGAAGCAAGTGTTTTTGAAACAACATTTAAAACGTCGGTTTCATGCGAGCATAAATAAAAGTATGATTGTTGCGACTATTTCTGTGACACAAATTCAATAAAAAAAAAAAAATCGGCCAAGTGCGAGCCGGACTCGCGCACGAAGGGTTCCTTACTATCATCCATAATACTACAAAGTTTAGTTCTGTTTATAAAATAACGAGAAATCAACGAAATTCCAAGTAGTAAATTGCAAACTTATAGCTCAGAATACAGAAAAATACAGAAGGCGCGTCCAGCTGCAGTTACAAAATCCGCGCTGTGTCCGAAAACAAAAGAATCGTCCCGCACCCTTCTCACCTCTCACCCGCATAATGTTGCTAGTGTAGACATTATTTACCCGTTGTTGTGGTAAATCGTGGAGATAAAAATATATTAAAATAAAATGCTTACTTTCTTAAACGGATATCATTATTTTTTATAACTGTTCTCTTGACTTACTATTCGGATTAATTGATGCACAAGCAAAAAAGTATAATATTCTAAGCTAACGTAATAAGATACAAATACAAAATAATTTATTTGACAAGAATATTAGTTCGCACATAATAAATATAAACCCATTGGTTCCGAATTAGTATATTACACTGAATCAATAGCCTCTTCTTTGTGGTGCACAGTATATATCAAATTTGACTTTTATATCAAGCAAATTACGTTTCGTTTTGACGGTTTCCACAACTCTTCTAACCGCAATTTCGTATTACTTCTGTCCACTCTGTTTTCTTTTTTCATCAGCAGGGAACCAAAAATTTTAAATGTTAGGCATTATTTAAACCTATCACAGCTAAGTAGGCTTTATATGTTAACGTTTATAGACCACCTCAAAAAAATTACTGAGGCAAAATTTCGCACTAAATCCATTTAAATCTCAAAATCAACCAATATGTTCACAATATCAAACAAGTAGTTCTATTCTAACTCCATATAGGGTGAACTGCAACTACGGAACCCTACCCTGCACGCGACTCAACATGCACTTGGCCAATTAATTTTTAATCGGGTAATAAATATATTTAAATACCTACTCATATAAATAAATAAATAAATAAATAAATATTTGTGGACATTTCACACAACACCATCTAGCCCAAACTAATCAAAGCTTGTGCTATGGAACTAGATGGCTGATAGAATACATATATACTTTTTTTTTGTTGTAAATATATACATATGATACATAGAAACACCCAGACACAGAACAAACATCCATGCTCATCACACAAATGTTTGCCCTGGGTGGGGATTGAACCCACGACCTTTCAGTTCAGCAGGTAGACGTAAACACACTACCAACTAAGCCACAAAGCCAGTCAAATATAATTTACAAACTAATAAAATCGGTAGCAAGTAAAAGTAAGGAAAATTAAAACGTTGATATTGGCAACACCAACAAAATGGACGATTCTTTCTCTACGATAATCTAAGACCGAACAATTTATTAAATAAATACGTAAGATAATGTAGATTGTGCTACTTACACGTGAAATGTTATCCCATCGTGTTTTTTTTTCACCCCAGCAGCATTTTTACACGTAGGAACGACACATGACGGCATATTTGGATGAAATTTAACATCAACAAAGATTGCCACTCGTTACGACGTCCATAGAGCAACTGATCGCGCGCGCTTCAAACTACTCTATAAAAGAGTAGTTTTTGTCGCTTCAGTTCTAAGCATGTTCACGGTTTCTGTATTTTTCTATATTCTAAGACTTATAGGTAGGTTTTCGATACACATCCGGGCAACATGACGACGCTCGCGCGAATATGCGCGGCTATGGCTCGCTCCGTGATCCCCCCCTCGTGCTCGAGCTCGTGGCTCGTGACCTCCCCTGCTACCCGCGCGGCCGTTGCTTAGCAACCGCGGCGCGGCACTCGCACCGCGTTTAGATGCACGGATTATTTTCATTTTGTGAGTTTTTATGTATTAGATTAGGTATTTATTTTTATAGTTAATATATTTCTAAATATTTACTTACAAATATTCAAGTTTCTACCTGTTAATTAAGATCGAGTAAAAATTGCTTAAAAATTACGTTTGTTGTATGGGAGCCCCCCTTTAATGTTTACTTTATTGTTATTTAATTATTTATTTTGAAAGGTAATATACAAGTAAATATTCTGTGAAAATTTGAAGCGTCTACCTGTTACCGTTTTAAATATTGAGCAAAAAAATACGAAAAAAACACGTTTATTGTATGGGGACCCCCCTTAATATTTATTTTTTTAAATTTTTTAGTATTTGTTGTTATAGCGGCAACGGAAATACATCATTTGTGAAAATTTCAGCTTTCTAGCTATCATGGTTTATGAGATACATCCTGGAGACAGACAGACAGACAGACAGACAGACAGACAGACAGACAGACAGACAGACAGCGAAGTCTTAGTAATAGGGTCCCGTTTTTACCCTTTGGGTACGGAACCCTAAAAAATGATTGTCTGTAAAGTCGGTTTACGGGCGATAATTTTATGTGATAATGTCATGATAGATGCGTCACAAGCCGAACGCTTAGGCTGATCGTGCCTCTCTATCGCTTGTTTCACGCTCTCGCTTGCACGATCGACTCAGGCGGAACGTGACAATGAGTCATGCTTTTTCGTGCGTGCAGCCGACGTTCATCGATTTATAAGACGTTATCACGTCAAAAGCTAAAATTTTTACTCAACCGTTGAGATGAAAGTTAATTTTTTCAGGTTTAAGGTTTTATATGTTGACTTATATGTGATTTCTAACTCTACCTATATAGCCTATATAGCCTACTGTATTAGATGTATTTTGAAACGTAACGTATACATATCCAATACACAATTAAATTTTTTAGTTACATGGAGTAATAATTATACTTATGTTCCTAATCATTTTGATTTCTTGTTGACTACATCTCGGTCGGAATAACCTTGATTTGTGAAATAAGTTATCAGATTTTACTGTTCTTCTAAGAAATTTCAATCAAGTGGAAATATTACAATAACATTGTGTTGGGAAAATGTTGTTTTATGTATATTTCCAGATCAATCCGGAAGTTTCGCGGAAATGTGCGAGTCGGCTTTTCACATCAAAGCGGCCGCGTTCACTCTTGATGCCCCATTGTCCCTGTTTCGCGAGTCGCCGCCGGGGCCCCGCCGCCGCTCCGACCTGCAACTGAGGAACTCCAAAAGGTTAAAATATACTAAACACGATACTTTTACAACCTTTTGTACTACTTCAATAACGCTTCGAAAACAATATCATAGTTTTTTTTTCTAGACGTGCTACCGAGAAATTTTAATTTGAACTCGAGGCGTAAGACTCGTGCTGCGGAAAGATAATAGCGTTCTTATAATAAAGCCTTTGTGGCATTATTTTGTGACACAGCACTGGTGAGGTTTCCAGCCGCCTAGGCGCGCTCGTTCCAGCTGCTGAAATGTCCCTTTTAACTTGAATATTGTGTAAATTAGTCACTTCGACGTTGTTAGATGCTATGAATATGTATGGTAGACAGCTTAGGTAGGACTGCTTACAGTTAGAATATCTATTCTAAGCTGCTTGATTAGTTTCACTGCACAGCTCTAGTTCTCTAAATCTTAGGTATTTTAGGATTAATAGTAGTTAATATATGTTAATTATTGTTTACGATATATTTAGTATGTTTTGTTTTATTAAAATTAAATTAAAAATTATTTCAAATTTCAAATTTCAAATAATTTTATTGCGAACATGGGTGTACAGAGTTGGAAAAAAATAACGAACTAGAACGCCATATTCCGCCTAACGGCATGCACAATTTAAGAATATGTTAATAACTAAACTAAAGAACTGAATTTTATAAAGTCGAAGTGTCTTGTCAACAGTAAAATGATCTGTGTAATAAAACTGTGGTAATAACATAACCTAACACTACTTACAGTACATATACAAATAAAGCCATTCTCTGAAAACAAATATCACATTATTTTCATCCATATTACACTAGAAACATTTTGTCTGTTATTAATATGCATGCCAAATCATACTAATTTACAAAGTAAAAACTAAAACAGCGAAAATCTAATCGAATTAAAAACTGGAATTGTCAAACAGAATATTAAATTAACAAAAAAGTCACAGAGTATAAGTTAATACCAAAGAGGATGCACTATTTAAGATGGCATGTTCATTACAGACAATAAACAAATAAGTTACCTTACACACAGTAACGTACCGCTGATATTTAAAAAGATAGTAATTTTAAAGCTATCTATACATGCAATACAAAATGAAATGCTTTATATTATTTTGCATTGGAATGAAAATAATTATAAAACTATTTCTATTGCTAGGAAAAAATATGAATTACACATGTCTTTAGAGAAATAAAATTAAAATAAATGTCAAGTACTATTAACATGCTCAATAAAAACTAAAATAATAATAGTATTGTAAACAAATAATAATAAATGTCAACATAAGATTAATTAATAATATGTCATTTTTTAAGTAAAGTCAAATAATCCAATAATGTCATTCAAATAAATTTATAATAGAATAAATAAATACAGACATGTCATCAAGATTGATAAATAATATATGTCAACATTTTATTAAAAATTTGTCGGTGAAATACTCATTGATAGTATAATATGCCTTTTCCAGTAAAAGGTTCTTTAATTTGCGTTTAAATATCTGCATTTCGTCTATTTTCAGTATTTCTTTTGGCAAGTGGTTATAGATTAATGGGGCCATGCATATTGCACTATTAGCAAGTAATGTCGTATTTTTAACAGGTTTATTCACTTTGTGTTTATTTCTAGCAGTTTTAAACATATCAAATAAGATTAAGTTACTTCGTACAAACATTGCGCATTCATATATATAAAGAGAGGGCATTGTTAAAATTTTGAGACTTTTAAAGAAAGGCCTACAGCTGACTCTTTGCTTCAATTTACAGATAGCCCTAATACATTTTTTTTGTGCCTTAAATACAGCAAATTTATCGGTACTATTGCCCCAAAACATGATCCCATATCTCAACAATGATGAGACATGGCCATTGTAAGCTGTGAGCACTGTAGGTTTGCCTACAGTTTTTGATAGCATATAGAGTGCATAGGAGTACCGACTCAATTTTGCTTGCAAAGTTCCCACGTGTTGCTTCCAGCTCAAACAGCCATCAATACTATATCCTAAAAACTTTGTTACATCCACAATGTCTATTTTTTGTCCACAGTAAGATATATCAAGATTGTTCAATTTATTAATTCTATTCCGAAATGTCATAATATTGGTTTTATTGAGATTTATTTTTAAATTATTACATGACAACCATTTTACGATACTGCGCAGTGTTTCATTTATATCCTTTTCTATAGAAGATTTGTTATTGCCAGTAAACAGTATAGTACTGTCGTCAGCAAAGAGTACCATAGGGTGTGTTGTTGCCTTAGGGAGATCATTAATATATATGATGAACAATAACGGTCCAAGCACACTACCTTGCGGTACCCCACATTTTACTGTTTTGTACTCTGACTTATGAATAATTTCTTTCTTTAGCTTGGGGCAAACACAGCTAATTTGTGTACACTGCTGTCGATCTGTCAAGAATGATTTTATGAGGTTATTTATGTTCCCCCTAATACCGTATGCATTCAGTTTTTTTAGTAATATTTTATGATTTACGTAATCAAATGCTTTAGTAAGGTCCATGTATAGAGCGCATACAGGTTTTTTTTTATCTACACTAGTCATCACGGTATTTAAAAATTTGTAAATAGCAAGATTTATAGATTTTTTCTTTCGAAAACCTATTTGTTCTGATGCAAATAAGTTTTTATGTTCAAAATAATTATAGATGCTATTGTAAATTACCCTTTCAAATACTTTAGATATAACTGGAACCAAAGCTATTGGTCTGTAGCAGTTCATATCCTGCTTATCGTTTTTTTTTTAAAAGTGGTTTAATTACAGTTTTTTTAAGTCTCTCAGGAAATATACCATTTGTGATACATAGATTAATTATGTAGCTCAATACCGGACTAACAGTAGTTGATACATGCTTAAGGACTTGAGTGGATATTTCATCATAACCAGTGCTATTTGTGGTTTTTAGAGTCATAATTATTTTATGGATATCCTGTGGTATTGTTGGATTCATAAACAAAGAGCCAGAATTATTTATGCCATGTGTATTCGTTCCCGTATTACCATTTCTGTGATCATTTGTTTGATTTATAAAATGGCTATTAAACTCATTTGCAACTTTAACAGGATCCTTTATCACATTGCCGTTTATATTAAGTTGAATTGGTTCTGTGGGGATATTATTTTTTGGGCCATTTATTACTTTCCACATTGCCTTTGTTTTATTAGTGGAATTTATTATGAGGTTGTCATTTTGAGACTTTTGGGTGAGTTTTATTATACGGTTTAGTCTAGATGTCAATTCTTTGAAATTACGTTTATTTTCTTGAGTTCTGTTTTTCCGGTAAATCCACAGTAGTGTCCTTTTTCTTTTACAGCAAGTTTTTATGCCAGTTGTAAGCCATTTTGGCCTTTGTCGCAAACTGATTTTAATTCTACGTATAGGAAAACACATGTCATAAAATAACTTGAACAGATCATAAAACTCATTGAAAGCCAAATTTGGGTCACTTTGTTCAAAGATGCCTGAAAATGAAACTGATGTAATGCATTCGTTAAATTTGTCAAGGTTTTCTCGACAATAGTCCCTTTTTTCAAGATACCAGTGTTTGATGTTACAAATTGGTTTGACAGGGCAGGTAAGTAGCTGTGCTGAGTGATCTGACAGAGCCAGTTCTAGAATGCGCCCTTTAGACTTACGTATATTACACAAAACATTATCTAAGCAGGTTCCACTTACTGCCCTGGTTGGCCTATCTATCATAAATTTAAGATTATAACCGCTAACTATTTGTTCAAATTCGTCTACTTTATTGTTTCTCTTTAGCAAATCTATGTTAAAATCACCACATACAATTAGCTTTTTCGTACCTAGACCTTTTTCTTCCAATAATGCATTAAGGTTAGAAAAAAATATATCATAATAACGGACTAGACTTCGTGGAGGCCTGTAAATACATATAACTACTATATTGTGTTCAGTTAGTTCTATACCAGAACACTCAATAATACCTTCAACGGAGTACTTTTGTAATCCATCGACTTGTTTAAAATTAATTAATTAATTAAATTAATAATTAATTAATTAATTAATTTAAAATTAAGCTTCTGTTATTTCGAGTTAATAGGATGGGCAAACTGAAAAAAGTGATCATTTATAGAATTCGGTGCAAATACACCTAAATTCAGAGTCTTACCACACTGGAGATTTGCTCCTCGCTTTGGTCTCTTTTGCTAATCACTAACTATAATATGTGATATTTAAATACAATTTGGACGCTTAATAATGATAAAGCTTTGCCAAAATCGATCCTTTTTTTGGCGATTTTCACTCCCCGACCCAAAAGAAAGGTGTTATAAGCTTAAGGTGTATATCTGTGTGTGTGTGTGTGTCTCAATAATCATAGCTCTCAAACATATGGACCGATTTTGGTCTAGTTTTTATTCGAAAGATTTCATTGAGGGTATTCCTGATTATGTTACATCAAAATCGGTTCAGCCGTTTTTTATTCCGGGGGTTTTTGAATTTCCTTAACTTTTGAGTTTTCTTAACTTTTACTTTTACCTGGTTTTCTTCTTTATCAAGTTTTGTATAAAACTCTAGCTTTATATAAAACTCTAGTTTTATATTAGGTACTCAATTAATTATTATGTACAAACCTTAGCGCACATAAGATTGTCAACCTTTGGCCCTAGGGCGCCCAAATAACAGGCCTAGCCTAGTTCGGGGCCCGGCAGAAATTCAGAATATCTTTGACTAAGCTTGATTTGTATACCGTATTTTGTATAATATGAAACTGTATTTTGGAACAATAAAATTATCTTATCTATATAAAACTCTAGTTTTATATTAGGTACATAGGTAGGTAGTATTTAACAATTTTGCTCTTCAAATTATAAAGAGACATAAATAGTTCTTGAAATTAAAATAAATAAAGTAAAAGAGACAATGTATTTTCAAGTGAAACTAAAGTCAAGCTCAAATTACAAAGCTTCGCTGGAACTAACCTGTGCAGTTGAAGTCACGTTGTTATTATTAAATTTAGCGCATCTGCTGTCAGATATAAATTTGGATAGAGCCAGGGCAGCCATATTTAAAGATGGAATGGACGCCGTCCTCGAAAATGATCGTTAAATTCGATAAAGCGTATTATTTTAGTACGCCAATAAATTATGTTAGTGCTTCAAATTGTATTGGACATAAGATCAATTTTGTAACAGCATTGGCTATTAAACTTACAATTTACACAAATTGTCACTAAATATTTCTAGACATGTAAATGTAGTTACATTATAGATAGATGTTTGTATGCGGATTAAATGGCAATCATAATAACACACACCATTTTTATGTTCTGAAGTAATTCTATGAAGTGCTCGGCGTACAGTTTGACTGACAACGTTATCAACAAGTAAGTTTAGAAAACTAAAATATAGCTTCTGAGAACTCTCTCGATCAAATCTTCTATCAAAAAATCAAACTAGTACAAAACTGGTCCTTCTCTTTGACAGCTATGATCAAAATATATAGACATGTATGGCGGGTCGCTATCTTCCCTGAAGAATATGGTTGAGGAGAGCGATGGCTGGCACATGCGTCAACTCGTGAACATGCTGCTTGCGGGAGCTGGACTGCTCGGCGTATACACGCATGCATGTTAGTTAAGTGTAAATTAGAATATGTAATTTTATCTTTCTCTTGCATAGTTAAAAAAAATGTAAGTAGTTAAAAAAATATATATTAGTTTATAAAAGTACGGACCCCAGAGTCTGTGGAGATTAATTTTATCAAATAAAAAAATGCATAGACACAGATATAAAGATAAGAAGCAAAACTTATAACACCTCTCTTTTTTGTCGGGGGTTAATTAAAATTATGGTTGACACTCAACATTTTTCGATTTGCTTAATAATGTCTATAATAAGGAATATCATTTTGTGGGAGACAGTTTATAAAACTGATTGTTTGTAGGCATGTACAGGCATGTACATAGGTACTTAAAACATTTTTGAATTTACGAATCTATCTATTAATGAAGATCATGTCTAGGAGTAATACTGTTATATACCTACGTAGTTAAATGCAAATATTTGCGCTATTACATAGTTTAATTGACAGAGTTTTAAGGATTCAAATATGTACATTTCGGAAAATGTTGACGAAATCAAAATTAAGATTAAAAGCCGGAATATTCCTGATGAAATATAATCGTCCATGAGATTGAGACATATCGTTGAACAGTTTCCCAGATTTTACTTGGAAATATCACAAAATGAGCAGCTAGAGAATTATTGAATTATGTTGTATACAGTATGATATTAGTAATTAAATACATTTTCAAAGCTTTCATGTAATATCAAATACAAACCTGGAAATACATTATATTTCCAGTTATTGTTGTGGTCATCTATGTCTGTAAAAGGATTTCTTTATTACGGGAAAACTCGCGTTACAAATCTAGTGGCAGCATAAATAGATTATTATTTCAAGGAAGACATGTTTGCTAGGCCTCAACAGGTCAAGCAGAATTATAATAATCCTCTTCAAAATGAAGTTAGTAACTGTTATTGTATGGTAGTGTGTAGTTTGACATAAATCACGATATGGTATCGGTATCCAGGTCAAGCAGCTCGCGTCGAACCACACTCGATGCTACATCAGATGTAATCAGAATAACACTGAAATGCTTTTGTTTTGAAATAATACTTTCAATTACTACTGGTGCAAAAATGAAATGTTGTGGTAAGTTCAAAGACAATGATAAATGAAAGAAAAACAAGAAAAAAGCTTAAAGTTTCTCTAGTGACTTTTTTTAGAAGCTTTTATTTGGGTTCTTACAGTGCGGTTGCACGAGCGGACGGCAGATGATTGGAAATTATCTTAGGACAATTTACATGAATTACACGATCGTATTTTAAACTCGATGACACTATAATGACACTTGCGGAAAGAAGACAGAGAATTTAAGATGACGGTTAAAGTTAAGTAACGTTTTTCGGTAAGGCCGCTAAACTCCCCAATCTAAATTTCATTTTTAGTCACCGTGAGTAGGTACTTTTCATTACATTAATAAATGATTATTTATTTTTGATATTCTTATTTTTTACAGTTTCTCCATCGTTAAAACACTATCATTATTAACGGGATATTTACGGTAGTTCGTGTTAATTTTATCGGGAGCTCAATATTAACGCGAACCACGGTAAATATCCCGTTAATAATAATAGTGTTTTAATGAATGACCGTGATAGCTTAAAAAAGTGTTTCCCCGTCGTATTTTTCGGTCAAAACTATGCATGATCTTGTAGTTATTAGGCATGACTGCGTGATATCGGGGTCAAGCCGCGCTCCCGATCACGACAGCGAAGTATTCTCAAAATAACGCGCCACCGACGAGCTATATTTGAAGTGTCTCACTACTTGAATAATTTATGAGTCAACCTCGTCTCGAAGTGCAGCGCATTTCCGTACTGAAGCCTCTTCCGAGCAGAATAAGTTCTCGCTTAACTTAACTATGGAAGACAATATCCTACCTTAATAACATTCAAGTTTCATGAAACATTAGCCTCACGCCGCTGAACGTTCGAAATAAGTTCAAATTAATGAAACGTTGAAGCAGTGTTGCCAACCCCGCTACACAAAAACACAAAATTTATAATTTACAAAGAAAACAGAACAGATTTTCAAATCATAACTGATTAATCATAATGATAATTTTCTATTAGGACATCATTTAAACAAAGCAAACAAAAAATAACAATTATAAGTTTAAAAAACTCATAACCCCCCGACAAAAAACGGCTGAACCGATATTGATAAAACATAACATATTCTCAATCCAATAATAAATAAAACACACAAACAAAACTCAAAAAAACTCTTTCAAACAAAAAAATAACTAGATCAAAATCTGTCCATCCATTTGAAAGCTACGATGACACAATCAGACATACAGATACACACGTCAAATTTATAACACTAAGGGTGTTATAAATTTGACACCATAATTATTTTTTTTGGGTCGGGGATAAAAATCAATTGAACCGTTTGGAAGCTATAGTTCCACTGACAGACAAATCGTTACATCCCAAATTTACAAACCTCCTGTTTATTTTGAGGCTAAAACGTAATGTAATAAAATTGCAATAAAATGACAAGTTCGTCATTAATGAAGATACTAACAGGGCTATCATTGAAAAAATAGTGAATCTACATTTAAAACTGTAGGGCTGGCTACACTACAAAGTTTCGATTATACTGATTATTAGAGAGCGTTTAAGCATTATTACAGTTATATATTTATGAGCAGTCGCGAGCTAAAATCAAGGTTAACACAAATGACAGTGGTTTTATTTGAAGAACGTGTGCGTACACACGTAACGTCGAAACGAGTCGTTCGCGTGTCGACTATAATTACCACTTGCCGTATAAACGTCGCACGACATACGCCGCGATACACACTAATTGTCCAATTATGTCGTTTGTATGTATTACACATTTGCCGGGAATCAAATTGTTTGTCAGATTCTATTGTCACGAGTATTCGTATTTAGTTGATATATTTAATTGTTTTACTTATTGTAACGCGCGGGCAATATTTATAATTGTGATTTAAAGTACTTGCTTAGTCCACTTCGTAATATTGGTAGATCTCAATATTCTGTTCCGTTAAATTATTAGATCACATTTTCACATAACACTATCTAGCCTCAAACTAAGCAAAGCTTGTACTATGAGAACCAGATGGCTGACAGGATACTATATTATTTTTTGTACATACATACCTACGATACATATAAACATCCAGACACATAACAAACATCCATGCTTAGCAGAAATGTTTACCTTGGGTGGGGATAGAACCCACGATCTACAGCTCTAACGGCAGACATCTATTACTTAGCCATGAGGCTTGAAAATTTCTAACCATTTTTTTGTACTGTCTGTCTGATTGTAGCATTGCATACAATGATTAGTGACATCGTATAGGCTAATCAGATTTGAGCTTCGCAACCGCCGTTAGAAATGATCGGCTTTTAGTACGAACTCCAACGCGATAAGTCATACGACTTATCGCGTTGCTTCTACGACGAAACACATTATTATAAGTTGTAGCATCGCTACGAACTGTAGTATCACTACGAATTGAAGCATTGCTACATACCGTAGCACTGCTACGCCCCACTCATGTAACGCAGTCTATAAATGTTACCAACAGCGTCTTTCACGTGTTAATTTTCTTATATACCTCTTTTTTGTGTACATCTTTTGCGTTTCAAGAAATACTACTCATTTGTTTTGATATCGTAACAGTATGGAAGATGCCCTCGGAACTCTACCTAACAAAATTTTGTCAATCAAAAACCATAACAACAAACTATCACACAAGATTTGTTTTATATTTATTTAGTTTGTTTTTATATTTTTTTATTATTATTTTATTATTATTATTATTTTATTATATTTATTTAGTTTATATAGCTATTTTGTTTAAATTAAATAATTATTTTATTTGTAAAAATGATTCAAATGAGATTGTATTATTGAATGCCCGATGAGGGTAGACTGATAATATCTAACTATTATTGCATCAACATCTTTGCGCAATATCAAAATGTAATTGTATCAGTTATTCAATAAATTATTTTTATTTTATTTTATTATATTTAATTTTAGCTTATAACGGACCTCAAGTCAAAAGTTAATATAATCTGAGTATTTTAACACGTAAGTAAATAAGATTTCTTTTGGGTAAGCGTAAACCAACATAACGTGACCAGACATCGCCAAAGTTCCTGCCAAGCGAAAGCTTATCAACAAATAAAAAGTAATGGAGCTAAGTAAAGTAAACACATCTCTTCGATTTACATCCTTAATGAATACAGATATTACAAAAAGCATAGATTGTATTTACTTTGGAAATAAATAATCATTTTAATTATCAAAAAGGCAGCTCATTACGTATTCAAGACTGGAAGTAGGGCGCCACCGCGGTATTCTCTGAGGTATGGACGCAAACATTTTATTTACTTAAAATCGGGCCAACGGCTACGCTGCCGTCCGTCATAAGGAAGAAGGCGGCATGTACAGATGATGTTTTAAGAAATGACAATATGCAACCTACAGATATTTTGAATAACTGAACTATAAACATTGTTGTTTTGTACTTGTAAAACAAAATATCGGGGATATTCTTCTGCTATGTCACCATTTGCTGAAGTGCGATGACTAGTTTCCTTAGGCTAACCCTGGTAGTTGTTTTTGATGTTAAGGGGTTTGTCCTACGGGGTATCGTCCAGTTCAAACCCAAATCACGAATTCACTTACTCTATTGCGTGTCGGTCTACAATTCAAATGTGTTGTGCGCGGCGGCAGGAGAATGAGGGGAGGCAAGGAAGCGACGAGTACCTGGTGCTACTCGGGCGCAAAACTGCTAACACTTACATTCCTCGCCCCTACACAAAATAACCCATTTCATAAATTAAGCTTTAAATTATTATACGATTTATGGCCAAAAAATTATAGTTGCCTCACTAAGAATCTGTATCTTCTCGAAATTAAAAATCTTCCAACTTTCGGAATCATTTTATAAAATAATTCATATTATCAAAAACTAAATGTTTGATGATATGAATTATTTTGTAAAAAATTCGGTACTTCATACAATGCAACATCACAAATTTTCGAAAAAAAACATTCTGATCTAAGTTAGCTTGCACATTTTTTTCATACATAAATAGTATTTTTTATACAGTAAGTTTATTTCTGATATCAACGGTACCAAATTATAATTTTCTATTTTTGTGAGATACCTCCTTATTCCTTATGACAACATAAAGGTTCTACTCACAGTTTGCATTCTTAAGAAGCAACGTTGATTATATTTACAATACAGCTTCAAAAGTGAACTGAGAAATACTCGCAGAGCAAATACTTAAAGATATTATCTTATATCTCGAGCGCACTCGAATATAATACGACATTTCTATGTGTTGGCAACAGAAAGAGCGAGCCAAGTGAAAACGTGCAATTTCGCTCCCATTTACTTAAGCTGTAACTTCTTTCATAATTATTAAAAGTTTCTATCTCCAAGTTCGGATAAGTTACACTTAAATTAGTGGAATAAACTCTTCGTTATGGAGATGGACAGTGTTCTTATGCTATGTACGAGTATTTTATAGGATTTTAGATGCCACTAGCACTACAAGTCATAGTCACATAGCCATTTTACAACCGTCTAAAAACAACCGACAGCCTCCGGTCGACAGGTTTCCGGCAGCCTAGTGGTGAGACCGTCTGACTTGCGATCTGCAGGTCCTGGGTTCGAATCTCACGGCACGCACCTCTGTCTTTTCGAAGTTATGTGCGTATTGTTGATTGCCGCCAACTTCAAACGGTGAAGGAAAACATAATGAGGAAACCTACATGTCTGAGAGTTCTCATTCTTGAAGATGTGTGAAGTCTGCCAACCCGCACTTGGCCAGCGTGGCAGACTATGGCCTAACCCTTCTCACAATGAGAAGATGGCCCGTTCTTAGCTGTCTTAGCCCAATTTAGCTGGTGGCTGTTTCAATTAGAAGAGCATAGATATTATACTCTGATATGGCTAGTGTCAATTTTGGCGGTAAAACTATAAAAGTAAAAGTCAAATACTTCCTGATCTTATACGTTGAATAATAGTCAGTCCGGACTTTGAATATATACAAAAGTTTATGTTATATAGTTATGTTAATAAGTAACTTGCAAATCAATAACCGTCTTCTTTTGACAAAATATGAAAAAACTAACTAGGTGAATGAATAGCTTCTTAATTTATTCACCTAATTAGAACATTCACCTAATTAGTACATTCACTAGTTTCCCCAATGAAACTCACACAGGATACATTTCAACTTCATACATCGTGCAGCTATCATTAGACCGAATAGACGGAAGCAAAGATACGCTCACATTTGTTAGATGCTGTGGCAGTATATAGCTCTGACGGGAGAGATAGTGTAGTGGGAGACCACATTTCGTCACATCTGCTAGTCATGAATATACCGTACAGTACATGGTTTCTTTGTTGGCACACGGAAAATTAATGTTATTATTATTATTGACAAGGCTGTCAATATGGAGTTATTTTATAATCGTAACAGCTAAGAAAAATATCACCAGAATAAGGAGATGGACGATGACACACAGATACACACGTAGTCAGTGCACACGAGATATGTCGTGAGATAATTTTTGGTTAACGCAATAGATAACTGTGTTTGCATTAAAAATGCATTTAAGTCTTATATCATCATAATGCAAATATATAAAAATAAACTATGAATATTAAGGCAACAAGTATAATACTAAATTATAATTTAATAGATATATGAATAACAAATTTTCTTGAAAATCTATTATTTTTTTATGTATAAACGAATATCTATTTTTTCGAGACGCCAAAAATATGCCACGTACTGTAGTCATAGGTAGTCAGGTAGTAGGCAAGTATTACATAGTCAGTGCATATTTGCATATAGTAAAAGTGTGAAAATTTACGGACATACATAAACATTTATATCACTTAGAGATGGCGCTCCGAAGACAGCGGTGATACATCTAGCCCCGAGTGAGCTTGAGATATGTAGTGCCACGCCACTTCACTGGCTCCCTGTCAACGAAATAGTAGGTACTATACTCCTGACGTGTAGCTAATATTAATGCTATAAAAATGTATTAAGTATAATGTGTGTAACGTACTTCACGTTTTTAAGCCTCCTTTTTAGAAGTTGCTTAAAAAAGAAGTTAGACGAACTTGAAATAACGTAGGATGCATCCATGACTTTGTTATTTATTATTGAAATTATATTATTCTGTTAAAAAAGAAGTATAAGTATTCTAACTAGTTTCTATGGTAAAATTTTTGCTTAATTTAGGCCTAGATAGTGTGTGAAAATGTATATCATTAATATTTATATTTATTTATTTACTTTACTCATTTCATAATTTCATCGACTCCTAATAACTAGTAATTTAAAAACAAATCTCATAATGGTAATATTTTGTTTGTTGTTATTTTCAGTCATTAGAAACGCAACACTGTTTCATATTGAATCAAAAATTGATTTCTGTGCAGAAAACGTTTTCGCTTAAGAAATTTGATATGTATTCCCATCTCATCGCCACTACGCCTGCATTGTAACACAATAACATAAAATGACTCCCAAAGCTTACATAACGCGGTTTCCTAATTGATTCACAAGGAAAAGTAAACATCGATTTGCGTCTCCAATTTCTTCTATCGCTTTTGAGTATCAGGTTTTTTTCGCTTCCACCTTTTTACTCAAAAGTTATAAAAAGTTTGAACTAATTAAATTAATATTCGTGGACCGTTGATTAAGGAGGCCCGGAATGCTTTTAGCGCCGATGCTAAAGCAAATTTTGAGGAGAAATAACTTCTCCGTATATTTTGGCAAAATATTACTCTCAGTTTTGATCATTGCGGATATTTGAATAAGTAAAGAGAGTGGCTTAGAAATTGTTGAGGCAATCTCAAAGGACTTTATCGGAACATATAATTTTTGGAGGAATTTTCATTTTGACCTTGAGGCGACTTAATTACTTTATGATTTATGAAGTTGGCTTTCATCTCGACACTTTAATGATTATATATTTTCATGTCTAGAAATCTTTTTCATCAATTTAAGAGCGTGTACTAGACAGAAATTGTACTTAACTTAGCGCATTATAATAGTATTTTTAACTCCCTATCCAAAAGTGACTGTGACAATGTACCTGTCAAACGGATATAACGATTTTAATCTAGTTTTTTGTTTAAAAGAAGATTTGATCGAGATCGTAGCTATGTTTGCTTAGAATCGGTTCAGCTGTTTTTTCATGTCGGGATTTTTAAATTTTTAAACTTACATACTTGTACATTATAATAGCCGCATAACATCATGCAACGATTTCTCATATTAGTAATTTAATAAATAGAAATTTAATTTACTGTTGTAATCAATAAAAAAATGCTCATATAAGTTCCCTATGAAAGATACAAGTTATATAGAAGAGTGTCTATGTACTAGTTTCTATTTACTATCGTACTATTTTCAAAAATGAACAACAAAAATCGCTACATAGCTACATTCATTACGTACAAAACCTTTCTTAAGTTGAAGCGATAATAGTTGAAAACTCCATTGGAGCTCTATTTAGTAGTATTTGAAGGCTAGCTCCGCGTTGACTTGCAGACAAGAATAAGACAGTGGTAGGTATTACACGTTATGGTCGGGTTGGCACTTGGCGCGCCGGGTGCCGGAGCGCGAGACATTAACGCGGCCATTTCAAACTTCCTTCGAGATCCGCGACTCTCAGGACACCCGCCTCTGTACTTAAGAGTCTAATTAGCCGTAAATTGCATCCGAAATTGGGCTCTTGGTCGAAAATTGAGTTTTCAATGTCTAATTAGGCAGAATAAAGGGATATTCTACCACAGTTTATAGTGTCAATCTGTAATGTCGCGAGTGGTCCGTTTAACGCTCCGCGAAAGTAAATTGCCACTTTTCAGATACTCCGCTTCGAGATGGCAATTCTCTGGACTATTTTATTGTTCTAAAATGTATACCTGTCACTCGGTTTGTAGAAAGGTAACAATAATATGAACGTTTCCGTAGCTAATAAGCAGTCCCAAATTAATTTTCAAAAGCTCCCCCGTGAAATCAAAGACAACATCTTTGAAACTCTCGCAACAGATTATTTGATAACAAAACGTCTGTAATAAACCAAAATTGAATAAACAAGAATTTGAATTTCTTGTGGGAGTGGCAATATCTACTTTAAGTTTAGTCAAAACATAAATAAATAAGTTTGCAGCGGTCGGTTGGAATACCGAAAGTGCTGATATGATTTCAGGAGCGTGAGCTACACCTCAAATATTAACATAGTTTTGGACTCCTTAGGTTATTCCGGAGCATGTCTTGTGGACAAGTTGGTAAATTAAAAGTTATTTACTGAAAGCTCTACTAACACTGTAGACGTCTAGGTTCCCACACCCATCTGGCATCTGCCTTCTCACACATAAGAATATGCACGACTTGATAAAACCAACATTTGAGCAGGATTTTGTTGAAAGCAGGAATACGATAAAATGGTGAGACATTATTCATTAAAAATTATGATTAGGCGCGTTGATAGGTTGATGAATATAAAAGTAGTACTTTTTACGTCTTTTAGTGAGTAACTGAGTGACATATAACATACAACGTATAATTAAACCACTGATCCTAGAGAATTGAAGTAGATATTTACAAAAAAAATATAATTGATTGATTGATTTCTCAGTCGCGGGTTAAACAACGTTGTTAGTTATATGTATAACAACATAGATAATATACTATTAGCTAGTATTCTCAAAGAAATCTAGGCATTCGATCAAAACTCAGAATTAAGGATTCTAGCAATATTCTATAATATTTCGGCTTTTAGACAAAATTCTCGCTCTATTAATATCAACATTCACGGGTATTAAGGTTATGTATGCACGTTCCGCTCCCATGCCACTTCAAAGATTGAAATATGCAAATTCAAATATTACTACTAGGAACCGCCGATACAGACATATTGATAGAGAATTGACTGAGTATACATGTAGGCTGTTGTTATTTGAGAAAGGGGCACTCCGAGTTCCACAGCCGCACAATAAATTTGAATTGTTTATTTTCCCCTAACGGTTTTCACACGAAAACAGGTTACTGCGTAAGCAAAATACAAAAGAAATTGTTTTTCATCCAACAAAAAGAAAGTAAAACGCTTGAAAGTTGAGAGTTAATTTATTTTGAAGTTGTTTGCCAGTAATGTTGTGGCTGTCCTGAGGGAAGACCGCGGGCGCACGTTGCTACACAAACTTTTTCGTGTTTCCAAATTTGACTTGGCTACTTGTGAACTGTAGGCGAGCACCTTTGCTGTTGGTAACTCCGATCTCGGCAAACATGCTAGAGGAAGTAATACACGCGAAATGAAATCAGAGCTGCGACGGCGTGTACACAACTACGCTTGTTTGTTTTGTTTGGAAGTCACAATTGTGAACTTAAGCTAGCGTTCCATGAGTTGCGGCTGATGTGTTTTACACACGCTATTAAAGTACGCGGTCATTATGAGCATATTGAAGTATACAAAGAGCATTGTTTGGATCGCTGTTGACACAACATTTTTCGAGTATTACCCGTAGCGTCTCGCCGCGGTTTTTTCCCCTTGATATAATTATCGTAGGCGCAACGGCCCGCGACACAGATGCACGTTATCTGCTTCGAACACACTGTTGTCTTCTCGATCTTGGATATATTTCTCGGAATGCTACCTTTAGCTATTCCTTTACACGTGCGCCCTGTTATCATGAACACAGGGAGGAACATTGTCTCTAATAAGGATAAACACTTTGGGGTATAATTTTAGACGGACGATATTTAAGTTGTATTGTACGTTCAATTATAATTCAAGTGCTTTTAATTAAAGGTTTCGATAATATTCCAAATTTAACTACGTCCAATTATTTCACAGCTATTTTATACTTAGAAGGTAAACAATGTCAAATATGTGGAAGTACTGAAACTCAACAATGTCTTTATGTTGTCATATTATTATCATAGTTGTATTTATTAATTGTAAGTAAGAAATTACATACTCGTAATTTGAATGTGTTTCATAGATTATTTCTTTTTATATTAAACATGACGAAGTAATAAAAAAATCAAAGTTCTTCGATTTATTTAGTTGGAACATTCAGTATATCAAATTGTTTATATTGTTACGGGAAGTGAGTACAGGAATTGGAAGAAAACAACGATATACATACACAACGAACAAACGATAATAACAATATGTATGTTATTTATTTACAGATTTGACGCGTTTCCGACATAGGTATCTTCTAAGTCTGCGTGCTTTATCTCCGACCACATCTTCGCTTTCCAACAGGCGAGTTGGTGGTCAAACGCGGACTTAAAATAAAAAAAACAGAGTTCATACATATACTGAGTACGTCAAACACACTAACTAGTACCCACACCGTGTCATCACTGCACTGTTCAATTACCTAATACTCATATTCTTATTCATATATTTCGTAAAGCCCATTTTTCATGTCAAATGGTATAATTAAAATAAAATAAGTTAAATTGTATGCGAAGGTATTCTCCATAAATACCCAGTAAAATCACATAATTATGTCATGATGATAATATATATAATAAGAAACATCAATGTCAAATTAAATTTAAGTAATTTCAATTTAGAATAAATTAGTACAATGAAAATGTCATAACCAAGTTAAAATTATTTTGTTGTTCATTTCACTTGTATATAACTTCATCTTCTTTTTCCTTTTTTTTTCATTTAGACCCCTTGAATCTGAACTATCCTTTGACCATGATTGGAGCTCCTTATATACCCCAGGACGTTCCAGAAGCTTCAATTTCGATAGTCTTTTCGTTCGTCATATATTGTCATTTTTTTTTCGTCATATATTGTCTTCTTTTAGTTTTAGAATAACTATTCAATTTCGATAGTTTTTTGCTCGTCTTTTTAAATTTTTTTTTTTCTTATGTTCCGCGAGCTTTCTAGAATTTTGACATGATTTTTTATTTAAATAGTCGGGGAGCATTTCTTACTAGAAATGTCCAAAACTAGCTAACTAACTAGCTTATGCTGCATAGCGTATAATTATAGTTGATTGATACTTAATTCATCAAAATCAGATGATAATAAATTATCATCTTCATTGCTGCAGTGGAATATACGTCAAATCATGACATAATTTGCTAAGAAAGTCAACCCTTTCTATTGACCCTAGTAAGTCATAGGAGGAAATATTCAAAGTACGAAAGAATATAATCTTCTCCATTACAGAGAATAAAGACTCTTAAGAAGAAAATCTCCACATTAAGGTGCATTATTTTTATACCTCTCCTACGCGTAAGTTCATTTAAGTAAGCCACATGAAGTTGAGCCTTTACAGCCGTTAACGTGGTCTTAACACCTTTACTCCATTAGCATCCTATTAAAATAAAGGTGCGATACACTCCCTCCCGATACACGCAATTTTCCCCTTCAGTGTGTTTCCATCATCACATGGGAGAATTTGTTTAGGATAAACTTGTTAAGTATTTTGTATCAACTCATGGTGGTCCGAGCCGTCAAATGGAAACTAGGGCATAATTTAGCAAAATTTTACCCGATTATCTAGGAAGAGAGTAGTGTGGGTAGTTAGGCCCCCCCTGGTAGTTAGGGGGGGGGGGGGGGGGGGGTCGGGTGTAAATTGACTTGTTGAATCAATAAAATTGACGTAAGAATTATCAAAATCGGTCCACGCGTTTGGACCCACGCGATTGCGTGGGTCAGGAGTACTAATATTAGCTTTTATTAAATAGAATAACTTCAACACGTGTAGGTATTTTTTTTAAATTATATAAGGCCTACGCTGCTTGAAACAAGAAAATATTCATAATTATTTGTAGGTACACTGTCTAAAATTTAGTAAAATAATAATATAAGTTTAATTTAAGGTTTTCCGGAAGATTTGAAAACAGGTAATTTTATAGATTTTGATATGTATTGAACATTGATTTGATTTTAGGTGGCATTTTTGCAATATGGCGGCACAAACAAACAACAAAGACACGAGATCGCATTTATGTATTAAAATGAATATTTGGTGCGGTATTTTTACGAATATAAAAAAATTACTTTCTGTTGAATGACGTCACAGAACTACCTGCCTTTTTTATCTGTACCAATTTTTATTTTTTTAAAGTTGCATTATATACATATATTTACATAGTACAAAACCAATAAAAATATCACTGTCAATGTTAACTAACATTTTTTTAGTAGGTAATTATGATATTATTCTATTCAGACGAATTAGGGAAGTCGTCACGACTTTTCTTTAAAAAAATATTAAAAGAAGTAATTTAAAAAAAAAACGACTTCCGGGGTCGGTGTCTGTATAGGACTTAGTTGATGACAGTTTAGGTCTTGGCACCGACCCCAAAAATAGTTGGTTTACGTATCTACTTAGGTAGACTTCCAGTACTGATTTTCTTCAGGTTATTTCTCTCTTTTCAGTTGGAAGTCGGTTTATTTTTTTAAATTACTTTTATTTATTCATTTTTAATAGTATTTACTTTTTGAAGTTGGTTAATAAAGTATGCCAGACCTTTTCACATAGTATAAGTGATAAACTTACCGAATATCGTCCAAATCCGCCCAGTAGTTTGTATAACGTCGTTGATAAAAAAAGCCCATATCTTGAAAACTACTGAACCGATTTTGATAAAATTTACAGTGACTCTTGAAAGATATTTTATTCAATTAAAAATAATTTTTGAAATACGCCTTCTAGTTTCTGCGTAATGCGTGGACAAACATAAAACATACAAACATAGATACACTTATAAAATCTGGCACACATGTTTAGAAGCTGGTATAGACTAACATAAACAAAAATTGTGCAATTCTGACAATATTACTAACATACAGGTCGAATTGATAACCTCCTTTTTTTGAAGTCGGTTAATAATAACTACTGAACAGAATTCAAACATATTGAAATTGGTTCTTTTAAATGATCCAATCTACCAAATAAAATATTTAAAAATATCGAAAGAAGTCCAAACATATGCTACTGAGAGTTCCGCTTGTGAGTTCCGCTTGCTGGAACATTCCTGATACTCACGAGAGTTCTAGTGAAGAGGACACTTCAGCTGAACCGACGCAAGACGACCAGCTTCCCGCCCTAACCCTTTTGCAACCGATGACATCACGTGCGGCACGAGCGGCACGTCGCAGTGCTAGGCGCGTCACCGACCGAGAGTGACGTGTGTGCTGCTCCTTTGAAAAAGACCGCCGAATGCGATTGAAACTATAGTCGGATATTTCGGCTCAAAACAGACGTGAGTGACCCGTAGTTTTTATTTAAAAATATGCTATTCATTTTTGTCTTGTGCACCTATTGCAAAAATAAATAAATATGTCACAAAAAGCCATCTAGGTAAACGCAATCTCGATATTAGTTAGTTTAGTGGGTTATCCAAAGGTGACCAGAAATTATTAGATATGAGTGTGTTAGCCACCAATTCGACACACTTGCACCGTGCTCGAAAAGCTCATTTACACGGCGACAGCTGTCGCCTCTACTCACCCATCGGCGATACTTCCCAAGGCTTCAATAATAACACTTGATCCACCTTCAAGAACCACTATCAAGAAACAACATTATGTAGGTACTTTCAAAACTCAAAATTCAATAATAGCAATTTTGAAGGATCATATTTCTCAAACGGTCCTTTATACAGTGAGGTCGGTATCGCTTGTTTGTACGCGAACTCACTTTATTGAAAAAAAATTAATAAATATTTATTTATTTATTTTTGGAAAACAAAACAGCTATGAGCATATATAGTGTAAATTAATGGTACGGAATGAGCCTTACAGTTTTCGCCAGTAGACATATTAGTGAACATTTCACAAAACATCATAATCATAATCATAATTTATTGATAACAATTGTTACAAGTCATTAATTACATTCATAAAATAATAATTGTTTATCACAATTGTATAACACTAAAAAATAACAATTGCATTACAAATGAATCAGAATTCCGTATGTCAAATAACTTATACCTATAAATAACAATAATACTTATAACAACAAGAAAAATTAAAACATGTCTAAGTTGAAACAATCGACCACTAAATTTAATAATTAATTTTACATGAAATAAAGTCATCATAGCTATAGAACATCTGTTCAATAAGCCAGCGCCTGAGTCGCATTTTAAATATGGCCATAGTAGGCGCCGAGGTTATATTCATCCGAGGCAATATTCATCATCTAGTCCTAACCTATATATTATATTATATTATTTATAATATAATATATAAAACACATATTTGACATACTTAAACGTAGAAACACCCAGTCATAGATTAAACATACATAGTTATTACATATAGGTGGTCATGTATGGAAATCGAATCCATAACCTACTGGTTATCAAGCAGACATACTATCAATTGAGCTACAAGGCCAGTCGAGTTGATAAAATGATTGTTTTTTTTTATGAACATGGTAACAAAGATCATAATCATGAAAACTATGTATTATCTATTAGATTAAAAATGCTTACAATAATTTGTACTTTGATAACTGTGATAGACTTATAAATAAACATATAATTGTGATTTTTACGTCTGGACATTTATTTCTGTCAAAGTAACAGACATCGTAATAAAAAATATTCTGAATAAATTTTAACAGTACCTACTATTTTCATGAGAATGACGTATGGGTATTTGTCAATAGTATATTTATGTTAAGAATAGAACAGTTTTCTGCTATTGCATTGAAAGTAATTTTATACACGTTTACGTTGAGTAGATACAGTAGGTCAGACCATTTCCGACAAATACGCCAATTTCCCTCAAATCCCTTAACTGAGTTTTACAATATACACGGAAAGAGAAGCACTTGCGACTATTAATATTTTTCTTTTTCTTCCATTTCATCATTATCATCATCTTAGCCGTAAGAAGTCTGGACACACGCCTCCTCCATGGATTTGCAAAAAGACCGATTGGAAGCGGATTGCGTCCAGCGTCTTCCCACCACTTGTATGAGGTCATCTGTCCATCTCGTGGCTGGTCTTTCTATATACGCTGCGCTTGCCGGTGCGCGGTCTCCACTCTTAGGACTTTTAGGCCCCATTCTTCTCTTCTTCCATTTACCATAGTAGTAAACACTAAAGTCACCACTAGATCTTTTGCAATCGTTGTAAAAAAAGTCCTCGATTTGTGTTGAATGTAGTAATGCGTAAAATAGTTTGATATAATTTGGACAGAATAGCTTAAACAATATTTAAGCAGTTCAGAATATTGCTAAAATTAATATTATTTACCTATATTTAGTTATTCACGTAAATACTTAAATATTAAAGGTCAAATAAAGCGAGCGTTGCTCAATATTATTTTGTACATCTAGAATCAAAATTGAAATTTCTCATAAAACAAATTACATATTAATATTTAGGCTTATTTAGAAATATTTTGTAATATTTAGGCTATCTGAGTCGTGGAATCAAAGTTAATAAGCCAGGGAATATTGTGAGAATACAAAATACGTATAACTTTCCCGGCTCAATAGATCTGTGGAAAAGCCTGAGTTTGTCAAAGTATTTTTATTATTTTCGTAAGATAGTTCTAATTTTCGTTTGAATTGTTTGTTTTGCGCCTTGTTATAATTGTGGACAGGTTGTGCC
Source organism: Lycia hirtaria (assembly GCA_947563715.1). Lineage (NCBI taxonomy): Eukaryota > Metazoa > Arthropoda > Insecta > Lepidoptera > Geometridae > Lycia > Lycia hirtaria. Next base: position 29,950,425 of record OX387384.1, read on the forward strand.
TCGCGGATATACTAGCTAAATCAATCAAAATCAGACATGTAAATCAGTCTGCCCCACTGCTGGGCGCAGGCCTCCTCTCACACTTTATACCTTTATTTTAAAAATATGTTATTAAACATCTTTGATAAATACGTTATAATAGGATTCGTGTGCTCACCAGCTTATCAAATGACGCCACACTTATGTGTGTGTGTCTAACACGTGAGCTCGATCAAACATCTAGCCTAACAAACAAAATTCTTAAACCCAGCGCAAAAGATACACATTTTTAGCTTTAACAAAATTGACACATCAAGGTCATATAGGAAGGGTTTTCATAGCATCCAATCTATTTAGGTGAGGCTTGTAAATCAAGCAGGGATGACGTCAGCTGACTACCGGTTCCGGTTATTATGGCCCGGCCACCTCCGCATCTTCACGTCCTTCGATATTCGAGCGGAAGTCTCTTTACGGCGAAAATAGTTTGAAGAGGGTACGCAAGGTACCAGGCATCTTTTGAATAATAATTACCTAGTTGAAAATTTGAAGTTGAGCAAGTTTTGGGACTCCAATGTTGACGTATAGGGTGTTGATTATTTGATAAGCTACAAGCGCTCCGTGAATGTGTAAGTGTTTTACACATTTTAGCTTTCATGTGGTAGGAGAATCCAAATAGAAAATTTGCTTAATTTGAACATTATTTATACATGGGTAGTTTTTAAAAATTAAAGGTAGCCATACTTTTTGTAGTCCCATATACAAATTGTCTGGGTTCACTGGGTAGTATAACTGTCTTCTTTGTTGTAGGTTGTGGATCGATCCCCACACAAGACATAGGTTTGTGTGCTAAATATAGATGTTCTTCTGTATTATAATATTGATACATGGAAAAATAAAAGAAAATCCTTGTGAGTAGGCAGATAAAAAATCGAAGTATTATATCAACTATCTGGTTATCATAGTGCAAGCTTTGCTTATTTTGGGTTTATATGACACTAAGAAAAAAAATTTTGTCCACAAATATTTATTTTATAACTTAATGCATTGTGGGAAGAGTATAGTCTAAGTTGAAAACTTATTAATATGTTGTTTATATCACGAGCCAACCAACAACCCGCCTGTCTGCCAACCCGCACTTGGCCAGCGTGGTAGACTATTTAATATCTATTTCAAAAATTTAATTTTTGTAAATATGAAAATACAAATCAAAATGAAATTCAATAAAATAAACAATGATTACGAGAAAGCGGAAGACAAACACAGCGGGAAGACAAACACAGCGGGAAGACAAGAAGCACGCCAAACACCACCGCCCGCTCCTTCGTCACCAAGCTCGTTGTCGGGCGAAGAGTTTCATACCCCCCGTGAGGACTCTATGTCCAGTGATGACAGCAGACCGAGGCCCCCGCCGCCAAGAAGACCTGCGCAACGGGGACGTCCAACGCCGCCAGCACACCTGGGGCCTATAGCGGGGTCCAACTCGCTACCTGTGGCTCCTTTTGTTGGCGGAGTGCGGTGGAACCAAACAAACAACAAGACGGACAACAGGTCGCTGTCGCTTCCGCCGCTCCAGGAAGATCGGCGTTGCAGGCGACAGCTAATTCTTGAAGACAAGATTTCTGCCAAAAATTCTGTTCGCATTATTCCAGACAGTGTGCCTCGTAATTATCAACAAGATGCGGCTACTCAGAAACAAACTCAAAATTCTAATGATGACGGTGTTAATGTGTCAGAAAATTTGGTAAAGTGTAATCAGTGCTCCCAGGACCGTTTCTTCAAAGGTATTCGTGGTCTCAAAATTCACATAAGTAAATCACATCGTTCGGCTACAATTTTAAGTGAAAATCATAATCAAAACGAAAATATTCAAAACTTTGGAATATATCTAAGTAACCTAAAAACAAATTTACCAGTTTTAAAACGAATTCCTCGCGGTGCTCGTATAAGTGTCGCCAAATGCCTCGTTGAAGATATTAGAAATGTTGTTTTACACAACACTTCTCAAAATTGGGAGCACTTGTTAACTTTTCCATATAGAATTCTCCATGTTTCGAAAAATCGTTCTGACCAAACTTCTCTTACCAATAAAATAAAACGAAATTGTGAACAAAATTCTAAAATTGACCCTGATTTCTCCTTCACTATGCGTACTACATTTCGGTCACCATCTTCTTCTATCTGCTACCGATTGGTGGAAGATAAATTAAGTGAAGGGGATATCAAAGGTGCAGCTAGGCTTTTATTTTCCAGTGATACATTAGCACCAAATACACCAGAGACTTTGCTGGCACTCAAAGAAAAGCATCCACCAGCAGCAGCCGACCTAGTTCATCCTTTATCGGCTGGTTTTCCTGGGGAAGATGTTCTCACAGCATCTGTCCAAGACATAATTAATGCTATTTCTTCTTTTCCCAGTGGTTCAGCGGGGGGTCTCGACTCTCTTACTCCCCAGCACTTGAAAGATCTAACAAGTGCGGGTTGTGGTGAGATCGGTGACTCCTTACTTAAAGAGCTTACTTCTCTAGTGAATATAATGTTAGCCGGTAAAGTTACTGAACAAATAACAGAAATATTATATGGAGCAAATTTGTGCGCCTTGCTTAAAAAAGATGGTGGACTAAGGCCAATTGCTGTCGGCACAGTTTATCGTCGTCTCACAGCTAAGATTTGTGTCAACCACATAAAAGAACCGCTCCGTGAGGAATTTCAACCATTCCAGTTGGGTTTTGGTTCACGCGGTGGTTGTGAGGCGGCGGTACACGCTTTACGTACTTTTTTAGGGCATCAAGGAGGTGAAGTGGTGCTAAAGGTAGATATCAAAAATGCTTTTAATTCTGTTGATAGAAATTCTCTTCTGACTCAAGTTAAAGACAAAATTCCTTCTATATTTAATTTCATTTGGCAATGTTATGGCAAACCATCAAAATTAATGTACAAAAGTAACGTGTTATCTTCAGAAGTAGGGTGCCAGCAAGGTGATCCTCTTGGACCAGCTATTTTCAGCTTAGTAATTCACCCAATCATTAAAAAATTAGAATCAAAATTTAATGTATGGTACCTAGATGATGGGACTCTGGGAGGCGATGTTAATACTGTTCTAAAAGACCTACAATTTTTAATTTCTGAATTTAGTTCAATAGGCCTGACCTTAAACTTTTCAAAATGTGAAGTTTTTATTCCAAATTTTTCTTCGATTCCAAAACATGAGACAATTGGCCTTTTCGAAAAAATAGCTCCAAACATTAAAGTATTAGGAAACAGTTCTCTTCGTCTTTTAGGGTCACCGGTTCTAGATGAATCAATTCAAGATTTTGTTGATGACAAAATTCAAAATTTTCAATCAGTTTCGGACCGCCTCCAAAAAATTAACACTCATATGGCCTATTATATTATTAGATATTGCCTTTTTGTTCCAAAATTTATGTATTCTCTTAGATGTTGTCAGCTTTGGAATCATTCTTCAGCTTTACGACAGCTTGATAACATCCTAAAGGATACACTCACCACAATTTTAAATATATCTTTTGGAGATTGCTCTTGGAACCAGGCTACGTTACCTGTGCGGTTTGGAGGTATCGGTATTCGTAAAATTTCTAGTGTTTCATTGCCAGCTTTTATATCATCAGCCTTCAGTACTGAAAAATTAGTGAGTGCTATTCTATCGCCTTCTATTCAGAATTTCAAAATTAGTTATCTCGCTGAGGCTGTAGAACGCTGGAAAATAGCTTGTTCAGCCCAATCCTTGCCCAAAATACCCGCTTCTCAGAGGCAGTGGGACGGGCCGCTCTGTGAACTGGAATATCAAAAGCAATTAAATTCATCAAGTTCTATCACAGAGCGTGCTCGTCTTCTTGCTGTTGCTCGATGGGAATCGGGGCTTTGGCTGCAAGCGTTACCATCTAAAAACATTGGCAATCTTTTGGACAGCAATACTTTCCGTGTAGCCGTATCCCTCCGTTTAGGCGCCCCTTGCCAAGTACCACACCGCTGCTCATGTGGTGACATGGCGGATCGGCTGGGCCACCATGCCCTATCGTGCAGTAAGAGCGCTGGGCGCATACCGCGGCACGCCAGTTTGAATGATGTCATCCGTCGGGCCTTTGTCAGTGCCGGCGTCCCTTCAGTCTTAGAGCCCAACGGTCTTATGCGAGACGACGGCAAGAGGCCCGATGGAATGACACTTATCCCTTGGAAGATGGGTCAGCCGATAGTCTGGGATGCTACTTGTGTTGACACACTGGCGCCGTCCCATCTTTCAGAGACTAGCAAACAAGCTGGTGCTGCCGCAACAAAAGCAGAAAACCTCAAACGGCGCAAATATGCATATTTAGACCGGATGTACATGTTTGTGCCGTTTGGGGTCGAAACATTAGGTTCATGGGGTCCAGCCGCTCAGAGCTTATACAAGGAAATAGCCAAACGCTTGGTAGAGGTGACAAGTGACCAGAATGCTGGCTCCTACTTTGCTCAAAAAGTAAGCATTGCCATCCAACGTGGCAATGCTGCCAGTATTCTTGCCACTTTTCCCACTACCAGTGGACTTTTTGAGTAAGTTTTTATTTTATTTGTTTTCTGTAATATATTTAAAAATTGTTTTTTTTTAATAGTCTTAATGTGTAGATAGTTTGTAGTTGGTAATATCAAAACTAATTCTTACTTATAATATTATGAAATACTGTCAATTATGTGCTTGATAAGACCCAAATTTTTGTAATGATTGCTAACACTGAACAATTTTTATTTTTTATATGTTAATACTATTATGACATGTAATTTTTTATATAAAATTATCAATAAATATATCATATCATATGGCTTTACCCTTTTCAAAATGAGAAGATGGTCCGCGCCCAGCAGTGGAACATTTTGTACAAACAGGGCTGATAAAAAAAAACTCGAGCAGGTTCCCGACTATACTCCGACCCGCAAGCAACACTTCACCCACCTCAACAATGTTAGGGAAGATGGCGACCCACCATAAAATACCGTTGTATGGCGGGTTTCTGAAATAAACGCGAATGTTTTGATTACCAGTGGCGTAGCGTGGACTAATATAGATATGGGCGAAGTCGCATGAGCGAGGTCCCTTTTCTTTCGTTCCCAAGATCTACCCAATAAATCTATCTTACGAAACATACTTTGACACGACATACCTACTCATGATACATGATATTAAAAAAATATAAATGCGCGGTGGCAGAATATTGAAAAGCATAAAGATTTGAAAAAAAAGGTATTATTTTCAAATCAGACCTTTTTATTTATTTAAAGCGGGAGGCCCCTGTAAGTGCGAGGCCGTGGGCGCGGGCCCACTTTGCCCACGCCTAGCTACGCCACTGTTGATTACATACACACAACCTTTACTTATTTCTTTCTAAACGCTGATTAGACATATTCTCTATAAAGACGATAACTAGTAGTATAGTCGGTAGAAATACCACTACTAAAACACATTTATACCGCCGAGTACACATTGTACCGCCGAGTACACATTGTACCGCCGAGTACACATTTATACCGCCGAGTACACATTGTACCGCCGAGTAATTACATTCGACTGCAAGTATTTTAGTAGATATTTTCCTCTATTATGTTTCAAGTAGATTATTTAAATTAACTGTTCACATCAAATATCTCACCCAGAAGAGAAAAGTTGATTTATGATGGTTTCTAAGGTTTATCGAGTTATATTTTACATAGTTTTAACACTTTGCAGCGTCCGTAGTCACAGGTGAGACTAGATAACAGTTGTATTTTTGTTCTGAAAATATTAATTACTACGCCTATTATTTTAACGCAAAACATTCCCTATGCACGCAGAAGTTGCTCAAACAAACAAACACACAAAGTGTTACAAAAAGATCACAGAGTATCATAGCGAAAATGCGATATTTTATTGAAATTACTTTCAGGCACGAACGGCTTAAATAAATAACATATTCGTTTATTTCCTGATTAAAATCGTGTGATATCAAACACCTAGATATAATAAAAATAAAAAAGAAACGGAAAACGACATGAGGACATCTCATCTTCCGCTACAACTCAACTAACCGCTTAAGCTTCCGGTCTATACATATATACAACGTAACTATTTAACGAGAAAAGAACGTTTTCCCGAAAGGCTTCCAAATGACTTTAATTTTCGCTTCATTTAAAAGTATCTGCGGAGAAATAGCAGAATCAGTTGTAATAAGCGAACGATTTATTCGCCACCGCGGGCGTTCTCATTGATAAATATGACCAATAAAGGAAAACAAAATATCCACAAGAGAAATTATTGTGGTTGCCGTAATTTACCTCCTTCCTAGATTTCTTTGGACGAAAGTTTAATTAATATTTTAAAAGCAGCTTAGCTCAGTGTCAGTCACATGTTTTCGCGGCCCAGAAGATACAACCAGCTTATAACATACTGTTTTTTTTGTTGTTAGGACTGGGTAGTATTTTTAGTATAAATGACAGAGCGTATTGGTGGTATACCAATTTATAAATTGGCGTGCTACCAATAATCTGTCAAATTATACACGTATATATGTACCTATATATGTAGTAGTATACATACCACGAAACGTCGTATAATTTATAATTTGACAGAACCGAGATCTAATTAGGACGTACATTTTAAATGGTTATAGCAAAATGTCATAGACATTGACTTGTGGAGTTGCACATACTTATCTTTATTTTAGTTCAATAGATCTTCGCATATTCTATAGTATTTACAGCTATCACGCCTTTTTACCCAATTACAGCGAAACCAAAAAAGGAAGGTTATGTGCAAAGACTTACAAGACTCCTAATGCGATACAAAATATTGTTCCAAAAACTTAACACCAAATCAGGTGTTTGCTAATGACAGGTCACAAACGTCATTTAATCTTAAACGTCATCTCATCGCAATCACTCCTCAATTCTTACGGTGTCAAGATGGTGAACTGTGTTAAACAATCTTGTAAAAATTACAAACTTCTTAAAAAAACTATGGAAAACATTATCACCTTCCATCTCTAAGTAGCAAAAATATATTTTTAACAGTATAAAAATGCGAAATGAAACAAATTTTTACGTATTTGTAGCGTATGTTCGTATCTCACCTATGACCACGGATGCTCCAGTGTTTGAAAAATCGGGTCTTAAATTATGTGAAATATACGCGATGAAATTGTTGAAATTTATTTCATTTCAATAAATAACATTCGCGAATATTAGTATAAAAAGCATTTAAGCATTTCATTTCATTAATTGATTTTATTACTTATACAAATTACTGCAAAGAATTAGAGATGGGTCGATGTAATATAAGTTATCGATAACAATTATTATTTTTACGGACTTCAAAAACGAGATTATCAGTTAGCTTATATTTTTCTTATATGTTACCCGCATGATTTCGTCATTTAAATTGATTTAAAATTCCTTTCAAATCTCAAAATCGGTCAGTAGTTTGGTTTTTAAAACAAAATTGCGAATTTTGAAGTCGGTTATTCTAGTTTTGTAAACTATAATAATTATGATATGTGAATCATCATCATCATCTCAGTCATAAGAAGTCCACTGCTGGACATAGGCCTCCCCCATGGATTTCTATAAAAGCCGATTGGAAGCGGCTTGCATCCAGCATCTTCCTGCCACTTGTTCATCTGTCCATTTCGTGGCTGGTCTTCCTACGCTACGCTTGCTGGGGCGTGGTTTCCACTCGAGAACTTTTCAGCCCCATTGGCCATCAGTTCTACGTTCACTGCCACTAACACAGCACCATGCTAACTATTCTGTTTAGATTTTCTAGTTGATGCTGTACAAGCAGAACATTGGGCAGATATAGTAAGGCGAAGTCAAAATGATCCTTGGTGGAAACCGAATTCTCGCTTAACAATTTGTTCAGTGAATTTCCACAATAAATGTAAATACATAACAAAAACAGGGCGCCAGCGTTTACAACATTGAGTAATACCTTCAAAGGTTACTTTGAATTATAAAATCATGACATTAATAACATTTATTCAAATTTAAATTTATAGTCCCATAGAGAAGTTGGAATCACAGAATATTCAAAATAATTTTCATTGAAAGTATTTAATATGGTCTACTATTATGGTTAATAATGAATTTTTAGGTCTTAGTTGAGAAATGTTGGACACAACTTTTTAACTTTAGCGAGCTATATCTCGCATATATCACATCTGAGACACGATAGGGCGGGGGTTAAAAAAATGATCCAGTCTTTATTGTATATATAAAAAACCCAATCTCTATTTTTAATTTTTTTTTAAATTTTACTACGGCATTTTGTAGCGGCTCACAAAACACAATTATGTATAAAAATTTGTTTTTATAGGTTAATAGTCTCCGATTAAAATGACTGTGACATACGGACAGACAGACAGACGGACATGACGGAATTATAAGGGTTCTCCGTAGTTACTACGGAACCCTAATAAAAGATGTTTCTTGAAACATTACAAAAAAAATTCAAAAGAAAAAATTGGTACCTATAATTACTTATCGATATCGATACTTTAATACCTCTTGGTCTATCTCTGGCATTAATGTCATTAGGTTTTTTTTTATTTATTTCAGTATTGCCAGTATATGTTTTCTCAATTTCCCTGTATCATTTGTATTTACCTTTACTATATTGTTTGTAAATAGGTGTGAAAATTTATTTATTCAGTAGAATTTAATCAAATTAATTTGGTCCATTACCGGTGCTACGAATTAACCATTGACATACTTATCTAAGTAATAAGATAAATCCATTAGATTTCGAGAGGCAGTAATGTGTTAATGAATACGGAGAACAAAAAATAGTGCTACGTTAACACTACGGTACACGCGCCCCTTTTTTTTACTCGAGTACACGCGTGGCCTACTATATTAGGCCATTTTAAAATGTCAATAAATTGTATATTTATAATTATTTCATTTAAAAAATAAATTGAATGGAAAATTTATTTATTTTACTTAGTATTTACATTATTACAATTTAGATATATTGTTTAAAATAGTGAACAATTAGCAATTTACTAAATATTTAAGAAAAAGTAACAAAAATTGCACTTCTGAGATCAACGTAATTTTTTTATAATTAACACTAAACTTAATTACTATTTTCTTTATTTTCGTAGCATTCAGGACATACTCGTGCTTGGTGATCGGGACAAATCCATTTGTAGCAAGTCTCGCACCACTTTTTTGTCGACCGATTTCGGGCTCTCGAGCAGAGTGCACATCGACCAACTCGTCATGTCTTTGGTGTCAAATCGTGTTGAGACTCTTGGGATTCTTGAGTTGTGCTGCCAAAAAGTGCTCCAATCCTGAATTTAAGTTGTCGGGGAAGTGTTTAAAAGTGGTTTTATCAAATTGAAGGACAATTCGTGCAAAAAGTTACGCCTGATAATTTTTTCGGGTGAGGCATTCACTTGGTTGATTACCAGAGCGTTGATTCCAACAATGTTCAAATCAAAAAATGTTGTTAGTGGCCATCGACGGCTGTTACGCAGAACACTATACTGCTTGCACATTTTGTCTAGGATGCCTACACCACATTTAGTACGATTATAAAAAGTAATAATCTCAGATTTGCGTTCTTCGTTTGTATCAGGATCGATAGCTGCATCATAATGCATTGTAGACAGTAAGTTGACTGCCTTATTTATTTTAGGAACGTAAGACACAAGGCTAACGTCTTTTTGAAACCCAAAAAGAGAACTTTAGCTCATGTAGCCACCTGTCCACTTGTGCATCATTCATGATGTAATCAGTTATAAATCTGTAAAAAATACAAAAATAATATACGTTTTACAATTTTAAAATAACACTAATTTAATAAATATACAAATATACATCCATATTATAACTGGAAAACATTATTTTAGCGTTTTAAATCGATAATACACGAAAAGCTACTTACCTGATTTTGATACACCAATGCACGCGCGGACTACTTTAGTAGGCCCGCGCTTTTGGCGCCAAATATCTCGCACATGCGTTCGTGCAGGGATCGCGCGGGGTATTGAGGTTGCGACAAATATACTAGACGAGGCTTACCTGGAATCGTTAGTTTCTAGCGCGCAAAACTAAAAAGTTACAGCAAAAAAAGTAACCCTGGTCTACTATAGTAGGCCACGCGTGTACTCTAGTGTTAACCACAATGTAGGAACTCTGCTATAGTAAAATAAACATTTGCTGTTTTATCCTATTTTCAAAAATGAAGTTCCGAATGAAGTAGTTGGGCGTGGACCGTTGCACTCCAACAAAAAAAACGTAATATAATTATGTTTACCTGACTGTCAACTGATGCGAAAGCAAAAAGAACCTTCGTGATCTTAACCTACATTATGTACACATTTATCACGCACACACACACACACACACACACCCACGTATATTTCGCCGTAGCATAAAAATATAGTATTTCCAGTCACAATTACTTTGACTCTTATTCTTCTCAACAGATCGTGCAACTCAAAGTCCGTGTTAAAGTTTACTAAAATAAAATATGACATATCAAAAGTCAAATTGAAATGAAATGAAGTTTATTGGAAAAAATAACTGCGAATGACTTCTACTGAGCTACTGAGTTATTTTTTTATGAATGAGGTATTAGTCGATTCATTGCCGTTGTGACATCAGTTATATGACGTCACAATTTGTAAATTGCATGTATAAACTTATTTAATAAATACTATCATCGTGAACTGTATTTTTATATACAAATAAAAATACATTAAATTCTTTTATAAGGTGGTGAAATTGGCGCCGCTGCCTGTTGATATAAAATATATATAACATTACTTAAATTACTGATTTCATTTTTGATTTCAGATTTTCTTTCAGAGTCATAAGAACACTATTACAATGTATTAACAGTAGCTGTTATTTTATATGTGATATTTTGGCCGTGATAAACGTGTAACCGACAAAATTTTCACGTTTATACCTAAATTTCGGTCAAAATAACAAATATAATAATTTTATAGTTTAAAAAACTGAAACAACAGACTTCAAAGTTACTATTATTTCAGTTATATGATTGTATGAATCTCCCATGGACCATTCTGACTTTAATCATGATTACCCGATCAAATCGGGAGATATCCTTTTCAAAGGCAACTTTGTAGATAAATTTGGCAAATGGACGTGTATCTACGGTTAAAAATAAATTTATAAAAAAATTAAGTGTCAAATTGAAAAAATAAAATTGGCCCGAATTTAAAAGGCGGTTTGTATGGAGATTATCCTTCTGGGTCCTATGTAATAGGGCGAATTCTGTGGTTATGTGTTTGACCTGTATGCAAGTATGCATGATTGTCCCTATATAATATGTTCCTTGTCATAACTGCATGTTACTGGGCAAATAAATTATAAAAAAATCAAAATAGAAAAATTTATGTTATTTGAACTTTTTCAATCCTCAGTCGAGTTTTTTTTTTTTTTCACCTTTAGCTTATTCCTTTTGGAGTAGACAGAGACTATATTTTTCTACTAGCAATGATAATGACACGTGTAATTCGCTTCTTAAAATATTTTAATGTTATTATTTTAAAATAGATTTGGTTATATTTTAAAAGCCATCGCCCCTATATTTTACTGGTCATAAAGTTAAGTGAATGCTCCTCAGGGCTAGTGTCTGAGCTCTGATAACGTTGCTTGAAAACCCTTGACATGGTTAGTTGTTAATATGAACTAAGCAAAATCTTTTATTAATGTGCCATCCGCTGTTACCCATCTAATAATCTTGACGCTGTCGTTCAATATTAATAACTACCTACTATTAATATATTCTGTGCTTTCTGATAACCGACCTTACCGAAAAACGTTACTTAACAAATCCGTCTCAAATTTTCTTTTTTATTCCCGCAACTGTCACTTATCAGTGCAAAAATGTTGTATGTAATATATAAATTATATACACAATTTTTGTAATGTATAGTATTAGGTTTGCGCTTGACCGCTAACTCGCCTTACGTTCAACATTAGGTCATATTAATTTAACATAATATAATGTTGACCATTATGGTGTATCCATACAGGGCCGCCGACTATTTTTGCGGGATTCGAAGTACACACAGCCTCGATATGGTTCACCAGTATTGCCGAGGCAACTAGTAGGGTCGGCGGCCGAACCTGGAGGAAAGTCTGGATACACTACATCATATTTGCCCATAATAATCTAATTCCAACCAGAACTTTGAAATTTAACAGATTTGTAGTAAGTAATTACAATAGTTTACTAGACTCGTTACTTTGATATTTAGTATAGCTACGTTCAATTTCGTTGTGCCCATCAATATCTCTAAAAACATGTCTATTTAAGTCTTTAAGATAAGTTAAAAGTCTTATTTATTTATTTTTTCGTTACACCAACAAAGCTACCTACCACTAAGACAATTGAATAAATAGATTAGATGCAAGAGTGAGACTCACATAGTGACACTCAATTATAGGTATAAACGACATGCAAAAATGTATACTACACAATTACTTAATGCAAAGCTTAGTTATACAAACAGATAATCTGGAAACCCCATCTAAAACCGGGCTCTACCAGTGACTGCATTCACAGAAATACTAGTATTTCAGTAGTTAGAAATAAGAGTTGTGTGCACACCTTGAGCATTCATGCTCACCATCGAAGGCTCCTTCTTGCGGCGGCGTTGTGTGGTGGGTTGCCCTCTTCCCTAACATATGGTTGAGGAGGGCGATGGCTGGTACATGCGTCATACTCGTGATCGGGTGCTGCTTGCGGGTCGCTGGTTTGCTCGTGGTATGCACGCAACATAGTAATAAGTACTTAAATTAAAATAAAATTATTTTCCCGTAACGATAATTAGTATACAATAGTTTATAATTATGACAAAGGTCACGGACCCTGGTGTCTGTGGAGATAAAAGTAAAAAAAAAAAAAAAAGAAGCTTAGTTATAAATTAATAGAATTCACACTAAAAACATTTAATCGAATCGAATTGTAAACAGAAAACTGCCTTTGTAGAACTCGTTTGAAGAATACTCGTACAAATAATTTTGATAAAAGTTAGTAATTTGAATTCAGAGTTCTAATTTTTTAAACATCGAATTTGCTATACATATAGTTTAACACCAAGTCTTCACAAAATAATAATAAAATGTATCATCATCTCAGTGTAGGTCTCCTTCATGAATTTCCAAAAAGACAAAAACACTTATTTCATTGTAACAAAATAACACTGAAATTAGCAATGTAATCCGTGGTTTACGTTCGTTTATGAATCTATATACTTCTGATTCGATTACACAGAGCGACTCCGAACATAGCCATCCATAGTAATTTATTGCGTGACTTTGTGCTTCCGCATTTAAGACCCATAGTGAGAATAAGAAGATTTATAAACAATATTCCAAAAATTTTGGGTTAGGAAAAAAATCATTTGTAGTAAACACGTCTTAAAACAAAATACCCAACTACACAAAGGCGATTTTTGCCGTTTAACTTAAGGTTTTTGTGAGATAGTATGCGTAAAATGCTGTAAATGGTTACAACTGCGCATGCTTCACAATAATTCCTGTTAAATCACTTATTTATTACAAAAAAGTTCGTTGAAGGACACGAAAAAGCGTTTTTTTTTACTTTTAATTACGAGAGACATATTTGACCGAGCGAGCGAAGCGTCTCTGCGTCAAATCGCCAAAGTTTCTTTCATCATCATATTTAATGAATATAATCATCATATAGAAACATACATACATACCCTTATAATATACACATATATACATACAGTCGAAAAACATAACCGTCTTTCTTACGCAGTCGGGTAAACAGAAAGAAAAAAGAGATTAGGATTAGAGAAAGATAAAATACATTGTAAACTTAAAATATATTTTATGCTACTTACAGTCTAATGATTCGAAATTAAGGTAGCTAAACTTTGCACAAATAGCCCAAAAAATATTCTAAAACGATTTCCAAAATTAGGAAGTTGAACTAAGAAGGCGTCAAATCTATTTGAAGCACCCGTGTCGACGGAAAAATTTCCTAATTTAGAAATTGGTCGGTAAAACTTTCTTCGCTCTTTGTGATATTATAAACAAAAAGTATGAGTAAGAAAAGCTAATCACGGCTATTTATATCTTTAAACTTTATCGGTTTATACGTATATTGTTTCTTGAAGAGAAACCATACAAAAAGAGAAAGGTGACCGTAAACATTATTCGTTTATGAAGACACTTTTTTGTTTGATTGGAATTATATTGACTTGTATTTTTGACCACGATTTTTTGATTTTCAAAGTAACTTCTATGTTCACCAGCATCATCATCATTATTTCTGCTAGAAGATGTCTACTGCTACACATAGGTCTCCCAATGGATGTCCAAAAAGACCAGTTGAAAACAACTTGCATCTAGCGTCTTCCTGCCACTTGTATGAGGTGAACTGTATCTATCTAGTTTTCCTACGTTGCGCTTGCCAGTGCGTGATCTCCACTCAAACACTTTTCGGCTCCATTGGTCATCACTTCTATGTGGTATGTGCTCTGTCTACTACAACTTGTCGGTAACTTTCGTATATCTACGAATCTCTTAATTTCTAATTGGATTTCGTAGAGGGACTAACTTCGATATCGAAAACTTCTCCGTTCTTCCGTGTTAAAACAAAGTGATCCTATAAGGGTTCCGTTTTTTTCTATTGAGGTACGGAACCCTAAAAACAGTATTCTCGTTTTATATCGACAAGTACGCGGTAAAAATAACCGTTTATTTGACGCTTTCTTGTCTTTTAAAAAACTAAAAACTTTTTGTTAAAAGTTTTTTTGCAAAAATTGTGTTCAGTTCTTAGGAAGTGTGAATTCAAAACACTCACCTATATAAAAACAGATGATTTCTTGCAAAAGTTACTATGTGTTAGAGCTTAACTAGTTTACTATTATAGTTATATTATACAATTTTCATTAAAATATTAAACATGTGAGCAAATATAAAAGTTTGTATACCATTTGAAACACTATAACCTCGTAATACAGCAATATCTACAGGGTGCTCCAGACACTCGTATAAGTTAGGCACCAGAGACATAGTTATCGTACAAGGTTAGGATCCAGAGATTCCTCAAGATAAGCACGTGAGTGCTTATTTGGCAGTTGTGTGTTAAATTTTATTATACGCAGGCATTCATGAACAATGTTCTCTAGCTTCAGGGGCACCGGAGGGAGATAGGGGTGAGAGGTGCAGATCGACCTCGACCCAAGTTCCGACTCGTAAATATTCAGGGTCCAACTACCGACGCTGCGCGATACATCAAAGTCGTGTCGAGTTTCATGCACAACCTACCTACATACTTTCTTGTGTGACATACACTCGCCGGAAATTCTGTCGGCGGTTAGCACACAGGATATACACAACCGTAGAACAAATATGACACGGAAATTAAATAACGGCTCGCCCATTAACCTACCAGAACAGGAAAATAAATAATGTAACGAGATGGCTGATCTCTATTTATTTGGAAAAACAAAGAAAACTCCGAGATGTTTCGTTATTTTTTGTGTGATGCTATAATTTGATAAATATCAGTTTCATTCATTGAAAAATATCTGTAAGTTTATTAAAAGGCAATGCGAAATTTTTTGATTCTTCTATAGTTTTCGAAAAGGAAAACTGAATAAACAATAAAGTAAACCGAAGTGACGTTGTGATAAGTACTATCAGCAGGTAGTCGAACTACATATTCAAACATTTGAAACTTTAAAAAATAAAACCGTACAAGTGCGAGTCAGACTCGCTCACCGAGGGTTCCGTACAAACTAGTAGATAAAAGGGGGAAATCCTATATTTTTGTATATTTTCCTTCATAAACCGAAAAATATACATCGTAAAAATATTTAAAAACCTGTTTTATCTTATGCTACTGAAGTTCTTTCATATAATACCCCACATGATACGGTTAATTCACTTTAAAATTTGGACCTTCATTCCTTGCATAAAGACACTATTTTTTTGTGATTAAATTAAAATGTCCAGTTTACGGTTTTTTTCCTATATGTGAACTCTAACACAATGCTTCTTGCCAAATTTCATTGTTCTATGTCAACAGTACCCCATAGGTTTTGATTCCCTTGTAAGTGTCGAAATGTGCGTTTTTTACGATATATTCGGCAACTTTTTTTTTACGAAAACTTAGAAACATTATTTTTCTTTCTGTAGCAAGATACTATGGATCTGCGTATATAGTTTTAATTTCAACTCGATACCTTCACGCGTTCCCGAGATAAAGGTCTTGACACCCGACGGACGGACAGACGGACAACAAAGTGATCTTATAAGGGTTCCGTTTTTTCCTATTGAGGTACGGAACCTTAAAAACTAAATAAAAGTCAAAGATTTTCTCACAAAAGTACGTCTAAATTAATACCCCCTTTTTAATAAAAATAAAATCATTGATATTGTTTAACAAACGATCAATATGTCAGGAAATATATTTATAAAGTATAGTAATTATGCTTAACAAGGTTTATTTATAGTAAGTAAGACCAAGTAAGAGTAAGTAAGTAGCTTTTATAGTAAGATCAGGCGTTGCACTAAAGTCCGCGATATTGCGACAGCAATAACGAAAATCAAATGAAGTTGAGCAGGACATGTTGCCAGTTTGAGTGATGGCAGGTGGACTAAAACGTTGGCGGATTAGTGGTCATATTCTAGTAACCGAAGCGTCGGGCGCCCACCAGCTCGTTGGGTCGACGATATTGCAAAGAGCAATCTTTACAATATCGTCGACCAATCAAGGTCAAACCTGGACATGATTGGCACAGGACCGAGATGAGTGGAGTACAAGTAGAGACACCTATGCTCAGCAGTGGGCGATAACAGACTGAAAATGATGATGAAGATGATGATGATAAGCCTTACTCTTACTCTTAAGCTTAACTCTGTCTGTTGGCTATATCTGTTTGTTACTTTTTCACAATTAAAATTGGGTACAGATATATTTAAAGACCGACATAGATTAACATCATCACCACTTTTCATCACTGTGTCAGGTAAAACCGCGGGTTGCAGATAGTATTAATAGTATATTATTATTTTCTAAAAAAAGTTTGCTGAGTTTGCGAGAAACATTAGGTTTCGAAAACTCGTAATATTTCCTCTTAACCCATCAAAAATTTACACTTGAGCTGACCGAATGAGCATCGCATCGATCCCGGGGTGATAACTTTCGGTGGATTCAATCAAATCAGTTAAATGTAGCTGTAAATTGGGCAGTTCCACTTGAGTGATATTGAGTAATGGTGGTCGCGCCGATATTGATGGCCGAGCGGGGCGTGCGCCCTATCTCGCGCTGACGTGTTAATTTGTCAAAACCTGACGTCATAAAGAAAAAGTTAACCCACACATATGTCCGCGGCTGAACACCACTCGTGGGACCGTTTATTGATTTAGCTCCTTCAGTCTTAGACGAGATGACGATATGTGATGGACATGTCTCATGGGTCATTGGACTCATCTTTATGAACAACTTTCCATAATTTGATAGTGACATTTTTCTTATTTACATTTTGGCACTAAGAATAAGATTATAATTACTTATATATCTATAATTAAATTATAGCTGGTTCATTTCGGCGAATGTGCGGTAGGTATATTATTCCTATATCCACCATATTCTATTTTCCACATTCCATTACAGGACAAGCTAGAAGTCTGCACACTACTAGCTATTTCTCTTTAACGGTTTTGGTCGGAATTCTGGATGAGTATTGCTCAGAGGTCGAACTCCGGCCTTTCCTGTTTTCTGAGAATCATGCTCTTAATTTCTTTAAAGCTAAGAGTATTTTTTGAAAGTTAAGTACGTGCTCCATCTTCGACAACGCTATTGATTATCATAAAGGTGAGCAGGTAATCAAACGTAGATATGTAGTTTGTCATCCAGTGTCACACCCAGTACCTTCCTACAACCTTACTAGGACGGTTCCCTAGCACAGGACCGATATCGTTTAAAGGCCACTCGTACTGGCCAAACGAGAATTTGTGTCCTCTTAAGCAGAGTAAAAGCTGAAGATAACAGGTCACGCGCGCACGTCTGTCGTAACCCCTAGCCTCTTACATTTTATTACCTCCCATTACCTGGGATTAAGTCGGCATGCATCGCACAGATTCTGTTTCATGTCGCCAACGCCGACACTAATGTCACCCACCGCTTATATCTCAGCTCGGGAGGCAATTTTAAAATAATGAACTTTCTCGCGCACCTACGACCTTGTTACACCATCCTGAAATCTAGCGGAATCCATTTCATCTAATGACGTACTCCGACAACTCAGAGTCATATCTGAAAAGCTTATAGCGGCAAAGTTAATGAAACTTTTAATTGGCAACACAAACGTTTACCACAAAACGGTTTCAACCTCAGATATCGGGCGCTAATTGAGCTTTGAGTTCAGTATAGCTCGCTTACTGGAAGTAAACGCAAGTTGCTTGAACTTACGATGTGAGCGATGATTTAATATCAAGCACTGCAATATAATTTTCGAGTCTACGCTAATGAACGTGTATTTTGTTTCATCTGCCGTCATAACGTAAAACGCGCGGCGTAAAATCAGCATTTCATTTGGCCGAGTACGCTAGCCGAGTCGCCGGCTCCGGCTCGAAATTTGTGTCAATTAATATTTTTAATCTGCGCTAATGCCTAAATAGTAAAAAGAAAATGTATTTTACAAAATGTAAATCTTAAATTCGACACGGAAACACAGCAGAGAATATGTTGTTTGGGTGCCTTTGGATCTGTGGAAACGTGTAATAACATTGGAGTGAGCGGTTCGATTTGAGTAGTGTTCGCTGAGGAGTTACAGTGGAATGTTTTATTTATTTTATTAGGTGTAAACAAGGAGCGAGCAGGTTTTGTCAAAGAGTCGCGTCTCAGGATAAATCGCATAGATACGTGTTTTGGAGAGCTGTTCGATGTATCACAAGCACGTATCCAATAGAGCTGGCGCAGACATGTTGCGTGAGGCTATTTTCCCCCCTTCATGCCCTCATAAATCCTCTCCTTATAAATTAGATTAAATAAAAAGCTCGACCGCTCACAACCGAGTCCTCACTCTACCTAGAACTTTCGAGATGATGGAAAACCGGTCTTCTGGGAATAAACTTCGCGAAACGAAATAAAGCTTTTTAAAAAGATGTCATACACAACCGTCTGTAACCATTTAAAAGTAAAATGTGTCGCATTTACATGTATATTTTTATGCATTTACCTACAAAGAAACCATCTATTACCATTTTGTTTCCGTGTAATTTTTACATTTAAAACTCCCGAAATATTCAGAATTTCAGTCAAATATACGAAATGAGGTTTGAGAGCGCAATAAAAATGTAAAAGTCCGAAATTAGACGTATATTGTCAAGTTACTATGAGAAATGTTTGTGAAATAAGTACGCGAGATCTTCCATTTATATGGGGACATTAGAATTTCAACTTTATGAATGTGTTTTTTTACAAGTTGGAGATATTACGAGGAGGATTCAGCAATTGCTTGTATTGAATTTGATTTTCTTTAGAAAATAAATTATGTATTTATATACCGAGTATAGTGAGTACTAAACCTTGGTTTAGTACTATACTCGGTCAACTACACCTCGCTCGTATGACGTTGTCATCCAAGATGGAGCACGCTTACCTAGAAACCTAGAATATAACAATTCAACGGTATCTAAAAGGTAATCGTTATAGCTAAGATCCCGCTATAGGACGACCTTCACCGAGCTGGTTAATGGATGAAAAGTATTTTATATTCAATTAAATATGTCAATAAATATATTGCAAATGGGTTCTCTAAAAAAATTCAGTCCAGAATATGATTAATTAATAAAAAACATTTCACTGGTTTGGTTAATAGACAAATTCAATATATTTATGTGTAAATAATATTTATTTTAATTTAACTTTAATTCATTAACCAGACTGGTGCAAGTCAATAGTATTGATTTACCTGTTTATACCTGCCTACCCAAGAGTTGTGACAGAAAAAAAATAGTCAACCTAACGTTTGCATATTCTATGGGCTTCATACTGTCGATTGGTATGGAATTTGTCTATTAACAAAAACCAGTGAAAAGTTAAAAAAATAATATAATTAATCATTCTGGACTGTCATTTTTTAGACAACCCATTTGCAATATATTTATTGACATATTTAATTGAATATAAAATACTTTTCATCCATTAACCAGCTCGATGAAGGTCGTCCTATAGCGGGATCTTAGACCATTAAGTAAGCGCTGGGTACCAGATCATATCTAATTAGTAAGTTTAACGGTACACTATATCATTAGACTTGTACTACTTATATACAAAAAAGTTTGTATTCTGTTTAGCAAAACAAATCACTTTAGATAATTTCTACACATTGACTATATTAGAGATTGGACGCTGGCATATATAGGTATAATACATTACAGAATTATATACCGAAGGGTTGTATTTTTTCCTAAATGCGCCTGTTTGTGTTGTCCTTTAACGATTTAGTATGCTTGCTTAGAGTAACTCATATATTTGCGATCTAAAGACACCCAAGTTACATTAATTGGAGAAGACCTGGTTTGGAAATATCGAATATATTTAACAGTACATGTAATAAAAAAATACGTCAAGCTGAAAATACTACGTGATACCATTTTAAACAATTTCTGTTACGTCCTTACAATTTATGAAATAGCCCCATAGTAAGTTAACAAATAAGCAGTTTATTCAATCTGTACTAAGTACAAAGATTTATTATAGACTTCCCTTTCTAACACTGTAGGCGTATACAATCTGAAAACAACCCTTAAAAAAAAAATTGCTCTTAACGTACCTTATTTCGGAAAATAATAGGAACAAAATAAAGTCCGTCGTCCGTTGTTTACCCACCTTCCGTGTTTCCACCCCAGGCAGGGTTAATAAAGACTAGGTCGCGGCAAACACGATAAGTAAGCGGCACGAGCCAAATAATCTCACAATTAAGTAAAGGCTTAAACTAACTCCTGTTGCCGACCTTACTTAACCAGCAGTTGCCGGTTACATACTTGGCGTGCCTCACTAAATTTAACGATCAAAACTTAAATTAATTTTGTTTCAGTTCAAAGAAGTTTTTAGTTGGAACTGAGTACTTATACACAATTAATAAGTACCGACTCACTTATGCAAAACTTGTCGCGTTCGAGAAATACTTACTAACTCAGTGGATATTTTAAGCTTCAAACAAGGCACTCTACACCAAATTACTTGTCTAGGAACAGTGGTTTAAGCTGTACTTGCGTTTTCTGCCAGTTGCAACTAATTTAATCAGTTGAAGATTAAGTAGACTCTTTTCTTATAGAGAACTGTCGTAGCAATAACCTCCTTTTTTTGTAGTCGGTAAAAAAATGGGAACTAATGGCTCAATATAACAAAATAAGGACAGCAGCGCCTTCATTGCCACATCAGTTCTCTTTCCGAATACTTAGTTACAAGTTTAGAAAGTTAAATTACAAATATTAATAATAATTTTCTTTATTCAGGTACAAGTCCCATTACATTATTAAATTAATTTAGTTAAAATAAAATGAAAAGATAATTGTATGTGTCAAACAATAAAAAATAATAAAATTTAATTTAAAAGTAGTTATCTACATGCAGTTGGCGTCCCGGTGAAGTGATAGCCAGTATTTAGCTATTGGAAACTTATAGTCCTCACAAATAGCTTGGAGTATAGTGTTTTGAGGTAATCGCAGGCTGTTTCAAAAGGAAGCAACGCAACCTCTCATGACAGCGACAAAAACTCGATAAAGATTTTGTGTGGATCATACTCCGCCTATGTAAGTACATTGCAGGATCAATTTTGTGATATGATTACATCACTAGCGACATTATACTATGACAACACAGCATATTTTTATCAATCAGATATAATGTAACTTTAGTGAATAATGTATCCTTCTGGAACGAGGAAAGAGAGCCTTTTCTCCAACAATGGGACAATGTGAGCTGATACGAGTACAATAAAATACAATACAATACTTACAAATGATGTATCCATCAAACATCACTTTCATTGTGGAAGATATATTTAATGATACCTTACATGAGGAAATGAAATGAAACGCTTTTGTAAGCGCCACTTGATCTTTATAACAATCTTGTATTTTCTTACTCTTTACTTCCGTCTTAGTTTATGGGACGCGCTGATAAAAAGTGGAACTTGCTTACTGAATTATATTTCTAGATATAATTTGGACGTCTTTACAATGCAATCGCAATTCATCGTAGTGCGCAGTGCGCAACTGTTGCATAATATCAGGCAAGTTTTTTTTTATACAAGATAGATTTAAGATTGACCACCAACTCGCCTGATGTTAAGCGACGGTGTGGCCGAGGGTGGAGCTCGTCGATCTAGAAGATATCTATTCACTCTAGCCTTGAAAATTCCAAGATTATTAGATTTTTGTTTTGTCTCAGGAAATAGAGATGGCGGCAAAGAATTCCATTCTTGTGCAGTACGCAACAGGAAGTAAGTTTGCTGTCAAGTGCGAGTTTTCCATCGAATAAAAAGGTAAATGCTCAACTGCTTTATCGGATAACAATTTCCTTGCAATTTTCATACTCATCGGACCCAAATTCGTCACTCTTAGCTTCGATAACCATTTTGATTGGTTGATTCGATGCAGTTTACTGTCATTGTCAGTGACACAAAAGTTAGCCAATCAGGCGGAAGTATGCGAATAGGAGTGTACAAATAATTACCTTTGCACTTCAGTTTCCAAAACAATCCTTCTTGACATTTGATCGTCTTCGAGTAAAACTAGCGATTATTTGGCATTTACTATTATTCCGAAACAAATTTTAAAATTCTTCGAACGTTTGATCGAAACTGTAAACAAAATGCTATTTCAGTGATTTAAAAGCGTCGAACGTTTTACAAATACGATTATAGGCGCTCTGTTCCATATTATGCGATTCAGGACCGGTCAAATATTAGTCGAACGTGACCACAATAATACCTATTCAGGACGGCTGCACGTGGACGTAACTAGGGAACAAGTGGGGGCTCTGTCTAACCCTCCCCCCTATCGAAAACTATAGGTTACCGCCACATAAAGTAGAAAAGTCATGTGACTACGCGATTAAAGGTAAAAATACACGTACACGTATACTTAGGTGTTCGACGACTATCCCCCGAAATGAAAAGCCTGGCTTTGTCCACATAGTTGCATGTACGTGGGTGAATTGAGTTATTTATGTGTACATTTTGATCTTTTAATCACCGGTGGCTTAAAATTCCGTGATGGGTTTAATTAAAACACATTAAAAGTATCGATATACGTAAACCACACAGTGAGATGTAAACTTATTTCGTTGGGGTTTATCTTGATTTGCATATCAAAATTATGTAACTAAAGTGGACAGGGTTAGGGTTTTTTATTGATTTCGTTGTTTTTAACCCACGATCCAAAAATATGTAAGTTTAGGGGGGTTATAAGTTTAACGTGTATGTCTGTGGCATCGTAGTTTTAAAACGGATGGGCCAATTTTGATCTAGTTTTTTTAAAAGAGGATTTCATCGAGTTTGTTCTTAGCTATGTCCCATCAAAACCGGTTTAGCCGTTCCTAAACTTATATAGTACTGTAGTAGTTCGCGATTGTTACTAATTGAAATGAAATAAATGAAACATCAGGACATAAAATTATGTAAAATATACGCGATAAGTCTGTTAAAATTTGTACTGTTATAAGTTTTGGTCACTGACCAAAATCCTATTCAAAACTAGAACAAATATAGATAGACACATAGGCTCGAATATAAATAGAAATATACATAGGTAAAAAATAATTGATCAGCAGGGCAATTCAGTTATTCAAGACTGCTCCGTAGCTGAACTATTTATGTGAACCGTTTCCCATCGGCCGCCATTTTTTTTTTGATTCCGTCACTTCTAAGTCATACAATTGACACATCGTTATCGCTGGTTACTAAATCAAAAAATGATAGCAGCCGACAGGAAATGCTTCGCAAAAGGTTCAGTTACGGATCGGTTTTGATTAACTGAATTGTCCCCTGTACATCTCTAATAGGCACTCGTATTTTGTCGCAACATGCTAATGAATGACACCTAAAAAATTAATACGTTACATTTCTAAGAACGTACATATATTATAAAGTACTTGTAAAACGCTGCTGGAGACATTTTTGTAATGTTATGTATTGTTGTGAATATGGTTGAATGGAAGACGCGTCGATATACTTTGTTGAAATACCTATGGGTCATTAGCTTAGAGAATTTCAAATTTCTTTGACATGAAATAGATCTACCTCCTGCTCGCTTGATGCTAAGTGACGGTGTGGCCGAAGACACATACATACATACATAAATACACGGTATACCAAACAGAACCTATGATATGGCCTTATTTATGTATGTTCAAATATGAACGTACTTAACTATACATACGAACACGTACACGAGGTTTTCGAATATTTAAATATAGAACAAATGATATACTATACAAGTACGGTAAGTACCTACTTACTTATTGGGGTAAAAAGTAACAACAAAGTCAGTTATAAAACCTGACGTCAGTAGGTACTCAATGTGTTTAAAAATTAGTTTATTAGCGATTCTCACTATTGCATCCTGCATACAAAATCAAGCAAATTACATAAAAAGTAGATGAGTACGTATATGGGAAACTTAATGTGACTGCAACATTTGCGGAGGTAATAAATGTCACTTGCATATCCGTGTGTCCAAGTGGGGTATAAATAGGTTTATTCTTCTGTGCCACATTAGTAAACTGTGAGGTATTTAAGTTTAAAGCTAGGAATAAAAATATAAACCTTGAAAATTACATTTTAAAGTTAGGCTAATAAAGTCTAATATTGAGTGTTTGTATTTCGAATACCTACTTACTATTTATAGCGTAGTATTCTGTCGCATTTGCTATGAGCATAGTAAGTATCTATGAGTCACACTTGCCAATTATGCGTAGCAGAATGCATATTAACAGCAGAGTTTACAGATTCGGGCCCGTCAATTAATTACGTTAGGCTTTTAACTCATTTTTAAGCCATATTATTTTAAGTATTTAATCACGAAATCTCAAAAAAATATTTTGAAGCTAAAATTAAGGGCATAGAATTATAATTTATGAGAAATCTACGTCTTTAATTGGGCGTGCTGTTCTGCTAAGCTGTCCAGCGTTTCTTATAGGAAAGAAACGTGAAAAGGACCGAACAAAAGAACCGATATGATATTATGATTTAAGTAATTTATATATAAATTACTTAAATCATAATATCATGTAATACTTTTATCGCTATATCTCGAAAAGTTGTAATCACAGAGTGTTCAAAATAATTTTCATTGAAAGTGAAAGGTAATTATGGTTAATCATTATTTTCTAGTTATTGCCTTTGGCGGGCTATATCTCGCACACATCGCATCTAAGAATAAAATGATATATGGAACCTTAATCTTATTTTAAAAGACCTATTCAATAATCTCACACAATGGGGTGGGGTAAAAAAAATATCATCCCTTCGTTAAAATATGTATGGAGTTAAAAAAATGTTTTTTTGATAATTTGACTACAGTTGACTACGGACTTTGTAGCGGTTTATAGAACACATCTACTTGCCAAATTTAGTTTATGTAGGGTTCATAGTCTCTGAGTAAAATGACTGACAAACGGACCGACAGACAGACGGACATGGCCAAATTATAGGGGTTTCTCGTAGTTACTACGGAACCCTAAAAAATCGAAATCAGATAATGTTTAGAGTAAAATAAATCTAATATTAGGTATCTGAAAAAATATGTTGGAAATAAATGTGCGGTAAATTCTAATCAGAACGTAGTCTATGTTGATAATAAAATAAACTTAAAAACTAAAACTTTATAGACTTACCAATATACCTAATTGCATTACCTACAACAAAGAAGCAATTCGGGCTAATAGGCAAATGAGACATTTTACATTTATTTGACCATTGTCCACAAAAATGCTTCAACCACGATGCATGAAAAAAACCAAAGTTTTTTAATGCTGTTTCGATACCTTCCCATACACAGTGAAATTATATTTTCACGAAATACTATTTGAAAGCCGCTCGTTTCGGCACAAACCTCTTAACAATTACCTATGTAGAAGCATGCATGTAAATTGGGAATATGGGTCTTGAACCTCGGTCGGGTGTGATCTCTAGCCGCGAGACGTGTACAGGAGTGAGAAGGAGTGAGCAAGAGGTACCGCGGGGAGCGAAGCCACCCACAGGTGAGCTTGCGGCGACTCTCCTAGTCAAACACGCGGTTGCGAAGCTAACAGCATATTAGAGAGGCCGCGTCGCCACCGCTTTAAATATTAACGCAGGCTCTCCCCTCTCTACTGCAAAAAGGCTTTTTATTTGTGGATAACGAGATCTCACAGCCTTACTCCTATAATGAGGTTTCTTATTTCCTGCTAATGAGTTGGGTACCAGTTTATTGGTTTGTTTAGATCAGCATCTACTTAGGCGTTGGTTCAGGTTTATGAAATGTTAGCTTTTGCCCATGGTTTTGGATGTATAAGAGTATTTAGTATAAGAGTATTTTTGTAATAACATTCTTGTTCATGACTTCTGACGCATAGGAAAAACTACTGAAAGATAACCGTACTACTAGTAAATTATTCGTAATGAGACTTACTTATGAGCTGACAAGAAATACTAAATTATTAAAGCTATTTCACAACTTTGTGAGCTACCCGACACATTTTGTCTGTTCCTCCGTGATCTATAGTTACTATACTGCCTTTCCCAGAGAAATAGGCATACTTAATTGTAATATGTATAAATCTAAGAATATAACGTAGGCATGTCTATTATAGTACCTATTGGTGTTTGGTAAAGCTATAAAATAGGTTGTTATATAACACTATTATTTTGTTGCTTGACAAATTTAAATTATGGAAACTAAAGTTGTACTTAGTTAATCATTTTTAAATATAATTACAGGTCACATACGGCAATTTTAAGTCGAAGTCTCCGACTATTGTTTCAACCGCATTTAGTGATCTATTTCAAACAGAGCAGTGCGTTCTAAACGTTACCACAGCGTTTAACGGCTTTGCATGCTAATAGCACGTGTTGTCCATGATTTCATCGATTAAATGGGTAAGGATGGTTAGCTGCCGTCTTATGTCATTTAAGCCGAGAAATCTTAGCTTGAACATTCTTGCGTGAGAAGAATATACCAGCATACGGACGACCAGTCGTAAAAAGTCATCACCAGACCCACTATCATCTTCCCGAGGTCTAAGAAGGTGAGGCATATAATTTCATTTCAAGTTGGTGATACAAACAACCATCTTCTGGTTCTGTTGAACCAGAAGATGGTTGTTTGTATCACCAACACCTGACCTTCAACAGAAGGTCAGTCACCGATTTCTAAAGGCTCTCTGTACATTTCAACATAAACTTTTTGTTTGCGGCCCTTGTGAATGTATTTTTTTACAACTCCTCCAATGTCACAAATATCAACCATCGGTCAACTCTCTGACCACAAAATAGAAACAGAGACATTTAGTCACTGGAATATATAAACATAAAATATTTTAACTCAAAATAGGTATATATATTTCACAACACACTCATAATTACTGGGTTTTTTTTTCAATTTATTGTTAGTGATATAAGGCATATTGTGCGCATGCGTGTAATTATTACCGTAACTCTTGTCTGTTGCTTGCGTTTTCAGTTTTCACCCTCCGCAAAGCAGATGTGTGCTGACTTAGATCATGAATATTTATTACAAAATATATATGAATAATTAGCAATACTAAAATGGAGACTAACATGTTAATATAGTCTGTTGCATAATTCCGTAGAGGTGGATACTAAAATGTTAGCAAGTATAAATATGTTTATGATGAAGAGTGAAGCTGTCAGACCGCATGGTTAGATGTTTGATGACAGATTTTTAACTCACCAGTTGTAACTAGTAAGCTAAGCAATAGATACCAAGCTATGATTTCTACGCGATGATTTTTATCTGTACGTTTAAGACGTTTTCGCGAGAAAGTATGCGCAAAAACGCAGCGTTCTTTAGGATAATTGTACAATTTGGGAAATCGTAAAATCACTTGTTACGAAAAAGTTCGTTGGAGGTTACGAAAATGCGTAATTGTTATTTTTGAGAGAGTTACTTATATTTTTATTATTACTAAAAATATAACCTAGACACCCGGAAAGTGAAGATGAAACTAATGACATCTTGCACATCAAAATCGGCTGAGCCGTTTATGCTGAGATAATATGGAAACATATATATTTACACATACAATAATTACTTACAAACATACATACAACCGAAAAACAGAACCGTCCTTCATACGCAGTCGCCGGGTTCCACTGCAAAATGGTTTTTAATGCACTATTTTTATCGACTTTCTGCACATAGAGGCACTTGTAATTATATATACCTACAAGGTATTTACACCTGCTTTTTATTAATTTACACCGAAAAACATAATACTCATGGGTAATCCTGCTTCTAAACAGTATTAAATACAAAAAGGTAGATTTATTCATGTTCGCAGTATTTCAAACGCTATATCACAGGAAAGCAATTCCTGGTTATATATTTCGAAGCAGTAACGATCGTTATTAAAAACTTGTCGCGATCCGTGATTTTAATTTTTCCGCGAAACTTTTGCAATATTTCTCCGCAGGGTCGGCACAAAACGAAATTTGCATATTCAGCAGTAAAATTTACGTCACAAACAATGCCCTATTACGGTACAATGGAAATGTCTTTACATTGTTGCGGCGAGCGTGAGAGCGGCGCGAGCGCTAGCGCGGACGGTTCGAACGCGTCACGCAGCGCTCAAAGGGCGACCGTCGGACCTGATTTACTGCGAGGACCTGTGGCTGGCCGTGTTTAAATGAAAATTATACACGGGCCGCGCTATGGGGCGCGACCTTTCCCTCGTAAAGTAACTAATTTATGAACTCGTGATACTCGAGCGGAGGCTCTGCGCTGTGCTCTTGAAATTTTAACCACTGCCACGCGCCTCGCTGTGCAAGCACTGAATTTTTGACGTTACGCTACACATCTTGACTTTTCACTCAATCTTTCAACCAGAATAGGTTTTTTTTTTTCAACTTCGTAAGCAGTATTTTATATTATATAGAACACCAGACTTTCTCTGACTTTGATCTGGTCATTATAACTAGTCTGTTTGGAAATAGAACCTATACTTATGTCTATATCAACTACGATAATTAAATCCTACTGTACTTAGTACATTATTTACACGCTAAAGGCTAAAACAAAGTAGGTGGCTTCTGTGGATAAATTACTACCGAGAATTCCCTACATTAGTTAATGTTTAGCTTGTTTTACTTAAACGCTTTCAAGATATTAATGACCTCATTCTTGCATCAGAGTTCCACTGTCGTTCTTCCCAATGCTGTCACAGAGCTTGTTCTCACATTTTGTTCTATTTTAGGTGTTTCTATCAATCTATATGCATATATTTATTAATAAAAATATGTATAATTATTCTATTAGCTATCTATTCACCATAGTATAAGCATTAGCATTTGCTTAGATTGGGGCTAGACGGTGATGTGTGAAAATAATATCCACTAATGCTTATAAATATTAATGTCAACGTAATTCAATTTTAAATATCTGGATTATCTTTTTTACGACCGTGTTAGTCTAGTATCACAAACATTTTCAACACTAGATATGCTACAGCAACAAGCTTTAAGCGCTTTATAATACTGTTGTTTTAAGTAGTTTCACTAAATGCTCCATCCTGTCTAATTCCGTCATGTAATTCAGCACGACGACATTTCCCATCTACCTCTTCACCGCTTTAATTTAACATAGAAGTCGCTCGGGTAACTTACGCATGTATACATGTAGATTAGGTACGTACTTAATAATTTATGCGTAGGTGTACTACTTACCGAGGTACAACCCATTATACTACGTGAACTCATATCCATATTGAGCCCGACCCGGAATTTTGATTAAGCGTAAACTAGATTATGCTAAGGGTAAATTGAGACCGTTTCTTAAACTACTAAACAGTTAATAGTGTTTGCCTCAAACTTGGAAGTTACTTATTTGCTCGTCGACATCGGCTATGAGAGTTATAGGGGAACTTCTCGGCGCTTAGTGTGTGCGCTGTCGTTGCCAAACTTCAGCCCTTAAGCTATGCAAATTGGGATACAAATCCCCTTCTGTTTACCTGCTTATATGGTCTCAGACTAAATGTACGGTGTTTGTTTTTTTTTTCAATTCGTCATCATCATCATCATCTCAGCCACAAGAAGTCCACTGCTGGACATAGGCCTCCCCCATGGATTTCCAAAAAGACCGGTTGGAAACAGCCTGCATCCAGCGTGTCTTCCTGCCACTTGTATGAGGTCATCTGTACAGGTCGTGGCTGGTCTTCCTACGCTGCGCTTGCCGGTGCGTGGTCTCAACTCGAGAACTTTTTTTAAATTAATTAAGTGCATTTGATCATATTAATACCAAATTGTTGAATGGCTATGAGAAAGTGTGTTTAACATCAGGCGAGAGCTTTCTCGTCTCGCCATTCAGTTTTTTATTAAAAAACTTAAAATAAAAAAAAATAGACAAATCATATTTTTATTATACAGAAACATTTTGATAATACTCAATTTTGTAACCAACGACATTATTTATTAAAAAAAATAGATAGTTACTAAAAAGGTAAAATTATATAATACTGAAAATATACTCGTATTACACGTATTCACCTCTAGCATAAAACGTATTTTTAAAGATTTTACTTAGTTCAACGCACTTGAAAGTCAAACTAAGTATTTTGGGAGCAAACATGGTTATTTTTTAGTATATAAATTAAATATCTACATACCTTTAGCTTTATACGTTAATTAAGCCTTTTGAATTATAGTTTCTAGTTATTTTAGTAATTTAAATTTATTTATTTTAAATTAGGAATAATCACTCTTTGTGCATTAATTTTACATAAATTAATTATGTACTTGTAATACTGAAATAAAATAATTTGAACTGAATATGCGATACGTATGTGGTGGGAAATTTAAATTTCGAACAATTTTTTGCCATTGTAGATAATTCTAAGTATCTAGTTGATCATAATGATTGCGATAATCCAAGATTATTTTTTAGGGTTTCGTACCTCAAAAGGAAAAAAGGATCCATTATAGGATCACTTTGTTGTCCGTCTGTCTGTCAAGACCTGTATCTCGGGAACACGTGAAGGTATCGAGTTGAAATTAAAACCATATACGCAGATCCATAGTCTCATGCTGCAGAGATAAAAATCAAACTTTTAAGTTTTCATAAAAAAAGTTACAGCCGAATATGTCGCAAAAAACGCATATTTCGACACTCGGAAGGGAATTAAAACCTATTGGGTTCTTCCCGTTGACTTATAAATGTGAAATTTGGCAAGAAGCATTGTCATATAGTACACATAAAGGAAAAAATCCGAACTGAAACTGTATTTTTTTTATTTAATCACAAAACATTGGGTCTTTATGCAAGCAAGGAGGGTCCAAATTTTAAAGTACTTTAACCGTAATGATACGGTTTATGAAGGAAAATATAAAAAATGTATAATTTCCCCCTTTTATCTACTAGTTTGTACGTAGCCCTCGGTGGGCGAGTCTGATTCGCACTTGTCCGGTTTTTATGTTATCAAGTCATTTTGTTTACCAATAACACATCGTGTTACTTTCAACCTGGAAATTCATATTTACTTATTCAAGCAACTTTTCGGGATAAGCAAGGAGGCGCACTATTGTTAGTTAAATTAACGTGATAATATAAAAAATACTCTTAAATTGTATTGGCAAACATTGCAAAAATTTGCAATACTTACCCGAGCTAGCAAAAAGGACAAAAACTGTTTGAATTTGAAATTCCCGTCGCATTTCTGCTGTTGGTTGATATAATTTGTAAACGATTTACCTAAGATTCTGGGGCGATACATCGATCTTTTATGGTTTAATTTTAGTGAACCCGGGTTAGCCCATATTTTCAGTCGTAAAAAAATCGGCTCGAGCTCGGTTCTTCAGGTAAGGTAAGGTAAGTATGTACTTTTATTATTTTATCCAGGACGGAAGTCAATCTGGCAAGTAGCCAAACTAGATCACGTCTGTCAGGGTAAGTTAGTTAAATATTTAATTAAATGTATTAATTAAATCCAAACTGTAATCTCCAAATTTATAGACAGTTCAAAAATTATACATCCGACGGGACCCGAACCCGCATTGAAGCGTGTGTTACGGGTGGCTTCACCAACGCTTGATTGGTTTAAGCAAAAATGACTGTATGAATGGTTCGACCATCTCACGTGACATCTCCGACTCCGTAGCCAAAATGGTGAAGGCTCTCAGGTACGGATCAGAATATGCTGGTTCGGATCCCGTCGGATGTGTGTAATTTTTTAACTGTCTATAAATTTGTACATACTTCAGTGAGTATAACATTCAATAGTATCGTTTATCGAAACTGTAATGTTTTTCAGTAGGGACTTTTTAACAAGCTTCTAGTCTAGAATAAAAGTTACTGGGTAAGTATTAGCAAATCTGCTAATCGTGGTGTTTATGCTCGGCCTGCGAATATCTGCATCGAGCAGAGCCATACTCGCATTAAAGCCCGACTGGGCGCCGCTTCCGCCCCCGCGCCGCAAATCCTACCTAGCAACCCCCCAAAGCCAAAGCCCCCGCGAAGGAGAGCGCCATGCAAATTATTCACAAAGTATACGAGCCGGGCCACATGTTAAACTGACCAACGGAGGTCGCTCGACACTTTATCAACAATATGTTAAGCAAATGAAGCGAGCCCAACTTCAAACAACCGAAGAGAAATCATTTTACCGCGAAAACTCTTATCCACTTACATAAGCGACCTGTATTTTTGTAGGGGAGTAGCACACTCTTGTCGCGAGAAAAAATAACGTTGAGAAATTTAATAAAACAATTTGTCGCAACTCTAAGTAGCCATCTCCACGAAGTCTCTTGCGACGGATCCGTCATACTATCTGCGACAAATTGCCGCATCGTAATCGTTGTCTCGTCGGCGACTCTCAGTAACACGTCGAACAATAAGTAAAGTAAACATAAAGTTAGCATGTTACATGTGTAGCGATGAATTGACGCATTGCCAACAGTACTATTAAGTATTCTGTAGTAGAATAATGAGAAAATGTTTTAAAAATGGAATGAAAAAATGGAATGATGGAATGTGTTGTGTGTGTTGTATGTCTATGTCTATTCAGTGATATAGATTGGTAAAAAATAACTAGTGCTGTGAAAACGATAGTATCTATGTATCTACTACAAAAGTAATTTGGAGGTAATTTTTGGTTTTAAATACTTACGTCCTAGTAAAAATCTTCTTCGCATTTTCATATACAAACGAACATAATATGCGTTATATTGGTATATATTTATATACCTACATAAGTTACATACTTGGAATCCATTGAATTATCAAAAATGACGATTTATCTAAATAATAATTGCGATAGGATAGGATATGAAAACTATCACGGGTAAGTAAGCTTTACAAATTAACGAGTAATCAACATAAAATGAGTAAAAAATGTATAGAAGGAAAAATAAATTTAATTTAAACTGTCATAAGTTAGTTAGTTAATTCGTATGTTCATAGTATCAAACAGAAGACACTGTTTTAAGTTAACATAAATAATGAGGTGCAACTACGGAACCTTACTTTGAGCGTGTCACTTGGCACTTGGCCATTTATTTCGATTTCATTTTTACGTATAAGAATCGACGTATTAAAAGTTTTTTTGCTAAACATTTGTGATCATGTGAGTTGAATTCTAGATCTAAATAATATAACTTTTTTTGTAAGTCTATCCAGTCGCCTCGAAGCGCGTAGTTATCTCTATCGCGCAACATACTATTTTTAAAAATAAAAAAATACCGAGTAGGGATATTAGAAAATTGAGAGACAATTTTGTTTATCATGTCTTTTTTTAATTTCTCTTATAAAAATAAACAAATCTGTCTCCCACTTTTCTTGTATCCCCCTCATTGATTAGGTACATATGTTTAAAAATGTGATTCAAGAGAATGAGAGATACCTAGCTGCGCGATTTGAGCAATTCTTACTTTAACTAATAATAAATTGTGCTGTTTTAGTTAACAAACATTATCTGTTAAAATGGTATATGTGAGCGAGACGGAAGATTTCCGAGCTACAGAGCCTTAAGAAATCAATTGAAAATTTCGCACGGCCGCCGTCATGCACGTAATTCATATAGAATATTTTTATGAAATTTTTAATACTCGGCCGTACATGCGGCCTGCTCTCATAAATCAAGTACTTCCGAGCGCCCTTTGAATTTCCGGACGGCGATGATATACCGCGCCTGTGACAATGCCAGCCTCGCCATTTATACACCAATATTCCTTCTGACACACGACGACGCCGCACGCTAATTGAAATGCAAAACTGGCTTCTGCAGATCATCTTACATGTACACCTTAGATGTACACAAACAAATCCATTTTATACCTTTTTTTTTGCTCCCATATTGGGAATGTTGGATTCGTGCGGTTAGTGCATTTGTCGTTATTATATATTTTGATTTGGCTAAAATCAAGTTAAAATTCATGAAAAAATCCATCACGGCCAATTCAATTATGCAGAGACATCCCTAGTAAGGTAGAAGTTACTTTAATGAAGATTTTGTGAAGTTTGGACACATTTCACCTCACTATTTAATTTATCTAGAGTCGATTTGGATACAAAAGTATTATAGAGGGCATTACAGTTCTTCAGCAGCAGTGTGTGTGTGCATATATATATAATAGTATATGTATATGCTATATATATATAATAGTACCACTATAGTGTGCTATTGTTTCATTATTTTGTTTAATGAACACGTTGGTTTCTATTTTTTGTCACGATATTTCCATAGTCAAAAAAGTTAAGGCAAAGAAGCTTAGGTATGATGCCTTAAAGCTTGCGGACGACTAAGATGTTTAAAGATAGATAATTTTTCAAAATTTTTAGTTATGAGGGGACAGATGAACATTTACATACACACACAAGACCTTGAACCAAAGGTTAGTAAATTGTCTCGTTCATCAAATGGTACTAATAAGCGACCCTGAGCGCCCCCACAGTTTCACCTTCTTTTTTGGATACGTCGTAGTCGGGTATTAAAACAGGTAGGCGACATGTTCTTCCCGCATTCCCGCCGAAATACCGACAAATCAACTTTGGACTAAACATTTTGCTTGACAATAACAAGCGACGTTATCCTCGTGGCTTGACATTTAAAATGTTATGGAGATGAAATGTATTTCATTCGAGATAAGTAATTGTTGTCTGAATCAATAAACGCAAGAGGCCATTAAAGCTTTTGGGTATGAATAATGTCGGAGGGAGGAAGCTAACGACGGTCAAGGGCTCAGCTCTACAATATTATGGGTGAATTTGACAGATGACATAAACGAGAAACGAGAATATCAATGAGGGTCAGCCTCAGTGATTTTTTTTTCTTTTGTAGCAGGTCTTTCTTTGGATTCATGAATAAGAATGCTGTTTGGAAGTAATAAGGGCCCGTTGAATTTATTTATTTTTTATGTAAATTGACTACTGGATTGCTTCTAAATATTTTGTTGTGGGTTATTCAAGTACGTAATAGAGATTGTAAATGAAGTCGATTAAAAAGTATCTGCGTTTTCTTATTTCAGAGCTTTAATTATGGCATATATTACATATAATACTAATAGAAGAATAACTAAACTTAGATGTTACCCAAACAGATTGGGTAATACTAGGCTTAGTATTACCCAAGTTGTTTGGGTAAAGTCCGAATATTCAATGAAAATTAATTTGTATTCGGCGTTTACCCGTTCACACCTAGATCTACCCAACATTGACTGGGTAATGTTAGATGTTGCGTTTAAAACGCTACAAAAAATACCTAACCTATTATAACATTAGCCAACCAGTGTTGGGTAGATCTAGGTGTACCCGGGTAGACCCCGGGTAAACCCAGTTTAGTTACTCTTCTAGCATTACCCGTGACATATATACCAAACTAACCATGGTTAGTATAATAATTAAACAAAGGTTAAGCAAAGGTTTTCTAAGGTTTTCACGATTGTTACTTATTGAAATGAAACAAATTTTAACGGATTTATCGCGTAAAATAAAAAAAAATTAAAAAATGAAATAAATAAAAATAAATAAAATATGTAATATAATGTAATGTGGTCATAAAATTATGTAAAATATAGGTGATAAATCCGTTTACAATTGTTTCATTTCAATAAACAAAGACTAATAACAATAAACATGGTTAAGCATTTTTTTTTGGTTGTTTCAATAGACATGGTTAAGCATTTTTGTAATAATATTATTCATCTTAGTAATATTTTGTTATCTCTGTTTGTAGGTATCTCGAGTATGTGCCATAAATCCTATCATCATTATCATCTCATCAAGTCCACTGCTGGACATAATTCTCCCTCATGGAACTTCAAAAATATAGATTGGCAGGCTTACTTCCAGCGTCTTCTTGCTACTTGTATAAGGTCGTCTATCTGCCTTGTTTTCTTCCTACGCTGTTCTTACTGGTGCGTGGCCCTTACTCATGAACTTTTCGGCCCCATCAATCTTAAGCCCTATGTTCCAATAAAAAAAAAAGCTAATTGGTCGTGCCATGTGAAATTTGGTAGTAGTAATTTTTACTTGTCAGGAATGCATCATTCGAAACTAAAGCCTTTATCAATAGAGATAAAATAACCTTGTTTGCGTGCGTATGTGTGTGTCGCGCTGAAAAACATTTAATGAAATGTTGAGTGGACTTAGATACCATAGACTATAAATAGACCTATTACATTTTTGGCTACTTTTATCTTGAACAAAATATCGGTTCCTGTACGTACATAATATGTACTACTACTACAACTGCTGGTAAGTTATATAACAGCAATCTACATGAGTGTCTTGTACGTACCTAAACAAGATTCACAAGAAAATGTTAGCATACATCATGCTCGGAAAGCAACTATAAAATTCTAGGTAAGTACTGCTTATACGGGGAAAGCTCACAAATCGCAAGCTAGCAACATAATCTTCATGAAATATGAGTGCCATGATCTGTGTTGCCAATCCTACTCAGAGAAAACTACAGATAAACTTTTAAAATACTGTAGAATACTGTAAAACTGTGTGTACAATAGGTAGCTTTTAATAAAAAAATAAATATCAAAGTTTATAATAAAACAACTAAATTACGCAGTCAGCCAGTGATATAATATGACATTGCAGAATATTTCAGTGATAACTTAAGGTACCATAAAAAACTACCCATAAAAAAATTATAAGTTTACTAAGGGACCATTCCTTATTTCGCAAAATATGAAGTTATTAGTAATAAATAACCTTTGTAACCAAATATTTTATTTGAGGTTAAAAACTTTCTATGAAACAATGGATTTATTTCTCTATTTCGAATATAATTTCATAGAAACATTGTTAATTTTTATATATAATATTTATTTATTTTTATAGTTGATTGATTTATTTATTTTATGACACCTTAAAAATACTTTGCGAGAAGTTTTGATGTATTGAAAAAACATAATTTTCGTATGACAAATTGCGTATTTGTTGGTGATAATTTGAGGCAATTTTGAAGAAGTCTGATTTTTTTTACCCAGCGAAAAATAGATTGAATCGAAAAATATTTACCAGTGTTATAGCTACAATATTTTTTGTGTATATCCAACGAACCAATCCTATCCAACGATACCCACACCTAGGTACATGGTGTAAGGTGAATATCGCCTATACAAGAAAATTACATCCCACTTTAGGTGTAAAGAAGATAAATAGGTTTTATTTTATCACTTTGTCTGTGTGAATAATATGGGTACCCAATACCTATACCCAACCTACCTACCCTGTAATATAAAAAAAAACTTTAAAAACTATGGCGCGTCGCCCACACGAGCTGGAGTCGAGGCGGCGTCGAGGCACGGGCGCACAAGCGGCGCGCCGCTTCTACGTTTCCTTCAGGTTCAAATGGCAGTGCGCCCACACACTAGAGTCGCGTCGCAGTCGCGGCGGCACCGCAGCAGGGGTGCAGTGCGCGACCGCGCCGCGACTTCACCGCCATTTTTTTATTTTGTTTCGTGCATAGACGTGTTTACACTGTAATGTGTGAAGGAAGCATAGCCGCCCGCGCCTCGACTCTAACATAAACACCACGCCTCGACTGTGCCGCGACGCCGCCGCGACCGCGCCTCGACTTACCAGTGAGCGACGCGCCTAAGACTGATATTTTAGTAGGAACTGTAAGAACTTGAAAAAGAGATTTTAATGGTCTATTTTATTTTCATAGACGTGTACTAAGCTATTTAAAATCTATATATTTTTTAATTATTATTTGTGTTATTTTACGTCACAAAGTAAACCTTGTGGTTTATGTGCATGTAATGGGTATGGGCAAGCCAATAAAAATGGTAAATAGTGACTTGAGTCTTTCAGTAAAGTCTTCACCAATTTATTAAAGTATGTTATTACTTCTAGAAGGACTTACACTGTGTTTAGTATTATCTTTGGTAAAGTATATTGGATGATGATGAACGGGATGATGTCAGTTAAGGACTGACGCTACATCCCGTTCATCAAAACGTCCAAGCTCAAATGAGCTCTAATTAGACCCCTATTACGATTCAAATAATTTAAATTTTCTAAATAATTCGAAGCGGCAAAATAGACGTCTATAGATTTCATTGATTACACATGCAAGTTCAGTTTGTCCGCGTTGTGGTGGATGCAGAAGAATTGATTCAGTTCTCCAGTTTTCCAGACATATATCTGGTGGGTCGGTGGGAGTTTGCCGGCGACGTGCCGCCCGCCGACCGATATTTCGTGCTCCCACGGCGACAATAATTTGTTGGTCCGTTGCGCTACACTCCGTGTATCGCCCTCGATTTATCTCCTTCAAGCGTAAACTCTAATCTCGCTCGATTTGAACCATCATACCAACTGTTTTAGGAGTTTTAATGGTATTTACGAGTACTATGTACATTGTACATTTTTATTTCGGTAATAAAACACCTTTTTTTTTTTTTACATAGAAGATAGATCTACGATTGACCACCAACTCGCCTGATGTTAAGCGACGGTGTGGCCGAGGATGGAGCTCGTCGATCTAGAAGATATATATTCACTCTAGCCTTGAAAATTCTAAGATTGTAGGTCTCAGGAAACAGAGATGGCGGTAACGAATTCCATTCTTGTGCAGTATGCAACAGGAATGTGGATCGATGTCGCTGAGTACGGATTTAAATTAATATTTGTATAGGAAAATGGTTCGCTAAAATGGTTTAAACTTTAAGTAGGTATATAATGGATTAGTCACATTCCCTGATTGTACTTGTGATATAAATGAGAAATCTTTTATCAAAGAAATAATTTTATGCTTCACAAAGAAGACAGCTTTTGAAAATAAATCTAAGACTAGCGAATTACGTTCGTTGTACGTTGTCCGTCAATCTTTCATTTAGGATAAGATTTATAGAGTTAAAGTTAGATGCTAGTACTTATACATGACTAAAATCAACTCTGAAAGTATCTGAAAATGGCCATACCATTAAATTAAGAAATTAATACATCAAAGAATTCGCACCTTTTTGAGGGTCGAAGTAGTATTAAAAATAATCCAGTTTCATGAAACTGTTTGTTCATAACATAGCACGTTTACAACAAACGTCTACATACAAGCGTTTGAATTTAAATGTAACTTTTTGAAACGATGATGAAGCTTAACACTTTTTTAAATATATCATATATATCACGGTCATTCATTAAAGCACTATTATTATTAACGGGATATTTACCACGGTAAATATCCCGGTAGTAAAATAGTGATTTGATGATAGCTTAGTTGGTTTTGCGATTGGACTTGCGATGGACAATATCTTGACGAAACGAAAAGGTCGTGGATTATATTTTAGTTTTTGGTAACTGTTCATTTTTTTATTTGATAAAATTGAGCTCCACAGGTCCTTTAACATTTAATTAATTTTTAAATTACATATGTTAACATGTTTTTTTTTAAATTAGTATTAAGCTGAAAATTACCTCTCGCCATTAATTACCTATTAGTGAATTCACGCGACTTCAATTTTTCATACTCGGCTAGGTGTGCGTGCATGTCATGCATTACATTCCTAGCTTGTCAACTATAAGTGAAAAACTTATTGATTTATTAGATAGGCAAAAACATTTTAACCCATAGAAAATTATATTAACGCATCCCTAAGGCCATGAAAAGTTTTAAGCATACGCTAGTGGAATAGAACTCTCTCTGTGTCTACATAATTTTCTGTGCTATCAATTTCTTTGTTCCATCTATGATCCATATTTGAAATACAGCGAAGAAAATCTCGTTTAGTGTCTTTGAGACGACGTACACCCAATATTAGAGTGCGCTCGTATTGGCAAAGCTGGTATACGATTATTGTTATTACAGAGCTGCCGCTAGTCTCGAGTCTCGACACAAGTGACCAATTGTGTTAATCGGCTGATAAAACGGTACAAATCAAAAGAGGAGGTAGATCTGTTACACTCTCATTAAAAACTAAACTAAATTTAAACACAGATGTTGTACAATTCTAGACAATTTAGTTAGCAATAGTAGATAGTCTTCTCAATTTAGTTTAAGTTTTAGTGAGCTTGGAACAGAATTCGTCCTAATATCCATTTTTTAACCTCTACTTTTAAAGAGTTGAGAGAACGTGATTTATTGTTAAATTCTAAGTTGACCTTTCATCATTTTACAATAAATTGAGCTGTATCCTAAGTTAGTGAATTTACATCAAATGTACAAACTTTAATTTATCTAGTTTATAGTTACGACCACTTTTGCATATATGTAGTACAATTAAAGGTGTATTTTTTCATGAAGTTTTTATTTAAATTCTCTATTTTTAGCCAAATTCCAAAATTTTATATTGGAGATGTTATTATGTAACTAAAATATTACGTATGTGTGCTAATAAACGAATTCGAATTACTCTGATGTTTATTTTAGCAAGTACCTAAGTTTAGAAAACAAAAAACGGGTGTACCGATTTTAATAAAACATACCTATATAAGGAGACTCGATCTTTTTCAAACAAAAAAAATTTAGATCGAAATCAGTCTATTTGTTAGAGAGCTAGGATGCCACAGACAGACACACAGATACGCAGGTACATACGTCGAACTTATAACACTCTTTTTGAGTCGGGGATTAAAAATTAAAAAAATACTATCGTTATTGCATCTGCACTCAGTTGCAATAACGATCGTATTTTTTTAAGTTCGTTACGTATCGTTTGCGTCGACAAACGGTGTGTCATGTTGAGACTTCGGCCATTGTAAATTTCATTTTAAGTAGGTACGGCTTGTTATGACGATTTAATGGATGGCCAGTTTGAAAGCTCGTTGATTCCACATTTAATTTGAATACGATGACTGTAAATTATAGTTATCGAATCGTATTGTTAATGGTGTATTTGAATATGAAGAAATTATTTTCAACAATTTAAAAAAACATATTCTTATTTTATTATGGCGAGTCAATAGTTTTAACGATTAATTTAATGATGTTCCTTTAAATATTTAAAGGATATGTACTCGTAATTATGTACAACTTTTATAATTGGACAATCCCGATCCCGAGTCTTGAAAAAAAAATACAGTTAATAGAATAGAATAACTGATTTGATGTAAATATCGATAACTGTTTCATTTTATTTAGATATTTGTATATTTTTATGTACGTTAATAATTTGTTAAAATAATTTTCAGCTAAATCAAAGCTTGTCTTGTTTGTTGTTGTTTTTTTATCAAATTTATTAATCGGAATTTTACCCCCTTCTTTTCAATAAAACTGTTTAACTTAAAAAAGTTTTTTACTTATTTTAATACGTATGATATATAGATAAACTCTTTATTGTACACACCTTACAACTTACAATCAAGAAAAATGAAAATATACCTAATAAAAATTATATATAAAAATTTGTTAGCTTGAATCAAAATGAAATTTTCGTCGAACATTTGTGATGTTGCTTTCTAAATTGTAGTTTGATGTTTTTTATAAGTACATTCAGTCATCTTATAACTTAAAAAATATTGGTATGCAGTTGCACTAGCGAGACAGACGATTTCGAACTACTTTAGTGTACCTACCAGTTTTATACAATACTACAAATATTCAGATTTTGATTACTTCCAAACTGAAGCGGGAATTCGTAGACATTTCCTGATCGGTTTGCAATTGAGGTGACTTCTAGTTTTGGATTTTCCGGGGGCGTTGATTTCTGTTTGAATCTCGTTGATTGAA
The DNA here is from genome assembly GCA_947563715.1 of Lycia hirtaria. NCBI lineage: Eukaryota > Metazoa > Arthropoda > Insecta > Lepidoptera > Geometridae > Lycia > Lycia hirtaria. Next base: position 29,992,792 of record OX387384.1, read on the forward strand.
ATAACAGTAGTTATTTCAATGTAGCTGCAACAAGAAAAAATAGTTATGAAACCGATGTACAGGATGCTAGAAGGTAAAGTAAAACCAATGCTTTATTAAAACGAACAATAACTTACCGTATACTAAAAACATGTTATGTTTCAGAGTTGTTATTTATAAAACGATTAGCGGGCGTTGTTTTGGGCGTAGTTAATTCAACTTTCAGTATTCAAGTACCAAAAGGTTCAGGCTGGTCAGGAATTTGGTTGGAGAAGTTTATTTTGCACGGATCTTCAAACTACATGACGACTGTCTTACTAATGCGCGCGAATGTTAGCGATAACTATTGATTAAATTTAGTCAGGTAGCTTCTTTCATAGAAATTCGACGACGAATTAAACCTTTAGACGTTTCCGCGCATCGATAAAATTCAATTGTATCGCACTGTATATCGTGTAACTTCGTGTATCCTACTGTGACGAAAATTAATATTTGCACTGAACTAAATGAATAGTGTAATCTCAGACGTTACAACGCGCGGTCACTTGTTTATGGGTTCTACCAAACAAAAACGGCAAAATTAATAGTGAGAGAGTCCATTATCCTGCATTAAGCACTCAGTGGGCCGAATAGCGCGTAATGGACGTCGTCGCCTCGCCGAGACCTTTTATGTTTCCTAATAAAAGTGTCACTACTGCCCGATACACATTATCCGCTTTGTAAACTCATTTGCAATTACTCCACACATTTTTGGGAGGAAGCTTTACTAAGTATAACTACATTTTGGGCTTTTATGGAGTATAATTCAATAATAATTCATTTACGCTTAAAATGTTTCATGTTTTTATATGACAAGTCACAGAATACTTCATAGTACATTACAGAAGACTTAATACACCGCTAAACATATATTTTAGTATATTATCGGCTTTAATTATAATGTAATAAAGAGCAAGTCAGCTTGCACAGGCGCTAAGCTTAGTATTATTTTAATCTACAGCGACAGAGTGCACCTCGTGACACCATTTAACTCTTAGCTGGCTCAGTGGTGGCGTAACTGCACAGTGTAGTGAAAGGGTTCAATTCCCATCCGGGCATATGTTTGAATCACGAATTTATATATTTATTCGTTTATGGTAACAAGCTTGCTTAATGTCAAGCAAGCGACTTGATCGTGTCGTCACTTAATTCAATAAAAACCAACTTTAGAAGTAAGTTTCTAGCTAATAAAATATTCCGTGTTTCTAGTCTATGTCAGTTGTCAAAATTATTGACAAGCTGCCCGCATAACTTTATGAGACTAGGAATGGCCATCATGACCATTTCCAGACCGCAGATAAATCATTAGTGAATTCATCGAATGAACTAATCAAAACGGTTATTGAATTCCAGAGTGACGAATTTTAGTTTGATGAATGAAATTCAGGGATAGGTAGTTAACCAATAAGGCAGCAGAAACCAGTGGCAATTGCTAATAATTTAGGAAAAACCTTTGCTTAGGCAACTAGTTTAAGTCAAATGCCTAAAAATTATAACGTTAACGATTTTTTTTGTCATGTAAAAATCACCAGGTATAATGGACAAGTTGCCTAAATTCTTCAGTACAGTCAATTGACAGTTACCGATTACCAGGTCAGTAAATTTGCCACCCTGCAATTAGCAGGCGAGCGCAGATAAAAAGTAAAAAGGGCGAACAGAGCAAGACCAAATTAGGCCCAGACTAACTAAATGTGTTCATAAAATAAATAAGCTTTCGAGCTCGCGATTCATTTACGTGATTTTTGCGCGAGTACGCGCAATGTTTACTTGAACACTCTGTAGACTTGTTAGCGCCGACTGAAACAATTATACCTACAAAAATTATGTTACCTATGTAAATAAGGCTTTGGGAAAATGTACACAGTTTTTTATTTCTAACATTAGATAAATAATTTACATGAATATTCGTGTTATAAATATTTTTGCTAAATTATAATAATATATGTGTGTATTTTTTGCGTGATTTAGATAGGTAGCTAAAGTATGTTCGGAAAGAGAAATAATGTGTAATTGAGGGTGTACTTGCTTCATTATTTTGTTCGTAACAACGCAATCATAATTAGTTCCCATTTTTTGCCACAATAGTTCTTTCAATAGAGCCTTCTATGGTATTTTTTATAAGAATTAATTATTGGGATAGATTAAATTATATATCTGGCTCCGTCACAATGGCTAAAGGTTTTTCTATATTTTTGTGGTTATTGTCTACGACACTACTACATACATACAGAAACCTACATGCATGAGTGAGCACGTGAACAGTCAGTTTGCGCACGAGACCCTCCTCTCTGTAGATAATTTTCATAATAAAACATCCCTTTCTGAGCCACTTCGCTGTAAATCAAGTTTTCCGGCCACCCTTTCAATTTCCTGACCGCAACGCAGTTCCGTTCAAACGAGATTTTCATTAGACGTTCAAACAACCTACACTTCTAGAGGATAATATTTTTATTGGGACGATTAACACTTGACCTTTATACTATTTTTTTAAGGCAAGTTATATTGTGAACTGACTGAGCTCGTTCTCGTTAAAAATACTTTTTAGTAAAAATACCAGCTTTGTCGAATTTGTCAATTTCCCGATTAGTTTTTTTGCTGAAATTTGTATTTGAATATTTAAAAGAAAGTAAAAATCAATTAATTTTTTATCGACTTCAAATAAAGAAAATTATTCATTGATGGGTTTACCAAAGAAAATACCTACCTAGTACTACAAGCTACCTACTTTTGATTTTAGCATTTAATTTTAATTTATGTAGATATAGATTAATAATAAAATTCACTGCTCTTACATCAAAATAGTAATTAAAATACCCACAATTGCGTGCTAATATAATAAATTCTGAGAATTAATCGCTAATTTTATTTCACTTAACTTCGCAATGGTTGAATGAATATGACTAATATTTGACATGAATTCAGTTTAATAAGAAATTTTATTCTTTGTATGGCTTGCATTTGACCGCCGACTATATAACCCGCATGACCTTTGCGGTCTACAAAGGAGCCTACGCTAGCCTAGAAGAAAACCAATTCACTCGTGTAATAAAGACCAGTACCAATTACCAATATGTGAAGACTTATTCAGGAAACAAGTGAAAGACATGTAAAAATGGTACTAATAATGTAATAATAAAAAGCGACTGATTTTAATTTACTGTTAGGTTGTAATTTACTGTTAGGTGGTTCTGGTAGGTGTATCTTCGTATTTTAATCAGAACGTCTGTACCTCAGTCAATATGTAATGTTAGATCGACACACAAAGAAACAGTCTCATTTCAAATTAATTGCGGCTTACACTTTCCAGAGATTTCCTATTACATCTGTCACTTACGCGAGAAAATGAAAATGAATAAATTGAGCATATTGCCAGAGTTTGTTTGCAAACATAACAAGATTTTTAATTTTAAATGAGCAGTTTGTGGTTTGTGAAATTTGTGAACGTTGGAGTCTGTGTTATCAAAGGCTATGCAGGCCAGTGTGATCCTTGGGGATTTCACTCCGCCTTCCAAACTTGTGTCTTTTATTGTTTTAACAACAAACAAGCTTTTGCGAGGATTATAATTGCATGTTTTCTTTGTATTTTTGGGAATTGTAATAAATGTATTTTCACTGTGCGCTGAAATCTGATGCGTGCAGATATTTTTTGTGTTCGCCTTTTTAATAGTGTGAAACTAACATGCTTTCGTGGTTTCAAACTGACACAAATTTACATATTTTTATATTTATAAATAATTTTAAATTATGCGATAAGTAATTACCTAATGTGTAAAAACCTAATGTTACATTCGGATGATTTGTCACAGATGAAGGAAATACTATATTTGTTTTATAGGCCCCGTTTCTATTAACTGTGTCTCTTGCGGGATTCTTCTCATTGTGAGAAGGGTAAGGCCATAATCCACCACACCAGCCAAGTGCGGGTTGACAGCTTTGCAGATCTTCGTGAAAATTTCGAAACCCTCGAATAAACAAGATTCTTTAGGGATAGATAACATTATCTTTTTGTTATAGAGAAAAAAAACATTACTTAATGGTGATGGTGATAATAACAGTCGCAGCGATCTTTAAATAAGGCCATAGGCCGTCCATAACTAAATGCGTGCAGTCTCATTTGTAGTATGCATTGCGCTGATTTGCGCTGTCTTACGTACTTATACATTTTATTGTTATTTTTTACCTAATTGCGCCAGAAGGAAGGTTATGTTTTCAAGTGTGTGTATGTTTTTTATTACGTAATAATTTGTGGGTAGTTTAAATGTTTCTTTATTACCAACAACTTAAACGGCTTAACAGATTTTGATGTGCGAGGTGTTGTTAGATTTTTCTTTACTTTCTGAACAAAGATATATCTTTCAATGTCAGCCACATTTTTTGCTTTTTGTAACAATGATTAATCTCTCACAAAAATAAAAAAAATGCACTTTTTCGTAACCTCCAACGAACCTTTTCGTAACAAATAAGTAATTTTTCTAGAATATACATTTAACAGCGTATCAAACGGAACGCAATTGCAAGTTAGATTCCAAAATCTAACTTGCAATTATGACTGGCCTTGTGGCTCAGTTGGTAGTATGTCTGCCTGCTGTGCTGTAGGTCGTGGGTTCGATCCCCACCCAGGGCAAACATTTGTGTGATGAGCATAGATGTTTGTTTTGTGTCTGGGTGTTTATATGTATGATATGTAGATATATATTTACAAAAAAAGTATATACGTATTCTATCAGCCATCTAGTTCCATAGTACAAGCTTTGCTTAGTTTGGGCTAGATGGCGTTGCGTGTAAATGTACACCAATTAAAAAAAAAAACGCTCTTATGTAGTCGGATAAATTGTTTTTCTTTTAATACACATAGCCACATAGGTACTTGTTCTAAAGTGTTATCGTTACTAAAATATTGAAACTGAATAACAAATGTCAAAAATCTGTAGTTTAAAACTCAACTTAATTTAAAAATAATTTCCTCATCAGAGCATTATTATTTTCTGTTTTTCTTTTCTAAAATTAAAAGGGACAATATTAACTCTTGATACAACAAAATTTTCCATTTGGCTCCTTCCATCAGCGCCTGCCGAAGATGTGTTCTATTTACCGGCGCACAAGAGCATGAAAATTGTTTCTTTACGCATCCATTCGCAATTCATAAAAGGAAATTTCGAGCACCAAAAGCTTTGTTTGCCAAAATAATTTTCAATTTAAGGGGGATCAATAACTGATATTCTCACTGTTCACGCTATCTACGAATAATATTTTCATACAACTTGTAATTATATTCCATACTAAAAATGTTCTACTCAAAAGAAATTGCGGTACTTATGACAGGTTAGTGGGCGACTTTTGACTTCCAATTTGGTTGTCCAATGTCCCGGGTTTAAAATATCTCAAAGCATGTTTCTGTATTTTTGAAAATGTTTGTATTCATATTATTTACTGACGTTACTATTTGTTTTTCATTTTGCTAGCTCCAAAAATTGCTTTTCATTTCTCATACGCGGAAAGTATGTTTGAGTTTGCCTGTACACAAGGCCCAAAATACTACTTTTCGTCTGTATAGGGAGAATCATTATTCCGTGCTGTCAAATTATTACAATATCACGTACTATTTTGAACCGGATTCCAAAAAAAATGAAGTTATCAATTCGACCTGTATGTTTGTAATATTGTCAGAATTGCACATTTTTTGTATATATTAGTCTATACCAGCTTCTAAACATGTGTGCCAAATTTCATAAGTGTATGTATGTTTGTATATTTGTATGTTTGTCCACGCATTACGCAGAAACTAGAAGTCGTATTTCAAAAAATATTTTTAATTGAATAAAGTATTTTTCAACTTAGGGAGTCACTGTAAGTTTTATTAAAATCGGTTCATTACTTTTCAAGATATGGGCTTTTGAACACTAACTTCGTTCATCGCAACTGCAGAGCAGTGTCTACACCTTTTAATTCAATTGTTTGATAGTCAGTGAAATGAGCGGTGATGAGCTATGACGACATTTTTAACCGAATTTTAATCGATTAAAAAAAAGGAGGTTATCAATTCGACCTGTATTGTGAATACAATTTTTAATTTCAAACTAAACGAGTAAATACTATTATAAAAATGAATAAATAAAAGAAATTAAAAAAAAAAACGACTTCAAATTGAAAAGAGAGAAATAACACATACATATAACAACTACTTTTGAGGTCGGTGTAGATAGGACTTAGTTTATGACAGTTTAGGTCCTGATACCGACCTCAAAAGTGGTTGGTTTACGTACGTGTTATTTCTCTTTTCAGTTTGAAGTCGGTTTATTTTTTTTAAATTACTTTTATAAACTTTGTCAAAACTTTTTTCCTTAATCTTTCTGTTCTGTGTTTTCATGAGTCTGGTGTTTTGCGTTTTAAGTCTTGACCCTGAAGTGTTGTCTACCTTCTTTATATTCGAAATGAAAAGCCGAGTTTTCACTTCGGGTGAAAGAAATATTTAGGCACTTGAACCATTAATAATTACGAGTATCTCGTGCCTTAATAGGTTACTTTCAACCTTGGGTAACAATCTACTATTCTAGGCGCAAGCGTGGAAAAGTGCATTTTATCCCCTAGGACGGAAAGTAATTTCAAAATTCGAACTTGATGGAGTTACACTTTTTCAGTAATAAAACTTTCCAACCTCTTTGTCCAATACCTAATGTCATAAAACGAATACAAATACTTTGATTCAAGGACGTAGCTATCTTAACTTGAAGAAATACGAAGTACCTACTTATTTTATTAAAATTACTTAGAAGTTTCGTGATATTACGAAAAATTTAAATAAAAATATACAATTAATTTGCTCTAACCAGTTTTTGAGTTTTTACAACCATTTACACGAAATGGGTGTCAATGTAAGAAGAATATGTTATGCTTATTACGAACGATATATATAGTATAATTTCACGCTCAAAAGTATCAAACAAAACAGTAACATCATCTCTGTGACGTGTTTGAAATAGAAAATTACTTTCTTATCCATACAGAGCTTATAATCCAGCTCGCGAGGTAAAATTCAGATTGCCAACGTCAGCGACCGACGTTTCGCTTGGAGAAAATTGAAAATGAAGGGTTGCGTGGTAAACAATAAAATGTGTCCCGTATTTCTGGTTAACCTCCCTCGGCCCCTGTCCACCTGACGTGGGCATCCGACAGGTGAATGCTTGGACGGCTCTGCACAATTCGCCCGATGGATAATCTACCCGAGACCTTTATGGACCTTTCAGGTTAGCGGCCAGCAGTTTAGGTTTCATTGTATCGTTGACTGCATTCAGATATTATCGAGAATTTGGAACTACGTTTTTTAAATATTTTGTGTATCTTAAAGGCAAGCAAAACAAAAACTGATTTCATATTTCAGATTTACTTAAATGTACCCAGATGTACGAGTACATGTGGGTTTAAAAATGATCAACCTGATTCATTATTTCAATTTCATTTACTAGTAACCCCGTGTAACGTTTTATTTAATTTTTCAACTTTTTGGAGAAGAACTTTTTGGGACTTTAGGACTTGGAACTTGACAATAATAATATATGTAATGATAACGATGTTAAGTTTTGCGAATGATAATACACGTAATGTAATGATAATGTACGTATAAACTGAATTAGATCAAATACGTTTCTTTTATTTTTATTAGTATTTGCACTCTCATTGAAATTTATTTAGATTTTATTGAACAGTTTATAATTTCTGACTTACAATCAGATAAGATAATGTTGCTTCATGAATTTAAGTAACTTGTTAATAATCAGATAAATCTCGTAGTCGTGCGCAAATTCTAAAAGTAACACGTAGACAAAGGGCCCCAAGATACAGACTCTGCCTAGTTTGGGGACCATTGGAAAGTATTTTGTAAGACTACATGGCATATATTATTATTGTTAATATTAGTAATGATTTGTCTTATGTATTCTTTAAGTAAATAAAAAAATAAAAATATTTTCATTTTATATTTGGCATTGTGATTATGAATTTGACAAGCAAAAGGAGGTTTTAATTTTAACCATTCATCAACAATAACACATCTGCTAAATAATCACAAAAATCACGAAAATGATGAAACTGTTTGGCAAACAAATAGTTTTAAAAGTCTTCTTCGACAGTTTATTGTCCTTTTTTTTTCGTTTATTTTGTGATATTTTCAAATCAAGTTTTATTGTATTTATTTACAAGATGGCTTAGTATAACCAAATCGTACCTGATATAACAACTTAATTAATTTAATTTACTCAACTTCCTAATCCTAACTACTTTTAATTTATTTTACCCATAAAATACGAATGATTTCGTAAAATTAATATAAAAAGAGGCCATGATAATAAACCCAACCGAAAAGGATACTTAAAGCTATTCCCCACTTTCTCTTAATTAATAGGACCTTAAAATTAATTTCTATCGGGGCCGCAGATTCAGTAAATAATTATTCATCCTCAAGGGCGAGTATTTAAGGGCATATTTAATGAAAATGCACACAAGTTCAAGTTATCCGTTGAACGTACGAATGTAATATATTGAATGGAGTAATTGAATGAAGAGGCCATAAAAACTGGCACAAAACAATTGCTATTATTCTTCGTTATTACAGTTCAGGTGTGTTCGAGTGATATATTGGTGTATTGTATCGTTTTTGTGGTGCCGCTGCGGCCGCCGCCGCGTCGAACAACTTCGCCGAATGCTTAGTTACTCACATGCTTATTGCAAGGTGGTAGATGTAAAAGACTCCGTTTTGTCGCCGTGATTTATCAACGGTTATTAATTATGGAAGAACTTTAAATATCCCCTTAATGACTCTGTGTGGTTTGTAACTATTTCAATAAGCACGTGAGTCTTATTAAATGTTGAAAATTATTAGACTTTTGCTTTATAATAACACATTTATAATTGTTTCAGCAAATACATAGAATTGAGTTTTTTTTTACCTGACTGTGAAAGAAGGAGGGTTATGTTATCGAGCGTATGTATGTATGTATGTATATTTCTTTGGCACGCCCTAGAGCATAAACGGCTTGACCGATTTTGTTGTGAGTGGTGTCAATAGATTTGTCTCAGTCGTGAGAGTGACACTGGGTACATCAAAATAAAAAAAAATAAAAAAATAAGGATTTTTGGCGGCAAAAAGTAATCTCAAAAAAAAAAGTTTTCAAAATACATCGAGTGTGGTATCAAAATAAAGATTTTTTTTAACAGTGATTACGATTATATATATATAACTAATATGTTTTATTGCAGTTTGGAATAGGAAATGCTAATAAATCACATCACACTTATAATATTAATGCGAAGTTTGTGTTAGTTTGTTACTTCTTCACGGTAAAACGGCTTGACGGGTTTGGCTGAAACTTGGCACACATGTAGTTTATAATCTGGATTAACACATAAAATACTTTTTATCCCAGGATTCCTGCGGGAACGGGTAAAACAGGATTAAACCTATTTCCTACCTCAAAAAATCACCGACACCTGTTCCATTATAATTGTGTTTTAAGGTAAGGAGAGGGGAGAAGGGAGGGGGGAGGGGTGTTTCGAGTGTATGTATGTATGTGGGTATGTATGTATATCTGTATGTTTCTATATGATCGCCTAAAGTCTAAACGGCTTGACCGATTTTGATGTGAGAGGTGTCGTTAGATTCGTTTTCACATGCTGAGTGTCAAAGGCTATATTTTTTTTTGTAATAAAAATCATACATCTCACACAAATATAAAAAACGCGTGTTTTTTGTAACTTCCAACGAACTTTTTCGTAATAAACAAGTGATTTTACTAGATTTTTTCTAGAGAATGCGCAATAATCTTTTACAGCGATTGTACGCATACTTTCTCACAAAAAAAACGTACACTCAACAGCGTATTAAGCGTAAAGAAATCGTAAGTTAGGCTGCAAAAACCTCTTTTCTGCAGTCGGGTATTTTGTTTTTCTTTTAACATTGATACTTGTTTAATTCTTTAGATGAATATTTAATAACAGCTCGGTTTTAGTTAGTTAGATTTTCATTGAGGCGTTGCCTAGATGCTATTTAGTAAGGTTTCTACTTCGTTCGTGTATATCGCGTAAAACATTTTGCAGAAAAAAAACTAAATAATCGAAAAATCCGTTGAACAAAAATTACAAAACTTGTTTTTAAAATTTTCAACAAAGTTTTAGTTAGTTCCGAACAAATTACAAACGGAAGCGTAAAATCACCTAGTATACAAATTACTACTACTACTTTTTGGAAGTCGGTAAAAAAATATTTATAATGAAACCTTTTTAAAACAACAAACGGGACATCAAAGAGCACTCGTACGGCGCTCGAAGGTCAGTACAATGTTACACGGAGACACGGTTTTTACGATGTGCTACTTATTGCCTTTTCGGTTAAGCTGGGGTCACACTCACACTGTGAAAAAGGAATATGTAGGTATTCTCTAATGAGCAATGACCGACCTAAAATTTTCGGTTACTTGGGATTGGCCGAAATACCTAGTCTAGCCATAAATATTGTCACGAAGAAAAAAATTATTTTTTTATTGCAAATAATATTTATTACTTTTACAGTGTGTTAGTTTAATACATAAATATAAAACAATTTAAAATATAAAAGCTTATTCGAAGTGGTCTCCATTGGCTGCAATACAGTCCTTTAAACGTTGAGGCCAGTTATCAATAGAAGCACGCACTCTTTCCATGGGAAAATTCTTCACTGCCAATCGTATGGATTGTTTTAGGGACTCCAAATTATCATGGCGTTTAGAGCAAGCCATACTCTCTAAAACTGACCATAAATCATAATCCAGCGGATTAAGATCAGGACTAGACGACGGCCAGTCTTCAGCTCTGATGAAGTCCGAAACGTTCACTTCCAACCAAGACTGCGTGGACCGAGCTTTATGACCTGGCGCCGAGTCTTGTTGGAAGGACCATACTTGGTTATTGAACATGGTGTTGTTAAGGGGCTTAACTACCTTCTCTAGAATGGTATTTTGATACACTTGTGCCGATGTTTTGATACCTTTTTCACAAAAATATGGCTCAGTCACTCCTTCATAGCTAACACCCCACCAAACCATCACTGAAGTCGGATAATGCCCACGTTGCACTCTGTCGACTAATTGGGAAGCTTCCTTAGAGCTTTGAGCATAAATACGGTCATTTTGTTTGTTAAAATGTTGCTCAATTGTAAAGATTTTCTCATCCGTAAACAAAATTTTTCTGTGACCTCCCTTTGCGTACCGCTTCAGTAGTTGTTTCGATTTTACCACTCTATTCTTTTTTAAATTATCAGTTAAAAAATGACCAGTGCGTCTCTTATAGGCTGCAAGTCCGAAGTCATCTTTTAAAATACACGACATGGTTCTGGGTGCTATCTTCATCTCCCGAGATAAAATCTTTTGCTTTCGGACAGGATTTCTTCGAATTCTTTCCCTTACTGCTTTGCCTTACCACCTTTTTCGTACGAACACTACGTGGACGGCCAGATCTTTTTCTGTCACAAACAGAGGAGGTCTCATTGTACCTATTAATAGCCCGGTACACAAACATTTGACTAATACCAAGCGTATGGAGAGTTTTAAAAATTGCATTTGGCTCCATACCAACTTTGTGTAATGCAATCACAGCGATTCGGTTCTCTTTATCACCCCACTCCATTTTAATATCGCAAAATATTGTACAATGTATTGGCGCCAAAATTAGAAAACTCAATGAACAATCGTATAAAAATGACAGATTCCAAATTCAAATGTAACATCTTTCTTATTTTTAACTGTAACAGTATTTATGGCCAGAAGTATATGTTTTTATATTTTTACTCCCGGCTAACTAAACGATTGAGATAATTTATTTTATTTATGAAGCAATGACTTGCTAAATTAAGTTTCATACTTGTAGCTTCCTATTATGATTTATTTTTTAATTATGGAGGATGAAATGGACTTACCGTAACACAGATTAATGGTGGTTGCCAATATTCTGTTAAACCCGGATTGGACCGATCTTTTCACTGATTATAGTTTGCACAAAATATGATGTTATACGATATGTCAATGTTATTTAATGCAATGGATTTTAATGTTCAAACTTCTGTTTTATAAAAGCATAAAATTTAACAACTGACTGGCATTCGGTTGCATATTTGGACAATATGATGAACATTTCATCCGTATTCGTACTCAGTATATCCTACTTACCAGTTTTTTTAACAAGTATCTACACTACAAAATACCCGACTGCAAAAAAGAAATTTTTGTAATCTTACTTACGATTTCGTTACGCTTGATACGCTGTTGAGTGTACGTTTTTTGTGAGAAAGTATGCGAAAAAATGCTGCTAAAAGATTATAAATGAGCATTATTTATAATATTCCTATTAAAATCACTTGTTTATTATGTAAAAGTTCGTTAATGGTTACGAAAAAAATAATATTATTTTATTTTGCGAGAGATTTATAATATGTATAAGTATCTGTTATTTATTTGTTTTCTTCTTTTTTAAGTGTTTTACAATGAATACATATAAAAAACATAAAATAAAACTTAAAAACTAGGGTATTATTATTATTACAAAAAATATAGCTGATACTCAGGAAGTAAAGATGAATCTAAACACTTCGCACATCAAAATCGATCAAGTCGTTTAGGCTATAGGGGCTCATATAGAAACATACATACATACCCACATACATACAAATATACTTACAATGGAAAAACATAGCCCTCCTTCTTACGCAGTCGGGTAAAAAGGGGCGTTTCCCACCCCCATCCACAGCGTTCTGTAAAGGTCTTACGCACACCACAGCCAGCAGATTCTGCTGGCTGCGAGTATCTAATACCAATACAGAAAATTTAATGCTAAGAAACAAAGAATTAAAATACGTAAGTAGGTACATATACAACCACTGATAATTTTTTCTTGCATTAATAAACTACATAGAAAAAAAGTAATCCTCAGTGCTCGGTACATCTCGGCACTTGAAAAAGGGCGTTTTTCACCTCAATCCAAGCACTCGTTCTATAAAGTTGGCGTGGTCGGTGGTCTTACGCACATTACCCGCAGCCGGTGGACGCCAATACAAACAATTTATTGTATTGTTATAGATCCGGGCCCGTCTTCGGAACTTATTGGACCCAAAAACTGCCTCTAACGAATTGCCAACAGCGCCACTGGAAACAATAGGAACTCTCGACGCGGAAAGGTGAAATAAGCTTTTGGGATTTGTAAAAGTGGCAGCCGAGTAATAAAATGTCTGGAGACGGTTTAGTAGATTGCTTCTATATTTTAAGCTTAGGTAGTTACTTTTGTACCCTAAATAAATTTGTCGAGTGTACTCTTTCAAAGAGTAGCCTATTCTAATGTTGAAAATAAATCGACCGAGGAAAATATTTAACTTAGAACGAAATACTGTCTATTTTTTTTTTTTTTTTTTTTGTCAGCCCTGTTTGTACAAACTGTCCCACTGCTGAGAACGGGCCATCTTCTCATTGTGAGAAGGGTATATAATAAATACAAAATACTCTCTATGAATGGCTCTAATTGAATAGGTATAAGATCTCTTTATATCGCGAGTGAATATTTCTTTACGCAATTTTTTTCGGAATTGAACTGCAACGGTCTTTTATCATCAGACTAATTGTCTGTCAAGCACAAGTAAATGTATCTAATAAAGAAAAAAGTACTTCTTTCGTGCGCCGTGGATCCGTACCCCCCTCTACCCGCCATACCTACTCAAGTTCGAAAAACCTTTAGTTATTCGGTTAGTTTGAAATAGATACCTCCACAAATAAAGATAGCAATAAAAATTCAGTAAGCGTAAGCGAAATACGTTCTCAAAAAAGGTAATTATGTACAAAAACAATCATCGGTGTCGTACTCTGAGAAATTAGAAAAATTATATGTTTTACCCTAATTAAATAAATACTAAATTTACCTAGATTTTTTTTTATTGAAATCATCTCTCGGAGTTATATGCTTGATGAATTGCAATTCAAAGGGGAGACCTATGTCCAGCAGTGGACTTCTTATGACTGAGATAATGATGATGATGATAAAGTAAAAGTTCGGGCCCGTACGGTGCGCTGTACATGTACGTTATGAAACGGGCATGCGTAACGCTAACCAACAGTGACGCGTGCACTATTTTAAAAAGACGACAGTGATTCATATTTACTTACTTAAAATCTCATGATAATTACAATAACATATATAATAAAAATAAAAAAAAATATTCCTTGTGTTATCTTATATTTTTTACGTCTATTACATGCCCCGTCTAATTTCTTTCTATTTTAAATGTATCTCCATCCCACGGCTTTTTGTTTTAAGGTGGACTTCAACACTCGCAGCTATCTCTCTCGCGCATGAAAACTTTTTTAAACAAATAAAATCATTGGGTAGGGATAGTAGAAAAGTGAGTATGTATCTCATACGTTCTATCAAAATAAACAAATTTATTTCTCACTTATCTAAAATCCTACTCAATGATTTTGTATGTTTAAAAAGGTTGTGATGCGCGAAAAAGATAGCTGCGCGCATTGATCGTATCCATAGCAACCTTATTAGGTTGCACTTTGTTGCGTTACTTTTTTGACTGTGAAATAATAATACATATTGTTATTAATACAATTATGCCAATTATTTACAATTAAGCCGTGTACAATACAGAGTTCCTCTACATATCCTTCTTGTACGGTGTCTAAATAGTATCGGTTAATACCTGTGTCATCGGCCATTCTGTTCTGCAGTCTAGATAGTTTCCACAGGCTTTGACGCAGCAATTTGAGAGGCTTTCCATCGCTCCTGATGTATAGAGATTAATTCCACCTGTTACTACGTCCATATAGCGTTAAATACATTCAGAGCGCCCGACGCGCTACTATCGCCTCTGTTCCGCAATTAGTTATGACAATGCGTAAGCCCCTGTACTGCTTGAGTAATTGAAAATTTAAGCTGACACAGGGAAAGCCTGAAATTGCTTCCGTATAGAGCCAATATTTGCACGAGCTATACTGTAACTATGATATGCTAATGGATGTCTTCAGTTTATTTTAAGAACTTTAACATTTATTTTTAAAAGACAAGTAATAAAAAAACTTTTTTATTTATTTAAATAATTTACACCTATCATTGCAAGTACTCCCAATTCAATATGTAGTAACCATTATATATATAAAAAGTAATGCGTATTACTAATATGCTTATTATTATTTAGGTAAAAAAGATCGGTCGTACAATTTTTTTTGTGACCATTTATTATATAATTTACGTAACTTTACCATCGACATTTATTAACTGAGGATTACGTATTTCATGCTAAAAAATAAGTTCAAAAACCGAATACTGAAAAATCACGCTTTAAAATGTATGAAACAAGAAAATATTTTCATCTGAAATTGTTATGTACAAACTATTCAATATGGATCGTGTATTAAATAAACAATTTAGATGTAATAAATATTTTGTTGTATTTCATACATATTTATAGTGGTGTTCAGAGAATAACCGTGGTCGTATGCCTACCGCAACAAAACAATAATTACATTCTGCAAAGAAGCATACGACCACGGTTATCCTCTAAACACCACTATGAATATGTATGAAATACAACAAAATATTTATTACATCTAAATTGTTTATGTAATATACATATATGAAATACGAGTACAACAAAATATTCATTACATGTAAGTTGTTTATTTAATATCCGATACATATTAAATAGTTTGTACATAACAATTTCAGATTAAAATATATTTTTTTGTTTCATACCTACTTTTTAGAGCGTGATTTTTCAGTAGTCGGGTTTTAGTTTTTAAACTTATTTGTTATTTAAAGTATTTTGGGGTCTTTACACAGCCACATCACATATTTTTGTCAAATTATGATAGGTAGTTTAGAAGTTATGAAGAAACAAATTAACATAAATGCATACATACTTACACACATACATATCGATAATTTTTATCGATCATCATTGACAGGCCGCCTTGAACTGGGACTCACGTTAACCCTAACAATGAACTTTAAGGGCTACCTTGAATCTAAGGTTAAACTGGCTAGTAAAAAGCTTGGCATCATTAATAAGGTTAGGCGATACTTCTCACCGGGACAACTGCTTCATTTGTATCAAGCACAGGTCCGATCGTTTGCCCCCATTTGCTTTTTTGCGATGTCGGATTAGGGTAAAAAAAATATTTTCATGACTTTGACAAGATATATCTCGCAAACGGTACGCTTGACAAAAATATGATGTACCAAACTCTATCTTTGACACATGATGGGGTGAGCGAAAAAAAAGTTTTGTTCTTGACTTCGTGCCCTCTGTAGGGTGCCATATTCAATTTAATGTGACGTCACATAGTCTATAACCAGCAAACAACCAAGACGATTCTAAGGACACCTCATTTGTCAAATTATAATAAGTAGTTTAGAAGTTATGAGGGAACATATGAACATACATACCCACATACTGGTTAAAAACATAACACTCCCTTTTGCTTCGGCGTAGTCGGGTAAAAAAAAAAAACTAACTGGTGAGACATATTTTAACGACACGTTACATATTCTATTTACGTTTGTTAAGAAAAAAGCAATAATAGAATTTTAATACGCCAACGTCGAGTCTGCCTACGTAAAGTCCTGTGTAGGTCTGAAAGGGGCGCCATAGTGCCATGAATTTTTAACGCGCCTTGTACATAAACACGTCCCGTCCATTCCGACCTCGTACCCGACAAACATCGTGATCCTGCGTCAACCTCTACTATATTTTTGTAAACGGACGGTAATAAACCCCTTAAAACATTTTGGACAAAATCTACCTAATGCTTGTTCATTTATTGACTTCATGCCGACGTGATTGATGATTTATTGCTTATTTTATTTTTGTAGCCCCAAATCTAGGTTATTGGATATTTTTCGTTGTGTAAACTCTGATTTTCGTATTGGGTTTTATGCGTAACAATAGGACAGAATGATGTTTCAAATCTCATTCATTGCCAATTTGAAGTTATTGTGAGACATAGGACGGTCGACGTAGCTTACCACACAAATGGACAGTGTGGTAAACTACAGGTGAGCAGTGGTAGCGGCGCAGTTGTGGTACATAATCATAGTACAGGTCGCGCCTGCCATTACGCTTCGCCTATCACTTATATAGGATGGAGCTAGGCACTAAAAAGTTGGTCTTCTAGCTCATCAAACAGCCATAAGAAGTCCATTTTAGGTCTCTCCCATGGATTTCCAAAAACACCGATTGGAAACGGATTACATTCAGCGTCTTCCTCTCACTTGTATGAGGTCATCTGGTCTTTCTACCGGACAACGCTACGCTTGCCGATGCGCAGTCTCCATGTGAGAAGTTTTCGGCCCCATCGGCTATCAGTTTTACGTGATATGTGCTCTATATGGTAAACAGTAAGAAACGGCGTCTCATTTATATGAAACGTTGTCACGTCAAAAAATCGTTTGAACGCCGAAAATAAATTAAATTATGTTTTAATAAATCGATGAACGCCGTCTGCACGCAAGAAAAAGTATGACTCTTGTCCCGTTACGCGTTACGCTCATTGTCCCGTTACATCATCATCATCATCATTTCATCAATGTTTTGTTATGACGTTGTCACGTTAAACTATCGTCCTTAAACCGACTTTACACACAACCATTTATTTTTATTTTTGCGAGAGGTATATTATTATTGCAAAATGCCTGTGACACTCTGGAAGTAAAGACGAATCTAACGCCACCTCGCCCTAAAAATCGGTCAAGCCGTTTAGGCTGTAGGCGATCATATAGAAACATACATGTATACATACATACCCACATACATACATACATACATACACTCTATAATAATAATGGATGCATGTACTTTTTAAAAATAAGGGTTGTAATCTCTATATTATATATATACGAGTATAGATATATATATAAATCAATTGCTGTTCGTTTGTCTCGCTGAAACTCGAGAACAGCTGGACCGATTTAGCTGATTTTGGTTTTGAAATGTTTGTCGTAGTCCAGGGAAGGTTTAAACGTTGAGAAAATATCGGGTCTACTCATTGATAGGTGATACGAAGTAAGACGTACGGTTATCTAGTAAAATATAATTTTCTGTCATTATAATAATATTATTGGATATATTTGCAATATTATTAATAAATTATTTACGAAGGAATTATGTTGGGCTGTCGTTGAGGATGCAAAAAAACCGAATTAATCTTAAAGATTATTTAATTAATATAAATTTAATTTTAATTACAACTTATTTACATGTGACTGATGTCGATGTAAGAACAAAAGTGACATACTTAGTGACCTATAACTTAAAAGTAAATTTATGTTTCGCAATTCATGACACCTGGATTCACATGGGAGTTCGTTTCTCAGTATCTTGCGGCGATCGAACCGTATTGTGAAACAGCGGCGACTTCCCGGTAGGTGTTGCTATGTGTCATCAAATCACACGATGTCTGCTTACTTAACATCTCCCTACGCAAGATCTGCAACTATTTGGAGACTTTCGTCGAGAATAGTGCAGATAGGGACAATGGACCTCTAGGGCTGCTATCTTTGGTTTCTTCACGGTTCTGTGTTTCATCTATGGTGTCTCGTGAATTAATTCTCAAAATGTTTCTCTTCAGCTTACGGCGAATGAGTACGGTGACGGTAGTGAGTACTGATGCACCGAGTATCACGTAGATAGGTACAGTAGTATAATAGACGATGTTCATATTTGTAGACTCCAAAGTCATTGGTTCTTGTACAGCAATCCTTGAGTTAGTTGAGTGTAAGTGGCTCAAATCGATAGTATTCTGTTTCAAAATTTTCTTTGCAGGTAACTTGTATGGGTTCTCCATGTTGATAGCTATGTTCAAAATTTTCAGCATCTGTCCTTCAACTTGGTCGTGATAGTTATGTGTAGAGAATGACGGGGTGTGTAGGGTGCATCCTTTAGGAATAATGGCTAGATAACTCCCTTACATCATTTCATATTGGTCTTGAGAGCAGGTTAAACGAACTTTCATTAAGTTGGGAAAGCTCAGTACATAGTGGCGGTCGTCTAGTTGCTCCATCGCTTCAGACGACAGGGTTACTTGAGTGAATCGGCAGGACTCGTGGATATGCTGCTGTAGTATCAGCTGTTGAATGCAGTCAGACTGTTCCCCGTAGTGGCGGCTGAAGTTGTCCTCGCAGAGGTGACCGTAGCTTTACTTCGGACATTCTGTCTCTATGTACAATAGAACTTTCTCGTGGATTGCTACATATGGATAGGCAGGTATAAGGATTTTGCTATCATGATTTGGGGCTAAGGATAACCTGTATAGGATATAGTTAGTAGGAAAGGCAATTGGAAACTTAATTACCAAGATTATATAATTTTCTTTAAAATAGTATCCTAGTTTCAATAGATCGAAATATTCCCTATAACTAAGATCTAAAATTACCTCTTTAGTGTATAAAATACTTAATCTATTTAACATAACCCGAAATGCCTCATATTTCAACTCTTCTTCTAACTTCGAAGGACTTCTTTGACTCTACTAAAATTAAATATGAAAGTACCAAAAAGAAGCTGGCTGGGTTGTCGAGAAGACATAAAAGCAAAACTAATTTTATTTAATTTTATATTTTATTCGTGGTACTTTATTCTTCTACTTGTTATTGTTATTATTATTATTTTTCAAGTGGGCACTTGTACATGTGTGTTCTTGTAGGTGAAAACTGTTCTGGGCACCTGTGAATTCGCTATGTTCTGCTATTCTGATTTGTATGCCGTTGGTTTTCCTTGAATATAAAAATAAAATAAAATAAAATAAAATATTTCTTAAACTATCACTATATTCTTGTCTATATCTTCTAACTAACCTAGGGTCCAACGAATTTCACGGAAGGAAAATCTTGGCAATTCAATTAGTAACATTAGGAAAATTTAAGGCTAGGAAGCGAGCAACCACTAAAAAGAATCTAGTGTACTCACCTGGGTTTTAATTCGGTCTCTCTGCTTATCAATGTCTGGATACCTCTGGGCAGCTCAACACGTAGATTCGGATGCTCAGGATGTAGCTAGAAAACCACACGGGCGGCTTCCGGTAATGAAACGGATAACGGAAATCTTCTCACGCGTAACCGACCGCGAGCATCCTACCGACTGCGCCAATTATGTTGGGCTGTCGTTGAGGATGCAAAAAAACCGAATTAATCTTAAAGATTATTTAATTAATATAAATTTAATTTTAATTACAACTTATTTACATGTGACTGATGTCGATGTAAGAACAAAAGTGACATACTTAGTGACCTATAACTTAAAAGTAAATTTATGTTTCGCAATTCATGACACCTGGATTCACATGGGAGTTCGTTTCTCAGTATCTTGCGGCGATCGAACCGTATTGTGAAACAGCGGCGACTTCCCGGTAGGTGTTGCTATGTGTCATCAAATCACACGATGTCTGCTTACTTAACAAAGGTGACTAATTAATAATAACCCCGCAGCAGCTTCATTGTTATCATAACCAGTACGGCACAAAGTAATTACTCATAACTATCCCAAAATAATAAACAACTGATAATATAATTATTATCAATTTTTTTTTCCTGAGCCCATAACCTAATAAAACAACGTTATAAGTACACAGGACTTTTATTACGAACATCACTCCAACAACACCGAACAGCAAGAGAGGGCGGAATCACAACATTAGAAAACAAAGCTAAATGCGAACGGAAACACTACTAAACAGTTATAGATAAGCATAGAACAGTCGATATTTAATCAATATGACACAGATTATATATTTATTATTTGACGTACAAAATAGACGATTATTCATAATACTTACCATATTAATATTTGCAACAGCCGCCTCTAATAATGATAGGTATCCCTACTGGTCCCCCGTTACAATAACCGTTAGTTCTCATGTAAGCGGCAAATAACATTAGAGATCCTCTATCAATCATTCCCTAAAGGTGGTTTGGCTAATTACTGCGCAGACTAAACTTGTTAAAAGCACCTTGTCTATCCTCTACCAGAGAGATGAATGGACGCACATCAATCAATGTTTAGTTACGAAGCGCGCTATTAAAATCGCCATATTCCCAAACTGAGCCAAGAATGAATTGAACCTAATTAATAAGAGTACATTGGAAATAGCCGTCAGGAGTTATTTGTTCCTTACGTTCTTGCTGTCAGTAAAATCTGTTGAATATTTATTTATTTATTTATTTATTAAGGCTTCACAATGGTAACTACATCAGATAAACACCATAATTAACACTTCTCAATATTAACTAAATGTGTTACCTTTCAAAGAAACCACAGCATGCGAATTTACTTAAAAAAATCGGCCAAGTGCGAGTCGGACTCGCGCACGAAGGGTTCCGTACTATTGGTAAGTAGGACCTTTACGTACCTAATAAAATTACCTGTAGGTACACCTGTCTACTTAGTAGGTGCTTATGATAAAAAGTTAAGAGAAGAAGTTATTTTATACCTACGCTAAGTAGGTACAAATTGCACAGTCAACTAACTTAAGAACCTAGTTAATTTTGCAAATAATATCACCTAGATACTACAAAGTTTAGTTCTGTTTATAAAATAACTAGAAATCAACGAAATTCCAAGTAGTAAATTGCAAACTTCAATTAATACAAGTATAAGTTTAGAAAACTCAAAAACCCCCGACAAAAAAAACGGCGGAACCGATTTTGATGAAACATAGCTAAGAACACTCCCGACTAATTCACCATTCAAACAAAAAACAGAATCAAAATCATTCAAATAAATATGTACGTAGATAGGTTTCCCTGGTTCTGCGTGGCAAGCCTCGAGCAAGGTAATCGCCCAACTCGCCTTCAGCCGGGACACATCTCGGGCAACACTGTTAGACGCGTGTCGTGACTTGTGAACAGTGACAATGCCATGCTGTGTATTTAGAAAGTACAACACCAAGTTTTACAAGACCAAGATACCATAAGGTCTTAAGAATGTGGTCTTATCCTCGATCATATATATCCAATGAGTATAACCTCTCTATAGACAAAATCTCATTGAATGGAACGTAAAAATAGTATCAAGAGGTGCATTGGAAATAGCCGGTAGGCGTTCCTTATTTCGTTCGTTCATACAGACAGTTAAACTCGTTGGATGTGTACATTGTGTACCTTACATGTAGGTGTGACTACGTCCATTATTCCCTTACTTCGGTAACATCTATTACGCAGAATATCTGAAACAGAAGTGTAACTCCTCTAACCAGTTTGAAACTTATAAAGCGTCCATCTGAGTAATTACCTCAAACATGTGTTGCAGGTGGCGCCAGCAACGTTTTGTTTAGAATACATTATTATATCATAAGTGGTAACATGGTCTATTGATATCTACAACAATAGAGATATTGCCAATGCATTGACGTTTTTAACCCTTAACATTTTGTTGAAACTTGCTAGAATATTGTAGAAGGAAGATCATTACATATTTTGCATGTGTGTGACCAAATTTACCGTGTGAAATGCACAGTACGCGATTACTTAAGATCAATGATGTGTAACTTAGAATTTCGACGTTTTTGTACCTACTATTATGCATTCTGTGACGTTGACGACAGTTGTGTCAATAAACCTGATACGCATAAATGGAAAAGTTCTTCTGAATATATACTATTGTATGTAAAAAATACATACAAAGGTTAACTAATTTTATTACCTTGGTAAGTAAAGCTATTTTGTATGTATTTATTTTATAAACATTGATCAAAAAAAATTAATAATAAAAATATCTTGTAATTCTTGTAGCCCTTACCATCGGCAGCTTAAGCCCCGCCCCGCTGGCTGCCAACAGCATCCTAGTTTTTGTAATTCTTATAATAATATTATATAATTATTGCAGAAAACTTACATTTTAAGAATTAAATAAATAAAGAATATTCTATTAAAATACTTTTAATTATTATTCAATGTTCTGTCAATAGCCGCGTACTTACTGAGCAAGCAGCCTCGCGAGGCAGTCGCGCGAGGCAAATCCTCGGTCGGTCAGGACGTGCCTCGCCCGACAAATGATATGCACGTCCTGACCGACCGAGGATTTGCCTCGTGAGGCTGCTCGCTCAGTCAGTACGCGGCTATTGAGTGAAGTCGAGCTTACCGACGACGACGTCGAAGATCGACCGAAGTGGAGAAGCAAAAGCAGGAAGGCTGACCCCTGGTAGGGTCAGCCTTCCTGCTTTTGCTTCTTATTGTCCATAGTGGCATCTTTGCCATGTCGGATGAATAGCATGACAAAGAGAGAGAGAGTTCTGTGATAGGGATCGGTATGACAGTGCTTTTGACTAAGATTGTAAAATTACAAGATTCTCACTCACAGGAATACGGTGTTGCGTTTTATTTATTTCACATTCTTGTGTCGAAAGTTGTGAAGTGGTTATTTTTCCTTATGGAACCTGATATCACGGGGGTAGCATTTAAAAAGGAATCATTAGTCAATAGGAGGAGATGATATTTTGTCGTCCCAATTACATCACAAAATATTAATAAAAATTCTTGAATAGTTTAAAAATTCTAACAACAAAATGCTTTGCATAACCTATTCTAATAAGGTTACTCACACTCATTAACCAGTCGCGTCTATAATAGAAACTTGTCACACCTTTATTTAAACGTCGTACACCTTCATATTCAAAACAAATGCTATCACACAAACACACACATACGTTATACGTGATTTTAATTCTGCGACACATTATATGTATCACACAATACGTAATGCGAAACTCGAAACATTAAACAAACAAAATTTGAGTAAGTACGCGAGTTTGAGGGTAGAATTAAAAGTTAATTGTGAAACATTTGCAATGTTTTGAGTTTTAATCGAATCTGACCCTTTTGATTACGGTATTTTTATTAATCTGCGAAATCAGTTCTTCTAATTGATTGCGTCAATGAGATTATTATGATTTTAAGTAGGTATAGTTAAAAAGTTAAATATAAAAAAAAGTAGGTATAGGGCGGAAAATATATATCTAAAATATCGGTAGACATTTTCACAGTTGTGTGAAAAAGCGAAAATGTATATGTATATTTTGTGTTGACAAAGCCCCAAAGAAGCAAACTAAGCAAAACTTAAAACGAATTATTAATAAAAAAACTTTATTTCTCGAGAGAGAGAGAGAGATTGTGCTAGTTATAGTGTTACCTAGTTTGAAAGACTACCCAGTTGCTAGTAGTAGCTAATATTTTGAAAAACTAGCCAGCAGCTGATAGATAGGTACATAATAGCAAATTAGTACCTGAGCGTACTTAAAAATAAATATAGTTCTGTATACGCGTAGTACTAAGTAGGTACTAAAATGCTTTGAAAAAATCGCTTTCAGACAGGATTTAAGTTCTCTACGCTTGTTGTAGGTACTTGACATTATGGATTACATTGTAACTTATTATCAGAGTAAATCGATGCCTTTCTAATCGACTATAAAGAATCCGTTTCACTTGTTTTCGTAATAGCTAGAATTCACAGTATTACCAAATATGTTCACAAATATGTACCTGTCCGTACAATAAGTGTGAAAATAGACGTCGTTCGCTATACTTCGACTTCCGGCGAGTCGCGTAGTGCATGACGCGTCTCGCCGGAAACACTTGCTTTTACGGCGTTGTCATAAAAGTTTTTCTGGCCACAAGCTAGTTTTTTTTAGTTTTGATCTAACTTTTTTAGAAGATAATTTGATTGAGAGT
Source organism: Lycia hirtaria (assembly GCA_947563715.1). Lineage (NCBI taxonomy): Eukaryota > Metazoa > Arthropoda > Insecta > Lepidoptera > Geometridae > Lycia > Lycia hirtaria. Next base: position 30,017,539 of record OX387384.1, read on the forward strand.
GTTTTTAGTTATGTTTCTTGAAATTGTTTCAGTCGTTTATGTAGGGGTTTCTATGTATTCTATACATAAAAAACCCTACATAAGCTGTGGTTACTCCTTTAGTGCCGATTTTTTTTGTTTATTTATTTATTACTAGATGATGTGTTTCGTCTCACCATAGAGATAACTGTTATATTTTATTTTTGTTAAGTACGTACTTATACATTCTAAAGTAATTTGAGAAGTACTGCATTTATTTTGTTGTTGTTATGTGTACACAATACACATGTTAAGGAATACAATCTAGTTCGTGTTTTTTATCGTATTTATAATGTTAATATACCAATTGCATTCTGTTTTGTGTGCCTAAATAAATATATAAATAAATAAACAAAGCAGGCATCCTCAAAATTTCATTTAGGATTTATGGTATTTGTTAGAATTTTTATGTGGTTGAGGTTGTACGTTTCTGTTAGTCAACCTGTCAGTCACTAAGGACAAAGCTTAATATATTAAACGGTTTTCTTTAGCTTGACCTGTTTGTTTATTTGGGTTAAATTTTACCCCCTTGCAGTTGACGGATCGATCTGAAATTTGGTATACACCTTTAGTCCTGATGACAATACAATTTAGTATATTCTGTATTATTGTAAATCCAAGATGGCCGCCGCCACAAAATGGCGGATTTCATATTTTAACACAACCCCCACAATATGGGTATCAAATGAAAGGGCTTTTCTAGTAAAATACAGTAAATATATTACCCACATCATTTTCTTTCTTTTCAATAAAATCGTTTAACTTTAAAAGTTTTTTTAAGTAAGTAATTATTTATAAGTAATTTACCTCTTAAAAAATATATGACCTATTAATTCTCTCGGCAATAATAGTGTGGATTTTCAAACCCGTAAATTGACTGCGCAGTAGTCAATTTACGGGTTTGAAAATTCAAAATTAGTGCTTTAGATTCGTGGTGAGACTTATACTTACGTATATGTATCTTCCATGAAAACAATGAAACTGTTACCCGGTATCCTCCATTAATATAAGAGTAAGGACCGTCTCCACTGAAACTTGGTTAAACTCACCGCCCGCAATCAGCTTAATGTGGCTTATTTATAGACAAATCGATCCAGCGAACAAAGCTGTTAACTTAATCAGTGATCTAACTTTCCCTCTGTGATTTGAAAGCTCAGATCTTTGTTCACATCCTAATGGCGTTTTACAGATTGGATTAATGCGAGCCGGCCGGCGACGACTTCTACGTTCGTTGCGAAAAATGCCGCGCGTGGGATAGAACTCGTAACTTTTTAGAATTACATGATCTGATTACTCGAGATCGTATTCCTAAGCTATGTAACAAGATTTTACGAAGTAAAATTGTTTTTTTTTTCTGATTCTGTATTACTGCGAACCTTTACAAATTTGGCCTATCCGTCTGTCCATCCCATGAACAGTTAATCAAGATTTTTCTATTCATAGATTGTATAGTGTATTATAGTGTGTGATCATCATCATCATCTCAGCCACAAGAAATCGTACGCCTCCCTTATAGATTCCTAAAATACCTGATGGAAGCGGCTTGCATCCAGCGTTTTACTTGTATTTTGTGTGTGATAGTAGTAATAAAATAGTAGTTGTAGTCATTAAGCTTTAATCAATTTTTAACGGACTTAATTATCAGAATTTTATATTACTTGAAAGCGACCCCAGTTTGATACGCATCGCGATTCCTATGTGTTTAATACAATTCGACCCGTCCCAACGTGTGCGAATAACAAATAAACTGTATGACAGCGACGCTTAGGATACGTTTTTCAAACTTGAGTCGCTTTCCAAGTAGCCCCGTGTATGGAAGGCCTAACACGCAACCGTTGTGGTATATGGTGGAGTACGAATGTCTAAAAAAACTGAGAACTCGACACTCACCCAGGTTCAGACCTCTAGATTCTATAATTTAACGAAGACTTTCTCGGAGAGTAACCACAGTTCGACGATATTCACAATAAAAGTATAACTAAAGTGCTTGTTTAGGATTTCTTGAATCACAGTAAAACGATATCATTTTTTCGCGCTTCTAGCCATTCGATAATATAAAGGGCAAGGGTGAATAAGATCACGCATATCAGAAGCTTACTCAACGAAATGTATCCGAAAAACCTGATCAACTAGCAACTTTGCGGCGATGTTTCAGGCTTAGCCCGACCAAAGAGTGATATTATTTGGTGTATCTTACCAAAAAGCCTTTGGTTCTCAGTGGTTCTCTACTTTTAGAGAACATGGACTCGCGGACGGGCGAAGATTTTTTAAGGGGCTAGTTGTGACCAGGTAGGGCTATTCACAACTTATTGGATTCGCAATCGGCTCGGAAATACATACCTTACATACATTTAAATAAAAGCTCCAAGCCAGCATTGTCAGTTCTTTTTACAATCGGCAATCAAGCCGGGCTAAGAATGGGCCAAAATTATTGGATTCCATACGACGAGGCGAGCATCAACCTTTACAATACAATAATACCTCAGCAGCTCTGCAAACAATCGTCCTCGACTGAAACAGGCTTTGCTGATTGCAAATTGTGCTTACAATCGAATACAAATTTAAGCGAATTCTCCTAAGTTAATATACGAACGATGAATTTGACCTAAGCAGGCATTTTTCGTAAAATCATAAGCTCTTTATGTTATTATTTAATCAGGGAACGAACAAGAGGGAGAAACGAAGTTGGAATTTATTCAGTGAATTTGTATAAAATGAATGCTTTGGCTTAAATGTTGTTTCAATACGAACATTTTCTGGAGTTGATAGAGTTTGACTTTGTTTAAATTAAATAGCTATGTGATGCGATAAGCTTAGGTCTTATATAGAAGACCTTCGCTTGCTTATTAGATAGTGCGTACTGCCTAAAGCTGTAATGGCACTTAGCAGGCGAGGTGGCGTTAACCAAAGTCTATGTGTTGAGCGGGTATGTATTAGTAAAAGAAAATAAGGAAATAAGATATTTATCTTTTTTAATATTTCAAAATAATAAGCATACATTGACGACATATATTTTCTTCAAAAAAGTATTCTTATTGAGGAAAATTGTATTTTTGAGGAACAATTACAGTTCAAAAACATTCTAAAACAGACTGGCAAAAACTGAAGAAAAACTGCCTCACGCGCAGATCTTGATCTATATACCGTGAGCGGTTTATGTGTATAGGTATAGGGAATGTTTTGTTTAAAATTATAAATAATAAATATTGGTGGACATTTTTTCATTCAAAGTTATAGGAACTATAATTGTGTAGAAAAGTGTTCTGGCACTTCGAGGCCTTAATTGTAAGTACTTAGTTACACAAAGTTTTTTGTAGGTACCAATTTGAAAGTCAAAAGGATTATGATTTTAATAGTTTCTGTGTATATTTTACTATGGAAACTAACGTGGTTTTCACACATTTTAAATAAAAACTACGGGTCACTCACGTTTGTTTTAAGCCGAAAAATCCGACGAATTTTTTGTATTTAAAATTATATGTACCTAGTATATGGTTGTAAATACGTATGTTCCCCATGTTTTGACGCGACAACGTCTAATAAATCAATGAACGCCGGCTGCACGCACGAAAAAGTATGACTCATTGTCCCGTTACATCATCATCATTTCAACAATGTTTTGTTATGACGTTGTCACGTTAAACTATCGTCCGTAAACCGACTTTACAGACAACATTTTTTTTTAATTTATTTTTTATTTGATTTGAAATCTTATAATGTTCCCCCATATTACTCAGCTGATTTTGACTAAGAGATATCAATCGATTTTTTTTATTAGACCATAAAATGAGGTGACGTCAAATCGTCATTGCAAACTTTAATTGCAAAAGATTTTTGGCATTTCAATGATAATTGCCAAAAACAATGTTTGATTCCAAATCTGTCATGATATCACCTATTTTGTGAACATTTCAAGTTGTGTAATGCAGCCACAGACAGACAAATAGACAGCTTATGGTCAACCGACAAACGTACGGCTTAGTGCTAGGCTCTCGCGCCTTAAGACCGTATAAAGACCTTATCTATATAATATCAAAAGAATAATGAAAATACGAAACGATAATAAAGAATAAGACAAATAACTGTCCTTATTACTCGGTATAATGATTCCAATAAAACGGTGAACGCCGGCTATTATCCAGCTTCCTTCGCGCCGCACTTTCCTCGTGATTCTTTTTAAATGCCAATGAGATCGGTCTCTGCAATCACTGCAAAAAACGTTAGCTTTTGAAAGTTCGTAAAGATTAAACTGTTCGCTCATAACATTATTTTCTTGGAGTCCACGATACGAATAATTTGTTATAATCGAATGATTAGTTCTATTTACTCGCGTCTGACAGGCCTCATGGCTTTTTTTTATGTAGAAATAGGTTCGCGCTTGACCGCCAACTCGCCTGATGTTAAACGACGTTGCGGTCTACGATGGAGCGCGCTTACCTAGAAGAAACCAATTCACTCGCGATTTAAAGACACCCAGACACCCAGGATCAGTGGTAGTACGACTGCTCCTGAGCTGTAGTAGTCTAGTAAAAATAAATCTGTTTGTATGGAGCAGATCACAGTATTTGCAATTGGGGGAATTCTTTGAAATTATGATAGGAAAATAAATAAAAATCATAGATCAACAATAATCCCCAATTTATAGACTAGCAAGTCTAACAACACAACAAATCAAGTCTAACAGCAAGTCGCGGAACACGGTAGTGTTCCGCGGTTTCACTCACGTAGCTATGAGAAACGGTGATGATTATGACGATGATAAGTAGCTTATGTCCGTCTCCAGGTCCAAAGCTATCTCTATACTAATTTTCATAACGATCGGTTCAGCCGTTTGAGCAGGTAAATGTAACAAAATTAGCTTTTATAATATCATTATGAAATTGTGTCAAATGTACAAAAACACCAGTACATTCATTTAAATAACAAATACTTAGTCGTCTTTTATGTCACAAATCTTATTTTTACTAGACTATAAAGGTCGTGGGTTCGATCCCCACCCAGGGTAAACATTTGTGTGATGAGCATGGATGTTTGTTTCTGTGTCTGGGTGTTTTTCTATGTATCATAAGTATGTATTTCCAAAAAAAAAGTATATATGTATTCTATCAACCATCTAGTTCCCTAGTACAACCGCATTGCTTAGTTTGGGCTAGATGGTGTTATGTGAAATTTCCACCATTATTTATTATTTATTATTATTATTTATTTATTAGGTACTAGTATTACTGGCTTTTCTTTGTATGCGTAGAAAAAAATACCTAAACAAACCAATAATAGTTATTAACATTAAGCCTGCCATTGTTTATATTCAATTACATATTACTAGCTGTGCCTCGTGGTTCCACCTGCGTACCCACGTTTGATAAAAAACTGTATTGCTGGTGATGATTTTCTGTCATACGAACCTTGTCCTGACAATCAAGAAAAAAAGCAAAAAATATTTAAATCAACCCAGCCGTTATTAAATTTTAGCGGACTAACGAATATGGGAGGTCTACTGTGACGTCACAATATATGTACGTGGATGGTGAAAAGACGGGCGTTCACCAGCTTTTTAGGCGTTCACCAGCTTGCACTTATACTAGATTGATGCTGCATCGGCATGAGTGGATTACAATAGATTTTACATGTAACGCTGTATTAAAATTGAATTGAAGTCAAATTTCAATTATGCAGTTTGATTTTTAAAAGGTTGGCGCCCTAATTGGTAATTACTACAGAGGAACGTATCGTAAGTAGGCCAAAGTAAGTAATGTAGGTATCTACTTACTTCGGTCTACGATCTTTGTAATTAATACCACACAGTAAATTTAAACGCGCAATTCTTGTATATATATATATATATATATATGTATGTAGATATGTATTTATAAGCTGAATCTCGGAAACGGCTAAAACGATTTTAATGAAATTTGGTTTGTAGGTAGATTGAGGGACGATAAATCGATCTTGCTAGGTTTAATTTTTAGTGACCTCGGGTTTGCTCGTATTTTCAGTCATAAAAAATCTGAGAGGAGCTCGGTCGCCCAGTACTAAAATAAATAAAACATTTATTCCAGAAAATATTACTTATTATTACATAAGTACATTAATTTTCTGCTAAACTATAAAATAAAAGAAATCCCCTGTTTTTAACACACCAACCAGGTGTCATAAATTTGACGTGTACGAGTACTCTGTGTCCATCGTAGAGTAGCTCTCAAATGGATGGACCGAGTTTGATCTAGTTTGTTTGTAAGCGAATTTGATCGATAGTGTTCTTAGCTACGTTTAATCAAAAATGGCTCAGCCGTTTTTGTCAGGGGTTTTGAAAACAACCAAACCATTAGTACGAAGGTGCGATATACAATGTAGCGTAATATTTCATGAAACGATTACGGTTCAAGGGTTAGCTTTAAAATTAAGGAGGACACGCATTGAGCTAGAATACCTACAGAGCTACAATCGTGTAAAAATAGAAGTCAAAAGACTGCATGCGTGACTTTTTGTTTATTTGAAGTACCTAATAAAGTATCCACTAGTCAATCACTATGCCGCGAAATTGCCAAAGTGCTGCCAGCGTCATTTAATTTAATGAATACTGTATTCGACTTAATCTAAATTCGACTTAATACATATGTAATTATCTATTATAAAACTGACTTATAAACACCGACAGAGGATTTTTATTGTATATTCTACAAAATATTTAATTGATATGTTGTTTACAGAATGAGATGTCTGTGCCTGCATTGCAATGACATCTCACACTGTAAACACATTTAACTAAGGTGGTGCGACACGCAGTCGGCGGCAAATTAAAATTTCAAACACATGTTTTTTATCCTTGTAGCCAAGCTAGGTAATTAGTAATCATAATGTTTGCGACAATCTAAGATTATTCTGTATGATTCTACGTCAATTTATTTACAGTCTGGACCCTCTAGCCCCTCCCTTATATACACCATATCTTGTCAAATATGTGGTCAAGGAGGAAAAGTTTACTTTTATAGATCAAGTACCAGGGAGTGCCTTACTTGTTCTTACTTAGAGATTATGACTCTTAAGTTAATTTAGTTCAACGAGGACACGTCAGTCGTTAAAGAAACTCCCACAATCGGCATGAACAGTTTGTAAAGGTATTACGGTCAGTGAATCCTCAACAAACAGTCCATTTGGTTGTATTGTGGCGATGTTAATGTGCGTGCAGTGGTGCGGAGCGCGATCGTCTGAGCGGGAACTGCTTCAATATTCATGAACCGCCTCCACCGTTAGAGCCCTCTAGTAAGTGGCCCAAGTATACGAAAAACAAGAATACAAAACATTTACTTTTTAGACCCTCATTTTGCATACAGTTTAAATGAGGTTTGTCTCTCCTTTATACTTTCAGGTACACGTCACATAAAATAAATATGTATATCTGGCGCTGTTGATAAAAATATAAATTCCATTATTTGACCATAAGGTCTGATAATTATTTTGATTATTTCGCTATTTTCGTGGCTTAAGTGTTCTATTCATTAAACAATAAACATTTAGCATAACCGTTTGTGTAATGTCATCCCTGCTGGACAATGTTTGCGGACAATGACACAACTTTGATTGTGTGTACAATCATGGGATGGCCATGAATGCAAATGTAGTTGTATAATCGGCGTTAAAATAGATTTAAGTCTGTCGTCTATTGGGATGCCTGGGGCCAGACCAGCAGCATCAGTCTAGTGTATGAAACGCACACGAAAGCCAAGCCCACGGCGTGTGTTCTCTCCAACTCAGGTGTCCATGTTAAAGCTGAGGCTAAACGAATAAATTTTAACACGCTTTTATTAGCTTCACCTGTATGCATGTTTGCTTGTAACCGACTCCTTTGGACTTGACTTTGACCCACTTCAAACGGTCAGATTAAATTCAAACTTTAAATTAATAATACTTAAATCATTTATATTTGAGTTGTGAGTCGCGCAATTTGCGTTTAACTGAAATTCGGTTACGCCAGACGGACGTAACTTTTCCTGTTGCTATTAAAGGGTTGTGTGAGGTATTTATTTCGTGCGTGCAATGGATTCATTATAAATATTGTGTATTGAGAAGAATATTCAGAAGATAATATCAGAAGAAGCAGCTGGATAAATTCACTCAGTAGAAAAAGTGTCGCTTTCCTCGCTCCTCTCTCTCACCCCGCACTCAATTTGGTTGATATAAATTACACGCTACAAATTATTGTGGTCAAAGTTCATTACAAGACTTTTCTAACAAATCCAAACACAGCTATGATACGATGTTCCATCATGAAGTTCTAGTTCATATCTTCCGGCTCCATCATCAGATCAGTTCTACAGTACCATAATATTGTATTGTCATGAAAACTACATACAGCTGCCAATGTTCATGATGCTACGATCCTTGGAAGATGGTTAAATTAGTTACCTTAGATTTCATTACATAGTTAGTTACATACAGGTTGACCTAATAAAAGCGTGTTAATAATGGGCATAAACCGGCAGACAACCCATTTGACGTAGTCGTGTGACACAACCAGCAGTTTGTATGAATTCGAATACAACTCAAATTGCGCGACACATTTCTCATTAAATTGCGCTCGTGTAATCACAGTCTTACACTACATATTATGTACTTGGAAACTTGCATAATAAGGACTTGGCGCTTCATGAAATGTGATAACAATTTTATCACTGATAGCTTTAAGAGCTTGTGAGTCTTAGCTACCTATTTTGCATGAAATGTTTTATGCAAGTAATTACTTAGTTCCCATATTTTTGCCTCGTTCTATATTCAGACCGACTCTACCAGTGATCGACTAATCTATTCTTATTGTATACCTAGGTACACTACACAAGAGAGGCACACTCCGAATGTCTTCAGGATCAGTGGCTTAGGCTACACTTTGTTTATTTAGTCAGTAGACTTTGTTTAGTTAGTCATCCTGGACAAATTTTTGTATAAAAAAATAATGCAGATATATAGATACTTAGTACACAATACTAAATCAATTACCTACGGACAAATAATTACAGTGCTAAAGTAAATAAGTTCGTATAGACTTAGTGGCCAGCCTTAGTGTCAGAGTGATTAAGCTTCCGAAAGGCCTCTGACCTGGCTTGACGATTGCTGTTATATAAAGTGCTGTGTGGCACATTTTCTTTTTGAACTTTAATATAATAAGCGAACAAAGCAAGCTTACGGAGCAAGTTAACTAAGGAGGATGCTCACTAAGTAATCACTGGCGCAATTACTTGACTGAAACAGCCGAGTGATTTAACAATGAACTTCACAACTCAAACTCGAGCTACCTGCATTAATTCAACTCACTTCAACTTTGCTATTTTATCTAGTTACTGAGTTGTTTTATTTAAGATTGACTACTTATTTTACTAAGTAACTTAGAAATTTTATTGAAAGTCTCATTAAAATTCTTACCCGTTTATGAAAGGCGATAAAATACAACTAGAGAATTTCTACCTTTCACAGTAACCTCTTTATTCATTATGTGTTCACATTTTATAATGTAGATACTTATACATATGTACATATATAATATAGGGTAAACCAGAGTGTGATTGCCCACCGATAATGATTGCCCGCATTAAGCAAAACCTTGTCTGGTGTTGATTTTGTATCATCCTAGTTTGATTAAAGTGTACCAGATGGTGCTATTATTAATTTATAGTTAATAAAAAAATTACAACTGGCAACATTGAAGAAAAAAAAACATTAATGGCGGATTTTGTCAAGACGGGTGGAAGTGTTTCACAAACAGGTAATTATTTAAACAATTTTCTTAAGGATATACTTACTTATTTTAACGTTTATTTTTATACGTGTTTGTTTCATTATTCAAGTGTAATTACCTAGCTATGATGAAATTAATAGTATTTTCTTAGTTTTAAATGGAAATTTAAGTTCCAAAATAGTTTTTAACGGTTATTTTGGGTGTGGGCAATAACTGAACCGAAATCTGTATACTTTTAGCAATTGCCCACCATTATTTTAGTGATTGCCATATGTCAGTGTCTATAGTTATTGCCCGGGCAATGTTTGTTATGGTCAACAGTTATAAAGTTTCATCACAGCTACAGAGTCCTAAAATCGTAACAAAGACATGTTCTCTGGGAGAATATATTTTAGCCTACCTAGAAACACCTATACGAAAAGGCAAGAGACAATCTGAGCGAAATCCATATGCTATAAGCTCTCATAATTTTAAAGTACGAGTAGCATTACCTATAAACAAATAGAAAAAGAAAATTTGGTAAAAGTGAAAGAAGAGAAGAAGTTAAAAAAGGCTGAAAATGCAAACAAGAAGCCTAAAGAAATAAATGCAAATAATTAAAAAAAAAATATAGTTCCTTACTGAATAAATACTAATAGTGGGACTGTGGATTCTAATGAAATAAGTACAATTGAGAAGAAAGAATTACCAGCATCCAAAAAGATAACTGTAGCAATATTATAATAGAACCTAGTGTAATAAAGCCTACTTGTGCAGTTTGTCATTTTAATGTGATAAAAAATGAAAACATGAGGAACATATACCTGACAGCTTCGATTTACATTTATTTTTGTGCCATTGTTGTTTTAAAATTGATAAATCTGTCTCTGGTGATTCTGACTCTTCAACATCAGCAAAAGACTTATTTGATGCTGTTAATAAAGCTAAACGCAATTTATTTTGATATGTTATGACCTATCCTATTAGATTTAAGTTGAATTGTTTTGTTTTGAATATTTATTTGGGCTTAAAGTTTAATTTATAATTTCAAGAGACTGGGCAATTACTGTGCTGTGATGTTGGCAATTACTATAAGCTGTGGGCAATTACTGTACTTTTAAGACTATTTTTATTTAATTGCAATATTTTCTATGCCATGTAAGATTTAACTAAAAACTGTTAACACTCTACAGAAGAGTTTATTAGGTTATAAGAATATGGTATTAAAAAGTTGCTGGCTATAATACTTTTTTCTTTTTTTTATGTCAGTGTGTTACAAATCCTTAAGTGGGCAATAGCTATCTGGTTTACCCTATGTAGATATTTTGTGTAATTTAAGTATTAGGATGTAAGTAATTTATATTAGAATTTATCTCTAAGTAGGTAGGTATATTATATTCGTATCCGTTTTATTTATTGTCTAATTATTATTAGGTATTTATTTATTTTATTCTTTTTTCTCTTTCTCTTTCTTTCTTTTTTGCACACCCCGTCAGTCATTTCTATTATTTGGAATCTCCAGCACAAGGTTGCCTGGAAGAGATCACTTTTAGCGATAAGGCCGCCTGTTATTTTCGCTAGTGTGTAATCTTTCTCTTGTTAATTGGTGTTTTAGTATAGTGGTGTAAACAATAAAAAGTTTATCTATCTATCTAAAGGCGTTTTCTTGTTAGCATAAATATTATCTTTTAAGTTAGTTCATTCCACTCCCCAACATAGTTTGTATTTAACGTTTTTAACTTAGTTTAAAAGTTACTGAGTTTTACTTGTAGTGTACCTTTTTTGGATTTTTCTGGAAATATTAAGTAAAAAAATATATCTTTGTTTTAACCAACAGAACCGATCAACTGATACAATTTACAAAAAAGTTTTTATACATAATTTCCTCCGGCCGTGGACGTAACTATTGCTTCGTAACTAGTTTCGTACGAATTATAATTATTCTTGGTACGATACTAGTGTCGATCGGAGAAGTTTTTTTCCGTACTCGTAATCACGGTGTTTGTTACGTAACTGATTACGTAGTAAACATAATTATTCTTTGTACGAAACAGAACGTTTCGATAGAATATGTGTGTCCTTCTGTATTTATAACCACTTTGCTTCATTAGTTGCATTGCCTATGACACTCTGCTATGACACTCTGGAAGTAAAAACTAATCTAACGATACCTCCGACATCAAAATCGGTCTAGCCGTTTAGGCTATTGGCGATCATATAGAAACATAGTAGTCACTTGTGATCATTTGCTGTTGAAAAGATGAAAGAGTGGGATAAAGAGAAAAAACACTGTAATTCAACGTTTCTTTTATTTCTTCTTAATTTGGACTAAACAATAATTGAGTAAAATTAAAGATCCCAATACAACTTCGTCGTCCGACATCTTGACTGAGAGTCGGTTGCGAATCTGGAGCACGGACGAGCAAAGAGTTTGAAACGAGCATGTTACACGGATTTTAGCACACGGCGTCGTTACGCCGTCATTACCTTAACATACGATTTCTTTACTCTTGATATGCTGTCGAGTGTACGTTTTTTGTGAGAAAGTATGCCGTTAAACCGTTGTAAATGATTATATATGCGCATTTTTTAGAATAATTCTGGTAAAACCACTTGTTTATTACGAAAAATTCGTTGGAGGTTACGAAAAAACGCATTTATTTTTATTTTTGCGAGAGATGTATTATTATTATTACAAAAAAATATTGCCTATGACACTCTGCTATGACACTCTGGAAGTAAAAACGAATCTAACGATACCTCCGACATCAAAATCGGTCTAGCCGTTTAGGCTATTGGCGATCATATAGAAACATACATACATGCATACATTCCCATATATACATACATACATAGAAACAAACAAACATACATACACTCGAAAAACTTAACCCTCCTTACGCAGTTGGGTGAAAAGGCTTGCAATGCACATGCCCTCCAATCAGCTTGATGATAAGCTGCGGTCAATGATGGAGCGCGTATGCCTACAAAAACATAATAACTCTCAATTTAAGAGCATTAGCAGATCACTCAAACTCTTATTCCAAAATTTTGGGGTTAGTGCAATAACAATGAAAATCTTTTCGTCCGGAGTTATGAAATTTGTTATGAAATTATACAAATTATCGCTTTTTCGTGCCTTTCGTATTCCAATAAGAAAAAAAGCAAGACTTATTAAGTGATTAAACTTTGATTCAGCGTTTGAAGCCATTTGAGAGATTCATGAAAATATATATATTTCAAAATTTGTTGTGACGTACAACAAATTTGAAGAAAGGTTTAGTCGTTAATGGTCAAACTAACAGACTTAATTTCTCATTACTCGTTTGATACATTAGGTAACAACAGAAGAATTACGTGATATAACAAAAAAAAAATGGTTCAGCCGTTTAGCTGTAAAGAGGTAACAAATAGACAGAGTAACTATCGCTTTTATAAAAAAATCTTAGTGAAGTCTACAACGACAATTCGCATCATATTTCACTATACATTACCACCACCTTAATATTGAACGTATGTAAACTCAATAAAAATCGTAATAGAAATCTTGCGTATCTACGAGTATGTGCATTACCATAAAATAACGTCCGACGTCAGCGACCGTGCATCAGGCATGGCGCGTCCCAGGGTGCAGGGCGGGAGATGGCGCCTCCCAGGCGCAGGGCGGGCGGCGCTGGACTGCAACCGTCGCAATCTCGTCCACCCATCGCATTCAATTCAATTGCAAATGACTGCCGTGTCGCCTGCTCGCCGGGTCCGCCGAGCTCTGTTCGACAACACGATTACATTCATCTTGGTGCAAATGTGCACAACATAGTTGAGTGCTTTTGCTAGAAGTTTTATTTTTACAGGTGGTTTTATGTCTTTCACATTTTTTTTTGTAGAAAAAAGAAACCTGGTAACCTAATAGTTGTTCTGAATGAAAATGATAGCTAACAAATTTATGGAATCAGAAAATCAAGTCAATTAAAATATTTAATCAGCCAGTTCTACAAAACTGATTCCATAATAAGATTATCACGAGTAAAATTCGACCAAAAATATTTTGGATCACAGATAGACTACGTTACAGTACAGTGGACCATATCATAAAACGGAAAATTAACATGAGTGTGAATAGTAACTGCGGGAGGGGACGACCAAAAAGTATGGATGAATAGTGTCAATGACGATAAGAGTAAGAAAGGGATGACTTCAGTTATGACGGCAGACAGAGATGAATGGAGTAAACGAACAAACACTCTTGAGTACCCTATTCCCACATGAGTGGGAACAGTTTAAGAAAAAGAAGAAGATTAAGTATCTTTATTAACTACAACAAAACAATATACAAACTACACAGACTCAACTAACTAAATACTACACAAAAAGCAAATCGATTATCCCAGACCGATAAAGGTCTAAAGACAATCCAAATGCTCAAACCCACTACCAGTTGGCAGCGTACCCAGCATACTGCCACATTTCCACATTGAATGGCAATGCTTATGCAGATAAGTTACCTTACAAATAAACTTCGAACTCTAAATATAAAAATTCTAATATACGTATATAATCGTTGAATGTATACGGAAGTTACAGATCACGAAGACAAAACTTTGTCTTTTGCAACAGGACGTGAGGCGACGCGACAGGTAATTGCCGTTTGCTGGAGCTGCACCGCAGCGGTAATTACTGGCTGTTACCCCTCGGACTGTACTAGGGACCAACGACACTCGTGCCAGCCTCGGCTCTGGTTAAAAAGAAACCAGAAATGGAGCATTCAAATCGTTTATTTACATTCCGTCATTTAGATTCAAAGGAGTACTCGTAGTATATCTTCTAAAACTGTAATTATGTCGCTGTTATTTTTTAAACAGTCCCAGTGATTTTTAAGGTTCCGTACCTAAAAAGAAAAAAAAACGGAACTCTTATAGGATCACTTTGTCGTCCGTCTGTCCGTCTGTCTCCTGTCCGTCCGTCCGGGTGTCAAGACCTTTATCTCGGGAACGCGTGAAGGTATCGAGTTGAAATTAAAACCATATACGCAGATCCATAGTATCTTGCTGCAGAAAGAAAAATAAAATTGAAATATGCGAAGCATTTTTCAATCTGTGAAATATTGTTTTCTATCGTGAATCATGCTTACTGAGAGTTATAAAATTTTCAATATTTTCACAATGTTTCTGCAGTGTCGAAAATAGCATGCTAAGTGATTGAAAATGCATTACCAAACTAGTGTTGTCTAAAATGCTAGCCACTCCTAGCTTTAGATCCATAAAAAATATTGGTATCTAACTTTTTACTTTGGACAGCGCTAAAGCATTTGTTCTGAAGTTTTCAGAGTGAAAAGCCCACTGGAATGGCGAAAGTTGCTTCTGCGAGCGTTTTTGTTGACGAGCTATTGATTTTAGTAGTGTCTGCGCTTCTGCAGTTTTAGTTCTCTTACTTAACTTGGGTTTTATTTAAAAATAGTAGTTTTACTAGCAAAGTTAAGTCAAAATGTTGCTTTATTTTGGTTTAACAAGACCCTCCCAGTCACATTGCGTAGTTTTTCATACAACGTGAAAACTGATTTCTATCCACAAACATTATGATTTCTTTTATTTATTAAGTTGTATGATTACAACTACGAGTAACTGGCCTTGGCTGGCCTTGTGGCTTAGTTGTAGTATGTCTGCTTGCCGAGCTGTAGATCGTGGGTTCGATCCCCACCCAGGGCAAACATTTGTGTGATGCATTGATTTTTTATACATTTATAACTAGTCTTTTTTTTGTTTATTTTAGATAACATATAATAAATTGCAAGGTGACGGTAAATTTTAGGTAAAAAAATAATAGTTACATCTTTGAAATTGGCAAAAAACCGAGGCTTCTGAAACAAAATTACATGTAAATATTTAGAAGTAAATGTAAATATATTTTTTTTGTTTTCTATGGACATTTTGATTATTCACCAATATACCTGAGTAGGTGTGTTATGAGCAGACAGACGTGGGCTAAATTCAATGTTTTTCATTCTTGTATGAAACAAATGTTTACAAGGCGTCTAAAAGTTCTACGAAAATATGATTGTTTGTTACCATTTCTTTTAGATAGATCGATAGATAGATTCTTTATTTGCATAAAACATGAGGAATTTTTATACAATATATGCACAAACAGATGGAACAAATGTTTATGTAGCTTAATCATGTTGTGCTAATTAGGCGTACAAAATGTCAGGGCAAATAGCATTCTGCTCAAGTATTTGATTAAAAATAGCGTTAAGTGTTAAACGTTAAAATAAATCAGAAAATATTGACAAAATTTACAATAACAATAAAATTCAATATGTACAAAGTCAAAGTCAAATAAATAGATAAAAAAATTATAATAGTAATGTCAAAAATACAATAACGATTTCGAAGCCAATAATACTAAATTATCAATCAAATATATAAAATGTATTATGTCAACTTAAAATTTATCATTTAGAAAATCATTGATTGTGTAGTGGATTTCTGTAGCAACAGTGATTTTAAATTCTTCTTAAATAAATTAACGTTTTCGTTCCTTATTGACTTTGGGATCTTATTGAGATCCCAAATCTTCTTTGGATTCTTTTGGATGAGTATTAAATATGGCTTTCTAAATTATCAGAACCTACATTTTAATTTACTTACTCGATTCATTGCAGCATATTTGGATAAAAAAAGTGTTTTTTAGGAGACTTTAAATAATAAGCTTTCAATTCGACTGTACATAACATACCTACCAAATATCATTAAAATAGTTTGGTAATTAACACCGCAATAAACTTCCCCCCTTTTTGTGGGAACCACTCCTCCTTACAAAAATCACCGACGATGTTATTTTTTTTATAATCCATAGAAACTATATGCCAAGTTTCATCAAAATTGGTTCAAAATTACGCCCTGTCCGCGAGTACAAATCACAAACTCACAAACACACTGACAGCCGGAAGAAAATTTAAATTTGGCGAGTTGATGCAGAGACGCTTCGCTTGCTCGGTCAATAATTTGAGTACCTAATCTTTAAGTCGGTCGGTCAAAGATGTGATGACGGGTGCTTTTCGCACTACATCTGATAAGTAATATTGGATGTAGTGCGAAAAGCACCCGTCGGAACTATGAGCGACTTCTGCATGCGGGAACGTTTTACATACAAGTATCTATATTAAAAGAAAAACAAAATACCGACTGCAGAAAAGCGATTTTTGCAGTCTAACTTACGATTACGTTACGCTTAATATGCTGTTGAGTGTACGTGTTTGTGAATAAGTATGCGTATGTATATTACATATAAAATCACTGTGAAAAGTTATAAATGTACATTCTTTGATATAATTCTTGTAAAATCTGGAACTGAAGATCTACCAAATACAAAAAGAATCATCAAACTCAATGCACAATCGGCTGACTAATCGATGAACAAACATAAAGACCGAATTGATAACCTCCTTCTTTTTGGAATTCGCTTGAAAATATCTTCCTCATTTTTTATGCAGTCGAATGATAATTCATTGCTTACCATTTTTGTGTAGCTAACTGCATTTTAGTTATCATAAAAGTAACATTATTTTTTTCCTCTTCCGAGATAATTCAATGGTCATTAGGTATGTAGTAAATCAGTTGCGGAAGGTGGCAAGTGTTGGCGGCGGGAGATTATCGGGCAATAAGCTATAGTGGGCCACTAAATGGCAAACAACTGTTATTGTAGCGGCTGCATTCAGTGTTCTACCATTGTTCGTCTCGTGTATTTATTTACTACAATACTTTGATGAACACAAGTATATTACTATTATGAATGCATACGGCGACTTTGAAATCTGAATTTTAACCCCCGACCCAAAAAGAGAGGTTATAAATTTGACGTGTGTACCTGTGTGTCTGCTTGTAGCATTGTAAGTCTCAAACGGATGGACCGATTTTGATTTAGTTTTTTTCTTTGTTTGAAAAAGATTTTATAAAGATTGTCGTAGTTACGTTTCATCAAAATCAAATCAGCCGATTTTTCAAATCCAAATCCAAATCATTTATTGATAACACCATTGTTACAAGTCATATGCGCTGATAATGATAAATTATGAAGTAATTATAATAACAATTATAATATTCAAATTTATAAATAATAATTAAAAATAAAATCTAAATTGTATAAAATTGTATATAAAAAAAAAAAAGTCAATAAATAATATTTAATCACAGATGTTAATGAATAAATATTTAATAGTTCTCATGGTTTTTGCGTTTTCTAAACTTACACTTTTTGAGACACTTGTTAAATTAGGCTAATGATAACGGATGTACTACTTATTACTATATTATTAATTACGTATTGTCGTATTGTTACGTATTGTCTGCCAACCCGCACTTGGCCAGCGTGGCAGACTATGGCCTAACCCTTCTCACAATGAGAAGATGGCCCGTTCCCAACAGTGGGACAGTTTGTACAAACAGGGCTGATAAAAAAAAAAAAATTACGTATTACGATTAGATATTCACAATAAGCTACTTAATTTGTTTACATTTAACAACTCAAAGAGATGAGCATTACCACATGTAGTTTTAAATTATTTAAAATAATTTATTTGGACTTTTTATAATTTTCTCATGTTTTTCTGCGACATTATCAGATGCATTTAGCATTTAGAAAAATCGCCATTAAACATTATTATACAATACCTTTTCTGTTTTACAAATCAATCAAACATTCCTTTTCAGGTTTCCTAAGCTTTAACTTTAACTATAAGCTTTAGCTTTCAACTTTAATTTATGTTCTAAAAACCTGAGAATTGTCAAAAGAAATATAATCTGTTTCATAATAAAGTTAATTAATAATTATACTTTATATGAAACAAAGATTTTTTACATCTAATAGAAATGCTATTTAAAAATTCAACAACACAAAACTTTATGGCAGGAAGAAGTCATGGAAAGTAACAATTAATTTTATTTAAATATTTTAGACCGACCTACGCGCGAGTACAGCATACATTTTAAAACAATCCAACTTGTGCATCTGACTGCCGCAAGCCGCATGAAGTTAAAAGTTTCAAGCCGGGAGTGGTAATACCCAGATTTGTACACGGAATTTATTTTGTTGCCAGTGAGACGTTTTCACGTTTCATGAATATATCGGGATGTGATCGAGAACCGGCGGTAGTGGGCGGAGTTAGTAGAGCTTAACGATCGTCTTGTTGTCGACCCATGAATTTTAAATAATGGAAGGTTTAAGCGCGCTGATATACATACAACTGTTTTTTTTCCAGGTTCTGGCAGCTTTATTATAGCTGACATGTTATATTTTCTGATAGACTCGGATTAAAGTGGCTCGCTGACCTCATTTTTGTTGTTAATACTGGACAGTTTTTTTTTCATACAAATTAAAGCTTGCGAGGACCTGCGAGAGTCCCAAGAATTAATTTAATGCTCGATTTTCGCAATTGTTGTTTAAGGAAATTAAACAACTTTGGATGATGATGATGATGAAATGTATATATTGAATGTACCTATAGCTTTTGTCTTTCTACAATGTCTAAGCAATCTTTACACTCGACCTTTGCTTTTTTTTTTTGTTTTTTTTTTACGATTTTTAGTCGTGAAAAAGTAACATACAGACAGAGAGCCAGAGGGACAGAGAGACAGAGTTGCTTTCGCTTTTATTATAGGTACATATAAGTGTGATTTTAGTTAGGATAATAAACTATATATATGGGTTAATGGGTGGTGTTATCTTATATTATGTTAGGCTATATTCTGTTTTGTATACTTAAATAAATAAAATAAAATAAAAATAATATCTGTATCATTTTGAGTGGAGGACGCATGCTATCGATACAGAAGCCAAAACATAAATTTTTAAAATATTTGTCTCGGTCTTGCGGTGTTCTCGATGAACGCCATAATTATTGGACAGATTTGAATGAAATTTGGCAGGTTTATTACTTACTACTTAAATATTAGCTAGGGTCTCAATTTAATTCTTCGTAATTCGGATTATACTCGTAAATGAGGGGGTGCCCGTGGACCAACTTGATAGCACAACCGGTTGTGTTATCAGGACGTGCTTCGATAGATTTGTCCCCGTGACACGTTTGAGTAGTTGGTTAATGGGTAAATAGATTTTTCTCGATCCCGAACGCTCATTTGACAATTCGTCTGATAACCGAATCTTAATAACACAAACTTCATGTGTAGGTATAATAAAAAGAAACCTTACAAACCTAACCTACAGTAGGTTAGGTTCGTCAGGTTTCTTTTTATTCTTAACATAATTTCATGACACAACTGGTTGTGCGATAGGTCCAACTTTATCGAATTATAAAATGATCGCACGACTAATTGTGCTATTTAGTTGGTTCACGGGTCCACGGTTAGTCCCTTTATAAATAGGTAACCTGCTTGCCACGTCTTTGTAGTCGATATAAAATCATGTTCGAGTTGTTTTTCCAGTTTCCGATTGTGTAGATCGAAATAAAATTCCACTTCTTTTATGAAAATTGCTAATTCAGCTTAAATCGACTCTAGCACATAATTGGATTTTAATAGAACGCAAGCTCTGCCCGCTTCCACAGGGACTGTACGGTTAATCTGATAAATAAATGTGACCCACTTGATAATTCGTTACCTATTTAATATTTTTTTACGAAATTTAGAAATTCTATTTTTAGCTTTTTACGTGATTAGTCACACTTATGAAAATACTTTTCTTAAGTGTGTCACACTTAAGTGTGTCACATTAGTCACACTTATGAAAATACTTTTCATAAGTGTGACTAAGACAACTGTGTGTGTTTGTGTAAAACCCATTTCCTAGTATTCACGTAGGAATGTTTCCCTGCAGTAACAAGATATTTGGGATGGTTTTCTAAAACTTTCACGTACCTATCTATTTTGATTTTACATGAAGAGTAAGAGATGTAGTATGTACCTATATATGTTTCTGTACTGTAGTTTTCTTTGTTTGAGTGTTATATTGGGCGCCGTTATTTTGTCTTAACTTCCAAATCGTCATAATTTTATATTACAAAATTGTAGCAAAGAAAAATCTATATTGTAGGGAAAAAAATATTTATAAGAACAAAATCGATTTTGTTTGAGAACGAATTTAGCTTTGTTTTGTTCGGAATTGAACCCAAAAAAGGAAGACAGCTTAAAATATTTATATTCTTACTCGCTCATGTAAGTATATTTTTTATAATAAAATTGTTTTTGCGGTGGCGTGACTTCTCAGAAGGACGCCTGTTATAATATACCCAGCATTTATACTGCATTAAATTTGTTTTCAGTCAATTACGACGACGATACTATTAAAATTGTTCACACTTGAGTTAGATTTTTAGGTGCAGTACAAGATTGCGTTGTTTTAAAATTACAACGTAAATAAATTGAGTTTTCAATGCAGAAATCTAAAACGGGAAAAGGAATGTCTGTCGATCGTGAAGAATGCAGGCGCGGCGCGCCGGGCGCCGGGTGGGTGCCAGACGCCGGGCGCTGGGTGGGTGCCGGATGGACGCCGGACGGGTCCCGGGCGAACCCCGGGCGGGCATCTTGCCGGGGGTGTGCCAAACGGCGACGGGCGAAGGTTGCTGGCACGGGGCACAGCCTGCATTTGGGGCTCCAAGTGGTCGCCGAGCCACTTCACAGATGCGGACTCGAGTGGCTTTAAAAACTAGGTTACCTTATACAATGAACTTTTTTTTGAAAATAAAATGATACTATGTAATACTATTAAGCGTTTTTGTGACGATACAACAACAATTATGTAGGTAAGCGTTGTAGGTAAGTATCGATAGATGTATAGATAGACTGGTCTCGCAGCTCAGTTGGTACGTCTGCCTGCTAAGCTGTAGGTCGTCGGTTCGATCCGCACCCAAGACAAACATTTGTGTAATGAGCATGGATGTTTGTTCTGTGTATCATGTATGTACCTATCATAATATGTATCTATTTTTAATTGGAGTTATAAATGGCCAGAACGGATTTACAATAAATCAAAACACAAATAATGTACATCTAATTTAATCAGACAAGATTCCATTTGAATTAATACAAAATTTTGCAAAGAAAAAAATCGAATTTTTAGACAAATGTCGACTGAGGGTCTATTACTTGTAACAATATATTAACTAACCAAACAGATGTGGTCAGATGGTTCGGACAATCCAAACGGACCACGCGGCAAGAGCGGATTTATCAGAGAGGAAATAACATTATTTTTTGAGTATTTATTATTTTTATAATTAGCCTATGATATTTTTGACGTGATAACGTCTTAAAAATCGATGAATGCCGGCTGCACGCACAAGTGTCACGTTCCGCCTGAGCCGAGCGTGCAAGCGAGAGCGCGGAACAAGCGATAAAGGGGCACGATCGGCCTAAGCGTTCGGCTTGTGACGCATCGTTATCAATTATCGTCCGTAAGCCGATTTTACAGACAACCATTTTTTTATGAATTTTGTGGATAAGATGAGGTCACAGCAATTAAAATAATAATGATAAATACCTTATTAAGTAGATGTACATAAGTACAAATATAATTAATCTATCGATTGTTTGATGAATATTATTTTACAGAACGTGCAAAAGATTTAAAGCACAAATATGTGACGGCTCCCGTCGAGTTGAAAATAAGGTGTTCAGTGGAGAGAAACATACTTGTGTCTCCTTCACGGAATAAATCTTGTTTTGTGTAAGTCTCGCCAGGAAGCGGAGCGTGCGATGTGCATTGACAATCGGGTTACGGCGTCGATTCACTTCGATATCTATTCGACGGGTGAGGGTTATCTCCTTTCGGTTAGCGTAAATAGTTTCCAATATGGACAAATATTTTCAAAATGGCAGTAGGTTAAGGCTGAGACAAAGTGAAAGAGTGATGTGTGATAATGTTCTGAACCCTCGCGTTACAGAACTTTTTTTAAACTTTATAGGAGAAATATTTTTTAAAGTTTTGTTTAGATATAATTTGTTTTGGCAACGATGTTTTTGAAAAACATAACTTTATATTGGAACTCTTCAGCCAATTTAAAAGATATCAATATCTACAATTCTACAATCTACACAACCTATCCTACAATCTTGGAATTTTCAAGGCTAGTGTGAATAGATATCTTCTAGATCGACGAGCTCCATCCTCGGCCACACCGTCGCTTAACATCAGGCGAGTTGGTGGTCAATCGTAGATCTATAATGTACCTATAAAAAAAACAAGAAAGACTATTTTTACACAGCGAGAGATATGTCTTACTGCCGAGCATCACACACTATCTTGCGAGTCGAGAACAAGTTTATTACAATTCTATTGACGTTACTTATGTACTTACGTATATGATGACACAATTAACTTTAATGTCAGCTGTATTTTCATTAGAAGAAGCTTACGCACAGCTGGTCTTTGAAGAAGTCTTACGGTTTATTATTTTTTTAATTTTAAGTAAATATAAACACGTATGCTAAGCCGCGAGTATAAATGCTAGTAAAAAGATCAGTATAGAAAACTGATTTCAAGTTACTAAATTTTTGCAGTTATTGTAATTACAAAACCAAAGTACTGAATTGAAATCGATAAAATCTATATGGGACCATTTTTGAAATATGACAAAAAAAAAGAAATCATCAAAATCGATTCATAATTGGCGAAGTTATCGCGTAACAAACATACAAAAGAAAGACAGAAAAATACATAGCCGTTTTAAGAACATCCTTTTTGAAGTAGGTTAAAAATAAAATTTTTGTTTTAAAAACCAAACTATCGAACCGATTTTCATAATATATCGCTGGACGCGGTCATTGCATAAAGGCCAGTGTGGACAGACTTCACACATCTTCAGGAAACTTAAGTATTCTTAACATGCACCCACAAATAGGGATATAGACTGTTTTTTATTTTATTAAAATGAATATACAAACGAACGTATTAAAAGAAAAATGCTTTAAAAATAAGCATTTTAATTTCATGTTGTCCTTATAGCGTATCATCATCATCTCATCCATAAGAAGTCCACTGCTGGACATAGGCCTCCCCCATGGATTTCCAAAAAGACCGATTGGAAAGCGTATATACCTACTTAAAAATATAGTCTAATTTCTAAGTGCGCCATTTTACATCCCTCGATTTATGAGAAATTAGCAAAGTCTCCCTGGCTTCCCTATCAAAAACTTTAAGCTTATCTCAAAAGTTAATTGGATGATTTAAATTATTTCTTCTGAAGTATATAGTCTTAGCTAGAACAGTCAAATATAATATATGAAAATATAATACTATCCCGATTGTCAACGTCTGAGTATGTACAGTGATAATAAAAAAAAAACAAAAAAAAAACAATAACATTCAGTTAAAATCTAGTCTGGAACGAGAACTAGGTATTGTAACGTGCAAAAAAATGGGAACTGATAGACTCTGTTCAGCCTAAGTTGGCTGAATTGGGCGCTGCTGTCCTTATTTCATCATTTTGTTAAATCGAGACCATAAAATACCATATTAGTATATGCTTCGATTGTTAGTTCCTCTTTTTGCCACGATGTAACTTTAAGTAAACAGACTCTATTAATTATATTGCTAGTCGAACAAAATAATGAAATAAGGACAGCAGTGCCTTCAACGCCACATTAGTTCTCTTTCCAAACACACTCTATAAAACACGATTAACTAACAATGTACCTAAGTAAATAAAATCATATGAAATTAATAGGAGAGTCAAAGTTTCGATACGTTTGCCTTCCTATTAGACCGCGTGTGTTCGATTGGCAAACATTTGCTGAACGTGATCAAACTTAAAAGGATGGATTTATGTTACAATCCTAGCTTTCGGGCTCAAGAGAACCAACTTTATTTACAAGTTGATAGAATACATGTACCCGTTTGTGTGCGAATTCAAAAGTAAGAAGATGTATGTTAAAATTCGTGAAGGCGCATAAGCCTTCTGTGTTGTCCCAACCTACATAATAATTCTATTTTATATGGAAAACGTTCCATCTGCTCAGGGAATATTTATTCTCTTTTGAGGAGCTGGGAATTCCCAGAATCAAAGGTCTCTAGATTATAATAGGGCCTTTTTGATCCTACACTGTGCCCGAATTGGTAGGTACCGACATTTATATAGGGAGGGGAAAGCGTTAGTTCATAAATGGGCTTACATAGACTTCTTCCAAGTAATTTGTAAAGGTTGTTATGTACTAGTATTTATATCAGTAATATTAATTTAAGAAAATGAGAAAGCGCTATACGATTCGTAAATTAATGTAAGTAGGTACCTACTTATGATTTTAATCTAATACCTATAAACGAGCAATTCTTGTATATATGTATATCTTCATATATAATCTGAATCTCGGAAAATGCTCCAACAATTTTAATGAAATTTGGTTTATAGGTAGATTAGAGGATGATAAATGGATCTTGCTAGGCTCATTTTTAGTGAACCCCCGTTCACTTTGCTCGTATTTTCAGTCATAAAAAACCGAGTGGAGCTCCGTCGCCCAGGTACTATTATTTTAAAGCCGAGTGATTTTTTGTAACAAAAATTATATCAACAAAAAACATGTTTACAAAACTGAAGAAAAAAAAACGTCTACACTCAATTCGTTTACTTGGATGATATTTTTTCAATTATTTTGTTATAAAAACCCAATTACTGAACATATTTCAATAAAATGTATACGGTTCCAGGTCCACATCTGAGGTATTTAATAGACAAAACATTTTTCCATAGTTATGTCCCCAGGTAAGTGGTAATAACGTATGTACTAACTGACACCTAACGTAGCAACACTAGCAACGTGGACAAAATCGGTATATCTACCTACCGTGTGATTACCTGACGGGAAGTTTTATCTAGTTATATCTTATTGCTTCTATCTAGATCGAATAATTGAATCAATCATGAAGTAAAATAGCGACACACAAAAGAGTTCAACGCCAAAGCCGAGCATGCAGTGCCCACACTCGACGGAGAGTTTATCTACGTCGTACAGAGTGCTGTAGCGGAATACGGACGCTTAAAGGATTGTCAAGGGGGCCGGCTGACGCCAACGTCTCGTCCCTTGTTAATATTCCAACTGACATCACCGGGATCCACTGTCTTGCGAATCTTGAATAGAAGCCTCTGCGACAACAAAAGGCTTCCTGAATTTTGAGTAGTTGGCATAAAGACAACGACGTAACGGAAAGCAAGCTCCCACCATCATAAAAGTAACTCTATCTCTTTTGTAATTAAGATTCCGGACATTTTGATAATACAAAAGTCATTTTGTTTTGACTTTGTTCTGTTTAATTTAACCAAGATTAGTTTACGTTTCAAGTCGTTCGTGAATAGGGTTCTTGGAATCCAAGAAATTCTGATCCTTTCGCTAGATAAAGCGATCGGTGCTAATAAATGGACCGACCTTCGCTAATCAAAACGTGTTTTAGTTCACGCTTTTCCAACTTAAACACAATCTTTCCCGTTAATTTTTATGGAAAAGCTTCCATGTGTATTATATATTAGGTATATTTTAAGTAACCGCTTATCTTACTATATTTTTATGCGTATAAGTTAAGAAAACAAAAAACTCCCGGCATACAAAACGGCTAAATCGATTTTGATAAAATACTCTTTAAATTTTCTTTCAACCAATATTTAAAAGCTAGATCAAAATCGGTTCATCCTTTTGAGACCTACTCAGTAGTTCGGTTATTAGTTCAGTTCAATCAATCGAACTACTGGTACTAAACCACTACGATACAAACACACCTATTTTCAGATCGAGTTATATTATATAGTCTGCCAACCGCTAATCTACTTTTAGAGAAAAAAAAGAGTAGGTTTGCCCCCAAATTACTAAATAGTTAACTTTAGTATTTCATACAAAAGTAGTGCGTTCTTTTTATAAGACAAGAGTTATAATTACCTAGAACAAAATTAGAAACGTAAATCACCTAACCACCTCAATGAGTGACAAAAACTAACATTACTTCCGATCGATGAAGGTCTAAACAGCATCCATGTAGATACTCACACTGCATTCAACGAAACAGAGAAATGATTATAAAAGTATAAACTAAGTATACATATTTCTGACCTGTAGCGTCAAGTTTCGTTTTAGATACATTTCTGGGTGTGAAAGGATCTCTATCTGATGTTTTTTCAACACGTCAGATTGTCGGCCAGCTGTAATTAGTCGGTGCGACCGCGCCACATATCAGTCTGTTTAGCGAGCGGTCGCGGCCATGCTGATCTCGCACATTTATACACACCCTAGTGACCCATTACCCCCCATCCCCCCTCGCCATTGCGCACATCCATTTATTTACCTGAGAAAATCTAATCGCTGCTAACTACACCCCATTCACTCCAAAGCTAATTAATCTCAACCAAAAAGGCACAACGACTAAATTACGCTCAGAATTCATGACAGGTTCGGAATTATCTTGAACTTCGCTAATAATCGGCTAATCATACGCCTTTTGTAATTATATAATGATAAATGAATCCACCTTTGTTTAATTAAGCAGCGATACTGAAAGGAAGGAGGGCGCAGGCAGAACGCGCGAGGCGGGCGACGCGACGACGCGGCGGCGCGGCGTCGGCCCGTGTCGGCCGCGTCGGTGGCCATCCTCTCATAATGACGCCAATTAGTCCGTGTCACCGCACTTAATTTATATAGGGACCGACCGAACCTCCCCTTAACTTTTCTCATAAATAAACCACTCGCAAAAAACTAAACAACGATGTATTTCGAGATCAAACAAAGGCAAATTGGTTCAGTTAGTTATCAACCAAAATATGGTAAGTGGACTGTTGACTACATATGTCAACTGGAGGCGTTCCTGCATTTTATTTTCTTAAGAATCTTAAGATTCATTTCTTAAGGTTGGTTTTAAATTTGTTTTCAAAAGGCAGAGATTGGTTTTGTTATAGTCACCTAGCAGACAGGCTAGGCGTTTGAGTAGAGTATAGTAAGTACATTTAGCCAATTGGATAACAGGAAGCATAATGAAGCGACATAATTTTGTGGTAGCCCCTGGGCCTGTATTCCGAAAACTCATTCGGAACGCTTTAGCACCAATTTTATTATACGTACCGCCAAAAAGTGCAATGTGCTTTCTGAATAGGTTTTCCTAAATACATAGATATTTGTAATGTTAGGTGTCTTCAAATCACAATTGTTCCTTCTAGATAAGCGCGCTCCATCGTAGACCGCAACGATTGCTGGACACCAGAGAAGTTAACGGGACCGTTAACTTCCCTGGGTGTTAAGCAAGCAAGCTTAATTTTGATTTTAAAAAAGCCTCAAATAACTAAAGCTAGTCTCTCCAATGAACTTGCCAGAGTTTATGATTAATGATTTCCAAATTAAGATACTATACTCAAGTTGAAAATCTGTCGTCAAGGTACCTTTAGTGTCCTTTTGGCAAGTTAATATAAGTATCCTACCACCATGGCATGACTTCTTCACGATGTTTTCCTTGAAAGTTGTTTGGATTCAAGCGTATCCTAAGGCCAGAAGCTCATCGCGCAACGGGATGGAGGGGTATAATGTAATGTAAATTTAACTAAATTATTTTTTGCCGTTTGATGCTGCTTATGTTCCAAATTATTGTATGGTCTTTTGCGTTCTTGGCCATTTGCGTCGATTCCGATTGACATTAAATTAACTTTTTTTTTTTATTATTACATTTTCCCAGCAGTGGGACAGCATAGGTTAATAAATAAAAATATATATAATAATAAATTAAAAGGAATTGAATGATTGATAGTAAATTAACTATATTGAAAATATACATACATATTTATTATTATAATGAAATCTTAATTATTTTTATTGAATACTCATCACAAATATTTTATTATTTTAATTTATTTGCATTTAAAAGATTAATTTAAATAGATTATTTCATAAAAGACGAAAAGGTCTGTCGATTATTATTATTAATTGATATTGACACGGAATTGGCTTTTAATAATGACAAATGACAATATTTACAATGTTTTTTAAAGGACATTTCTTAATATTTATATTTATTTTGACATATTGAATGAATTTATGATATTAATTTTATTTTATTGACTTGACATTAGTATTTTAATGTATGTAGTTTTTATTTTATTTTACAATTTGTTAATTATTTGAATTAGCTGTTTCTGACTATTCATAAATGTATTGTTTCAATACCTAAGTCAAATAAATGGAATTGATTTGAATTTAATATTTAATTTTTGATTAATTTCGGCGAGTGAGTGCAAGAGTTTCACGACCTTATTCTTCAATCTCCATTACACTATCGGACAAACGAAGCGGCACACTACCATCCATTTCTAATTGAAATATTCAAAATCCATACTCTCTCCTATAATATCCTCTGTTTCCTGAGTTTCAGAGTTAATAGATATCATATAGGTCAATGTTCTACATCCACACTTCCACAGTCGCACCGTCGCTTTAGGAAATTTCGTATAAAAAGAAGAATCTCGTTAAAACTGGCGATTTTCTATGTTAGGTACCTCAATATATTAGCCAACTTGCCTTTGTAATGATTTACTTACTCAACACCCTGATTTGGACATATTTTTCAATGGGATGGGTAGGTTTATACCTATACTTTTAGCCTATCTTAGCTGTAACCTGTAACATATAATGTATTGGATCATGTCTGTAGTTATATGTTTAAACTGAAATAAATAAATAACTTGACTTTGAGCAATTCATTACATACAAAGAATACAAGCCACTGAAACTGGAATGTAGTAAATCGAGTGATATTTCGACGCTAGATTTCTAAACTTTTATACTCTATATTTGCCGACAAAATAGCAGTCAATATTATTGAATGGGCAAGCTGAAATAACAGTCTAAAATAGAGGAATTCACTCTCCGCTAAAGCGAAGCCTTGTCCATAGAGCAAATATTGATCTCACCTATTCTCGGCTCTGTAGCCAAATACAAAATGCATGCTCAACAAGCTTGTAGATAGAAAAGTAGGTACTAGTGTCTGATAGAATTTAGAAATAGATATCAGCCGTAGAGGATAAAACGTCTTCTCTGTTCGTTCCGTTGTAAGGAAAATGTCATTGTAGAAAGACTATTTGCACAAAGTAGCAATATTTTTGGGACACTTTCATTTAACGCTTCTAAAACAACCAGCCTTGGCTGCTTAATGATTTCTAATGAGCTGCGGACAAAAAACGAACTGTAAGGAACTTGATTATATTAAAACGTTTTATTTTACTTCAAAGAGGTCTGAGGTAATATAAAAAATTGGATAGTAATTTCCATTTTCAGTAGCCTTTTTAATGAAAATTATGTTAGTATACTTAATCATTACATTCTCAACAATGTTACAATGCTCACAGATAACTTAAGCTATCGTTCATTAATTCTACAATCAATTTTAAGTTAACTTTTTTTTAAACATTTAAATTTATATAATTTTAATACAGTCATGGTCGTGACACTTAATCAATAAAATTGAATCTAACGACATGTCATTCATCAAAATCGACCCACGCCTTTGATCTCTGGAATGTCACGAAAGAACAAACATTCAAAGACCTCCTTTGCATTGCGCAGTCAGATAAAAACAAAATCCTACCAACACATTAATTTACAAAAAAGGATTGGTTGAAAGCGCTAAACCTAACCAGGTCGGTTCCGAGCGGTATCATGATATTACATAAGAAGCTACAAAGCTTCGCTCGAATCAATTAGGTGATCCAAAAGCCTCGAGGCCCAGATAAAAGCGACGGCATTTCCTTTATACTCGCGGTTAAAAGAATTCAATTACATAATACTAAGGAGATTAAAAAGGCTAACACAACTCCTTTGAGATAAGGTAGGTAGATATTTAATTATTGGAAATGTTCGTTCCAGCAGCTAATTCCAAGTTAGCTCACTCGTTTCAAACATACAGAAATTAATCTTTCTTGAATCTGTTTAAAAATATAAACTCTAAAGCCTAAAACATCGGCGCAATGATGATAGTATATCTGTTTTTATCGGATGTTATGTCGGTTCTGCTTCATATCGTTCAGGATCACAATGTCCAATGGGCCAAAATGTCTATAATATTATAGAAGGTCAATCTGCATACTTTTATTCTCTTTAACTTCTTCTTCTTCTTTTATTGCAAAATATATGTACAATAAATAATCAACAGAAACAAAACAAAAATCAATATAAAAAAATGGTTGTCTGTAAAATCGGGTTACGGACGATAGTTTAACGTGACAACGTCATAAAAAAAACATTGATGAAATGATGATGATGTAACGGGACAATGAGCGTAACGGAAATGAGTCATCCTTTTTCGTGCGTGCAGCCGGCGTTCATCGATTTATTAGACGTTGTCACGTCAAAATATATATATCGCCAGTATTATGTGATGGTTTTGATATGAAATATCTAATGCGGCGGGTCAGACCTCACACATCAAAATTGTGACCAGTTTTGATGTCTAAGGTTTCGTTATATTTAGGCCGTTTAGGCTTTAGGAGTTATTATTATTAAAACAGAAACCCAGAATCAAAAACCGAAACCAGAACCGTTTAAAGGAATACCTTTAAACGGTTTTAGATAGGTGTACATATATCTATCTAATAAGATAGATGTATGTACACCTATCTAATACCTTTAAATGAATTCTTATATATATATTATATATATATAATCTAAATCTCGGAAACGGCTCCAACGATTTTTATGAAATTTAGTACGCAAGGGGTTTCGGGGGCGATAAATTTATCTAGGTTTCATTTTTCGAAAACGTCGTTTTAAATTGCCACAATATCATTAGAATACGAAGGTAAATTTCGCCACCATCCACAAGGTTATAATAGCTCAGGCGGGAAACCGGGTGATCGCGACCAAAGACCCTGGTTCGAAACCAGATGGTTAATTTTAAAACTTTTTTTTCCCTTCTTTTGTGAGAAAAACTATTATTGGGAGCCCTTTACTTTGTAGGTAGATTAGGGGACGATAAATCGATCTTGCTAGGTTTTATTTTTAGTGAACCCGGGTTTGCTCGTATTTTCAGTCATAAAAAAACCGAGCGGAGCTAGGTCACCCAGGTACTATAAATATTACACATGAAAACAATATAACCTCCTTCCACAATCTGTTAAAAAAAAAGCAGAAAACAAACCAGCCACAAGTACCAAACATCACTTTTGTTTTAGGTAAACGTGCTCCGTCATGGACTAGAACGTTGCTTATTATCATGTAGGTTTGGCAGCCAAGAGGAAGAGCAATAAAAAATAAGAAGCAGGTACATCTGAGTTTAATTATTTAATATACAAAATAGAATATGAACGAAATTCTTATTTCATGCAAAGCTAGAACGTGTGAGGATTGATCTTTCAACTTTTGTAAAGTAGATTAGTTTACTAAACTAATTTGATTCCCAGAATAAACTTACGTATGTTTTAAATTTAAATAATTGTTCTATGTAAAGGCCTCATGAGTGCTTAGTGCGTTACCGTGTTTCATAATCGTAAAAAAACAATATTTAGTCTTCCTTGCTATGTTCGATGATGTAATGAATTTCTGCGTCTGTTAAATTCTTTTTTTCAAATGGAAAATGTGGATGTGGATACCATTTGGCCGGTGTTCTCAATCTGCAAAGAAATTGTTGTTTTAGTTCACAACGTTGATAGACGTTAAGTTATGATGTGGTTGAATCATACAAAACATTTCTGTCTATTATATTAATGGTTAAATACTGTAAGCACAGTTATCTTGAATACAAATTGGGTCTCTAATGCTGGGAATACATTGACACAATAACACATTAACAGGGTTTTCAGACAGATTTTCTACTTGAAGGCAGAACGGTATTAAAATAGTATCATCAATATTTTTCGACACATTTTTCTGTACCACCATCCTGGTATATCGTCCGATTTTTTTCTTCACCGGCAGCTAATTTCTTATTTAGGGTTCTAACCCTTACCCTTTGAATTATAACTTGAACGCAAAAAAGCGAGCTAGGTGCGTACGGGCACTATACTAGACTATAAGTTTATGAAAACATAAACTTATAGTCTAGTTTGGTGCCCGTGTGCATATTTGTATGCATATTTGTTTTGCGCTGATGTATATTAAAAACATAACAATATATATATCAAAATGTGGAAAATAATTATAATTAATAAATTATTAAGTTGCAACTGTTCTAAATTATTGTGCAAAATAAGGAAATCGATTATGTGCAAAACATTAGATTTACCTGTAGTTACTGTTGAATTTCGATATAAGATTAACTTCCTCCAACGTGAGCGAAAAATCAAAAATATCAATGTTTTGTTTAATACGTCCCTCGTTCGTAGAGCGCGGAATGGCAACCAAGTCACGATCCAGCTGAAATAAATCAATTTTCAGTCAACGATTATACGCTCAGATTGGCGTAGAGTAGAGGTAAAGGACCATGCTTCCAAAGGTCCAGTCATAAAGGACCAAAGGTCAGCTTTATGACTGACGATCGAATGATGGATGAAAAACACAGTTGCACGCTCAATCCAAGACTGACAAAACATACGTTAGTCGCTATTTATAGAGTGAACAAGACAGTCCTTAATTACCTTCTCAGCCATGGATATTGTAGAGAAAGAAAAGCCTATTATTTATTTTATATCGATTATAATTTATTATGTGCCCGGCACGTCTTGTTCCACTACATCGCAGACGTTGACTGACGTGATAATGATACGAGTGGGTTATACGATCAGTTTTGCATAAGTTTATTATTCACAATGGACTGATGAAAATTACACAAAATATTTAATTCTTGACATTCTGGACAATCATTCCGTCAATCCAGAGATTAAATGATCATTCTCTGATCTGACCAGACTGATGGACTGAACTGACTCCATACTAACCGTGAACTTAGAATTAATCCATATTTTAGTAACTGGGTTTCATGAAATCTCAATCCGCGGTTCATTTGGAACAATGTGTTGCACAAAGTTCGAGGTTCTCATCTAGGGGCCATTCATTTATTACGTAAGACGATTTAGGGGGGAAGGGCGGTCGACCATGTCTTATCGTCGGACCATATCCATGTGGGTTTGTTCTAATTTTTTCTTACAGGGGGAGGGGATCAAAAACTAGCAAAAATAGTCTTACGTAAGAAATGAATGGCCCCCTAGCACGTCTGCGTTTATTTTAGTGTAGGCCGGATCAATAGATTCTTAGTGTATTAATAGAGTGGCTGGACCTCGTAGCTATTAA
This sequence comes from Lycia hirtaria, assembly GCA_947563715.1. Classification (NCBI taxonomy): domain Eukaryota; kingdom Metazoa; phylum Arthropoda; class Insecta; order Lepidoptera; family Geometridae; genus Lycia; species Lycia hirtaria. The sequence goes on from OX387384.1 coordinate 30,051,454, forward strand.
TAGTAGTAGACTTTACGAGCAAAAAGTTTTTGTAACACAACTTACTGGTTCCAACACTGTTACTGATTGTACTCGCGAGGTTTACAGCTCATATTAAATATTCTTCTTCAGAATTGAATATTAAATGTTTCTGTTAAATATTATCAAAATCAATCAATAAATGGCGCCACAGAAATCTTCCCTTCTTTTTGGGGGAAATAGCCCTTTAATAAAAAAATCTCCGACAGTAAAAATACCTATACAAGTGTCAATATTAAAAGAAAAACAAAATACCCGAATGCAGAAGAGCGATATTTGCAATTTTATACTTACAATTTTGTTACGCTTGATACGCTGTTGAGTGTAGGTTTTTTGTGAAAAAGTAAGCGCAATTCCACTATAAAAGCGCATTCTTTAAAATAATTGTAGTAAATGCTCATTACACAAATGTTTGTCCCGGTTGGGGATCGAAGCCACGACCTACAGCTTAGCAGGCAGACATACTTCCAATTGAGCTGCGAGGCCACTCAAAAGTCTTTGACCTTAAGGAAGGTCAGTAAGTCAGTAGACGGGAATAGAAACTATATACTACACTGTCTCTGACTTTTGTTTATGTTGTTGTTGGGAAAAAGTCAAAGTCAAAACAGAATTTAGCTTACCAAGTATCTAAGTAATATTTGCGGTACAGTTTTATTATACTTCTGAGCTAAGTTCTGCAGTACTGGGTCATCCGCTCTAGGAGGTGGCGCGTCTTTCTTCCTTCCTAAAACGGCACCGAAAGGACTGTATGCCATCACTACGACACCATGATTGCGGCACCAAATGACCAATTCATCTTGTGTGATCGTTGGATTAACCTGAAACAAAGTACGAATAGAAATTGTAATTATTAATATATAAGTACATAGCTTCATACAATCACGCTTTTTCCTATTGGGGTAGACAGATACTTCTACTTGGTACGATCTTGATATGTCTTTCGGTTCTTTCATATAGTTGTGGTTAAAGGTGAAACCTAAACAACAGTGAAAATAAATATAAATATACTAATTTTGATAGAAAATCTAAACGTCAGTCTCAGACTATATGGTATAAATGAGTACACATACACATCAATCTATGTAGGTATACAATATAGGGTTACTGGTTACTGGTAATCAGGATCCTCTTAAAGGTGGCTTCAATATATTTAACCGAACAACTTTTGTTCGGGAACTTTTGGAAATTCACAAATATTATTTTGCTCCATACAAATGGTCAGGGGAAAATAAAAGTTTCCGCTCTCGCTTCCGCTCCCGCTCCCGTTCCCGCTTCCGCTCCCACTTCCGCTTTCGCTTCCGCTCTCGCTCTCGCTCTCACTCTCGCTCTCGCTTCAGCTCTTGCTTCCGCTCTCACTTCCGTTTAAAATTCGAATTTAAATTGGAATTAAAAAGAACAACACAAATATGCAAAAGTAAATATAAATATATCAAATCCCTGGAACCAAGTGTTTCAAGGGACTGAATGTGTTTGAGTTATAGTTTTCCGTTATATGTGTGTTTTGACAGTAGGTACAAAAAATATACTTCATATTTTTATCTGCCCTGTTTGTACAAACTGTCCCACTGCTGAGCACGGGTCATCTTCTCATTGTAAGAAGGGTAAGGCCATGGCCAAGGGCTGGCCAAGTGCGGGTTGGCAGACTTCGCACATCTTCGAGATCATTGATAATTCTCAGAGATGTAGGTTTCCTCACGATGTTTTCCTTCACCGTTTGATATTATTACCTTCAAATTAAAAAAACGTGGAATATCTTTGCGCTATTTCCTGATGTTTCCTTAGCGAAACATGATGGCGTAAACCGGCTATCAACCAGATAGTATTAACACGAAACAGTTCATACAGTAAAAATTTGACGGGCCGCGGCTTCTCTTATTTACTGTTGCTAAATTAATGCCAGCGTTCAATTGGTCCAGGACAACAAATTTTCTACAACCAAATCAATATTTTAAATTGAAAAGTTTATAAAGATGGATGTGCTTTGTTCAATCATGCAAACACTACCGATCGGATTTCCATGAAACTTTACAATTAAACTACAGGTTTTGCTCATATGGATAATTGAAACTAAGACATTTTTTAAGGTACATTGATTGTTTTAGCTACCAAGATTGTGTCAATAAACTTGTATATTAGTATTAACTTCTTTACTACGATTTATTTTGTAATTAAACGCCTAATATTTCCGTGAATGATGGTGAAATGTAATTGTGAAATTGTTCACGGCCAGACAGGAAAATGCTGTTAGTCGAATTTTGTGCAGAGATTGCCGGGCACTAAGATATGGCATCGGTATCCCCTGCCCGTAGTAAGAGCCAACTAAAAGGGGACTTCTGAGTCCGGTATTGGTCGAGAGTGGGACCCTGACCTACTACTCAAATGGGTCCGAGGTGGACGCGCTGGAGCGGTCGTAGACCTAGCAGGCTGATGAGGAACTGTGTCACAGTGCTAAGGGCTCCGGTATCAGTTCGTCATGAAAACCCGGAATCCTTTGTTAAGCATCAAAGCTAGCCACTTTTAAACGGGTATAAATCCCACATAAACCGGTTGCATCCCCAACGTACAATGGAGCCGTGTATATTAAGAAGATTGCACCCTTTTCAAGAAAAAGGTGGAACACCGCACACAGACAAGTGAAGTTGGCATAGAGTCTAAGATCACAACCACAGCTGTTTTCAAAACTTTTTTCTTCAGACACATACAAGCACACAACCGGAGTTAGCAAGATTCGCCGTAAACAGATACCTCGAGGAGGACATCATCGCAAAACATCTTAAAATTTACGGGATAAATTCATAAAAATTTACTGCGTAACACACCTACCTCAATTTTACTTAATTTCAATTAATTTCATTAGCTTACCGTATAAAGCGTAACACACCTACCTCAATTTGCAGCACAGCCGGTTTAATTCTGGAATTATCCCACAGTCTCTGCAGCTGCGTCAGGTTAAAGTTAGAGACTCCGATAGATTTAGTCAAGTTAAGCTCTTTAACATCCTCCATTCCCTGCCACGTCGTTATGTAATCTGTTAAGCTTATAGAGCCGTTTTTCTAGAAAAATAACATAAATTACTTCATTAAAATCTCAGCCATAAGAAGTCCACTGCTGGGCATAGGCCTCCCCCATGGATTTCCAAAAAGACCGATTGGAAGCGGGTTGCATCCAGCGTCTTTCCGCCACTTGTATTAGATCATCCATCTCGTGGCTGGTCGCTTGACCGTCAACTCGCCTGGTGTTAGATAGCTAGATAAACTCTTTATTGTACACACCTTAAAAGTAATAACAAAGTACTTAAATAGACTAGTGCAACAACAGGCGGCCTTATCGATAAAAGCGATCTCTTCCAGGCAACCATAGGATCAAGAAAAATATAAAATATAAATCAGAGGGTGGTGGCGGCTGGTGTTAAGCGACAGTTAACTTTAATTATTGAAGTCGGTAGGTAATAAGGACAAATTAAAAACCTCACGCTACTTCAAGTTGCATAAATATTAATAACATCGGAAATGAACATTTAAACATTTGCCGTTTTTGACGAATGATTTCAAGAAATAATTTATGCACACCATCTTCACGAAAAAAAAGCTTAAGAGCTTATGTTACTCGTATGTAGCGCAACAAAGCCGATTACTGCAAAAGACCTCGCATTTTATTGAAAAGGAAATGAAACTCCTCTGTGTAATTCTATGTTCCTTTCATTTCATGAAGTTGACATACAGCAGCACTTTTAACTTGTAGCCGTGTTACGTCTTATTTTTATTTTGTGCTGGAAATACGTGACTGAAATAAACACTAAAGTTTTAAGTGTTACTTACCGAGTACGCCATTGGGTAGTGCATTAGGTACAGATCAAGGTAATCCAGTTTCATTTCTGACAATGAATTCCTTAATGCTATAGGCACTTCATCCCTTTCGTGTGCGTCATTCCATAACTAAAAAAAATAATATTAGCTATAGATTTATATTAAATCGTCACTACGGGGATATTCCAAAAGAACGAAATAAGCGCTTTGGTACAATTTTTTGTTGTTCAGAACTGTAAATTGCGAAATACACTGTCTGTAATGTCTGGATGGGTTTTATCAGGAGATGATCGGAGAACACCTATTCTGACAGTTTTTTCACCTATTTCATAGAAATTAAATAGGTGTCTCGTGTCTTTTAGTCAAATTCGCTCCACCCTAAGCCATACAATTCAATTCAAGCTCAATAACCGTCAAATTTGCAGTTAATCCAAAGCCTATTAATGTTAAAAAATATAGCAAAAATAGTATGTTTTACACAATAATAAGCGATATTCTCTACAGTCAAGTGAGTGACCTCCGCGATATCAGGTTTATTCTATTTCTGTGTTTACTGGTTACTAACATACTTTGTATTTAATTATAGTCTCTGACTTCGTTTTTTTTTGTGAAGACTGGACAAGCTTTTCCTTTCCCTTTCACAAATGCCATCTTATTGACATATCAGTATATACCTATATATAACAATAACTGTCCTATTAACTTAAAACTTTTCAGAGATTTAATCCATTAACACACACACGGCTACAGCAGCATATTGATTATAATAAAATATGCATTACTTATACAAATATAATTTGATATTCGTCCGTGGATAGAGGTCAGTGGTTATTAGTCATAATTAACGAATATTTAAATATATTCTTAATTACTACATACGTCGTAATTATTTAAATACCATAGTCAACTAAAAACTTGCTTTGTTATAACAAAACATGTTTTACTATAAGAAAAACTGAATACCTACTAATGTAAGCCTCGGGATCGCAGCCTCTTGCATAAATAACAAGCCATCCGCGATCGGCCGCCACACGATAAAACTTTCATATAATTTCCATTTCAGTCAAAGCTTAAATTTACGAAGGTCGGAAATTACCCGTGGCTCCGCAGGCTTCCGTCAAACGGCAAAGCTGTTTCGGCGCGGCTGACTGAACTCGCAAATTTTGTGGCGCTTATGTTTTATCGACACGATAGATCAAAGCGAACAGAATGTCAACTCACTTTGGTGGTGATGTACAGGCTGGATCTATCGACGTTGTTGTTGGCGAGAAAGTTGCGAACTCCGAGCCCCACCTCGTCCTCTACTTTGTACAGGGATGCAGTGTCCACGTGCCTGTACCCTGCCTCGAGCGCCCATTGTACGGCTCGAGCAAGGGAATGGTTCACAGGCAGCACCCTTGTACCCTGTCGCACGAGTGAGAACATGACACAAGATTGTCTATCTCTATGCAAGTATTACTAGATATGTACCTATGTGGTATTGCCGAGAAATATCATCGGCTAAATCGCATTTCTATTTCAATTTTGCAATAAAAATTTAGAACTGTGTCTGCATAATACAGGAATGTAGAATATACTAGATTTCAGACTATACACAAAACGACAGTGGCTAAGATTTTGCTTATTCAGTTTCGCTTTACTTATTTCGATTTAATCATATATATATTTGTATAATCACATTTTTTACCCGACTGCGTAAGAAGGAGGGTGATGTTTTTCGAGTATATGTATGTAAGTATGTATGTTTCCATATGACAGCCTACAGCCTAAACAGCTTGACCGATTTTGATATGCGAGGTGTCATTAAATTTGTCTTCGCTTCCAGAATGTAATAGGCTATATTTTTTGTAATAATAATAATACCTTTCTAGTAAAAATCTAAAAAATGCGGTTAAAAATTTTTTTAACCTCCAACGAACTATTTAATAATAAACAACTGATTTTACTGGAATGTGCATATACGATCTTTTGCAGAGATTTTACGCAAAATTTCTCACAAAAAACGTACACTCAACAGCGTATCAACTGTAACGAAATCGTCAGTTAGACTACAAAAACTGCATTTCTGCAGTCGGGTATTTTGTTTTTATTTTAATATACATACTTGTTCCCATTAGAGTAGGCAGAGGCCATACTTTTCCGTTATTGTTCATTAGTGTTTTCGTACATACATGTAGGTACATAGGTCGCCTGCGGATCCTGTTTTATTGACCTGTTTTACTTTTTTTTAACTGCTCTGTTTGTACAAACTGTCCCACTGCTGGGCGTGGGTCATATTCTCATTGTGAGAAGGGTAAGGCCATAGTCTGCCACGCTGGCCAAGTGCGGGTAGGCAGACTTCACATTGGCATCAACACGTTTGGCATCTTCAAGATTATTGAGAACTCTCAGACATGTAGGTACCTAATTTACCTGATTTTACTAAAAATAATCCTCAGTTTGGACGTGATACATTTGATGTTTTATGACCTCAAAAATTATACCCACTTTTTGATATTATTATTTGAAAACTATTACCTACTTACATCTATTGTTGAGTCAAAATTGAAATATCGGATTCCCTGCGATGGTTTCGACATTATTCTGCCCTTTTAATGCAAATATTTAATCTAGAATATTTTACATCAATATCATAAAACCATTAAACTATATTGAAGTAAAGACTAGTATCATAAAAGTAGATATATCTACAGTACAATTTTTACTTTAGAAATATAACTTACGTCAGCTAGATGGCCCAGACTGGTACCGAGTGCGACGGCTGGTATCTCGTTTCCATCGTTCAATTTGAAAGATAATGCTGTGCAGTCACCCTAAAATGAAATAATAGTTTAATTTTATAGCTGTATCTGTATATATCTTTTGTAAATCGGGTACAATCCGTACAATTAATGTACAAAGTACAGGCACAGTCATTTATCAATGTACAGGCAAAGTCATTTATATATAAGTATTGATTGGAATTGGTATATGTTTTATATGTGGTTCTGTATATAGTCACAGATTTAAGATGATATTTTTTAAATGACGATAGCTTATTGTGTTACGGACTTTAGTTTCAGAGGACGTGGGTTCGTATCCTATCAAGAAGATAGATTTTCGGCGAAGGAAGGAACCACAAGGAAACCAAGCATGGTGGTAGTAGTATACTCGTATAACTATGTTGCGCTAGGGCTAGACTATCTTTTACGCCATCACTTATCATTTGATGAGAGTTAGTCACATTCTTAGCCTGCCTATAAAAAGCCACCGCTATAAACATAAGACTTCGGCTAAGACGTATAACTTATGTTTGTTAGTTTTACAAATCATTTGACGCGAGCGAGTTTTGAAAATATACAACTTTGATAAATCTACAGACTGAACAATAAACAATAAATAACAATAAGTACTTACTAATAAGCAAATAATAGTAATATTGATAATTAAATGAATGAATGGATGAAATGAAAAAGACCGTAGAAGCGAAGAGCGAGAGCAATCATTTCTATAATACAATGAGCGTCTGCGAACATAAAAACGTGATTAAATTCATACCAAAGCACGGTTGAGTGAAACAAACAATAGGAAGTGAATCCAGCCGACGCACACGTTCATTTCTCGTAATGTGCTCTTGCGAACTGACTGGACGAGACCAACGAGCCCAAGACCGAGGTCCACACATAAACCGGTTCTCGTTGTGCTAGAATACGTACGAGACACAATCTGTAATTACAAACAAAATATTAATGGTATGAAAATATTTTTATTACTAAATACTAAATACAATTGACCTATCGGGTAGCTGAGGATAAATCTCGTCGATCGATAGAAGACACCTATTTACTCCATCCGCTCCATCCCAGAAAATTCCAAAATCGTATCGATCGTGGATCAATATTGTTGAGAACGAGTACTTACGGGTTTTTGTAATTTCAATGAAAAATCGATGATAGTGCGCCGTCTTAATTCTAGATTGTGGAATGTGGCGGGTGGAATAAGGTCATAATGGCGGTTAGTTTGTGGTTAATTTAATAATAACTTAAAAAAACTAAACTAAACTAAACTAATAACTTAATATTAGCATTATTTTGAATTTGAAAGATCTCCTAGAAGCTAACAGTTATTATAATCTTGACGAATTTTTTAAGGATAACTTTGACGAAATTAAAATTAAAATAGAACGTTCCGACTCAAGTGTTGCCATGCCCCTATAGGGCCATATGTATTCCCTAAATAAACATGTGTTATTATAAGACCTGCATGTACCTACATATGACGCAATAAATGATATGAATATGAATATAATTAATTCTAGATATACAGCTAAGGCGTATCACCGCTGATCCACATAATGCTCTAAATTAATTAATTAAAGTACTCAAGTTAATGCGGTGACCTTGCTTATGTTCAATAAGTAATGAATGTACGACGGCGTATGACCTGCGGGATAGTCAAGTTCATGGTTCAAACGTTATCGATCGTTTTAACTGCTGTAAGTAAATTTTTAACCGGCTGCACAATAGGACAGTTTTGTTTTGCTGGTGTATACCTGTTTTTATATATACATATTTTTAACCGTTCTATAGATATATCATATATATAAATTATTTAATTGAATGCCCATGTGGACATGCTTAGGTATTTGTTACAAATAACTTAAATACTAATTTAAATACTATACAGTATTTAAGTTATTTTACAATTTATTATACAAATACAAATAATTATACAGTATTTATTTAAAAGAGGCTCATGCCCGTAAGAAATATATAAATTATAAGTTTATACCGTGGCGTGACATTAGTTGGTACTACGTATGATCGTACTACGGAAGACGTCACAACGGCGTAATTACCGTCTCTTTTCACCTCTTTCGCGACCGTTTTTGTACCTATATGGTGCATAAAAATTGCAGTAAGTAGGTACCTTGGCGCTTCGTCAGTTTTCATCCGTTTTTTTTTTACATACATGATTGGATTATCAATTACTAAGAATTTGAAAATAAAAAAAAGTTTGTTTTCTCATTACAGTAATGCAGATCCACTACTACAAATGTACCACCTACCTAGACTAGTATCTCTGCGAGCAGTAGACCTATTTTCCTTTTAATGCAATTATTGTATTACTTATTGGTAAAAAAAGTCCGTCAAATTGGTTTTTTTTTCAAATTGGTTGGTAAATAGTTATTAAAGGTCTCTGCACCAACTGGAAACATTCTTTTCGATGGTCAGAAGTGTCGGAACTTTGTTGGTACTCTCGTACGTGTCCTATTTCCCAAACAATCTTATCGAAATTTGGTTTTATAATTTCATAGATTTTTTTGTCGTTTGCTGTGGCACCATATTAATGATCAAATTTAATAATATAAATAAATTTGAGCAAAAATGGTCAAGAGAGTGTCGAGACAAAAGGTTGTTAAATCTCAGTTGAGGATGGGCTCAAAGCGCGCAGCTATCTTTCCCGCACATCACAACATTTTTAAACATCTAAAATATATTAGAAAAGCGAGAGATGGTTCTCCTTATTTACATAAGAAAAATATTTAAATATAGATTTCTTCGATATCTTTTAACCTGGCTGAGGAGAAACAAAATATATGTTTTTTCACTACTCCGTCACCGATATCAATGATATCTGAATACATATTTTTTTAATATTTCTCATATATAAATAAACAAAATCATCTATCACTTTTCTATTATGCCCAAAAAGTGATTTCCTATGTTTAAAAATTGTGTGATGCGCGAGAAAGATAGCTGCGCGCTTTGATCCCAATCTTAAATAAAAACCGGACAAGTGCGAGTCAGACTCGCCCACTGAGGGTTCCGTACAAACTAAATAAAAGGGGAAAATCATATAATTTTTTATATTTCTCTTCATAAACTGAAAAATATACATCGTAAAAATATTTAAAAATTTGTTATAGCTTACGATTATGAAGCTCTTTCATATGATACTCCACATGATACGGTTAAAGCACTTTAAAATTTAGGCCTTCATTCCTTGCATAAAGACACTATTTTTTGTGATTAAATTAAAAATGTCCAGTTTTCGGATTCTTTCCTATATACTCTACTTCTCTAACTCTAGTGTACTCTAACACGATGCTTCTTGCCAAATTTCATAGTTCTAGGTCAACTGGAAGTACCCCGATAGGTTTTGATTACCTCGTGAGTGTCGAAATGTGCATTTTTTACGACATATTCGGCTGTAACTTTTTTTTACGAAAACTGAGAAATTTTATTTTTCTTTCTGCAGCAAGAGACTATAGATTTGCGTATATGGTTTTAATTTCAACTCGATACCTTCACGCGTTCCCGAGATAAAGGTCTTGACACCCGGACAGACGGACAGACAGACAGACAGACGGACAGACGGACAACAAAGTGATCCTACAAGGGTTCCGTTTTTTCTTTTTGAGGTACGGAACCCTAAAAAGAGGAAAAGTTTGCTTTGTAGGCCATTTGTGGGGCGATTTTGTTAATATTTGGCAGAAACAGCAATTCTGAGCAAGAATTTCGAATACGTACCCATATTCATAGACCTCGCGAACACAGACTTTGCGTTTCTTGACCCTCGCAATGTCTATTATTCGTAGAACATCTAGTTTTATTGTTTCCTATAGTTAAAATATAACCCATGACCTTCTCAAGGCCCTAAAGAATCTCTGTGCCAAATTTCATAACGATTGGCTTAGCCATGTAGCCGTGAAGAGGTAACAAACAGACAGAGAGACAGACGACAAACAGAATAACTTTGGCTTTTATAATATTATAAGCTAGGATCAGAATTAGGATTGAGTGAGCACCGAGATGAGCGCGTCAGTTACGATATAAAGTCCTGAATAAAATCAGGTTGCAACGTAAATAAAATATAACTCATCATCATGATCATCTCAGCTAGAAGAAGTCCACTGGACATAGGCCTCCCCCATGGATTTCCAAAAAGACCGGTTGGAAGCCTGCATCCAGCGTCTTCCTGTCACTTGTATGATAACTTCTGATAATACAACTTGTACTTTATTTAATATTTTTTTCAAACCTAATAAATAAACAACAGGATGTGTAACGCGAGATTCCATTTAAAGTCTTTGTTGTGGGGAGATAAACAGCGCTTCCCACGGGATTTGTTTCACGTTCGCTTCTAATAAGAAAAAACTTGGCTGAAGGTCACAGACTCGGCGCGTGCCAATAACGGGATAACAACCATTAGGTATATCACTGGAGGAAAAATAAAAACGGATATAAGTATAACTAACGCGATTTTAGCTCGGGACGATGAAAGAGTGGGCGATTTTCAACCGACTTCAATAAAGGAGGAGGTTCTCAATTCGACTGTACTTTTATTATTTTATGTTTTTTACCTCATAACTTTCGACTGAGTGAACCGATTTTGATGGTTATTTTTTTATTTGAAAGCTGGTGCTTCCCGTGTGGTTCCATTTTGGTCCAGTTCTGATACTGTTATTGTTTTAATAATCCGGTTAGAGGCAGTGGGTATGTCACAAAGCACGTAGAACTGATGGCCGATAACACTGAAAAGTTCTCGAATGACGACCACGAACCAGCAAGTGCAGCTTAGGAATTCCAGTCTCAAAATGGACAAACGGTCGTCTGTCCATTTTGAGGAATTCCAAATTAATACAAGTGGCAGGAAAACGGTCGATACAAGCCGCTTCTGTTATTTTTAACGGGAAGTTTATTTCCAGCAGTGGATTTTTGTTGATGATGATGATTAATTGAGGAAAAGCGTGTTTGGCTGAATGGTATGGTCAAGTATCAAAACATTTGTCACATTAAGTGGCCATACAGAGAAATAACACTATTTCTCTATGCATAATCAGATGAAATGTATGGTGCTTATTAAACATATAAGAAAACAACAAATTATTTATTAATAAATTAAAATCCTTTTTTTTTTTTTTTTTTATTTCATTTACTGGATTGTTGCATGTTATGAAATCGGTTGTGTACTTGCTATAATATACAATACAACCAGTAAAACTTCATCATGATGATTATCATCATCATCTCTGCCATAAGAAGTCCACTGCTGGATATAGGCCTCCCCCATGGATTTCCAAAAAGACCGATTAGAAGCAGCTTGCATCCAGCGTCTTTCCGCCACTTGTATGAGGTCATCTGCCCATCTTGGCTGGCCTTACGCTGCGCTTGCCGCTACGTGGTCTCCACTCGAGAACGGCCCCATAGGCCATCAGTTCTGCGTGCTATATGCCCTGCCCACTGACACTTCAACTTGCTAAATCCTCTGTGCTATATCGGTGACTTATGTACGTCTACGTATCTCTTCATTTCTGATTCATTGATTTATTAAAACTTGCTCGTAGATAATAATAAAAGTACAAAATCGAATCCACGAGTTATAATTTAGAGAAATAAATAGTATCGGCCTTCATTACGAATATAACTTTTCCAGCCGTAAGTCACTTAAATAAATTTATTTTTACGACTAAAACTTACATTAACCGAAAATACGGCTAACTCGTCTTATCCAGACAATTTGCGTTATCAAAAGTTTTCAGTCATTAATTTTGCACATTACAAATCCCATTTCACAAGTTAAAATTTCCGTACCCTCTCGTTGTTTACGAAAACACATTCAACTCAACAAAGCCAGAATACAAAATTAGAGTGAAAATTAAACCCAGTTTCAAATCCCTGATAACAGCCCGAATAACGTATAAATACTGGCGTTTCAGGCTCCAAAAGATACATCCACGCGAGGCGAGTCGGTAATAAATTATTACGCACGGACCCTTCGAGTGGTTTAGCTCCACTGTACGCAATGAATCGCGTATAGAGAGCCTTTATTAGGTTTTACCAAGCAAATGAAGATTACAACATTCAAACTTTTTGACATCAGTATGAAGATATTCGGTTATGTGACTTATTGACCTCTATTCTAGTACTCTATCCGTCTGGTGGTTGGCAAAATATTTTCATACTTTTGTTTTCACGACCTAATTCCACCCTCCCCATTTCACTACAGGACTAGCAGAAAGTCGGCGAATTACCACCCATTCCTCCTTGAAATGCCAAAAATCCGTACTCAGCGATATCGATCCACATTCTTGTTGCGTACTGCACACTTGTTGGTCTTTTTGGAAATCCATGGGGGAGGCCTATGTCCAACAGTGGACTTCTTATGGCTGAGATGATGATGATGATGACTGCACAAGAATGGAAATCTTTGCCGCCATCACGGTTTCCTGATACCTACAATCTTAGAATTTTCAAGGCTATAGTGAATAGATACCTTCTAGATCGACGGCGTTCTCCATCCTCGGCCACACCGTCGCTTAACATCAGGCGAGTTGGTGGTCAATGGTAGATCTATTTTGTATAAAATAAAAAAATGATTATTTTTGTGTCCATGGAATTAAAATTAGTGACGACTCCGCGTATAAAATTTCCCGAAAGAAAAATCACTTAGGAAATTTTAAAATCTAACGACTTACCTAATTAAAAATAAATATGAAACTGCCCTAATGTAGTAATGCTGCATGATATGTAGTAGGCACAACTACATTTGTATATTGTTGTAGTTAATAAAGGCGCTTGCCATAAAAAAATCTACATAAGTATATGTTATAATAATTTTATAGTTTAAAAAACTGAAACTACCAACTTCAAAGTACGCTACTTCGTTACTTGTAATATTAGAAAGGATTAGAATACATAAAGTTCATATCATCATGCTCATCAGGTAATAATTAAACAAAACGCTTAATCGTCAAAGTAACTCTACGAGTATTTTCACCTTATACACATTGGATGTAAGAATTTATTGGATATTTATTGGAGTAAGAAGGTTTAACTTTTATTAAATCCTTCCCGGTTGTAAACTTTTTAAAGAAACCTCTCTTCACCCGCTCATTTATTTATTTTGTCAAGAATGAGATTTATCATTGAATGTCAAAAAAAAATTATGAATTGAATGTTGTGTGTTGTTTGTTTAAATATTGAAATTTTCCATTTGACATTTTATTTTTTATCATTTTATATTGACATTCTATTTTTATTATATTGTAATTATTTTCTGACATTTTTAACTAATTGACTATATTACTGTTTAAATTTTTAGCTATAAATTTTTCTGTATTTTTTAATATTGACATATGTAATTTAATTTTAATGATTTATTATCAACTGTATTGACTTTGTTTTTGTAAATATCATTAGTGTAATTCGCGACAACGCGGTACTAATTTGATTAAATAAATAAATGTCAAATACTTCGTCTTCGAAGATTAGAAAATGTGCAGATGTTTATACGATAATCCTTAACATTTGATACTTTTGCAAAGAAAAACGTGTAGGTGGAACTCTGCGATTCTATAATCTGACGCATTTCACCCAGGAATACAATGAAAATTTTATTTTTAGATATTATTCAAAAGTAATAAAGCAATGTCTATAAAATAATTATGGGACCAACTTGGTAGCTTTCTCTATGAACAAATGACGGAGTAATCGGTGAACAAACCTAAAAAATAATAATTACATACTGATCGAATTGATAATCTCTTTCTTTTTGGAAGTTGGTTAATAAAAAATAGCCTGTTGAAAATTATTAATAATACGAAAACCGGTATCTATGCGGCCTATTACGTAACATACGAATATTCAACGCAGATAAATGTCTTCCTTACAATTTGCACGTTCCTCACGAAACATATTTAGAACAATGTTGTATTATCCGGCGACATCGCTTAACGTCTTATTTACACAAAGCGGCTTAATTAATTAGTATTCCAGTTGAATTTTCATCGAAAGTAAATGGCTAACAAGCAGCGAGTAGGTAGGTAACAAGATCGGGCTTCTCCGGTTTTAATTTACTGAAATGTCCGGAGTTTTTCCGCGTAGCGAATTTTCCACCGGCTCCATTCATCAGGTCGGTGTCAGTGTCCCGCGCCGAGCAATTACTGATGTCGCAGTTGGCTGCACCGCCATCCAGGGGCGCAATTATACCACCTACCACCTCCGCTGGTATACGGATACGCCCACCTAAATGCTACTCGGTACACCCCAAACTTGCTTAGTTTTAGGGGTGTATACTTGCTAAAGATAGATTGATACTTCTTTATTAAAAGACCACCGTATAAACAGAAAAAGATACATAGAAAATAAGATTATGGGTAGGCTTTTAATTGGCGGCCTTATCGCTTAGAGCGATCTCCTCCAGGCAACCATGCACGGATTATTTATTTATTACACACATGAAAAAGAACTATACACAAAACCGTAAAAACGGTTTGACTGTGTTAAGCTTATGTTTTAAGATTAAGAATTTTTAGCGTTGATCTTTTTAAGAAGCGACAACATGGTTAAACACGCAATCGCTGTCAGTACTTCGATCTTTTTGTCATACCATAAAACTTTTTTTTTCTCCACAAGGCAGGAGTAACTTGTTTTTAATTCCCCGTTAAACGTCACTTATCACGTCGTCGTTATTACTTTTTAGTTTGTTTTTAATTTTTAATTGCCGAATTTATAAAAATAAAATATTAATAGGAGAAAACAACCCTAGCCTTAAAATAATATACTTACCTAAACGGCTTAATCGCGTATACTTTACATAATTTTAGACCTGACGTCTTGAACAATTCGGAACGTCTGTGCTCACCGAAAAGAATATATAAAAACAAGCACTTACATAAAAAAACTTTTTAAGTAAAACGGTTTTATTTAAAAAAAAAAAATTAGGTAATATATTTACTGTATTTTACTGGAAAAGCCCTTTCATTTGATATCCATATTGTAGGGGTTGTGTTAAAATATGAAATCCGCCATTTTGTGGCGGCGGCCATCTTGGATTTACAATAATACAGAATATAGGTACTAAACTGTATTGTCATCAGGACTAAAGGTGTATACCAAATTTCAGATCGATCCGTCAACTGCAAGGGGGTATAATTTCAATTACTAAATTTGACCCAAACAAACAAATAAATAAACAAACAGGTAAAACCGTTTTAAAACATAATGTTTGCAATAAAGCTCATAGCTGTCTGTTACAAATCCTTTTTTGTTTTCATCAATAATAATTATATACTTAACACTAATGCGTCTCTCTCTAATACGTGTCTGATTAAACGTTTATTTAATTAGTTGCTTTATTATGTAACAATCTATTATCTACTTCCACATTCATTGTTGTACATTAGCTTTCCTCTCAAGAGACAGTGAGATAGAATAAAAGTAACGCCTGTGCTTGTGTTTATTAGAAAATACCTTCGTCTTTACGTTCACACTAGGAATTTTATTTTCCTGACTGGACGAAAACTTTCTAAGGAACACAAGCAAGTAGGTAAGTTTTGTGACAAACTATGTATTCTATGCGCTTTTCATAACACATTTTAAACTTCAAACGAATCTTTTCCAGAAAGAATGTAATTTTTAACGGACTTCCAATAAGAAGGAGGTTCTCAATTTGACTGTAGGTTTTTTTTGTATGTTTGTTCAGCGATTACTCCACCAATTATGAATTGATTTTGACGATTCTTTTTTTGTTTGGTAAGTAATAATACCTCAGAGGTGGTCCCATATAAATTTCAATCAAATCAGTTAAGTACTTTGGTTTTTGTAAAAATAATAACTGAAAAAACGTCATCCAAGTAAATGAATTGCGCATTTTGAAGTCGGTTTTTCAGTTGTTTAAGCTATATGGGTCTTACTCAAAAACGTTACTTAACTTTAACCAACATCTTAAATTATGTGTCTTCTTTTCGCAAGTGTCATTCATTACCTATCAGCGAGAAGTTGAAAAAACATGTTAAGCATTGCTTAAAGTTAAGTAACGTTTTTCGGTAAGGCCGTAATTATTTAGTATACTCGTATATCATGCTCCGCATAATCCCAGAGTTTTCAAGGCAACTAAAGAACCCTGGGTTGGAAGCCTGGACGTTATGTAGCAACCGAACTCGGTTGATAAGTTGATTCATACAGGCAGTTTGGACACAGTCGGGTTAGTGCAGAGTAAGTGTCCATTTATTTCAGTATTATCAATATATGTAACATGTTATGAAGTGCATATAGAGTATAAGACATTGCTTCTTCCCAAATTTCATAGTTCTAGATCAACGGGACGAGTACCCTATAGTATTTGGATAAAATTAATTATAAAAAATTTATTAACAAAGAAAAAAATATATGAATGATAGGTTTTTGATTCCTTTATGAGTGTCAAAATATGTGATTTTTGCTACATATACGGCTGCAATTTTTTTACGATAACCGAGAAATTTGATTTTTTCACTGGTGCAAGGAGCAATAGATCTTCGTATATGGTATTAATGTCAACTCGATAATTCGATATACTTCCGATATAGAAGGTCTTGATAGACGGGCAGACGGACAGACGGACAACAAAGTGATCCTATAAGGGTTCCGTTTTTTTTTTCTTTTGAGGTACGGAACCCTAAAAAGTACTATTTTGCGAAAAAGATATTATTTTCCTTTGTATCTTTCCACAAAACGTATTAATCATCAAATGTTCACGAGTCCTGCGTAACATAAAAATGTTTTTGTTCACTTCGATAAATACCTACGTCGTTTAATTTTGGAAAAAAAATATAAAAAATGAGTCAACTCTGCGAGTCAACAATGCGGAACAAGTGAAACGTTCCAATAATAAAAAAGGTAAAATGGATCGCCTCGCCCGATTTTCAATATCGTTTTGCAGGTAAACGAGGGTGTTATTCATATGTGTGAAGAGGGGTTTCCGTATACATAATCTAGGCGTCTCCATTTACCCCATACAGCTTTTTGTGCTCATTTTAATATTAACATGTCTATATGGAGTGTAACAATGAAAGGCGGGAACACTTCTGTGTCACAGTACTTATCATTTTTTAAGATTCCGTTGTAAGAAAGGAACCCTTATAGCTTATAGTAGAATAATTAAAGATAGCAAAGAGAATAAAAAAAAATAAAAAAATCATAACGTACAGTGGATGATGAATTATTTTTTTCTCATTTACCGTCGTGCCGTTGACTTTGGAGATATGAAAAAAATATACTCCTAGTATATATAATGAAATTTAAAAGAAAACCTAACACGGCTATATAGGCTTTACAATGAACGATAATAATAAAATCGATCTACTGGAGTAGGAAATGGAAATTTCGTGCAAATTTCATTTTGTCTAACGTAAGTTAACTCGTATGTTCATAGTATATTTTAAGTCCACAAAATTATGATGTGCAACTTCAGAACTCTACTTTGTGCATGGCACGACACACTCTTGACCACTTATTATGTCCACAAGGAAAGCACGTCTCTCGCTTAATGTGATGATGTACGTAAGCGTGACTTTGCTTACCTATAATATTTATCCTGTATGTAACCACACTGCGCTAATTATTCACAAATCTTAGACGTTGAAGTCTTATCAGGTCCGAAAATTTCGAATGAAAACTTCTGAATAACTTATATTTTGAAATCATGATAAAAAATAAGTGCTCTGTATATTTTGTCACAGTCAATAAACTTTATTTTTCAATAAACGTATTGCAATGAAACAATTTTATCATTTTTTTTTTAAACTAAAAATACGCATTATGTACAAAGAATGTTACGCGAGGCTATTAAAATTAGGGAATACCCGAACTATTAGAGAAGATGGTTGGCAAAGTATAGTTCCCGTCACGTAAAAAGAGCGCTGATTTGTTAGTAACCGCGAACAAACTAGGGTTCTTTTTACGTGACGGGAACTCTACCACCTACATGGTCATCAAATTAATAAATAAAATAAATAAATAAAAATCCCTCCTTTTTCTCTCTCTCTCTCTCTTAGTAAATAAACGCATAACTTCTAAATATAAAAAAAGAAATAATGTAGTTTTAAAACAACAAAAGCTACAATATTATAGAAAGCTGTTATTATTTAGACAAATCTATAGAAACTAGAATATAACCTAATTTAACTATAACAATGTAGTTGTTTTCTGAGATGTTTCTGAGAAGGAAACTTTTTGATTTGCGTCCGTTGAAGCGATTCCAAATGCACTAAGGCCGCCTGGGAAAACTATTTATGCAGAATGCATTGACATTCTCTCATAGCAGACGTAGCGATCCCGGAGTCCCGGAGTAGTGCCTATTCTTGTAACGGGGCCTGTCTCAATGAATCAGACGGACTTCGATACACAGATTCCTACGTCTGGCGCTGTTCAAACGGATTAGATTCGGTAGCAATTGGGAATCGGATATCTGGGATGCTTCACCCTATTCAGAATTCGTCTTACAAGGCATCGCTGCATCCTCGATGAGACTCTACAGTAGTCACTAAAGTGATCGGAATTACGAATTATCTGTTCTGTGACAATGTTATTCTTAGTCATAAAGTAACGCCACAAAATGTTTTTTTTTAATATTTTCATAAATTAATAGAATATTTCAGAAATTACAGTTTCCTTTCTTACCCGAGGTCCACCCACGTGGTTTGAAGCTTTAATGGATGACAGCTTAGTCAGTTGGACTTCCATGCTCGAGGGCACGGGTTCATTTGGTTCATGACTTTCGTTCGTTTCGCTTTCGTATCTTGCAATTTGGTACAGAAAAACATTGCCAGGTAATAATTTAAATTATAGTATATGGTCGTATAGGATAAATGCTAGTAGTTCAACGACTAGTCGGTCGAGACCGACTAGTCGTTGAAAATCAGTCGCTAAGTAGTCGCGAGTAAATCGGATTCTTTTAGGCAAGCGCGGTCGTAGACTGCAATAGTCACTCAGTCAAGCGCAAGGCTATTAATGAATAAAAAATCGGCCAAGTGCGAGTCGGACTCGCGCACGAAGGGTTCCGTACTATCATCTTTAACAGAAAATCGTATATAATAACGAGAAATCAACGAAATTCCAAGTAGTAAATCGCAAACTTATAGGTAGGTTTTCGATACACATCCAGGCAGCATGACGACCCTCGCGCGAATACGCGCGGCTGTGGCTCGCTCCGTGATGTTACCTCCCCCGCTACCCGCGCGGCCGTTGCTTATCAACCGCCTCGCGCTCGCGCCACCACCACACCGCGGCGCGGCGCTCGCACCGCGTTTAGATGCACGGATTATTTTCATTTTGTGAGTTTTTATGTATTAGATTAGGTATTTATTGTTATAGTTAATATATTTCTAAATATTTACTTACAAATATTCAAGTTTCTACCTGTTAATTAAGATCGAGTAAAAATTGCTTAAAAATTACGTTTGTTGTATGGGAGCCCCCCTTTAATATTTACTTTATTATTATTTAATTATTTATTTTGAAAGGTAATATACAAGTAAATATTCTGTGAAAATTTGAAGCGTCTACCTGTTACCGTTTTTAATATTGAGCAAAAAAATACGAAAAAAACACGATTATTGTATGGGGACCCCCCTTAATTTTTTTATTTTTAGTATTTGTTGTTATAGCGGCAACGGAGATACATCATTTGTGAAAATGTCAGCTTTCTAGCTATCACGGTTTATGAGATACAGCCTGGAGACATACAGACAGACAGACAGACAGACAGACAGCGAAGTCTTAGTAATAGGGTCCCGTTTTTACCCTTTGGGTACGGAACCCTAAAAAGGTACTTTAGGGTGAGCTTCGGTTTTTCGATCTAAATCTTGTTGTACCTAAAACAGAGATTTTATCTTAATTTCTACAAACCAACACATTCATATCAATACACCTAGATACCGCACTAAAGGTACTAGGAACATATAAATCAATGATAGGTCTTAATTCAGACAGATGTGTTGGCGACAGTCGTGCTCCAGACGTGCCTATGTCTGTGATATTGCAGAAACACTGCCAAGCCTGCACACATGAATATAGCCAACTTGCTGCGGGTATATTTTAGTTATTAACGCTTCGATGAGCAGTATCGGTGAACCAGATATATTATTTGTGTCTGCCGCGCATACTGCGATAGCACAGCCCCTACTCTGTCTTTATGTACGTGACCCTACCTTTCTAACATCAATATGAACGCAAAAACAAAGCACTATAGAAGAAATCTTCTTGTGATTCGACACACATTATATTATCATCAGAGAAGAACCAACGAATTCCACAATTTAAATGATTTATACATTAAAAAGAGAAACTAAAGCGTTTAGCTTAATTTTTTGAAATATTCACTATGAAACGCTGTTGCTTTATTGTTCGTGTATAAACTAACAACTAACAGCCTTTCTAAACTATTGTATGCTTTGTACTTCTTTATACACTTTAATATCTACCTGGTACTTATAAAAGGCACTGACTTAAAGAGGCAGTTGTAAATAGCAGTTTTGGTAAGTAAAAAATTATAAATGGCACGTTTAATTATCTAGTTCATCAGTTAAAACTAAGCAGTAAAGTAAACAAAAATGAGTAATAATAAATAATGCAATGGTGAATATATAATTAAGCAGTAAAATAATTAAATGAGCGGTAAAAAATATTATCTATAAATTTGTATAAAAAAAAAACATAACCTAAGCTCCGACGAAATTATTGCTTATACCTATATACATAGATAACTTTCCATCATTTTTACCGCTCATTCAGTTATTGGGCTGCTCAATTATTTTTAGAATTGACATTGTATGATAAAATAACCGACCAATTGATTTTTTATTACTGTCCATGTTTTACTGTCGCAATAATTAATCAACCGCCATTAAATTAAATCCCATCAAAAACATAACATGTACAAAAGGCCAAGTCTCGCTACGCAGCTCTCCTACTACAAAAAGTTGTGAGATCTAATGTAAAACCAAGTCAATTAATAATTTTAGTACTATCTATGAGAGTATTTATCCAACTATTTTGTAATAAAGATGTTTAATATCGTTACGGTTACTACAAAAGTTGTTAGTTAACTAATTAAATCACAATTTCTTACAAAATAGTTGGATAAATACTCTCATAGATAGTACTAAAATTATTAATTGACTTGGTTTTACATTAGATCTCACAACTTTTTGTAGTAAGAGAGCTGCGTAGCGAGACTTGGCCTTTTGTACATGTTATGTTTTTGATGGGATCTCATTTCTTTTTGTTGGTCTTTTTTCTTTTCACGTATAATATTATTTTGTGCGTCAGCTACGGAGTTTTTCAAAGCCCACTCCCTGTCTCTGTGGACTTTTTGCAGAGGTTTTGATGTAGGTACTATCATATCTTGCACATATGAACTATCTACTTACCTATTTACATAATTGTAGGTAGCGTAAGTGATGGCAAAATGTATAAACTGCAAAAGTAACTATAAAATATGTGTCTATATAGGATTACAAAGATATTTAAGTAGTTTGTGTATCTAGAAAACATAATGACTGTTTTTTAATTCGGTAATAGACCTGGCTTGACCTTCAACTCGCCTGTTAATCGTACGTTTTAATTAGCTAAGCTATTGAATGTTACTTTGACTGTATGTATTTGGAATGACACACGCTCAGTTTCAAATTACGTTGTTTTAGTTTTTCTTACTTTACAGGCTAAACAATAATTTTGTTTAAATATGTGAATTTGAAGAGAGTACCATATAATTTTGATGACGGGTGAGTTTGTCAATGAAAAAAGCTGGCCTTTGATAAGCGACACGCTGCACCGACTTATATAAAAGCACAGATATAAGTATACTTTAAGAGATATTGTCTTTGACTGTACGTTTTTATGGGCGGAATAAGGTCGTGCTGCTCTTGCGCACACTTGACGAAATGGATCCTTTACGTCAATGCTCGAGACTAAGTAGCTTCTTGGCAACTAGTTTATTATCATCTGTTATAACATCTTGCGGGTTTAACCGATGAAAACTCGCATGAACCGCAAAGTTAACTTAGTAATCCTATATAAATGTATGAAATTACAAAGTTACTTATGCAGTTAACATATCTCGAGAATGGGACTGAAATTGTTATATGTCTTAATTTTTCCTTACTTTTTAGGCTAAACACTAATTGTGTTCAAAGTTTCAAGCTCGTATGTCTGCTAGAAGTACCTTAGAATTTTGATGATCGGTGAGTGAGTAGATGAGTCAGTGACAAAATCAAGGAAATTTAACTTGCAATAATTCTTAAACTACAGGTTCAAATTCAATGAAATTTGGAAATGTACTTAGTACTATTATACTCTCTTTGTCTCTGAAATTTCAGTGTCTCATTAACACCAACCGTGGCCGTAGGCTGGGGGGGGGGTCCAATCTCCCCCCCCCCCCCCCCCCCCCGAAATCCTGGCCATTATCAAAAATCCTTCCAGGCTTCAATAATTTTATAAAATGCTTCAAAAAGTTTCGCGCTCGCTTTGTTCGCGCATGATTGTTTCATATTGATCTTTATTTGTATTGATCATTAAAGTGCTGTGAACTTTCTAATACTAGCAAATAACTCACTAAAAATAGCCACTATCCAAAAAAAAAATGCGCGTTCTTGTAGGTATGTTTGTAATTTTCTATAAAGTCATATGTTTATATTTAGGAATATTAAATTGGTAATCAATGCATTCAAATGGTTGTATTTATAATTTTTGATAGCGTTAAAGTCGCTCTGTACCAGTCGGGTATTTCCTTTTAACACAGTTACTTGTTTGATTCATATGGTCCACGAAAATATAGTACTCGCTAACACTATCAATGAATCAAATCACTTCCATCATTTAATATTTAAAACCTTAAAAATATTATTTTATTTTGACATGGAAGTACTGGGGGTTCATTATTACGAGAAATAAAGCATATTACTGTAAAAACACCACCAAAATTTTCGCGCTCGCGCATAACTCACAGTAGTGTGAGTTCACAAATACGAGAAATTTAGCATATTACTATAAAACACTACTAAAAAAAAATCTGATATTATTCTGTTGATATTATTTTCACATGGAAGTACTATGGGTTCACTATACGAGAAATAAAGCATATTACTATTAAAAACAGCAGTAAATTTTCGCGCTCGCGCATCATTACTATTTTGACATAGAAGTTCTGGGAGTTCACAAATACGAAAATTGAGCATATTACACTATAAAACACTACTAAAAAAATTTCGCGCTCACTTCGCTCGCGCATTCATATTATGTTGACATGGAAGTACTATGTATTCACTAATACGAGAGATAAAGCATATTATACTATAAAACACCACTAAAATTTTCGCGCTCGCTTCGCTCGCGCATACTTATTACCTTTTTTTGTTTATATATAGGTCATGCAAGCGCTGAGTGCTCATTAAAACGAAAAAAAATTATTTGCTCACTACGCTCGCACAGTATAAGTAAGATATGGGAAAACATGGCAGATTGCCGACTCCCCCCCCCCTGCTATGAGAAGGCTATAAGCTATGCCCATGCCCATTGAACCCCCCCCCCCCCCCCCCCCCCGAAAGGAATTCCTGGCTACGGCCCTGACACCAATCCTCCAGGCTCCGGCAAATAGACGTTTAAATGTAGAACACACAGACAGATACCGTAGCCTCACGAATAGGCACCCACTACGGAACCCTAAAAACTTAGTTCGCACTAATCACAATTTATTCGATAAAAGACCAAATATGTTGAGTTTTTTAGTCTATACACTCAACATCCAATTCGGTTCCCATTCCAAACTAGGAGTGCTTAGTAACTTGTCAGGCGAGTTGTGGGCTCTCAAACGACACATATCGACCATAAAAAACCGGCCAAGTGTGAGTCGGACACGCGCACGAAGGTTTCCGTACCACTATCTATAAAAAATTTGAAAAAATCACGTTTGTTGTATGTGAGCCCCCTTAAATATTAATTTTATTTTAATTTAATTCTTTGTTTTAAAGTGAATAATATAAATCAATATTTTATTAATATTTCAAGCAACTACCTGTTGCCGTTATCAATATCGAGCGAAAACAAGCAAAAAATCACGTTTGTTGTATGGGAGCCCACTTAATTATTTATTTTATTCTGTTTTTTAGTATTTGTTGTTATAGCAGCAACAGAAATACATCATCTGTGAAAATGTCAACTATCTAACTATCACGATTCATAAGATACAGCCTGGTAACAAACGGACGGACGGACGGACAGACATCGGAGTCTTAGTATTATGGTCCCGTTTTTACCCTTTGGGTACGGAACTCTGAAAATAGAGCAGCAACCACGTCCAAGCTTAACAGATAAACCCATGTCGTTTGCTCGTTGTTTGTAGGTTTAGTAGGTAAATAAACGTACAACTAGCACCAAAACTCCGCCAAAACACTGTGTACAGCTTGGAAACAATCTCGCTCCTTGTTTTAATTACTCGCCGGTTAGTAATTTGGCTACAGGGAAGGTACGGAGGTTATTGTTTTAAACTTGGTTCACTCCAAACACTCGATTGACGGTCAAAATGAGAATGTATTCGACAGGTCCCCGACACGCCCTCTACCTGCGTGAGATATTGAAAACCAAGCCTCGGGCCATCCGTTTGACCTTTTTTTATTGGCAACATTTCACTTGTTCCGCATTGTGGAACGTTTGACTGAAACGGGTTGCGTTGTCAAATTGCGCTGATATTTTAGCCGGTACCTGTATAACCTTCATTTACAAGCCAATCTACTTAGGAATGCCGTAAAGGGATCTTTTTAGTACGCTGCGGCGGTCGGGAATGGTCGAGGCAGAGATTTCGGATCGGGTTCGTATGCTCACGTGCGGGTAAGATTCCACTGAAGTGAAACAAGTACGTAAAGATACGAATAAATTGTATTATTAAAAGATCAGTTTCTGGCTACAGTGCAAGTTAATCTAGACTTTTTTACCTGAATTCCCAACAAAAAAAAATGTTTTTTTTAAATATTATATGCACACAAACGTTCTTGCCATATGCATCTTCTGCTTTTGGAAGTTCCCAAGAGTTCAAAATCGAAAATGTTCAAACGATATTTGTGTGTAAGATTAGTCTAGTAGATTTGTCTTAAATTCTTGAGTCTTAGTATTGGGTATTAATTTTGCTTTCATTTTTTACCAAGCAAGACAAGCTAGCGCAGAAATCGATAAGATAAAAATAAGTTTTGGCTTTCGTTGAATGTGGCTGCCTGTCTTCCGTATTGCAAAGTTGTCTAAAATACCGCAAGCTATGGGGAATCTCAACTCCATCGCGGATTTATGTATGGATTGATGAACGAGAGAAGCAGAAAAGTTACTAATATTATTATTTGTTTTAATGCACTTAGGTGCATTAAAACTTAAATTTAATTTCAAACCACCAGTTTAGACTGGTGGTTTGAAATTAAAAATGAGATTTTGTGACTCCTAATAAATACTACCTTTTAAGTAATTACCTAGATAAATATTTACGTTGGCAAGCACAACAGCACATAAAAATTAAGAGGTGCGTGTAAAGTAGTTAAATTTCAAGTGGAATGCAAAGAAGCGACATTTAGCGAAAAGCTTAAAGGAATATTCACATTAGTGCAGTGCGGGGTGTAAGAACGAAGAACTTGTCCTGCAAAGTATCGCTTTAATCGCGCAGGCACGTTATGGGCGAAGTTCGAGCCAGTCTCCGCAACTTGGCTAGCTCGCTTATTGCTCTCTCTGCCCGGAATGTCGTGCTATAACTGCGATGTCTTTTGTTTTTATGAATCGAAAAGGTTATCACACTATCCTTAAGCGGGTTGGTATTTAATTGTGTTTATGTAATGTCGGTGCTAAGCCGGATCTCTCTTTCGCTCATCAATATTTTGGAAAATATAAAATCCTAGAATATACCAGCGAAAATGTGGTAAGAACGAAACGTTTTAATTGTATATTTATCGTACGGACTTCTCAATTGTGGAATATGTTGAGTGGGTTTTTCTCTATAGATATAATCTGGGTGTCTTTGAATCGTGAGTAATTCGATTTTTTTTACTTTCATTTAGCGCGCTCTGTCGTAGACTACAACATCGCTTAACATGAGGTTAGTTAGCGGTTAATCGCAAACCTATCTTGTATAAAAAAGACAAAATTTTAAAAACAATATGACAACGAATTGATTAGTTTTTTTTTTATTTATTTATTTATCATCAATATTTCTACATTAGTTTAAATCAAAATTGTACCAAAAAACCATTCGGTTTGTCGTGGTACAGATTCACCATCTAAGCTTATTAACAATATAAAAAAAAAAATATCAAGGTACCTCAGGACTCAGTTCTATAACATAAATATTTGAAATTTTAATTGGCAAGTTAACTAAAAACAAACTACACTTCCGGTATGATAAAAATACAGTACAAACAGGGGCAAACTAAACAATAAACTACCTGTAGTTTAAATATTGTAAATAAATTAGTTTTACGATTGATATTATTTACTTCAAAGTGAAGCGGCACGTACCTAATTACCTACTTAGAATGCGCTGCTACTCACTAGTTACATAATTCTATAATAATCATTTACTTATACGAAGCACGCTTAATTCACACTATTATACAGAATAAAATACAATATGTATTATACAATATGTGTTTAATGTGTTGCGATTTAATTACTTATATGAGATTTATTTTTGATTGAACAATAAAAATAAGCTGACAAAACAAAAACAACTGATCATAATATTTACCACACAGCTTGGTACATTCTGGGTCATCAAAACAAAATTATTGAGGACTGTAACAGAGGTCTGATTCGGTGAATAGAAAAGCCAATGAATTAAATATTTTTTTGTCAATAGCAATTTAATTATCAATCATAAAAAGCCATTCAACTTAACCTTCAGCTTTCCGCTTTCAGCCACTGCTGATTACCTATTTTAAAAGTAGTACCTGGGCTATCGAGTTCCACTCGGATTTTTTATGACTGAAAATACGAGCAAACTCTGGTTCACTAGAAATTAAAGCTACCAAGATTGATTTATCGTCCCCTAATCTACCTACAAACCAAATTTAATTAAAATCGTTGGAGCCGTTTCCGAGATTCAGATTATATATATACAAGAATTGCTCGTTTAAAGGTATTATATATCGTCACATATACGTACGTCACGTATACCTATGTAATATATTATGCTCTACGTGTGACCACGCTGTGGTCAAGCATGAAGCATGTATTTATTCACTGTAGACTTGAATATACAAGTCGAAATAATTACATTTTAAAATTTCACCTGCATGCTGAGTTCCTGATTGCTACTTAAATATATATTTAATCACTTTTTCTCATTTTTTTTTTCACAAAGATCCGCCGCAAATAATACAATATCATTTACTTAGGAAATGTTCACAGAATTTATGAAATTCAAAAAGAATTCAATAGGTAGTTAACTAATAAATTAATAATACTTAGATCAAATTTCTTGAAGTAAAAATATATGTCAAAGTAACCCAGTGATTAGATAAAAAAAATAAAAACATTACAACATCTAAAATGAGGCTTAAACATGATTGGAAAAGGGTTTCTATCACGTTGCAGCAAAAATAATATTACCTTCCCAGTTTAGCGGATTAAGGTCAGTCCGTCATACATCTGTAATGTGGGTACCTTCCTACATACCGAGTGTACGAATATGTCTTCGAGCATTTTAGCCAATTGCAGAATTGGCAGTACATTATTGTCGATTTTTGAGCAGCTGCCAACACAAATCTTTTGCGGCATTGTGGGCATCATTTGCGACAAGCTGAGGCATTGCTTTTGTAATGCGGCTGGTAAATGGAAGAGCTTTTGATTTTCCTATTTATAATATTAACTTTTTTTTATTTGAAAATAGGCTTACGCTTTGCCGTCAACTTGAAATGATAGAGATGGAGATATAGTTTTCAATCAGAATCTTTACCGAACAACCTACCGAATGAGTTGTGAATAAGCTGTTTTTTTTAATCCTGGGCTGAAGCTCAGCAGTACAATTATTATTTTGACAGAAAAGGGGATGATGACACAAAGTAATTACCTATTTATATTAAGTTTCAATCTAGCAATTTCTTAGATATAAGTACAGGCTAAAACAATATTGAAGTTTATTCAGTGCGAAGTAAAATCACAGGCTGTATTTATTATAGCTCCTCCAGCAAGCGGAAGTAAGCTCTTCAGCACAGTGGAGCAGTTTTAAACGGCACTTGCCGTACTTTCTGTTATTTATAGTGACTGCCGAACGAAATACTCACACAGGAACGTTTCGGATTGCAGTTTCAGGACAGAATAAAAAGGTAATAAAGCAGTAAATACTTCCTGGGTTAAGAGAAGTCCAGAGTTGTTACGTAAATAAATCTATATTGTTAACAACAAAATACATTTATTATACTTACAAAATACAAAGCAATTAAGCAACTCAGTTTTTCAGTCTTATATTATTATGGGATATAGCAAACCGTGGTTTGATTTGATATTATACCCTCGTTAGTACCGCGTGGTTGCATGCAGATATTTTAGCGTATATCATGCAGCATGTTAAGATCAGACTTGAGCTCCCGATATTTCAACGCAGTTGCTTCCCCATATTTTAGCACAATTACATGCAGCATGTTCATAAAGACTAAAGCTCCCGATATTTCAGCACAATTGCATGCAGCATGTTCAAAAACAGACTTGAGCTTCTGATATTTCAAGGCAATACGGACGAACTTAAGCTCTCAATATTTCAGCACATGTACTTGCATGCAGCTTTTTTTAAAGATCACAAAAAGCAGTCGGTTTGCTTGATTGTAATTTGTAAGCTATAACCGTCGACTATGGACAACTACAACATCAGTGTCATCATTAATATGCTTTGTTAGCCCGGCGAGGTGCTTGTAGACACGATTATTAAAACGCCCTTTGTTGAAGCTCGGAGAAGACACCTTCCGAAGAAAGACATTCTACATTTTGCTTGTCCACGAGAGAAAAGAGCGCGAGAATCTGACTGTATCGAATTTCCATTTATGAAAAATGTGGGGGTGAACTATTCGACGGTGACATGAAGTAGGATGGTGGAACTCCAAGGCAGTAAATAAGGCACAAAGCTCTTTAAAGCATTCATCAAAACAGAAACGGTAGAAAAAGCAAAGGGAAAACATGATTGATCCCAAGATTACAACGCAATACGGACAGACTTGAGCTCCCGATATTTTAGTCTTGTATGTAGTATGTTCACAAACCGACTTTAACTCCAGATATCAAAATTCGAAGCCCTATTATTTTTCTCTAGATATAATTTGGGTGCAACATGCAAGAATTTTGAAATATCAAAATAAAACGGCATTAACTTAACCGGTGTTTTAATTAAAAACTTAAAAACCTGTGTTTTAATAAAAATGAGAAAAATTTTAATTAAAAAAATAGTGCAAAAATATAAAATAGAGAAAGCAAAAGGCTACAGCATTTTCTTGAATAAACAGGCACTACCTACTGTTTATAATGTATTAAACACGTACATTTCCTCTCTTTTTCTTTTTAAATTAAAAACATGTGCTATAAAACAGCACGAACAAATATCTGCATGAGATATCAATTTTAATACAAAACATCTATGTATGGTTTAAAATACAAATAGCCAAATAGAATAACCAACACCTATTATGTTATCTCGCACAAATTATCAAAATTCAAGGTTCAAAACGGCAAACAGAAGTTTGTTATACCTAACTAAACCAATTTAAAACTCGTCGTCCGATAACCCTTTCCAAACTAAAGTAACACGCTCGTATGGCCGGAGTCCAGCGAATATTTGCTTAGAGATACACCAAGTTAGTGAAAAAGTAAACATGAGGAATATTTGGGAGGCGGCTCCGATGGTTCCATTTAATTGAGTACATTACTCATGTGTCAGGTCACAGAACGGTCACAGTTACCAAACAAATAGAGAAAACGGATTTCTACCCTTAAACCATAGCGTAAACATTATCCGCTTTTGATGAATGTTTTTTGTCTGAATGGAATCATAAATAGATAGAGTCGTACGTTTTACTTTTTTCAAATCGAGGTTCAACAATTAAAAAGTGGCCAAGACCATGTCGAGACACTTAATGGCTTAAGTTTTTTACCTATTTGTCGCTATATTTCGACAAGTTGTAATTATAGAGTGTACAATACAATTTTCATTGAAAGTTTTTGATGGTCTACTACAGAGATTCATTACAAATAATGCAGGGGGGGGGGGGCACAATGAATTTCCTAACAACAACAAACTACAACAACAAACAACTTTACAAGGAAGTAAAAAGTCTAAAATAAAACTCACGAATATAGTGCCCTAGGTTGACCAATACTCATAGACCAACAATGACGAACTTAAAGATTTTGATAAATGTCGCCGCAGTAAAGCCTAATTTAGACTGAGTAGTCTAGAAACGTCTATTCTGCCGCTTCGAATTATTTTGAAACTCGGTAATTATTTTAATCGTGTAGGGGGTCTAATTAGACCTCATTGAGCTCAAACGTTTTTAAAGACTTACGCTACATCCCGTTGATGACTATAACAAATACTTCTTCTAACATTCTTATTTAATTTTGTTACTGGATATATCCATCTCAACCTTCGCATCTCTACTGCATGCAATTTCCTTTCATTCTCCCCTTTGGTTACCCAACACTAAATCACTATCATATATACACTAAATACCAAATTCGTGAAAAAGTACACAAGAGGAATGTCGGGAGGCGGTAGCGGTGTGTATGGTCCCGATGGTTCCAGTTAATTGGGCACATTAGTCATATGTCGGGTCACGGCGCGGTGGTCGGCCCCTTATCTGCCGTGATTTGTGACGCCGCTGAAATATAAATTATAAACCCGCCCCAAATTATATCTACCCTAAACAACAAGTGTCACCTGTATTTGTGCAATGGTTAAAGGTGAGTTTTATTGTGTTGAGTAACTTGAAAAAGTGTTTGATTAAACTTTATATACCTTCAGATAATACAGTTTACATCGATCGATCGATATCGATAACCCGCTATATAAGGTCAATACGCTGCTTAAATAGATTTCCATATTCTGTCAACTCCAGACTTCGTACTTCTGTAACATCGTATATAACAAACACTATTGATTGCTAGAAATACCATAGAAAAATATTTTGTCTTGTGAGTCCTTCAAGCTTCGTGCTGAGGTCTTCCATTGACTCTGCCATGACTACTATATCGACGGCAAACCGAAGTTGAGTGAGTGATCTACTTACCGTTATTATTGATGTCGAGTCCTTTCCATTACAGAAGCTTGTAGGCATCTTCCAATCCGGCAGTGAACAGTTTCGGAGACACTACGTCTCCCTGTCTCACGCCTCTTTGTAATGAAATAGCCTCAGAGTTCTGATCCTTTACTCGGACAGACATGGTGGCGTTGTTGTACAAACATTAACAGCACTTCGATATATCGATAGTAACGGAATCGATGGAGAATCTCAAAAAATCTAGAATAGGTACATCTTTTCCAATTTATACTAAAGCTATGTGTTTAAATGTAAAAGTGCTACCATCTAACATTTTCTTGAAATCTCCTTATAGGTGCCTTGTTATTGTCAAGTCGGACGTACATAAATGACTGGAACTCGGGTCATGCCATAAACTTACAACCCACAGCATAGTCTACGAATGTTTCTCGCTACGCCGTGATGTTTCCGTAGCATTGCTGTCGTAGCAATTTAAGGTTCTTAGTATTCTTAGTATCAGTCGTTTTAGTGTATCGGGTATTTAATAGATGGCACCACTTGTATTTTTTCTAGGTCTTAAAACCTGCCATAGATTTCTTCTTCCGAAAGGAATATTTATTTAAATGGTGAACAGTTTTTCAATTAACATAGCTTGCCACAATCCAAAAACTCATGCCTTTAATATTATAAAACTTCTTAAATATTTCATAATAATTATGTTACAGTTGAATCCAGTGTTGCCATATTATTTTAGACTCATATTCTCAGCAAATTGTCTTACCCGGAATTCCTCTGAAACCCTTGGTTTTAACGAAAAGTTCCTTCCGCTTAAAAAAAACGATGTTCTAACTTCGAAATTAAGACAGTTGGTAACTTTCAACAACCTAGCTTACATAATTGTAGTGTTTACACTTATCTTATCCTTATTATTACTTTTAAATTATTACTTTAATAGCGACCTAGATCTACTGCACAAGATATCTGTTATAACATTAATGAATAAAAGTTTTGTTAGTACGTCATAAAGAAAGTTGGCGAATCACCACACATTTCTCGTTAAAATGCCAAAAATCTATACACAGGGATATCGATCCACATTCTCGATGCGTACTACACAGGAATGGAATTCCTTGCTGCCATCTCTGATTCCTGAGACCTACAATCTTGGAATTTTCAAGGCTAGAGTGAATAGATATCTTCTAGATCGACGAGCTCCATCCTCGGCCACACCATCGCTTAACATCAGGCGAGTTGGTGATCAATCGTAGATCTTTCTTGCAAAAAAAAGACGTACGAGCTCTTGTATTGAAAGTACAACAGGTTGACTGCTCTTAATACGAGTAACTCTTAACACAATCAATAACTAATTATAATTTCGATGAGTAACAATCTCGAAAAAAACTAAGAATAGGTACATTAAAAACTATATTTTTATCGCCAACTATTTCTAGCAATAAGACGATCAAATAAAACATTAAATCAAGTCAATATCCTTTTAATTAAAAAAAGATCTTAACATTCGACTAACAAAACATCTCGAACAAATACTCTTCACTTCTAAAATAGACATCACAGATAAAATATACGAGACACAAAATATTTTCTTTGACACTAAATATTTGCCGATCTCTAGTACCGGTTATTGGTGTTTTAAGTACTAGTTTTACTAATTTTGACATGAATAATTAGCTCATAAAAATTAAAGTATACTTAGGACAGAAGTCTTTAGGTCCTACTTACATCCATGAATTCTCGTAAAGACGATATAAACTTAAATTACGCGTATATTGCTACTTATAACATACCCAGTAACACATAATAAAAGTATAATAAGTATAATCATTATACTATAATATGGTATATAGGATGTGATTACCAACGAGGGAGCGGGTGAGGAACCCGAGATTCGCGGGAGGCAGAGAGTGTCCATTCTGTATGTTACTAAATTTGTCTAGTAAAAATAAATCCGTTTGTATGGAGCAGATCACAGAATTTGCAACTGGAGGGATTCTTTGAAATTATGATAAGAAAATAACTAAAAATCATAGATCAACAATAATCCCCGATTTATATATAGACTAGCTGCGTTCCGCGGTTTCACTCGCGTGGTAATGAAAAACGGTGAATATTATGATGATGATAAGTAGTTTATGTCCGTCTCCAGGTCCAAAGCTATCTCTATACTAATTTTCATAACGATCGGTTCAGCCGCTTGAGCGTGTAAAGGTGACAAAATTAGCTTTTATAATATCATTATGTAATATAATATATGGACAGATGACCTCATACAAGTGGCGGGAAGACGCTGGATGCAAGCCGCTTCCAATCGGTCATTTTGGAAATCCATGGCCTATGTCCAGCAGTGGACTTCTTATGGCTGAGATGATGATGATGATGATGAATATAATATATGTGTCAAATGTATTTCAAAACACCAGTACATTCATTTAAATAACAATATTACTTAGTTGTCTTTTATGTTGTCACAAATCTTATTTTTACTAGACTAAATGTCTTCAGTGCTAATGATGCAATCTAAAAGAAAACCACTTGGCGAGTATTGTTTCTTTAAAACAGTGCAAAAAGGCCAATGACCTCTTTACTATATGTATATACTGTTAGTCAAATTCGAAGAGCTGATATTTTATTTGAGATTCGATCTCATAGTAATTCAAATCAAATGAAATCAATATCAAAAATATTTCTTGCATAAACTGGTACATAAGGTGTTATAAAGTAGATTAAGATCTCAATTATTATTTAGATCAACTTTATTGCAGGCTAAGACATTTATAACCCATGACCCTGATTAATGAGTATGTATGTTAGTAGCTCATTATCACTCCTGCATGGTTACTTGTCTATAATCCGAATTATGAAATATCGAATACCGTAACTCCGAAAAAGAAATATTTTTTTATTTAATTAAAATCCTAAAAGCTCATTCGACAACTCGTATGAAAACCTAAGCTTTGTGATACGAACGTTTCGGTGTATAATAAACAGAAATCTAACGAACTTAACCTAGTAATTGATCGGGCAAATAAAATGTATGGCTAACAAACTTACGGAATCAGAAAGTAGTGTTCTCGTATCAAGTAAAACATCTGAAACTAGATACTTCTATGAAACGGATTCGGGCAAGTAAGATTCTAACAAGTCTATTTCGGATCATACCATATCATCCCGCGTCTATTGTATACGCGATTTTAACTTAGAAAATATCCACTCAGAAATACTGTTTTACTTACACGGTAGTATTTAAGCTACCTATCTAAAATTATTGATATCTTGCATTGTCAAAATATGCAAGTGACTCCTAAACGCTTAATAATAAACTCAAGCATAACATTTTATGAATTTTATGATACACAACTGTATGACTAAATATTTATGTATTATGTCTTATATGTGTATTTTTATCAACATGTAATCAATATGTACAACATGATAGTGGAGCTTATAATTATGTAACATAACACTATTATTTACTATACTTATATACTTTTAGACGATCTTTTGATATCGTTTAATTCCTTAGATTCCATTTGGTACAACTGCAGGTGCTTGCTGTAGGTGGTGAACATAGGTGAAAAATTAAATTAATATAATTCAATATATTTAAGGAATCATTCATTTGAGGAAGAATAGCAAATAAATGTCGATAAACATACATACAGTATAATCGTTTTACAAATTTTAAAACATACAGTATAATCGTAATGAAGTCAGAAGTAAATTAAGACCTTATTCTTATTCCAAAAAAGAATTGTTCGTGTGCACAATGTTTGTTTTTTTATTTACACCGCTTATAAACACCCAATGTGAGAGATGTGCACGCATTTATAAAACTAAATCGTAGGTCATCGAACTGGTCTACATTCCTAGCAAATCAGTAAGAAGTAGTTTAATTTATATCTAACAGTCTTAGCGAAAAATGAATATATTAATATATAATAGTCATTTACCTAATTTCTCAGATTATCTTTTTGATCGGGATGGAGAGGGTATTTTCTGACTCTTTCTAGCAAAATAAATAGTGTTTAAAATTTCTATAGCACGGGTGCGCCTTATCTACGACGGCACGTCCAAGTAGGTGTAGCACACTTAAACACACGAGAAAGTAAGTATATAAAGGTAAAGGAAAGTAAGTACGGGTAATTGAAATGCTTATAAATTTCGTATTTTTGAAGGGATTTACATTTTTTGCTGTTGATTAACTCTATTTTCGGTAAATTTCGAAAATATTACGTATTGTGTAGATAAAATATACTTACTTATAAATTTGTAGGCGTCTAATACATATACATTATTTACACCACATAACTAACTATATTATATTTATAATACATTAAGTAAATACAATAATGCAACTTAGATAGTTATGTAACATTATTTATGTATCGAACATCAAATAAAATTACAGATACATAAAAATAAAAATATGCTTGCGAAATGTTACATTTAAACAAAATAATAAATTTATCTTGTGCAGCACTTATTCGTCATATAGACTATATATGATATAATTAATTTAATATTGCGCATTATAGCTACAAAACACAATAATTGTTCTTTTGCCGCAATTATACTTACCTATGTTAAGTATTGAATAGTATTTTATTATTAAAACCAGGACAAGGTTAGATACTGATTGTTGTCTCATTGAGCAAATCACTCCAATACAAACTCTTCAGATGGCACACATTTCGTAAATACCAATTGTAAAACGCCTAGTATAAAATTGCCTAAATTATTTAAGCTATAGTAATACTTTATAAAAAAAAAATAGAGACAAACTAAATTAAAACGTAAAATATGCAAAAAGATTACCTTTTAAATGTAAATGTAATGTAAAATATATAAATATTAAAAACATAAACATGGAAAATTAAACAGAAGAAGGACATTATAATATGAGAAGAGTAGTAAGTACTTTAAAAAAAACTGAATAGAAAACGTAGAAAATAGACTAAAACACGTGTAGTTAAACGAAATATTAAGTACTTACCTAAAAGAAAAAGACAATAAATAGAAAAGTAGTAGACGAAATATATACAGAAAAGTATATAAGTAAACAAGAGTAGAACAAAAAAAAATAGACAGTAAATTGTACCTACTAGTGTTTTCTTAAAACGAATAAAATGGTCCTTTCAAGATGTTTGTTGTAAAAATGTATATCAAAGGTCTTTGGGGCAAAAGATGTACTTGATGTTGTCGAATTAATTTTATTTAACGTAATTATTCGTCTATTTGTATCCCAAAAAGGATATTTTCACGCTTGATACGAGGTCTCTTTATCGAACCCGTGTCGCTACTATCGTTTGTGCAATAAAAAAATGTGGAATTACAGTAGCTCTGATTCAGTCCACACCATGACCACGCGCCAAAAAACTAACTTAAAAAAAAACGATTCACTCACAATTTAAAGAGATACGTAGCCAAACGTATTGTATTCAATACAAAATATATTTATTATTATTCATTAATTCACACCCTAAAATATTAAACGAACCCATTTTTTTGTATTAGGTGGTCCAAAAATTATATTTCAGTCATCGAGTTAAATGTATGTACTACGTACGTAGTACATTATAGATCAATGATTTGAATATAGTACTTAGGTACTTAATTTTTATTAGAAAAAAACCCAGCAGTGTTTTGGCCACGTTTCCTCCTAAATATTTTTTATAATTCTTACTTAAAAACTGAAATAAAAATATTTTCTAGAATTACTTATTATAGTGAACAACCTAAATCCCTCGTAAGGGTAATTTCTGTAATAA
This sequence comes from Lycia hirtaria, assembly GCA_947563715.1. NCBI lineage: Eukaryota > Metazoa > Arthropoda > Insecta > Lepidoptera > Geometridae > Lycia > Lycia hirtaria. The sequence goes on from OX387384.1 coordinate 30,089,079, forward strand.
TAATAACAATAAAACCGCAGGCTTTGTGGCGAGCCGTCGGTGAGTGGCGACACCGCGTACCCCGATGTTTCCCTGGGGCTAAATGAGACCCCTGAACTCCAGCTTGCCTTAACCGGACGGCTGTGTGGTGGAAACCGCAAGAGCTAAGTACCTAAGCTCCAGGGTGGAAGTGTTAAAGGGCATAACGCCGCTAGTAGCTCTTAGTGAACGCGCAGCACACCTCTCAACACCCTTAGCCAACCACACCGATGCTGCTTCTCCGGCGCCAACATGCGGCACCAGTATGGGGGGCCCATTCAGTGAGTGGCGAGTCATCACCTGCCTCAATAATTTTGGATAATGAGACAAAATAGACAGGTGCCGTGCTCTCATTCTGATGCTCCCACACAGAAGTACCGCATGTTACTCACTGTGTGGGAACATCAGCCAATAAACTAGTTTTATAAGCCATAACCATTGCATCTCAATAGCCCCGTTTTATCAAATTCCATATAGTACAATAGTTCCATCATCTATCCACATACCAAAACCCTGTATATTTTTTACTTTTACTTTTACTTTATTTTATGTAAAGGGCCTCTCAGTGTTGGCTTCGGCTCCACTGATGCCCATGGACCGGACCGGGCTGCGACCCGAGATTTTAGTTAAATATCCGATATGCCGTAAGCCGAATATAATCCGAGATGCCGTACTATCAGTACGCACCAGCGCCGGTTCTTGAGAATGGCCGTGCTTTGCTCTATTGGGACCGTTCTTTATCACGGATAGGACTGATGCTGCCAATAAGCCTGATATCGTGATCGTAGATCGTTCCCAAAGCCGGGCAGTGCTCGTCGATGTCACCATCCCACATGATGAGAATCTCGTGAAGGCTGAGAAGGACAAGCTCAGCAAGTACCTTGACTTGGCTCACGAGATAAACGCCATGTGGGATGTTGATTCGACGATCATTGTTCCGATAGTCGTATCGGTGAACGGTTTAATTGCGAAGAGCCTCGACCAACATCTCAAGAGGTTCTCGCTTGATAGATGGATCAAGGGTCGTATACAAAAGGCAGTCATCCTAGACACGGCGCGCATTGTCATGAGATTCCTCAGTTTGTAGCCCTTACCGTCGACAGCTTGAGCCCTGCCCCGCTGCCGGCGGCACACTAGTTTTAAGTTTTTTGCAATATTTATGTTTTTTTATATGTTTATATTGTAAAAAAAAAAAAATTATGAATCTGAATAAATAAATGTGAATAACAATAACAAATAAGTATTATTTTACAATTTAAAAAAAAATTGCTCAATAAAAAAGCTCATTGCTCAGAACGCAAAATGTATGAAATCGTTAATCTTTTAATGAATTTTTAAATAGTAATTACTTAGTAATATACATATTACTAATGTTATACCATAATTGGACATCAATTATGATGTAACAATGGTAGTAAATTTAGCTACAACAGTATACACTTGGTAGACCTGCCTCTTATGTTTTTATGTTTTGTAATCTAAGTATTTATATTATCTGTGTTCAAAATATTCCTTTAGTTTGTGATATAAGTACTTTGGACTCCATTAATTTGATATTGAAAAATATGGATTTGATGTTAAATTTACATTTTTCATACAATATTATAGTGACAAATATTGAACAGTACAGTCCATTTTATATTATATTCGTTCAATGTCAAAGTTACAAGTAATAAAATTTAAACTCGCTTCGATAAGCTCAAGATTCTACTCAAAAAAATTTAAAACTTAGAATCCTTCGATTGATATGGATCCTGGATTTGACACTCGATGGTAAAATTCAACTTTCCAGTCTAATCACCTTTAACTATTTTCAAGATTTGCCAAACTAAAGTTGTATGTATATAAGATTTTACTATCTCTAGCCTGGTCTCTAGTGTCTCCCTTTTTTTAAATAATGGCTTCTAAGCTAACCGTTACATTTTGATAATTAACATTGTTATACACGACGCACTCCATCCTCGACCACACCGTCGTTAACCATCAAGCGAGTTGGTGGTCAATTTTGAATCCATAAAAAAGCAGGGAAGCTTGCGCAAAAAATCCTAATCTCACCCGATGTTAAGATGTTTGTAACGATGTTGCGGTCCACAAAATTAACAATTGACTTTCAATTGAAAGTAGACTTGACCTTTAAAAGTAGGTAATACGAGAATATCCTAATATTAATTTAAAAGGTCAAGTCTTTGAATCCTTTCAATTCACAGATTTCATCCACTCATTCACGAGTCATGACTTCATCAATACCAACATGGGTAAGCGTAGAAAATTCAAAAACCCCCGACAAAAACACGGCCGAACGGATTTTGCTGAAACATAACTAAAAACACTTATCATTAAATCCTCTTTCAAACAAAAAACTAGATCTAAATCCGTCCATCCGTTTGAGAGCTAGAATTCCATAGACAGACACACAAATGCACACATAATTATACAGCTATACAATACACAGATACACACAACACACTTATAACACCCCTCTTTTCGGGTCGGGGGTTAAAAATAATTTATTCAATACTGTCAACGTGGGTAACTTTGACTCCGCGTCAAACATTGACCGTGGCCTTTTAAGAAGCTTCTCGATTATTTTTTCAAGAGATTAGTAGTCAAATTACTTGATTAATTAATTTACAGTCGTTTTAACTACTAATCTCTTGAAAAAATAATCTAGAACCTTCTTAAAATGGCGTGGTCAGTGTTTGACGCAGAGTCAAAGTTTCCCACGTTGACTGTACAAATTTCACACTTTTTTATATCATTCTATTCATAGTCTACGCTTTCTTAACTTTCTTATAAAGTAAACAACAGTAACGATCTATTGGCCAGGAAGAGCTTTATATTAAGCTTTGGAAATAAAGCCGTTATAATAAAGGACACTAATTTGAAAAACAAAACAAAAAAAACTAAACGGTAAGTACACAGTAGGTAGACCAAAATCTTCAAAACCCTTGTTCACTATTTGTCGCTATAATTCAATCGTTGGTCTTGTCACAACGCAACGAGTATTCTTACGTTTTACATAAAGCGTCTAGTCGTTTCTGTTCCATGTTGACTCGCTGCACTAGTTCGTCAGTCCATCGATGCGCCGTGCGGTCCACAGTGGATGGAACCGTCAGACAGTTCATGCCACCGAACTCGCACATTATCTGAAATAGACGCGAAATTCTTATTAGAAAATAATTAATAAATAAATAAATATTGGTGGACATTTCACACAACACCATCTAGCACAAACTAAACAAAGCGCGTAATATGGAACTAGATGGCTGATAGAATACATATATACTTTTTTTTTGTAAATACATACTTATGATACATAGAAACACCCAGTCACATAACAAACATCCATGCTAATCACACAAATGTTTGCCCTGGGTGGGAATCGAACCCATGACCTGCAGCTCAGGAGGCAGTCGTACTACCACTGAGCCATGAGGCCTGTCAAATGTCATTAGATGCCTCATGTACTCACTGAACTTATTGTTTAACTTTGCTGAATATATTATTTTTATTAGAATAGCGATAGCGTAGGACGCGCAGTTACCAGTGACAGCGAGCTGTGAATGAAGGTAACTGTAGTTTTTAGATATCTTATAAGAAAAATAACTTTATGACTATGTAGTATTTTATTTTATCTTTATCATCACCCTAATCACCTTTACGTCTGTTGCAGATGATTTAAGCTGTGTCGTGGTATAGGTGGCCCATTTTGTTTGACTGGATAAACCGATACGAGTACGGCATAATCGACCAGACCGTGAGCAAGTGCGTGTTACGACGGATGGTATTGTGTCGCAGTTCTGCTTTGCTTCGAGGACTCCATCAAGTGACCACACTTGATGGACTAGCCTCATTGAACATCGAGCACGGCGAATGGGAGAATGTCGCAGAGGGCAGGAAACAATCGAGGAATCGCAGTACTAAAACTTCCATGAGTATTCATTTATATTATTTAATTAACCGGAAAAAACTCACGATATTTAGACATCGACCTTTTGACCGATTAAGCCCCTAGCACATGGCGTATTTTAAACGCGCAGACGACGCGCTGGTAACGCACATATACGCGCTTCAAACGAGATTTGAACGCAATCTTGTAACCTAAGCACACGGGGTGATCGTAAAACGTGCGTCAACTGCGCGTATACGCGCAGATACAACGATACAGACGCGCTGTAACTGCGGCGCGGGGGTGCCGTGACGTGAGTGCGCGCCCTTCCTCTACTCCTCCTCCGTCCCTTTGTACGCGCATCAAACGAGTTTCGAACGCGCTTCACACGCGCGTTTGTATCGCGTTTTACGTGCGTTTGAATCTATAAAAACGCAAAAATCGGCATCTGTGGCGTTGAAAAACGCGCGTTCCTGAAACGCGCGTCGTCTGTGCGTTTAAAATACGCCATGTGCTAGGGGCCTTATTGTCGTGAGCTTTTTCCGGTTAATTAAATAATATAATCGAGGAATCGTATCCGATAAGGTTTTCACAGCAAGGTCATCAAACCAAGTACTGTAATGAGTCTGTCAATACAGAGCTTGGTTTGATGACCTTGCTGTGAAGAAAGCGAGACGGCACACCAGTAATTTATAAATCGATTGGTAAATTATTAAGCATACATTTTAAATTCAATAAATACACACTACATTTATTGAAATGGAACAAATCTTAGCAGATTTATCGCGTATATCGCTTAATTTGCATGAAGCTGCACTAGGCTGGTACCCACCCTGTAGTGGTGCAAGAGCGCGCGGTCGGCGGGTACGCCCGCGGCGCTCGCTCCGGGCGCCAGCTCCCACAGGAAGTGGTTCCCGAGCTCGACGCCGCCGTACGGCACCACGGCGTACTTACTGCGGTTCTTGATACCGTGCGGCGTCGCCCACCGGCGCGTCTTCAGCGCCGTTATCAGGGATGACTTCGCCTCGGGGTCGTCCTACATATAGACACGCCTTATAATTAATAAAATATAGTTAATAAGTCTATGTTGTCAGTTAGCATTGAAGTGAGCTGAGTTTGAATTCTTAATCTGTCATCCACAAAATAATTGGAATTTCAGAGGCCTTTCGGCAGCTTAAAAATTCTGTGCTGGCCACTCAGCCTATACGAACTTTAATAAAATTAGAAAGACTTTCACATTTCGTATACCTCGCGTCACTTAAAAGATAAATAAATAAATAAATATTTGTGGACATTTCACACAAAACCATCTAGCCCAAACTAAGCAAAGCTTGTACTATGGAACTAGATGGCTGATAGAATACATATATATATTTTTTTTGTAAATATATACATATGATACATAGAAACACCCAGACACAGAACAAACATCCATTCTCATCACACAAATGTTTGCCCTGGGTGGGGATCGAACCCACGACCTTTCAGTTCAGCAGGTAGACGTAAACACACTACCAACTGAGCCACAAGGCCAGTCAAAAGATCGATCCTTATTGTCTATAGTTTTGTGGTTCACAATAGGACTATCTATATAACAAGGTCACTACCTATGTCTGTGGTCACTACCATCCCATCAACTTCAAGTTACAACACGCGATTATGTTATTATGAAACTATAAATAATAAGTGACCGAGTGAATTTCGCGTCACGCGGAAAGTAGGGTTCCGTAGTTATAAATAAATAAAATAAAATCATAAGTTGCACATCATAATATGAAATTAAAATGTAGATACTATGCAATTCGAGTTACCTTATGTTAGCCTAAATGAAATTTGCACGAGATTTTTATTTTTTACTTCCATAATTACATTAAGTATATTTTTAAAAGTTGATCGACTATTACTCGTTAACTTTTAAAGCCTACTTAGCCGTGATAGTTTTCCTTTTATTTCATCATATATGCTACAAGCATGATTTTTCATATCTCCAAAGCCAACCGTTTAGCCAGTAAAGGAAGGAGACATTTGACTAAAACAAAAATTATCACTTCAAAGCTTAACATTTCGCAACGATACACCATACGATGGGGTATGAGAAAAACTAATTCATCCCCACTTTACGTATACGTGGAGGTACCTACACCAAAGTATTTATTTTTTTCCAAAAAAATATTCTACGACTTCCTAAATTACAGCTTTCTAGTACTAATAGTCTTTGAGCAACGCCGCAGACAGACAGACAGACGGCGAAACTATCTTGTTTACTACGGAACCCTAAAATAGCCTGAAGCAAATTCCTAAGATCTGATCATGCGTCATGTATGTATCAGGGTTGGTGACCATCACCATGTCATAGATACATAGATAATCAGTATCAGTATCGAAATGTATTCCTACCTCCCACCGTGTATAAAAGAACGCGTTCCTAAAAAGGAAGGCGGCGGGTGCTTTGGATGGTGGGTTGTAAGAGGCCCGGAGCGCCGTGAGGAGCGCGGGCAAGGTGCGCTCGCGCCGCGGCAGCACCACCTCGTCCACGTCGATGACCAGAAGCCAGCCGGCACGCGACATCGACCGATACAGGCAGTCGTTAAACGCCGCAAACTGGCCCTGTGTCCTGGAACACCGACGACAAACATTAATTTAACGACTTGACATAGTGTTGTATATACGATGGCAAATTATGTAATATAATAATATCTGTGGGCATTTTTCACACAGCCTCTAAGCGCCAAACTTGTACTATGGAAACCTCAGCCATCGGAATAATAATATACCTTTTTTGTAAATATGTACATACTTGTAAACCATAATATATATATAGAAACCCGCTCATTGCCCGTGGTCCGGTTCGGTTGTCCGGAACGGAAGATTTATTCTTTTCCATGGTCCGGTTAACCGGACCATGGAAAAGAATAAATCTTCCGTGGTACGGTCACAGTACCATGGAAAAAAACCCGTGGTCCGGTAGACCGGACAACCGAACCGGACCACGGGAAAAAGATTTTTCCATCTGGAAAATCACGTTCAATTTTAACATTTCTATTGAATCATGTCGAAACTTTTTTCCCTCATGGGGATGAGGACTCGTGCGGTACGCGCATTTTGAATCCTGAATCGCGAGTCTTTTAGATCCCGAATCTTAGCTCTTGAGGCCCGAGTCTCGAGTATTGCATCTTGAGTCTTTTCTACTTTCCTTATATTTGAAATGAAGTACAGCATGTGAGTGTTTACCTTCGGTGAAAGACATAATTATAATTAGGCACTCCAACTATTGGCCATTAACCATCTCGTGCCTAGATAGGTTACTTTTGATCCTTGTGTAACAATCTACTATTTCCACATACCCACTAAAACTCCCCGTGTATATGATCTTACCGTATCTCGACCACAGAGAGTATAGGCAGCTTCCAAGGCAGTAGCGTGACGAGACCCTGCTTGGCGTACGAGTCGAGCATGCAGCTGACGGGCGCGGTCAGCGACTCGTTGTACATGTAGAAGTGTGACACTCCAAGCAGCCGGTTCAGCTCGAACCACTCCAAGAGCCAAGACAGGCGGGCGTACGAGAAGTGGAAAGGCTTCACGCACACATGCACCGTCTCCTGTTAACACACCAAGCAATCCCATGAACAGCCTTTGTTGGACTTCACAATCCTAATCAGGCTCACGAAATGTTCTTCTCATTACTTAGTTTAAAGAAAAAATACTTAGAAAGAAAACATCGTGCTTTCTGAAACATCTATGTCGTATTGGACATAGAACCAACAACTCCAGATCTCAAGACAAGCAGTCACCTACTAGGCTACTTTAGCTTCCTAGGAGTCAAGGATGTCTAATTTGAATAAATATAGGACGAATTAGCAATCTAAAGCAAAGTACCTATGTCTTATTGTACCTACAAATAAAATGTAGTACAATCTAATGTCTTATTGTACCTACAAATAAAATGTAGTACAATCTAATATTGTTTACCTAATTGTTTGGCTATTACTGTCGTGTTCATTTTATGTACAGAAATTGTCGAGGAGACATCGCAGCTGGAATCCAAATGGAGTATTCATTGGCGAATACATTGCAAATAACATTATCCATAATGGGAACACGCTCACAGCGTTGGATGAGTAGGTACCTATCTACACGTACGTAGATATAGAAATACATTGTATCGTCCTATTTTTTAAACGAAAATACAATACAAATACAAAATACGTGGAATGGGCGCGAACAGCTTTTGTCGGAAATACTTATCCGACAAAATTAAACGGTTAACCCATTACAAAATAATTTATTCACGTAAGATTAAACAAATATTCGTACTGGCTCCAACCACCGAAATGGTTCAAAGTTTCAATTTGGTATATCTATTCACAAAAACACATTTTATATTCACACACACACATTTCACACTATTCACATTTACAAAAATGTAAACCGAAACAAACTTCATATCCATAATTATATATAGGTAAATATCCCAGGGCGGCAATTCAGTTACATAATCAAAACCGATCCGTAACTGCACCTTGTGCGAATCATTTTCTGTCGGCTGCTATCTTTTCTGATTTAGTAACTAGCGAAGGGCGTGTCACGTTTCATCGAATGTGTCATTTGTGTGACATAATAGTGACTGAATCAAAAAAAAAATATGGCAGCCGACGGGAAACGGTTCACATATGGTTCTGGAGCGGTCTTGAATAACTGAATTGGGCCCCAGGTCTTGAATAATTAAATTGTCCCACTGGTGTCAGTATTTTTATCGGACTGATGTTTTTCGAGTGTATGTATGTTTGTATGTATGTATACGACTGCCCTGCGACTATTGTATGTATGTATGGCTGTAGTACTCGTATGTGTATCTGCTTGCTGAGCTGTAGGTCGTGGGTTCGATCCCCACCCAGGGCAAACATTTGTATGATGAGAATGGATGTTTGTTCTGTTTCTGGGTGTTTCTATGTATCATATGTATATATTTACAAAAAGGTAAGTATATATGTAACATATGTATTCTTTTAGCCATCTAGTTCCATAGTACAAGCTTTGATTAGTTTGGGCTAGATGGTGTGTGAATAAAAAAAAATGTAAGTATGTATATGGGTAGGTATGTATATATGTTTCTATAGGTATGATCGCCTACAGCCTAAACGGCTTGACCGATTTTGATGTGAGAGGTGTCGTTAGATTCGTTTCCACTTTATTTATTTATTTATTTTAGAAACATTGGTGTTTCAACAGTATACATATTACATGAAACTTAGTTGGTAATCTCTAATATTTTTATAAGTTCTGATATGTATACCTTTAACAGGCGTCTGCATCGTTCTTTAACTAAAACTATATTAATTTAAAACGAAAACCTACTTATAACATAATATAACAGTGATATTATAGTGCTCAGTAAAAAAAAGTAATAACTTAAACTTGAATGCGTTAAATTTGTCGTGAAATATATCGAGATCGTTAAGCAAAACATTCATTTCATTGTATGTACGACATAGTCTTGGCAGAGTATCATAGGTTATATTTTTATGTAATAATACATCACTCCCAAAAATAAAAAAATACGTTTTTTTGTAACCTCCAACGAACTTTTTCGTAATAAACAAGTGATTTTACTAGAATTATTCTAAAGAATACGCATTTATAATCTTCTACACCGGTTTTACGCATACTTTCTCACAAAAAAGTAACGAAACCGAAATCGTAAGATACCCTGCAAAAACTTATTTTCTGCAGTCGGGTATTTCGTTTTTATTTGAATATAGATACTTGTTATCTTATGTGGCTAGGGACATTGGATGCCCTTACACTGGAAAATCCTGACAAAGATACGAGCCGAGTTATCGGTTAATCGCAAGATTATTCACGAATACAAATAAAACCGGCCAAGTGCGAGTCGGACTCGCGCACGAAGGGTTCCGTACCATTATATAAAAAAAAACGGCAAAAAAATCACGTTTGTTGTATTGGAGCCCCCCTAAATATTAATTTTAATTTTAATTTAATTATTTATTTTTAAAGTGAATAATATCAATATTCTGTGAATATTTCAAGCGTCTACTTGTTGCCGTTATCAATATCGAGCAAAAACGAGCAAAAATAATAACGTTTGTTGTATGGGAGCCCCCTTAAATATTTATTTTATTCTGTTTTTTAGTATTTGTTGTTATATCGGCAACAGAAATACATCATCTGTGAAAATTTCAACTGTCTAACTATCGCGGTTCATGAGATACAGCCTGGTGACAGACGGACGGACGGACAGACAGCGAAGTCTCAGTAATAGGGTCCCGTTTTACCCTTTGGGTATGGAACCCTAAAAATGGTGAAGGGGTGACAATTAAGTTTTATCGTTATCGAAAATCATATAAACAATTTACACACTTGTTAGATTCCTATTTATAAAACAATTCTAACTTTTTTAAATCACCAAAAACCGTAACATTTTTGAAAAGCCCCCAAAATCTTGCCTTATTGTCAAAGCCTAAAAATCCTGCCGTGTCAGAACAAATCATAACATTTCATATAAGTACCTATGAGTGGGAGTACAAACGTATACAGGGAGTACCTCGGTGTATTAGTTAGATAGGTACTTGGCCGATTTTATTAATTAATTACACAGCGAAACTAATTCTAGCTAATTGGGTGAATGTAAATTTTAATGATTAAGTATATAAATAAAACTGTTCTGTTGTTAACGCAAAAGTTCATTAGCGGCCAGATAAACGCCATACTCATATCAGTAGATACTGATAATGACGTATACAATTAACCAACAAGTAAATCATTCGAATTGACTCTCGATTTTTTTAATTTCAAAGAGAGATTAGTGTCCGAGATTACATGAAATTGTTCGATACCACAGATATTACAGAGAAAACAATGTATGAATACTACATCGAAATAAAAAAAACTTTGCGGTTATGCTCCCGTCATGTCCCATGGGTGTCGATCTGCAATAACGATTATAACAACATAATGAAACAATCGACGACAATGTCAATTTTATTATTATGTGAAATTGAATTCGCATATTTACCAAGCTTCAAAATAACATTTTTTTTTTTTTTATAGAAGATAGATCTACGATTGACCACCTACTCGCCTGATGTTAAGCGACGGTGTGGCCGGATGGAGCTCGTCGATCTCTAGATCGACGAGTTGGTGGTCAATCGTAGATCTATCTTCTATAAAAAAAAATATGTTATTTTGAAGCTTGGTAAAGAAGATATCTATTCACTCTAGCCTTGAAAATTCCAAGATTGTAGGTCTCAGGAAACAGAGATGGCGGCAACGAATTCCATTCTTGTGCAGTACGCAACAGGAATGAACAGGAATACATAACATTCAGGGAACATTTTCAATTTAGCGGACTCTAAAATAGGAATAATTGTTTATTTTAAGTTAGTCGAAGAAATATGTAAAGTTAATCGCGATATTTCAAGAGTATCCACTACATAAATGTTTTATGGATTTCCAAAAAAAACGAAGCGGTCACCGGCGCGGCAGCGTCTTACTGTCACATACCACCTGTACCTAAACTACCTGAGAAAACGGTAAATGTTGGTATAAATGCTTAAAGCTTAACATTTAGGTTGATACCGGATACTAACACTGCTATAAGATATTTCAATATTACCCTCGCTTTACACGGCTAGTATCAAAGAGCAGCGGCGGTTGCAGACAAAAGGGTATAAACGCAAATAGGCGGCACAATAAAACCGACGGAGTGTAAACGTTGTTAACGAGGTGCTAAAGTTTCGCGCAAACAAAAATATGCGTTACGAGGTGATTCGAGTGTTAGGAGAGATATCTGTCGCTATGGTGGGGATAATCGCCCTTGTCGCAGGGTGCTTCCACGCCTTTATTGACCACTGCAATGCCTGATGGCCAATAAATATATAGGTTAAAAACTAATTAAGTTAAATAGCTTTAAAAATGTTACAAATAATCTTCTATCAATTTCATTAATTGAATGGAAGTTCTTTATTGCTTTAAAATGAACATTTACCTAATTTGATTATATAAAATATACACAATGTGTGAATTATATACCACTAGTACCTATATTTCGTCAATAACAATTCCAAGTTCTTTCTGTGTTTTATTTGGATATATTATTTGTTAGGACTTTGTTCTCTCTCTCTGACCTTTAAAAGGAAATAAGAAACGGAAGCCATAAAGATTATTTCTTTGTCATCTGTCTGTCTGTCTAGACCTTCAATCAAACATTATCTATATAATATTTAGGTAAGAGTATAATTATTAAGTTATATTATTGGAAACTGTAATAAATGCATTTGAACAGTGAAAAAAAAACTGAATATTATGCTCCCTCTATTAAGGGTCTACATAAGAAAGGCACACTTTCCGTCAGCCTTAGCACCCTGAACTTTCTGAACGCTGCCTTGACAGAAGCGATTGTAACAATAAGTGCCCATAAAAGTATTTGCACGATCATCGTTTTATTACTAGCTGTTGACTAGCCGGCTGCGAATCTGAATGGATGGTAAACATTATTTCGGTTCTCATTCCCTTAGCTTTCGTAAAACATTGGAGCATTGTTTACACGAGCGTGATTACATGACGCTTTATGAAGCTGATTAGATGCAATAACGTCGTAAAGCTGTATCTTACAGATAAAGACAGAGGAAATATTGCACTTGATTTGGCTCTAAAGCATTTTATTCTGTTTCGGAACTAATGGTGTAAAAGTAACGCTATACACTGATCTTTTTGAATAAATTAACACACGAATTGATTGTTTAACATATTTATGAAATAAAATACGAAAATCAATATAGACCCAATGCAGACATTTCAACTCATAATTCAAAATACTTTCTTAGCTGGAATCAAACCTGGACCGTAAGCATAAAATAGATTAAATCAAAGGGATTGTACATACCATTATACTGTACCCAAAATTTGTGCCAGCATTTTGGTCACGCATCGTGTCGATCAGGCGCTCAGATACATTTATAAAAATTAGATGAGCTTATAGGCTCCCATAACAAGTCAATATGAAGAAAACACACGTGTCTTAAATAATGTACTGAAATATACAAAACAAAAACAACACAACATATCAAGCCAATAAAAACTAGAATTAAAATCAGTTCATCTGTTTGGGAATTACGATGCAACACATAAACATCATCATAAGGCCTTTACGTTTCTTACAGACGATTTAAGTAGTATCGTGGTACAGGTCCTAGAACGGTAGAATCATCCACACCGTGCATGAGCAGGCGTATGTGTTGCGAGGGATGGCATTATGTCGCTGGTGTCGTGTGTCGTCTTGTAGGTACACATAGGTACAATAGAAACCAAATAAAGGTCCCGAATTTTGCATTGAGTATTACAAATAGAAAAATTACTTACCTCTATACCCGCTTTAGGCTCTGTGTCTATAACAGTGAGCATGTTAGAAGGAGGTCTTCCTAGCAAGCCGGCCGGCACCACGGACACAGATGCTCCTATTGTCTCCTCCGGTTTTATTCCAGTCTTTCGTAAGAGACAAAGGATGAATGTCGCACTGTATTTCAAATTCCAGTTCTCACGGATAGCCTGAAAATGAAAAACAAACAAATCATACAATTTTTTGCGAAAAAACTTGTATTCTTGAAGATATAAGAATATTTTTTTTATCTTCTATAATCCTTAGCTATATATCAAATCTACATCTTTGTTTTGATCATGTTTTGACAGTAACAAGGTTTATGAGAAAATGCGAATCGTCGTCTACCAAATCAGATAATATTTAAATCTAATTCAAATGAGTCTTATCTACCCGAATAACGGTAAATATTAAAGCAAGACACGCCACCCAGTGACCTAAATAATTTAAATTCTGCCACAATACGCCGAAAATCAAATTCTGTTTTGTCATAATTCTCCATCTAACAGGTGGCCTCGCCTTTGAAGACTTTTAAAAAGAAAAAATAATCCTTGAATAGGTTCGAAGTGCCTGTAATATCAAAGTGTACCTACTCGTGTTTTTTCTAATAAGGGAAACGAAACCTGGATTTTGTATTTCCGCATATAAAATTAAAAGCATTCTTTTTGATGAAAATAAATTATTTGAACGATATTTAGCCGTATTAGTGTCCAGCAGTAAGTCTTCTGTTGCAGCAGCTTAGTTTGTGTGTTTGAGACTAAGATCCTCTCGATGGCCAGCCTCTGTGTCATGTTGGAGGTCACCACATCTCTCCCAATTTTTCCGGATACACCTTTATTTTGTGTACTACTCCGCTTTGCCACTACAACGAAGCTAGTCATGCCACAAAAAGTTTTCCTGTATTGTTGCATATCTATACTGATTACTGACTATACGGACGGTACGAACTGTCAATAATTAGCACAGGAAGTTAATCTCAATTTATTTCTATTTGTACTCCATATTCTGTAAATTAACTACCTATCTAATATGAAAATAAAATCAAATCATTATAACAAATAAAATCATTATAATTCACTCTTTATTAACCGGTAGTACCATTTTGGCCGTCATCGCAACCAATATTTGCAACTAGTTGCGATGGAATAATTAGCTATACATCTTAGTTGCAAGATGGGTGGCCGATAATGTCTTTATGTTGGGTCGAACTTGGACTCGTTTGGCACAAGATCGAGGCAGATGGCATGATAAGATAAAGGTTTATATCTAACATTCGGATAGGGAAGACTGTGGATGATGATCATGATTTATTGTGTTTATATAAATAGGATTAAGGAATGCTTAGTTAGTGTAGAGAAATCCACCCCGGAGCATACTCGTATATACCTATACAGTTGGTCCAACTCCTGAAGTCGGCCACCGCCGAGACCCAAACCATCCAAGGTTGCTATGATCTAAGACATACTTCAACAGTCGTATATTACACCTAAAGTATGAACAACATAACGAAAAAATATTATAGAAGATTCCTGGCACGTGGCACCATTTTATTAGCTCCGAACCTCGTAGAAATTACATTTGTTAAACCGTACTGAGAAAATTGTTATGCGGTTTCATCTGTTTGAATAACAAAACTCCTTGTTACCGCAACTTAGAAATTTTGTATTCAAACTTTTTTGAAGTATAGCAAATTATTTTCAATAACATATTTTGCTTTATTTTAACCTCTTTGTCATTTATACAAAGATGCTGTAACTAAGGAATTAGCGTAGCGAAAAATGCTTAATTTATGACTTTAACTAATATATTTGTACACTATTCATAACATACATATTCCTCCCGGTAAAGAGTACTAATTTTCTTTGAGTTATTCTATGCTATGATTATAAGCCCCAGATCATAGTTTATCTAAAACTTAGAATATTTAGTAGTTCAAAATCAATTATTTCTAAACGTTTCGTAGGCAGTAACACCAAAAATACTGTAAAATTATTCCTGCGTAGAAGCCGACGCTGGATAAAGACAAGTACAGGTGTGCCGTTGTTTCCCTGTAGTTTTGTTGATCAATCAGTAACAGGAAAACAATTTCACACTGGGACTGTGTGAAAATGACATAATATGCAGAAACTGTGGGGATGACACTGGAACTATGCGATACTATAAATCTGTGATTTCCTTGCGGTCAAGAGGACGTCTTTTCGGGATGGCGTAATTTAAGGCTATAAAGTTTAAGGATATAAACCTAAAAACCAGCTCGAATATTTATAGATAAGTTAGGTGTGTGTATATTGGATTAATTTCAATAAAAAGCATCAATTCAAGCCAATTAGACTATTTTATTATATTATTTCAAGTCAATTCAAACCAACGCGAACGTATTTATTGAACATATCGGACAATACATTTTCGATATACTTAAATGGAGTATGTAAAGTAACTCTTTAGGTCACAGAATTCGCACTATTTACATATTGCTTTAGGTATTTACTTGAAACTTTGAACTTTTTTAAGAAACTTATTTTAATGTGACATCACAGCGGTTCCCACTACAAAACTTAAATAATATGTAGATTAATAGGTAATACATCAGTCACAAGAATTATGAAATTTGTTTCTTAAAATTGTTCAGTTTAAAATAAAGCTATTAATTTTATATTATTCAAAACTCAGAAAAATCTAGCCTTTAATTTCTTTGCCTGGCTTGGTGCAATGGTGTTAGTGTGGTTAGCAAATTATTAGGAAGTGGTTATGGTAGTCATCACTGAAGCCGACCCTGGTTCTTCGTCTCGCTTCTCCAGCCTAAAATATAAATAAACAAATACATTAATATTGGAGAACATTTTCTCACACATCTACGTAAACTCAAACTAAGCAAAGTTTGTACTATGGGTGCCAGATAGTTCATAGAATATTTATTGACCGACTGAGCGAAGCGAGCAAAGGTCTCTGCATCAACTTACTAATTGTTCTTTCGCCTGTCCGGATGTTTGTGTATTTTTTAACAATGATAAATAAATAAATCTTGATGGAACTTAGTATTTTTATACTACATACGATCTACGTATGACTACCAACTTGCCTGACGAAAAGCGAAGGTGTCGCCAAGGATGGAGCACTTTGATCTAGAAGATATTTTTCGGTGAGAAGTAATGCTTAACCTCATTGAGGATACCGATTTTTGGTTAGCTAGTTTAGTTTTAGAGGCGAAATAGGCCCAGAAATTCAATGTTGAGGTTAACGTGAGACCTAACAGCTCAAGTCGATCTGTCAATGATTCATATAACTACTAAAATTGTAGTTTACAAAGCAGACAAAACTACTACCAACTAGCGGTGAAATCATAAATATTATAAAGGAAAATCATTAAATTACATCATTACTCAATTCACGTTGAATTCTCATATCATTGACACCATCTCCAGCTAAAATGAAAAGTACTTACTCTCTACGTACAAATGGTTGGCTATTATCACTACGGCCAACTTTGCGCTTCGTCGATCTAAAAAAAACCAGTGTAAATAAATAAAAAAATCGAGCTGCGTAGGTTTATAAAATAAAAATCCAGCCAAGTGCGTGTTGGGTCACACGCAGTATAGGGTTACGTATTTACACATGTGGATTTATTGAATGATAGGTACTATAAACATAACGTCATAATATCTTCAGTTAAATTTTAATTATTTTTTTCTATATAAAAATGTATTATTACAACTTTTGACCATCTATTGTTATTGGAATATATGCATATATATTGATATAAATATGTATTGTATGTGATTCTTTTACATAAATGTACTTACCCAAACTTTCCGTTGTTCCTCTTAGTTTTTTTTAGTTTCTGTTTAAACAATTTTTCGAGATTTTTTCTTTTAGACGTCATCGTTCGTACAATGTATAAAAACTCAAAAAGCGCTTGAAATGCGGATTATAATAAACTACTTTTACATGTGGATTGTGATATAGAGCGTTCGAAAACAACATGTATCATTAAGCCAAAGAATATGACTATCTACTACCCACTAATATCGAGAGCTTATATAGTATACTACCTATGTCTATGTATACTAACCGAACCGAGAGCATCGAGTGCTGCCGGACAACTGTAAATTTTTCAATGCTATGCTTAAAGTCGAAAATTGCTTAAAACAGTGATAAAGATGTCTGAGCGGTCGTGGTTAATACTTTTCAAAATGTTTAGGTACTTAAGAAAAACGTTATCGCGTGCTCTTCCTTACAAAAAGATTTAAACTGTTTTTTTCGATCTAATATCCGATTTCGATATTTTTTATCTGATTGTGATCATAAATGACTGTATGCCTCTACAGTTTGCTTTTTTCTTCAAATTTTATAAAATTTACGAATTTAAAACATTAGGAGCTTATTTAGTTTGTTTATTTTTTTTTCCAAAAAACCGTAGGTGTAAATTTTTCTCCAGTTGTATGAAAAAACGCGTAACACAACACAATAGTGACAAGTATGATCTTAATAACACAAATAAATACTTAAATA
Organism: Lycia hirtaria; assembly: GCA_947563715.1. Lineage (NCBI taxonomy): Eukaryota > Metazoa > Arthropoda > Insecta > Lepidoptera > Geometridae > Lycia > Lycia hirtaria. Next base: position 30,106,889 of record OX387384.1, read on the forward strand.
TAATAAATAAAGTCAGCAAAGTACGAGTTTCCTCGAACAGCGAGGCTTCCGTATTCCTATATTCATGGCACATTAACATGAACTTTGACACTAACAAATTATAGCCTTTTGACAGCTTAGTAACGCTAATAATACTAAGGCTGGCCACTCGATTTTTACTCACTAAGTAAACTTGATAGCACTGTAACATAAAACCGCGATTTTTTTGATAAAGTCACTTTTGTTTTCTGGTTTTATTTACATAAACACAAACATTACAATAGGAAAACATCAGTAACCAAGGGAAAAATATATGTTAGTCATGTCTATGGAAGAACAACACAAACAAACAAATTAAAACTTTGATACCCGCACTAGGATAGTCCTGTGTCGCGGAAACCAAAAATAATAAATAAATAATGTGTAAGAGTATTTCACTGTACATACCTTAACCCTAGCAATGAGCGTGAGTGTGCGGTTGTTGGGCAGCCACAGGCGGCAGACGACCGGGTCGTGGCCGCGGGTCTTCGTGGCCGCAATGATACGGATCGCGGCCACAGTGCGCCGCTCCACGAACGCCGAGTACACGTAGAACTTGAACCTGGAAATAGCGCAGCGCATTCATTATTATGATCTAATAATGAAATCTATTCCTACGACACCTACTAAAACGACACCTACTAATTTAATCACATCATCCTGATAACAAAGCTCGAGAGACTGGGAATACATGGTGATCTCCTGCGATGAAATCATATATGATTTCATCCATCGTTTGATCGTTTGGTTATATATAACCAAACGATCCCAAGCTGTAGTGGTCGGGGGATATCGATCTGACTTTGATATACCCTCCGGAATTCCTCAAGGATCGCATTTTGTACCTCTTATGTACGGTGGATATATTTACGATATTTATTTATACATGTTTCGATTCTGTCAAGCACCTTATGTACGTTGATGATAAAAAAATATTCTGTAAAATTACTAACTTAGGAGATTGTATCGCTCTCCAGAATACATTACATAAACTTGAACACTATTATGCAGTCACTAATAACAGTAAATGTACGTAAATGTCAGCAAATTTCCTTCACTCGTAGAATCACGCCTGTTATGTTCTCTTATAGTTTAAATAATATCGATATAGAAAAGTCAATATTGTGCGAGATTTAGGGGTCCTTCTTGACAATAAACTTACTCTGACAGAACATATTGATACTATTGTGGAAAAGGCTTACAGAAATCTGGGGTTTGTCTTGCGTACATGTAAACCTTTCTCTGATCCTTACTGTATAAAGAACGTATACTTTGCATATGTTCGCAGTGTATTAGAGTATGCCTGTAGTATTTGGTCTCCGTATTGCATTACTTATACGCAACAAATCGAGAAAATTCAAGCTAAATTTATTAAACATCTAAATTACAGAACTCGCTCGTATTCAGATTATAATTCCAGTTGCACTCGTTACAAACTCATGACTCTGGAAGACAGGCGTACTCTATTGGACATGATGTTACTGTATAATATAATTAACGGTCACCTAGATGCATCAACCTTACTCTCAGCTATCCAATACAATGTACCTAGAAAAAGAACACGCCATACTAAACTTTTCTCGTCGGGTGTCCGATTTACACAATACGCTAAAAATGCGCCTATTCCTCGTTTGTGTACTACTTACGATAACCATTTTTCAAACTTAGATATATTTAACACCCCTAGCTTAAGTATTCGTATCAATAATTTAAGTGATTATTGAGTGTATGCGTGTATGTATGTAAGTGTAAATATAAAAATATGTATATATAATATTACTTATATGTCTGTATTTGTATTTTCATCGATGATAACTTTAGTTTAACTTTATATCCGCCCATTTCATTAGAAATTATTAAGATAGACCTATTAATGGCTAATTTTATTAATTAAGTATTTTGTTCCTAAAATGTAAATAAGCTGTTGGTCTTAAATAAATAAATTATTATTGTATTTTAAATATATACATTATTTAACGACTGGCCTTATGGCTCAGTTGACAGTTGGCTGTAGGTCGTGGGTTCGATCCCCACCCAGGGCAAACATTTGTGTGATGAGCATGGATGTTTGTTCTGTTTTTGGGTGTTTCTATGTATCATATGTATATATTTACAAAAAAAGTATGTATGTATTCTTTCAGCCATCTAACTCCATAGTACAAGCTTTGCTTAGAGTTTGGGCTAGATGGTGTTGTGTAAAATGACCACAAATATTTATTTATTGTTTCGTATTACTACTGGTAAGAACTATAAAATTCGCGCTCTGTTACAAAACAATGAAGATTTGTCATCTGATCGCGGCGCACATACACACCATCTAATTTTATTGTATACGTATACTTTTTATTGCTGTGCCTTTGTATGGCCAAGGCAACTAGTATTAAATGTGTGACCCAAACCAGGGCGGCACATCAGTAGAACTACTAGAAGTATTTTGTATGAAACTCATTTCCTGAGATGAAACTGTGAAAAATAATTCAAAAGCTCAACTCTAGTATTGAATTTCCGATCGGCGCCAGTTCCATTTGCGATTAAAAATGCACGAGTTCAATATAAATTGCATCGGCCATTTCCACTCGCTACTTTATTCAACGATGGTACTTTGCTGTCACATCTAATGTGACAGTGACATAGACAGCTGGCTTTTACACACATATTGTAAGCTTTATGGACAATAGAGTTGATTAAAACACTATTATTATTAACGGGATATTTTTGAGCTCCCGATATTTCGGCACAGTTACCTACATGCACCATGTTCACGGGCGACATGATGCATGTAACTGTGCCGAAATATCGGGAGCTCAAAATTAACGCGAACCACGGTAAATAGCCCGTTAATAATAATAGTTAATAATAATAAATTGTGTTTTAATGAATGACCGTGATAGTTTAATAAATAGAGTTGATATTGATTAAACAAATTGCTCCACAAAGCGCCTAGCATATATGGAAGAAAGTCTGGTTGGCTCACCGTCGACTTTTAAAAAAAGGTACCACACAGATATATTTGTGAGTTTTTTAAGTAATTTATCTCAAATGCTGGAGAGAGGGGCTCCACTATCAAGTTTCTGCCCCGGTTCGAAAAAATCGTAGATCCGGGGCTGAGCTTAACGTATCATGTTATAGATAAGAATATAAATATTTATTAGCCTTGAATAACATACATGTTACAGGTAAGTCAGAATTACACATATGATATATTAACTAAAATTTATAATAATTGCATAAATGATATGATATATTTGACTTAATTTAAATTATGATAACATAAATATGGAATATATACACACACACATGAATAAAAATAAAAATAAAACTACTCTAAAAGACCGTTAGCAGCGGGAATTGTTCCCAGGATGCTGACCCCATTACCTCGTTGTATAGCGATACTTACTCTTTGAGCAAAGTAGAGGCCAGCATTATGGTATATTTACTTGCTTCGCTCGCTCTGTTAACTATATTGCGATAGATATTTCTTTTACAATTTTCTTTTCAATTATAGCCAGATTTTTAATAGTAAATAGAGAATAAATCTAACGACAATATAGTTGCGAATGGAGTAGTAACTAACATAATGAGAAAAAAAAACTACGACATCAAAACAACTATGATATCAATGTTTCTGTGTGGCTTTTGATAATACACTAAAACTTCTAGCTCGCATTCGTTAGTCCACATAATGATACGTATTCTTCACTCAAAACTAGTTACTGAGTAACTAAATGATGGGTGTATTTAAGAGTGCTCTCTTTTTACTCGCGAGAAACCCTTAGACGCAACCGAGAGACGAGGGCGAACGACAGACCATGTATACTATCAACCTCGTCCTGTCTCATGTTTCACAGAGTGTGTACAGCCGGCATAAGACTATAGTTCACAGATCCCAATCAATGCGTTCGATTTTTGAAGTGAAAACTTCTTTAGCGGCGTTGTGAATTTTTTGGATGGGTAAAAAATGTTAAACTCGCGTCAGATCGAATTCGTAAGACGAAAATTCGTAATACGGACGGATTATTTTAGTCAGAAACCTATTCTAACGTTCTGCATTTAAATTTAATTATTGTATGTAATTTTTTATGTCCTTTTGCTATTTTTATTTTTTAGTATTCACTTCTGCCGTCACTCCCGGAGTGCAGCCCGTTGTTTTTTTTTAATGATTGCTATAAATCCATTACACGTGGCAATCTCTTCTTCTACTTCTTCCATTAATAACATCTATGATGAAGGGTTGACCTCTAAAGAAACCTACTCGAACGCAAATGTTTGTCATCCTAATCCACCGATGTTTTATTTATTTATTTATCATAAATACAGAGCTTAAAATAGAATACACATATTTAACACCTAAAAACCACAAATGGTTTGTGGAGGTGCTCATTCACTGCAATAACCATCTAATCAATAACAAAACAATAACAAATCAATCTACCTACATATTTAAAAAAAGTCAAATGAAGTTGCATATGTTGTTGTTAATTCGTAGCGTATCCATCCATCGTAGACCGTAACTGTCGCTTAACACCAGGTGAGTTGACGGTCAAGCGCAAGCCTATCGACGAAAAAAAAAAAAAAAAAAAAAACGTTGGTAATACCCTAGCATTTCTACCGACAACTGGCTATATTTTCTATATATACTGTCTCTTTCTGTTTCAAGCTCGAACCAACCACTAAATATTAAAAACTACAAATAACACGCGTCCTTGACGCGTGTCTCATAAATGGTTAAACGAAACTTACTCGAACGCAAATGTTTGTCATCTTACTCCATCGATGTGAATTTGCGGCGTCGTCGATGCTCCTATTATTTATTAAAGGCCGGAGATTGGCTGGTGAATGCGTAATGTATCATTCACGACACACATTAGAGGCTTTCATAGGGAAATAGAGCATTCGTATTTGATGCGCAGTGCTATCGTTTGGGGGTGAAAGGAAAAGTTCAAATAAAATAAAATTTTACTTAAAATGTTTCGGGAATAAACTATAAAGTATGTTTTTGTTACCTTTAATAAAAATTGACAGAATGACTATAATGAACAAATTTTATGGTTGCTATAATAAAATCTAGCTCTTTTACAAATCGTATAGAACTTTCTATCTTATCGGGATCGATCAACCAACCACCATAGAGTAACTTATTATGCGACCAACGGACGTTTGTATGAAAACCTTTTTTATTTTTTTAAGATACAATATACATACAACTGCGTCAACCAGAGACACATTTTTTCGCAACATTTTATTTCTTTGCCATAAACTGATTCTGAAAAAAAATTTACAATATTATATTTATTTATATAAATATACCTATATATATGTACCTATTTATGGGACATTTCACACAACACCATCTAGCCCAAACTAAGCAAATCTTGTACTATGGAATTAGATGGCTGATAGAATACATTACATATATACTTTTTTTTGTAAATATATACATATGATACATAGAAACGCCCAGACACAGAACAAAAATCCATGTACATCACACGTTCATGGGTGGGGATCGAACCCACGACCTACAGCTAAACAGGTAGACATACTACCAACTGAGTCATACAGCCAGATTGTTTTTTTTTGTCGCTACAAAGTAAAAATAAAACCGGACAAGTGCGAGTCAGACTCGCCCACCGAGGGTTCCGTACAAACTAAATAAAAGGGGGAAATCATATATTTTTTTTTTTATATTTTCCTTCATAAACCGAAAAATATATAGGTACATCGTAAAAATATTTAACACATTCCTTGCTCACCACTCGGATCCGAGTAGGGGCTATAGTAGCGGTTTTCGGATTTTTTTCCTATATGTGTACTCTAACACAATGCTTCTTGCCAAATTTCAGAGTTCTAGGTCAATGGGAAGTACCCCATAGGTTTTGATTCCTCTGTGAGTGTCGAAATGTGCGTTTTTTACGACATATTCGGCTGTAACTTTTTTTTTACGAAAACTGAGAAATTTTATTTTTCTTTCTGCAGCAAGATACTATGGATCTGCGTATATGATTTTAATTTCAACTCGATACCTTCACGCGTTCCCGAGATAAAGGTCTGGACACCCGGACAGACGGACGGACATACGGATAGACGGTCAACAAAGTGATCCTATAAGGGTTCCGTTTTTTTCCTATTGAGGTACGGAACCCAAAAAAGTTTGATATAATAAAAAGAGAACGCGCTTACCTAAAAGTTTACCTACTCGCAGCTCCAGGTTTGAAAACACCCAAATAGTTTCGAAACCTTTCGGTCATAATAAAAATACAAGTGTAACTGATTAAACAGCTATAGACAGTTTATTAGTAAGAAATCACATATCAAAATATACATAAGCTAATTTCAGACTACGCTATACTATTGTGCTATATAGTATAGCAAAGAAGTACCTAATGCTATACTATATAGCATGACGTTCACATTACGCGATATTATCGCAAGCATTTATAGCATATAGCAAACTCAGTTGAGCGCGATAGCCGGGGGTGAGGGAGGAGGAAGAGGGCGGCGCGTGATATAGCACAGCATGAACTCAGCGTATCGCACTAATTTTACAGCGTATAGTATAGTAAGCCAATAATATATAGGACAGTATAGTGTAAACGTGTCCATAACAATGTATGGTGCGCGATATTGTTGTGCTATGAGATCTATGCTATTATATTATAGCGTAATCTGAAATTAGCTTTAGTCACGCACTAGCATAGCATAGCTTACTTGTATTATACCTACTAGTGACGCGAGTACAAAGGTTACTTACATTAGTTTGCCCTGAACTTCCACATCACAAAGTTGGCGTTAGGCCTTTGATACTAGTCGAAGCTGTCATAGGTTGCAATCGATCAGACCTTTGGTATAAAATTAGTCTATTGTATCGCATGTACTCTCATTATTCTACACAATGACTGTGCGATAAAGGACAGTAAGTTATTGACTATTACGCTTAAAATGGAACTGCGGTACGATCTATTGTGAAGGAAAATTTTGTTACAGGGTCAGGCACCATTATTATACCTCGTTCACATGTACTAGATAGCGTAGACGTTGCAAGTTACGGTTGTAGACGGCCGTGTGTTTGACTGTTGTGCCGTGTTTGTAAGTGTGTGTGTGTGTGTGCACGCGCGCTCAGTGCACAGACTTTCTTGCTCCGCTGCTCAGAACAGACTGACAAGTAGTTAGACGGGCATAGGTTACTTTCTACTTTCCATCATCATCATTATCATTTTCTAGGGTTCCGTAGCCAACTACGAACCCTTATAATTTCGTCATGTCCGTCCGTCTATCCACAGCTGAGCTCAATAGAAAATATGAGTATACATTTTTATAACGCCAATAAAACGATAGAATAAAAACTTGAAACAAAACATTCTATTATCCGTAATATAATATTTGTCCAAATCACATTTGCCCCAATTATTTTCACAGAAACGTCTAGAGATCACGCGCGCGTTGAGCGAATCCTTAAAATAAGAAAATTAAATATACGGGGAAATAATATTTGATGTTTCCTATTTCAGATAGCTAAGAATTCCTATATGTCACACTATTTTTTATACAAGATACATAGATCTACGATTGACCACCAACTCGCCTGATGTTAAGCGACGGTGTGGCCGGATGAAGCTCGTCGATCTAGAAGATATCTATTCACTTTAGTCTTGAAAATTCCAAGATTGTTGGTATCAGGAAACAGAGATGGCGGCAAAGAATTCCATTCTTGTGCAGTACGCAACAGTAATATGGATCAATATCGCTGAGTACGGATTTTTGGCATTTCAACGAGAAATGGGTGGTAATTTGCCGACTTTCTGCTAGTCCTGTAGTAAAATGGGGAAGGTGGAATTAGGTCGTGAAGCTCTTGCGCACATTCCCAGAAATGAATCCTGTGTGCCTTTTTAACTAACTTCAATTAATATTATATCAAGGCGCCTGCCGTTTTAAAATATAAACTAACTGTTGAACTACTTCTTTATTCAAAATAGGCTTGTATGTAAGTATATTATCTTGCATACCTATTATGTAAACCAATAGCACCGACCATTTGCTACAACCCACTATTAAAAAAAAACAGAACCAAATACTATTTTTTTCTGTCCGAGCGCTTAGGCCCTATCCGCGAGTTATCCTACATAGGCTATCTCTGACACTATATATTATCAGAGGTTGCCTATTTCTCTCTTTCATATTTCGCGCTAACATTCTGCATACTTGTTCTTTCTTGCATTCATCGTCTTTCATTATTACGAATTGGTGTGGGTTGATGCGTTTAAATTAGCTAGATGGTTTGTCATAAATACATATTCGTTTTCCGCAGGGGTCAGTGACTGCTCCTCAGCTTTTTGGAATCTTCATTACTGACCCTACAGAGATCATTGAAAGCCAGTCTGCCTTCTTCGCTGATGACGGAAAGATTTTTGCGATCCAAACTGTGCGAAACTAAAGTATTTTAAGCAACAGAATTGTACATAACGGAACCGGTTACCTGAAGATGTCGTCACGGCAAAAACGATCAACACTTTTAAAAATAAGCTGGATCAATGGATTAAAAAGGAATAAAAAGTAACAAATTATACTAAAAGACAACCAGTAAATTTCAGCACTGCAGGATATAGGCATATCAACTTCTTCTGCTTGCCTATTATCAAATAAATAAAATAACATTCATTTAAACTTACTATTTATTATATATATATAATTACAGGTTTCATTCCGAACCAAATACTTAGATCATGGATTACCTATTGGTAATAAACTAACACAATAACGGCTTAATTTCGTTGAAACCCTTTATCGCAGCAGTCTCGGCTTTATCGGAAATTATTACCACGACTGCCGCAGATACATTATGTACCAACCTAATGATGAAGGTTGGTTAAACATTTTTGTTTGAAATGGTTAATGGTAATGGTTTCTAAAAGCTTTTACTGAAATGTTACCTACTCTATGAAGACACATATCTAACACGCTTCTATTAGCTTCACAATCTTGGGAACTCAAATTTACCAAAATTGTAATTGTCATATCGATTTGAAACTTTACAATTACTATGCTAAAGGTACATCAACAAATACTAAAAACTGATCACTGGTGTGCGAGTCAAACTCGTACTTTGCCGAAACATTATAAAATCACTTCTTAAGCATATACATTCACTGAAGTGGGTTAAAAATGAGACCTTATAGACAAGCGTGTAACATATTCGACTACATCGGCACATCCCAATTGTAACTGTTTTCGACAGTTTGCTTGCTATGCTACGAATAGGTATAGTGTTAGCAACTAGTACCACATCAATTCCAGTTTTCATTCAAATCCGTTCCAGCGTGAAGGACTATCTAGATTACATACACGTGACAGAAGTAGGATTAAAATAAATAAATTAAAACGTATATTTTTTTACACAACGTCTATTCATTCCAGTGGCTTAGGGCAGACTAACTTAAATAACATGAGAACTTAAAAAGCTAATCTTTTGTATAGTAACTACTACTTATTCTATGGTGCAGAGCATTGTAATAAAAACTATAACTAATTCTGTGGCGCAGGGCGCTGTCACACGCTTTCACATTTTGTGTAGCTGTAACGGGATTTTATTTATTTCGTGTTTTATACGACAAGTATATTATTATAGTAATAACGAAAATATACAACAATACATGATAGATAGATAGATAACTCTTTATTAAAAGACCACACATACAAAAAAAAAATACAGAGAAAACATAAATATAGCTAGGCTTTTAATTGGCTACATGCTACCTACACTCATTGATTAATGAGCTAGACACAGACACAGGATTTACCTCATTATTGTAATACCCACTCGATCAACTCCTCTTCGGGTTGGATGATTAGTACATTAATTAGCTTTATGGGATGAAAATTTTCTACAATAAATACTTTGTACAGAGAAACTATAGATATACTGTATGAGATTGAGGCGCACATTATTATATACAACCTTAACTTGGGGTCAATTCTACTAAAAATATCAGCTACTATCAGCTACTTCCTTTTGTCAACCTCGGAACACTATTCGACAATGGCAGCTTTTGTATCGCTATGGGTCTTCGATTGGGAGCTTCCATTGTCGAACGCCGTGTGGAGCCGGCGTAGACAGAACCGGACTCCATGGACTTTACTGCCAACGTAGTCCCGGTAGATTTTCCCACAATGCCTCCTTAAACGATATCTTTAAAAAAGCATTGGCCACCATCAACATTCCTTCAATGCTAGAGCCAGTAGGGATTGTTCGGAATGATGGCAAGCGCCCTGATGGCCTAACCCTTATTCCCTGGGAGCGGGGAGGGGCTCTCGTTTGGGACGCCGTCGATACGTTAGCCCCTTCTCATCTCAGTGGGACAGTTCAAAGGCCAGGAGCTGGCTCATTCCTCGCGCAAAGAATATAATTAGCCTTTTAGTGTGGGAGCGTTCTAGGAACTCTACCCCACGGGCACCAACACATAATATTTGATTCTTAGTAATGTATTAAAAAAAATGTTTTTGCTTTCTTTTTAGTTTAGTTTTTTTTTTAGTTGCATAGGTTACTTTTATTTCGTTGTATTTGTTTATTATTTAAGTTGTTTAGTTTAGTTTTATTTATGTATACGAGTAATTATAATTATTAGTCCAATCTATAGTAATATTTATTTTATTTATTTATTTAAGACCAACAGCAAAAAAAATTACAATGTTCTTATTACTTTATTATTACTTAATAAATTTTCCAATATTTTGTCAATATTAATTAATTGTACTTAGTATATTATTTCTAAAGAAATTGGCAAAGAGAGAAAAAAAAAGACAAAAGTTATCAATCGAGAAGAAAATATAGACATATAAACAATTTTAAAATAAACAAAAAATAGTGTCTTTATGCAAGGTATGAGGGTCCAAATTTTAAAGTGAATTAACCGTATCATGTGGGGTATCATATGAAAGAGCTTCATTAGCACAAGCTAAAACAGGTTTTTAATTATTTTAACGATGTATAATTTGCGGTTTATGAAGGAAAATATGAAAAATATATAATTTCTCCTTTTTATTTACTAGTTTGTACGGAACCCTCGGTGAGCGGGTTTCACTCGCACTTGTCTGTTTTTTTTTTATATTATCACGTTAATTTATCTATCAGTAAGCCGCATCGTTACCTACTTATCCCGAAAAGATACTTGATTTATTATACTATTAAAGTCTTCTGTAGAATTAGTAAAGAATAATTTCTAGGTTAACGTAAGTAACACGATGTATTATTGATAAACATAATGACATGATTCATTTATAGAACAATGGATTTAAAAAACTTAGATTATCATAAATATTGTGGTCAATACAATAGATACTTAACTTGGGTACAGTGAAATAAAAAAACTGTTTGAAATTTGAATTTCACGCCACATGTGTTATGGCAATACAGGTTACACCCAAACGTGTCCAATAAAAATAAGTTATTAAATTACACAAAAATGTTTAAAAAAATTACCAAATTAACCCAAAGAGCACAAAATGACTACGCTATAAAAATGGCAACAAATAAATCAAAATGTACGTGGAATATAATCAATAACACAAAAAATAGGACACCAAAGGAATCTGTTAGACAAATAAAAATAAATAACGAAATTATAACTGACCCAATCAAAATGTGTAATGCATTTAATGACCATTTTATTGATAAAATAAAACCTATACCGAACAATATCCAAAACCATAAATTGTTAATCTCAAGCAGAGTAAATTCAATGTTTTTTTCGCCTAGCACTCCTTATGACATTTTAAATATAATCAATTCTTTAAAAAATACTAATAGCGTAGGGTACGATGAAATTTCTACTAACATTATTAAACGTGTTGCTAAATATATATGTGGACATTTAAGTCATATTATGAATCTATGCATATCCTCAGGTACATATCCAGAAGCATTAAAGGTTTCCATCATTAAGCCTATATTTAAAAAGAACGATAGGGAATGCATAGATAATTACAGGCCAATATCTCTTATACCTGTTTTTTCTAAAGTTTTTGAGAAGTATATCTATTCTCAAATTTACGGATTTATCGAAAAAAACAATATACTTTGTCATGAACAGAAGGGTTTTAGAGAGAAAAGAACCATAAATATGGCCATACATGATTTTTTGCTAAATGTGATTACACATATGGATAAAACTAAACCAGTCTGCGCAATTTTCTGCGACATGACGCAGGCTTTCGACTACGTTCAACACGATATACTTCTGGATAAGATGGAAGCATACGGTATCAGAGGAAATACGCTAGAACTCATGGAATCATATCTAACTAGTAGGAAACAGATCACAGAAATCACTAAAATAGATATATCAAAGAAACAAGAAGTGACATATAGATCCCAAGAGCGGTCTCCTACATCCGGTGTGCCACAAGGCAGCGTAGTAGGCCCCATTTTATTTATAATGTATATAAATGACCTTCCAAAATCTATAGACCATCCGACGATTCTCTTTGCAGATGATAGTACAGTGACAATTAAGTGTGAAAATAAATTGACATACGAACATGACATAAATAATAGTCTGAAATCAATTATTCAATGGCTAACTGACAATAACTTAAAAATAAACTTAGATAAAACTAATATAATGCACTTCCGTCAACGAGCAGTTCAAGATAAAATTACGGTTCAGTATAATGGCACCATGATAAAAGAAGTAGAATCTACTAAATTCCTCGGTTTAACAATAGATAATAAACTGAACTGGAAAGCTCACATAGATCTACTGAGTAAAAGAATTAGTTCTTCGGCATACGCGCTGTCTAAACTATCTTTTATTATTAACAAAGATGCGTTGCTAATGGCATATTATGGACTAACAGAATCTGTTCTGCGGTATGGCATTATTTTTTGGGGGAACTCCACCGATAAAGAAGTTGTTTTCAAAGCCCAGAAAAGATGCATCAGAGCAATATATCATTTACAAAAAACAGATAGCTGTAGGCCCTACTTCCTAAAAAATAAAATTCTGACATTGCCTTGTTTGTACATATTTGAAATTTCTATGTTTGTTAAATTAAATCCAGATTTATTTGAACGCCTGGTTGATAGGAACAATCGTAGGAGGCGTGATAATTCCAAACAATGTGTGCGTTATGCTAAAACTACTCTGATGGCTAAAAGCGTCTTTTGTATGGCTCCCATTATATATAATAAAATACCGAAGTCTATCAGAGAATTAAATAATTACATGTTTAAAAAGAAAGTGAAAATATTATTGCTTGACAAATGTTATTATACAATTACTGACTTTTTAAATGACAAAGAGATTTGACATGTGTGTGACATTATTAATTATTGTAAATTTAATTTGAAATGTAAAATACTGACATTTTATTATTATTATTTATTTATATATTACTAGCTCAGCTTATGACCCGTGTATCAGCTCTGATTTCATCTCACATACCAATAAGCAATCATATATGCTGGTCGGACAGTACCATTACTCTTGCGTGGATCAATACGCCCTCACATCAACTTCAGGTCTTCGAATCTAATCGAGTGACCAAGATCACTGCTACCTCACCCAGTCTCACATGGAGACACATGCCATCTCAGCTCAACCCTGCTGACTGTGCAAGTAGGGGAACATCTGCTCGATCTCTTTTAAAACACAAGCTTTGGTGGTCTCCTGAATGGCTCAAAGAATCTCCCGAAACATGGCCAAAGATGCCACCAGCCCTAGGTCATCACGCTCTCCCAGGCCTAAAGGCAAATAAGGTAGTAGCGCATATAGCTGTCCCAGATGTTGACACAGACTTACTCATGCGCTTCAGCACTCTTGACAAGCTAGTTGGAGTAACAGCTTGTATCAAACGGTTTATATTCAACTGCCGCCATGATAAGACAGCAAGACGTTTTGGCTCCATGACAGCCATTGAACGCAACGAAGCTCTACTCTTTTGGGTCCGCTCAGTTCAGCACAATGAATTCGCAGAAGATATTGACCGCCTTAGAACAAATAGGCTCTGCACAGCCCGGCTCCAACGCCTCTCACCATTCATGAAGGATGAACTCCTGAGAGTAGGTGGCCGTCTCTCTCAAGCTCCCATTAGGTACGAAGCTCAACACCCGCTCATTCTCCCCAGCTCAAGTCCACTAGTACATCTCATTATAAATCACTACCACAGAATATATTGTCATCCGGGTGCCGACACACTACATGCTATTTTGCGCCAGCAGTTTTGGATTTTATCAGCACGCCGCGTTATAAGACATTGCGTTTACAAATGTGTAAGATGTTTCCGTTGTCGTCCTCGTACTAGGCCCCCGGTAATGGCAGATCTGCCCGCAGACAGAGTTACACCTCTGCCAGTGTTCAGCCAAGTATCAATCGATTTTGCTGGACCATTTCTAGTGAAATCCAGTACTTTGCGAAACGTTAAACTCTTGAAATCATGGTTTTGTATATTCGTAGATTTGGTTGTAAAAGCCGGATAGAACCGGTATCTTCTCTTAGCACCGAAGCGTTTTTCGCAGCACTACAAAGATTTATCTCACGCCGAGGCGTACCGACTCTCATACGGTCGGACTGCGGTACAAATTTTGTTGGCGCAAAGAATCAGCTCACAGCTATTAAGAACTTCTTAGATTCAAACAATGATGCAATCACACACAAACTAGCCACTCAGCACATAACTTGGCTACTGAATCCACCCACAGGTCCGTGGTTTGGAGGTATTCACGAGATAGCAGTAAAGTCCGCGAAACAACTTTTATATCGCGTAATTGGCGAACAGCACCTCACTTTCGAAGAATTTGCCACCCTTTTAACACGAATTGAAGCCGTACTAAACTCCAGGGTACTTTTTAAGCCCTCTTCTGACGTCATGGACGGCGAACCCTTAACGATTGGCCACTTTCTTATTGGCAGACCGCTCACTGCTCTGCCCGAGCTATCTTATGATGATAGACCCCTATCAGCTCTTAAACGTTTTCAGCTCATTTCTGCACTTTCTCAGCGCTTCTGGACACTATGGTCCAAATCCTACCTCCACACACTCCAAACTCGATCCAAATGGCTTTCTCCCTCTTCCCCTCCTAAAATTGGCGAACTAGTACTCATCGTGGAAGACAATCTACCTCCGCTCCATTGGAAGATGGGAAGAATTAGTCAACTTCTGCCCGGAAAGGATGGTATTGTAAGAGTATTCGACCTAGACACTCAGCTTGGTACCCTGAGACGACCTGTACTCAAGATTGCCAGGTTTCCACTCAGCCCTGAAGAAGAAGACTAGCAAGTGTATTTTGCCGGCCCCCAAGATGTTCCCGCCACAAAAAATATGGCGTGACGTCGGAATGTCAAAGTCGTCTGTCAGTCTGTGGCGGTTAGATCACGCGTGTCGGCTCTCGAGTCTAGTAAGAAATAAATCGTTTTTACTACTCGAAAAGTGTTCTTCAGTGTGCAAATACCAACTAATAAAGTTATATAACTAATCTCAGTGCCCTAGATGCTATAACGGGTCTTCAGTGTTACAAGACAAACATTCAGCTCATTGTGAAGGTGTAAAACCATTCAGCTCATTCTGAACATAACACAATACTCCGCACCGGACGAATTTTGGACACCGCTGTAGGTCGATACCAAGCACATACCAAGTAAGTTCGCATCCTACTCATTTTTCCTCATCTTTTTCCATTGTGTTCTACCAGTTAAACTCAGCTCTCGTCGTGATCGGCCTGACTGCCCACAATTTGGGCTTTGGCCATCACACGTCTTTATAGGTCAACGTGCATACACGGTCACACCGTTGTGGTAATATACATAAACAACGGCGCTTACTATCAGGCGAGCTGGTAGGTCTAGGTAGGTAGTCGTAAAGTCTTCTATCCTAGTGTCATGATTTGAATATTTGTTGTATGTGGTGTGCGGTGTTTTCTGTGTTGCGGAGTGGCAGCACTGCTATTTTCTTAATTTATATACTCTGGAGAACGGTGATCGAACAGAATGAACGCTACCCCGGATGATGGCGTGATGTTGTAATTCCGGGGAGGGGATATATCGCGGGCGGACGAGCGCGAGCGGCCCTTCGAAAAAGTAGTCGCGGCGTAACTCGGTAGTAAAAAGGCGGTCTTAGCGTCAGACCGCTCAGTGCAGTGAAATAAGTGCAGTGTTATAAGTAATAATAAAGCGTCATAAAGTTCAGACAAGGAGTTTTCTTCATATATCAGAAGTGGCAATCAACCTGCGAGCCGAGCCCGGTAAAATCGTGAGTCACCTACGAGATTATATTTTACCCTCCGATTATTGAATATTGATGTTAAAAATTTGTCACGCATATCGAATTGGAGAAAATGGTTCTTAAAAGTGTTGAAACAGGTTGTTAAAGTAGTTATAACGGGATATTCTTAATACGGGTAGACAGAATCTGTTAAGATACTGCAATGAGATGTGATCTGGGTTACTCCCAGATTATTTTATTGTAGCACAGCGATTAAAGATTATAATCCGACGATTTTATTATAAGCTAATGAAATTTTGATAGTGTGGTTGGGGCTACTCCCCGATAATTTTATCGTAATTTAAACGAAATGAAGTCTGTTGTAAGTAAGTCATTAGTAAATTATTTCGTTAACATCCCGAGAGACAAGTATACGAAAATATGTTTTTCTTGTTTGAGAACCATTTTTACTTTTTGTATTTGATTATGCTGCAGCCATTCAGAGGAACCATAGCGAGGTAATATTTTTTTGGTGTGATGGTGAGAGTAGTGTTTTTAATAGTACAATGGCTATGGCATATCGGTCTGTGGCCGTGTCAGCGATCAGCAGTGTGTTATTTTTCTAGAAGACTAGTAAAGTGCTGCGAATAAAATATTTTAATTCGGTAACTGGGCTACATCAATACAGCCAATTAAGCGAGCTTCTAAATGTAGTTTTTCTAGAATATTGCTAACAGTAATGCAAATAAAATATTATGGTAAACTTAAAAGCATTATCTAGCTGTTAAGGTTGGGCTCCACTAAAATTGTGTTCAGATTCAGAACACTTGTTGATAAAAATTTGGTGCAGACCTTTTGCAGTGCGCGAACTTGATCACAATAGTAGATTGCCTGTGTCCACCACCTCAGTTGTGCGTAACTTTAGTATGCGTGCTGTACGGTACATTTGTACACGAACATTTATACCTCGGAAATGTGCTTTACTTTCAGTTTAGTGTGTAAACATGTGTGCGAGTGCGTCGTCGCGGGTACACCGCGAGACCAAGGAGTGCGCGACAAAAGTTCACGGTTTGTCCAATAGAGTGCGCGCACAGTTTGCTGGTGCTGCCCGTAAGAGTTCACCAAGAAATACATTTATGCTGCACTCTGTGCGGTACAGAGCCGCACACTGGTGGAATCCTGTATTTACGGTTACGGCCATTTAGGGCGAGTTGTACTGTGTTCGTTTTTCTGTAAGGTTAATAAAGTACCGCAAGTAAAATATTCTAGTACGACAACTAGTCTACTACAACTAGTAGCACTGTCTTTAGTCGTGTAAGTATGCTATACCATGAAGCGAAATTTTGGTATTGTATCTCCACCTGCAACACTTTAACTACTTTGTGACGTAACTATTGTAAGATCTTGAACCACATAAGTGTGTCAAACGAAATTTTATATGAGTAGAGCTACAATATTGATGGATTTACCAGAGTATCACTGCGTAAATATTTAATACAGAAGTCTGTTTATGAAGTTGAATTATACAGAGATAACATAGTTCGATTGACTTAAAATCTTAATTGAATTTCGAAGGCATGTAATGTAATAACCTCAGAAATAGTACCATTGTGTACCGGTAACTTGTCGCGAATATTTATCCGTTGACGCCTTGTAATCATGGAGGCGGAATTTAAAGCCGCGCTAAGATATCAGAGTATCGACAGTGCTGAAAATTAAAGTGCATTTCTTAGTGTTAACACACTTAGTGTTACTGCAAGTTTGAAATTCAAGGATTTTTAGTGTTTACGAGTTTGTTAGCTGCAGTCATGTAGGTGAACTGCAGGGAAAATGTTCCAAAGAGTGCCATGTATGTGTGCCGTAAAGTTGAAGTTCGTAGATTTGATGATGTTATCGCTGCAACCGTGTAGGTGAGCTGCAGGGTAATATTCTAAAGAAGTATGGCCATGTAGGTGTGCCGTAAGGAAAGTTCGAAGATTTGATGATGATTTCGCCGCAGCCATATAGGCGCGTTGTAAGGTTGAAGTTTGAAGATTTAACGATGTTTGAAGTGTGAAGATTTGACGATATTTGAAGTTTGAAGTTTTGATGATGTTTGAAGTTTGAAGATTTGACGATGTCGAAGTTTGAAGATTTGATGATGTTCTCGCTGCAACCATGTAAGTGAGCTGTAAGATTGAAGTTCAATTATTCAATGATGTTTTAGCTGTAACCATGAAGGTTTGGTTTCAGGATGATAATTTTAACCGGTCACGGAACACTTAGCTTCCAGCCATGAACGTTTTAAACTGCAGCAGGTCAAGCCTATTCAAAGGAAAGTAGAAGCTCCAAACTGTATTTAATCCAAAATAACTTGATTAACTAAATTTTGTATAATATGTATATGGTGTGCAAGAGTGTGCACAGATCTTGTATTTTAGTGGATTTGATTAATCCAGTCGATTAATGATCATTTTAATGTGATTATGTTAAGCGTTGAATAGCAGAATCATTGATCGGACTTTCCCAGAACCTGAGCACCTGACTTTTAATGATGATATAACGTTATAATTCCAGTTTTGATGTAGTTTCGAGTTTCATAGAGAAAATTTAAATCATATATGAGAGATCAACCGATCGGACACGCAGCAAGTAACCTTGACGAGCATAGCAACTCGAAGTGTCGAGGAGTTTTGACAAATGCCATTATGCTTGAAATTTCCGAAACGTACTAATTAGAATCGACTAAGTCACTTACTTTTGATAAAACGCGTATAGTGCGTTAGAGCGAATAAATTTATGAGTAATCTGTTTGCAATTATTAGATTCTCAATTATTATGGTTATTATTATTAGATTATAGAGAGAATGGAAATTACTCCATCAATAAGATTCATGAATTGATAAATGAGTAAGCCTAAGACATTTTCCGAAAAATACTATTCGGTTAAGGATTATTATAAAAATATATATAGATGTCAGCGATCTGTATGTGCCAACGTAATTAGATGTCATGTTTTGAACACCCACGTTATTTTTCGCAACTGCAGAGCAGTGTCTACACTTTGTTGAATTGTCCGCTGGACAGTGACGTAAGCAGTGATGAGCGTTGACAATTATCGTAAAATATATATAAACAAATCTGTATGTTAAATGAACCACTCGATAATATTACAAAACTATTAGTCGAAAGTAAACGTACGTAGTAAACGTTTCTTTGAGAGAAACCCATTTTATGCCTTGAATGAGTTGATGAGAATAGATCTTGCTGAATTCTCGTTCTAATGGAACAGCGGATCATATTTTCTACTTTCTTCCATAAGTGGATTAGCATATTTTTTATTATTCTATTTTGGCCTTTTGAACATTATTATGAATATTGACATAAGTTTGACGACATCCTTTTATTATTTATTATGTTATTGGATATAAAAATGACATAAATAAATAGAATATATTATATCTAAATTAATAAAAACTACGTTAAATCGTATTTTATAACAGAAAAAGCTTGGAGTACAAACATAACAAAAAATACTAATTTGAAAAGGGCTTTTCTAATATAACACTTTTGTTACAAGCCCAAGAAATAATTTGACTTTGAATTTAAGCGATGACCGAAGTTTCTTATCACGAACTAAAGATAATTCAAAGAGAGAACTGATTGATCAGTTTCATATTTCAAACAAAGTAGCCTCAAAAATAGATTGCACCGGTGGCGGTTTTATTGTAAAAGTACAGTTTATGAGTTCAAAAATTAGTCAAATATAAAAACCGAATATTCATAATTAATTAATTTCTTGCAAAATAGGTATACAAACATGTGGTCTTATGATAGTAATAACATTTGGCCCTCTATTTTTGCTGTCAAAGCGTCCAAGTATTTCTAGGTTCTAGATCAATATCGTTAAATATCGTTCGTGCATATGAACATTTTGATAAATCTAGTATAATTTTGGTAAGCATATAACAGTATTGGATCCAGCATACGAAAATTAATCGATAAAAAAAAAAATATCTTCATTAAAAATAAGCAATATTTGATAGGACTGGTAACGTTTCCGAAATATGATTGTTAGTTGAAATAAAACGGCAACTATCAAAATCACCACTGGCTTGTACTCAGTGCAAGAGCAGTTATGATATGACTAGTCGACATCATATAGACCTTTAAAAAAAAAAAAACAACAGAAATTAGTAAGACAAATATTGAGACTAATTTTATTTATGGAAGTGATTACCTGCTTCTTCTCTTTTGATGCTTTAGTATTAGTTCAGGTGTGCACTAAAAGGAATTAAGTATGCTTCTGTGTATAAACATTCTCAGTCTTTACCTACAATTAAGTTTATTAAAACCTAGTCAAGTAATTTCTGCTCTACTGTTACATCAGTACTATAAATATTGGATGGGAAAATAAATATGTCCACATTCTCGGTTTGATTACTGTTAGTATGTAATGTGTACAGTATTTTTTCTAGCTAACGTGTCATCAAAATAGTGATGACGTATTTGACAAACAACCAACAACTCTATCCTCAAAGAGATTCATATACGAGATAGATTATCGTCGACTGGGCAATAGCAAATACTGAAGTTCTTTGCGCAGATCTCAAGAAAAGAGCACTCGACGGAGAGCCTATCGCAGCATATGCATGGCCGTGTAGAAGGCAAGCGAAGTCCTGGACGATCACCAACACGTTGGACCGACCTCATTAGAAAAGCTACGCAGTCCACCGAAGTAGAGTGTACTCGCAATGCAACCGACCGGCAGAAATGGAGAAGCATCGCGAGAAGAGCAGCTGGCCTGGAGAGTGACGGTGACACGGCGAGGAGCCACCGCCATTGCAACCACGACCACTCTGACTAGAGTGTACGATTAAGAAGAAGAATTTGGCAAACAACAGATTAAAATCCGACAGATGTCAACTCAGGGCATCTGTGATGTGAAGTGATTCAAATTGATAGTACATCAATTTAATGGTAAACAGCAACAGGTATACGCCAGTCAAATAACGGTTGGTGAAGGACTGACAATGGATCAGCTACCTGTAGTTTATCGTGACTAATTTGTCCCTATGATAATGAAATTTAGTGATTAGAAAATAATAATACTTCTGACATTCTAAACTGACAAAATTTTGCTCATGTGCTTTGCCGATCATCCACAAGCTTGACAGAAATTAATGCGGTTGTAGCGACTTGCTAAGAAAAAAAAAGGGGTTTGGAAAATTATTTCCGTTCTCTTATTCTCTCTATTACTCGGATTTGGGGAGTATACGTTACACAATTTTAAAATGCTATTTGGTAATGGCAGGACAATGACAGAAATACAGTTTAAAATGTTGATTCCTATGAGAGCACTTACAAAATTAACGTACTCGTGTCACCAAATTATTACTGGAGCTGGTTTGAGTTGGATCTAAATATTTGAATTTATGTGTAATTATTTTTGGACGAAATTTGCTTTCATTTTATTCAAGCTTTGTCGTTGGTCATTTTAATGTTTGGACGAAGAACAAAAAGGAGTATTTATAGAGTTTTTCATAAAAAAAAGTCTACAAGTCCAAGTCTACAAGGTTTGAATGATACTTCAGTGGCCACAACAACATTGGGACATTTATATAATGATGCTGCCGTTCGCAATCACTAAGCCAGAGGAGGAAGTAATTGAGTAACCGACAGTAAATTAATAATGCGAATTGAATAAGTTTTTATGTACTTTTTTTAATTATATACCAAACCTCTGGAAATACCAGAATATATACTCGATCCGTATAACATATTTGTACAACAATGATTTATCTGCATAGTGTACATTTACACACGAATAAGAAGCCTTCGGTTCCCAGACCAGCTAGAATAAACATAATATAATTGTCATATTTAAAAACGAATCCGAGTGTCATGATTACTTGTATCTACAATAATAACTAGTTACGACAACGTATACTACAAAGTTTAGTGTGCCATAAGTAGTTTTATAAAATTAGCATAATAATTACTGTTTAACTATTTTATTTTGCAGCAAATCTTTAAGGAGTCCAAAGGGTTCGATATGATTAATCAGACTTGCTTTTAGAGAGTTGTTGTGCATCGGGACGTTGCACAAAAGCGGATGGCCGAGTGTCATGATTTGAATATTTGTTGTATGTGGTGTGCGGTGTTTTCAGTGTTGCGGAGTGGCAGCACTGCTATTTTCTTAATTTATATACTCTGGAGAACGGTGATCGAACAGAATGAACGCTACCCCGGATGATGGCGTGATGTTGTAATTCCGGGGAGGGGATATATCGCGGGCGGACGAGCGCGAGCGGCCCTTCGAAAAAGTAGTCGCGGCGTAACTCGGTAGTAAAAAGGCGGTCTTAGCGTCAGACCGCTCAGTGCAGTGAAATAAGTGCAGTGTTATAAGTAATAATAAAGCGTCATAAAGTTCAGACAAGGAGTTTTCTTCATACTAGTAAGTACTTAATCAAACATTTCTCGTATAAAAAAATCGTTGAAAAACAGTAATATTGACGTGTAACCAAATTTCACATTTTGAATAAACTTAATCCAATGTATTTAAATACATATCCATGTAGGTAACGTTCATTACCGTAGTTATCACTGATGCGGGTAATTTAATGACTACATGAATAAAATTGCATTATTAAAAGTAGGTACCTACGTAATACAACACACGTCGTCTTCCACAACGTACCTTGTTCAGTACTGATAATATTAAAGTACTCACGTAATAAAACACACGTTGTCTTCCACAACGTACCTTGTTCAGTACTGATAATATTAAAGTACCTACGTAATAAAACACACGTTGTCTTCCACAACGTACCTTGTTCAGTACTGATAATATTAAAGTACCTACGTAATAAAACGATATTACGTTTTTGTTTTATACTTGTGTAGTATCTTGACAAGCCTCATGGCTCAGTGGTAGTACGAGTGCCTCCTGAGCTGTGGGTCGTGGGTTCGATCTCCACCCAAGGCAAACATTTGTGTGATGAGCATGGATGTTTTTTCTGTGTCTGGGTGTTTCTATGTATCATAAGTATGTATTTACAAAAAAAAAGTATATATGTATAATACATATATACTTTTTTTTCAACCATCAACCATCTAGTTCCGTAGTAGAAGGTTTGCTTTGTTTGGACTAGATGGTGTTGTGTGAAATGTCCCCAAATATTTATTTTATTTTATTGAGTACCACTAAATTTGACAAGGAGATGTGTTTTGTGAACCCCTACAAAATGCAGAAGTAAAATTTCAAAAAAGTGAAAAATATCATTTTTTTAAATTTTAGTTTGGCATTTTGTAGGAGTTCACAAAACATATGTCTTTGTCAAATTTAGTTTACGTACTACTAATAGCCTCTGAGTAAAATGGCTGAGGAATACAGATAGACGGACATACATATCATGGCGATAATATAAGTGTTCCTGAGTTAGTAACAAACCCTGAAAAATCATCGTAATTGGATAATATTTAGATTCTACTCCTAAATATTATTCGATTTCGAATGATATTTTTCCTCTTATTCAGGAACGTATGTAATGTGCAACGTACTATTAAAAATTGCGATTTCAATTATTCTCCTAATAAGTACTTACAAGCTTAATAAAATTATAGATTACCGACAAATATTGACGAAGACAGGAAAGTAATTTTGTAGGCAACGTAATTAATTACAGTAACACTTGTGGTAGGTTCCATCTGTGATTAAACTATTTCGCTAGTTATTAATCTAGCTAAGAGCCCACGGTTACCAACGACAATCAAAAAACAATTACCGACGATTATGAAACTATATATCTACACACGACTCAGTAAACATTTCAATGAGGTATGTAAAGAAAAATGTAACATAATGCTGATTCCAAAACCATTTCGAGGTTGTATGTGTGTAAACCATATTTTTTTATTGTGGGCTCATAAAATGATGAGATGGGGCAAATTTTTGCGAAAATATAAAAATATTTCACCTTTAGCCGACCTATAAAATGACGTCATAGTTAGTAAAAAAAAGTTGATGCTGACAGCATTGGCATTAAATATCAAGCATAGACAATATCTCTATGACAACTGTCCTAACAAAATAATTTTCTATAGAATTGTAGAAATATACATGTCACTGTCAACGTCAAGTTAGACGTATATCTTTTTTTTTTAGTTCATGTAGGCTATCACAATATCTCAATTCAGTAGTAAATGTGACGTCATCACGATTTTATCTTTAAAACAATAAAAATAAATACTGAACAGAATAAAAAAATATTGAAATTAGTTATTTTAAATGAATGAGAAAAAAACGAAAAAACTTTACATACCCCATTAATAGTGGCTCTTCCTACGTCGTAATAAAACCCAAATCAGGCAGCAAAGGTACTGATTTTATACTCTTATATAATATATATTATTAACCTACAGACACATATTATTGTATATCTGTCGCCTCGCTCTTATCTTCTTGTGCATGGCAAAGTACCTAACATATTATTTACTGGTATGTAGATAATTTATTTATTTATTTATGCCATCCTGTCATTAATATCCATTGTACTTATATTTTTTTTTTTTTTTTATTATTTTTTTTTTACTAATTCATTCAAATTATTAGTTTGACCATAATCTAACCTGATGAGGAACACAATAGTTGTCGATTTAAACAGACTCTACAACGGACTTTTGACCGCTGCAACTTGGCTGCAACTAGAAGTCTATGGCTGCAACCGTGATTGTTACTCATTGAAATTAAACAAATTTTAACAATTAAATAATATTCTGTTTAAATATACGCGATAACTTCTTGCTGAGTGGGTCCGGATTGTGACAAAAAAAATGTGTAATATCATAATTAGACTTTTTATCTATATTTATACTTGTATATTGTCGTAAATAAATACGTACTTATCTATATCTAAAAAAAACTAATTCAAAGTACTCGTTAGAATTATCAAATGTCAAATTCTGTCAGTCTGTATTTACATAATTAAATCGAGATTAAACTTTGAGTACCATATCATAATGCAGTAAAACAGTGCGTTTGCGGGTTGATGCTTGAACGCTTCAGTTGCTCTATGAATGGATTTTTCTTTAAGTTGGTACCTAGTTACAAATACTTGTGTACGAGAAAATTACAATCTAGAATCTTGGAATTTTCGAAATTAAATTCTTGCGTAAAAAAATACGTGCGACTAAACATTGTTTATTGTTTGTACGGAACCCTCGGTGGGTGAGTCTGACTCACACTTGTCCGGTTTTAATTCATAAAAAGGAATCGTGAAAGTTTGATAACATTTAGGAGTAGAAATCTGTTTTCCTTTTTTGTGTGGATAAAGTGTGACCCAACAATGCCCTTAAATGGCGTGATGAACTTAGCTGGTACAACAAAATTGCCAACTATGGAAACTTGTGGTCTTTAACCAACCAGCGAAAAACAACAAACAAACAATACAACAATAGATTATGATCGTAGGTCACGACACCGTGCGTTATTCAGTAGCGTACGAAGCCCTATCTGCCCACATGTCGTATAATTCGTGTAGTAGGTCCTTCAAGCAAGTAAATCCTAAAGCGCTGATGTAGTAGTATTAATGCTATAGAAAAAAGTGAAGAAGGGTGGCTACAAGTTTTTCAACGAACTAGGCCTACGTTTAACCACAATCTCATACTTTTTTAACTGACTTCAAAAAAGGAGAAGGTTCTATGTACGACTGTATATTCAATGCATTTTTTATGTACGTTAGCCGATTTTTCCGTCAATTGTGGGCCGATTTCGTAAATTATTTTTGCATTGGATTTCATATAGCATCAAGGTGCTCCCATAAAAATATTTTACTACAGCTGTTTTGTAACCATCTCTTATTATACATGGTGTTGCTGCATGATCCATCAATACTTTAGGCCCTAAATTATTGTTAGGTGATGCAAGTTTAGGGAGTCAATCTTCCATAAAAGTAAACAGCTTCTTCTAAGAGACCATAAATATTTTGTCAGGAATCATCAGTGGCATAGGACTGACTGAAAGAAAACCATAATTTTCGAGACGAATCCGACATCGAAAGTTTGAATATGGGTACTAAAAAACATTGTTAGTGTCAAATTTGAGCTATTAAATAGGCCCTACTGTATTTAAAAAGTGTACTAATTAAAGTTTTTATGAAGCGAAGCCTAGGTACCTACATGTGCATAATGTACAAATGCATACACGTCTATTGATATCTAGCTCAAAATGTGACACTCGCCCGTCCTTTAAAAAAAAATCGAACAATGCTCGTAAATCGAAAGAATAACAAGTATTAAAAGAAAACAAAATACCCAACTGTAGAAAAGCAGTTTTCGCAGTCTAATTTACGATTTTGTTACGCTTGATGTAAAATCGTAGTAAAAAATTATAAATGCGCATTCTTTAGAATAATTCTAGTTAAATCACTTGCTTATTACCAAATAGTTAGTTGGAGGTTACGAAAAAAGGCATTTATTTATTTTTTCAAGAGATGTATTATTATTATTACAAAAAATATAGCCTATGACACTCAGGAAGCGACGACAAATCTAATGACACCTCACACATCAAAATCGGTCAAGTCGTTCAGGCTGTCATATAGAAACATACATACATACATACACTTGTAAAACGATAACCATCCTTATGCAGTCGGGTAAAAAAGCTATTCAATTAATTACGTCCCAATGTCCCGTATGACCTAGTTTCATCGGCCGCTTTCGATGTCGAGCGTCCAGGGCAATTGTTTAAAGCAAACTCTTTGTAAAGAGTTAACTGTTTTTAATCTGATTGCAGGAAGCCGGAAATCACGCCGACAAAGTAACTACATCTATTTGTCTGTCATTTTACCAAATTAGTTGTTTTATTAGCTTGTTTTGCAATTAACTGACTTTTAAGAGTCACTGATCCCCTTTATCAGCTGTTTAAAAAAAGTTTAAAACAAATATATTTCTTAGAATTAACATAATACCCGGTGTTTGTTAAATAAATACCTACATATAAGTTAAATATGTACACATATTCTCTTGGAAAGCATGTTTAAAACTACTAAGATACTGTTTAACTGTTCACATTTGCTAGCAATTAGCATACATAATTATCATATTTTGCTAGGAATTGAGGTTAGTGTTAAGTTATATGGTCGCTTTTAGTGTTTCAACGGCTATGGAGAACCCTCATAAATTCGTTGTTTTAATTGGACTGTCTGTTGTTAGTCTGTCCGCACACATACATATTTTTTTTGTTGTCAACTGTACGCCCTCATATTATATTGTTTGTGTTATTATACTCAAAACTGATGAGATATTTTAAAGTAAGTGAAAAAGACTCATAAAATTAGGATTACCGTCGTACATCTGGGCCTCAAGGCTGCTCTTTAAACTACCACTCGTTCGCCACTCGCTGATACGAATTAGCAATTCAAATCGCTATTTGAATCGCTAATTTTGTCAAAATGGTTGCCATATCGAATCAGCGAGTGGTGAATAAATGATAGTTCAAATAGCAGCCTTGAGGTCCAGGCGGATTGGTTGTCTATCTAATTATTTTTTTTAATTGGTTGTCTGTAAAGTCGGTTTACGGACGATAATTTAACGTGACAACATAGGTCCGCGCGCGAGCTTCGAGGAATGAAATTGAAGCGACGACGGTCGGGCGCGGCGCACACCCGCCCGCTTCCTCTGCCACCGCGCTCGGTTGTAACGGGACAATGAGTCATACTTTTTCGTGCATGCAGCCGGCGTTCATCGATTTATTTGACGTTGTCACGTCAAAAACTTTTGGCATAAACCATGCTATTTTAACCCCCTACCCAAAAAGAAGGATGTTTTTAAGTTTGACGTACTTTTTTTTTTTTTTTTTATCAGCCCTGTTTGTACAAACTGTCCTACTGCTGGGAACGGGCTACCTTCTCATTGTGAGAAGGGTTAGGCCATAGTCTGTCACGCTGGCCAAGTAGGTCCAGGTTCGAATCCCGCGGCACGCGGGATACGAACCTGGACCTGGAAACTTCGCAGGACCTGCGGATCGCAAGTCAGACTGTCTCCCGACTAGGCTGCCGGAAACTTAGTTTGACGTAAATATCTGTGTATTTGTATGTTAAAGAAGATTTGAGTGTGAGCATAGCTATGTTTCACAAAATCGGTTTAGCTGTTTTCTTTATGTGAGGTTTAAGTTTTCTTGCAAATATATTGGATTATATGAACAAATATTGGAACATTTTGCTCACGTACATGATGTTTTCTACAGAACCTAATAGTAATAATACTGTATGAGTGCCTCGACACGCCCTTGGCCAGTTATTACTTTTTACAGCAATAGGAATGTTCTAATACTATGCGTGGCAGTTATAGTACGACATATAATTTATAGTTTTTACATAAACAAGTTGTAGGTTTCAGCTAAGTGCATAAAGATTCGTACAATACAATACAATACAAAAACACTTTATTGACACCATAATAAAATAACATTAGGTATATAATTAAGGCGTTAGAAAGGTACAAAAGGCGGCCTTATCTCACTCAACTACACTACAACTTATAACTGCAACTTATTGGGACTCTTGTTTTTTGGGGCTTCGTATGGAATTTTAGTCAGTTGAAAGTTCACTTCTAGTGTTGTACTACCGTCAACGTCATCGTACTTGTATCGCTTACTATCTGATGCTCATTATAGTATAAATAAATAGCCAAGTGTGTGTCGAGTCACGCGCAATGTAGGGCTCCGTAGTTACACATCATTATTAATACGAATTTTAAACAGGGTCTCTTGTTTGATTCTATGAACATTACGTCTAAGATAACTTATGTTAGTTTAAATGAAATTTTCATTTCTTACTTCTCTAAGTATTCGCCTATTACTCATTAACTTCTAAAGTCTACTTAGCCGTGACTTCAAGTAGATAAGGGAAGCGCCCGATTCTTCTTCTGTTCGCAACACGTCGGGCAACGCTGTTAGATGCGTGTCGTCAAGGGCGTCGCCAAAGGGGAGCAGAGGAGGCAGCTGCCCCCCCCCCCAGAGATTTAATCGGATTTTTGATTCGGATACCAAAATAAAAAAAAAGATTTTGCACTCTCCTAATATTTTATTTTAAATTATCTATTCAACGATACCCCACACGATGGCGTAGATGAGAAAAAATAATTCATCCCCTCTTTATGAGTAGGGAGGTGTACACGAAAAAAAATTCAGATTCTGCGACTCTTTCGGCGTAATTAATAATTTATGTCCATGCCATATATTTCAATTTTATAGTACTATTTAGCAGGGCCGTAGCCAGGAATTCAGCAATGGACATGGGCATAGCTTATAGCCTTCTCATAGAGGGGGGGGGCAGAGTCTGTGGCCATGTTGTCCCATATCTTACGTATAATGTGCGAGCGTAAAAAAAAATTGCACTTTAATGTCCCAAATGAATACCAAGTTTGTCATAGCAAATTATGTTTGCGTAGTAATAAAAAAATATTTTTTTCGTTTTAACGAGCACTCAGCGCTTGCATGACCTAAATATAAACAAAAATAGGTAATAAGTATGTGCGAGCGAAGCGAGTGCGATATTTTTTAGCAGTGCTTTTATAGTAATATGCTTTATTTCTCGTATTAGTGAATTCATAGTACTTCCATGTCAACATAGTAATAAATGCGCGAGCGCGAAAATTTTTGTGGTGTTTTTATAGTTATATGCTTTATTTCTCGTATAGTGAACTCATAGTACTTCCATGTGAAAATAATATAATAATATTAATGCGCGAGCGAAGCGAGCGCGAAAAATTTATAGTAGTGTTTTATAGTAATATGCTAAATTTCTCGTACCTATTTGTGAACTCACAGTACTTCTATGTCAAAATAGTAATAGTGCGCGAGCGCGAAAATTTTAGTGGTATTTATATAGTAATATGCTTTATTTCTCGTATTAATGAACCCACAGTACTTCCATGTCAAAATAAAAGTTTTTTTTTAAGGTTTTTAATATTAAATCATGGAAGTGATTTGATTCATTGATCGTGTTAGCGAGTCCTAGATTTTCGTGGACCAGATGAATCAAACAAGTAACTGTGTTAAAAGGAAATACCCGACTGGTAAAGAGCGACTTAACGCTATCAAAAATTATAAATACAACCATTTGAATGCATTGATTGCCAATTTAATAATCCTAAATATAAATATATGACTTTATAGAAAATTACAAACATACCTACAAGAACGCGCAAAAATGTTTGGTTTGTGGCTATTTTTAGTGAATTATTTGCTCGTATTAGAAAGTTCACGGCACTTTAATGATCAATACAAATAAAGATCAATATGAAACAATCATGCGCGAGCGAAGCGAGCTCGAAAGTTTTTGAAGCTTTTTATAAAATTATTGAAGCCTGGAAGAATTTTTATAATGGCCAGGATTTCGGGGGGGGGTGGACCCCCCAACCCCCCCCCCTCTGCCTACGGCCATGCTATTTAGTATTTGAGCAAAACCGCAAACAGACAGACAGGTGGACACGGCGAAACTGTAAGGGTTCCTTGTTTCTATTTACGGATCCCTAAAAAAGTAGTACATCGTACACTTATAAGCACCATCCCGCTGTGTCTCCAGGTCTGGCACCTGCTCTACAAATGATCTTTTTGCGGAACTGTATTAGAACTTCGAGGCTATAAATCTGTCCACAAACTTTGTAAGGGGACTTTGGTAACATTGTTTTTATAAAGTTCCGATGCCAGATTTTCAGTTTTGCCTTGACCGTCTCAAAATGATGGTGACAATAAGGGGCCTTTTCTTTCGCCTTTTATTCGGTAGTTGTGATTTTCATCCTTTTACCCAATAAAATCCGTACTCAGCTATATCGGTCCACGCTCTTGATGCGTACTGCACACATTTTGCCACCATTTCTGTTTCCAGAGAACGAATTGGAATTTTGAAGGCTAGAGTGAATAAAACACGTTAAAATATTTGTTGTAAATTTGTGAGGTTTTTTCTAGTTTCCTAAACTATGTTTTTTTATTGTTCATTCAGTTATTTTGTATCTTCAAAAATGTCGGTATAAGCCAGCGAGACGGACGATGGACGAACAACAAAGTTTTAAATCGACTGAAAGGTCAAAACGAACACCTTCATTGTCATTGAACCGGAATAAATACCTAGATATGAACCTCTACGGGTAAACAAGGCAGTTTTATTTAGTAAATATAAAATGCTCAACTCCAAATGTAAGGTATACCTAATCTATAAAACCCGGACGGTAAAAATGAATACGAAATTATCGATACTTCATATAAATACCACACACACATAATACATAGTCAAGCCGTTCCGGTCAAGTCGTTCAGCCCCCGTATTCAGAACTGTGTGTCATTTCCATAGAGAACGACAGAGACGGAGATATAGATTCCGAACCCGAATGAGTTCTGAATACGGGGGCAGGTTTATAATAGAAATATACAAGACATTCTCTGGAAAACTATACGGAGGGTATAGACGGTATCTTGTTTCCAATTTTCTTTCCACGCCCGCAATCCTAGGCGTTTATTTATAATTGTAATCAGATAAAAAAAGAATTATCAAAATCAGATAATGTTTAGGGATAGAAAAGGGTTTTGTCCTTTTGTATAAACAAGTGCGCGGTAAACATTTATCTTGAATACTTTCTTCCACATTCCGTGATTCCATAGTACCAGGGGATGGCTGGCAGGTGGCATCTACATGGGACTCAGTCATCAAATTAATAAAACCCTAGCACATATCTGCAAGGCTATCTAAATAATTTTCTGGTTCTTTTTTCAGGTACTTACGTATAAATTACGTATAGATTGATATGATATACTTCATCATCATTATCATCTCAGCCATAAGAAGTCCACTGCTGGACATAGGCCTCCCCCATGGATTTCCAAAAACACCGATTGGAAGCGGCTTGCATCCAGCGTCTTCCCGCCACTTATATGAGGTCATCTGTCCATCTCGTGGCTGGTCTTCCTACGCTGCGCTTGCCGGTACATGATATACTTATTATAAATTGAAAATGCCCAAGGCCACAAATAAAAGCCAGACAGTCTATTTCGACGCAGGAATTGGAAAATGGTTTGCGTACGTAATATGAAAATATGTAAATTAGTTGGAGCTGGGTGCTTCATAATAAAACCTAATGAACCTAAGCCCCAGGGCTCCATATAAATCAAAACTTTGAAACTTAATATTAAAACAGTTTTAGGTAAATGCTGGCTGAAACCTGTAACTAACATGTTAATGGAAAAGTGAGCATAATAAGACTATTATTATGTATAATATACGTACATACAAATTATGTACTTCTGTCTATGTACATATTGTGAACGTATTGGTCGTATATTTGAGAAACTCAACACAATAGTATTGAGTTTTTCAAATATCAACTTTACAGGCTTCGTACCCAAATACGGGAGCCTGTTGCCTAGCACACATACACTATTCGTGTTTTTCCGTCTGCCTGAGTCCACCCGTTAAATAGCTGTATCTTTAGAATCGTAAATATAGTAGATGGAAAATTATATTTTTGAAAGAGAATACTTTTATAAAAATTATAAAATTCTTCTTCTTTTCTTCTTATCTATTAGGTACGGAAAAACATAATTATTTTACTAGAGTAAATTAAAGTAGTAATAAAAAGCCTCGTCAAACATCTTGATGCTACTCGACAGATACTTTTGCGAGTGACTAAGAGCCCTGATGTTTTGTTAATATGGGTGCACCTCGTACGTAGGAATAAACCTCAGTATGCGAATAAAACCGGTATTACTTTTATATTGATTTCATTAATATTAGTCGTTCTTCTACAACGTGGCTTCATAACCTCTATTTAGCGTTTCATTATAATCACTGTACCATTTTTTAAGGTTTCGTAATAAACAAGGAACCCTTATAGTTTCGCCATGTCCGTTCGTCTATCTGTCTGTCAGCGGCACAAAGACTTTTATAATGAAACTGTAATTTGGCATGGACATACATAAAGTCGTGGAATGAAAATCTTGAATATAAGTTTCGGGGTACCTCCCCTACATGTAAGGGGATGAATTATTTTTTCCTCATCTACCCTATCGTGTGGGGTATTGTTGAATAAGTAATCACAAAATACTGCGGTTATGCGAAACACATTTTCAATTTAGGGACCCGTTTGCGAAATATTAAACTTTGAAGTGACAATTTTTGTTAGAATCAAATTGTGTCATCTCTCCTCTACCGGCTAAACGGTTGACTTTGGAGATATGAAAAAAATCATGGTAGTAGCATAAATGATGACATTAAAAGGAAAACTAGTACAGCTAAGTAGACTATTCAAGTGAACTAGAAATAGTCATGCACTTAGAGAAGTAAGAAATGAAAATTTAGTGCAAATTTCATTTTATCTAACATGTTTTTTTTTTTTTTTTTATTAAATCGGTTGTTCAGTTTTTCAGTTATAAATACATAAGTTAACTCGTATTTTTATAGTATCAAACAGAAGACCCTATTTTTAAGTTCTCATAAATTATGATGTGCAACTACGGAACCCTACTTTGCGCATGGCACGACATGCACTTAGCCGGTTATCTTATAATTGAACAATGTTTACAATATTTCAAAAAATATTGCCTCAACAAATTTGAAGTTAACCGCGTTAACAAACAAGTATCTATGTTAAAATAAAAACAAAATACCCGACTGCAGAAAAGCAGATTTTGCAGTCTAAGTTACGCTTGATATGCTGTTGGGTGTACTTTTTTTAGAAACTATGCGTAAAATCACTGTAAAATTTTATAAATGCTCATTATTTAGAATAATTCTAGTAAAATCACTTATTTATTACGAAAAAGTCCGTTGGAGGTTACGAAAAAACGCATTTTTTTATTTTTGTGAGATATATATTATTATAAAAAAATATAGGCTATGACACTCTGGAAGTGAAGACGAATCTTACGACGCCTCACACATGAAAATCAGTGAAGCCGTTTAGGCTGTAAGCAATCATATAGAAACATACATACATACACTCGAAAAACATAACCCTCCTTCTTACGCAGGCGGGTGACAATTAAATATACAAAAAAGACGTGTGGCACTCGGAGACTGCCGCGGTAAAGCTATTGCATAATAGCTTTACGCGCTGTGTGTTAGGTTATTTTCGTTACGGAATTTCTGAATTCGGTCTCCACGCTCAAGGCCCGCGATAGAAGCTATGCAATAGCTTAAAAATGCTGTAAATTCCGAAATGGCATCCGAAATTCTAAATATTCTTGACTGGCATCGCTTTGGTCAGTCCATTCCTCTGATATCAGTCTCCTTTCTGATTATCAATAGAATGTATTATATAACATACTATAGGTATATCCAGATAATTGTGACAGTAGGAAGAAATAATAAAACATTAACGGAATATTAAGGAGTAGTTGAGTAATAATTACAGTTTAAAAAACTGAAGCAACCGACTTCTCATGCTGGATGCCATTGTCAGAACTTGACCAAATTGCAATGGGACCACACGGGAAGCACCAGCTTTCAAATAAAAACAAGAATCTTCAAAATCGGTTCATCCAGTCGAAAGTTATGAGGTAACAAACATAAAAAAACAAAAAAAATACAGTCGAATTGATAACCTCCTCCTTTTTGGAAGTCGGTTGAAAACAAACCTTTTTCTATATTCATAGATAGATAAATAGATGAACTCTTTATTGTACACACCTTAAAAGTAATAACAAAGAACTTAAATATACTAGTGCAACAAAAGGCGGCCTTGTCGCTAAAAGACCTCTTCCAGGCAACCATGGGATGGATAAAAATATAAAATATAAATCAGACGGGGCGTGCAACGAGATATTTAACAAGTAACATTATAAACTATAAATGTCATTATTTATATACAGAGTAATTACATACTAATACTTATATAGAGATAGATTCATGGATGTTCAAGCAAAGTAGCGATATGGGCATCACAGCAATCTCCATAGCAAAGCGCCTTACAGTTTGTGAATATTTTGTAGAATACTGCCGTGGCACTAAAACAAGAAAATGTAACTGAAAACAAACGAGCGGTAGTGGGTTTCTTCTAAATTGGATTCTACAAAAATAACTCTTGGGTGAAGCCGCGGAAACCCAACCACTCACGTTTATTCTATATACGAGTACATAATTATTATAGCATTATCATTCTGTTATCTATGAATGAGGCCTTTAATACCTATATAGTATGTATAATATCCTTCTCTTTCTTACGAAAAGAAATACAAAATATCGCTTACGACAACGCAAACTCTTTTCATCATTCAAATCACAGCAACACACAGAAAAAACAATGTGCCAAAATAAAGAATACAAAGTTATAAAATATTTTTGTGAAGACTAAGAAACGTTTAATCAAAAGAAAATTTGGAAAAGAAAAATTTCTTCACAATATTGCGGTTCACTGGCTACAATATTGGCTGGAGTAGGTATACAAATAAGTAACACAATAACAATGCAAAGGACAATCATAACTTGATTATTATTGTCGAGGATATTGTGCCCTTTGAACGCACTCTCGTTGAATGAGAGTGGAAGTAAATATAGGTCTATTTACCTGCCTTTACAGGTAAATACAATCAAGTGATTTATTTACCTGTTTATACAAAACAAAAACAACGTCTATATAAGACAAACGGTCCGATTAGGCAGGTCCAACTTTGCGAGAGAGGTCAATCGTCGTATCCAACTCGGATGGGCAGCGTTCGGGAAACTTAAAAGCGTCTTCTCGTCCAATATAACCCAGTCCCTCAAGTCGAAAGTTTACAACCAGTGTGTGTTACCAGTGATGGCATACGGCACTAGAACGTGGTCCCTAACTATGGGCCTTATAAGGAAGCTCAAAGTCGCGCAACGAGCTATGGAGAGGGCTACGCTCGGAATCTCTCTACGAGATTGAATCAGAAATGAAGAGATACGTAGACGTACAAAAGTCACCGATATAGCACAACGGATTAGCAAGTTGAAGTGGCAGTGGGCAGGGCACATAGCACGTAGAACTGATGGCCGATGGGGCCGAAAAGATCTCGAGTGGAGACCACGTACCGGCAAGCGCAGCGTAGGAAGACCAGCCACAAGATGGACAAATGACCTCATACAAGTAGCGGGAAGACGCTGGATGCAAGCCGCTTCCAATCGGTCTTTTTGGAAATCCATGGGCGAGGCCTATGACCAGCAGTGGACTTCTTATGGCTGAGAAGATGATGATGATACAAAACAATACGTGATTATATTAAGAGGATCATTGCGTGCGTAATTGTGTCTTATGTTGTCAATTAACAACACTAGTGTTAAAATAGCCATGGGAACCTGCAAAAGACTGGTTGATCTAAACTGGGGCCTTAAGCCCAAGACAACTAAATGGCTTTATAGATAGATAGATAAATAAACTCTTTATTGTACATTATTGTACATATTTATTGCTTTATGAGGCTATGGAGCGTCCTATACTTACGTATGGGTGCATAACCTGGCTGAAGAAGGTCAAACAGTCGACCTTTATGCAATGCCCTCAACATCCTACGGAGGCTTGCGTGCCTCTCAATTACGGGCGGATTCTCGTCAACACCCACTCTGGCTCTTGAAGCAATTCTCGAAGAAAATCATCTATTTTAGGAGTCGATATCAATTGTCTCCTTTTTAGGGTTCCGTACCTCAATAGGAAAAAAAACGGAACCCTTATAGGATCACTTTGTTGTCTGTCTGTCTATCCGTCCGTCTGGGTGTCAAGACCTTTATAGTTGAAATTAAAACCATATACGCAGATCCATAGTATCTTGCTGCAAAAAGAAAAATAAAGTTTCTAAGTTTTCGTAAAAAAAAGTTACAGCTGAATATATCATAAAAAACACACATTTCGACACTCACAATCGACACCCTTCTCACAATGAGAAGATGGCCCGCGCCCAGCAGTGGGACAGTTTGTACAAACAGGGCTGATAAAAAGGGGGAATCAAAACCTATGGGGTACTTCCCGTTGACCTAGAACAATGAAATTTGGCAATAAGCATTGTGTTAGAGTACACATGTAGGAAAAAATCCGAAAACTGGACAGTGGATTTTTTTATTTAATCACAAAAAAATTGTGTCTTTATGCAAGGTTTAAAGTGAATTAACCGTATCATGTGGGGTATCATATGAAAGAGCTTTAGTAGCATAAGCTGAAACAGGTTAATAAATATTTTTACGATGTATATTTTTCGGTTTATGAAGGAAAATAGAAAAAAAAATATTATTTCCCCCTTTTATCTACTAGTTACTACTGCAGTTCACTTTGACTGTAGCCTTTTACTTTGGCATAATATTTTACTGAATAAGTGTTATTGTTTGTTAAGACTTCTATCGAAAGAAGTTAGCGCCATGGCCGTAGGCAGTAACCCCCCCCCCCCCCCCCCCCGAAATCCTGGCCATTATAAAAATTCTTCCAGGCTTCAATAATTTTATAAAATGCTTCAAAAAGCTTGATTGTTTCACATTGATCTTTATTTGTATTGATCATTAAAGTGCCGTGAACTTTCTAATACTAGCAAATAATTCACTAAAAATAGCCACTAACCAAAAATTTTTGCGCGTTCTTGTAGGTATGTTTGTAATTTTCTATATAGTCATATATTTATATTTAGGATTATTAAATTGGCAATCAATGCATTCAAAATATGGTTGTATTTATAATTTTTGATAGCGTTAAGTCGCTCTTTACCAGTCGGGTATTTCCTTTTAACACAGTTACTTGTTTGATTCATCTGGTCCACGAAAATCTAGGACTCGCTAACACGACCAATGAATCAAATCACTTCCATGATTTAATATTAAAAACCTTTAAACAATATTTTATTTTGACATGGAAGTACTGTGGGTTCATTAATATGAGAAATAAAGCATATTACTATTAAAACACCACTAAAATTTTCGCTCTCGCGCACTATTACTATTTTGACATAGAAGTACTGTGAGTTCACAAATACGAGAAATTTAGCATATTACTATAAAACACTACCAAAAATTTTTCGCGCTCGCTTCGCTCGCGCATTAATATTATTATATTGTTTTCACATGGAAGTACTATGAGTTCACTATACACTATACGAAAAATAAAGCATATTACTATAAAAACACCACAATTCACAAATACGAAAACTTTGCATATTACACCAAAAAAATTCACGCTTGCTATTGCTTGCTACAAACTTGGTATTCATTTGGGACATTAAAGTGCTCATTTTTTTACGCTCGCACATTATACGTAAGATATGGGACAACATGGCCGCAGACTCTGGCAATCAATTTCGTTATCCGGATCGGTAAAATAAAACTTGACTTGGGCGGGGCCACTGCTGTGCCCCCAGATCTTGAAAACAAATTACCTTTTAAAATAAAAAGGTACCTTTTTACACGTAAAGTGGGGACAATTTTTTTTTTCTTCTATTCCATGGGATCTCGTTGGATAGTTAATTTAAAAATACTGTAGGTAAATACCTACAGTATTTTTAAATTAACTATCCAACGAGATCCCAAATAATATAAAATATATTGAATATTTGGCAAAGAGATTTCTAAATAGAAATCTCTTTGCCAAATATTAAACTAAAATTTATCAATTTAAAGTGATAATTTACTGCTGCCTTACCGAAAAACGTTACTTAAGTTTAAGCAATGCCTAACATATTTTGTCAACTTTTGGCTGACACGTAATGACACTTGCGGAAAGAAAACAGAGAAATTAAGACGTTGGTTAAAGTTAAGTAACGTTTTTCGGTAAGGCCCTTAGAGTCAAGTGAGGAGTAGGTAAACAGAGCGTAACTTTATGAAAATTTTGTGTATGCGCTGTTTTTGTATTTGAAATGTAGCTTTTTGCAATACTTAAAACTAATAGCTGCTTTTGTAAAAAATAAATAATAAATGGTACGGATAAAAAAAAACTGTGATTCTTTGAACTATTTATTCCTTGTAATTGTGCAGATTGTTAATTTTAGTACGACATATAAAGGAAGTCAATTTGTACAAATTTATTAATATGTCACTGCTAACAAATCAGGAATTGTACGTATTGAAAATTTTAACCGATCACGATGTTTTCTATGACTTTTTTTTTGCATTTCGTAAATCAAAGATTTACCACCAACTCGCGACCGATGGTGTGGTTATGGATCTAATACAGTGTCAATACGACTGGTACAAAATTGGTTTCAGTTGGATAATTGTACCAAACTGCACCTTTAACATCTTAAAGGTGCGGTTTGGTACGTAGATAACTGTAGCAACCCACTTTAAAATACGCTATTTCGTTTACTTGGATGACATTTTTCTAGTTATTTTGTTATAAAAATTAAAGTACTGACCGATTTTTATAAAAAAATATATGGGACCACCTCTGAACCTATTACCTAACAAAAAAAAGTATCGTCAAAATCAAGTCATAATTGGGGAGTCAACGCGTAACAAACATACACAAAAACATACAGCTGAATGAATTTGGAACCTCCTTCTTTTCGGAAGTTGATTAAAAATACGAAGAACCTTTTACCCTACCTATTAGGATAATGTTTAAGGGTAGTAAGGGTAGAAGTCCTATATATGACAATATAACCTATGACACTCCCTGAGTGTTGTAGCTAGGCTATATTTTATGTAGTAGGTAATAAAAATAATACATCACTCACGAAAATAAAAAGGCGTGTTTTCGTAACCTCCAACAGTTAACAGTTTTTCGTAATAAGCAAGTGATTTTACTACAATCATTTTAAAGAATGCGCTGTAATATCTTACAGCATATTTTACGCATACTTTCTCACAAAAAACATACACTCAACAGCGTACCGAGCGTAACGAAATTGTAAGTTAGACTGCAAAAACGTCGGGTATTTGATTTTTCTTGTAATATCATAGTTCATTTTTAAATAAAAACTACGGGTCACTCACGTCTGTTTTGAGCCGAAATATCCGACTATAGTTTCAACCGGTCGGAGAGTGACGTGTGTGCTGCTCCTTTGAAAAAGACCGCCGAATGCGGTTGAAACTATTGTCGGATATTTCGGCTCAAAACAGACGTGAGTGACCCGTAGTTTTTATTTAAAAATGTGTGAAAACCACGTTAATTTCCATAGTAAAATCATAGTTCATCGTTTTTTTTAATATAGAATCATAAATAACGCTCAAAAAAGTGTTCCCTTAAGATACATCTTATGGGACATATATGCACGACACATTTCAAGGCTTGAATACCTTGAATCGATGTCACGTTACTTATTCAAAGTGAAGTCGTAACACCACCAGTTCTAGACAGATAGGGCGCGCTCATACACTTCTATAGATACCCCAAGTGTATGTACCTAGCGTGTCAACGAGTACGATAAAATATCGCAGATGACGACCAAGATTTATTAAATTTCAGGTGATATATATTTACTTTCGATTCGATACTTTGTCAACTATAGTTACTATAGCGTATAAGCGCGGGGATGCATTGAGTTGAATAGATTTCGCGCGGATGGAACATTCCATCACAAAATTGTTTGTGTGACGTCACAGTCGGTACCAAAAATGTGGCACGTAAGGTTTCCATATAAATTAAGTTGCATGCTCCTTCTACTATGTGGTCGCGCTTCACCAATATTCCCTGAAGATGTGTTACGTTGTTCCGCTAAGTAGAAACGCTTGTTTTAAGAGAACCGGCACGTTCCCCGAGGGTAAGGGGATCAGTTTTATCTAACCGCGGGTTTTGATATTGTTACCATCGCTACAATATTTTTTAAAGGATACATCTATATTTATAAAGGCTTCGCCATGGTTTTTTCTATGACAAACAATACAACTTAAACTGCAAGTTATGCTCTATACCAGTATTCATTCATACTCATTCAATCCAAATACTAAATTCATGGAAAATTATTAACCCTCTTTTAATAAACTTATTTTATATCCAACCGATTCAATTCGATTGTTTTACAATCGTGTCAATTCTCAACTGTTTAATTTCGTGATGTTTTGAGTATTGTACCCAGTATCTAATTACGCTCGACAAAAAAAAAACGGCTGAACTGATTTTGATGAAACAAGTAAGATAACTCTCGATAAAATCTTTTTTCAGACAAAAAAGCTTTATCAAAATCGGTTCATTAGTGTGAGAGGTATGGTGCCACAGAAAGACACACAGATACATACGTCAAACGCATAACACCCCTCATTTTGGGCCGGGGGTTAAAAGAAAATTATACTACGTTAAAAGTTGTACAGTACTGTATTTATAGATAGATAAGATGTATTATAAGTACCTAACTAGGTACTACATAGATTTTTATATATGAAGTAGGTACTACCTATTAAAATAATAGTACGGATAACTTTTTTTTCTTTAAAATATTGATACCAAAATTAAATTAAATTCAGAAACATAACAAAAGTAATATAGGCAACATACCTCGGCTGTGGCCTTAATTTGCTAGTACTACCTTTGTTTGAATTCGAAACGTGCTTCTTCCAACATTTAGAATTTAGATGATATTATATAGATATAACCAACTTAAAATATAATAGATATTGATGAAACGATAAATGATTTTGTATACAACCTCGTTTGAAGTCCTATTGGAATTTTATTTGATACATATGTATGCTAGTGTGACCCAGGGGACGCAGCCCAATAAGATGGTCCGACCAAGCGTCACAAAATCTGAGCACAAAAATTTCTGATGCAATACATCAGGCTGAGGATCGTCAGAGATGGAAAGAGATTTGTCGTCATCTGCCACACCAAGGTCGAGAGCATCACGACGCTCAGCAGTGAGCAAACGAATGGAGGAGGAGGAGGATATATGTACACATGTATACACATTTAGATATGTAAGTATGTGTTGTCCAACGCAACAAACACTCCGACATTACTGGTTTTTTTCCGGCTTGTTACCCTCAGAGAATATTCAATAATCGATAAGAACCAAATGCATAAATTATTTCCAATAAAATTACAGCTCCTTACAGTAGCCAGATATATCAATATGTACATAATACCTAAATCAATATGTTTGTCTAAGCCGACCGATCTATATTACTTGTCAGTGGCGTGTTTTTATAGACGTAATTATTGCTCCAACAAGCTTTTAGTCACCAACAAAACGTTAGCTTTACATAACATTGAAAGAAAAATAAACAAAGGGCAAATGATTTTGAAACTTAAATAGCTACAACTTTATAGAAATTATGTTTTAGTTTGTTCGCATGCCATCATAAAAATGTCGATCACCTCACTTAGGTGCAATTAATGAAACTAAAAAAAAAACCATATGTAGGCTCTTGTTATTTACATACCCCACAACGATATCCGAATGTGATGGGTTAGTGAAATTTAAAATAGATTATATTTTATCGGCAGATAAAAGAGTTTTCACGAGCTTTTGGATCGTGAAAACTCACAAAAAATCCTCATTTTCTCTGAGGACTCTCGAAATTTCAAACCAAATTATGACTAATATAGGTCACTAAGGTATCTACCAAATCAATTTTGCCGAAATATTTGACACTATAGATAAATTTAAAGCCATTCGATAATCAAAAATAAAAATAAATAAATAAACTTTAACCTCGAATACGAAATTCGTTTACGTTTATAAACAGTAATATCCTATAATATAGGATACACATATAGGATATAGGATAAACAGCAATATCCTAGTAATCATACTAGATTTTCTAAGCAAAAGTGTGAGAGCAAATATCAGGCGGGATCGTTATATTTTATTATACCTACCTACTCCGGTGTTCAAATAATTATGTCCACACAGATACTCAGATACTGACACTGACTGGGTTACTGATTTATACGCAAAAGAGTCCCAGAATACAAAAAAATGTAAGACAAAAATTGTTTGGCGAAATGAAGCACTTGCCATAAATCCCCATAATAGGACTGTAGAATGTTGCCTACATACGAAGTAATATCTTGCCACGGCCTCATATCCACGCCCGCCATCAAGCAGTTAAATTCACCTCGCGAGACACTAATTAAATTCCAGCAAACTAAGACTTGCGCGCGCGGGAATCTTTTTTAATTTTCAACTACTTACTGCATACCAACGAAACTTGTTCTAGCGATGTTTTTCTTTAAATATTCACATTTATAGACATTTTTCACGTTGAGGTTCTTTTCTATTTGATTATAAATTATTCATACGTGCAATTTTATGGTTTAGGTACGTTTATATTTTTTACTAGCCAGAAAATTTTGTTCTGCCAGTTAGGGATCATGAGTTCATACAAAAACCAAAAAGTAACAACTTTCAGTTCTCTATTTCCAATTTTTCATGCAACTGTTCTAATTGTAATAACTTCTTTTCTGACAGCTATGAAAATTTAAACGGCTCGAGTGAATGTGTTTAGTAAGTAACACAATTTGATTATATGACATAATCTAGCATTATAAAATAAAAATATATGAAATTCGTGGCTCAACTATTAATACTGGTCTTAAGTTATGACTTATTGAATACATAGCGCGATTGGTAACATTTAGTATACAAAATATATAACTACATTTCTACATAAGTACACTATTTAACTTGACTAGATTATATTATTTGTTTACTAAATCTGAATTTATTTAGTAAGATTTTTTATTTTGATATTATTGTATAAAATTTTAATATATATGTGTAATAAATTATGGAGATAATAATTTCAATGTACATATTTTTTTTTAATATGGCAAGCGCCTTTATTAACTACAACACAACAATATATATAACAATGTATGATGTACATATTATATGTATGTACTACCTATTTCTCTTATTAATACCACGTGAGAACCGAGCTCACGTGGTATTAATAAGAGAAATAGGTAGTTATATATTATTTAATAACGTAATTATATATATTTCTCCTTTTTATTTTGCAGCGCATATACATACTTTACAATCACCATCGTCATCATGATGTTTAACAACTCTTAAGAAGTAGATAACTGTTTAAAACTGTTTAAAGATCTACCTATTAAAACTACCTATTTTACAACACTACGCATATTTAATTAGTCGCAGTATAATTGAAAAAAAAAATTGCTGTTCCAGTCTTCCTCTTAACAAAGATAGCGCGCGGATAAAATATGGACGAGTTGAGAAAT
The DNA here is from genome assembly GCA_947563715.1 of Lycia hirtaria. Taxonomy (NCBI): domain Eukaryota; kingdom Metazoa; phylum Arthropoda; class Insecta; order Lepidoptera; family Geometridae; genus Lycia; species Lycia hirtaria. The sequence goes on from OX387384.1 coordinate 30,151,196, forward strand.
GCCTGACTTGAAATGCATGACTTGGACGCGATTACTTACTGCGCCGTGCAGCGTTAGACGGCCACTATTAACTTTTCCTTTAGTCGTTGCAAGTCACTAATGTCCACGGTTTTAGTATTAGTTATTACTTACATTTTCTTGTTTCATACTTTTTAGAGCGTGATTTTTAGTAGTCTGGTTTTAGTTTTTGAACTCATTTTTTATTACTAAATATGGGCATAGATATATTTCTGTAGAAGCCATAGATACAAAGCAAAATGATTAAACAATCTTCCGTGTCGACATCACACACTGAACTCGCGTTGGAGAGCCCTCTATCGCGCGGATGACACTCGTCGAAGCCTCCACTCAACTACCGAGTGCAATGGAGTGCTAACATAATATATTTTGACATAGGTCTTACATCTTGCTACCATCCCAATGTCACGCAAATTTCAACCTTACTGCCTAAACTTGTAATCTAATATTTATTTAGCAAGGGACTTGTCACCAATACCATTTTTAACCCTCATTGCCTTTGATAAACGATATCAACGGAATCTAGCATCATTAAAACCCACGGTATTAAAACCAGATGAAATGAAAACGAACATGAGTACTAAACATATGCCAACTCTGTCCAATAAGAGTTATACGGACATTCATTTTGCCCTAACTGTTATTTCCTAACTAGTTGAATAAAACTTTAGGCATGTAAATCCTATGTCGCGTAATTAAGAAAACTTTCCTCATCGTATTTAAAAGTTATAGCGTTAAAATGAATGACATGAACGCTTCAAAAAGATTGAAAGTTATCTACGCGCACTATCTACGCTTCGAAAAGATTGAAAGTTATCTACGCGCAGTATCTACGCTTTAAAAAGATTAAAAGTTATCTACGCGCACTATCTACGCTTCAAAATGATTGAAAGTTATCTATGCGCTGTACAAATATGCATGTTTGTAGAAAAACATTGTAAGCAGCCTTCGTAGGGGCTCAAAACCATGCCAGTCAGTAAAACGGGGAGAAATAAACGTAGAATATCAAACGGAGAGCGTTAAAAGGGACGGAATTTCCCGTTTCCCTTACACCCGGATTGTTTCATTTGAAAACTTTGTATTTATTTATGTAGATTATCTTAGAAGTTCTTGGGAAAGTATTTTGGAAGAATGCAAATTACTATGTAAAATTAGGAATAACCTTTTATTTCTCACAAAAGAAGTCTTCCGTATTTTTATACTACACGTATTTAAATTGTACCGTGTTTGTCTATTCTGTGGTTTGGGCTCTAATCACCTAATAGTAGGTATGCGACGTGAATTCAAATTAGGTAACGTAATTTTACTACCCAACTGCCTAAGAAAGGAGACAAAATATCGGGTGAAAAATTGGGTGATGGTATTCTATCAAAACGTTGCTGTGGCTCTTTATTAATGAAATAAAAAATAAAAATATGAATAAAATATGAATATGAATAAAATTATTGTGTATCAATCAATCAATACTTAATACTTAATTGATACAACAAAAAGTAATAACAGTATCAAAGTATATGTATGTGTCTAATTTATTTTAAGGTAATTGATTAAAAAAAATAACTTAAAAAAGAAACTCGTTTGTCAGGGGCCACTTAACACTATATAATATATGGCAGTTATCCTAGACACGGCACGTGTTGTCTCTCTCTGTAGCTCCTACCACCGGTGCCGGCGGCACCCTAGTCTTATAGTATTTGTGTAATTTTTTATTTGTTTATATTTATATTGGAAAAAAAAAACTTTAATTAACTTGGTTAAATATAATGGTTAAATTGGTTGAACATTAATAGATATACTACCTACTGAACCTAACCACATTGTGACGTGGTCCAAGACTATACAAATCTACTGAACGAGTTCGATAATAACGAAATATTTCAGAACAGTACTCGTCCAATAAATATTTATTTTCTAAAAGTCTACAGTCAACACTGATAGTGACTTCCTGGCGAGCACCCAATACTATCGTGGGACATAATTTGAATATACATATATAAAATGTTTCTACGATTTGTCTCGCACACATAGGAGCTATATCGTTGCAACGCTTCATTGACCGACCGAGCGAAGCGTCTCTGCATCAACTGGCCAAATTTAATTCATCATTCATTCATCTTTCGTCTGTCAGTTTGTTTGTAAGTTTGTATGTTCGTACTCGCGTACAGGGCGTAATTGGGTATGTAAAGAAAAATGTAACATATGCTGATTCCAAAACCATTTCGAGATTATATGTCTATAAACCATATTTTTTTATTTAGGGCACATAAAATGATGAGATCGCGCAAATTTTTGCGAAAATATAAAAAATATTTGACCTTCAGTCGACCTCTAAAATGTAAAATGAAATGTAGTTTAGTTAGTAAAAAAGATGAAACTGACAGCATTGGCATTGACAAGAGAGACAATATCTCTATACCAACTGTCATACCAAAATAAATAAACAAAGAAAATAATTATTTTGTGTTTGGTGCTCTGCTACTCTATTCATTTGTATTAAATTAATTCTGTTCATTATCTTTACGACGACTTTGCTTTCCTACCGTTTTGATTGATACTGCATTTACGTTGACCACTGCTTTGTTATAAGGAACTGTTTGCCTACTGATTGGATAAATTATGGATAATTTTGTACGTGCCGACTCTGCTAACTTACCTAAGGTTGAGAATCTTATCATTCTGGAGTTCATCTCAACTAGCGACAAGAACAACATCGCAAAAATCCGAGGAGCTAAAGAGCTAAAACTTATGAACAATGCCAGGATATGAAATAAAAGTGATTGACAGTACATAACTTATTTTTAGATATGATTTTATTGTGTTTAATTATATACCAATTTCATTGTAATTATATAAGGGATTATTTTATTTACATTTATACATTATTTATTTTATTCTGGTTCCTTTATCTGGTTCATTGTACTGCAGCATCAATGCTTCGCCCAGGAACATATTCTACGTTAACTTGTTCACACCAGTCTTTTAAAGGTTTCCTTTACTTGAAAAAAACGGTTTATTAGGATTTTTGGCACGAAAGTAGAAACATTTCACAGTTGTAGTTTCTGAATAATATTGTGAATTTGTTTCATTTCAATGCGCAAACACAATCGCGAAGACCTTAGAAAACATTAATTAATTACAACGAGCTCAATATTAATTATTATTTTTTTCATTCTTTATGTTTACACAACGTATTTGTTTTTTCAAAACACAACAAAAACCGATGATCTCTTGTATCAGTCAGAGACAAAAACGAATATATACATGTCAATGTCAAGTTGACGTATATGTATTTTTAGTTCATGTTGGCTATCACAACATCTTATTCAGTAGGTACGATGACGTCATCCTTCCTACTGACGAAAATCGTCAGTAGGAAGGATGACGTCATCGTACCATCGGATGACGTCATCGTACGTACATCGTACTTTAAAAAAATATTAAAAAATAAGTACTGAACAGAATAAAAAAATATTGAAATTAGTTTTTCTAAATGATCCATTCTATCATATAAAAATATAAAAAAAATACCAAAAAAAAACTTTACATACCCAATTGTGAACCAATTTTGATGAAACTTGGCGTATAGGTTCTACGGATTATTACTTTTTTTTGATCATCTGCGATATTGATAGGAGGGCTGGTTCCCATAAAAAGGGGGGAAGTTTATTGCGGCGCTAATTACCAACCGATTTTAATAATATTTGGTAGATAGATAAAGTATATAATTATTACAACTTGTGGTAAAAATGAACAGAATTGGTCAAGTGGTTGTCGAGATATGACAAACAACTAGAGATTGCGTGTAGCAGGAGGGCGCGTGGATGTGCTTGATGCATTTTAGCGCTGAATAATTTCTTGATTTTGCGTTTGCTTCATTTATAAAATTATTATTTGTTGGCCGAGCAGCGAAGCGTCTCTGGATCAACTGGCCAAATTTTCTTTCGTCTGTCAGTTTGTTTGTGAGTTAGAAGAAGAAAAGAGACTGAATCGGTTAGCGAACAAAGATAAATAAAGAATAGCGTAATTATACAGAACTTAAAATCAATTTAATGTATATTGAATAAAATAAAATATCTGATTTACATGACCATCTTAAACCTAATGTCGTTGCATTTTCATCATTAATTAGTTAACAATATAAATATAAAACGAATATATTATTTATGTTATCCAACTATACATAATATATCACTCCCAGAATCGTCCAGCATTATTATTTATTAAAATTAAATTGATCTTTCAAGATGCTTAAACTTATGGAAATAATGTTTTTTCGACCGTGAAATAACGTCTGTAAAATCACTTAAAATTGCGAAATAGGCCAAAACTTTTATATACGGCCTGCTAAACCTACTTTGTGTACGTATTATGTACCTGCAGATGACCCAAGGTGAGCTGCAAATAAGCTCTCTCGCGAGGTCTACTGTTCGTAGAACTACGAGCTTATACAAAATATCTGCGTTTGACCACCAATTCGCCTAAGTGCATGTGAGGGTGTGTGGGTGTGGATAAAGCACGTAAAGCAAATTCGTTCCAATCCCGTGTAGTATCTATCAAAAATGTGACGCAAAATCTTCGTATTAGGATTTTTAGCATTTCAATGAGTTACTATAATATAATATTATACTTATTGGTGGGCACTTTCACACAGCACTATCTAGCCCCAAACAATTAACAGCACCAAATTAATGAAAATTCTTCATTGATCATTCGTGCGTAGCATACTCGAATACTGCTCACAAATTTGGAATCCACATTACGAGATTTATATTAACTGAGTTTATTCAAATGAGCTTTATGCGATACCTCCAATTTAAACGTAAGAAACGGGATATCAATTATGAATCGAGATGCCGTAGACACCACATGCTTCCTCTTTCCGAGAGGCGTAAAATAGCGGACATTGTGTTGTTAACGAAAATAGCTCGATCTCAACTTGATTCTCCACATCTCTCTATGATATTTATTACTTTTTTTTACTGAACGCAATAGATTATAATATCACTGTTATATTATTTTATAGGTTTTAGTTTAAATTAATATAGTTTTAGTTTTAGTTAAAGAATGATGTAGACGCCTGTTAAAGGTATACATATCAGAACCTATATTAGAGATTACCTACTAAGTCAATGTAATATGTATACTGTTGGTGTTTCTAAAATAAATAAATAAATAAGCCTGAAAGTTCCAACAAAGAGCGTAAGACGTCATGCATATCTTCATATCCCTCGTAGTGCTACAAACTACAGGCAAAATTATTTCTTTATATGATCAGCGAACTTTGTTAACCATCTAGATGATTTTCCTGAATTCGACTTATTTAATACATCTCCTCACAAACTCAAAATTGCAATGTCCAAATCTGGTTTGGTGCGAATCCGAAATTGACGTCATAAATTTGTTCATGTTACTTATTTATAATTTATGTTCAATTTTGCTTGCGGACAACCGTTTGTTTAGTAAAAAATATGCTGAGGCATGTAAATAGAACTTAGATACCCTAATATTTTTAAGTACATTACGTTAAATAACTCTTTATGTCTCCCAAATAAAATAAACTAAGCAGAGTTTGTATTATGAAACTAGACAGCTGATAGAATATATAATATTTACTTTTTTTCTCAGAAGGCATAGTTTATGGTCTCGCAGCTCAGTTGGTTACTACCAACCAAGGCCAGTAAACTATACTAGTAAAATACTGACTTTTTGTCACCCATATTATATTAATCGGAGAAGGCACTCAGCAGAACGTTCCACAGTTTAGCCGCTATCGTAGCAAGCAACGCGCGGGAATTTGTCACACTCCATGCGGGTAAACGGGATGTTAGTAAAACAAAGTAGAAACGAAGGAAAATAGAGGAACGCAAGTTGCCGTAATTAAGCTCGAGATAGAAGCGTGGTAAATTCCCTTAGGGATGCCGTTAGTTGGAACTTGTCCCAGATTAATGATGTCCGAGGGCATTCATTAAATCTAACTGGCTAGATAGCCTAAACAAGACACATTATCTGTCTATCTACATCTGAGGTCAGTGCTGAAAATCAGAGCTGCTGATCATTTAGGCTTCCTTATTAAGGGCGCGGGAGCCTATTCGTGAGGCTACTGATTATCTATCCTACACTTAAACGTCTGTATCTTTCGAACCATACTAGGTAGGAAGTTTCAACTTCCACAGAATATATGACATTATGGCTCATAAATGAAAAAATGATAAAAAGTGGTCAAGTGCGAGACAAACTCACATAAATATATTTGAAATAATGGGAAATTCTTGTATGAGAACTGTGAAATAAAGCACCTTTGTTGATCCCACAAAAAAGAAACTAATAATGACAAATGAACGCATCATTGACAGTTGGTGTCATGTGACATAAACTTAAACTATAGTAAACGGTAATACAATCTCTTTAGATAGAGAAAATAGGTCTACTATGATCACAGGCGTTCTGGTGGTACAAAAACAAATAAATAAAAAAATCTCTTTTGATTTGATGAGAATGATATAACATGACTGTTTTTTTTTTTTGTATTATTCTAACTAGTATAACTTATTGGAGCTTTATATTTTATGTGAACGCCCAGCATTTCAGGCTCCTTATTTTACTTTAAAATGCAAAAAGGTAACCATTATGAACTACTTTTAGTATAGGCACAACTCATGATTCGCCAAAAAAATCAACTGCTTCATAGAAATAGTCCATTGATTCCCGACAAAATGTACTTACTGATTGTTTTTTGCGAGTATTGGCCAATTAGTGCAATGCCCTCAATTCTACTTAGTGCAGGATACTTTTATATCCCATTATAATCAGTTACAGTTAAAGTGGTTACAGCCAGTGTGACAAAGGTGTGAGTACTCACTTGGTGCCCGCGACGGGTTGCCAGACTGCGTCGAGCGGCCCTTGCGCCGGCGGCAGGGGCTCGCTATTCTCATCGCCACCCACGTCCGTCCTCCCCTCCCAATTCTGCAAAAAAATATGGTTTTCTGTAAAGTCGGTTTACGGACGATAATTTTACGTGATAACGTCATGCGTGATAGATGCGTCACAAGCCTCTATCGCTTGTTCCGCACTCTCTCTCGCTTGCACGCTCGGCTCAGGCGGAACGTGACAATGATTCATGCTTTTTCATGCGTGCAGGCGGCGTTCATCGATTTATAAGACGCTATCACGTCAATACCATATCAATGTCGACTCACTATGCAGCTAGTGCTCTAGGTATACTCCTACAAGCGACCTGCCGTCTGGACCGGAGGCCCAGTACTTTACCAGGTAGCACAAGATAAGAGCTACACAATGAAATGCAATGTTTCGGAGTTTCTTCATAAACACAGGATAACCAAAATCACACATGGCGGAATTGGACTCCTTATTGTGGAATTTGGTTAAAATTATTATACTCAAAGCTTCCTCAAAATCCAACTTTCCATGATATCAGAGTTCAAACATAAGTTTTGCGGTGTAACTTTCGAAGAACCGATATTAAAGGCATTCGTGAATAGCCGTTTTATAGCATAACTTTTATACTTTTATTTTAATCCACGCCTATAAAAAAGACACCAATGAAGATTAATGGTTCTTCCCAAAATATATTTTTAACCAATTTTCTCGTAATTGAGGTTGGTGCCAGGCCCTAAAGTATCGACAATTAAGTCCTATTCAGACACAGACCTCAAAAAATAGTTGTACGTGATTTTTTCATGCTATTTCTTCCTTTGCAATTAATTAGATTGTTTTGAAGTCGGTTTTATTTTTTAAATTACTTTTATTTATACATTTTCAACAGTATTTACTCGTTTTGCTTGAAACTAAAAATTGTATTCACAAAACTTCACTGGGTAAATTCATTTTATTTTCAAACACACTTCACTTCCATTGTAACGCCTAATTTTAGCGTTATGAAGTATGCCAGATCCTTTTACATAGTATGAGTGATAAAACTACCAAATAACGTTCAAATCCGCCCTGTAGTTTGAAGTGTCGTTGAAAAATTCATATTTTAAAATTAATAAAAGCTTTAAAAAAAGTCTATATCTGGAAAACTACTGACCCGTTTTTGATAAAACTTATAAAACTAACATTGGTACCTAAGTTGGGAGATAATATACACATGTTTAGAAGCTGGTATAGACTAACATATACAAAAACTGTGCAGTTCTGACAACATTACATACATGCAAGTCAAATTGATAACCTCCTTTTTTTTGAAGTCGGTTAATAAATGAGCTGGAAGATGTGCTTAATTATATGTATTTCTCTAGGCGCTCTGCAAACATACATTTCGCGTAGCCTCGTCATCTATTCAACATTAGCGGGACCAGAGATTCATCTAAATGCAGGACGCGTCCAACCATTTTGGTCTAATAGAAACCAGTCTAGTTTCATCCCCTTTGATAGAAAGATTGAGGCGCGGAGAAATTTTATTTCCCAGCTTGAAGCTTATACAGTTCGACGTCAGCATCTCGGAGATTTTTCACGCCACTGGCTTTGCCCGCGCGGTTAAGTTTCATGTTGCCACTGAAAATATTATGCTTTCATCTTTCCAACGTAAATTCTATAGATATTTAAGACATATGAATGTTCTTTTTAGTACTCGAAGAGTGTCAACTGGACCATAATGCCTACTAAACCTACACAGTCTGTCTGTCCATATGTCTTGCTATTATCGAATGAGGTTATATTTTTCGAGTGTATGTTTATTTGTTTACATGTATGTATGTAGATATGTATATATGTTTCTATATTACCTGCTACATCTTAAACGGTTTAACCGATTTTGATGTGCGAGGTGTTGCTTATTATTTTTTCTTAATAATAATTACCATGTTAAAAAAACTCATTTTCTGAACTTTTAATGAACTCTTTCGTAATAAATAGTGATTTTACTAGATTTTTCCAAAATAATGCGCATTTCTAACTTTTTACAGTGATTTAACGCATACTTTCTCACAAATAACGGGCACTCAACAGTGTATCATGCGTAACGAAATCGTAAGTTAGACTGCAAAAACCGCTTTTCTGCAGTCGCATATTCCGTTTATATAATATGTATCTATCTAAGTATATAGATACTTGTTATTGGTTGTAAAATGGCGGCTAAATGCTATACATTTAAATCTTATTATTATAGCAGTTTAATTTTATGCAGGGCATGTGATATTATACCATTACCTTAGATTTATCTACAGGTATATTATAATAGATTTTTTTTTATACGACCTACTGCTCAGCAGGTAGACATACTACGAACTGAGGCACAAACCCAGTCACATTAATAGGGATAGCTCCGTTTAAATAAACCTATAAATATAAATCTTTAGCTCACACTAAATTAAAACAACCAATAATTTAAGGCTGGTAAATAATCCGTCAAGTTCGCGCTAACGAATCCACACAAAATGAAAAATTTAATTTAGTTTTTTAACTTTAAAGTACACTTTTTCATAACTTCAAAGTAGTGAATTATATTTTTCTTCAAGTATACAATTAGTAATCAACCGATTAAGTTTCACCATTTTTGAAAAATACAAAATAATTGAGTTTACGCCGAGTGACTGACCTGACACCAGGGATAGCCCTGATGTCAATGTCAGTGTAAGATACGGATATCTTGACTTAGCTGGTTTTGTGAATCACTGAACCCAAAACAGACAGCATGCAAGTCCTGGATTTGTTCCACGACCACGTTTTACCCGTTTACACTTTCATCTATCCCAGGCTCGTTTGGGTAAAAGGTCATGGTCCCAGATGCCCCTTATTAGTCGGCTCTTACTACAGGCAGTACTTACAGGCAGGGGTACTGTATCATATTCTAGTGCCCGGTACAAGGGTGTGACATTCGAAATCCTAGTTGACCAACGAGATAACAACGCACAACCAGTCTTATACTTAGACAGCAAATTTGAACACAATAAAAGTACAGAAATAAACATACTGCAAGACAGAGGGACAGAGAGACAGAGTTACATTTGTGTTCATAATATTAGTTAGGATGACTGACCAAAAAAAACCGAAACCTGGAAAATTATGAACGAAACACGATATGCAGCTAGTCTCTGTAAGGTCATACGCTAAATTAAAATTATAATGACAAGTCGTTCGTGGTGCTTTTCGGGCTCCGTAACAACTATCAAGAACCCTTATAATTTTGCCATTACCATTGCACCTCTGTCTGTCTGTCCGTATGTCACAGTCATTTTACTCTTGATAATTTTACTCTAGCGGTATCAGTAGTAAAATAATAAATAGGTGGCAAACCCACCCCATCGTGTTGGTTGTCGTTGAATAGGTGTGTTAAAATAAGACTAAGATTCCATATATGATTTTTTTCTCAGATGTGATGTGTGCGAGAAAAATATTTCGGCGTCGTCCCTCGCATTTCTAACCCACATTAGACCAAAAAATTCAAGATTAACTATATCAGTAGACCATATCAAATACTTTCTATGAAAATTATTTTGTGCAAACTCAACTTTTCGAGATATAGCGATTAATATGTCAAACACTTAAGTTACTACAGTACATAGGTCATTGACCTTTTTGCAAAGTAGTCTAAACAAACAATACTCGCCAAGTAGTTTTCTTTTAGATTACGACATTAGCTACGTAACTACTTATATATGCATGTCTTGACACGGTATTGTCCACATATTTCATCATAAATAAATAAGTAAGAAGTGGCCAATATACTAGCTACAACATTGAACAACGGAAAGGTAATTTTATTCATTGTTACAAACAATTATTTCGATAGATCAAAATTAAAATTTTAGTGAATTCTAGATTGATTTTATAGTAAAAATTGCAATACGTTAAGTCCTTGAATTACGTCCATAGTTCTCAGTTCACCTGGTATAGATGCTCCACGGATTCGGTGTGATCTGTACTATCTGTAGAACCCGCCGTTGTTCTAAGAGTAGGCTTTAATCAGTTTTTTTTTATTTTTATAGAAGGTAGATCTACGATTGACCACCAACTCGCCTGATGTTAAGCGACGGTGTGGCCGAGGATGGAACTCGTCGATTTAGAAGATATCTATTCACTCTAGCCTTGAAAATTCCAAGATTGTAGGGCTCAGGAAACAGAGATGGCGGCAACGAATTCTAATCTTGTGCAGTACGCAACAGGAATGTGGATCGATATCGCTGAGTACGAATTTTTGGCATTTCAACGAGAAATGGGTGGTAAATAGCCGACTTTCTGCTAGTCCTGTAGTGAAATGGGGAGGAATAACAACTATCACATGCTACGAGCGCTACGACTTTGCTACGAGATATCTTTTACAGATTATTTTTTACCCGACTGCGTAAGAAGGAGGATTATGTATTACAAGTGTATGTATGTTTGTTGTATGTATGTATGTGGGTATGTATGTATGTTTGATGGTCTAGGTCGGTGCCAAGCCCTAATCTATCACCAATAGTCCGACCTCAAAAATATAGTTGGGGTACGTAGTTAGGTTGACGCCCAGTTTTGATTTAAATTGTCGGTATTACGTATCAGTTGTTATTTCTTCCTTTTCAGATTTGAAATCAATTTAATTTTTTTAATCTATTTTTTATTCGTTTTGCGTGAAACTAAAAATTTAATTCATCAAACTTCAATGGGTAAATTTGTTTAATTTTCAAACACACATCACTACTATTGTAACACCAAATTTTTAGATTAAAAAGTATGTCAGATTCGTTTACATAGGTATGATTAAGAAACCTACCAAATTTCGTTTTTTCAATATTAAATCCGCCCTGTAGTTTAAATTGCGTCAATGAAACGTTTATATTTAAAAATTTAAAAAGTTCATATCTTGAAAGTTCTGAACCGATTTTGATAAAACTTGTACTTTTCCCTAATCAGATACTGTTTTTTTTTTTTTTTTACTGTATAAATAAAAAAAAAATGCAATTCGACTTCTAGTTTTCGCGTAATTTGTGGATAAACATACATACATACACTTATGAAATTTGGAACATGTGCTTAGACCCCACATAGACTAATGTATGTGAAAATTTTACAATTCTAACAATATTACGTACATATTTTTTTTCATCAGCCCTGTTTGTACAAACTGTCCCACTGTTGGGTGCGGGTCATCTTCTTATTGTGAGAAGGGTAAAGTCATTGTCTACGACGCTGGCCAAATGCGGGTTGGCAGACTTCACACATCTTCAAAAATATGGAGAACTCTCAGACATGTAGGTTTTCCTGACGATGTTTTCCGACGCACATAACTTCGAAAAGACAAAGGTGCGTGCCGAGGGATTCGTACCCAGGACCTGCGGATCGCAAGTCAAACTAGGCCAACTAGGCTACAGGAAACTAACATACATACATACATATCAAGTAATTGTCAATTTCCTTTTTATGGTTCCGTAGTAAGCAAGGAATCCTTATAGATTCGCCATGTCCGTCTGTCCGTCCGCGGCTTTGCTCAAAAACTATAAGTACTATAAGCTGTAATTTGATATAGATTTGCAAATTAATAATCACGACAGTCGTGATGTATTTTTTCTCAGCCACCCCATCGTGTGGGGTATTGTTCGATAGGTAATCAAAACACATTAGGGGTGTGCGAAACCATTTTTCAATTTAAAATCGGTTGACTTCGAAGTTATGAAAAAATACTTGTAGAATATATGATGCAATTAAAAGAAAAACTGTCACGGCCAAGTAAGCTTTACAAGTTGTCGAGTTATACTCGATCAACTTAAAATAATTACTTAGACATATTTCATTTAAATTGACACAAGTTAACTCATATGTTCGTAATATCAAACAAGAGATCCTGTTTTAAGGTCACATAAATTATGATATGTAACTGTTAAGGTTGTCGCGTATCTGGCCCAACGCATAAGCATTGCCATTCAACGTGGCAATGCGGTTAGCATGCTGGGTACGCTGCCAACTGGTAGTGGGTTTGAGCATTTGGATTATCTTTAGACCTTTATCGGTCTGGGGTGATCGATGTGCTTTTTGTGTAGTAGTTTAGTTAGTTGAGTCTGTTGTGTTGTAGTTAATAAAGGTTGTCTATAATTGTTTATTCTCAACTGATTGATGTATTCTCTTTGAAGAAAAAATAAAGTAAAGATGGCTTCTCCAGATTATTACTATTTCTATTAATTTAATTTGTCATCGCTTCCCCCAGGCTTATTATATAAAAGTAACTACGAAACCCTACATTGCTCGTGGCACGACACGCACTTGGCCATTTATTTTGAAGTCGATTAAAAAACCCCGATATTAAAAACAGGGGAGTCCTCGGTTACCCAGGAAGCCGGTATTGGTGAGGGCCGGTAAAAGTCCTTACAAGTTTGTCCTTTTTTTATTATTCTTATAAAAAAGGCGGCTTATGTCAAAGGAAAAGCCAAACTAATTATACAACGGCGATAGTATTTGACAACATACTTTAGGTGTAGTTGTAATAAGGTCTACTTTACTTTTTTATTAGTTTTTAATAAGCCGACGCGTTTACAAAGTATACCGAATGCTTTTTATTAATATGTATGTACCGATATACCGCTTAGATCCGCGAAAAAAGAAACCTGTAGCCGCGAATATAGGAGCTGGGTCTCAATGTTTTAATCCGCGAATAGTGAAAACGCGAATGAAGGAAGCGCGAATAAGGAGCTTTTACTGTATAGCTTTTTTATCCCAGAAATCCCACGAAACTGGCGACTAAGTAATTAAAACCTTAAGGCGAAGCTTGATAAAGGGGGTAATTATGTATCTTTTTGTAAATTTTTCAACATAAACCGAATTTGTTTTTGAAAAATTTGTACCCACTGTATTTTATAATATATGTAACTCAATATTCTGTGAATATTTAAAGCGTCTACCTGTTGCCGTTATCAATATCGAGCAAAAACGAGCAAAAAATCACGTTTGTTGTATGGGAGCCCCCTTAAATATTTATTATATTCTGTTTTTTAGTATTTGTTGTTATAGCGGCAACAGAAATACATCATAATAATATGTGAAAATTTCAACTGTCCAACTATCACGGTTCATAAGATACAGCCTGAAGACAGACGGACGGACGGACGGACAGACAGCGGAGTCTTAGTAATAGGGTCCCGTTTTACCTTTTGGGTACGGGACCCTAAAATGAGTAGTTTAATTACGTATTTAAAAAAACTACATTTATACTTAACGGACTAAACAATTACACAAAAAGCAAATTGCGAGACCGATGAAGGTCTAAAAAGAATCCAATTGCTCAAACCCACTACCAGTTAGCAGCGTTCCCAGCATGTTTCCAGCATTAGCACGTTGAATGTATGCTTTGGGCGAGAAACTGTCATGCGTCACGTCAACCAAAAAATATCTCACGATATCTCCAGATTTCCTACTACGAAATTTATTATAATATATTTTTTTATTTGAATTTTAGGTATGACGTGTACATTAGTACAAGCAGGCACTAGAGAAAATTGTCCGCAAAACAATCAGCTGTATAAATATATATCTAATAACAAAGTCTACAACAGCAAATATATTTTCCTTACAGCTATAGCGATACGGAAATTAAATTAATATAACATTCGTATGTCATACGACAGGATATCGGGATAAATACGTTTCGTTTATGGCAATAGTATCATTCATTTGACTCTTCGATAACTAATGTATTATTTAAAAATATCCACTGAAATATTTTCTGTAGTGTTCCTATAATAATAATATACTTAAACATCAAAATTATGTATTCCATGCAACCTACTTACATGATTTACATTCCACTATCATTAAAACATAATAACACAACTTCCTCGAATATGTTTCCATTCATAAACACGCGATAGAAAGATAAAAAAAAACATTGCCGCATATTCAAAAGTTGTCCTATATTTGGTAACAAAGAAAACGTTGCTGTCCATCGAGCCGAAGAATAAAGGCTCACCTGCAACTCCTCGTTGAACCGGCGCTGCGCGGGGACGGGAGGCCGTTCCAGCAGTAGCAGCTCGGTGAGGACTATCACACCGAACACGACGAAGAATATGATGAAGATGAAGAAGCTCATATTGGCGCGGTCCTTGGCGCGGGAGGTGACCGCGCGCGCGCGTCCCTTCATCGCGACGGCGAGGATCTCGCATGGGCCGGCCAGCTGTGGCGCGCTCCTGCCTCGCTACTGACTAGCTGGAGCCCCGAGCGCCATGCCGCCGCGCGCCTCTCCTATCAACACAACGCGACGCCTTCACACACCGACTGTCTCTACACTAAACTATGATAGGCATTACTCTGCTGACAGACGCACTCACTGATTGACACTTTCGCGGGGTTGCAAGCTCCGCGCGACCACAGCAGCTTTTCAGTCACAAACCACATTTTATTCACATAGAAAATTACTATGAAAGATTTCTAGAATGCAAACACGGCAACATCTGAAATCCGGGGCGAAATTAAAATTGAACGCCTGTCATAAGCTTTATTAGAGATATGTGTGAATGCTGGTTTGTTTTGAAATCGCTGATTAAGGGGTTAGGATGTTTCGTGTAGCCAAAGAATTACACAATAATCATAGTGATGTTCTCTTTGTTGTCACGACTAGCAACCCGCCAGTAAAGCGAGTGCGCATGCGTGTTCAGCCCCTCGCTCAATGACCAGATGTTCAATATGGAGTGTCCTGTACCCACAACATCCGTTCAATCCACACAGCTGATTAGAATAACAGGGAAATTAAAAAATCCAGTGGGGTGTGAAATACGATTAAAAACTAGAAGTTGGATTGCAACATTTTTTTTATTGAGGAAGAATTCTTCCAGATTAGGGATCAGTGTAAATTTTATCGAAATCGGTTCAATACTTTTCAAGATATGTATTAAAATTTTAGGTAAGATATGAACGTTTCTCGAACGATGCAATTGAAACTACCGGGCGGATTTGAACGAAATTTGGTAGGTTTTTATTACTCAGACTATGTAAAAGAATCTGGAATACTTAATGGTCCAAATTCAGGTGTTGCAATAATAGTGGAGTGTGTTTGAAAATTAAACAAATTTACCCAGTGAAGTTTGATGAACAAATTTTTTGTTTCAAGCAAAACTTTAAAATTCCATTAAAAATGAATAAATAAATGTAATTTAATATAACTAAACCGACTTCCAAACAATCTAGTTTACTGAAAAGAAAAAAATAAGACGAAAAATTAAATCAAAACTCGGCGTATCTAACTAAGTACATAGGTACGTACGTATAGGTACTACTTTTTGAGGTCGGTGTCTATATAGGACTTAGTTACTGATAGTTAGGGTCTAACACCGACCACAAAAAATAGTTGGTGTACGTACCTACTAGGCACGCGCAGTTTTGATTTAATTTTTTGTGTTTTTTAGGGTTCCGTACCCAAAGGGTAAAAGCAGGACCCTATTACTGAGACTCCGCTGTCTGTCCAACCGTTCGTCCGTCCGTCCGTCCGTCTGTCACCAGGCTGTATCTCATGAACCGTGATAGTTAGAGTTGAAATTTTCACAGATGATATACCTATTTCTGTTGCCGCTATAACAACAAATACTAAAAAACAGAATCAAATAAATATCTAAGGTGATTTTTTTGCTCGTTTTTGTTCGATATTGATAACGGCAACAGGTAGACGCGTGAAATATTTACTGAATATTGAATTATATTATTCACTTTAAAAATAGATAATTAAATTAAAATAAAATTAATATTTATGGGAGGCTCCTTTTTTGCCGTTTTCATAGATAATGGTACGGAACCCTTCATGCGCGAGTCCGAAGCATATCAGAATTTACAAAATTAAATCTATCGGCGTAAATTAAAACAACATTGATTGAAAATTTCACAAACATGAAACTGAAAAATTAATTCTTTAATTAAAAATGTTACTTACTAAATGTAAAACCTTTATTGTCGACATTCAAGTTTCAACGAGTTTAAACGTGTATTAGTGCGTGTGTACATCTATGACTATATGTACTTACTGGCATATTTATTTTAGAAATTTGTATGTTTGTAAAAAATAATCGTAATTTGTTTTTTGAAAATAAGTCCGCTCGAGCAGAGATATTACGTACAAATTATAAATTAAACATCCGTATTATACAAGTGAATAATACAATGTACCACAAAAGCTCATTCAATTCTGAAATAAAAATTTACAATAGCCTCCCAATAGACATAAAATCTTTAGATGGAAACATATTTAAAAACGCCTTAAAGAAATGGCTAATAGAAAATAGAAATTCTATGATATAAAAGAATTATAATACACAGACGACAAACAGAAATAATTTTGCATTTTTTATATATAAGTATATATATATATATTGTTGTATATCATTGTTAAGGTATAAGTAGATAAGATTAAAAAAACCTATTGTTTTAGAAATGAATTTGTGAGATAAATTAATTAGTATTAAGAAAAAATATTATTGCATGTCCGTTAGGATAAACTGTTGTGATCTTTTTTGTAACACCTATGTAATGTACACAGTTTTAGCAATAAAGGTTATCTTATCTTATATTACATTATTAATTAACTAAAATCTCGGGTCGCAGCCCGATCCTTTGATGGGCATCAGTGGAGCCGAAGCCAACACTGAGAGGCCCTTTACTAAAACAAAATAAAAATACAGGTTTTTGGTATGTGGATAGATGATTAAACTATTATACAATATGGAATTTGTCAAATCGGAGCTATTGAGATGAAATGGTTATGACTTATCAAACTAGCTTATTAGCTGATGCTCCCACACAGTGAGTAAGATAAGGTACTTCTGTGTAGGAGCATCAGAATGAGATAACGGCACCTGCCAATTTCGTCTCATCATACAAAAATGTTAAGGCGATGACTCGCCACCCACTAAATAGGCTCCCCATAGTGGCGCCGCATATTGACGCCGCGATGAAACATTGGCGTGGGTGGCTAAGGGTGTCGAGAGGTGTGCTGCGCGTTCACTAAACGCTACTAGCGACGTTATGCCCTTTAACACTTCCACCCTGGAGCTTAGAGTCTTAGCTCTTGCAGTTAGCTCTTAGCTCTTGCAGTTGCTAGCAGTTGCAGTCCACCACACAGCCGCTAACCGGCCGGTTAAGGCAACGGTCCCAGGGTAACATCATATCATAATTATTAATTATATTATTAATGTATGTAAAAGTTTTGTGAATATTGTTATTGTACACAATGTTGAGGGACTTAAAAATATATTTTTTTTTAACCTTTTACATCAAAACTTACGTAAATAACAAGTCCCCGATGTCCACATGCCCAAGTGTTGTCGGCTACTGTCGAATTTTGGGATGTCTTATTTAAAATACTATTTTCATTATTTGTGGCATCATTGTGTGTTGCTTTTTTAAATTTATAATTTCAAGTGAGTTATCTTTATTAATCTATAGATATGTGATGACTTCTACAATTATATTATTAGTGATTATAACGCCGAACACTAGTGAATCAAGTACCTACCTATATTAAAAGAAAAGCAAAATATCCGACTGCAGAAAAGCAGTTTTTGCAGTCGGATACGATTTCGTTATACTTTATACGCTGTTGAGTGCACATTTTTGTGAGAAAGTATGCGTAAAATCACTGTAAAAAAAGTTATAAATGCGCATTATTTAGAATAATTCTAGTAAAATCACTTATTTATTACAAAAAATACGAAAAAGTCCATTTTTAGGGTTCCGTAGCCAAATGGCAAGAAACGGGACCCTTATGGATTCGTCATGTCTGTCTGTCTGTCCGTCCGTATGTCACAGCCATTTTTATCCGAAACTATAAGAACTATACTGTTGAAACTTGGTAAGTAGATGTATTCTGTGAAACGCATTAAGATTTTCACACAAAAATAGAAAAAAAAAACAATACATTTTGGGGGTTCCCCATACTTAGAACTGAAACTCAAAATATTTTTTTTCGTCAAACCGATACGTAGGAGGATAGGATAGATAGGTCTTCAATAATGATATTGAAGTTTCTAATATCACTTTTTCTAAACTGAATAGTTTGCGCGAGAGACACTTCCAAAGTGGTTAAATGTGTGTGTGTGTCCCCTTCCCCCCCCCCCCCCCCCCCTGTAACTTCTAAAATAAGAGAATGATAAAACTAAAAAAAATATATGATGTACATTACCATGCAAACTTCCACCGAAAATTGGTTTGAACGAGATCTAGTTAGTAGTTTTTTTTAATACGTCATAAATCGTAAGCCGCAATTTACCTTTCATTCAATCAACTCAATTATAAAAAAAATATTTCCCCATTTTATCTACTAGTTTGTACGGTTGGCGAGTCTGACTCGCACTTGTCCGGTTTTATTTATTTTATTTTTGCGAGAGTCGTATAAAAAGACGCTGGATGCAAGCTGCTTCCAATCGGTCTTTTTGGAAATCCATGGGGGAGGCCTATGTCCAGCAGTGGACTTCTTATGGCTGAGATGATGATGATGATGAGAGTCGTATTATTTTTACAAAAAATATTGCTTATGACACTCACACATAAAAAATCAGTCAAGCCATTTAGCCTGTATGAGGTCATATAGAAACATACTTACATATTGTACATACACACAACAAACACACATTCGTAAAACCTAACACTCCATCTTACGTAGTCGGG
This sequence comes from Lycia hirtaria, assembly GCA_947563715.1. Lineage (NCBI taxonomy): Eukaryota > Metazoa > Arthropoda > Insecta > Lepidoptera > Geometridae > Lycia > Lycia hirtaria. The sequence continues at coordinate 30,170,786 of OX387384.1, forward strand.
TAAAAAACAGCTCGCTTTTCTCGCTAAACGAGTCTTTTAATTCAATTCAATTCAGTGCTTTATTTGCCAGTTAAAGGGTAACATACATAGTTTCCGGCAGCCTAGTGGTGAGACCGTCGAACTTGCGATCCGCAGGTCCTGGGTTTGAATCCCACGGCACGCACCTCTGTCTTTTCGAAGTTATGTGCGTATTGTTGATTGCCGCCAACTTCAAACGGTGAAGGAAAACATCGTGAGTAAACCTACATGTCTGAGAGTTCTCAATGATCTTGAAGATATGTGAAGTCTGCCAACCCGCACTTGGCCAGCGTGGCAGACTATGGCCTAACCCTTCTCACAATGAGAAGATGGCCCGTTCCCAGCAGTGGGACAGTTTGTACAAACAGGGCTGATAAAAAAAATACATAGTAGGTACTTTATGAAACAATCAAACAACATGCAGAATATACAAGCAATAAGTACAAGCTCACGTTTACAAGTCCAAAAAACTCAGAAGCCCCTGACAAAAAAACCGGCTGAACCGATTTTGATGAAGCATAAGAACACTCTCGATAAGTCTTTTTGCAAACAAAAATTAGATCAAAATAGATCCATCCGTGCAAAAGCTACGATGCCACAGACAGACACACAGATCTTTTTAGTCAAGGTATTAACTATACTCACTGTTCAACTTATAATGCTCATTGCAACTTAGATGCTTGCCTACACTCTTAAAAACCTTACCTTCCTTTGCGGTTGTGTAAAGGTCTCCTCCAATTCCTTTCATATTAAACTGGGCCTCAAAGCTGCTATTTGAACAATCACTCGTTCCCAGCTCGCTGATACGATTTAGCGACAATTATGACAAATCGCTAGTCTATTACATAGTAATAAACTAACATTTGGTCAAAACACACCTGGATCGTAGATCTTCGTTCTTCGGTACCCGCTGCCACCATCGTCTTCAAGGCCCGCGTCTTCACCTTCGACGTAGCTATAGCCAGAGGCACAGCCAACAGATCATGATCTTCTTACTCTTCTTGCACATCAAGTGTTAACACTGATGGCTTATGGCACGCTTTTCTGCAGTCAAAACAATTCAGAGAGCAGTATAAGTTTAGAAAACTCAAAAATCCCCGACAAAAATACGGCTGAACCGATTTTGATGAAACATAACTGAGAACATTCCCGATTAAGTCTTCATTCAAACAAAAACAAACTAGATCAAAATTGGTACATCCGTTTGAGAGATACAATGCCACTTACAGACATACAGGCATACATACAGACTATACAGATACACACGTGTAACTTATAACTTGTTTTGGGCCGGGTTATAATCGTTATTAACGGGATATTTACCGCGGTTTGCATTATTTTGAGTTTCGATATTTCGGCGCAGTTTTATGCGCCTTGTTCACGGATGACTGAAGAATACGGGTGATAACAGCTAAGAGCAGTCATGTCGCTCTATCCTCTTTCGTTGTCAAAATAAATACAAACCACGGTAAATATCCCGTTGATAATGATTACAATGAATGTTAGATTGACCCGCAATTGTACCCGCTTATATTTCAAGCGACTCCACGTTCTTACATATAAGTTCCCGTCACTTAACAAGTATCAATGTTAAAAGAAAAACAAAATACCCGACTGCAGAAAAGAGGTTTTTGCAGCCTATCTTACGATTTCTTTACGCCTAATACGCTGTTGAGTGTACGTTTTTGTGAGAAAGTATGCGTACAATCGCTGTAAAAGATTATTGCGCATTCTTTAGAAAAAATCTAGTAAAATCACTTGTAATCTAGTAAAATCACTTGTTTTTAACGAAAAAGTTCGTTGGAAGTTACAAAAAAACACAATGCTTATATTTGTGAGAGATGTATGATTTTTATTACAAAAAAATATAGCCTATGACACTCAGCAAGTGAAAACGAATCTAACGACACCTCTCACATCAAAATCGGTCTAGCCCTTTAGGCTTTAGGCGATCATATAGAAACATACAGATATGCATACATACCCACATACATACATACACTCGAAACACCTCCTCCCCCCCCCCCCCCTACCTCTCCCTCCCTTCTCCCCTCTCCTTACCTTAAAACTCAATTATAATTGAACAGTTGTCGGTGATTTTTTTGAGGTAGGAAATAGGTTTAATCCTGTTTTACCCGTTCCCGCGGGAATCCTGGGATAAAAAGTATCTTATGTGTTAATCCAGATTATAAACTACCTGTGTGCCAAATTTCAGTCAAACCCGTCAAGCCGTTTTACCGTGAAGAAGTAACAAACTGACACAAACTTCGCATTTATTTTATAAGTGTGAAGTGTGATGTGATTTATTAGCATTTCCTACTCCAAACATATATATATATATATTCGTAATCACCGTTAAAAATTCTTTATTTTGATACCACACTCGATGTATTTTGAATACATTTTTTTTTGAGATTACTTTTTGCCGCCAAATATCCTTATTTTTTTTTATTTTTTTTTAATTTTGATGTACCCAGTGTCACTCTCACGACTAAGACGAATCTATTGACACCACTCACATAAAAATACGACAAGCCGTTTAGGCTCTAGGGCGTGCCAAAGAAATATACATACATACGAGTACATACATACATACACTCGAAAAACATAACCCTCCTTCTTTCGCAGTCGGGTAAAAAGAACGCTGAGCGGCAGACGGCAGTGGAGGGGATGTGTCTGCGCATGTGTACAATCACGTCCTAAAGTTTTAGCCTCTCGGTAGGTACTAGTCCATTGTTTTATCATTTCAATGTAACAACAGGCACATTTCTAGCCACTTAGTACTTTGGAATAAGCAGGAATAAAAAAATAGATAATATTTAGACGAGCATTATTTTTTGTTTCTTAATTCTTCTTATCTAAATCTAATCTTAATTATTCTGATCTTAAAATATTAAATAGTTTGTAGCAAGAAAATTTACGGTATAACTTTAGTTTGAACCAATCGAGTTGAAACTTTATATTTTTTCGAAGATAGGTCTTAGCCTAGATAAGCTTCATGTAAAGTATTTCGCGTCGTATTCCAATACTTTCCGAGAAAAAAAAAACCGGAAAATTTCCACAAAATAACGCACAACTTTGACGAGTTTCACTACTCCGTGCTCCGTTTGATCCATTTGCTTTGAATGCTCCGTTTCATCCACTGCGCATATAGATTAAATATGGGAGTTCGAAAAACAGTGAGAAATTCTGAATTTTTCGCAACATTTACTATACGTCTAACTGTAGTCTCAGAAGTTTTAGTTGCTTCTGCAGCCCGTTTAATATATTGCTTTAAATTACTACCTGTTTCTCGTTCAGCAGCTTTCTTCATAAAACAATAAACACTATAAATCATTTTTCTTTCCTTCCTATGTAAAACCATCGTCTAGCAAAGTAAGTTGTGTGTGTGCGACTGTACTTTGAGAGCAAACGAAGCAAAATCCCAGCGCGGGAAGCGAGGATCGAGTGACGAACCAATAGCGTGCGGCCGGCTGAACGCTGAAATTCCTCCATTTTGACCGTTAAATCGCTCAGTGCGCAGGTTCAAGGTCAGCGTTCTTTTTAGGTGACGGGAACTTATACCTACACTATTTTAAAATAAGCCTCGATGCACAAACCTTTAATATACCTTTTTGATGGATCAGCCAAGTATCAGCTGGAAGCTGTAGAATCAGTGGACCGGCGAGCTGTGAGGTTAATCGGTGACGATAAACTAGCTGCCAAGAAGCTACTTAGTTTCGAGCACCGCCGTAAAGTAGCATGTCTGTCTATTTTCTACAGGATTCATTTCGGGGAATGTGCGCAAGAGCTTCACGACCTAATTCCACCCTCCCCATTTCACTACAGGACTAGCAGAAAGTCGGCGAATTACCACCCATTTCTCGTTGAAATGCCAAAAAAACCGTACTCAGCGATATCGATCCACATTCCTGTTACGTACTGCACAAGAATGGAATTCGTTGCCGCCATCTCTGTTTCCTGAGACCTACAATCTTGGAATTTTCAAGGCTAGAGTGAATAGATATTTTCTAGATCGACGAGCTCCATCCTCGGCCACACCGTCGCTTAACATCAGACGAGTTGGTGGTCAATCGTAGATCTATCTTCTATAAAAAAAAAATTAAAAAAAAAATAAGTGGATGCGGAAAGCAGTCAACAAATGTACAAATATTTTATCTCACATCGTAATTTAAAGTCAATGTCTGTCGTTTGAGAAAACTGGTTTCATTTTTCCCTTTATCCTTACCCGTTATCTCTTTTCCACTCGTGTGCGCCCTTTGACTTGGAATTTTCCAGTCATTGTTGGTCTGTTCTGAGCGTAGCAAAAAAACTTACTACCTTACCGAAAAACGTTACTTAACTTTAAGCAATGCTTAACATATTTTGTCAACTTCTGGATGACACGTAATGACACTTGCGGAAAGAAGACAGAGAACTTAAGACGTTGGTTAAAGTTAAGTAACGTTTTTCGGTAATGCCGAAAATGTTATGTTCTAATTCTTATAAACATATTAGAAATTATTAAACATAAGTATTATTTGTATAATTGGGAACGCGCGCATTATGACTTTGACATCACTCATATTATGATGCTGTCAGACCATTGTCAGACTATTGGAGTTTTTTTTGTCATGGTTGCCAGCTTAATATATTTTTGCTTGACTAGTTCTCTTTTGGTGTTTCCGTGATTAAGAATTTCAACACAAGCTAAGTTTTATCATTTTTATCGAACATACCGTCAAAATAAATGAGGAGATCGTGCGACAACACTTCTAATGATTCAAGTCGGGGTTTTAATTTTTAAAACCACACGACTTTGTTTTCGATGTTGTTCGAGACTATTTTATATATGCTTGTCACGTAACCATGTACTTGACACAAAAGATCCTCATGGATCGAAGTGTCGCCGACCAGTTTGTTGGCCCCCGCTGTGACTATACAACCATGTACTTAAAGGTTTCGTCATAAATAAAAAGCGCTGTACAAAGTAAATTTTGGTATTTTTAACGCTAAATGACAAGGTTAGGATTTGTACAAAAAAAAATCTGTTACATTCCCCGTACCGCTACGTGAATAGCTCCATTATTTCCATCAAACACTTTTTATTCATGATAAGACAGACATGTAAACTTCATTTTGTTATCCGCATTCGTATTCACAATTATTTGGATTCCAAATTTGGTCGGAAACCATATCTACACTGTCATTTAATTCCATACAAAATGACAAAGATGCAGATCTATAGAATTTCCAAAAGAAGGCCGTAGGCAGGGGTTTGGGGGCTCAACCCGGGGGAGGAGGGTGAAATATCCTGGCCATTATCAAAACTCTTTCCTCTCCTTTAAGTTATTTAATATCCTTTGTATTTTTTGGCCATGTCAGTACCTACTAAGACAGCATTCACAGCAAATTGGTGTATGAATACCCAAAATTTGATGTAGAAAAGCTTCAAAATTTTCGCGCATGCTTCACTCGCGCATGGTTATCATCTATAATTTTTTTATTTGTATTAGCCATTATATTGCCGTGAACTTGCTAATACATATTATATGCGCCACTTTCTCGGCAGTCGGGACAAACTAACAAGGAAGTAGCGCATATCTTGTAGGTATGTTTATAATTTTCTATAAAGTCATATGTTTAAATTTAAGTAGAAATAATAAATTTGCAATCAATTCATTTTGTTGCATTGAAATTCATGTTCATCTGGGCCACTAAGTCCTATGGCTCGCTAATACGATCACTGAATCTAATCACTTTCAAGATTTAATATAAAAAACCTTCAACATTTTCGCTCGCATATTTTTACTAGGTATTTTGACATGGAAGTACTATGGGCTCACTAATACGATAAATAAACCATATTATAATAACACTACTAAAAGTTTCGCGCTCGCATCACTCGCGCATATTTATTACCTATGTTTTTGTTTACTTGAATCATGCAAAAATACTGAGCGCTCGTTAAAAGGAACTAAAATCACTTTACTACTCAAAAATTTCTAGAAAATATTGTTATCACTAACAGATATTTTTTTAAATACTTGGCAACACTGTACTTTGACAGTTAAATAAAAAAAAATCATCATTTGACATTTCTAGACCATAGACATTTACCCTAATTTTGTTTAGGTGGAATTTGAAAATAAAATAAAAAATGCCTGAAGACGAAGCAAAGCCATGTGATAATAATCTACTAAGGGCTTTTGCCCGGACGCTATATAATACAGTAGATGCTCCGGTGACATGGTTTCGAGGTGAGATATTGAAATTGTAAGATGAATGTGTCGTGTATTATGTAAGCAAAACATGAACACTATTTTTTCTGTGCTGCAGAGAAAATTGTGGAACCGAACCAAAAGAAGTACTCATGGTACCACCAGCAATTTCGCCGTGTTCCGACTATCGACCAATGCTACGCTGATGACCCTGTATGCGACTTTGAAGCCAACCAACAATTCAAACGTGATAGGTTAGTTATTTATTATTAATTTTTAAACTGCGGTCAAAAACTGGTGAGTTATTCCTAAAAGTACATTACTACTGCTATTCAATATTAGTTATCTTCTACGATACTTGTAAAAATGTCTTAGCGATAAACTAGGCGCATTGGAGAAGAAAACTTCATTAGGGTACTGACTCAAGTACCATAATTTGGTAACGATAATTATAGAAACATATCAAAAACCCTTCATCTTGAAAATTTATTAAAAAGTATGTTGCCAATCCCAAATAATTGGTTTTTTTTTTTGCATTAAATGCAGATTTCAGATCTGTATTTATGAATAACAATGAAAAATAACACACACATCTCTCAAAGCTGATATGCCGGAATAATATCAACTTTGAAAGATGTGTGTGTTATTTTTCATTGTTATTCATTTAGACTTAAATGCAGAAAAAAAAACTAATTATTTGGGACTGGCAATATACTTTTTAATAAATCTTCAAGCAGAAGGGTTTTTGATAATTATGTTTCTATAATTATCATCAATAGCCTCAAAAGACTTTACTGTCTTTACTGTATAAGCCACATTTATTTTTACAGTAAAATAATAACAACAGAACTTATATAGACTAAAAATGTACTTGGTAATAATCGCCTTTTGCCACAACAACAATTCTTATGCATTAGGGTATTTTAGAATACTTGTACTACTACTACATGGATGTCATTTATATTGTGTATATAATGAGAACTAATTAGTCATAGACCTTTTTAAATTTCAGATTGGTGGATTCTGAAATCCTGGGCATTTTACGTCAGCGGTTTGAGGACTGTATGATGTATGAATCTCCAGATCACATGACTAAATGCAAGCATGTCTTGGATGCCTACAAAAAAGCAGAAGAAGCATGGTTTATTAAATGTAAGTATTTTTTGCAGTCTATAGAATTTTGAACTAGGGGCACCATAAATAGTCTGTACAACACTCTTCGACTGTTTGTCCCATGTTTGTATCTGTGGAGCTAGGGTCGAAACTGATGATGGACATCACAGCTTGAGTTGTACTATATGTGTTGAAGACCTTGACACCTCGCTGTTAATCAAATTGAAGCATGTCCTTGTCACAAAATGGGGAATATGCATGAATATTATTTAATAGGAATTATAGTTTTAAAATGTAATACATACATTTACAAAAAATAATTTGATCGTTCAATATGAACTTCCGAGATTTAAACTTTTAGGGGAGGGTTTCTCTCTCGAGAAACAACAGTTTGTGTTGAATTTGTATAAGGTGAACATGATGCGCGACGTCATCTAACGCGATCGTGTGCTCTATGTGTAACATGAAATTAATAAAAAATTAAGAAAGTGCCAAGCATTTTAATTTCATAATGCTTTTAACATTCTTAGTTTTGAAGATATTTTAATTTTGTTCTTGTGGAATGGATCTATTTATGGTTAACCTTTTTATGACCGAATAAAAATATATTGTGCATATTCACTATTGCCATGCGTACTGATAGTTTTGTCATGTTTATACGGCAAGCGACCAGATAGTCTAACATTAGTTCCAGAAAAGTCGATGTCTAGTGTGCGATGCTACGTGCGTGCGTAAGTAATTTCGCTTCCTGCCATCTTTGCTTACACACCAACCTTAATGCTGTTCACCATCACCTTGAAACAGCGAAACCGGGTTTGCTCTTTTTGACCGAGACACAAATATCATCTCCCGCGGACACATCTTATCTCTCGTTCCCTGGCTACACGCTCGAACACATGTTCTTGCCTCATGCTGGGGTGTGCTTGTATGTGCGGGAAGATATCTGTTGTCGACTTCTCTATGGCCTAGAAGATAAAGACCTGTCTTTACTCTGGACTCGTGTAGATTACAACGGCGAAACGCGTATCTATGCTTGTCTATACAGGTCTCACCGCGGAGACCAGGAGACAACTCGCCTGTTTGAACATATTGCTTCGGGGGCTGGCAGAGTAATGGAGCAATACGCTTCTGCGAAACTGATCGTTTTGGGCGACTTTAATGGCCATCACTCAGAGTGGTTGGGCTCGGCCAAGACTGATCATGCAGGACGTGCTGCTTATGACTTTACCATGGCTTACGCACTCACACAACTGCTGACTGATGTTACTAGAGTTCCTCACATTGATAGCCATACTCCTTCTCTCCTAGATCTCATGCTGACCTCCAACCCAGATCGATATCGGGTATCGGTCGCGGATCCTCTGGGTAAATCCGACTATTGCCTAGTTCGATCTGAGGTGCCAACTTCACATCACATCACTCCCCGCCCACCCGGGAAGCGCAAGGTTTGGCACTATGGGTCAGCTGACTGGGATGGGTTACGAGAATTCTACTCATATCCTATCCCTGGATACAGCTTTGCTTCTCTCACCAGAATCTTGATGATTGCGCTGATGCCATCGCTGATGTTGTGCTGCAGAGTATGGAATGTTTCATTCCAAACTCTTCCGTTCGCGTCGGTGGTCGTAGTCGTCCTTGGTTCAATAAATCTTGCGCTGTAGCAACTAAGTGCAAATCTGATGCATACAGCGCCTGCTGTCCGCTGCGTCCTGCTCTTAAAAAGAAGTTTAATGCTGCACTAAGGTCTTGCAAGAAGGTAGTCGCCGAGACCAAAAATCAATATGTCAGCAAGATAGGCGATCAACTGGCGAGTCACCCTTCTGGTAGCAGAGCGTTTTGGTCACTTGCTAAGGCTGCCGAAGGGAACTTTTGCCGTTCCACATTACCAGCACTTCGGAAGCCTATTTATGACTAAAGGGACAGTTTGGCTCATAGTGCGAAGGACAAGGCCGATCTTCTTGGTTCTCTCTTCGCCTCCAACTCTATTTTCGATGATGGGGGCGCGTCGCCGCCGGTATTACCGCGGTGCGAAAGTTCTATGCCAGAGGTACGCATCTCCCAGAGAGCAGTACGGAAGGAACTCCTGTCCCTTGACACACGAAAGTCGAGCGGGCCCGATGGCATCCCATAGTCAAGGGCGTCGCCAAGGGGGAGCAGGGAGGGGCAGCTGCCCCCCATAGAGATAAAAAAATGAAAACTAGCTCGTGAAGCTTTACACATTAAAAGTTGGAACTATTCTTATTACAATCGCTATAGAGGTAAAGACTCGCGCTCATGCTCTTGACTGTACCTACAATTCATATTTTTTTCATCCTCCATAATATTAACTAGGCCATGGGCTAGCGACGACCTTGTTGCTAGTTGAAACAACATAATGAGTAAAAGACAGTAGAGCGCTCAAATGATGTGGCATTAGTACCTTTTAGAACAGATTCGTTAATTGTACATAAGCATTTTTACCTAAGCCTTTAATTTCCAGATGGTGATCTTGGTGGATATGCGGATGCCAGGAAAGCATACATGAAACAGAAACACCGTTTGCTGTGGGAGAGGCGCAACGGTGCCCTTTCAGACCAGACCAAAAACTGATATGTCAGTTATTTTAAACAATTTCAAAGAGGAATTACAGAAAAATACTATCAATTTATTCCTCAGGAATAAGAAGTTACGCCCAAGTTAACAGCTTCATTTATGTATAATTTTGTAGATGTTATATCAATGGCAATAAATTTAGTAAATATCATATATTCTAATTAATACACCTTTACCGCTAGTTTTATTACTTTTTCTATTTACATATTTCTGAGATACCTGACTTACCTTATGAACAGGTATTATTAATAAAATTAAAAAATATCCGACACCGGCACCGACAAGCGCGACTTACATGAGGTTGGCCACAAGTGGATAGACAACCTCATAGTGGCGAAAGATGCAAGTTGCTTTCATTATTTTTTTAGAAACCCAAGGGGGGAGCCCTGTCTAGCAGTGCACTTTTTATGGCTGAGATGATGATGAATATTCCTGAGGACAACTTTTGAATTTTATTTCGGCGTGTACTGCATGGGATGGAATTCTTTGCCGCCTTCTCTATTTCCTGAAAACTAAAATCTTTAAAAATTTCGCGCTCGTTTCAGTTAGTTTAGTTGTCATAATGTTCTACCTGTGCTGTGTATGGACGAGTACGCGATAATAATGTCTCTTAGACTTATACTCTGTCCAACGAAACGAGCTAATAGGGAAATCAAGCGCTAAACGTCATTGGTCGGAGATAAGGAACTTAGGGCGCGAACACGTTGCTTTATTTCAGTATGTACACAGCATTTGATTGTATGTTGACCCGGCTTGTTTGTGCTGGATGAACTATAAAAAAACGACGTTTTTAAAACTCTAAAATAACATCATAAATATTCGAAAAATAATAATTATCCAACATAATAATCATTTTTAGAAATTATTAACTCAAAAAAGATTATAATTTTTATGCAAGAAAATTTACTTTGATCAAAATTTTAATGTTTGCCGTATACTTGTAATGTTATTTTCTAGTTTTACAAACGACGATTTTTAGTGTTTTTAGCAATAAAAGTGTCAATCGCACTGACCCGATCAATTGAGTATTTTATTGTTGATGAATTTCTCTAAAATTCGATTATTAATCCCGAAATGTGAATGAACCATCATAACTCTTCATACATTGAACTCATGCAGTATTCGGTGAAAAGGGATAGAAACTACAAACACTTCCTCATATATAAGTGGTTTTGTGCAAAACGCGTGACTTACGCCCTCTATTAAAAACTATGTTTCATAAAATGGTAAATAACAAAAAAAAGCGATAGTGGCAGTTCCTTCATTTTCTTTTCAAGGTCAGAGTGAATAGGTATCTTCTAAGTCTGCGTGCTTCATCTCCGACCGCATCTTCGCTTTCCAACAGGCGAGTTGGTGGTCAAACGCGGACTTATTCGTGTTAAAAAATAAAAAATAAAAATAAAATTACAAGCTGTAAAAAGTTCACGCTGCAAACGGCTTACTGAATTTGGGAGATAGTTTACTTATCGGTTCCAGAAGGAAAGGGCGAAACCACGAAACGCAGTTATCAAAATATAACATTTTATTTAAAATTTCCATCTCTACATTCATTTTTCATGCAAATACTGACAAGATACTGAACTACAACGAGAAATAAATGATCACAGAATTACGAAGATGTAGAAAAAAGAATAATACTAACATTAGACATCTTCACTTACTGTACTTCGAAAAGCTTATTTCTATCTTATGTTTAAATTTTTTATTGGTCACATAAGTAAAATAACTTAAAAATTACATTAACGTATCTGTTAAAATTCTTTAAACCCAAAGTCCGATAGACTAAAGTCTTAAAGGATTTTGTAATCTTAACAATTTACGTTGAATGAACATTTTACACTAATTTTGAACTGTTGTTACATTCAAAATTAAATATTTAAGTGGTCAAATGATAAAATCTAGATTGAAAAATAACAGATATAATTTATAATGCGATCGCCAAATATTACTGGCAAAATGCTAACTGGCAGTGTTAACAAAACGTTAAATATACAAAGAAAATAAATAAGTACATCGAATTAAAAGCATTGAGCGGGCATTTGTCCACACAAAAGGAGGAAGCCGAGTTCTAACTCAGAAATTTAACAGATTTCGACAAATGAATTCTTTTTTCGTGTAAACGTCTACGTGTTTCTTTCACTATATAATATAAATGAGAGCTCTTCTTTAGATATCTAGAAATGAAATTTTAAAGTTTTAATTGGTGCGTAAAGTTTTTTTTTTTTTTTGTTTATTTTGTCTTTACTTGAAACTGAACTATTGTCAATATTTTTTGGAATTGATTTTGTTTTTATAAACTCAATAATTTTTCAGCTTTGGGGGGAGCGCTGTGACGTCAGCCTAGTCATTTTGGCTGGTGTTATTTTTTCCCAAATTATATAGGAGAAAGAGTGAATGTAAAAAAAACAAAACTAAGTGAAAAAGGTCTAACAATCCATAAATCGAAATGGGATAATGTTTAGAAGTAGAAAACAGTTTTCTCCTGTAGGTCCCCTTCATGGAACGTAGATAACTTGTATTTCCACCGTTTTATCTACCTATCAGTAGATCTGATATATATACTGACATTGAAAACTGTCAACATTGTGGATAAATAAGGCTTATCTACCTTACATGCTAGGCTTGCTGTTGTATGGGAAAATGTGCGATACACTGAAAACAATTGGACACTCAACTTTAAGACCCGCTTAAAATCTTCTAGGTACTTTATGAAAGATAATAAATACATAAACGGAAATTGTCAAAATAATGAGGTGCATCCTATGTTCCACATCAATATTACGATTTGGTGTTTTTTTGTTTCGTTCATACTCTACGCCATTAAATATGCACATTTTGTACCATTATTTTGGTAATCGCTATGTACAATACATACATATTGTTAGGTACAAGAGATCAAGATTGATTCTCGGCATTTATTTGTACGCAAGTATCACAGTAGCATTGTTTCTATACCGCTGACCTCGAAATGGACTGGCTTCCCCTAAGATATCGAGTCGCAGATTCGCCTACACTTCTAATATCCCACAGACACATGCACCTGCTATCTACAGGCAAGAATATATTTTGACAGCAGCCAGTCCAGCGATTACAAATGGAGGTCAGTGCTCTATACTTTGACATAGTATTTACAAGATGTTTATAAGTAAATTAGAACTAATATTCGACTACCCTATTTTTAAATTACAAATATAACTTATTAGATAATATAAATTGTTATAATGTTGTGCTAAAATTTATTTTACAGATTTTTATGATATATCATTCCATTGGCTGTCTTTAAAACATATTTTCGACAAGCCAATGCACAATAATCTTATCCTTAAATAAAAGTATTTTTACAAAAATCTGAGTAAATACGTTAAAATCGTATGAACATTGATGTGGAACTGATTTTTCACGTTAGACTGCGCTTATGCAAATAATTATTAAACCAAATTAAGCGAAGCACATTCAATATAACATTTCACTGTCGTTAACTGACATGTTCTGTTTTCAATTATTGCAATCTCGGATGATCGCGGCCGACGCATCAATACATTACGACCGACACATGCATAAGACAAAGCACCTGACGCACGTGTCTAAGACGACATATTACGCCATAATCATCACACACATTCATTGCGGCCAACGCACGCGTAAGACAAGACGCACGTGTCTAAGACTACGGACGCCATAATCATCAGACATTCATTACGGCCGACGCACGCGTAAGACAAGGCGCCCGACACTTCGTTTCTTCTTGTGTTCGTGTATAGTTTCATGTTTTAATAAGAATGCGCGCGCTCAAAGCAGCGATCGCGACCATCAGAACTTTACCTTCAGAGTTTATTACTATAAAAAAGCACACACCCAGCTTCCGAGAAATAGTTTTCTCTTGGTTTTTGGAAAATGTAAACATTTTCAAAAATACATAAACTCCAAAGTGACTAGTACTAAGATCGTTAAATCAACATATGTATCTGTACATCAACAGTCTGACAATATAATTTGAATCGAAAACAGTCAGCTATATATCATGCACTACGAAATGAGATCACATATCAAAGGATACAATGATTTAGAGACTAAACAACACAATTACATTATTGTACTAACATTGGCATTCGAAAAATGTTACAGGGTACATTCAGGTGGTAATTGAACGCCGGATGACGCGAGCAATATTTGCCAAGACCGAGCAATTGGATAATTAAGATATTATAACATTTAAGTAAGGCGCGAATTTAAAGTTCTTTTGTCTTTATAGCTAGGTCGGGTAACTCCTGTAAATGATTTAAACGTTCGCAGCAATCTAATTCGAACGAATGAATGATTGAATGAAGAAGACCACCAAATGCGGTTAAAATACACCAGCCGCATAAAACATGTTGCAGGTCAACAAATGTTAATGAACAGCTCGTTCTCGACAAACTCCGACGAACGCTCTGTCACCACCTTTATAATAACGTAATTTATGTAGTATATTAAACCTTATACACTATTCCTAACACAAGTTTGAGCCAAACCGTTATATGATATGTACTCCTTAAAGTTAGTCATTCTAAGAATGCATATTACCTACCAATGATTTGATAAACATACCAAAAAAGACGGTTCGGATTCGTAGATATTATAAATATCATTCTTAGAATATTTATTGACATTTGAGGTTAGTATCAGTCCTTCATTGCATGTTTAAAACTAACAATAAAACTACATAAAGATGTCAAAAAGTAAAATAAAATACGGATTGATTAGATTTTATGGGGATTTTTTTTCAGTTCATAAATTCTAACCAACTTTAAACAATAACAGTAGACAGGTCTAGGGTAAATAAAAAAGATTTATCATACAAAACGAAATTAAATAGTCACTTTAAACTGATAGAATATAAACTTACAGAGTCTGTGTTTTCCTATCTATCCTTTAACGTTTTAAGTAGTTGGCGACCAGCGACCAATGAGAACTCGTGTTTTCAAAATTACTCTCTCCCATATGTGGCCAGTCCTACCAATGACAGATGGTAATTTCGAAAATAAGATGACTGCCAGTCAGACCAACAAGAGGCGGTAATTTAAAAAATAAGAACTCTCATTGGCCGTCAGTTCGTAATTGTAATTTAGATTAAAAGAGGTAGGGAAACACAGACATTAGAACAAAAACATTTCAAAAGTCAGTCCTTACCTTCATTTGTATCTACACAAATAACCTTCATACAATAAATTCTTAGCTCAAAATTGAAACATGTAATTTGGGGCACACAATAACATTTGACGAATGCACAAAATACATTACCTTAACCTAAATAAAACACACAAAAATATACACGATCTAAAACATTATTGTTACATACATCACAATTATTTAGGACACTTTTAAGTCTAGTTGTTAAAATTCGTTGCGACCCTGGGTTCAGATGATTATCATTGGTGGCTTGGTCGGCATCACACAGTAAGTAACTCACCTCGCGGTTATAAAGGAATGCATTGTAGTTCGTGGCACAGGTGGGATTTAAAAAGCAGCGTCGAACTGCGCGGCAAGACGAGTACGACCTGCACAATTAATGTGGATTTAGTTAAAATACATTCAACAGCCTGAGCTTGTACAATTCTATAAGAGAGACAACTAGGCGATATCTGCGGCCCGCTAGCTTAGGGGTCGTCCATTAATCACGTGATGTTTTTAGCAACTTTTTAAACGTATACTATACAGTGTATAGTATATGTTAAATATTATATTACGTATTGTATTATATTCGGTGTATAATAAGACACCAAAATGTATAGCAGTAACGAATTACACATGTGTAAGTTGTATACTGCGTATGCCTATATATTAAACTTTAGTATATTTGACGCATTCACAACTTGTACACGCATTTTGTATTTCCTTTTGTTCCACAACTGTCCAGCGTCCAGTGACGGCCAACTTTTTTATTGTGTAACGAATTTTTCACAGTAAGTTTCAGAAATGTAATTTGTTCATAAAGTTGGATGCGCAAGATATTGGTTTTTATTAAGCAACTGTTATGATCTTACAGCTTAGCTACAGCAGGTAAATATAGAGACAATCATACAAGACATCGAATCAAAAACGAATTATAACACTTACGTCTCTCTTGTGAGAGCAGCGCGCACGGAGTAGGCAGAGCGCTGGCCGGTGGGGAGCACCAAATGTTATGTTTAGGAGATTCAAACACGCGGGAGCCCTGGAACACAAAATAAAACATCATTTTATGCCCTTCTAAACCCTGTGTGTTTTAGCGTTTGCGCATTGAGCTTTATACTTACGACAGAGTAACGAAAAAACATATATTTTCATCCGATTGCGTAAGAATGTTATGTATGTATGGGGGTATGTATTTATATTTTTATATACCCTCATACATACTAAGCTTACCTAAAGCCTTAGCCTAAACTTAGGATTGACCGATTTTGATGTGCGAGGTATCGTTAGATATTTTTTTCCAATAATAATAATATAATACGACTCTCGCAAAAATAAAAAATGCCCTTTTTAGTAATAAATCATTTAACTAGAATTATTCTAAAGAATTCGCATTTATAACGTTTTACAGGGATTTAACGCATGCTTCTTCACAAAAGATGTGCACTCAACAGCGTATCAAGCGTAACAAAATCGTAAGTTAAGACTGCAAGAACGGCTTGTCTGCAGTCGAGTATTTTGTTTTTCTTTTAATCATCTAAATAAAAACATTTCTCCTATCTAAATAAACAAAACTATCTCTTCACTTTTCTAATATCCCCCACTCAGTGATTGTAGGTATATGTTCAAAAATGTTGGGATGTTCGAGAGATAGCTGCGCGCTTCGACTGCACTGACGTCCCGCTTAGGGTGTATAGCCTATGACACTCTGGAAGCGAAGACGAATCTAACGACACCTCGCACATAAAAATCGGTCAAGCTGTTTAGGCTGTAGGCTGTCATATAGAAACATACACTCGAAAAACATAGCCCTCCTTCTTAGGCAGTTGGGTAAAAAAGGTGTTTCATTGCAGAGCCGATTTTGACTTGTGAAATTTCTCCAGGTACCTTCTGTCCGGGCGGCGTGTCGTAGAGGGAGTAGTCCTCGATTGGCAGCGGCTGGTCGCGCGCGCTCGGCACGGCCACGCCCTCGCGTAGCGCGAACCGCCCGCCCTCGCACTCCGAGAATATCTCGCTGTACAGGCAGAGGAACTCGCGCGCGCCCTCCACGCCTGCACATAGCACACACACTACATTTTACTATGAAAACTAACGTGGTTTTCATACATTTTCTACAGTCGGATATTTCGACTCAGAACAGACGTGAGTGACCCGTAGTTTTTAATTAAAAACACATACTACATATTATTGTATACTATCAGACACAGGCCTCCCCCATGGATTTCCAAAAAGACCGATTGGAAACGGTTTGCATCCAGCGTCTTCCCGCTACATGTATGAGATCATCTGTCCATCTCGTGGCTGGTCTTCCTACGCTGCGCTTGCCTGTGCGTGGTCTCCACTCGAGAACTTTTCGGCCCCATCGGCCATCAGTTCTACGTACAAAGTTCCCTGCCTACTCCCACTTTAACTTGCTAATCCTCTGTTCTATGTCAATTACTTTCGTACGTCTACGGATCGCATAGTAATGAAAAACGGTAATGGCCATGATGATAAAATATAGATATCCTTCTCGAAGTTCTAAAGAATCTCTGTGGCAAATTTCATAACGTTTGGTTCAGCCGTTTAGTTTGTGACAGACGACAGAGTTATATTCGCTTTTATAATATTAGTCCGGAAATTGTATACTAAACGCGACTTCGTAAATATATTACGCGTGAATTTAAAAATCTGATTTACCAAACTTCACTAGGTATATTCGTTTAACTTTTAAGTAAACTTCAATTATATTTTTTAAACCTAATTTTAATATAAATGTATGCCACATCCTTTTACACAGTATAAGTAATAATCCCACCACATTTTCGTACAAATTTTTCCAGTATTTTCGGCGTCTATCGAGTATTACACTTGACATAGACATACATTGCTTTTTCTAGAACTTTAACATCTATGTAGTAGCAAACTATAAATCTTGCGCAAAAAATAAAAATACTGCCTCATATTTCGTGGTAGAAAATTGAATAATAAGGTGCCGCTGTTATATTTCAAATTTCGTAAAATAAGAACCACCAATAATATAAGGCATATTTATGGTATGCCATTTATGTTTTAGAGTCTGTTTGGATAAAGTGATAAAAAATGGGAACTAACATCTCGATTGAACAAAATAATGAAATAGTCAACAAATAGTCTTTCCCCCGTTTTATCCACCCTTCAGAGGAAATAAAGTATGTACTGCGGGGCTAGCATGGAAGGTAGACAAATAGTCTTTCCACTATTTTATCCACCTCTCAGAGGAAATAAAGTATGGACTGACATTAACAACTGACATAACAGCGTGGATAAATACTGTTTATCTACCTTCCATGCTAGGCCAGCTGACATTGACAACTGACATAACAACGTGGACAAAAACGTTTTATCCACCTTCCATGCTAGGCCAACAGACTCTACATGGAAGAATGCGCGATAAAGTTTCTCCTTAATTGTACTGACCGTCGCTAGTCCCCGGGAAGACGGGCTCGTACCGGCGCGAGTACTCGTAGAAGATCTCGGAGGGAGTGAGCGGCCCGCGCCGACACTCGGCGAAGAGGCGCGCCAGCCGCCATACAGCACGCCACTCGCCCGTCAGACGCACGCGGGAACCATCTTGCATCACATTATAACACTTTAGCAATAATTATACATAATAATATAAGTATGTAATGTAAGTAAATAATAATGTAAGTAATGAGAGTAAATAGGGTGGTATTTAATCGAGTGATTCTGAGGAGGACGCGAATAGAATGCCTAACAAGTCTGGACAATCAATCAAGCTTGTTTTTTTTTATTTATTTTTTTAGATATAGGTTCGCGCTTGACCGCCAACTCGCCTGATGTTAAGCGACGTTGCGGTCTACGATGGAGCGCGCTTACCTAGAAGAAACCAATTCACTCGCGATTTAAAGACACCCAGATTATATCTATCGGAAAAGACCCACTCAGGAAGCGTATTCCGCATTCTAGCAGTCAGATGTTAAACATTAGCGTGTTACCTTGTTGTAGAAGCAGCACGCCGGCGGCCCGGAGGCGCGGCAGGTCCGGCGGCGCAGCGGCGAGGGCGCGGTACGCGGCCGCGAACTGGTCGAGCGAGGCGTCGCGCGCCACGCTGCGGTCGGCGCAGAGCGCGGCGCAGGCGGCGAGGCAGGCGCCCGCCCACCGGCGCGCCGCACCCGGCGGCACCACCGCGCCCTCCTCCACGCTGCCGCCGGCCAGCATCACCAGCTGCTCCAGGCTCGCCGCATCGAGCATGTCCGGCTGACGGGACACCATACACTGTTATATTTCCCTGAAGAACGCTGGTTTGTTCGTAAACAAGCGTTCTTTTGAAGTGACGGGAACTATACTATGCGCTTTTGTTTTACAGTACGCGGCGATCGACATGTCATGTCAATCTGTATTAGAACGTTTTTTTTTTTGCAAAATCCCCCTGAAGTTCCATGCTTTGATACTGTGGATATAGTGGTGGGTCTGATAACTCATTAAATCTAAATTAAATATTCTTAATTAAACCCGTACCCTTAGTACGGAAGCCTAAAACAGAAGTTTCGACCGAGTACACGATATTGTATCAAGTATTTTTTTAATTTTATTTTTAGCTCCACAGACACCAGGGTCCGTGATCCTTATCAGAATTACAAAATTGTTACGAGTCTGTGGTTCGACCATTGTCCGTCTCGCTCGCGCATACAAATGTTTTCTAGATATAAAATGACAGAATGAAAAAGTAGTCCCACAGAAGTAGAGAAACTAGAAAGCTACATCAGAAGTTTTTGACAAAAAATTCACTTTGATCAAAGTTATTTACCAAACATAAGTCATTTTTGGGTAAAAAATTTGTAAAAATAATTTTTATGTATGATAATTAAGGTTAATTTTCATACATAAAAAAATATTTTTTATATCAAAATGAATATTTTGTCGAAAACTTGTAATGTTGCTATGTAGTGTTCTGTGAGGCCATTAAAAAAAAACATTCAGTCATTTTAAATCTTCAAAAATGTTGATATGTGTGAGCGAAACAGACAATGGTTAAACTACGGACTCTTAAGTGTAGGACGGACAGACAGACACCGTAGTATCTTGAACCCTTAGTACGAAAACCTAGAAAAGAGAGTTGAAGCTTAACCAAGCACACGATATCGTATCAAGTTTCATAAGACGCACCTGTGGCATCGCGCCGTAGTGTGTAGCGTAGAGCGTGGGCAGCGAGACGAGCGCGTGCGTGCCGAGCGCGCGCAGACGGCGCGCGAGCACGGGGCGAGCGGCGTGCGACGTGAGGCGCACGGCGCGGTCGCCGCTAGCCGGCTCCGCGCATACGCGCACCCATCCCGGAATCAGGTCGAACAGGTCGGCCAGCTTCACGCACCCGTAGTGGGCGACGCGCAGCTGCCGACCGAAGTGAGCGTGGTACGCCGGCACGAAGCGCGAGAACTCCATGCGCAGGTTCGCCGTGTGACTCAACAGCTCCACCGTCTAAGGACAACCGAGCTTATCACTACATACCCTACATTCGCATCTCCATCACAGGGTTGCCTGGAATAGATCGCTTTTAGCGATAAGGCCGCCTGTTCTTCTTCTCATGTTAATTAGTGTTTTAGTATGGTGTAAACAATAAAAAGTTTATCTATCTATCTACCCTTCACTTATATAACACTATCTACAACTACACTACGGCCTGCTATCGTTTGTGTGCGTATATTCACGCAACAATTTGCAACCCTAATGAGTGAATCGGAATGCAAATGAAGCTTATGACATTCACAATCTTTTTTTGGAACTTATATTTTCATCACGTCTTTCACAAATGGGCACGGTAACATATACCTGCTCGTATTAAGGATGTGTGTTTTATCTATAGTTTTGTTTGTAAACTCAACTATGACACTTTACACCACCTATTCGCAGTATTATGCCAAGGCGAGACTAATTTTACAAGTACTCGTTTCTTATTATAATATTAGATACTAGTAGTTCTGCAAAAAAAAGAATGTGTCGAAGAATGTAAATATAATTTTTCGCATCTATTTATTTAGTTTATTGGTACACGAACAGAATACAGTCTTTACAATTTTCACAATGTACAATTTATAATTTGGACCTAAACTATATTCCTTAAATGTATACACAACATGTTATAATTACAATTTCAATATAGTACATTATGATACAAGTGTGCTAAGTTGGTCATTACAGTCGAGGCGGAATTGCAGCCCGAGCCGAAGGCGAGAGCGTAATAGAGCCGAGAGTGTAATGACCATAATGCACACGCGTTTCATACGAAGTTTTTCAACACGCATCTGTTTCATAAATTTTGAAAGTTTTTAAGGAGTAGCGTTAGGCTGGTACTTACCTCCTGTGCGAACTGGTGCGTCCTGGCGCGTTCGTCTGTCGTGGGCAGGCGGCGCGGCAGCGCTAGAACGTCGGGCGCACGCTCCACAGCCTGCTCCGAGGTGCGCTCGAGCAGGTCGCGCATCGTGCACACGCCGTACTCCGCCGGAACGAGCACGCGACCAAACACCTGCACCGTTGCCATTATGATGAATAACATATTTAATGTAATTATATGATTTAATGTTAAATTAAGCTCTTTTTTAACAATTTCAAAAAAGAAAGAGGATCTCAATTCGACGGTATATTTTTTTTATGTTTGTTCAACGATTACTCCATCAATATTGAATTGTTGTTGATGATTATTTTTTTGATTGGTAGGTGGTCCCATATAAATTTTATCAAAATCGGTTGAGTACTTTGGTTTTTATAGCAAAATAATTGAAAAATGTCATCCAAGTAAAGGAATTGCAAATTTTGAAGTCGGGTTTTTCAGTTTTTTTAACTATAATTATCTTTATAAGATTTTTATTGTCTACCTACAATCATCACCTACGCTGGGTACATCTAAACGATGTACCCTTGATAAATAAATAAAATAAGCATACTCTTTCGGCCTTACCAAAAAAACTTCTATCAATGTCTCAATTTCTGTTTTCTTTCCGAATGTGTCATTACGTATCAGCGAGAAGTTGACAAAATATTGAGCATTTTTATTTGAACAAACGGGTTACTCACGTCTATTTTTGAGCCGAAATCTCTGACTATAGTTTCAACCGCATACGGCGGCCTTTTTCAAAAAGAGTAGCACAGACGTCACTCCCGAAGAAAAAATGTGTAACAACCACGTTAGCTTTCATTACTACTGTTACCCATCTGTTATTTAAGCTGTTGATTTTCCAATAAATACAATAATTAATAAAAAATTTGAGCATTGTTCAAATTTGAGTAACGTTTTTCGGTAAGACCCACTATATAGAAATTTGTATTATGTTACCTCGCCGTATAGACGCGGCAGGTCGGCGGTCAACACCGCACGCGCCGGCGACGAATTTAGCGCCTTCACCAAGTCGGCTGACCAGCGGCGCGCCTGCGCACTTGCGGACAGCGTGATCACGCGCGACGAGCCAGACCCCAGCACCTATTATTATCATATATGTATAAATAAATATAATAATAAATATATATTGGAGGACATTTTCACACAACACCATCTAGCCTCAAACTAAGCAAATATAACCAGAGGCTGACAGAATACATAAAACGTCGCTTTACATCAGGTGAGTTGACGGTCAAGCGCAAACCTATTACAGCATAAATGAAAATATTATATACTTTTTTTTTTATATCAATACATATATATGATACATATATACATCCAGACCCTGAACAAACATACATGCTCAACAGAAGTTTGCCTTGGGTGGGGATCTAACTCACAACCTACAGCTCAGAAGGCAAACGTACTACCACTGAACCATGAGGCTTATCTGGCTATGTAATAAAAAATATTGAGGCAACAGGGATAAACTGTATTCCACGTTGGTTCCAGCACAGGAAAGGGATCTTTATGAGTTTTTTTTCTTTTTATACAAGATAGATCTACGATTGACCACCAACTCGCCTGATGTTAAGCGACGGTGTGGCCGAGGACGGAGCATGCCAAGCTATTTACTAGCCAGTTTAGCCTTAGATTCAAGGTAGCCCTTAAAGTTCATTGTTGCATTGAGCTATATAAAGCGAAAAATAATTTTATTTCCATTAAGTAAGAGAAATGTCCATGATTATGGAATAGCACATACAATAAAAAAGCTTACCACAATAGTATTGCTCAAAACCGCTAACAAATCTGGTAACTTGGTAAAACCGTAGTCAGCAACTCGGCATTGCCGACCGAAATGATGATGGAATGCGGGGATCAGTCTGTAAACAATATTACAATGCGAATAAATAAATTGAGGCAGAAACTTGACATTTCATAAAAAAAATAGTTCAAAAACTAAAACCAAATCACTGAAAAATTTCGCTCTAAAAAGTATGAAACAAGAAAATGTAATAAATATTTCATTGTATTTCTTACATATTTATAGTGGTGTTCAGAGGATAACCATGGTCGTATGCCACCTATTGTAACAAAACAATATATCCCACGTAGCATACGACTACGGTTATCCTCTAAACACCAATATGAATATGTAAGACTAATGTGGTAACATAAGCAGTAACTATCACATCACACAACGGACTACACATTGGAGTTCATAAAGATTTTTAAATATGTAGATTTGTAGTGATTGATCATCAAATCATTTCTGTGAACAAAATTTTAAAATTGGTTGAAAAATTACAAAGATACGCGATTCCAGTGTACCATACGCAAAAACGGTGCGCGAATGAAGTGAAAAAAGACCGCGATGATATTGATACGCAGTGACGTATAAGTAGTCATCTTCTCGCTCGCTCTCGTGTGCATACTATTAATGTATACTATGCTCACACACACACACACACGCATACTTATGTAGTGCAAGTGTACTGTCATGTTCCGACGTCACTGGTCATAACCACAGTGGTCGCGTTTTAATCGAAGCAGAAAGAAAACTCCAATATCTTCATTATTTTTAACGAATTATACTCCTCCAAAATAATAAAATAGTCTAAGAGTCCTGGTGCACACGCCTATATACTTACATAGAATTCAAATATTCTTACGTGCCGTATATCGGAGTCGATATTATCTACAGAAATAACCGTAGACCGCAACATCGCTTAAGAATGGGCTGAACGCACGCATCTCTCTCGCGCATCAATACATTTTTAACATATAAAATCATTAGTTAGGGATATTAAAAAAGTGAGAAATGAATTCATTTAGACAGGAGCGAAATTAAAAAATATATAATCTTTGATATCTTTTATATTAGCTGAGTAGGATTTTTTTTTTCACTACTCGGTCGCTAATATAAGTGATATCTGAATAAAGCTTTTTTTTATTAAATATTTCTCCTATCTAAATAAACAAATTCATATCTCATTTTTCTGATATTCCTAATCACATTAATCTACACTAATAATATTATAAAGGCGAAAGTTTGTGTTTGTAACTTCTTCACGCTCAAACGGCTAAGCCGATTTTGATGAAATTTGGTATGGACGTAGCTGACACCATTATTAAGGATTAGCACAGGCCACTTTTTATCCCGAAAAGTAATATTTAATTTGATATATTTATGTAAAACAGCGAGTAACACCGCGGCGCGCTTCTTCGCTTTATATGTTTTAAAATGTTGAGATGCGCGAGAGAGATAGCTGAGCCTTATCCACCTTAACGTCAGGTCAGTCAGAGAAAAAGTGCAAAAGAAATATGTATCAGTACTGACTTGCTGAAGGCTATGGAGCATCGCGGCGCGGTACGCAGCAAGTCGACCAGTTCTCGCTCGAATAAAGCCAGCATTGGCTCCAGGACAGGCGCCGTGCGCGGCCGGTCGACGGCACCCGAGCTCTCGTCTGTGTATACAACATGATTATTATTATATAAATTTATAACATTGGATTGTATTCACGCAATGAACTATAAGGAGGTCTATGAACGAAGTCTCTCTGCGAGATCGTCTCAAAGACGAAGAAATCCGTAGACATATGAAAGTCGCCGAATAAGCACAGCGGATCAGCAAGTTGAAGTGGCAGTGGGCAGGAGAAATAGCACGTAGAACTGATGGCCGGTGGGGCCGTAAAGTTCTCGGAATATAGACCACGCACCGGCAAGCGCAACGTAAGAAGACTGCAGCCACAAGGTGGACAGAAGACCTCATGCATGTGGCAGGAAGACGCTAGATGGAGGCCGCTTCCGACCGATCTTTTTGGAAATCCATGGGAGAGGTCTATGTCCAGCACTAGATTTCTTGTGACTGAGATGATAATGATGATGATTAGAGATTGTATACGATTTAAAAAAAACAATGTCGAACGCTCTTCCATAAAATAAATGGCCAGGACCAGATCGAGACACGCATGTGGTCGGATTCCGTAGCTAATGCTGTAATCTAAAGCCACTGGACAAGTATTGTTCGTTTAGACAACTTTGCAAAGAGGTCAATACCCTAAGGTTGCCTAGAAGAAATCGCTCTATGCAATCTTCTTCTTCATCGTGTCGATAATCCTGAATATGCAATAAAGCCGCCGTTGTATTAGTAACGTTTAAAGAAGATATCTTTATTATTCGAAAATACGCTTGCGCTTGGCCGCCAGGCCTAACTTATTTTTCTTTTTTGTTTTGGACCCGCATTAAAGCATTTGCCAGTGTCAAGTATTAGGATTTTTTTCAAGTTTCTTGAATAAAACAAGTTGTAAATGTTCTAGTCACAATCTAAGTCACTTATACAGTCAATTTATAGGTCGAGTCCTGCTTCAGTAAAATGGTGGCGATTTTACTAGAAGCTTCTATGGAGTTTTGCCGACAACGTAAAATCACACGTTTAGCTGCTTTATTTAACTTGCCCACACTCACGCACTTGATTGAACACTTAATCAATAAAACACCACCATTTTTATAGCATTAATGTTCAAATTGTTCAAAATAACATAAGTTTAGGAAAATAAAACAAAGCAACAACATGTTACTAAGACGTTCCCGCCAAAACACCTCAGGCTTAACTTACTCTGTATGGATGTACAATAAAGTTATATTATATTTAGTAGCAGTAAATCCTAGTTCACTTACTGTGCGAATTCTTCTGCATGTGCGGTGTGAGGGATGCGGGCAAGGAAACGGGGCACGAGGCGAGGTGTCTCGAGGGCGCATCGCGCACTTCTACCCCCGGCACGCTGCGCAGGAGCAGCTCTAGCGGCACGCCGCCCATGACGTCCACTACCAGCGGCGGGTATGACGCCTCGTAGCACTCCACGAAACTGAATTATAACATTAGTATTGTTATAACCCTAATACATAATATTTGATATAAAACATCTATGGGCGCGCCTTGGCAATAAAATTCTCGTATGCCGTGGTGATGACGAAAACGCATGACCCTCTTTCTCGAGTAGAGGCACAGTAAGTTTCTTTTCACTATTTAACTCATTCAGACGTTCACATTCACTAATTTTAAGCACATCTGTTTATGTGTGTGTTTTTATATACATAGGTATATTAATATATAAAATTATTATATTATTTATATCAAAAGAAGATTCTGTTCTCTGGACAGAACCGGCGCTTGAAAATAATTGATTACTAATTATCTGATTTGTGTTTTGATCACACCAAATAACGTTTATAGGGCAATGCTCCTGAGAAAATAAAAAATAAACCTTTTTTTTTGTTCATATGAGCTGTGTAAAACTTCTTTTAGTGATGCCGTACAGCGATCTGGGTTTCTAAAAACATATTTATCTGAAAGTTACCTTCAATTTTCTTAACTTTTTTGAAGGTCAAGCCGACCTTGATAAAATAGAAAACCACAAAGAAAATGATATAGTAACCTTGCTGTTCGACTTGGCCGTAGCTACTGCCTTGCCCCCAGATAGTAATACTGCACCATCAAGACCGAGGAAAGATTTATTATAAACTCAAATAATTATAGTTTAAAAAACTGAATCAACCCTCTTCTCATGGATGCCATTATCAGAACTGGACCAAATTAAAATGGGACCACACGGCCAGCTTTCAAATAAACAAAAGAATCATCAAAATCGGTTCACCCTGTCGAACATTCAGAGGTAACAAACATAAAAAAAATACAGTCGAATTGAGAACCTCCTCCTTTTTGGAAGTCGGTTGAAAATAACTAACGTTATAACTACAGCATTTTACTCACCTTAACAAAGGCAAGATCCCTGCGTGCGCTTCCAGCAGCAAAACCACGTTCCGCGCCAGTACATCTATATCGATGAATACCGGCTGCAGAATCCTACTGCCGTCCTCCTGTCCCATATTCATAGAGGCGTGCATCTGACACTTCCATGGCGCTTCCTCCATCTCTAGAGACGACACGGGAGTCAGGTCGATCAACTGGACCATCCGGCCGAATCCTTCATGGATAACGACTGTATCTTTCACTTTAGCTATATCGGATGTCGTAAGCGCGCAGCAGTGGCGGGAAGCGTACGCGTCACGTAAGCGTAGGAGAGGTAAAGCGTGGTGTTTCTGATCCAAGAGTATCGCGCGGAGACGTGCTCGTAGGACATCCAGATTTGGTGCTGGGGAGGGGTGTCCCAACGCCAGCTCTAATCGTCGTCCCGCAAACTGTGAATCAAGGCGGCGCTTGTGTACGCGTGCGATGCACAGCCGAGCGTCCCACTCGGAGCGAAGCACCACGGTGGCTAGAGGGCCTTCGCTTGCGGCCCAGACGCATACACGTATTACTTGGACGTACTGGCTGAACAGCTTCATCAGCATTTCCTGCGGGAGAATAGAGCGTTTATTATCGCGGGATTTATTCGTTATCTTAATAAGGACCATTGAAACAGGCATACGTTTACGACGTTATTAGCAAACTCATTCGACAGAGACAAAAATAAAAACGGAAGCAACAGTGAATGCGTCAAATTTCATAATCGACAACTTAAACTGTCGATTAATGACATAGTAATTAATTCCCAAAAAAAAAAAAAAAAACGTGAACAAGATTTGTGTGTTTCTAGCATTTAGGCTGAGTTGCAGTTATAATCTTAGAAGGTCACGAACGATAAGTTGACTTAAGATTTATTAATTACGCTGGAGTTTCTGGCCTGCAGCACGGAGAGCTTATGGTCGCAGGTTGGCGACGGTAAGATCCAAGGGCGTCGCCAGGGGGGGGCAGCTGCAAAAGAGTTTTTTTTTTAGCTAACTGCAAAGCAACCAAAGCCCTAAGGCCGTGCAATTGTACCTGTACCTACAATTAATATTTTTCTCATCCTCCATAATATTAACTTGCCCCCCTCTGGGCCATGGGCTGGCAACGCCCTTGGTAAGATCGGCATTAGTTCCTCGCCTTCGCTCTGTTAGCTAGCTAGCCGATAAGTTCCAAGAAGTAATAGATGTCAGCTGATAAGGTCATCGACCTGAAATGAGAACCAATGGTCACTGACCTGCAGCACGGCGGGCTCATGTGGCGGCAGGTTGGTGACGGTGAGATCGGCGGTAGTTTCCTCGCCTTCGCTTTGTTCGCTGAAGCTAGCAGATGAGTTCCATGGAGAGGCGGCGCGGTGGCGGCTGTCGTCGCCGCTGTTGCTCGAAGAGCAGCCCGATCGATCTAAATTCACAGAGCCTGAAGAACCAAAATAAAACCTAATTATTAAAACGTTTTAAGAGTCTATAGCTGCTTTCCATTCACTCTGGTAAAATGCTCTTTGCTAGCACTTTGTGGATTAAAATTTGCACAACTTTTTTTGTGATGTTCAATAAATAACACTTTTTAATTAATCCGGGAAACCTTCGAATGAGTACTTTACTAATAAAAAAATAAATAATGTGATGCTCCTTTAAACGATAATAGTTCACCAATATGTGTGTTACCTGTAGAACTGTTTTTGACAAAGGCTAGTAAAACTGACTCAATTTACATTTTTAGAGAAAATGAGAGATTATAATAATAAAATAAAAAAATACTACGGGTCACTCACGTCTGTTTCGAGACGAAATATCAGACTATAGTGCATTATTTGGCAGTGCGAAGCACTTCACCGACCTAGAGCGATGTTTGAGCTGCTCGTTTGAATAAGACCGCCGTGTGCGGCTGAAACTATAGTCGGATATTTCGACTCAAAACAAAAGAGAGCGTGATTGGCCCGTAGATTTTATTTAAAAATGAGTGAAAACCACGTTAGTTTCCAATAAAGGCATTAGTTATTATTTATAATATAAACATAAAATAAATAAAACAATTAGTTATAAGCAGCATACTAACCATGGGTGCCCCTGATCTTGCGCGGTTTGGGTGCAGGCGGGGGGCAGAAGTCGAGCGGCGGTGGCGTCGGCGCCGGTAGCTGCTGCAGCGCCCGCGCCCACTCCGCCGCGCCACTGCCGCCGCTGCCTACACTCACCTCTGAGCTCACCTGACACGCAAACAATTATTACTAAAGGACTTACAGAAAAGATTCTCAATACTATTCTATATTAATGCGCCTATTACTTACCTTAAGACCTATTACTTAAATTGAGACCTGCAAGCATTCCTGAGAAAATGGGTCTTGACAGTGATACACAGACAACGTTATTAAGGTCCCTTTTTAACCGACTTCAAACAGGAGGAGACTCTATATACAGAATGGCCACTCTCCGCCAATCTCGGGTTCCTCACTCGCTCCCCTCCCAGTCGTTTAGCGGCACGGCGCTTTAATTTGTCAATCGAAACAAATGTTGAAATGTTGCGGGCTTCGAGCGTTTTGGATTTGAATTTTAATGGACGTCACGAGTGACCGGTAATCAGACGACGACCATAACTTCATACATGTGTGTGTGTGATATACAGACGTTAACTTGCATATGTGTTACTAATTAGCGCGCCATTGTACAGAGTGTACGACGTGTGCTATAGCGAAACCGAACCATAGAAAAAAAATCGAAATAAGTTGTTACTTGATTGTGTAGCGGCATGAAGGAGGGTTGGTGGTGCACTGCGGCCGGCGCAGTGCTGTAACCCTCGTCGCTCGAGTACACCGGCTGCAGCGAGCGAGCGTACCGCGTGCTGATCTTGCGCCCGAATACATCCTCGCCGTCCATACGCTTAAGAGCCCTGGGACATAATTGAATAGTTGTAGTAGGTATAATATTTGAACCATCTAAACACAATAAATCCACTGCGGACATAGAGTACGAGAGTGAATTACATAAAGCTTATCTCATCGGGTACCATTTTAACCTGACTGTGCTAGGAGGGTCATATTTTTCTAGTGTATGTTTCTATAAACTTGCCTAAATGGCTTGACCGATTATGATGTGTGAGGTGTCATTAGATTCGTCTTCAGTTCCCGAGCGTCATAAGCTACATGTTTTTGTAATAATATTACAAATCTCGCAAAATAAAAAATAAAAAGTTTATCGTATCTTCCAATGTACTTTTTCGTGTCAACTATGTGATTTTATAAAAATTGTTCCAAATAAAGCTTACTTAAATATATTTTACATTGACTATATTTTAAGAACACTCAACATCATATCAAGCCTCACGCAAGCATAAGTTACACTAAGAAAATCGCTGTTGGGTATTTTATTTTTATTTTAATACAGTTACTTATTATTTTCTATGGCTTTATTGTTAACAGCCTAGACAAACTTTGACCAAGGCCTTGCCACGGAGCAGTCGAATATAGTAAGCATTAGGTATGCTTCATCATCATCATCATCATCTCAGCCATAAGAAGTCCACTGTTGGACATAGGCCTCCCCCATGGATTTCCAAAAAGACCGATTGGAAGCGGCCTGCATCCAGCGTCTTCCCGCCACTTGTATGAGGCCGTCTGTCCATCTCGTGGCTGGTCTTCCTACGCTGCGCTTGCCGGTACGTGGTCTCCACTCGAGAACCTTTCGGCCCCATCGGCCATCAGTTCTACGTGCTATGTGCCCTGCCCACTGCCACTTCAACTTGCTAATCCGCTGTGCTATGTGCGCTGTGTAGGTATGCTTACCATCGTCAACTGCTCCGTTGTGGCAGACCGACTTTTAGAATAGAACTAACCTCTTTTAGTCGCTAAAGGCCTTATAAGGAAGCTCAAGATAATGCAACGAGCTGTTGAGAGGGCTATGCTCAGTCTCTCTACGAGATTGAATCAGGAAGAGATCCGTAGACGTACGAAAGTCATCGGTATAGCACAGCGGATTAGCATGTTGAAGTGGCGGTAGACAGGGCACATAGCAAGTAGTGGCAGATGGGGCCGAAAAATTCTCAAGCGGAGACCACACAAGAAGACCGGTCTTTTTGGAAACCCTTATGAAGCTTATGTCCAGCAGTGGACTCTTTTGCCTGAGATAATGATGATCAGTCGGCCGGAAATAGAAGAATATAGACTACCTTGGTATGTATTAGACCGAAAAGTCAATGCATTAGTTATGCATAGATACTGTTACTGTTCCAGTTTAAATGTGGTGACAGAGCGAATCAATGACGGACAAGTCAACAAATACAACCATAGAATACTTAAGAGCATAGTTGTCGCGGCAATTTTCGCCAGTACATTATGCTTTTTTTTCATAGAACAGGTAACTCTTTTTACACCTAAATATTATTTAATTTCGAAAATTATTTTTAATATGGCTGGAAACATTATTTAATAAGCATCTATGGTTTGATTTTTTTCAAAATATTTACATTCAAACTTAGGAGTTATAACAAAATTTGAAAAAATAAAGCAATCCGTAGACATATAACCATTTGCGAATCAAACTAACCTGATGATGACTTACAAGATGGATACAAAAATAATTATTGAAATTGGATAATTTTTAGAGGTAGAAAACATTGGTCTCCTTTTTTGTATGGCGCGCGCGAAAACGTTTCTCTTAATACTAAAACGAAGGCGCATCAAATG
This sequence comes from Lycia hirtaria, assembly GCA_947563715.1. Classification (NCBI taxonomy): domain Eukaryota; kingdom Metazoa; phylum Arthropoda; class Insecta; order Lepidoptera; family Geometridae; genus Lycia; species Lycia hirtaria. The sequence continues at coordinate 30,202,675 of OX387384.1, forward strand.
ACCTCGCTACGCTACTGCAGATAATCATTTTAAAATGGAGGTTAGACTTCAATAACTAGGAAATAGTTTACCTAATATTCCTTGAAAGAGGGTTTTAACCCTCGACCCAAAATGGGGGATGTTATAAGTTTGACATGTGTATCTGTATATCTGTGTGCCTGTCTATTGCATCGTAACTCTGAAACGGATGGACCGATTTTGATCTAGTTTTTATGTTTCATCAACATCGGTATAGCCGTTTTTTTTGTCGGGGTTTTGAATTTTTAAACTTATATTTGTTCACTGTCGAAGTCCAAAGTCCTGTGTGTAATGTAACTCTGTCTCTTTGTATCCTTTTATCGTCATCAATAAACGGCTGAACCGACCTTTATGAAATTTGGTACAGAGATAGCCGAGGATCTGGAGATGGACATATGCTACGTTTCATAGTCAATACAGTTTTTTGTCACAACACGAGTGAAACCGAGGGGCACAGCTAATTTTACACGAAATTATTCCGCCAATCAAACAAAATTAGCGAACTCAACCTCATAGAGCTCTTTAATATATATATATAATCAGTAATTTATAATTAAAATAGAGTTTTGAGCATAGCTCGCCCATTTAAATAGACAGCATAAACAGAATACACACCAAGAAACGAAAAGATATCACGTTGAAATAAAATCGACAACATAACAACTTCTCAAGATTCGCCAGAAAAATAAATGTCTGAAAATTAGGAATACAATAATTTTATAGTTATTTATGATTATAGCTGTGACATTTATTTAGACTCATACATTATCTTTTGCACAGTACTAACAGTAAATAAAGAACAAAGTAAACTTTATGAAAAATATCCCATTTTAGACGCACAAAAACCGATTAATAACTTATCAACGATATCTTATCTAACGACCTCAGGTTACTGTTACAATATGAAGCGCAGATTAGAAACAAAAATAAACAAATACTTTTATTGTAACAACCGAAAAAAAAAGATCTAAAGGACGACTATAAACTTTCATTACTTTATAATTTTGGATTTAGTTTACTTTCATCTTTTTATAACCACCGAAGAAAACGAGGTGTTATAAATTAGATGTGTGTCTGTGTATATGTGTATCTATCTATGGTTTCATAGCTTCGAAACAAATATACCAATTCCGATCTAGTTTTCCGCATGCTTTTTTTCCAATTTGATCAAGAGTGTTCTTAGCCAAGTTTCAGCTGTTTTTTTATGTCGGACCTTTTTTGCTGTTGAGAGAGCGAGACAAAAAATATACAATCCAAAGTTGACTCGCTTAGGATTTTATCTCGCTCGCACATTTGCAGAAAAAGCGGGATAAAAATGAGCGCGAGTTAACTTTGAACGGTTTATTTATCTCTTTTTGTCACACGAAAACGTGGCATGATTACGGAGATCTGTATATCTGTCTTTTTCTCTCGACAAAAAGAGTAGCGAAAATTTACTCGCGGCGCGTATCTATCTACTTACGTCATTTAGTTCGTTATAAATATACATTTATTTGAAGACAGTACTGCGCAATACAAAATGCTAATATTATTATGTAGATATGTAAATATTAATGCCTTAAAATTACGAGTATTATTAAGAGAAAAACAAAATAAGACTACGAATTAAAGTCATCACGACTTCGCACTTCAAAAAGTCAAGCAGTTTAAACTTAAATAGATAATATAGAAACACTAGCTGCGCCCTGCGATTTCATCAACGTACTGATGAAAAGCGGTGATGATGATAATAAAATATAGCCTATGCCCTTGTCTAAGTCTTCCCCTGAACCAAGTCCGACCCCTGAACAAAGTTTTCCCCAGATAGTTTTAATTCTTTCCGGTTTCTGGAAAAACATTACTCTCTTAACACAAATCTCACTCTTATTACAAACTAAAACCAATAACACAGCTAGTCTAGTAAAAATAAGATTTGTGACAACATAAAAGACAACTAAGTATATTGTTATTTAAATGAATGTACTGGTGTTTTGAAATACATCTGACACAATTTCATAATGATATTATAAAAGCTGATTTTGTTACCTTTACACGCTCAAACGGCTGAACCGATCGTTATGAAAATTAGTATAGAGATAGCTTTGGGCCTGGAGACGGACATAAGCTACTTATCATGATCATAATCATCACCGTTTTTCATAACTACGCGAGTGAAACCGCGGAACGCAGCTAGTCTATAAATCGGGGATTATTGTTGACCTATGATATTTAGTTATTTTCCTATCATAATTTCAAAGAATCCCCCTAGTTGCAAATACTATGATCTGCTCCATACAAACGGATTTATTTTTACTAGACTAAGCGCGATGAGGAAGACTTTGATGACGTATGCAATCAGCTGTTAGCGTTTTATTACCTACGAGCTGTAAATATTCTTTACAAGTACATACATATATTACAATACATGTCATAATGTATGTGTTGATCAAATGCATATGTTAATCAAAATACCGTTACGTGTAGAGAACTGCTCGATTTAGATATCACAAAAGTACCGAAATAAAAATTGCTTTTTACAAATCGTCGGCTAAAATGAATATTTTTGTAAGTAGGTAGGTATGGAAACTAATCGATCAGCGGATCGTGTAAAATACTTAAAAATTGTAGGTAGATAGATAGGGATAGTATTTAAACGATCAGCTGATGGCTTAGGAATTGTTACGCGATGCAACATTTTGACGTGATAACGTCTTATAAATCGATGAACGCCGGCTGCACGCACGAAAAAGCATGACTCATTGTCACGCTCCGCCTGATCCGAACGTGCAAGCGAGAACGCGGAAGAAGGGATAGAGGCAGGTTAGCCTAAGCGTTCGGCTTGTGACGCATCTATCATGACGTTGTCACGTAAAATTATCGTCCGTAAACCGACTTTACAGACAACCATTTTTGTATCGTTGATAAGTTAACGCTAAAATTTGCTTACTCACTAAGATAATATTTATTGACTGGGCCGACAGATCAGCTGATCGAAATAGTGATGCGAATTATTCAGTTGATTTATTTTAATGAGACTCAAATACATTATTATTTCAACAGAAATGAATAATTTCGAAACAATAATCAAATAAATACGGTGAAGATTGAAATTACCGTACGAGAGAGAATATAAATACAATATACGTAAAACATCTTGACATCTTGAGATCAAGCCACTAACGAAAATAACAATCGACGAAACGTAGATTTGAAATTGAATTCTACATATGTTCTCAATATAGCAGTGAAATTAAATCGATATACGAAATATCACAAAAAAGGATTTCTTACGAAAAATAGAAAAGATTCTTACCCCGATAATAACATCCTTTGATTTTAACACTCCTAAAATTTAACATTAATGAAATTATAAACTAGATGAAAAAGTGTACAGAAAACCGTTAAATTTTTGAATTTGCACACAAGTGAATTAGTCACTTGTGTACCAGCTTGTGTCTGGGCGTGCAGTGATATACTGAAATCTTTAAAGTTCAAGTCTAATAAAAAAAGCTGAAATATGAGGGTAGTTCTTTAACGTTTCCCTAGTGAAACGGAAATCGTTCTTGAATAAACAACATTTTTTATCTATTACATTTGCTGTTAAGATACATTCACATCACAACTTTTTTTTTATAAATATCACGAAAAAAAAAGATGATAAGAATTTATTTTCGACAGAACTCTGCCAAAATGTCGTCATATTCGTTTCTGTTATGAACATTGTAGTGATGACACTTTGCGATTAATTATGCATACTTTTTTTTTTATCAGCCATGTTTGTACAAACTGTCCTACTGCTGCGAACGGGCCATCTTCTCATTGTGAGAAGGGTTAGGCCATAGTCTGCCACGCTGGCCAAGTGCGGGTTGGCAGTCTTCACACATCTTCAAGATCATTGAGAACTCTTAGACATGTAGGTTTCTTCACGATGTTTTCCTTCACCGTTTGAAGTTGGCGGCAATCAACAATACGCACATAACTTCGAAAAGACAGAGGTGCGTGCCATGGGATTCGAACCCAGGACCTGCGGATCGCAAGTCAGACGGTCTCAACACTAGGCTGCCGGAAACTCCACACTCTATACATACTTAATATATGTAAATGGGAAATTACTTTATTTATATTTTAGCCAATTTTGGAGATGTCTCCGCATTTTTTAGGGTTCCGTTGTAAACAAGGAACCCTTATAGTTTCGCCATGTCCGTCTGTCTGCCTGCGGCCTTGCTCAAATACTATCAGTACTAGAAAACTGTAGTTTGGCATGGATATGCATATATTAGTTGTACCGAGAAAGTACTAGAATAAAATTTAGGGTACCTCATCTGGGGACGAATTTTCTTTTTCTCATCTACCTCATCGTGTGGGGTATCGTTGGGTAGATAATTAAAAAAACATTGGGGTGTGCTAAAACTATTTTTCAAGCAAAAACTGATGGTTCTGGAGCGTTCTTCAGAATATCCTGGGGACTTCCGTGATTCACTTTACAAACAGATTCTACGAGCTTACTCGCCTAAGATGAGATGCGTAATTCTAACGTTGACTTATTCACGGCGTTTGCTCGTTAAAATTAGATTTTTCATATAGAAATTTTATGGTTTGCGATTGACCGCCTACTCGCCTGACGTTAAGCGACGTTACGGTCTACGATGGAGCGCGCATACCTAGAAAAAAACAATTCACTCTCGATTTAAAGACACCCAGATTATATCTATCGACCGAAAAGACCCATTCAGGAAGCGTATTCCACAATCTAGCAGTCCGCCTATTTACCTAAAAATAAAAATCAACTGATTGTTAACTCACCTAGAGGCATGGTCAGGCGTCGGGAACCGTAGCGTGGCCGTAGTATTGCTGATCTTGAGCACCTTGCCCCCGCAGTTGTCCGCGAGCCGGCGGAGTCTCTTCGACACCTTGTCTGGGGGCTGGTCGAGGGGCAGGTTGCACACTTCCATCTCACACACGGGCTCTTCTTCATCGTCGTGCGATTGACTTAACGACTGCCCAATGACAAAATATTATTATCGCTGTTAAAATTAGTGTATATATGAGTGCGTTTAGCTTATTTTCAAGCTAATACAACTCAATGGTTTTAAATTTGGACAAACATTCATACAAACATACATACCCCAATACATACATACACTCGAAAAACATTACCCTCATTCTTACGCAGTCGGGTTAAAAACACAGACCATCATCCGGACTAATAATAATTTAAAAGCGAAAGTAGCTCTGTCTTTCTGTCTGTTCGTTATCCTTTCACGATCGAACGGCTGAACCGAACGTTATGATATTTGGTACAGAGATAGTAGAGAACTTGTAGACAGACATAAACTATAATCTTCTTTAACAAAGGTTTATTAAGGCTTTATTATATTTCATTATCATCACCATCTTTCATCACTATGCGGGTGGAACCGCATGGCGCAGCTGGTAAATAATAATATATTAGTATTTGTTTGTTTACAGCAAGCAATGCACTGTTTTATCCAAGTATCCAAAATATTCTTATATAATCTTAACAGGATGATGACACAAACATTATAAAACCGTTAATAATTTTGTTATCGTTATTTGTTCTCAATAGTAGACACTTTAACCTCAATAAAATTGTTCAATAAAATTATAGTTTAAAAACTAAAACAACAGACTTCAAAATACGCAATGTTTTAAAAACCAAACCATTTATTTAAGTATATTACTGAATTATTTAAAAAAAAATCTTGAAATTAAAAAAAAAACAAAAAAAAAAAAAAAAAACTACTGAAACGATTCTGATGATTTTTTTATGGAACTTTATGTTTATCTCAACGTAATATCCTTTCAAACAAAAAATAATTATTCGAATATGTTCACAAATGACGGAGTTATGCGGTTACAAACATACAAAAAAAAGTCAAATTGAGAACCTCCTCCTTGTTGAAGTCGGTTAAAAATAATGACATTTTCATGTTTGTAGATTATATTATCTGTCTTTGATATTTGGTTTGTATGTTTTCGTATTTGGTTTTGAAATATCAGGAGCTAAAAATTAACTCGAACCATAGTAACTAAATGTAACCATAACGGGTTGTATACCAATGTAAACATTTATTTTCTAAATGACAAAGTGTAGTTGCTATCCGCCATGTTTGTTTATAACTTTGAACATGAGAAAAAGTACTCTAGGCAACATTTTAGTTTAATTTTCTATCAAGTATACCTTAGGGTTCCGTGGCAGCGCAGCCGTCATCTGATTATAGCAGTAATGTGATGAGGCACACGCAATTAAGGCAGATGATGTGTTCTGTTTATGCACCAATATTACTTCCATATTTTTCCTATTGAATAAATAAAGATTTAGGAACATATAAGCTTGTTGCATCAATAATATAAAATAAAGCGGGTCAAGCAAGTGCTATTAAAATAACAGTATATTTGATATACTGTTATTTTAATTTATACAGTGTAATTAGTAGAGACCGGATTATATGCATTTGCATATTTACCACATTTTTAGAGATCATTGCATATTTTGTCTGAAATTTTGTGATCATGCATATTTTCGCTGTATTTACTACATTTTTCAGTAGGTTACCCTATAAGTGTAAAATTATGTCTTACAAAAATTTTCTCTTTATTCCAACATTAAAAATTGTTAAATTAAAAACTTGTTAAATAATTACTTATTTGTTTAATCGTATTGAGTATTAATATAATTTAGAATCTAGAAGGTTGTAAAATTTTGAACGAATACGTAATTTACTGATTTAATGCTAATTTAGAAGTAAAAAAATAAATATGACACATTTTCCCTTTTTTACTTTTCTATAATTCATCATTTATGTTGCATATTTTACCCATTTTTCATGCATATTTCAAGCTTTTTATGTTGCATATATTCCGGTCTCTAGTAATTACTAACGAGTTGCTAAACCATATTGATGTAAATTTGGCAACATTTTCAATACAAACACTGTTATCTAGCAAACATTTCAAATTGTTCATAACACATCAATTTTATTATATACTTATTACTCAACAAAATAGTCTTATTAGCACCATTAAGCCAAAAAAAATATTTTTTAAATAGCGTGCTAAAAATATGTGCAATGAAATACAATGCATTTGTTATACCTATGTCACAAGTTATACCTATGTCTAAAATCGCTAAGGTCAGCAGCAAAATTGATATCTCCTGATATCAAAAGTAAAGCTGCCGGGGCAGTATGCAACTCTCCAAACCTCCTCATGCATTGTCTGAGCTTCTCATCTGCTGCATTCTTTTGGGTCCCACATACATGTATCAGGCTCACCTGTGAAATACCAGACATAAATATAACTTTTATTATGGAATGAAATTATTTTATTCCTAATATTTTACATCCATATTAAATTACATTAGAATTAAAATTAAATTATCAAAGAGAAATAAATTAAATTACAAAATTAAAGTAATTGTAAATATTAAATAAAAATGAATAATTGAAAATGAACTGAATTAAATAATATTAAAAAATAATTAAACATGTTATACATAAATTTTATTTAAATCGTTAGCAAACTATTTTAGACAAACATAGAACATGTGTGGGTGCAGTAATCTTTTTATGTTTTCAGAACTCAACTGAATAGTTGATGTTATTTTGATGTTGACAACAGAAGCTTCCATTGAGGTTTTTTGTGTTATGCAATTAACTATCCCTGTTTTAGACTAGATAGTGATCAATTTCAACTTACTTGAGCATCATTTAGTTCTTGAAGTCTATTTACAGCCTCTTTCCTGACATCACAAACCACTACAAAGTCAGCCTCCCGCCTCCCTGGTAAAAATTTGGCGCGGATGGCTGATACCACGTCGATTGCTGAGCAACCACGAGGCACCTGAACATGGGTGAACATATTTTAATCACACTAATATTATAAATGCTAAGTATGTGCAAAGAGAATCATACTGTGGTGAAATTTGAAAATGAGATAACTAGCCATGGATATTGGCCTATTTTTTTATATCCTGTTAAAATCTAAACATGCAAATAAGCCAGTTTCCATAACCTCTATTTATTACTTATTCACACCAAAACATTTGTTAATATAGAATAGACTACCTTTTTTTTTGAATAAATACAGTGTTATAACTCTACAAGCACACAGGAAAATAAATGATTATAAAATGTATTTTTGATTAATTACTAACACCTTATAATTTTTCCTTTTTAAACATAAACAATTTTTAATGTATTTATCTCATATTGTTACATAATTTTAAGACCTGACTGTTAAAAGTTGTCTCATTTCAATTAGTAACAATAGGGAAAACCTAAGAAATAATTTGTTTTTGTTTTATTGGTCTAATTGAATACAAATTTTAAAATTATAAGTGAGAACACTAAAATTTATATTCAACTTAATATTTATATATTTATTTATAATTAATGAAAGACAATAACTATAAACTTGAGACTACTTGGTCATTTATGTGAAGCTGCTGATAAGTATATCTTTATAAATAGTGAAATACTAGTTTAACATTTCGTTAAGTTTTATTACAAAGTATAAATTATAGAAGTCCAAGTCATTGTTATTATTTTTAATAAGTAGATTGTCACATAACACAGCAGGTAGATGTTTCACTATATTATACAAACACTACATAGTCAAGATTTCATTCACATTTTATTAAAATGTATATTTATAAAAGTATTAAGATCAATCAATTCAGACACGGCTAAGCTATTGTTGATATAGGGAACAACAACCGGGACTTTGCAGAACTTAGCAGGTATCTTTTTGTAAGTTACAAATAAAACTACTAGTTTTATAAGCAGCTCTGAAATTATTATATTCCACATACCTATTTTGAAGTTGAAACAGCTCAGTAGGTCATGCCAAAGACTTCCATATGAGGGCTTTGAATTTCAATAGTAAATATGAGCTTTTTGTGAAGGATATGATTTTGGCCATTTTTTATACTCAGTTACCATACTCAAGTAAAAAGTCTGTTACAATGTACTAATGGTTTGTTTCAACCTAGGCTGAAAATATAGTACTGAAATATAATGCTAAGCATTTCAAGTAAAAAAACTTCTTACTAAGAGTAAGTATATAAAATTAAACAATGTATAAAAATTGTGCTGTAGTTAATAAGTGTTTTTATTGCATGTGACAAAACCCATCTGACAATGAATATTTAAGCTGTAAGACCTACTAGCTGTTTATGCCTACTTATGATGCAAGTAAAGAAAAATAACCCATAACTGTTGGCACAGAAACCTTTGGCCCACCAAAGGCTAATATAATTATTTATTTATTGTGTGCTTGTAGTTAGTAAATATTCAATGAAATGATATAAAATATCTGTTGTTTCATTGTGTGCATAAAATTTTCTACCTGACAATTTTCAATGTCCCAAAATATGCCAATAGGCACACTTTGGGAGCGTGACTTGTGATGACGAAACCGTGATCTCACTCTAGGTCTCTCCATAACAACACCCTCATCCCTCAAGCTTCCATCGGCTTCATCTGATGACTCATCTTCGATATCTGAAGCAACCAATATTGTGAAATAGTTACCCAAGCTTACAGCAGTTTTACTACATATGCTTGTTTGCAGTTACTGTTAAATCACAATGAGTGTTATGACGACTTTTATCGCTACTAACACAGTGGTTCAATTACTCATTTCATTTGTAAATGTGATCCAACAGTTCAACTACAATTACCTTTTTTCAATTAGACAAGAAAAATCTCTTTCAAAACAATAGTTATTTGTTTTTTTTTTACCAGTTTTTTGTAAAGTGCAAACCTTTAGCAGATTTTGATAATTATGTTTACATTAGAACTGTCTTAGCAGAGGTCACATTTAGTGCATGATAAGTTTAATATTCTTATGAATATATATTTTATTAACAGAACAAGTGGTCAAATAACCATTTACATATACTCACAAACAAGCAATATGTATAACAAACGGTGGAACATACGTGGATTTTAATGAGATTATAATATTTACCAGTGATCCACATCCTAGGAGGAAGTGGTATTTTCATTGCTGGGCTGGAAATAGTAGTCGCCAGACCTTGAGCCGAGTGACTTCTTGCCCCCCTACTGCAATTTACATCTACATCTTCGAAATACCTTGACAAACTCATTCCGTCGATGGTCTAGTGCTATTTATTTATATAAAAGAAAGTAGTCCAACATATGTTGGAAAAAAAAAATGAACTTTTATGGGCTAGCAGCGGTCAAAACTCACTGCACGTCATATACATTAAATTAATAAACAAACTTAGATTAATTCCTAAAGCATGAAACTTCGTAAAATCTGCGTCAAAGTAAAACAATTTACATCTAAAATGTAAAAATAAATCAACCGACACCACTACGCCATATTTGCACTTGTCACAGAATGAATGAATGTCGAATGATTGAGTAAACAACGTAGAATGAACAAGAACGAATTGAACAAAAAAAAACGCCGTACACATGAACGGCCTTACCGAAAAATGTTGCTTAACTTTATGCAATGCTTAACGTATTTTGTCAACTTCTCGCTGACATGTAATGACACTTTCGGAAAGAAGACAGAGAATTTAGAACGATGGTTAAAGTTAAGTAACGTTATTCGGTAAGGCCGGAAGTTAACAACTCAATTTAACGGAAGTGTAGAGTTTACTGGCAGCACTTAAATTATAAGAGGCAATTTACTCAAAATCCAGAGCCGTTAAATAGTAAAAAAAAAGATGCAATTTCCAGAGTCGTTAAATAGTTTATTATAAAGCGGCAATTTTAAGGCTAATAGATATGTGTCCATGACTATGAGTAAATTAAAATAAATTAGCAGCAATTTTGAATGAATTCAGTAGAGTCCGCGTACCACTAAAGTCCGACCGTGTAACTAGAGTCCGCGCAACCATTCAAGCCTTACGGATAGGGCCCAAGAAATAAGTGTAATAGCCCATTTTACAAGAATAATATGAGAGATGTTGAAGGCAAATAATCTGTAAATGGAATCAAACCGTACCTCAAGCGTTCAAGCAGTCTTATTTCAATATTAGTTTGACGTTTGTCTCGCTCTTTCTATAGTTCTAAGAACAAGACAAAATTCAAATTAATATTGCTATTAAGTTTGTGGTAACCCTTCTGTATACCTTGAGGCTGTATGGTACCCAAACTTGTATGGTGGCCCAAATTTAAGCAAGTTACATGTGTGAATGCTTTAAGAAAAGTACAGCGCAAGGCCTGCCTTGCGATCCCCCCTGAAATGAATTCCTGGCTACGGTCCTGACTATAACACTCTCAAAAATTATAAATACAACCACTTGAATGCATTGATTGTCAATTTAATATTCCTAAATATAAACATATGACTTTATAGAAAATTACAAACATACCTACAAGAACGTGCGAACATTTTTGGTTAGTGGCTATTTTTAGTGAATTATTTACTCGTATTAGAAAGTTCACGGCACTTTACTGATTAATACAAATAAATATCAATGTTTCGAAAACTTTTAATAATATCAATGTATATTTTAATAGTATAATTAATAATATTAATGTTTCGAAACTTTTTGAAGCATTTTATAAAATTATTGAAACCTGGAAGGATTTTTGATAATGGCCAGGATTTCGGTTGGTTTCGGTAGGTTGAACCCCCCCCCCAACCCCCCCCCCCCTGCCTACGGCCTTGGTTATAGTCGCTTTTTACCAGTCGGGTATTTCCTTTTAACACAGTTACTTGTTTGATTCATCTGGTCCACAAAAATCTAGGAATCGCCAACACGATCAATGAATCAAATCACTTCCATGATTTAATATTAAAAACCTTAAAAAAATCTTTTATTTTGACATAGAAGTACTGTGGGTTCATTAATACGAGAAATAAATCATATTATGTACTATAAACACACCACTAAAATTTTCTGGCTCGCGCATAATTACTATTTTGACATAGAATTAGGTACTGTGATTTCTCAAATACGAAAATTTAGCATTAAACACTAGAAAAAAAAATTGGCGCATTCATATTATGTTGACATGGAAGTACTATGGATTCATTAATATGAGAAATAAAGCATATTACTATAAAACACTACTAAAATTTTCGCGCTCGCTTCGCTCGCGCATACTTATTACCTGTTTTTGATTATATTTAACAACGCTCAGCAAGCAAGCAAGCGTCATGCAAGCGCTGACCAGATCATTATGCATCTGAAAATCAGACATGGAACAGGTGCGGCTATCTATATTGAAGGCAAGGGTATATACCAGAGCATGGGGCAGCTATGTACTGTCTTTCAAGCAGAAACCTATGCGATAAATGCATGTGCAAAACTGAATATAGAGAGAGGCCTGAAAGACCGTGCTATCTACATTTTGACGGACAGCCAGGCAGCGCTCGCTGCCCTCAACTCCTACAGTATCGGTTCGGGGCTACTCTTGGATTGTATGAACGCGTTAAATTAACTAAGTAAATACAACAATCTAAGACTGGCCTGGGTGCCGGGCTATGTTGGGGTTGTCGGGAATGAAAATTCGGATAAGCTGGCAAGAGAGGGATCCAGCAAGCCTCTGTTAGGACCAGAACCATTTGTGGGGATGGATAGCCCATGGAACAGTGAATACGGCAATCAACGAACATGTTGCAAAGCGACACAAGGTCGAATGGAACGCAATAAGTGGACTTACGCACTCCAAGGCGGTTATAGAAGCGGGTGCCAAATGGCACAAAAGAATCTGCAACTATACCAGAACACAGGCAAGAACTCTAATGGGAACAATTACCGGACACTACGAGAATAAAGGTCATCTATTCAAAATGAGACTTGCGGAAAGCCCACAATGCAAGGCTTGCGGAGAAACTGAGGAGTCAATAAAACACATAGTGTGTAGTTGCGACTCAATGGCAAGCAAGCGACAAGACCTTTTTGGATCGGCTTACCCTGAACTGGAGGAGTATAGACACTTCGAACCAGAGGGCCTAGACAAATGTCATTCGCTACGAAGCGATTCCATTTCTATAATCGCTGTCGCTACAACGATAGCGAACTTAGATTGGTAGACAATGTAACATAGACTTAGCGATCGATTAGTCGAATCGAATGATCGCTAATGTCTATATTTTGTCTATGGGTATCGACAACAAACGTCAAACTCGACACCGCGCCACAGCTGTCAACACATTTCGTACGCGGCTATTTGAAAAGTTTTGAAAAGTTTGTGTTGTGCTTGTTAATTGGAGCTAAAAATACGTGGTAAGTAATTAAAGAAAGTGTTCCAATACACTTTCTTTTATTTGAGTTTTTCTCTATGTTTTGAAAATAGATATGGACTTGTCCGTGGTTACAGTGTTTAGAGAACTTTTATGTAGATGCAAAATCTGGCAGACTAAACTTTTTATCATGTTTTTATAGATGGAATCAAAAGTACGGGCGAGTGCAGAGCAATTTGCAACACTTTTAGAGTTCATGGAAAGGTAAAATATTTATTCACCTATTACTAGTCTTCATAGCTTTCTTTCTTGGCACGAATCTTCATAGAGCACTTAAGTCACACTATTGTTCTTAAGTACTTAACTGATTGAGGTCAATGATAGTGTGTGGTTTGTTTATAACTAAGTACCTATGTACTCAAAGGGCTTTTTGTTCTTTCTTCTAGCCACGGTGACCTTGCCAGACCACAGCAAGGAGCGCAGGGGCGCTTAAAAGCCGACAAACTGTGGCAAGAATTAACGACCACCTTAAATTCGGTCGGTGGTGGTGTTAATAGGACATCAGAAAAATGGAAAAAGGTACTCCAAAATGTGTCATATAAACCTCTTAGCATTTTATCCATCGCATACTTATTATAGTTGTTTGCATGCACATGACTTCAGGCAAATGGGAGAGGAATCTATATACTTTAATTAAATACATTTTATAATAATCACAAATATTTATTTTCTATATTTAAGACCAACAGCTGAAAATGTACAATTTAGGTACTTATTATTATTAATTACTTAATTTAATAATTTAGCCAATAATAGGTCTATCTTATTTAATTATACTTAGTAATTATTTCTAAAGAAATGGGTGAAGAGAGAAAAGTAAAGACAAAAATCAATAAAGAAGATATAGTCATATAAGCAATATTATATACACATAATTGATTGAATTCATGTTCTGTAACAGTTCAATGGGTTGGAACACATTTAGAATCAATTATTATACTAGCTGTGCCCTATGGTCCCATCTATGTAGTGATGCAAAAATGATTTATTTATTTATTTATGATGATGACAATCATGAAAGTAGCCTACGTCTGACCCTAGGTTTTTATACATCTTTGAACAAAAATGTATATCAGCCCGTTCCGTACCCGTTCAGTTGTTTGACTGTGAAAAAGTAAGTGTAACAGACAAAGGTACTTTCACTTCTCGGATTTTCTGTAATCTTATTATTTATGTTCTTACTAGAAATCATAGCTTATTAATCAAATTAACATCTATGCAATACAACAATTAATAATTACTTAATATTCTTAAAAAACACAGTTGATTCCACGGAGCACAACTAGTACTCTAATAATAATTACACTTGACTCCACAAAAAATATCTGTTTTTATAATTTTAGGTGTGGGCTGATTGGAAGTCCAAGACAAAAAAAAAAGGACAAATAAAGCGACGTCATTCTAGTGGTACTGGTGGTGGGCCGAACATTAAAGTTAATTTAACTGCTTTGGAAGAAAGGGTGCTGGCACTCATTGGTGAATTGGCGGTGGAGGGACACTCTGAGATAGAGGAACAAGGATTTAATGTTAGTAGATGTTATTATTATTACCTACCATTAAAACTAAACAAATCAATGGTGAACATATTATGTATAGGTCAGGATGACCGTCTGGAGGAGCTTATATTGCGAAAAACTTAGTCTGTGGCTATTTTCACACAACTCTATTTTTTGTGTTCTCAATAGAAGTCACATACACACATTGTATGTTGTTTTTACTTCTCTCTATAACAGCTATAGTTTGAGTAAAATAATATGGAGATGGGCAAGAGGTCTTAGAAAATACAGTTTTCCTAGGATACAAATACAGAGTAAGGCTGCCAGTTTTTAATATAATTGAAAATCATATGTTTCTTTATAATCTTTCCAGCAACCATCTGGAACTGAGAGACCACCTGATATCGGCCTAGAACTTAGCATCGAAAATGGTATGACTTAACATAACTTATTTAGAACTTAAATGATAAGTATAGCAGTAGTAAAATTCAAAAACCCTTGACAAAAAAACTGGGTGAACCGATTTTGATAAATGGGTGAATGCATTTTCCTATGTAAATAAAAAGTAGCTTATTATATATGTTAAGGCGTTGTTAGTAGTAAATACTATTCTGTAATTGTATATTTAACGTAGAATGCGTATGCATTCTATGTTAAATATACTGTATTATCTGTCTTACTCGCGACAGAGGAATTACTAGGTCCCATGTTCAGCAGTGGAAGTATTGTGACTGAGATGATGATGGTTTGCTTCACCTTATTAACATACAAATAAGTATTAATTTGTGTTACAGATATGGTAGAAATGCCGTCTCTATCGCCACCTTTGCCGGAAGTCGTAATGACGTCTACAAGTCGGCAACAGCTGACACCGACACCGACGCCGGTGCGACTACGGCGCTCTCCACGGACCAACCCACGAACCCACCCAATCACTCAGCTCACGGCTTGCTCCACTCTTCCTATAGCTCCCACTACTCTGCCCACAGCTACCACCACTCTGTCCAGGGCTTGCACCCCTCCTCAACAGCCTCCAACAATAATGTCGCCGCACTCCTCCGCTGCTTCTCCAAATCGCCGGCGGCGTATTATTGTTCGCCGAAGACGTGCTCAAACACCGTTTGACCGAGCAACAAGTGAGTTTGTGGCAATAGAACAGCGCCGCCTGGACTTGGAGGAACGGCGGGAGAGAACCGACGCCGATAGGATTGCGGTCGAACGCGAACGTGTCCAAGTGGAACGGGAACGGGTGCAAGTAGAACGAGAACGAGGCATTTTGTTTAGCCGCTTTGCAGATATTGCCGAAGTATTTCTTCAGCAATATCTGCAAATGCATCGCCCTGAGTAAATGAGATACAGCGGTAATTGATAGAATGTGGCCTATGTCCATCTCCAGTTATCAGCTATATTTGTACCAAATTTCATAAAAATCTGTTCAGCATTTTGGTTATGAAAAGGTAATAAACAGGCAGAGTTACTTTTGTTTTTGTAATATTAGTTAGGATAGTTACTAAAAATAACGTACATAGATGCATGCATTTTTATTATTCTAAATGAGGTAAGGACTATAATCTACTTATTAGTAAATTGAGCATTGCTCTGCCTTGAAGCAGTTCCGTTTGGCTGTTTGCATTGGAGCTTGTAGGTAGTGAGTAATCATCACCTCCATCAGTATTATCAACAGGGATAATGTTTGGTGCTGGTAATCGTGCTTTAACTGCCATGTTGTGTAACACACAGCACGCAAGAGTTATCCTGCTTGCGACACTAGGATGGTAGTGAAGAACTCTATCCTTCAGTAAACACCTCCAACGTGACTTCAACAAACCAAAGCAACGCTCAATTAAGTTCCTGGCCAGTATATGGCGTGATGTATATGTCTCTGCTTGAGATCCAGGTGCGGCATCTAACGCTGGGACCATTAACCAAGGCCGCTGTGGATAGCCAGAATCACCTGAAATCGAATAACATTAGTTGTTAGTTCTTGTAATATTATTTTCCTTATGTCATTCATTATGAAATCAAATATTTTATTAATAAGAGGTAATTTATTTACTGTAGAATAATATCATACATATAGCTGTATTGTACATGGAACACATTGTGTACATAATATTATAACTTCAAGCGTCAGCTAATTTCTATATTAATCAGAAAAATGTAATTATAATTATGTACATTAATTTGAGGTACACAGATGTAGATAATGTGTATCCTGTTTTTAAATGAACATATGTTTTAAGTGTACCAAAATGTTGTATTGTTTATTTTTATTAGAGGATAAATATCATCTGGTTCCAGTCCAGTCCATGTAACAAACATACAAATATAATTATGGACTTGCTAAGTTTCTGTATAACATTTTCCTAATAACATTTTATGATAAAACTAGTTTATGAGTTTAATTACACCTCCTCATTTATGTGTATATACAAAAATTGTATTATCATCGCTGTACAATTTAGGTGATTTGTTTATTGTATAATATGAATGTCTTACCCAGTAACCAAACATGCTCTCCGTTTTGATGGAGTCTACGCATGTATGGCTCAACTTGACTTGCAGACCATATGTATGAGTCATGGGTAGCTCCACCAAACTTAGAATTAACATTAATTATTTCCATGTTGTGGTTGCAAACCTGAAACAGATAATATTATACTGTAGACTTAAATTTCTATTCAACCAAATCCTTTTTCCTTGATGAGAGGATAATCACCACAAGAACTTGACTATGTTGGTGTTTAA
Source organism: Lycia hirtaria (assembly GCA_947563715.1). Classification (NCBI taxonomy): domain Eukaryota; kingdom Metazoa; phylum Arthropoda; class Insecta; order Lepidoptera; family Geometridae; genus Lycia; species Lycia hirtaria. The sequence continues at coordinate 30,220,170 of OX387384.1, forward strand.
GCTATGCGGGATTGTAAGCACTAAAGCCCCCTGGGCGCCTGGCCCCTCTTCTGGTATAATGACATCAAAGGCAAATTACTATAATAGGCTTCTAACAACTACATTGGTTTGGTCTCTTGAATGTGCTTGTTAAAACTACCAACTTACCATCTGAACATTTATAGAATGGTAGCCTTTTCTATTGAAATATAAATGCTCCTCATTCGCCGGCTTAACAATTGCAATATGAGTGCAAACAATGCAACCTATTACACCTGGTAAATTGTATCTTCTTTGAAATCTGTAAAAACATAGGAAATCAATAAGTTTCCCTGGCATGTAAAAATAGGTACAAAACAAACTGCTCATGTATTAAGTGAATACAGCCTACTCGCTTTGGCTCAATAATCTTACTTCATTAAAAATAATTACAATGCATAAATATATATATACCTATATAGCCTCTACTTACTCTTCCTTGATGTGTGATCGTTCACGTTGAGTTTGAGGGAAAACGATCCACTTTTGTATGATATTAGGATGGTTGAGGGCATCAACAACTTCCCTAATACGGCGACTCGTTGTTCTCTGAGTGAGATGTTGCGTTACCCCCACAACCCTTTGGTACGATCCTGTCGCAAAAAAGCTAAGGGCACAAAGTACCTGAAATAAGACAAATAATAACTTGAAAAACAATCATACTTATAAAATAACAACATTAACACATAAGTATGAAAATCTTCAGATTTCTTACCTTAACTTCTATGGGGATCTCTTGAGACCCTTTTATTCTGGTTGCAGCTCTTAATTCACGGACAAGCTTTTTAAATCCGGTTTTGCTCAGTCTAAAATGCTCGACAAACAATGATTCGGGCATTTCATCAATGCTTTCCAAATTCTGCCGTGAATTAAACCTTCTCTGGCGTCTAAGCCAGACAGTTTCATTTTCAGCTGCCCATAACATGCGAAGTGTATGCATTGTTAAAGCAAATAACTTTAAATAACTAACCAAACACGCAAACACTATTTACTTGATACAAGCAAATAATCGCCATTTTTTCGTTTTCTACAGCATTTTGGGCTTCGATAAGGTTTCCATCAAACGATTCGATATATTTCGAAAGCGATTGTCAAAAAGTGACACTTGGCTAGGCATTTCTATACAAATTATCTATCAGCGATTTCGATTCGTTTGATGGAATCGATTATTTGAGACATTGTCTAGCAAATTTCGATTCGTCAACGATAGACCACGTGACCTATCGAACGCTTATGTCAATCCCATACATTTTGAACTTTTCCATTAGCGATATCGCTAGTGGAATGTTACTTTGTCTAGGCCCTCAGGTAGTATTCTGAGGTTAATGCAGTCCTTCTTTGGAATACCGGTTGTGGATGTGTAAGTAAGGTTGGGGTTAGTACAAAAGAGCCCAATGGCTCGAAGTGCTTCCGAGTATCGGACCCCTATTAAGATAAGATAAGATACCTTGAGGCTGTAGTAGTTTGCTGACAAACTCAGGGACTCTTAAGACCATAGACTAAGATGAATTTGTATTCTATCTGTGACAAACATCTCTGATCCGATCAATAATTAATCTGTATTTTCTATTTTCATTCGTTCGTTCAGGTTGCATTGCTTGCGTTTTTATCGTGAGTTTGCAAAAATATATTTTATTGGTTTAGAATAGTGAAAATAATCACTACTTTCGTAATTACCTGGAGAAACTGTGAAGTTTGTGGATAATTCGCCTTATTTCACTTCTATACATATTTGGGATCATGGCTACTAATGGTGATATCGGCGGCTTAGATGCCAGCGGCAAAATTATAAAAATGGAAGTAAGTTTAAAGATTTTAGTGTTAGACCAACATAGAACGCACGTATAATGATAGATAATAAAGAAAAAGCTTACCTCAAGCTGAGAAGTAATAATCACAAGGGTTTCCATGTATGTATGCTATGAACAACAATGAATGTTACACAGCCTATTAGGAATATTTTAGAGAACTATTGTTGTGATATCCTTCATAATAATCAGCAACACCATTAAGACATTTACTTTAGGAACCCCCCAATAATTTCAAACAAACAAATCACCTTCATATTGCTAAGCAGCCCAGCAAGCATCTGTGTAAGGTACATTTGTATTACTGATTAAATGACTTTCTTTTACAGGTGGACTACAGTGCCACTTGTGATGAAAAAATACCATTGTGGAAGTCATGGGCGGCCAAGGGCAAGATCCAAGAAGCTATAGACCAACTTCTTGCACTTGAAAAGCAGACAAGAACTGTGAGTCTTCATTTAATAATGTTCATGTAATGACTTTAACACAATAGTCATATAATACTGGGGTAACAGGTGACCAATACTCACTTATTTCAATCTGGCTTTATGATGTAATAGTAATAGTCAATACCAGTTTTTAAACATAATTGAGAGAGACTATAAATTCATTTCTACAGTTAAATTACTATATATATAAGACATTTACCAGTACACACCATGCCCAACATGATGAAATAGTGCACCGAAATACCTATTGGTAACTCATCAAAATTACAAACTGATAAATATCTCATATATCATAACCAATATTATAAAAGAGAAAATAACTCTGTCTGTTATCTTTTCATGACCAAACAAATTAACTGATTGTTATGAAATTTTGTACAGAAATGGCTGAGTACCTAAAGACAAAAGATAATATTTTTATCATCATCATCACCATTTTTTAACTGACTTCCAAAAAGAAGAAGGTTCTCAATTTGTTTGTTTTTTTTAGTATGTTTGTTCACCGATTTTCTGCCAACTGTAAATTGATATTGAGGATTCTTTTTTTTTATTAGGTTACTTCAGAGGTGGTCCGATATAAATTTTATCATAATCGGTTCAGTACTTTGGTTTTTATAACAAAATAACTGTAAAAATGTCATCCAAGTAAACATTTTTTTTCGACATTGTCTTCATCGCACAAGGAAAGAAATATACATGAAAAGTTGTAGACTTATAGACTATTTTAAACGATTTTTAACCGACTTCCAAAAAGAAGAAGGTTCTCAATTCAACTGTATGGTTTTTTGTATGCTTGTTAGCAATTCACATTCTCCACATTCCTGTTGCATACTGCACAAGAATGGAATTCTTTGCCGCCATTTCTGTTTCCTGAGATCTACAATCTTGGAATTATCAAGGCTAAGAGTGAATAGATATCTTCTAGGTCGACGAGCTCCATCCTCAGCCACACTGTCACTTAACATCAGGAGTTGGTGGTCAATTGTAGATCTATCATTTATTTTAAAAAGCTCCACCATTTGTGAATTATTTTTTTGTTTGGTACGTAATATGATGATCCCATATAAATTTAAATAAAATCGGTTAGTACTTTGGTTTTTATTACAAAGTAACTGAAAAAATGTCATCCAAGTAAAGTTAAATTTGAGTATTTTGAAGTTTGCTTTTTGGGTTCTATTCAGCTAGAATTTTGCTGTTGCTAAGGTAAGAACAGTGCTGATTATTGGCATTCGTTTTAATTTTTTCTTATCGGAACTTAATTAAACATTAATGAATTAGTTGTTTTTATAAATCAAATATTATTTATTGTTTCTAATAAGAATATGTTGACTTAATTACGTTAGCTGCAGTCGAAGGACTTAAAAAAAACCAAAATTACTTTAAAAGAATTTAATGTTAAAATTATAATTAAATGATATATTAAATTAGATGACTATTCTAAGACTAAGGAGGTTCACTCCAGCTGATGTATAGCTCAAGAGTGACGGGGTCCACCATGAGGCCGCAGAAGGTAAGGTCGGTGGACGGCACGTTCCGCTGACTCTGCTCCTCGTGCCCGGTGCATCCTCGTGTCGCCGTGTGTCGAAAGTAGGCCGCGGCGACTCAGCAGTATACGTGGTTTTGCAATATGTAATTCCTCCACCCGCAGACCAGCAACTATTTTCCAACTTTTAGTGAAAATGTTGCTGGAATTTTTTTTGGATCTTGAATATCTTCGTATTGAGGTTTCGGATGAGTCTGTTTGCTCTGATCATGTCCAATCTTTGCAGATGATTGAGATTTGGTAGTTCGCTTTGATTTCAAATAGCGATGAAAGATGACGGCTGCAGCGAGTGCAAGTGCACTGAATAGTACCACATAGAAAGGTACTGTGGTGTGGTAGAGTATATCTATTGGTTGTGTATCTTGTTCCAGTGTCGGCTGCATCATGACTTGGTTATAGGCATCGTGTATTTTCCTCAAGTCGATAGATTTGATCGAAATCTTCTTTGAAGATGGAGTTTTACTCTCGAAGTCGTAGGAAATGTCTGTGATAAGTAGTGGCTGTCCAGACACTTCATCGTTCTCGTTGACTATTGTGAATTCAGGCGTTGTCAGGCTGCAGTTAATGGGTAATGTGATAAGATAGCTCCCCTGAATTTGCCTGTACTCTTCTCTGCCACATTGTAGGTGAATTCTCGTGGGATGAGGAAAACTCGCAACGTAGTCTTTGGCATCCAGTTGTTCCATGGCTTCAGTTTCCAGTCTTATTGTAGTCAGGTTACAGGCTGCTCCCAACGTGTGCCGACTGATGAGTTCCCGTGTGCAGTCATGTAGATTTCTGACTCGGTCGATGGTGTCTTCTACGCAGAGGTACAGCTTGTCTACCTTCGGGCATTCAGCCTCCATGTACGCATATGTGTCCTTATTGGTTGCAAGGAAAGGAGATGGGGGAATAAGGATTTGGTTAAACCTATTCGGTGCGACCGAGAGTCTATATAGATCGAATGTATTTGAAGTTACTATCGGGATTTGAAAAACTAAAACTATCTGTTTTCCGGAAAAGTAAGATCCTGGTTTTATAATACTATAATAATCGCGTAATTCTAAACTTAATACTCTACTATCCCCGTAAATTAATCGTATCCTATCTATCATTATTCCTAAGTTATCTATATCTACCATAGAGTGGTGCATGCTTGAGGCGCGTACGAAAGCTAAACTATTTTCTATTCTTATTAACTCTCTAAAGATATCTTCTACGTTATCTGCTATAATGGTCAGCAATTGACCAAATCGAGCATATTTCAGGAGACCTGAGTCTCCAAAAGAGTCACCTTTGAGAATAAGTTCTAGCGTGGCATTTATTAGTTTCTGGTTTTTAACTAACTGTTCGATGACGTCATTATGTTGCATCATCCATTCTTTATTAATACTTATGTGAGAGTTAAGTTCAGATATTATTCTGTTCCCATTCTTTTCCAGGTGCTTAATTGCGTTATCATATCTAATTGCGTCCTGATAATCCAAATTGCCAGTGAGGCTTTTAATAACAGAACCTAAGCCATCAATAAGACCTCTCTTTATCCGGTTTGGCTCAAAACTTTTTAGTTGGCTTAAAACCTTATCAATTTTTTTGGAAAGATAGTTAATGTGGAGTTCGTATAGTTCAAAGGTTTCGTTATTTAATTTTTTTCCAAAGTTTAACAGTTGAGACTTAACAGCGAGAGCTTTGTTTTCTAAGTTATCTAGATGAATGTACTGCAAGAAGCTATGATAATGCGTAATAAGTCGAGTTTGTCCTAGCTTATAGGGTAGGAGTCCTGGGCCATCGTTAAGACTCTCCAATCTTATTTCCTGTGCGTTAGTGAGAAGCGCCATCATCATCAGCAATATTCTGGAACAATTTGGCACTATTAGGTACTCGCTTAAGGCGAGATTTCGCTATAGGTCCTCGTTTTCGTGATGTATAGATGTGTATGGGTAGATTTGCTAGAACTTTGTCGTTCGTGAACCTAGGCGCTAACTTTTGTCGACTAGCAATTGGATTCTTGACGAAAATCTGTTGTTCCGGTTCGTATTGGATCTCTGGTGGATCCTTGTTCCGGTTTTCAATTAGCGTTGTGCGATCGTGTAAGCTTATTTCGCTTATAATGTTATATACCAATTTCATTTGTTCCCTGTGGTTTTGGGTGTATTGTTGCAATAGATGTTGCGACATGTCTATACCTACGGGATCTCTGGGATCAAGGTGTCCTGTAATAATATCAAACGGTCTACACTTAGTAAAACTATGGACTGAGCTATTATAAGCTATGAGTGCGTATGGTATTAAATTAGCTACCGGTTCGTCCTTACGCTGTAACCTAAGTAATCTGAGGTGTTCAAGTAGAGTTAAATGGAATCTCTCTATATTGCCGTTATCATTTGGCGAATGTGGAAGAATTTTGTGGTGATTTACGTTGTGTGTTCGTAAAAATTCTGAGAATAATTGGTTGTTAAACTCTGTTCCGTTATCTGTAACTATAGTGAGAGGTAGACCATGATGCGTACAATATTTCAATAATGCCTGTATAACGCTGATAGCAGTGCCATCACGTAGGTGATAGGCTTGACCATACTTTGAAAAAACATCTATAAATGTGACGTATTTTTCGCTATCTACCGTGAATAAATCCATGTGGACTATTTCCAAGGGCTTCGTCGGTGGTGGTACAACATGAAATTGGGGTTTCACAGGGTTGCGATCGTATTTTCCCTGGCCACATATAATGCATTCATTAATAAATTTAGAAATGTGGTCCTTCATTTTTGGCCAAAAAAATTTTTTGGGCAGGGACATGTGGCACTCATTGATGCCTCTGTGATTTGTCTTACCCTCGTGGTACTTTTTAATAATCTCTTGTTGCCTGAGATATGGCTTGACATTTTCAAGCTCAACTTTGGTTAAAACGAGGTTCATTGACGAGCTTTGGAAGTTCCTTTGTATAATCGGGATGATTGAGTATAACCCTAACGGAGGGTTGATTAGAATTCCTGTCTTAATTTTTGGAACTACATATTCCTTGATGGCATTAATAACGTCCTGTTCTAGGTTAACTTCGGTGACCTGCACAGAAACGCGTGTGTGCGTGTCAAAAGGTTTTGACATCGTTGGACGTTTTTTGACGTCATTGACAATTGTGAACACTATTTGACGGTGAAATTTATTAAGAGGTTCATCTGAAATTGGAACTTCTAATATAGGGTCTTCTTGGCTCGTATGGACCGTTGCCGTGGCTGATCCATCATCTGGTATGGTCACGGTCGAAGAATTAGGTCGAGCAATGATAGACTCCGATGGGTTCCCTAATAAAGAATTGAGTTCCTCAATCTCTTTCATTAGAGCGTTGGAGTCGTTGGCATGAATTTCCACCCGGGATAGTGCATCTGCATTGGTGTTTGCTCTGCCTTTTTTATACTCGACAGTATAATCGTACTCACTGAGCTTTAAGCGCCATCGAGTAAGGCGTGAATTAGGCTCTTTTAAGCTCATAATCCACTGGAGGGGCTTATGGTCTGTAAGTATTTTAAATTTCCTGCCGAATAGGTAGGGTCTAAAATACTTAGTGGCCCATACTATTGCTAAAAGCTCTTTCTCAATAGTGCTGTAATTTAGCTCGCTATCATTTAAGGTGCGGGAAGCATAGGAGATCGGTTTATCAGATCCTATGGGACCCTGGGAGAGGATGGCTCCAATGGCTACATTGGAGGCATCAGTTGTGAGTAGGAATTCCTTATTGAAGTCTGGGTACCTCAATATGGGGTCGTTTGTCAGTAGAGTCTTGCACCTTTCAAAGCTACTGACGTATTCAGGATCAAGGGCGATTTTTCTACCCTTTTTTAGACACTGTGTCAATGGCTTTGTAATGCGTGCAAAGTCCGGAATGAACTTACGATAATACCCCAAAAGACCGAGAAATTGTTTAATTTCTTTGGGTGTTTTGGGTATTGGGTACTTCTGTATGGCTGCTATCTTGTCAGGATTGGGTTTGACTCCTTCACTGCTGATAACATGTCCAAGATAAGCAGTTTCCATCTTCAGAAATTCAGATTTATCCATCTGGATTTTGAAGTTGGATTCTCTAAGTCTTTGGAACACCTTCTCCAAGTTGGTCATGTGTTCCTGCAGGGATGTGCTGAAAACAATGATGTCATCCAAGTAGACCAGGCAGATCTGGTTCTGCAGCCCCCTGAGGATATTATCCATCACTCTTTGGAAGGTGGAAGGTGAATTCTTCAGACCCATGGGCATCCGTAGGAATTCAAAGTGGCCATGTTCCACGTTGAATGCTGTCTTCGGGATGTCTACTGGATCCATTTCAACCTGGTAGAACCCACTTGCCAAGTCCAAGGTTGTAAAGTACTGACACTTGCCCAACTTATCCAGTACGTCAGATATATTGGGAATGGGATACTTGTCGTCTATGGTTTTTTCGTTCACTTTACGAAAATCTACCACTAGACGCCATTTCTGCTTGCCTGATGCATCTACCTTCTTGGGGACTATCCAAATTGGTGAGCTCCACGCAGACTCAGAAGGTCTTATTATACCCTGTGTCAGCATTTTATTTATTTGATCGCTAACCTCTTGTCGATGAACAAACGGATAACGATAACTCTTTGTATACACTGGTACCTCGTCGGTAGTACGAATACGGTGCTTTATTTTATTAGTGAAGGTCAGATTTTCACCCTCAATATAAAACACGTCCGCATATTTTGAGCAAAGAGCAATTAAGTTAGCCCTTTCTTCTTCGTTAAGGTGTTCGGTTCGAAGTCGCGAAAGTACCTCCTTAGTACGGTCAGGCGTTTGTTCGGTGCGCATGCACTCAACATTAAATAGCTCCGACCGCGCAGGATGGTCTAAGGAGAACACTAAGTCGTTATTTCCCGGATTTTCTATCTCAACTACACCTCGGTTGTGTACTACATTTGTTACACATTCCTGGACAATGCAGTTACATAAAATCTGTTCGGGAATGTAGACTTCGCCGTCTTGAGTGTTAATTGGTATTCGGACTAATTTCCTGCTGTTTGCCGGAATTATGTCCTCGTACAGGTTGACGTTCCGTGAATTATGTAATAAGATAGGGGTTACTGCTGACTTTGTATTAAGGAGTAGCTGTTTAAGGTCAATTTTCGCTTCCCATTTAGTTAGCAAATCAAGACCGACTAGTCCATCAAAATGGTTGTGAAACCTATAAACAAAAAATTTTATCGGGTCGTAGTCATTAATTTCCAAAAAGCAGGGCACTGTAATTGAATACTCGTTTCGGCTAACGGCATGAACATTTGTTACTTCGAAAGGATCGTAGTCTAACTGTATGTGTGAATAAAATCTGTGTACAGCTTCCGGGCTGAGAAAAGATTGATTCGCCCCGGTATCTATTAAGAGTTTTAATGGCGGATTAGAAATCTGTATGTAGGGTAGTTGTCTTTGGGTCTGTAGATTTATTTCTATTTTGGCTTGTCTGTAATAGAAATTTTCTGAAAATTTTCTTCGTGGCTGGTAGAAGGCTGTGGCTCTGACGTCATATAATTTACGTCACGGGCCTCTTTACGTAATTATAGTCAGGTGCGTATTCAGGATAGTCCTGATCGTGTCCTGAGTATTCGTATTCGAGGGTCCCGTAGCTATCGTCAGGGTCGTAATAGTAATTTGGGTAGCCTTCACATTCATTAAGGTTCATCTTCCGAGACTTAAGATAATTTGTGGGGGGAGGGTTGCCATGTCTACTCCAATCATGGCCGCTAAGTCTGGGTGTAGTAGGGGGTAGAGCCCTAGGGGTGAAGTGTTGCACGCCGCTCATTGGTCTAGGACCGAAATTTTGGTACTGAAATGTCGGTCGAGGTGGGAGTCGGAAAGTATTACTCCGTGCGTTATAGTTTGGCGGGGGTGCGCTAAACATCTGCTGGGTACGAGTAGGTATACGAACGGGGGGTTGGTTGTATTGCCCCGGTGGTCTTAATTGAGGTTGCGGCTGAGTAACTACCTGAGGTGACGGCCGCTGTATAGTCGCAGGCAGCATTGCTGGTGGTGGTGCTTGGTAAAGCACTCGCGGTTGAGTAGGAATAAAAGCTGGGGGTTGCGCTTTAAAATTTTGAGCGCGGGGTTGTACGTCGGTATTACGCTGTTGTAAATATATTACATTTAACTCCTCCTGAACGTACTGTAATGCCTGTTCTATAGTAGAGGGCCTCATACACCTAATTCTAGACCCTAACGGTTCCTGTAAGCCTCTGACAAAAGCTTGCATAGTAAGCTTTTTGTACAGAACCCGCTTTGACTCTATGCTCGTCGCTATGGTTTCATGTAACGATACATAAGTCATAATTGTACTACACAATGTCTGACAGTAGTCGTAAAATTCCTGCGGTGTTCTATTACCTTGCACGGCTAAGGAGAGGTCATTATATAACGCGGTCTCATCGCGTTGATCTGCAAAATTATTAATTAATGATTCCCGAATCCCTAGCCAGGTATCTGGGACGCCATTAGAATTGATAATAGTCGCAGCTTGTCCCGTTATTTTGTTGAGTATGCCATTAAGCAAGCACAAATTACCTAATGCGCCACTGGGTTCCGTCGTCATAAAACTAGCAACTAGTTGGTCGCATATTTGAATGAATCTAATAAGAACATTGGGGTTCCCGTCAAACTCGGGAACCGGGCGCAAAGCCTTAAAAATTAAATCGGGCTGTTGTGCGGCCATGTCTAAAGTTACACTAGGTATGCTCTCTTCTAAAATTATATCTAACTGTCTATTAATATCTGCTATATATTCTCTACGATAACGGCGAGACTGATTCGATCCAGCCTCCCGGTCGTCCCGATTCCTGGGATGAAAAATCTTGAAAACTTAAGGACTAGGATTGACACAAGATAGGGCCTGGAAGCAACACAAAAAGGATGTTTTGCGCACTTACATATGTTTCATTTTGGTTCCTCCGCGTATCGATTTCTGGATACTCGTCCTCGATGCTGCAGCAATCGATTCCAGATGAAGGCTAAGGAGCCGATCAGCGACTAACGGTAGTCAAGCCGTTCGATTTGTGAAGCTGGAGACCGACCGCGCACTGACTCTAGAATCCTACCGACTGCGCCAATTACGTTAGCTGCAGTCGAAGGACTTAAAAAAAACCAAAATTACTTTAAAAGAATTTAATGTTAAAATTATAATTAAATGATATATTAAATTAGATGACTATTCTAAGACTAAGGAGGTTCACTCCAGCTGATGTATAGCTCAAGAGTGACGGGGTCCACCATGAGGCCGCAGAAGGTAAGGTCGGTGGACGGCACGTTCCGCTGACTCTGCTCCTCGTGCCCGGTGCATCCTCGTGTCGCCGTGTGTCGAAAGTAGGCCGCGGCGACTCAGCAGTATACGTGGTTTTGCAATATGTAATTACTTTCATAATTCAAATTATATTTCTTTTACAATTAATCTTTGTATTTGCCATTCATATTATTATTACAAAGCAAATGCTGCAAAATTGTTGATAAAACAGAAGATTATACTAAAGATAGTTGCTATAAATTCTTAAACAAACTTATTATTTTTTCAGGGTGCTGATATGGCTTCCACTGCTAGAATTTTGGTAACAATAGTCCAAATATGCTTTGAAGCTAAGAACTGGTCTGCCCTTAATGACCACATTGTTCTTCTGTCTAAAAGAAGGTATAAATATTGCTCTAGAACTCATTTGGAAATTATTAGATTATTATCAACCAACATAAAAATAAGAGGAGGTTTTCTGTTTTGCTTGTATTTTTTTTAAATGTTTGCTACTTTGGTACTCCTTCAGTAATAAACCAATTTGGTTTTACTTTATATAGTAAAAAAAAATCACATTCAATGGGACTTGAACCCACAGTTAATTTTTTAACAGTCTATAAATTAGTGGATACCTAAGTGGGAAAACAAATATTGGACAATTTGTTTTTTTTTATTTGAATGGATATACTGTCAGATTGTTCCCATAAATATTTCATGAAAATCAGTTCTATATTTGGATTTTTAAATTACAATTCCTAGAAAAATAATGTCATCCGAGTCACATAAAAAAAAATGTATTTTACTTAATATGTGTCATTTGTTTCAGTTTTTTAAACTATATTTAATATATATCAAATATTTGCTTGATAACGTCAATGCACCATTGTTTGTTTCTCTTATTACCATGAGCATTGAAGTCTCATATTGGTAATTAGTTCTATTAGGCATTATGAGAACTAAGACGGTAGCAGTCAAATGAAATTTTAACAGCTCTGAAGCTAAAATCAAGTTCCATTCAGTGGCGTTCTTGTTCGTCATTTTTTTCCAACTCTTTTAAATTCACAATAAAATTATTTGAAATTGAATTTCAAGTTTCATATGTTTGACTGGGCTCACAGCAAAGTTGGTTGTATGCCTGCCTACTAAGCTTCGATCTCCTTCCAGGACTAATATTTGTTTGATGAACATGGATGTTTTTGTGTCTGGGTGTTTCTATGCATCATAAGTATTTTTATACCATATAAAAAGCATATAAGTATTCTAATTTCTATCAGCTATCTAGTTCTCATAGTACAAACTGCCCCCAAACTGTATTTAAGGATAATGGTGTTGTGTGAAAAATGTATAGCTATATTTATTTATTTAATTAATTTAGAATTGGTTTGATTTAGATATCAATACTATTTATTATTTTTCGTATGTAATGTCAAGGATTTTAACAAATAATATCCTTTCAATAAAAAAAAAAATACTTTTGATTTTTTATGTGCTTGTAGTGTGTGATTATAGAAAACTGTTCACAGATCACAACTCAAGCAAGCTGTTGTGAAAATGGTCCAAGAATGCTACACTTATGTAGACAAGACACCAGACAAGGAGACTAAGATCAAGCTTATTGAGACCTTGCGAACAATTACTGAGGGTAAAATCTATGTTGAAGTAGAGAGAGCGAGGCTCACACATATTCTAGCAAAGATACGGGAAGAAGAAAACGATGTCGCTGAAGCCGCCAAGATCATTCAAGAACTACAAGTTGAGACATATGGATCTATGGACAAGAGAGAGAAAGTAGAACTGATTCTAGAGCAAATGAGACTTTGTCTCGCTATTAAAGATTATATCCGCACACATATTATTTCTAAGAAAATCAATGCTAAATTCTTTGATGAAGAAAACACACAGGTAACATTATCACATTTTCTTTTTCTAAATGCTCATAGCCTTTCTTTCTGTCTATGATAATAATGGGCATCTGGAACCTGATGCCATATAGGAAAACTGTGTGTCTGGCTTCATTCTTCAAACTCAAATATGTCGCTATGGGCTTAAATAACTGTTGATTAAGTTGATTTGATGAAGTTCACTAATGCCTATTGGCTGCCTGCAGTCTGGCAATGGTTATGATGGCCATTCCCAGTGTCTTAAAAGAGAGCCTATGAAGCAGCTGAAAGAATAGTCTAGTTTTTTTTTTTAATTATAAAATGGCATTACAGGAGTGATGGGTTCATTAAAAAAAATGAGCTCATTAATGTGACATGTAAAGTATGTCACTTCTATGTATTTTACTCTTACACCAACATTACATCTTACCTTCTAGTACCTTTTAACCGATAAACCCTCACTTTCCCATCTAATCCTCTAATCACAGTCAAGTGTAGTGTCAAACGGCCTCTGTTTGATGCTCTGCCTACCCTATATGGGACAATAGGCGTGATTTTATCTATGTATGTAAGTGTTTTAGGCCTGATAGGTGGACAGAAGTTCTCTTACAAATTGCAGGAAGACACTGATGCAAGCCTCTTCCAGCTAGTGTATTTGGAAATCCATGGGGAGGCCTATGTCCACCAGTGGACATTTTGTGGTTGAGATGATGATAATGATGTCACATTCTTAACAATATTGTACGATAGTGACTGTATCTGTTTTAAACCAAATCTAACTACAATATAATTATATACCTATATAGGCAAAATAAAGTAGAAGTATATTTGTTCTTTTATTGCAGGAGTTAAAAGAAAAGTTCTATCGTCTGATGATAGCGGTAGACCAGCACAACGGCGGGTACTTGTCAGTATGCCGTCACTTCAGGGCGCTCGGTCAGTCCGCGGTAGCCGACGCCTTGGTCGGCAGCGTCGTGTTCTTAATACTCGCGCCGTACGACAACGAGCAGGCGGATCTCACGCATCGCGTTAACCAGGAGAAGGAGCTGGATAAACTGCCTGAATATAAGTAAGTATTCACCAAACACATTAGATGCAAAGGACAACAGATGAAATCTGTTACAAAATAAATTGTAGATTGTAAATAAAACCTTTATAGATAAATTTCATGGAAAAATCTCCTGAATTTTTACATTTAGCAATGAAAAGTTGTGTTAAATCACAGAAGACATTAATAGTATTACATACAGGACCACTCCGCCTCCCGCCAATCTAGAGTTCCTCACCCTCTCCCCGCGCTCGCCTCGCTCGTTTGCTGGGTTTGGCGGCATGCTTTCATTTATAAATCGAGACAAGCTTTACAGGCTTCAAGCATTCGAATTCCAATTGATATAACGAGCGAGAGGTATTCAGACGACAACCATAACTTCATACATGTGTGTATTATATACAGAAGTCTACTTACATATGTGTTACTGAATAGCGAATATAAAAATATATAATTAATATATGTATGATTAAATTAATATATGTATGACAAATTTTCCTTCCTACACAAAATTGAAGAACTTCACTCAGGTTTAATTTTTCTTTTATCGTTATCTCTTTTCCTTCCAACGAGTATTATATACTTTGTGAATTCGACTTCTTTTTCCCACGCTTTGTCTATCTGTTCTGAGCATAGCGATAAAATTGTATGCCTGTAGCTTTCACACAAGTTTTTCGAGTTCTGGATGTGTAAGAATTGAGGAATGTTTTTTAAAGTTTTTAGGGATAACTTGACGTGTGATGTTAAAAAAGACGTCGCGTTATGTTATACTGTCAGACAAAATTTCAGCTTGTTTATTTGCACTTTTTGAAGTTTTAAATGTGGAGTTTTGTAATAACGATAATAATTGACTAATAACTTTCCAGGCAACTGCTAGAATTGTTCATAAACCCGGAGATCATCAGATGGAACACTCTCTGCTCCACGTACGAGATGATCCTGCGCTCGACACCTTACTTCAACGCCAACGAGGAGAAGGGACAGGAGCGCTGGAACGACTTGAAGAACAGAGTCGTTGAACATGTAAGCATATTTATAAGAAATAGATCTACAGTATAGGCAACCATTATTGTCTTAAAATGGCTGAGCAGTGATCGGACTAGTGAATAATGTATGCTGTAATTTACGAGCTATTATTAATTCCCAGACAATAATATAATGTTCTTTTATTAATTTTAAAATAAAAATGTTTAGTTAGGACTAGTAGACTATACTTTTGACCCACAATTGTGGTTTCACCACCAGTGATGTTAGGCGACGATGTGACTGCTAATCAAGTACGATGGAATCGTTAGCGTCTTTCGGTAACGGCGCCATATAAAATTATCGATTCGGCGTCGACAGCGTGTGTACGCGCCGTGAATTTTCTACGGCACTTGACGCCGTTCTGTGGTGCTGCACCGTCGCCGATTCACGGCATCGGCACCGCATGCCGTAGGACATAACGAACTCGCGTCCTTAATATTGATTTTTCAAAATTAGAACCGTACGATTCGACCATGTATACTTTTGTTTTGTAATGTAATAGTTTATAGACAAATATGTATTTTATTGACAGAACATCCGCATAATGTCGATGTACTACACGCGCATCACCGTAAAACGCATGAGCGAGCTGCTTGGCCTGAGCGAGACGGAGACAGAGGAGGCTCTGAGTCAGCTGGTAGTGAGCGGCGTCGTTCGCGCTAAAATCGACCGACCCGCCGGCGTCGTACATTTCAGGTACATATTTTCTGATTTTTTATTGATTGACTTAGCCATCACTATCTTTACCACAGTTCGCCAATACACTAGTCCATGTTTTGGTCATTTATGAAATCATTTTTGTATTTACCTGTATACTACGCGGACCCACTGTGGTACCATGTTATAAAAATGTTTCCGTGTTAGAATGAAAATCACCACCAACTCGGTCGCCGGTATATATCAAACAAAACGCGCAATTTCACGTACGTTTCACCGTGAACGCAAAGCCAAAGTAATTTATTGATAATTAATATAAATTTACAAGTCTAACATACATAAAGTCTTCTACACAATAGTATACGACTAAAACAACAATAAATTATTCGATAAGCCAGCGCTTTAGTCTGCTTTTGAAGGTACCTAAATTCGGAACAGTGATAATTCTCTCCGGTAGCGTGTTATACACTTCCGGCCCTATAACGTGAGTCAGCTTGCCTGATTTCGACTTTCTCATATATATACATATATATATATAGATGTATATATTTATCTCCACAGACGCCAGGGTTCGTGACCTTTGTCATAATTACAAACTATTGTTTACTAATTATCGTTACGAGAAAATTATTTTATTTCTCATATATTAGCACAATATGTTTGATGACGCCACCCGTCGCCACGCATATCCCTGAACGAGCCCTAAGTGCTGCTCTTTCTGTTTCAGTTTGAACATTGACGTGTCCGATCGACTAAACGAGTGGTCGACCAGCCTCAACACCTTGATGCAGTTGGTGAACAAGACGACACATCTCATCAACAAAGAAGAGTGCGTCCACAAACATCTCTTAGCGACGGCAGAGTGAAACATATTATATTTCATACAAATACTTAATACATTTAATTAATTTTATATACTGAAATTCAACAGTTTCAAATACATTCAAAACTATTGCAAATTCGTATAAACTGTATAATAGTGCAGAGTCGAAATGTTTCGTTCAAAAGTAGACCCAGACTAATTTTGATGTTTATTTCTTATGCCACTTTTACCAGTTGATTCTGGTAAAATAATATGATAATGTTAAAAATAAATATTTCTACAATGATAAGTACATATGTTTGTGTTTTTAATTGTCATGTAATAGGTATTAACATAGAAAAAAAAAAAGGTTGTCTGACACCAGGCTGTATCTCATGAACCGTGATAAATGGCTGTCTGACACCAGGCTGTATAGCGTGATAGTTATTACGGTTCATGAGATACAGCCTGGTGTCAGACAACCATTTTTTTTTTTCTAAACTGTCTAACTAGACAGTTGAAATTTTCACAGATGATGTATTTCTGTTGCTGCTGTAACTAGAAATACTAAAAAACAATAAAAGGGGCTCCCATACAACAAACGTGATTTTTGCCGTTTTTATAGATAATGGTACGGAACCCTTCGTGCGCGAGTCCGACTCGCACTTGGCCGGTTTTATTTCACGTTTTTGCGTATGGTACACTGATATTCCTGTATCTCCGTCACTTTTGATCCATTTTTAAATATTTTTTCACAGATGTGATTGGATAATTAATCCGTACAAATCTGCGTAATATATAGAAAATGTGCAAGAGCTCCATCACAACCACAATAAGTTTTTATAACAAAAGTAGAATGACCCTTGAAATGTACATATATTATGTCCGTCGCATTACTGAATATCCGGTAGAGTTATACAAATATATAACACAACACCTCCATAATCATGACTCGGTTTTCTAAGATCAAGTGATTACAATTCAATTGCAGCTTAGTTAATTAACCTACACCACCTGCTGTACACCTGTAAAGGATTGCTACATTATTTAACGTCAGGAGCTATCTAACGATGCCTAATCAATGTACGATAATGATACCATAATCGTAATCAAAAGTGGCATTGATTGTAGACAGTTTAGTATTCATCCGACTGGGAATTTATAGATACATTTTTAAGTTAAATTTTACAATGTGGTTAATTTTATATTTTATGTTTGTCCCATTTTGCGGTGTGATGTTGTTAAGTTATTTGAATGAACCTTATAATTCGCCTTTATTTGGTGTGTATCAGCAGATAAATAAAGGTTACAGGATCAAGTTTCTATTGATGTATATTTTTCTGAGAATGCGGCAGGTAAGACATGTTATTTTTATATGCTTGATAAAAAAAAAATGGATTTTAAATCATAATAAGTTTAGCTTTTGTGTCTAATCTATTACCTACATCTCAACTACAAAAAATCTAATTCAAGGTTTCGTTATAAGTAACGTTTGTTTATTCGTTGTGTTGTCAAAAAATTTAAAATAGGGCTTCATTCAACAAGATAAGGATTTGATTTTGATTTTAAAAAGTAAAGCCTCGATGACACTGGGCTAGCTTACGAACTGCTAGTCGGCGAGATTAAAAGCTAGCGAGTGAGCGAGTAGCGAGTGTCGATGACACAATCAAAAGTAGATTGTAAAAAAGCTCAATGACATGGAGCGAGTTTACAAGCTGCTCGCTTACTCGCTGGCTTGTAGCTTGTAAACTATAGCCCAGTGTCATCGAGGCTTAAGAGAGAACATTATCACGTGTGGCTTTCGAAATAAAATAATAAAAGTTTTATTTCCAAAATTTTGTTATGAGCCTTCATCTACGAACTAAAAATTTGGGAATAAGCTACTTATTAATGTTTTTACCAACAATTAATAATATCTTGGAAATCTTGAAAAATATCGTTTGGGGCGTAAGCGTAACACTGTAGAGACTTTGAATGCGCAAGGCATTTATTTAAAAGAAAAATCAATATTTTTAAATATGTCTAAATTATCAACTATATTATGTCTGTTATATGTGTCATGTCTTACAATTTGTTACACCTTACAGTGGATCACATATACTAAAAGGGCATACGCCATCGAGTCTGGGAAAAGTTGTGACGGTACTATTACAGTACATCGTGAGGATGAGGCTATAGAACAGAAATTCTATTTTGAAGACTATCCTAAGGTGAGATAAACATTTACTCTTTATAAGCAAAAAATCCCACTGCTGGGAAAATATCTCTTTACCTTTTGTATTTCACGTTATTTTTAGGGTTCCGTACCTCAAAAGAAAAAAACGGAACCCTTATAGGATCACTTTGTTGTCCGTCTGTCCGTCCGTTCGGGTGTCAAGACCTTTATCTCGGAAACGCGTGAAGGTATCGAGCTGAAATTAAAACCATATACTCAGATCCATAGTATATTGCTGCAGAGAGAAAAATCCTAAAACTGGACATTTTTAATTTAATCACAAAAAAAATGTGTCTTTATGCAAGGAATGAGGGTCCAAATTTTAAGTGAATTAACCGTATCATGTGGGGTATCATATGAATGAGCTTCATTAGCACAAGCTAAAACAGGGTTTTTAATTATTTTTACGATGTATAATTTGCGGTTTATGAAGGAAAATATAAAAAAATATATAATTTCTCCCTTTTATCTACTAGTTTGTACGGAACCCTCGGTGAGCGGGTTTCACTCGCACTTGTCTGGTTTTTGTATTCCTTTCATTGCTAACCGTGACTAGAAGCGACAAAATGTATGTGTGTATATACACAGGACGCATTATGTTGCTTCAGTTGTAAACAAAATTCCAAAATTGGAAAAAATAGGAACTAACGTCTTGATTAGTCAAAATAATGAAATAAGGACAGCAGCGCCCTCATTGACACATTATATTTCTATATCCGAACAGATTAGGACATAATAATCAACTCATCACTTTAACAGTAACTTTGTTTACCTACAAATTTTTTGTACTTACTTTGCATCTTGTCATCTAATATAGTCAGCGTTTTCTTGTCTTGTAATGTAACTAATGGAACTATAATAGCTCTTATTTTCGAAATTACGAGCTCTCATTGGTTGCGTATAAAAAGCCCTAACTATATATAATACCCTGCTTAAACTTTTAGGAGACAAAATCTTTCTAGCTTCCGCCGTACTATATATATACTACAAACTAGCCTGTAGGTACTAAAGAGTATGTTTATTTTTCAGGGTATTGATGCAGTTTACTTTAATGGAGTGTCCAACGACGGCGTTGCATTTGTTTGTGGACTTGCTCGTAGACCTCAACAAGTTTGCGACTCATTCCTATTTATAAAAGTAAATACCTATTTATTTTTACTAACAGACTCGCTTTTTTCTCGTTATTAGGTATAGTTTGCACTGTGTTAGTTATTTAGTGGAGTAGTGAGCTACTTGTCCTTCTCATGGAGCTTTCAAGCTTTCAGCAATTCATTCAGCTTTCTGTTTCCAGTCACTGCAAACTGCCTTCCTTATAATCGTGTCTGAGGGCCATGTTTGATTAACTGTATTTAAAACTTAAACATAGTTAACTGTTTTATTTTCCCTGCTAGTTGGATGGTGAAGAGTTACTTATGTCCCCGACCCTACCAGACTCCTACCACCAGCAAGACTCCAGAGAAGCGGGGGACTATAGAATTAAGGGGCTCCAAATAACCAAGTTTATACCTATGCGGACTTGGAGACTCAGCTACAGCGGAGATATGAAGTGAGTTCATTATATTTTAGAAACTATCATGGTTGTTAGGTACATCTTTATTTGAAATTATGGGTTACTTATGTCGCATTTTGAGTTGCATTCTCCGACTATAGTTTCAACCGCATTCGGTGGTCTTTTTCAAAAGATAGCAGTGCAGACGTCAATGTCTCGACAATATTTCGACTCAAAATAGACATGGGTAACGCGTGATTTCAAATAAAAAAGTGTATTCATTCATCAATAGTATTAGATATTTATATCATAAATATAAATGTTCCGACCACTATGCTCTAGAATAGTAGATAGGATCTACTATTCTAGAGCAAGTCACCACGACTTTACTGAAAGGCGACTAGGACTTGACCGTGACTTCTTTTTCTTGACTTTGACTAGGTCTCTATTGTCGAAAATAAGAGAAAGAAAAAAATGAAGTAATGACATAAAGGATCCAATTGTTAAACCTTTTAAAATCAACATAATATTCCAGACTCCGTAATAATCCCGAGAAGACAGTGAAGGTGGAAGCTCAGTTGACCTGGAGCGCGCTTTTCGCTCCGTTCAACTATGACTTTCAAATGTCGCCGCGATCCATGGCCCGTGATATGGCCAAGGAACCCTGGTCCAAGGAATTCTTCGATCGTTTGAAACAGTAAGTAGAATAATATATCCATCATAATAGGTATTGTTATATACCAAAGTATATATATATATACAGCCTCTAAGGTTTACCTAAATTTGTCAACAAATATGGCGTGTACCTGGTACTGGCAGTTCGTAATTTTGAATATAAGAACCCTTTTTGGAAAAGTTGTAATAACCCCCGGAGGTTACCACAATCTTAATAGCAATCTCATTTCAAAATTACTATGACCTTTGTCTTGTTTTCTCAATTGCAGAAAGAGCGAAACAAAGTCAAAGTAAGTAAGTCAAAAATTCGTACGCAGCGATATCGATCCACGTTCTTGATGCGTACTGCACAGGAATGGAATTCTTTGCCGGCATCTCGGTTTCCTGAGACCTACAATCTTGGAAATTTCAAGTGTAGAGTGAATAGATATCTCCTAGATCGACTAACTCCATCCTCGGCCACATCGGGCGAGTTGGTCAATCGTAGATTTATTTTGCATAAAAAAAGTAATATTGAAATGGGACTGTTTGAAATCTTGTAGTAGGTACAGCCCCAGCTGTGCTCGCAAGGTAATAAGGATGGTGGTAATGGTAAAATATAGCTTATTTCTAGCAGGATTTTAATTATTTATGTATCCATTTGCTTAGTCTTGAAAGAAAATTACAAACGGGCAGGAAGAGTAATTGTAGAAGAATGATTTTGTGAAATCGACGCGCCATTGCGTTGAACTTATACAACAACAAATAGTTTACTAAAAGTTTATATACAAGTATTTTTACAATCGGGAAGTGTCGTTTATAATCTCTTGTTGCAGTTGTTTTAAAAAACGTAATTACTCCTATATTCTGTTTATAAAAAAAACATACTTTATATATTCAAAACATATAAATTATGATTTGGTTTCCAGGATTCACCAAACCCACTATGAGCAGATGGGTTCCATGAAAGGAACTATCACTGTGAATGGTAAAGAACATTATATAAAGATACCGTGCGTGCGAGACCACAGTTTTGGTATGAAAACAAACCTTTTCACTTTTTATTTAAGTTAGCTGTTTTCCCAGTAGCTTATCGTAAATCCATTCTTAATGAATTCCTAACTTTCATAATGATGATCTTTAGATCTATCTTATCTAGGGAGTGCCCAATCTTATTAACCAAGAATCGGCTTAAGCGCCGTCATCGTACTACGTAACTAACCGTTTGACTCCGAAGTCCGAACAATGGCTCTTGTTGTTTTTTATGTAAATTGAATCATCATCATTATTTTAGCCACGAGAAGTCCACCATAAGCCGTGGATTTCCAAAAAGTCCTGATGTTTGCATCCGTCTTCCTATTACTTGTATGAGGTCATATGTCCGAGTCTAGCTGGTCTTGTTACACTGTACTTGCCGGTGCGTGGTCTCCACTCGAGAACTTTTCGGCCCCAACGGTCATCAGTTCTACGTGCTATGTGCCTTGCCCACTGCCCACGTTTTCGGATTCGATCTCATAGACTCCGAGATGGCCCTCTCCATAGCTTGTTGCATGATGTTGAGCTTCCTTATAAGGCCCATAGTGAGTGACCACATTTCAGTGCCGTATGTTATCACTGGTTGTAAACTTTCTACAGTAACAGTGGTAAATTGTTTTAGGCAAATTCCGTGACTGGACAACGTTCCACCGATACGCGCTCCACTTCATATTCCTAGAGAATGGAGATAGCATGGCCATCGGTGCTGTCTCTCAGCCAGCAGCGTTGTCGCAGTGAGTATTTTTTACATGAAATAAATCTATAGTTTGATCAACAACTCCCTGATGGTAAGCGACAGTGGGGTCGAGGATCCGTCCTCGACCCCACTGTCGCTTACCATCAGGAAGTCGATCGAGAACACGTCACCACGTCGATCTAAAATATATCTATTCGATCGAAATTTGAAATTTAAAGATTGTAATTATCATGGAACAGAGAAGATGGCAGGCACTATTACTAATTAACTGTGAATTTACTATGTAATTCTACGTTCTCCTTGTGAGTAGAAAATATTTTTGGGCGATTCCGTTTCTTTGCCTTATGGAATTTTCTGATAGATTTTTATGATAGTATGAATATGGTTTCCACTGCAAAGTTTATTTTGCGTGGGAGCAGGCGACAGGCAAGGGCACTTACAGGCGCCCTGACTTCGCCACAGCAAAACAACTATGCAGACTAGGACTAAGTCTAGACGACAGATGCAGAGCCTGTGGGAATGAAGTGGAACGATGTCACACTTATTATGTGACTGTAAAAGTCCTTGCTGGTAAAAGGATGAGCATCCTCGGAATAGCTTATCCTAGGCCGGAGGACTACAGACATACAGACAGACATCCTTTGCACGGCGTATTCGTATACTCGTATATTTAATCGAGTACATTTTCCGCTAAGGGTGTGGTAGGGTCTAGGGGTGTACACAAAAGATCCTCATGGGTCGAAGTGTCGCCGACCAGTTTGTTGGCCCCCGCTGTGACTATATAAGATAAGATAAGATGAATATGGTATCTCGGAACGCGATCTAATTAATGTTCTCTCTTTCCAGTCTAACCATCGGCTACGTGTGTCGTAAGTCTGACCAATCGGTGTTTTCGGTGGACAGCTGCGACTTCCATCTGTACCAACACGGCGAGAACCAAGTCATGCCCACGGATTACGGGTTCTCATTTATAGCCAGTAAGGATTTTACATTGTAACTATTTTCCCTTACGGGAGGTCAGAGCATGATCATGAGCTGTTTCACAACTCATTTACATTACTACTGGATGTACAAGTTCAGAAGGGTTATAAGAAAATGTAATAACTTTCGACACATAAAACGGCTAACAGATAACAGATTCTGGAGAAGCATTGTTAATAACACTCTCGATCAATTACCAATATGCAAACATAAAATTTGGATGGCCCCATGGATTTCCAAAAAGACCGATTGGAAGCGGCTTGCAACCAACAACATAGAATTTATTATTATTAAAAAAATATTAAACGGTGGTGATACAGTGCCATCTTCTCTGACTTGGTCAATCAGAAATGAAATCTGTTTTTATAGAGGACTATCGTGGCTAAAAAAGGGAACTAACGTCTCGATTGATCAAAATAATGAAATAAGGACAACAGCGCCTTCAATTTCACATAAGTTCTCTATCAATAGACTATGTACAGTGATTGGGGAATTAAAAAAAAAAAACAATTATAATAATCAAGCATGTATCAAATTCTTTACAATATTGAATGCCCTAGCATATCTGTAAGTATTAGCTATCAATAAATATAAAAAAAAAGAGAAAAATTTAATAAGCGATGAAAATGGAATTAAAGCGTTTCGTTCGGGTTTTTGGACCTTACCTACCATGACACGACAACGCTTGTACGTTTTTCTAACTGTCCAATAGTATTAAGGGCAAGAGGAAGAAAGCTGAATGAAGCAATCATATATAATAATTACCTATATATGGATTTTTACCCGTAAAAAAATTCATATATAGTTGCGGGCTTGACACGCGTCAAGCCCGGATCTTTGGAAGGCATCAGTGGGGCCGAAGCCAACACTGAGAGGCCCTTTACAAATAAGATATACGAGTATAAAAATACAGTAAGTGGTTATGTGGATGGTTGGTGAAACTATAAACAATATGGGGTTTGAAAAGGCTATTGTGATGAAATGGTTATGAATTAGAAAACTTGTTTATTGGCTGATGTTCCCACACAGTGAGTAAGATGAGGTGCTTCTGTGTGGGAGCATCAGAATGAGATAACAGTACCTGCCAATTTCGTCTCATTATGCAGAAATGTTGAGGCAATAATTACCTATATTATTATTGTTTTCCAGATCGTGTTCAATACACGGTGCGCGTTCACGTTGAAGACGAAGCTGTCTTCTATATCGGCAAAAATAGAGAAGCGAAAATATACGAACGGTGGAGCTCGGTCGAAGTAAACGGGGTCAAGGGAAGCGCTTGTCTCGAGTGGCATTACAATAATGTTAAGAAATCTGAATGAACAATACTAATTAAACTGTTGTATGGTTGCATATGCGCTTTTTATTACACACCTAGTAATAACTACTACTGTTAGATTTTTTTTTAAATAAGTAGACTGTTCTGTATATAATTTAAGAAAAAAATGTAAGGTTCGAGTACTGTTATATGTTTTGAACTATCAAATTGTACTTATATTCTTTAGAGTAATTAAATTATTCTGAAATTAAGAGAAAGGACCGCTGTAGCACGTTCTATTACCAGTAAATTATGCATTTTTTATAAAACAGGAGATAAGTAACTGTTTCTACGTAATACGAATATGATTTGTATAATTCTTTTTTTATATGGCTGGAATCATTAATGCCTCTATGGGTACATTTTTTATTTACAGTTATAGTTTATCTTTCTACAATCTTCACTAAAGTTATAGGTATAACCTATATGCTAAATTAAAATAATAATTCTTTGTTTTGTATGATATAAATATCAAAAATATTATGACAAATTAAATTTAAGTTTTCAATTTAAGTAAATTCTAGGCATTAAGATAACGCCAACTAAATAACTGCTATTATCTGATAAACTTTAACTAGAACAGAAAAAGATAAAATAAAAATCTTCAGTCAGTCCGCCGTATATATAAAATAAGGGTTACACAGAAAAGATATACTAAGCCGTTAGGAGCCATTGTATTCACAAAATGAAAAAAAAAAACAACTAAGTTTACTTAATGTGATAATAAACGATTCACAGTTTCTTTGAATGCGATTGGTGTAAATAACATGTTTTATTGTTTTGATAGCATCGACGTAGTATTTAACCGTATACCGAATTGTAGCCGAGTAATTAAGAGAAACGTCGCACGATGTTTTGCCAGTCATTTAATGTTTTTTATACAACAGGAAAATCTTTTCTATCCCTAATTATTGTTCGATTTCGATGACTTTTTTAACGATTGCAACTATTAATGGCTATACCTATATGGTCTGGTTTTTGCAAAAAAATATTGTTTAACTTCGGAATTATAACGAAATATGAAAAAAAGAAACCATAGAGGCTTATACATTTATGATTTAAATCATATAAAACAAGAATCTTTGAAACCGGTTAATGTTTAGGATTAGATAAACACTTTTCTCCCATTAGTGTGGGAGATCGTGCGACAACAGAGAGTGTTGTCGCACGATCTCCCACACTGTTGTTAAATGCCGAATTTAGCATCCTTACAATGTTTTCCTTTCGACACTTTAACACTTTCTGTGTAACCCTGTCTAGCGTGCTGATTTACGATGATAAGTCCGTAGCTATAGGTAAGCTTATGGTGTATCTATATAATTATCAGAGCTCAGCTATCGTCAGTTATACAATTTAAAAATAGGTGTATTTGGTCACCAGACGATAGAGACAAATTGATTAGATTTCAGTTCTAATTCGTCTCAGCAGTAGAGTTGGATCGTTATATAAATTGAACAGAATGTTAACTTTATTAATATCTGTATTAATACCAATATGTATAGTTTTAATTTTTAGATTTATAAATAGGCCACACAAGCCGCGTTTATTTGGTATTTACCAACAGAAAACTAAATATTATTGGTTAAAGTTTGTGTTATTATTTTCAGTTCTAACGGTGCGACAGGTATGACATGTGTTTTATTATTTTTTAATTTTTAAACTGCGACCCAAAAGAGGGGTGTTATACGTTTGACATGTGTAGGTGTCTGTGTGTGGCATCGTAGCTCTCATACGGATGGACCGATTTTGATTGTTTTGTCTGTTTGAAAGAGGATTTCATCGAGAGTGTTCTTAGGTATGTTTCATCAAAATCGGCTTGGCTGTTTTTTTTTATCGGAGGTTTTTGAGTTTTCTAAACTATTACTCCTCACATAAAATTCTAGCTATGTTAGACACATGATTCTATAATATGTACCTATATTAAAACGTTTTATTATATTATTATTGTTTTGTTTGTCTAGTGGCTATGGAGATTAAAAAGGGCATACGCCGTGGAGGTTGGAAAGAGTGGCGATGGCACCATAGAAGTACACACAGAAGACGCGGCGCTAGAAAAGATGCATGACCTCGAAACAAAAGTAAGTTTTATGCGGACCAGCTCAACCGGCCCTCACATGCTCGGGAATACGAGATATAACGTGCCTTTCGCACGCATGGACGAGTAAGCTGTGTGAGCGGGATAGGATAATATTGCAACCGGAATACACATCTCACATCTATGATACGGAAATTTGGGTGTTCTTTATGGATCACAGGCTTGCGCTTGACCGCTAATTGGCTTGCTGTGCAACACTTTGGTCTACGATAGCTTAAAAGAAATCGGGGAAATAAAGACGCCTAGACCATTTAATTTTAAGTTATATTATGTACTATTTGGTATTCATAGATTCTACCTATTGAACAATAAAATTGATACACCTTGGAATATTAAACAACTACGAAATATTTTTACATAAAAACAGACGTGACCCCCGTAGTTTTTATTTAAACATGTGTGAAAACCACCTTAGTTTCCATAGTAAAAATATGAAGTTAATTTTTTTTTATGTAAACAAAGATTTTGTTGTATTGTTTTAAACAACATCTATCATGCAAAACATCGCATTTATGATGCAAACAATATATAATTACTCTTTATTTTTTTCAGTTTTTCGACGCATGTTCGTTTAATGGAGTATCAGACGACGGGGATGCTGCGGTCTTATTTGCAGTTTCTAGAAGACAGAAATATGATACAAGTGCAAATGTTTCCGATGCTCAAGCATTCATAAAAGTAAGCCAATTTAAATTTCGTCCACAGGCTCCATTCCAGCGTATTAACAAGCTAAAGTGGCAATGTATACGATATGACAGATAGCACGTAGAGTGTCTGATGGGGCGAAAAGTCCTCGAGTGGAGACCACGCATCAGAAAGCAAAGTAACAAGCCCTGTGACGAGTCGTTTTATGCAAGACTGGGGGTTACCATAACGTTAATAGAAATCTCATTTCAATATTACCTACTTTCAACTTTGTTATACTCTCTCAACTGTAGAAAGAGCGAGTTTAAAATTAAAGTACCTAATAATGAAATAAGTTTGTGTCACGCTTGTGGACTACCATCCGGTCGAAACTCGAAAGTGAGCAAATTGGCAATAAATAAATAAACAAAATAACTGCTTTAAGCCGATCGATCAACTATTTTTGTGCGGAAAATATTGATGTGTCGTTTATTGACTGTAATTTAATTTGGAGAATTGAACATCGTCTGTCGTGAGATTTGCTATAAATTTGACGTGTGCATCTGTATATATGTATTAGTGTGTCTGTCTGTAGCATCGTAGCTCTCAAATGGATGAACCGATTTTGATCTAGTTTTTTTTTCATTTGAAAGAGGAGTTTACCGAGAGTTCTTTACTATGTTTCATTTAAGTCGATTGGTTTCTAATTTTGTGAACTTAGTCGTTAAGAAATGATTTAAATTTTACAGCTGAACGGTGAAGTGTATCTATCTCCAAAGCTGCCAGACACGTATTTACAGCAGGATGAGAACGATAGGGGCGAGTTTAGAGTCCAAGGTATACAGGTCGAAAACTTCATCCCCATGCGCGCTTGGAAGATCTTCTATAACGGCGAGATGAAGTGAGTTATTCTTTGATAAAGTATCAACGGGATGTAGCGTCAGTCCTCAAAAACGTCCGAGCTCAATGAGATCTAATTAGACCCCTTACATGATTAAAATAATTCGAAGCGGCAAATAGACGTATCTAGACTTCTCAATCTAAATTAGGCTTAGCGTGGCGACATATCTTTATATTAAAATCTTTTAGTTCGTCATTGTTGCTATATGCTTTAGTGATATCATAGCATTTATAACAGAAATTTAGATAAATAAAATAATAAACTAACCAGAAATTGAGGGTAGTTTAAGAAGAATGCAGAATAGCATACATAATTACTGAGAATAATTAATTGCTAAAAAAAAATCTTTGCGTCACATAAAATGTATGCCTTAAATTTAATATAAGTTATTGATTTAAACTTGGTAAATAAGCTTACTTCTAAGACAATGTACAACTAGGAATTAATATACACTAGCCAGTGCAAACTCCTGTAAAAATATGTCTGTTAATAAAGATACTTTGAAATTGAAAAATTGTTGCTATATGAATATCGGTCAACCCAGGACACTATATTCGTGGATTTTGTTTTATAGTTTACGTCCAGGTGATGGAAAGTCATTGGAGTTAATTTTTATTTTTAATCCCCAAACCAAAAAGAGGGGTGTTATTTGTAAATTAGTCGTGTGTATCTGTCAATGGCATCGTAGCTGGCAAACCGATGGACTTGATTTTGATCAAGTTGTTCGTAGCTATGTTTCATCAAAATCGATACAGCCGTTTTTTTTTGTCGGGATTTGTAAAATGTTTCCGTTTCATATAAGCTAAGTAAAAGTACATAAGCTAAATAAGTTTTTATTTACTTATATATACATATGTATTAATTTTCAGACTAAAGAGTGACCCTGAGAAGACAGTTACAATAAAAGCTGAATTAACTTGGAGCGCCCTCTTCTCGCCGTTCAATTATGACTATCAGTTGTCACCATCGGGAGTCGCCAGAGATGTAGCGAGAGATTTTTGGCGTAGAGATTTCTTTACGTATATTGAGAGGTACGTAATTTTATTACGTATATTGAGAGGTGCTCCGTCCCTTTCCCGCGCGACGACAGTTTGTGTTGAATTTGTACGGCGCACGTGATGTAAGACGTCATCTTCCGCAATGGTGTGCTCTCTATCTAACATGAAATTGAAGTACTTGTAACCTTCTTATTTTTGAAGATAATTTAATTTTGTTTTTGTGAAACAGATATATTTGCAGTTAGCTTTTTTATAAGTTAATAAAACAAAATCATGCTTATTCTATATTGTGCCAATTTTTGTTGTTTGCATTATAATTTTGATTACCTGTCTGATTTATTTTGATTACTTCATTTTGTATATACAATCAAAAATCAACAATTATAGACATTCTAGGAATTAATTGTACATTTCAGATATCGTATGTCTCACTACGAACAGATGGGTTCTCTTAAAGGCACTGTCACTGTAGATGGAAAAGAACACACATTAAAAATGCCTTGCTTCCGAGATCGTACTTTTGGTAAGTATAGTCATTAATATTAACAGCAACTCTTCAATTATAAAATCAGATACTCGTACGCATTGCACTGTTTACTATTTTTTGACGTGACAACGTCTAATAACGCGATGAACGCCGGCTGCATGCACGAAAAAGTATGACTCATTGTCCCGTTACGCGCGCGCGCGTTTGCGGTGGCTGAGGAAGCGGGCGGGTGTGCGCCGCGCCCGACCGTCCGCGACTCCGCGTCGCTTCAATTATCATTCCTCGGAGCTCGCGCGCGGACGTATGTTGTCACGTTAAACTATCGTCCGTAAACCGACTTTACAGACAATCTTTTTTTTTATGTAAGATAGATCTACGATTGACCTCCAACTCGCTTGTTGTTAAGCAACAGTGTGGCCAAGGATGGAGCGTTGATCTAAAAGATATCTATTGATATTAGCCTTGAAAATTCCAAGATTGTAGTTATCAGGAAACAGAGATGGCGGCAGAATTCCGTTCCTGTGCAGTACGTATCAAGAAGATATCGCTGAGTAAGGGTTTTTGGCATTTCAATGAGAAATACTGGTAATGCGGCGGCTTTCTGATAGTCCTGTAATGAAATGGGGAGGGTGGAATTAGGTCGTGAAGCTCTTGCGTACTCTCCCCGAAATGAATCTTATAGAATATAGACAGATTTTAAATAATTTCGATGTCGCTTTGATGAATCGCAAAAGCAAGACTGACTCAGGTGAGACTACCAAATCTCATTAGCATAGGTTTTTTTTTATCATCCCTGTTTGTACAAACTGTCCCACTGCTGGGAACGGGCCATCTTCTTATTGTGAGAAGAGTAGGGCCATAATCTGCCACGCTGGCCAAGTGCGGGTTGTCAGACTTCACACATCTTCAAGATCATTGAAAACTCTCAGACATGTAGGTGTCCTCACGATGTGTTCCTTCACCATTTGAAGTTGGCGGCAATCAACAATAAGCACATAACTTCGAAAAGACAGAGGTGCGTGCCGTGAGATTCGAACCTAGGACCTGCGGATAGCAAGTCAGACGGTCTCACCACTAGGCTGCCGGAAACTTCAGCATAGGTATACGAAGATGAAATTACACCTTTATTTTATAGGCAATTCGCTCCCGTGGGCAAACCTCCACCGCAACGTGTTCCATACACTGTTCTTGGAAAACGGCGACTGTATCGCCATCGGCAGCGTATCGAAACCTCTTCTTATATCACAGTAAGTACCTACCTACATAAATTATGCCAGCCCAGCCACATTATCATTTAGTTAGATCAGTTTGGATACCCCAAGTATTTGATTACCCCAAGTATATTATACGAACTGATAATGCAGTTGCGGCATTAATGACTTACTAAAAGTTTGTATCTTTGGTTATACACAAGTTATACGGTCGAGCAAAGGTACGTATCTGGTTCATGAGGCAAAAAGGCGGAAATCGAAGTATTGCGAGGTATAGGTTAAGCATATGAATGAAACTGTTTCCGACTGGCAACATCATTCAAATAAATTTGACAACAATACTACATAACATTTTTGAAACGAACAGCATCAAACCAGAGACGTTTTACCTGATGGTAAGCGATAGCCGTCGCTTAGGGAAAACTGCAAAATTATAGAGGAGGCTATGCTTTGTTAGGCCTCGAGAGTTGCTTGTAGACACTCCTTTATAACGCTCTAATTGATAATAAAATATAGATAACGGCGTTGAGTGTAAGTTTTTTTGCGAGAAAGTATATCTAACCTGTTGTATATAATATACAGACGAACAAATTTATAAAAATAATATTTTTTATTTTTAATTTATAGAAGATAGATCTACGATTGACCACCAACTCGCCTGATGTTAAGCGACGGTGTGGCCGAGGATGGAGCTCGTCGATCTAGAAGATATCTATTCACTCTAGCCTTGAAAATTCCAAGATTGTAGGTCTCAGAAAACAGAGATGGCGGCAACGAATTCCATTCTTGTGCAGTACGCAACAGGAATGTGGATCGATATCGCTGAGTACGGATTTTTGGCATTTCAACGAGAAATGGGTGGTAATTCGCCGACTTTCTGCTAGTCCTGTAGTGAAATGGGGAGGGTGGAATTAGGTCGTGAAGCTCTTGCGCACATTCCCCGAAATGAATCCTGTAGAAAATAGACAGACATGCTACTTTACGGCGGTGTTCGAGACTAAGTAGCTTCTTGGCAGCTAGTTTATCGTCACCGATTAACCTCACAGCTCGCCGGTCCACTGATTCTAAAGCTTCCAGCTGATACTTGGCTGATCCATTAAAAAGGTTTTCTTAGTTTTTCTCGACTGTTACTCATTGATATAATATATAATATAATATAATAATAATAATTTATTACCATCTAAAAAGTACAGTGTATGCTAATACAATTTAGTGAAAAAGGTTGAACTAATTGTACAAATAACACAACGCTTAGCGATGAACCCCAAACTAAGCACGCAGGCTTATATCTTGGGGTTCTTGTGCGATGTTACTAGAACCTTTGTTAATACTTTTCATGTTGTCACTGTAAAAGTAGATAAATGTGAAGAGGGACGTGAAAGAAAACTAGATACGTAGCCATGATTGATTTTATTTTATACCCACATTATTTACATGCAAATCTACAACACCCACAATCCCCTTATCAAACAAAAAGAAAGTTTATCAATAAACTAAACGTAATGAAGTTTATTGAAATTAAACAATTATATTTATGAATTTAACACGTATATTTTACTTAATTTAAATTGTTTAATTTCAATGAGTAACAATTACCAAAACATTAGTAAACAGAGAGTTTACAATGTTTTATAGACATAAGTACGTGGTGATAATATAATGACGTATTGTCTATTAAGATACTACTATACTATAGGTTTATTTAACATATTTTAAACAAATTACAATATCTGGTTGATTAGTTTAGTACCTATTTCAACTTATGAACTATGAACTAAGGCTAGAACAATATTTACTTACTTAATATCCTTTTTTTTTTTTTTTTTTTTTTTTTTTTACATATATATATATTTATTCGTTTGTGTTTATCTTATAATTCTATCTAAGTTAGACTAAATTCTAGTATCTATTTCGTATGTATTTATAAGCTTTTATATATGTATATAATATTAATAAGATTTTATTATAAATAAATGTATATATTTTTAACTTATCTTTCTACATAACAAACTATTTCGTATATCTATTTATATGTCTAATATGTAAGTAATTATGAGTAGGTACTATAGCCGCATTTGGAACTAGCGAGCGGTCCGATTTCGCAATTCTCCAGGACAGGTCCACCGATCAGGAGGTATCACTTGCCTGCCAGAACGAGTATAGTGATTAGCAGAGGTAGAAGCTGGATTGACACTGGAGCCCTGCGTTGAGGAGCTTTCTCCATTATTATTTTGTAAATCATTAACTATAATGTCATCATAGTCGCAGCGTAACCTGTTATTCTGCAGAGGATCTGTTCGTTTGTCTGAGTCGATTATAATATGTTTCCTATTGCGCCTTAATGTATTACCTGCGACCATTCTTATTATATATGATCGTATACCTGCGGTAGATATCACGGTACCCGATTCCCACTTATTGCCTAATCTCACTTTTACTTTCTGTCCTATTTGCAATGGTTTTAAATCTCTCGACCCTCTGTCATAGTATAGTTTCTGGTTTGTTTGACGAGTTAATAATTTTTCGTGTACGTTTTCATGTATTCTAGGCTTATAAAACGTCATCGACCTCGGTAAAATGCCGCGTAATTTTCTGTTATACAATAACTCAGCTGGAGATGGAAGTTCCGAGCTAATCGGTGTATTGAGATATTCTAAGTAAGCTAATCCAAAATCACCGTTATCTTCACGTACTTTTCTCATTATATTTTTGATAGTTTGTACACTACGTTCTGCCTGCCCGTTAGATTGAGGAAATGTTGGAGAAGAAGTGATGTGCTGAAAATTCCATTCTTGTGAAAACTGCCTGAAGCTATTACTGGAAAATTCTGGGCCATTATCAGAAATTAAAATATTTGCGATTCCATGTCTCACAAACACGCTTTTAATCTTGGATATTATCTCTTCTGTACGTAAAGAAACAAGTTTTTCTATTTCTATAAATTTGCTAAAATAATCTACTACGAGAATGTAGCTCTCGCCTGCAAAATGGAATACATCCGCACCTACTTTCTGCCACGGAGTGGTTGGTATATCATGCGGTATTAATGGTTCTTTTGTGTTTTGCTTCCTATATGTTAAACAAATCTGACAATTTGACAAGTAATTTTCTAGTTGTGTATTTATATTTGGCCAAAATATTATTTCTCTAGCTCTTAATTTACATTTTTCTATACCTAAATGACCTATGTGAATCTTTTTAATCATTTCGTTGCGCAAACATTTCGGTATTATTATCCTAGTGCCTTTCCAAACGATTCCAAAATTTACTGTTATTTCATCCCGGTAATCCCAATACGGTTTTAAAATATCGTCTAATTTATTTTTTTCTAGTGGCCAACCCGAACGAACTATTTTTATTAATTGTTGTAATTCGTCATCACTCCCTGTACATTTTTGTATTTGAATGAAATGCGTATCTATCAGGTGATTGCTAGCTGATAACGCACACACCTGTGCCCGCAGATCTAAGTAGTCGCGCGGCTGTGTGAGTGATGCGCTCGTGTCCGCGCCGCCGCCGGCGCCGGCATCGCCCGGTGCGACTGCCCGCGATAACGTGTCAGCGATGTATAGGTACCTACCTGGTTTGTATATGAGGTTGAACGTATATGGCTGCAATCGCAACAACATTCGTTGTAACCGGGGAGGAGCGTTAGCCAAGGGTTTTTTAATTATGCTTACCAGAGGTTTATGATCGGTTTCTATCGTCACATCTGTTCTTCCGTATATATATGTGTAGTACCTTTCGCACGCGAACACACATGCGTATAATTCCTTTTCTATCTGTGCGTACGCTTGCTCCGTTTTAGTTAAAGAGCGCGACGCGTATGACACCGGTAGACCGTCTTGCAAGAGACAGGCACCGAGCCCATTTTTACTTGAATCTACCGAAATCGTAACCGGTTTATCTAACGAATAATATTGTAATACGGGAGCGCTTATGAGAAACTGCTTAATTTTTTCAAAACATTTTTGATGCCTATCTTCCCAGTGCCATTCTATGTCTTTTTTCAATAGTTCTCTTAATGGGGATGTTTGTTCTGACATTTTAGGAATAAAATTACTCACATACGTGACCATACCTAAAAATCTTTCCACATCTTTTACAGATTTCGGCGTCGGTATATTTTTTATAGCGGTTACATGTGATTCATCAGGAGATATGCCTCTTTCCGATATCTTGTGTCCTAAATATTTAATTTCTGACAATCCTATCTTGCATTTTTGCTTGTTTAATTTAATATTAATTTCCCTACACCTTTGCAACACCGCTCGTAATCTGTGGTCATGGATTTCTTTTGTAGGACCATAAACCAGGATGTCATCGACAAATTGAATGACTCCTTCAAGGTCATCCAGATGTTCGTATAGCTTCCTATGAAATACTTCAGATGCGGAACATATTCCAAATGGCATGCGCAAAAACCTGAATCGACCAAAAATAGTGTTAAACGTGCATACGTCTGTGTCCTGTAATTTCACTTGGAAAAAAGAGTGCTTGGCGTCTAAAGTACTAAAAACCGTAGACCCTGATAATCGCGCCGTGACCTCTTCAAAAGTGGGAAGCTTGAAATGCTCGCGTTTTATTGCCTTATTTAAATTCTGTGGATCTAAACATATACGAATATCGCCGTTCGGTTTCTGAACCACCGTCATGCTGCTGACCCAGTCCGTCGGCCTGTCTACTTTAGCAATTATACCGTCTCTTTGCATTTCTATAAGTTTATTTTTAACTTGATCTTTAATAGCTTCAGGCAACTTCCTTGGAGGGTGTATGACTGGCTCAGCGTTCTCTTTTAATTGTATCCTGTATTCTCCGGGTAAACAACCTATTCCCTCAAATACGTCTTTAAATTCCTCGAGTATTTTTAAACTGTAATTTTCCTTACTTATTGACCATACTCTTTTTATTAATTGTAACTCTTCGCAGGCATGTTTACCTAATATCGGAATCGAATTCGTGTTGACAATAATGAATTTTAAAAAATGTATATTCCCTCTGTGTATAACTTTAAGATAGCATTTACCTTTGACGTCTAGCTCGCTTCCTGAGTACCCGTATAATTTTATCGAGGTTGAAACTAAATCGGCCTCAGACAAACCCATAATATATAAACATCGTTTAGGTATAATATTGACATCGGCTCCAGTGTCTAGCTTGAATTTTAGTTTTGTGTCATTTATAAGTAGCTCAGCTAGCCACTGTTCAGTTCTATTATTATAGTGATAATGTACCTGGTCGGTGTGCCCCTCCTGGACCTCAAAGACTCTGCATACTTTTGCAAAATGATTCATCCGGTTACACTTGTTACACTGACGACCGTACGCCGGGCACTGTTGCCTCCTGTGTTTTATGCCGCATCTAGAACACTGAACGACAAGATTTTCATTATAATAGTTATCAGGATACACCTGGGACTGAGTGTTTGCTCCGCCGCGTGTCGGTCTGCCGCGGGCCTGATTGACTTGTCGCGGGCCCGCCGCCGCCCGCTGTTTTGGTTGATAATTTTGTCCATCGCGACCGCGATTCACCCAGTGGACATCAGCTGATGTGTTCTGCACTGACTCACGATTGTTGACGATCACTTGATGCGCATGATGCGCCGCGCCCTCCGTGCTGAACCGATCCGCCTGAGCACGGGACATCTCAGCCAGCCTGCATATGTCGATCGCCCTCGACAACGTCAAGTCGACTTCCCTCAATAATCTCTCTCGCATTCCGCCGTCCCTTATCCCACATACCAATCGGTCACGCAACAAATCTGCGGACAAATCTTTAAACTCGCAATTAGCCGCCATCTTATTCAATTCAAATACATACTGCTCGATTGACTCCAAATCTTTCTGATCTCTTGTGAAAAACTTATGTCGCTCCACAGTTAAGTTTTTCCTTGGTAAGAAAACCTCATCAATTTTTTTTAGTAATTCTTCGACCGTTTTAACTTCTCCGAATTGATCCGACACCTCCCGGCATCGTTCTCCAATCACGTGTAATAATATATTCAACTGCACTTTCTTTTCTTTTTTAGTCAGTTCACAGGCTTCATAGTATATATTAAATGATTTTTTCTACTTTTCCCACTCCTTGCTTAGGTTTCCTGAGGTTACATTCGATAAATTATTTTCGAAATTGAATGGCTGCGGTGGTTGTAGCACGGAATCCATTTTCCTTAATATGTCATAAATCTTCACTATTTTTCCAAATTTCACTCTCGTACATATAATTTACAACTTTAGATTTATAATTTCACCATTTTGACTTGTTTTTATTCGGCTGCGCCATGTAAAAGTAGATAAATGTGAAGAGGGACGTGAAAGAAAACTAGATACGTAGCCATGATTGATTTTATTTTATACCCACATTATTTACATGCAAATCTACAACACCCACAGTCACCAAAATCTTTATTGATATAGCATCATGCCAAATAGGCTGTGGCCCCATGTCATCCAGCACGGCGCCGAATCGGAAACAAAAGCTGGCGCGGTGCCGGAATTTGATGTTTTCGCCTACTAAAAACGTTTCATTCTGGCGCCGCGCCGTTAAATTTCACGGAACGGCACCGTGCCGGATATCATGGGGCCTGGCCCTTATTTTTTCTTACAGCATGACAGTTGGGTTCGTTTGTCTCAAGTCTGACCAAGCCAAGATCGCCGTGCGTAGCAGCGACTTTAACTTGTGGCAACATGGAGAAAATCAGATACCTCCAAAAGACTACGGATTCACTTTTAAAGCAGGTACAATTATAGCTTAAATTAAACCATTATGTAGAAAATCCACTTCCGTCGCTTTTTATGTAGGTAGTTATAAAAAAACGTTGACTCATTTAGCGAATCATTTACAATTACAAATACTTACCTAATATTATTACAAATAAGTTTAAAAAACTTAAAACCCCCAATGTAAAAAACAGCTGAACCGATTTTGATAAAATATAGCTAAGAACACTCGACCAAATCCTCTTTCAGACAAAAAAAAAGATCAAAATCGGTCCATCCGTTGGAGAGCTACGATACCACAGACATACAGATATACAAATACACACGTAAACTTATAAAACCCTCTTTTTGGATCGAGGGTTAAAAAATTGGTCAAATTGTTCAGTTACAGGAACGCACGAGGCGCACCTAGAATTTCTTTGATTTCACCCAAGTTTAAGAAAAACGGAAATGATAATGCAAAATAACCTATGTATGTTCGTCTATGTCGAGTGTTCTTAAATATGTTTCATCTAAATCGGTTTAGCTGTTGTCGGTTTTTTTTAATGTTCTAAACTTATACTTTGTTTTAGCTGTTTTTATGATGCTTTTGTATTTGTAGGTGGGCACTCTCCCACCTCCACCCATGGTCCCGCCAACCTTGCGGTTATAAAGACCGAAGCGTGGGCAGCTGACCTACGACGGCGTAGATCCCTGCCCTACAAATGAGCGAACCCTTCTACTATCTGAAGCTGCACCCCCCTAATGAGGGCGCTTAGGCACACACACGACTTGCGTCGCCGGGCAGTCCTTAGGATTCACGCGCAGAGCGCGCTGTATGCCAAGCGTGAGCGAACTCACGAAGGCGCCCGAAACTGCTCGCATCACGCACTAGGTCACCGTAGTAAACCGGTCCCGCCACAGGACGGGATATTCCATCCATCATTCTTTCACGCATCTCCTCATAGAGAGGACATTCCCACAGAACGTGGTGCCTGTCCTCCTCCGCCAAGCCGCAATCACACATACTTCCATCACGCAATTTCATTTCCGATAACCGCTTATTGAAGCATCCGTGGCCGGTCAGGATCTGTGACAGCTGGTAGTCCGGTTCCACCCAGTTCGCCTTCAGCCGTTCACCTATGTCGGGAAAGAAAGCAAACAATTCCCTGCCTTTGTCCTCGGATGTCCACCTGTCCTGCCAAAGGGAAGTGATTTCAGTACCAATAAGACGCTGCCTTCGCTCCGCTTCCTGGCGCGTCAGCCCATTGCATTCCGTCCAACGCCTACCAGCACGGATCACCTCCAGGTCAGCCGGCAGCACTCCCGCCAACACCGGCAGCGCCGCCGTACTACACGAGCGGTACGCCTTCGTCAGCAGGATGAGAGATGGCCGTTGCGTCCTCAGCAAAACGCTGCGGACCACGTAGAGCGGGGCGCGTTCATACCATACGGCCGCCGCGTAGGTCAGGGTCGCGATATAAGTGCCCGTATACAGGATACGGAGCGCCTTGTATCGCAGCCCCCAAGACGAGGCCGAGACGCGGGACATCTTACCAAAGCAGTTGCTCGCCCTCTCTCCAATAGACTCCGCGTGTGGGGCGAAGGACTGAGTCTGATCGATAACGACTCCCAGAACCTTCGCCCGTTGTACCGATGCGACGGTGTGACTGCCGAATTTAATTGTCGGAGGTCGTTGAAATTTACCTTTCAGAGTAATAGTCTGAGACTTAGCAGGGGCGAACTCGAGCCTATTCCGGGCCGCCCACTCTGCAACCCGTTCCATTACGGTCGCGGCCAGACGCTCGAGCTTCGCCCGTGAATCACCGCGGATCAAGACAGTCACATCGTCGGCATACGCAATCATTTCGACTCCTTCCATACCTTCCGGGAGAGCGAGCAAATCATCCAGCAAAACATTCCACATGCTCATGCAAATTCCACATTTGTAGGTGGGCAGCGATATACTGTCCAAATAACCGTTGACGAGGAGTACGTGAGCTACATCGACGAACGACGGGAGGTGAAGGTCTACGAGCTCTGGCTGACCGCGCGCGTCAACGGAATCGCGGGCCGCGGCTTCGCTCAATGGCAATACAAGAACGAGCACTGATGAATCAAACTCATTCATATTTATTTCTAACAACTAAATAAAAACCAGTCATTTACTTTAACTTTTTTTTTAATTTTCACCTTTACACATATATAAGCTAGGCCCTAGTCTTATGGGTCAATCCTCACAGCTCAGTTGTTAGTATATATCTATGCTGAGCTGTAGGCCGTGGGTTCGATCTCCACTCAGGATAAATATTTATGTGATGAACATAGATATTTCTGTCTGGATGTTTCTATTTCAGTGTATACGTATAAAAAAAATAGATATATACCTATTTATTATATTACCTATCTAGCTTTCTTAGTACAAGATTTGCTTAGTTTGGGGCTAGTTCTGTGAAAATGTTCACCAATTTAATTTAATCTTCTATCTCGCTCGCGCCAATAAATGAAATCTGCTAAAAAATACTTCAAATTCAAATTGAGAACTAGTTTAGAAAACAAAAAAAAACAATTGGACCGATTTTGATGAAACATAGCTAAGAACACTCCCGATCAAATCCTCTTTAAAACAAAAAAAAAACTAGATCAAAATCGGTCCATCCGTTTGAGAGCTACGATGCCGACACACACGTAAAACATAATCTATATGACCCAAAGGTCTGGGTTTAAAAGTCTTGACGGACACATAAGACAGACGGATAACAAAGCGTTCTTGTAAGGGTTCATTTTTGTTTTTGAGGTACCGAAACAAGAGCAAAAAATTAGTCTTTCATGGTTCCAATTGTACCTACTATAAAAAAAAAACGAAAATGCATATGTATGTTCAAATAGTTACAAACCAGTTTCTTTTTATATTATGAAAAAAGACCCTGTATAATAGAGAATTCTGTGGACAAAACCAAAACAAAAGTGTAATAATTATAATTGCGCAATATATGATCTTATTTATAATCTACATAAAATCTAATGTAGGTAAGTACATTAAAACACCCTTTAGAGATGAAAGTTAACTTTAATTAGCCATAACATCTGTATTTATGTATTTAATAACTTATTCTATAAAACATGGACTAGGAAAAATACTTTCTGTTAACGACAATGTATAATTGCGCTTTTCGTACATAATTACACATATAGTAATATATATTTGTTTGAGTAATGGATACAATTATCGTAAATCATTTTGAGGTCTCTGAATGCAGGCACGAAATGCACGATCGTGTTATTCGTATGCAACGTTTGCGTACAAAATGTAGGACTCACACCAAAGCCGTATATGCTCGTACGAACATGAACATCGCGAAAACAAATATCAAACACTAACATTCGATTCTACGTATAGATGGCATATTTGAACGGTGAACACGAACAATGTTCGAATCGAGTTCGCGCACAACTGCCATGTAACGCCGCCATTGGAAGTGGTCGAAATAGTAGCCATAAAGAAAATAAGTAGAAATATCCGTAGGGTCCTGATGGTAGGAAACAAGTATGTTCTATAAATTATTAATTTAAGTATATAAATTATAAATTATATTCTATATAAATGTATATAAATTGAAATTATTAATTTAAGTGTTATTATTCTATCAATGATTTTTTAAATGACAAATTTTAATTTTATTTGACATTATGTGTATCTTTTATTGCTTCTGCTTTGTCATATTTTATATATTTTTGGTTTGTGTATTAATCTAATAACAAATAATAATAATTATTATTTTTTAATTTTTCGCATGTGCATGATGCTGTCTACCTAACATTTGTACGCCTAATCGGCACAACATGATTTTAAGCGACTAAATTTAGTGTAACATCTTTTATGCACTTGTTGTATAAAATTCTCGTGTTGTATGCAAATAAATTATCTTTATCTTTATCAGACAAATATTGCATACAAAATTGTTGCGTATCGTGTAACGCAACAAATTTGTTCGTACGTGCGTACACGGCGCTCCCCGCTCCCCTTTCAATCAGTATTCTATACGTACACCTAACATATACGTATTTCGTAGCCATTTGCTTTGTAATTTACGGGTAGTATAACCGAGGACAAACAAAATCCAACGATCAAATGTAGGTACCGCTTACATGAAAATAGCATAAGTAAAAACAATGTTTTTTTCCGCAGGCGGTATACATTTGGCTTCAATAAACATGAACATGAAAACTTATGCTATTTAGCAGATTATAAAATATCCAATAGACTTACACATATAAATGTAAGAACACAGTAGTGTGCTTTGCGGAAATGAAAAAAAACATGATACCTAAATATATATTTAACTATATCAGTAGTGACAATTGTGTAGCATTCACCAAAACAACAGGAGAAGACTGATTGCTACTTCTACCTAAATATTATATTATATATGATTAGAATCACGAATCACTAGAATGTGTCCGAGACTTTTATGTATTTTTTTTATTTCATTATAACTTAGTAAAAAAAATAGTAAAAAATTAAACGTATGAAGAAAAAAAACAGATACTAATTATTCATAGTTTCTCATGAATGATTTTTTTGTTTTGTGTCCACTTTACAAGAATAACGAAATCAGATAATGCTAAAGAGCCTAAATAAGTTTTCTCCCGTTGTAAAGGTAATATCTTGCTGTAAAGACGGCAAACAAGTTCTTTACCATCCTCTTAAGATGTCCTACCTTAAGTATTTTTACGATGAAATCTTAAGAAAAAAAAAAAAAACAATTTCAATGGACTCGCTAAGTGCATTTCATGGACTCCTTAGATTAGAGAAGAATGAAATCACAGTCTTTAGTATGTAAATAGAAATGTACAAAACAAAATCAAAACTGAGCGTGCTAGAGTATACTATAGCGCTGCTTAGTTTTGACTACTAAAGCCTAGTTCACACTACGTCAGTAATTTATTCTGAGGATCTCCTCGTTCGAACAGATATCACATATATCCTACTACAACGCTTTTTAGCACGCAGTGGAAACGAAACTCAACTAAATTACTAGCGTAGTTCAAAGAAGGCTTGATTTAACAGTTCGATCGAATTATGTCCAGTTTTTTTAAGACTATAAAATATTGTACTTTATCAGTTTAAAGTTAACCAGCCTCATAACAGATCAGTACACAAGTACGTAACATTGTCTAATCTAAAGTCAATTTTTCTATGATACCCACCCAATTATCTCAACAAATATGTAGGTTTTCAACCAATAACAGCTATAAATGTATTTACCAGTGGTTATCATTTGCTTGCTTATTTGGCATATTTGTTGACATAATTGGACTTCTTACAAAAAAACATACTATAAGACTACAAATTGTTCCTCTATAATAGTGTGAAAATACTAAATTTCATTATACGATATTTGAAATGGCGACGGTGCGATCAATATATGTAAATAAGTATACAATAACTAATAAGCTATACATAAGTCGCTAAATAGAATAATACATGTATAATGGACGTAGATACAATACAATTGATAAACTTTGTTAAATATTGTCATAGCAAATATTAATTTAAGCTATACAAGATGACTTTTAGTAGAAATAAGAAAAAATACACAAGAGTTGCATTAGTAATTTAGTCTAATAACGAGTAATTTAGTTGCTATATATGTCCGAACAACATAGTCTTCTCCATTAACTCAGTAAATGGTATGGTATGGAATAAATCACAAGCTACTTGACTAAATTACTATCATAGTACGTACCAGGCTTTAGCACAGTTATTTTATGAATTAATTTACTTAAAATTGAATGGTTTTCGCTACGATTATCTGAGTATAGGATCCTGAGTAAATTAATTAAAAGCACATAAAACTTCTCAATAAACATTCTTTATTCCCATAGGCAGTTGGAAGGATACGATGATGGTACTGGACGCGTATGTTGTTTGAAAAGAAGCCTTTATGGCTTAAAGCAGGCGCCACGCTGCAGGAATAAGCGCATAATGGACGTTTTCAAAGAAATGGGATTCAAAGTTAGTGACGCGGACCCATGCTTACTAATTAAAAGTTCAAAAGCGGGAAAGCTTTTGGTTACACTTTACGTAGATGATGGGCTTGTAGCTGGTTCTAGTGCAAAACTCATTGACGAATTTCTGGAGCAGTTAAATATTAAATTCAAGATTACGTCAAAACCAGCTTCTTACTTTCTTGGGAATATAGAATGTTTATTGAGAAGTTTTATGTGCTTTTAATTAATTTACTCAGGATCCTATACTCAGATAACCGTAGCGAAAACCATACAATTTTAAGTAATTTTTCCTTTGGAGTTAGACTAATTTATGTAGCTGTTTCATATTACACGACATTACCGTTATTGCACATAAATTAGCACAGTCTAATTAATTTCTCTAAAAGTCATCTGTACAAAATAACATACAAGGAAGCATTTAAGACCAATTCCTTATTTTTATTACTAAGTGCATAGAGAATTCTTATTTTATGACTTGATCCCTTAAAATATACAGAAATAGAATAAGTTTTCTCTATACTAAGGAGGATTAGACAAACCAATTTTCTAAAGAGGATCTACATTAAATAGGTTCATTTCATTTAATTAAATAAGTAGAATGTTATTTAAATACTAACACACGATCGAATCTGTGTGAACCTTGCTGTTCGCTGTGATGTCATAGCGAACAATTATGAAAATCAGTCAGTCAAAGTACCAACCATGTTCAACCCAACTGTTCTCCACTCGAAAAGATCTAGTAGTTCATTCTGAATAATTTTAAAGGTTAGATCCTATATTCACTCCGAACAGATTCAATAGTGTTTTAGTTCTATAAATAATAATATAGTCTTTAACTAACTTCAGAAAAGCCGATTATTATGCATTAGACTGTATTTTTTTTGTGCGTGCATTAGTGCGTAGTTTTTTGTTTTAAGAGGGTAGGTACCTCAGATGTGCTTCCATATAATTTTTTTATCTTT
Source organism: Lycia hirtaria (assembly GCA_947563715.1). Classification (NCBI taxonomy): domain Eukaryota; kingdom Metazoa; phylum Arthropoda; class Insecta; order Lepidoptera; family Geometridae; genus Lycia; species Lycia hirtaria. Next base: position 30,265,033 of record OX387384.1, read on the forward strand.
GCATCCATTAAGTGTTTAAGCAGATTTAAATTATATGAAAAGTCATGTAAGTGGATTTTGTAATTTAAACTTTGATTTATGAAAAATCATCAGAATATTAAATCAAAATATTTGATTTAATATTTTGATCGTGAATGAAGTTATGTAGCAAGATAAAGAAATAATGAGATGAAATTATCTCAATAGTTTTGCTATACAATACATACTAGTTAATTTATATTTTAATTGATATTTAAACAAGTTACGATACTGCCGTTGATTGTCAAACAAAGTATAAATAATACATATCGTATGCTTTTTCGCTGTTGTTTTTCTTATTACAAAATAAATAAATAAAAACTAAAAATGTTATAAATATGTACTTATGTGTTAAAATAATGAAAATGGGGAAATTTATCGGGCCAAACACTTCACTAGTTGCATCCCCCAATCGTCTCTGAGATTTTCAAAGTTTCGAAAAGACCTCTTAGTCTAGACCTGTCTACATGTTACAAAAAGTCAATCAGAACTTTGAATTATGTGACATTAATACAGAAGATATTTCAATATTATTTTATAATGCAGTAAAGAGTGAGTGATTGAATGAGAGGAAAGTGTATGATGTAGCATTAAATTGTGTTTACTTAAGTAAATTAAATTTAACGGATTTACGTATAAAATTAATTTCAAAATTGTGATTTTATTCGATTAGATTTTTTAGATTAAGTCACAATAGTAATTAATAGTATTACATACAAAGCGGACACCCCGTCTCCCGCCAATCTCGGGTTCCTCACCCGTTCTTTCTTCACTTCACCCGAAGTCAAGAAAAGTGGCAGATGAAGAAAAGCGGGTGAAGTGGAATTCTCTATGTGAACCCTGTTGTTTACCGGAGTTTCAGGCGCGAGACAAGCATTGCGGGCTTGAAGCGCTCGAACTCCAATTGGCGTCACAAGCGACTGGCAATCAAACGACAACCATAACTTCATACATATAGTCACTGATTAGCGAGCCGTTGTATAGAGTGTCCGACAAATGATTAAGTGTTAGGTTAGTTCTCCAGTATATACTCCAGACATAAGTATAGGTACGTCATATTTATAGAACATAATGAAATTGATTAATTTGTTCTTACTTTCTAAGAAAATAAGCCTGGCAGTTAAAATATAAGTGATTAATTGAAATCTTCGTACTTATTCCGAGCAGTATCATAACCCCGTTGTGTCGATTTGCAGAATTTACATTAAATTTTAACATGGAAGACAGCCTGACTCTTAGAAAATTTAAAATTCCTTTTTACCTTTTCCTTTTCAATATTTCTTTGAAATACTACATTCCAATATATATGTAAAATAGTGATTCTTACAGACGAAGTTACAGCATGACTCTTAATTGACGAAACTTAACTGTATTATATTGATTATAAATAAAAATAGATATATGATAATTTAGTCTGTTTGGAAAGATAACTGTTGCATTGAGGGCGCTGCTGTCCTTCTTTCACTATTTGTTTCGACTACCAACACTATCGAGACGTCAGTTCCGGTAACTCCCATTAGTTCTATAGAACTGTTGCGTCATAGAACTGTTGTTTTTTTTTAATCCCTTTAGTTCTATGGTAGAACTATTAAAACGAAATCTCTCTCATTTGTTCTATAAAACTAATAATACATGGTAATTTTCGTTAGTTCCATAGAACTGTTAAAACTTTTTCCCATTTCTTGCTACGGTGGTTATCTTTCCAAACAGACTACTATAAAATTTTGTTTATTCCTTTAGCAACTGGTTTTTATTTTAAATCAAGTTTTAACTTACTTACGCGATGTATTAAATAACAATACCTATAGAGTCACAATCTAAGTAACAAAGTGATCCTATAAGGGTTCCGTTTTTTTCCTTTTGAGGTACGGAACCCTAAAAACAACGAGAAACACCCGAGCGGCGTGTATACACTTATGTCTTATGCCAATTTATAGTAATCAATGTTACCTTTCAATAGTGTTCAATGTCGCTTGCAGTTTCTTAACGAGTACTTTGGCATTACACAGCGATATAATCAACTCGCAGTCTTTGCAATATGTAAAGGCATGTGCAATTTTTTCACATGTATGTGACTTTACATGTATTGTAGCTTAATCTACGCGATATCATCCAACCAAAAAGCACGCATCACCAAATATGATTTTGGCACCAATTTTTTATAATCATTTAAAGTAAACGGTCTTCTATAGCGTGCTATATACGATATACACTCGTATGTTGTAATCATAATATTTAACTTTTACCACACAAAACAACACAACTACATCTACAAGGTAATATGAACCGCTAATATAGACAATATCAACAATACAGTTTATTATACTGACGACTTTATGTATACACCTTTATGTTAAGGCAATAGCTAAATTAAGTCTTAGCGCAAGGTTGTTATAAAATAACTTTATTACTGGCATGGACGTTAGGTCACTAATCAGTATAGTGATAATACTGTTATTATATCAAATAGGCAGAGACACAGCCAATTACTTTCGCTTTAAATTCGAATGAAATGATCCACTGAGGAACACACACGCGCCAATGCTACTATCCATTCAAGTGGCATATTTTTTTTACTATGGTAACTAACGTGGTTTTCACACATTTAAAATAAAAACTACGGGTCACTCACGTCTGTTTTAAGCCGAAAAATTCGACTATAGTTTCAACCGCATGCAACCGCGCTGCTCTTTTGAAAAAGACCGTCGAATGCGGTTGAAACTATTTACGGATTTTTCGGCTTAAAACAGACGTGAGTGTCCCGTACTTTTTATTTAAAATGGCATAAAAATATCTGCAAGTATATTATGAACACAGACCAGAACTATAATGGTAGCTCTAATCAGACGTTTTGAAAGTCGAAGTTAGCTTGTCAAATTGAGACTTGTCGAAAACCCACGATGCAAGACTTGTGATGAAACATAGGCCTATGAAACACATTTTTTAACTTCTTCGAATCTGTGTATCCTGATGTAGATGTATAGTGCCTGTACCTGATGTATGTATATACATCAGGTACATGCACTATACACCAGGTAATATTCTGAAACTCATGAACTCCTTCTTCAAAAACCTCTACTGGGGGCAAATACAAAAATGAACAGTAGATCGAAGTGGGTCCAGATACTGGTCCCTAGCTAAGATACTTTCACTTTTATGTTATTAAGATACATTCTCGAAAATACTTCCTTGCATGTGTTTCAATTGTATGAAAACGTCTATTATTATTTTCAGCTTTCGCATTATTCACTAAATATCGTTATATCTATGTTATGTAGTACTGATTTTTCCAACGTTTACCCAAAATCCATGCTTTTGTATAAAGCCAAAGCGAAAAGAGTACACAAGTCGTCATTTAAAGGTGGATCTAGACATCGCGATTCGCATTACTCACGTAAGAATCAATGCTAACGCAAAGAATTTTCAGTGCTTGCATTCCACGCACAGCGCGAGGCAATCCCGAGGCATTTAATTTAATGGGCTCAACGTGCGCAGCTATCTCTCTCGCGCATCACAACATTTGTAAACATATATAAAATCTTTGTTTATGGATGTTAAAAAAGTGAATTTGTTTATTTAGATAGAGAGATTAGAAAAAAACTATTTTCTTTGATATATTTTAAATGGGCTGAGAAGTATGAAAATATATGTTTGTTTTTCACTACTCCATCGCCAGTATAAGTGATACCTGAATAAAACTTTTTTAAAATATTTCTCCTATCTAAATAAACAAATTTTATTTCTCACTTTTCTAATATCCCTCACCAATGACTTTATATGCTTAAAAAGGTTGTGATGTGCGATAGAGATAGCTGCGCGCGTTAAGCTGAGGCTAGGTTAAGCTAAGGCGTATACATCGCGATGTCTAGCTTAATATTATTTAGAGAATGAACATTAAAGTAAGACGAGAAAACCATTCACGAGGCTGTCCGTCATCAAAACTTAGTTTGCAATAAACTAGAAATAAAATTAAGCGCTATTTAAGTAAAATAGACGGCAGTTTATAACTTGTGCCCAAAATCTAAGTAGAACTTAGTTTTATAATTTTATTTGGGACAGGTTTACAACCGTTATAGATACTCTCTCTGTTATCTTAAGCACTAATTTGATGCATTACGGGGTGACAAAAAAATATTGAACCCGGATGTGCACAAATAAACTGAATAATACATACTCATTTTCTTTTATAGAAAAACAATATCATGCTGGTTTATTATGTTACATAAAACAATTTCAAACATTTTGATGTCACCTCCGCATCTTTGGAATGGACTTGAGACTAGATCAGTATAGATAGATCACAGCACCTAATACTTCTAATTGTTGAAACGTTTTTAACATTTCATTCATTCAAGGCAGAATGATTTAATTAAGTACCGTTTTTTAAACAACGCAATATGTACTATTGTCACAGATATCTATATCTTAAGGTGGGTACAGACATCGCGAGGCAAGCGCCGTGAATGCCTCGCCGAGCAAGCCTTGCGCATACAGCCGAGGCATACGTGGCAAGGCAATTGCGGCGCAAGCCTCATATGTTATTTGGGTATACCTTCAGATTGTTCATATGAATATCGAGAGACATATAAATGCTGTTAAATCTCGATTATCGCACAAGACTAGATCAAAATTGGCTTAGTTCACAACTACGATATTTTTTTTAGCCAATTTTAGTTCACCAAGACATGCCATCTAAAATGACTATATTTATAGCCCTACGTGTTTATAATTCTAGTAATTTAGAAGACATGAAATGTCTTCAAATTTAAGCTCAATATCACTAATTTTATGTTAATTTAGTAACAAAAGGTAGGTCAATTAGACAGTGGCGTAGTGGGGGCGGCACCTTTTTTTATCAATGTCTATAGTATCACACTGTAATGCTATATAAATTGATAGAGCAATAAAAGACTTTGCTCTTAAAAAAAAATTAAGAATAAATTCTGTCTATGTCATTTTTTTTCCCTTGATTTTTGGCATCATGCTTCCACATTTGCCATTTGTCGAGTTTATAATCTATATCATTAGATATAGACAGAATTTATTCTTAATTTCTGTCTATATCTAATGATATAGACAGAATTTTTGTTTTTAATTCTAACAAGTACTTTATTTTTCAATAAAAATACAAATATTAACAGTAAAGTTCTGTTCTAATTGGAAGTAGATTTGCGTTTTATATTCAGTTCGCTAATAACATAATCTTGCTGATCGTCAAGGTATAATCATAAGTAGTTCTATAACTGTTATATCAATGTACGTGGCATACGTGTAAGAATTTTTGTAATGTACAATACTTAATAATGATGACTGTTATTTCCTGAAAGTTTTTTAGAATGACTGTACATTATAGTCTTTAAATAAACATTATCTAAGGAAAGAAATATCAATAACAAATTTACGTTACAAAGTACCATTATTTTCCGTAAAAAACATATCCCTATCATTGTTTAACATAAATAAATAATAAATATTTGTAAAACTGAGTAATTAGAGATTATTTAAAATATCCATAGGCATCAAAGGCCTATGGATAGTTCAAACAATCTCCAGTTTCAGGCAAAGTGCCCAAAATGCTGTCCGCATTTCCTTGTTGTATGGCAATGCTCACTTTTTGCCCAAAGTAAAGACCAGCACTTTGGGCACGCAAATAATTCTTCAGCCTCCCCGACAAATCTTTAAATAGAAATACCTAAATAAAAGGGCGGCAATATTTTCTTCCGAGTGGCCTATACCCACACTACGCCACTGCAATTAAATATACTCGTAAGTACATAAAAACCACAAAGTTTATCGCTAAGCGCAGCTGAACATAATTTTCTAAACATTCGCACAAAAAGCTCTGTAATATCAACTAAGTTAAATAATATTATTTAATACTAAGTAGTAATATTCATTGTAAACATAAATTAATTACTGTTGTAAATACTGACATTCGTTTTGGATATTGACTAGATTTGATTTTTATACAATGATAACTGTTAAAATACTGTAATTTTAATATACAATAACATGAAAAATTAAAATTACAAAGTTAGGAAGTCATTTGTCTTTTTAATATTTAATTAACTATAATCAGGCAATTCTTAACAAAATTAAATATACCGTTTTGTATAAATCATTATTATGCTGAGTACAGATAACACGAGGTACAAGACATGCATGGAGAGGCGAATATCTGGCGAAGTCTAGATCCACCGTATTCGTTTTACACGAGTTTGGATACGCCTCAACAAAAATAACAAAATGTTTAATGAATTTTATGTGAGTATATTTGCCATGTACTTATTTATATCCATTTTTAAATAAAAACTACGGGTCACTCACGTCTGTTTTGAGCCGAAATATCCGACTATAGTGAGTGACCCGTAGTTTTTATTTAAAAATGTGTGAAAACCAAAACCATTTCCATAGTAAAATTATTTATATCCATTATGTGAAAGTAATTGCGTGATAAAATAAAAGTTCAATAAAAATTTATAGACAGTTCAAAGATTACACATTCGACGGGACAAAACAGAGCAAAGAAAACTTTTCGAAAGTTTCGACCATGACACCTCCGTGGACAAAATGGTAAAGGCTTCCCAGGTACAGATCGGAATAATGCGGGTTCATGTCCCGTTAGATGTGTTTAATTTTTGAACTGTCTATAAATGTGTACAACACTCAAAAATATCGAATGATTCAATAAAAAATTACGCATTTTAGGAATTGCCTGATTAAAGTTGATAAAAACAAAGGTACTTCTAATCATCGCTGTCTTTCCTCTTTTAGTATCGGCGCGCATTAGATGACCATTATGTTTAAGCTCTACACAATTTGTGCATTTAAACAATTAATCAAATGATTTTTTTTCTAAGTAGCGGGAACTGTGTAATAACAAGCTACAGAATGGGCAGCAAAACGTCAGCTATCAAAAATGCACGAATATACTTTTAAAGTGGATCCAGATAGATTTCTGTACCAACCTTTGTCTTTTAACATTTAGTTTTCCCAATTACTATACAATAAATTAATAAATAAAAAAAAGTTAAAAATAAATTATTCAAATAATTATTATTGAAAAAAATATCAAAAATAAATTAACAACCTCGAGTTTTCTTTTACATAAAAATGTAACTACATAAAATAGGTATTTAAAAAAATATCTATAGAATAAATAATACTGAATGTAAATAAAAAAAAAAAACAAACAACAGACGACGACCAATCGGCGACGTATTAACGAAAAAAAGATTTTGTAATTGTACAGTCATAAAAGTTTCTTTCCTTATAAACATGGACAACATAAGAATGAGTTTGAAGAAATACATACATCCCCTCAAATATTTTGACTACGTCAATAGTTTATTCGATTACGCTAAACATCAAATGATTTCAAACCCAATAGACACCTCAAAGGTAAATAACATTAGCAGATTTCGATCATTATTTTTTAATTTGATTTAAATCATTAATGTCTATGCATCTATGGTTTGTTCTTTCAAACGTTATAATTCTTAAATTTTAGAAAAAGCAATCCGTAGAGGCGTAGCCATTAATGGTTTAAACGTATAAAAAAGAATTATCTAAATCGGGTAACATTTAAGTGTAGAAAACAGATTTTCTCTGTTGTATGAAAAACGCGAAATTCACTGTCAAAAGATAGCGCGACAGCACTCCTCTTCTTCCTATGAATGTTCGTCTATAAGGTATGAAACCATTGTATGTTGTCAGTGTATGCTGTGCTGCGCAAGCGCACGTGTATTGTGTTATTGCAGGGTACATACAGCGGAGGTGCCTGGCGCGTGGTCGAGTAGTGCGCGCCGCCGCTTGATGCCCTCGATGTACACCTCGCGATTGAACAGACCGGCTGCCAGCGGCACACTGGAGTACACACACGGGACTCAATCCAAGCATAGGTTGTGAAGATTTAATTATTTTTTATCGCCAAATAAATCATGATATTTGAAAAACAAAGTCATCATGATATTTGATAAAGAAAGTCATCATGAAATTTGCAAAAAGTCGAAGTTGAAAGTCAAATGCGAAAATTTTTCCATTGAGAAACCAGAGCAAAGACAAGTGACGTTCAATGTCGTCAACGCCAATAGAACAGAATATTAGTGTATGGGATTGATATTAGCTAACGCAATATCACGTGACGGCACGTCAGAGTTTCTTACCATTTCGAAGCGTAAGCTTTTGTAAAAATAAAAACGTTTGCCACTTGTCTAAACTGCTGATCAAAGAAAAACGATAAGTCTGCGTTTCCACTGGAATGGAACTTAGTGTTTAAATTGACCAATCACAATACTCGTAATTTTTCGCTTGGAGATGTTGAGCTCTCATCATCATGTTGTTGATTCTCTGCTCTGCTTAATTTGACCAATCACAATTGGTCAAATTAAGCAGAGCAGAGAGTCATAGGTCTAAGACGCAAAGTCTAAACCTTAGACTTAAGTATTCAATGCTATCTGTCTGAAATTTTTGTTATTATGTGGTTTTTAATAAAGAGTTATCTATCTAACTATAAATAAATACTCACACATCTGTGCCGGGCCGCAGTGCTGTTGAGAACAGCGCCCACACAGGCTTGTGGTCGCTCGTACATACCGAGTGCACCGAGTTGTACGCTAGGCACTTGACGCCGGCCGGCGCGTGCACTGCGCTCGCACGTCGAAGACCTGCCATTCACAACCTTACGTTAATGAAATAAGGTCCTATTCATAAAAGCACATAGACAAAAGAGTGCCCACATAAGGTTATAGTCATTGTACACACACAAATAAACAGATAAACGCCAGGCACTTTATACTGGTGGACGGCACTTGCATAACTGTGACGTGCCATTAACAACCTTACATAAATGAAATTAGGTTCTATTCCTGGAAGCACATAGACAAAATAGTACCCATATAGGCTTATGGTCATTGTACACACAAATTCACAGATATGCATGCTCCATGCACTTCATATAATCCCTGTTCACCAGGCACAGTGCTCGCACAACTGTGACGTGCCATTCATTACCTTACAATAACATAATAAGGTCCTATTTACGGAACCACATAGACGGCTATATAGGGTTTTAGTCACTGTACACATAAATACACAGATATACGCCAGGCATTTCATACTGGTGAACGGCTCTCGCATAGCTGTACGTACCATTCACAACCTTCCGGTAATGAAATAAGGACTCTTATTCCGTATGAACATCGCCCGCGTTACATGAAATTGACGTGGGTGAATATTAGACTTTAGTTTTTCAAATTTTAAATCTAATTTGTAACCACGTAAACGCACCCACGTCGTATTCACGAAACGCGGCCGATGTTCATACGGAATCAGGGCCCTAGTCTCATTTACTTATAGCACATGCACACGTTAAGTTAAGTTTTAAGACATAAAACACTCATTCAACGATAAAACTGGTTCCAACGTGTTCTCGGATCTTGAAAACGGCCACGACTCGAGTTTAGAATTGAAAAAAATGCCTTTATAAAAATGGTAATTTTGTTTTAAACCAAAATACTGCGGATCGCTGGTTTGCTCGCGGTATGCACGCAACATAGTAGTACTTAAATTAAAACAAAATAATTTTCCCGTAACGATAAGTAGTAAACAATAGTTTGTAATTATGACAAAGGTCCACGGCCGTGGTGTCTGTGGAGATAAAAATTAAATAAAAAAATACTAAACCAATTTCGATGAAAGTTTATGCAACCAAACTGAAAGTATATCCTTTCATACCAAAAAAATAATTAAGGAATTGAAATCGGTTTTAAATGACGGAATTATGCGGTAAAAACAAACAATCGAATTGAGAACCTTTTCGAAATATTTTTTGATGTATGTTAAGCCATTAACTCCTTGTGGCTCAGTTGGCAGTATGTCTGCTTGCCGAGCTGTAGATCGTGGGATCGATCCCCACCCAGGGCAAACATTTGTGTGATGAGCATGGATGTTTGTTGTGTCTGGGTGTTTCTATGTATGTATCTTAAGTATACCTATATTTACAAAAATATAGTTATTTGTTATGCAAGGCTGCAAAGTTGGTTATTGGTGTGAGTTGTTGTATTGAAAACACACCAAAAACCAACTTTGATCCTGAGAATCCTGAGTATAGAATCCCGAAATATAGAATCCTGAGCGTAGCGAGGGTTTCAAAGGTACGAGATGCAAAATAACTTTACTGCCGAGTGAAACACAATTTTCACCTCACTACGGCGAGGAAAACGCTTTTCATTCAGTCCAGTGCTGCCACCTGTGGCTGGCCAGTGCGATTATTCAAAGAAATGAGTTTGGCGCACTGCCATGAAATAAGTATTTAATGCATTTTTTGTGCACTTGCGGTATAGAAAAGTATGGAATAGAAAGGTTCGAATTTTAAAAACTCTTTCCACGCTAGCGGACAAAATGCACTTTTGCACTCAGATTTCTAATGACAAACAGAATCTTTCCGGGGTTGTGAGGTGAAAATTATATATGTATTCTATCAGCCATCTAGTTCCATAGTACAAGCTTTGCTTAGTTTGAGCTAGATGGTGTTGTGTGAAATGTCCACAAATATTTATTTATTTATTTATTACCAGAAAATGCGGACGACGAGTTTCCAGTCATAGTCCTGGATTTGTATAGAATCCGGTCGGTATACGCTGGCGCTCGTTGCTTACTGGACGTGTCGAACTGTTGACTGCCTGGATCGTACTGAAATCACGCATTACATAATTACATATGGCATAGTAATAAAGTGGTGTTTCAGGACTTTGGGAGTGTTACCGACGTAGAAACCACAAGACCAACGTAGAAATGTTCCACAAAAATAGTATCCAAAATCGGGTTAAAATACAGCTTTTTGAACATAAATAGCCCTAAGTTGAATAGTTTTATTTTTGGAAACAAAAAAAATATTGTGATGTCTAATTTATGTCATGTGCCTAATAATAAGTTATTTTTCCTGTTTTTTTGTTTCGTTGCTAAAATTGGCATCACCATACTGGTGTCCAATTTTTATTACTTAGCCAGGTTTTCTTGAGTCGTATGGAATTGCATGTTTTTATGTTTTCTAAACTTAGACATATAGGAGCTCAGTTCAAACTTATTACACCCCACTTTTGGGACGGAGTTTTAAAGGAAACTAAACAGATAGACCGACAGTGTTACCTTAGCATTTATAATTATTAGTTAATTAATCGGTGATGGAGATTGGAGCGATTTTTTTAGAATCATATAATTAGCAATGTAAGCGCAAGGCGCGTCACCGACCGAGAGTGACGTGTGTGCTGCTCCTTTGAAAAAGACCGCCGAATGCGGTTGAAACTATACTAACTATATAAGTTCATTTATAAGCTCGAAATGCTAATTAATTAATGTATGTAGATCCAGCTAACTGCTGAAGCATAAGAAATATTTTTCTGTAAATTTAGTTCTCACGTAAGTGAAATTGTAATTTCTTGTTGAGAAATAAAAATTCTTTAAACCGAACTATAGTCGGATATTTCGGCTCAAAACAGACGTGAGTGACCCGTAGTTCTTATTTAAAAATGTGTGAAAACCACGTTAATTTCCATAGTAAAATCATATAATTAGTTCTAAAGCTAAAGTAGAACTGTAGAAACCGATGTAAGAATTTTGTTAGTAGTGATTTCATTTACTTTAACTTTTACCTTATATATGTACATAAATACATAAAATCACGCCTATTTTCCTATACGAGGTAGGCAGACCATCAAAGAATATTTTTTTAAGTTAGCTCTACGATTGACCACCAACTCGCTTGTTGTTAAGCGACGGATGGAGCCCGTCCTCTATCCATGATATGGTATGGTGGATATAAGCCCATTTGACGCCACATTTGAGTGTGCTTACGGGGTTTGATGGAAGGGAGGGGGTATTCGAAGGTAATTTGTAATGTTGGTTAGTAGTGACAGAGGTGGTCAGCCCATCGCCTACATAAATGCCAATTACCCTCAAATCCCTGAACTGACTTTTACAGTATGCCCGGTAAAGAAGCCGCTGGTACATTCTGTTTTTCTTTTTCTCCCATTCCAGCATGGTTACCTTGTAAGTGGGCGGGAAAGTGATGGGCGCTTCTCTGAAGTCCCTGAAAGCAGCGCCGTCCTCTAACACCGCCTTCAGTTGATCCGCGTGCAGCAAACCGTGCGGCAAGTGATGAGGCAGGGGAAACTGGAATTATATAAAATAAGTTCTAGCCGAAAGCAAACCAGTTCATCTAGTTCTAGCCGTGAATAAGTATGATATGCTAGAATTTGTCTCACTCATATACAAAACTAAGGACACAGATCATATATCAATTATAGTCGAGAAATATGTCTTAATTGACCACTGGCTGGCATATCAACGCATATCTTGATAGTCTCCTACTAACCTCAGTCTGTTCTATCCACCGCATCAAGGCGGCTCTTGGCTCTCCCAGTCTGAAGTTTAGGTCTCCGCACCAAAATACATAGTCGAAATTATTGGTTACATCTGTAAAAAATATCGCAAAAAATAGAACATCTCAAAAAATATAATTTTCTAAGAACTAGATCAAAATCGGTCCATCCGTGTAAGAACTACGATGGTACATACAGATACAAAGATATACAGATGCACACGTCAAACTTATAACACCCCCTCTTTTTGGGTCAGGGTAAATAAAACAAATGAATGGATATATCCAACTAACCTTTACTCCTATGCCGACACGGCAAATTCTTAGGCAAGTCAATAGACCGTATAATCCTCTTTATGTCCGACACTCTCTCTTTGACCTTCTCTTGGTGAGCCGTGAGATGTGCCGTGACAAACAGAAACGTGGAACCAAATAGTGCGAAAGAGATAGCCACAGCGCCTTTGGTACGGAACGCCGTGCCCGGCCGAACCGACAGACTGGCGTCCTCGGGCAGTGAACAGAACCAGATGAGATCTCGACGGATGAATATCGTTAGATGTATTGTACCTGAAATAAATATATCATCCTCTCCATTATATAGTCTATAGACAAACCGCTTAATTGAGTCTGTTCCTGAGGTATGGGAGCGGCACGGGAGGGTTCACATGTAATAGTAATGCTGACGCCCGACTGACGTAATATAACCCCTCCCGTACCGCTCCCATACCCCAGGAACAGACTCAACTAAGCGGTAGATCTATAGTAAGAATGGATTTCCATTTGTATAAAGCAGATAGCATTAAATGCAATTTGGATTCTTTGGGATAATGATAGGACATGTACGAGTTTACAAAACTCAAAAACTCTCGACAAAAACAAAACGGCTGAACCGATTTTGATGAAACATGGCTAACAACACTCTCGATGACATCCTCTTTCGAATAAAAAAAACTAAATCAAAATCGGTCCATCCGTTTGAGAGTTATGATGCCATAGACAGACACACAGATATACAGATAGACACGATAGTCTCCGAGTCAATATATGTACAGACATACAGACAGACGGACATGGTGAAATTATAAGGGTTTCTTGTAGTTACTACGGAACCCTAAAAAGGAGAGCGTGTGAGCGAGACAGCGGACCCATCCTACTCTTTGCCTTAAATAATACCTTTCTTAGTTGTATTTTACGTTATCCCAAATTATTTTTAATGGACTAGCATATTAGTAACCTACTGGCTTAACTGTACGATTGTACACTGTTGCTTAACATCAGGCCAGTTGATGGTCAAGCGTAGATCAAACTAACATAGAAAAAGTATCGCGCCATCGTCAATTCCATTCGATTTATTTTCCACAAAGCTGGCACACAGAGATGTATCTGACGAATATTTGGTCACAAATTACCAAAAACGTATAAATGCGATGTCTATAATTCTCAACTTAATTGATATGATCTAAAATCAAAATCTAATATACGAAAATCTAATAATACCTAGATTGCCGCCAACTTCAAACGGTGAAGGAAAACATCGTGAGGAAACCTACATGTCTGAGAGTTCTCAATGATCTTGAAGATGTGTGAATTCTGCCAACCCGCCCTTGGCCAGCGTGGCAGACTATGGCCTAACCCTTCTCACAATGAGAAGATGGCCCACTCCCAGCAGTGGGACAGTTTGTACAAACAGGGCTGATAATAAAAAAAATACCTAGATAATAAGAATGCAGTAAAAGATGCGATGGTCCCAACACCTCCTGTATAGTGATCTCCCACTCTGTCCGCTCTGAGAATGACTCTTGCGTGCCGATCGCGAATATGTCGGGAACATGTTTCACTTGGTTCGGGAATATGAAGTCTGCTAACTCGCTGGAAAAAAAATGTGTGAGTTATTCAAAATACAAAAGACGTGCGTGACGTCACCTACCGGACCTAGCGGAAGACCAGCGCTGGCTGTTTACGACTAGTTTTATGAGCCGGCCCGATTGTGACAAAAACATTATTAGTTATCTATTTTGTGTATATGATTTTTATTCTCTGTTGTATGTTTTTTTTTTTACAATTTATGTTTATGTCTAAATTCCATTTATTTCGACCATAAGTCATAAAACATCATAAATTACATAATATAAAATATTAAATAAACAAATAAAATTAGACCTTATATTTCATTTATTTATATCTCTCACTCCCTTAGTCGAATCAATCTGTTAATAAAAATAATTAATGAAACTGGCCTATACTTGAAATAGGATACATATACAAATATTCTTATCTATTATTGTATTCTATTTGTTCCCGTACGTTGCGCATTATATTTAGGCGAATAATTTTGTAAATAATATTGTAACTCTGTAACTAAGACTTTAAGAAAAGTATAAAGTTTCTCATATAAAGTGAATTTTTATAATACTTTTGACAAAGAAATATCTTAAACCTTAATATAGATTATGTACTTGTCTATCACTCAAGCAACACAATTTTTTTATGGTTTCCAAAGAGCTGCTTCACAATGATTTATCAATCTTATAGACAATTTAGATTTCCACATAACCATAACTATTATTTTGTACAACTTACTTTGGTGGGGCCTGCCCATTCATATTCCATGTACCGACAAATATTCTGACTTCTCTATCTGGGAATACATGTTCTAACTCAGCAGCGCCTAGCAAGGAATGGGATGCTAGCCGCCCATATAAGTAATTTCTGAAAAAACACATCCACTTTGTGACTAAGCTGAAATGGTTAATTAGAAGAGATTCTATCATGAAAATTTAGCTTAGCCATCTGGTGTTTTTTTTATTATTTACTAGCTGTGCCCTGCGGATACATTCGCGTAGTGATGTAAGACGGTGGTGATGATGATGAAAAGACTATGTCCAACTCCAGGTTCACGGCTATCTTCGAACAGATCAGCCGTTTAGTTATGAAGAGGTAACAAACCAATAGAGACAAATAGAGTTACTTTTGCTTGTAAAATATTAGTAAAGATTTATTAGTTATCATTGTCTTGACCAATTCCCACTAGGTGGGGTAATGGTATGATTTGATTTTGACATGTAAGTGTTCATTAATTTATATAACTTGTGGTTGTTATAATTATTATTGTAATTCTTGTTGTTGCTAATTAGACAATAAATAAAATAATTGGTTTGACATAATAAACATGTACCTAGTTTTATAAAGTTAAAAATCAGCTTTTAAGCAGCAGGGGGTTAAGCCAAATATTCATAAGAGAAGCTGATTAAAAACCTCTGAACCTCATATACCTTAGAGGTGATCCCGTAAATTATGACTTCCCCCTTTCATATTAAAAAGTATCACTATAACCTGTTGGTGGGTACCTCTAGAACCATCATCAACAACTATAACTAAGCAGACAGACACATGTAACTCGAGATTAGTTGTTTGTCTATGGTTAATAACATTTGTAGATGAGTAAACAAGGGTGAAGACATGGTTTGATCATATAAAAATCAGGATCTACTCTACATAGGTGGCCTGTGTAAATAATTATAATTATTGTATAGTACAGACATCCATTTAAATATATATCCAGCATCCATGTAGCAGCTTAAAATTGCTCTCTGTTTGTTACATTTTCACAATGAAACTGCTGAACGAATAATTATGAAATTACAAATTAGATACCGAGATAGCCAAGTACCCATTTATTGGATATTAATATAACATACATTTCATCATTATGTGAGTAAAACCACAGGGCATAGCATATTGTTCATTTTTGTTTAAAACTATTAAAAGCAAACGGGCAGTCAGTACACCTAGGATTACAATAAACAACAACTGCTGATTGTTCAATAATTTCTCTAACAACCTTAAATACAAATATGGCAAAACTAATAGTCACAGCTTGTAATGTCAAAAACCAGACCTCTCATTGGTTCTTGGTCTGATATTGTTTTATGTCCCATTACAGGACATATAAGGAAAAACTGAATACTAGCTCTAAAAAGTGTTTATGAGTGTATTGAAAACAATAGAACATAAAGTACTTACTATTTGGTAACAGCAATTACTATGGAAAATCTGCTGAATGGTATAATTATTACGTGATAAGTAGATCATAACAAGCATTTGTGTGAAACAAAATCGGCAAATTGTTTCATGGTTAAAATAATTCACAATTTAGTCAGAGCATTGTGAAGCACATGGGAGAAAACTGATCTTTAACTCCTATTTTGCTATTTCTATTTCTTACATGCCATAGCATGTAAAGAAACTTAAATAAAAGAAAAAAACTAAAGTCTATTACATAAATAGACTTTAGTCCTTTTTTCTCTTCACTTAAACCAGAAAAAATAAACTATGTGTACTGACATAATTAATTATACAACTCACAGGGCAAGTGCAGGTTAATTCAAAATTTTTTTTAGCCAAACTTGTTGATTTGTCTTTCTATGATTAAAATGTTATGAAAATTTAGTATGTACTAAATTAATGATTATTCATTTTGTATCTTCAAACATTGGTATGCACAATCAAGACGGATGATTTGTGACCTATACACCTTTTATAACAAATGCATTCTACTCAATCCTAACAAAGAAACATACTGACCATTGGATAAATAATTTGGTTTTAGTTAAATTTTATAGCTAAGTCAAACAAAATTTTCTAATATATCCATAAAAAATTGTAAAACATTAAAAAAGTTATTTTTTACAGATTTGTTAAAAATATATAAAAATAAACATAGAAAAACATACAAACTTGAATCTTAAGTTAACGTTTCACATAGCAGCATTAAAGGTTAATTTCCACATATATTGTATACTTTATAAATGAGGCTTTCTGAAAATCTTGTTTGGGAAGCAGACTACAATTAGACCATGTGATGAATGATATGATATATTTATGATAAGATGTTATCCCCTCGGCTTGTGGTTGTCAGTTGTCTATTGAATTCCACATATTGACATTTATATTGTAGAGAGTAACTAGATGAAGGGACAACTCTTTTAAGGGATATAAAATAGTGAATAATATAAATATCAACCATAATATTTTTCATCATCAAGAATACACACACAACAGTCAACCAAACCAACTAACTAGTATGTATGGATTCATAACAAAAGCTAACCTTTCCCGAGCTTCCTGAGTGGGAATGAGACGCAACACTTGTGCAGCAAGCAGAGAGTTACGTGCCAAGCTGTCAGTGCTCCCAGCACGTGAGGCCGACCGGGTTATAGTTGACTTCGTCCTATTCGAGCAGACAAATACCACAGCATTGTTACACGTTACATTACAAGTACCCATAGCCAGAACATTTATGATTAATATTAATGGGTTGACATTGAACTTACCTCCGTTTTCGGTCTAGTGAACTACTCCTGTCACTCTCTGGAGAAGACGACCGATATAAAGGTTTAGTTTCATTCGATATCAAATGATCAGCTGACAATCTTTTCACAAACAGCTTATTCTTAGTTTTAATTCCCTCAAATGATCCAGAGTGTTCAAAACACTTTCTAGGGTCATCTTTAGGAAATCTTGCTGTTGCTTTAGGTATTTCTTCGGATTTTGATTGGGAGCAGGAAGTTGTATGATCACTTATACTGTTGGAATTATTTATTGGGCTGCAGTCTCTAGATGATACGTCGTCTTTCGAGGGACAAGGAGGGTGATTATCTATTAAACTCTTAGGACGTGACCTTCGGAAGAAAGTCCTGCAGCACTTGGGGTTGTTATCATCATCGTTTGAATGATCAGTGTTGACAGTGGATTTGTTACAGAGAGGATCAACACTGGAGTTCCGTGCACTATCGCTCATTTCTACATGTATGTCTGCGTAGAGCGCACTGTGGGCCATAAATGGATCAGCTGGTGAGATAGGACGTGAAGTAGACTGGTTGAATTCATCGTTAGAATCGGTATCCACATAGCACCCCACTTTTGGTGATTTCTTGACGAACAGCCTTTTCCGAAGCGACAGTTTCTGTTTTATCTTCGTGGGTGATGTTGTCATGATTGGTTTGCAACCAGTTAAGCTGTTAATTCATGTTATTTTATCACATTTTTACTATATTACAAAATAAACCTAACCTCAACAACAAACTGTTTGACATTTTGCGACTTAAGGAAACTGTCAAATTACAGTTTTTGCGTTCGAAAACTCACCCAACCACGTTAAAAAACTTGCGTAAAAAATATCCAAAACCCTGTTAAATTCTAGATAATTTTCTAAAGTATTAATAGTTCACAAAAAAATCCGTATACATTTCGTATTGGTACTTAATTATTTCTTGGCGTTGGCGTTGGTTATTGTCATGACAACAAACATTTTTAAACACACTACATACCACCTACTTAAAACGCGCAAATATATTGTATACGTATTGCGGCTACAAAACGAAAGGCGCCTTATAAACTCGTAGTCCACTTGCAAGCTCCATGTTCGTCCATGTAACTCCACGATAGACAGACAAGCGCCGCCTCACAAATTCGTAATCGTGAGAATCAAAAACGTAATAATAAATTACAGTTAAAAAAAACTAAAAAACACTCTACAAATTATTGTGGTCAATCAAAGTTCATTACAAGACTTTTCTAACAAATCCAAACACAGCTATGATACTATGTTCCATCATGAAGTTCTAGTTCATATCTTCCGGCTCCATCATCAGATCAATTCGACAGTACCATATTATTGTATTGTCATCAGAACTACATACAGCTGCCAATTTTCATGACGCTACGATCTTTGGAAGATGGTAAAATTAGTTACCTTAGATTTCATTACATAGTTACATACATACAGGTCGACATAAAAAAGCGTGTTAAAAATAAATAAATTTGCATAGGTAAGTTCGTTTTTGATCCACACGATTGTGAATTTTTCACAGTATAGTGTGTAGCATAAAGTCAATTTTATATTTGTAACCAAAATCGGTGGCCCCGGGCGATGTCCCATTTACATTGGAGGTCCAGCCCAATGTAAATGGGACATCGCCCGATATTGCAGGTGACATTTATGTGTCGCGTGTCGACGTTCGGACAGCGTGGACATAGCGCGAGTCTTGTCGCTCGATATCTCTTGGGAAGTGTGACTTGTGTCGCTTTGTGTTCCGCAATTATCCGCAACTATGGCAGTATCTATCCAAAGGCTAGTACCTATCACCTAGAGTAGGTAACTTAGAATAAAAGTAATAGATCTCGCAAGCACAGCCTTTTTTGCGACAAGTACTTAATGTTGTAAAA
Source organism: Lycia hirtaria (assembly GCA_947563715.1). NCBI lineage: Eukaryota > Metazoa > Arthropoda > Insecta > Lepidoptera > Geometridae > Lycia > Lycia hirtaria. The sequence goes on from OX387384.1 coordinate 30,284,657, forward strand.
AGTTTATGTTCGTTAGATCGACTGTTCATAGAACTACTTACAAGTAAGTACTTACAAGATAGGTCAATTAGAGCAGATAGATTGGAACTTAGCAATGTCATCTTTAAATGATTAGGATACGTAATCAGCAGAAGAATTTATTATATAAATATAGTAACAACGCAGAAGACCATCAAAGTTAAGCTCAGAGTTTTAAGACTTGCTCCACCCCCAGTTCCAGGCACGAGTAGATTAGGACCATCATATCGTGGATACGCCGATATAGCTCCTCCCGCTATAGTCTGCACTCCGTTACCTATAAACAAAGCCATTATTATCGAAAACAAATAAAAAAACGGACAGACAGTCAGACTCGCCCACCGAGGGTTTCGTACAAACTATAATAGATAAAAGAACTACCGGGCGAAGCTAGTCATTGATAAAAATGGCGAAGTGCTTGCTTTTTCTACAATTAAGAGACTGACACAAAAGTTGAGGAGACTGTTAAATAAAAATATTACAATTTAAAGTATGAACTCTTGTCTCACAGTCTTAATTACAGAAAAAGCAAGATAAAAACACGACGTGTCGACAAAAGTCAAAAACTTGAAGACATTGGAGACATCAAGAGTACCAGCTAGAACACACCGAAGCAAAAGAGTTCCAGCTTGAAGACTTCGAAGTAGGCAAGAGTACCAGCTTGAAGACCTCGAAGCAGAATCATTCTAGATACGAGTAATATAAATTAGATTTAAGTTTTTGAATATGAATTTCCGCAAAGTTACGCCTCATTCAATAAATTTTCTAAAGGTATTGATCCCTTTGTGAGTGTCGAAATATGCGGTTTTTCGACATAAACGGCTGTAACTTTTTTTTCGATAATTGTTGACGGTTGATTTTTTCTTTTTCTTTTTGATTATCACTCTCGAAGTCTCTACCTAATAAGTTATTCGGTGTTCTCACTCTAGCCGAAATGGTAAAGGCAATAAATTTCATTATCAGAGTGAACCAATAAGGCCGCAATTTTATTTTGGATCATATATTGTATCAATATGAGCGTACATAAAATAAATCTTACCAATATTACAGAGATCACTGGTACAAGCACGGTAGAAGGTTCTGAAGTCAGTATCGGTAACTTCATGGTTCAGGAAAACGGGCCGCGCTTCGCAACCACGGGTAAAACTTGATACTACTCCACGCGGATCCTGGCAACATTTTAATAATATAGTTTAAAAAAAAACTGAACACCACATGCCACATTTATTATTTTCAACCGACTTCCAAAAAGGACGAGGTTCTCAATTCCACAGTTTTTTTTTGTTACCTCAGAACTTTCCACTGGGTGAACCGATTTTGATGATTCTTTTTTTATTTGAAAGCTAGTGCTTCCCGTGTGGTCCAGTTCTGACATTGGCATCCATGAGAAGTCGGTTGCTTCAGTTTCTTAAACTATAATTATTTTCACAAATGGTAAGTAATAGTAGTAGTTTTAATGGGATCTAGCTCTCAAACAGTAGTCGAAATCGAAGAGGTGTGGATGTTTTTTTTTTTAAATAAGGGGATTATTTCAGAAGTATTAATTCATATTCATTTATACCTAATCTATACATAGGTATAATAAGTACCTCCTTATTTCAGTAGGTAAGTAAATAGGAATATTTGGATTTTTGTTTGTTTATGGACTGTAATACATTTTTCTCTATAACTAATTACTGTCAACGTAGGTAACTTTGACTCCGCGTCAAACATTGTACATAGCCATTTTCGAAGATAAAGATAAAGATAATTTATTTGCATACAACACGAGAATTTTATACAACAAGTGCATAAAAGATGTTACACTAAATTTAGTCGCTTATAATCATGTTGTGCCGATTAGGCGTACAAATGTCAGGTAGACAGCATCATGCACAAGCGTTTTTTTTTTTTAAATAGTAATATTATTTGTTATTAGATTAAAACAAAAACAAAAAATAGATAAAATATGACAAAGCAGAAGCAATAAAAGATAAAGGTTCTTGATTTTTTACCCGACTACGTAAGAAGGAGGTTTATGTTTTTCAAGTGTATGTATGTATCCAACGAACTTTTTCGTAATAAACAAGTGATTTTAATAGAATTTTTATATTGTAAATAATGCGCATTTATAACCTTTTACAGCGATTTTAGGCATACTTTCTGCCAAAAAACGTTTACTCAGCAGCGTATCAAACATAACGAAATCGAAAGTTAGACTGCAAAAACTGTTTTTCTGTAGTAGGGTATTTTGTTTTTCTTTTAATATAGATACCTACTTGTTTCCCTATAAGGTCAGGTCAGTAGTCAAAACTACTGCTATACCTAATTTATTAATTAGGTAAGTAAGTAATTTGACTACTAATCTTTTGGGGAAAAAAATCAAGAACTTTTGTATAAGACGAATGATGTTCTCGTCATAAGACCATGTACAATATTTAACATGAAATTTATCCACATTGACATTAGTGGAAAGGAACTTACCACAAACTCTTGCCTCAGAATGGTGCAGTAGGTATGGGGACAATTGACGGTGTTTGTGTGGTTTGTGATGGTGAGACAAGATTGGTCCGAATCAGACGAAGAGAAACCGCACGCATAGCATCGAAACCCTGAAAATTATTGTTTTTTTATTGTAATCAATTCTGTCGGTAAATTATATATTTAAAAAAAAAACTGAAACAAAACAACCGACTTCAAAATACGCAATTTCGTTTGGTTGGATTACATATTTTTTGAGTTATTTTGTTATGAAAACCAAAGGTTTGTTCATGAAGGTACATTATTTCGCTATTTGCTTATTAAGTAAGAATAAATGACGGGTGACGAAGATTATGATATGGTGTACCTACATCTACGAAAATTTAACCTACCTACAGTTATACCAAACACAGAAGACACAGAAGACTGCAAGATCTTCCCAGAGAGAACAGTTTTTTCACATTCTTTATATACTTACAAATAATGTGAAAAAAGGTGCAATCAAATACCTTCATGAAGGTTCATTACTTCGCTATTTACTTATTAAGTAAGAATAAATGACGGGTGACGTAGATTATGATATGGTGTACCTACATCTACGAAAGTTTAACCTACCTATAGTTATACCAAATACAGAAGACACAGACACAGAAAACACAGAAGACTGCAAGATCTTCCCAGAGAGAACAGTTTTTTCACATTTTTTATAATTATACTTATAAAGAATGTGAAAAAAGGTGCAATCAAATACCTTCATGAAGGTTCATTACTTCGCTATTTGCTTATAAGTAAGAATAAATGACGGGTGACGATGATGATGATATGGTGTACATTAAATGAAAGTTTAGCCTACCTGCAGTTATACCAAACACAGCACACAATAATAGAATAGTTTTCCACATGATTGTATTACATCGGTCACAAAAACAATACCAATACGAAATGTTATTAAAATTTGCAGTTGATTTATTCTTATCATTTAATCGAGTTGTTTTGTCACTATCTTATCAGGGTTCGAAGAAATCACAGAATACCGACTTCATTGATCCTGTATGATAAGGTACCAAAATACGTATTTTATTGGTCATCCTTTTACGTGACTTTGCTCAACTGCTGAAAGTGCTGAAGGTGGATTATATTTTTGGAGCGTTTGTGTGACGAAGGGTGTATATCTAATTTATGGCATGTAGAGGTGTACCTACTTACTAGAATTACCAGTAAATTTCACTGAAAGTGCCGTGGCACTCAGAGTTAACAAACTTTGAAAAAATCAACAGAGTACAAACCTATAAATATATATATATATATATATATATATATATATATATATATAATTATAAACATTTAAAAAAATCATTGAATCGAATAATTTTTATCTTTCATCTTTCTTAATTTTTATGTTACCGGTAAACTGTATAACTCAGTATTCTATATAATACCTAAGGAGTGTATAGAATACCTACCTTCTAGTCCACCGGCAATGTATAAAATAAATAGATTTTGCCTATATTTATCGATATTATGCAACTAGGTATCTGCCCTACCCACCTATGAAATGATTATAATGATGTTTGTGCTTAAAATTAACTTTATTAAAATTGATTTAAATAAAGTTGATTTTTGATGCGCATTGGGTATTGCATCATAGAATATCTAGGCAAAGTATGAAATGAATCATATTTATAGATTACCTAAACATTTTATGTATTCTATACATTGCATAGGAATTGGAATAGGAATAGAATACCGGATTATACATATTGCCGGTAACAGATACATTTTAACATTTTGTTCATGTGCAGCCTGCAAGGTGATAATAAAAATCGTAAAAATAAAAATTGCACTTTGTGGTAACCTCTTTACTAGACTTATCTCAAAGAATGCTCCGTTTACAGCGGCTTTGTGCATACTTTCTAGCGAATATGTACACTCAACATAATATCAACCGTAACTTTCACTCTGATAAAATCGCGCTTATACAGTAACCCGACTTTGATTATCTTATAAAGATTGATTAAAATACGCTATCGTATTATTTACATACTCTGAAATCATTTGTTTTGTATAAGTATGAAAATATTTTCGAAAATATGAAGCTTCAAAATTACTGAACCAAAACCAATGCAGAGGCAAAGCGGATGTAAAAGCATATTCTCTAGCTTGGATGATTCTTGTAAAATCAGATATATTTGTTACGGAAAGTTCGTTGGAGGTCACAACAAAATAAAAATTTTAATTATTGCAAGTTTTATTAGCGGGCTCAGGTTCGGCAAAAATTACTTCCGGCCTTACCGAAAAACGTTACTTAGCTTTAAGCAATGCTTGATATATTTTGTCACCTTCTCGCTGACACGTAATGACACTGGCAGAAAGAAGACAGATAATTTTTTCGAGAGTTTTTTCGGAAACACCGTTAATGTAGTTTCGCGTATCATATCGGACTAATTACGACGAGGTACGATCTCACAGTACGGGACCACAAGTTAAGAATTAGGTACTGTTCTAGAAGTATAGATGGTAAATAGGTATCTAGTCTAGTAAAAGCTATGAATAACAATTTGTTCGTAAATATAAATAAATAAAATATATAATAATTGGCAAGTTCTTAGGTAACTATGCAAAATACCCGACTGCAGAAAAAAGGTTTTAGCAGTCTAACTTATGATTTCGTTACGTTGACTATACGCTGTTGAGTGTACGATTTTTATTAGAAAGTGTGCGTAACATCTTTAGAATAATTACAGTAAAATCACTTGTTTAGAACGAAAAAGTTTGTTGGAGGTCACAAAAAAACGCAAGTTTTTATTTTTGCAAGAGATGTACGTTTATTATTAACGAGACTATAAGCGTATGTGTCCATCTTCAGGTCCACAACTATCTCTGTACCAAATTTCATAACGATCGGTTCAGCCGTTTTATTGTGAAAGGTAACAAACTTCGCTTATAAAATATTTAGTTATGGAGTACTATGAAATTGATTCAAATGTATTTCAAAAAACCAATACTTTCATTTAAATAACAATTATCTTAGTTGTCTTTTCTGTTTTACTTTTATTTTATTGTATTGTATTGTTTAGGGGTCATCCATAAATTACGTCACACGTTAAAGGGAGGGGAGGGGGTCGACGAAGTGTGACATTGTGAGACAAGGGGTGGGAAGGGTCTTAAGTCAGCTAGCTGTGACAAGGGGGAGGGAGGGGTCAAAAAACTCAAGGTCAAGAGATTCGTGTGACGTAGTTCATGGATCATCATCATCATCATCTCAGCCATAAGAAGTCCACTGCTGGACATAGGCCTCCCCCATGGATTTCCAAAAAGACCGATTGGAAGCGGCTTGCATCCAGCGTCACTTGTATGAGGTCAACTGTCCATCTCGTGGCTGGTCTTCCTACGCTGCGCTTGCCGGTACGTGGTCTCCACTCGAGAACTTTTTGGCCCCATCGGCCATCAGTCAGTTAGTTATTAGTTTATGGATGGCCCCTTACAAATCTCATTTTTACTGGACTAAAATCACAGCAGAGATCTAGGCGTGCAATAATCGACTCCTGTAATTTATCTACTTACTCAACCGAGTTACCAGTTTCACAAGTACCTACAGATAACGGCCAGCTAATTAGTGTCACCAACAATCTTTAGCGTCAATAGTGGCGCTACTAGCAAAGTTTCTTAAAATACTTACGTGAAAAATATTATTTTCTTCATTTCGCCACCTCGATGATCATAAGGTTGTGTTACGAACAGACTACTTGGCTAGTTAGTAGACTATCTACGGCAGATATTACTGATACGGAAGTACAGAAAAAAAAACAAAGTTTTTTTTATCGACTAAGCATTTATTTTAATAAGCGTTGTGAGTATTATAACCTATTTATTCAAACCCGTGCCTATTACTACCTCATTACGTACCTCCTTTTAAAGTATCCGGTATTTACTTTGGTAAGATAGATAGATCTAATATACTTAACATACTTGCCGAGTTTTTGGCGGGAACGTCTTAGTAACGAGTTGTTGCTTTGTTTTATTCTCCTAAACTTGTGTTATTTGGAACATTAATGCTTTAAAAATGGTGGTGTTTTATTCATTAAGTGTTCGATAAAATGCGTGAGTGTGGGCAAGTGTAATAAAGCAGTAAAACGTGTGATTTTACGTTGTCGGCAAAACTCCATAGAAGCTTCTAGTAAAGTCGCCACCACTTTACTGCTGAAGCAGGACTCGACTTATAAATTGACTGCATATGTGACTTAGATTGTGACTAGAACATTTACAACTTGTTTTATTCAAGAAACTTGAGAAAATCCTATACTTGACACTGGCAAATGCTTTAATGCGGGTCCAATACAAAAAAGAAGAAGAACTTGCCAACGTTATATTCTCTTTGTGCCTAGCTAAACTAACGGTAATGACCTAGTTGTTCGGTTATGGTGTTAGCGAAATTTGCAAAAATTGCATAATCTACCCGAACGGTTTACATCAACGCAAATTTTGATAATGCTAAAAACGACAACTATGCCTATCCGATCGCGCTGCATATGTTATATACTACAAAGAGCATAAAGTCATTTCACCAACACAAAAAAAACTTTAGAAATTTGTGGCTATTTTTTTACTATCAAGCAACCGTAAAAGGGAGCAAAAACAGAATTATTTTTCTGAAAAAAAAAACCTCTTGGGTAGCAGCAATACAAAGAAAAATCTAAATCTTACTAAACGGCTCTAACCATTTTGATGTGCCTACATGTAGTCGATAAATGTAGACTTCCATTGAATGTATGATTTCGTAAGGAAATCTGTGCGGTACCACTATACCTACAATGTATATAATTTTTTAGACTCTTCTCTTGGAATGGATATTCTTGAGTTTGTTCCTCAAGATATGCCTTCGATGCGTTATATTCTCCATTGCTAAAAAGATCAGAGCTATGATGGAGCCGTAGGACAGCACCAGAAAAGCTGGATAGCAGTCCACCATACTGACTGATACGAAATTGGACTCTCTTCCTGAACATTTCGGGCTCTTTTCGTATAGCAGACGATTTTCCCTGCTCTGTAGGCCGTGTTCTTGAATGCGTTTCATTCTGAAACCAGATGAAAGGAACGATTGGATTGAATAATCTGCCATATACTGATTACAGCGAGTTTTGGGGTTTTATGATAATGTATGAACACAACAGAATACCTAAACTTACTCAACTCTCTTACTTTATATGTACCCAAATATTATATATATATATATTAATATTATATTACTATATAGGTAAATCGGAAGTCTGAATCAGTTTTGATAAAACATCTAATAACACTGACTAACACAATAAATCCTCTTTCAAACAAAAAAAAAACTAGATCAAAATAGGTGCGGTGCATCCGCTTGAGAACTAAGATGATAGACACACAGAAACACACGTCAAATTTATATTGTAATACTTATTATTTCTTAATATTTTTTAATGCCCGACCCAAATAGAGGGTTTTTAGGTCGGGGAAGTAAAAGTAAGCAAATACAATTTTTGGGGCTCAAAACATTCAAGCTTTCTACAACATTAGGGTTAGTTGCCATTCCAGTTTAAATAACTACCTTCACTAAACATCAGATGAGCTATGTTATTGTCTAGACTATCGACCATTAAACAAACATATTCAGTGTACGAACCCAATTTTGAACATTTCTTTATAAGGTGTGTTCTTCCTGACAGCAAGCCACGGGTCTATCACCTGCAGGTACTGGATCTCCTTGAGGCCGCACTTCTCTCCCTCCTCGAAGTATTTACCCACAAATTTGTAGCCCACGCCCGTTTCCATATGGAAAGCAAATAGGCCCTGAGAAGGGTATGTATTTGAGTTAAATGAAAGTAGAGGGAAGCGACAAAATCTTGATTGGATTGAGATCCACTGCATGTCTTGAGAGTAGCATAAAGATTTTTTTAACCGTCTTCTAAAAGGGTGAGGTTATCAATTTGGTTGTATTTATTTTGGTATATTTGTTACCGCAAAACTTCGTCATGTCATAACGTCATAACGTCATAACGTCATAACGTCATAAACCAATTTGGAAAATTATCTCTTATTTGGAAGGATATTGTTTCAGATTAGTTCCAATACGTTAGTACATATAGATCGCTGCAATACAATGATATTAATGTGATACTAACGTCATTAGACAAATGGAAATTATATCTAAATTCCGGTTTCGTTTAATCCTAACTTCTTATTTAGCAGGTTAACAAATCTAAAAATAACTAAGTCCAAAATCGTGTACACTAATCGTGTACATGTTAATTGTTTTACATTATAACATTAAAAAAAAATTATTAAAATACAATCATTCAAAAACATATTGTTAAGATATCTTTAAAATTGATAAGTCCAATTCTAGTAAAAAATAAATAAATTGGCCAAAAGCTAAAACTAAATTAGTCAAATAACCCGCCCTTAACTGTTCCTGGTGCAAAGGTACCCATAACAATTGCTTGTTTAATTAGGAAATAATAAATTCGCAGTAAGTAGATTTACACACCTTTCTCATTCTTTTGACCCCTTCTTCCATGGTCATGAAGCGAGGCGTGACTCCAGGGGGCGCTACTTTCTTTTCATAGATAGCTTTTCTTACTGGTTCTGTCGCGGTCTGTTGTTACAAATATATTATAAAAAATATGATATTATTATTGTACCTACCTTATGTATTCATACAGCAAATCAGCTGAAAGAAACACATTTATTTCCCCCGTGAGTTGACAAAAATACTGATAAGGCTTGAATTACTCTCACTTAAACTAGCTTATATACTGAATAATCCGTTCTGCCGTTTTTATCGTTTTTATGTTGTTTTATATTGTGAATTAGTTGTTATAAGATCATAAACAGACAGAAATTCAAAGTTATATTCGCTTTTTCAACATTTTGAAGTGTTTTTTTACACCTAAATATCTATAAGCTTATAGACAGTTCAAAAATTTCACATCTGATTAGATTTGAACCCGCATATCCCAATCAGTAGGTACTCGGGAGCGGAGGATGATGAAACTACCGAACAGTCTTCTTTGCTTAAACCAATCAAGCGTTGGTGGCGCCACCTGTACACACGCTCGCTTATATTCGCTTGTAATTGCATATTAGTTTGAAGTTAGATAAATGTACTTACTTACCGAAAAATAATACCTATTGAAGACTGTATCATGGACACCGAACATGATGCGAGAGTGCAAGAGGTCATCCAGCGTCCTTATCTGCGAAGAACTGGACTGCAGTAAGGCGACGATATTCGCAGAATATGACGTATACAAGAACATTAACGCCAGAAAAAGGACTAACATCACCACTCTTCCTAGAGAACCTAGAAAAAAGCAATGGGGAGTCAAAATCATTTTTAAGTAGAAATGATGGTACTAATAAGCTTTAAATTATGATATTTTTAAAGTATGTATAGAGTTTCACTAATTTTAATATATTTTTCATCTTACTAGCTCGTAAAGTTACGTTTACATGGCTAATATTGGCGTGGAAAAGTTCATTTTGCTCCCTAGGGTGGAAAGTAATTTCAAAATTCGAACACGACGGCGCTCTACATTTTCAATAGAAAATATTTCCAACCTCTTTGTATAAATACCTTCACAAAATGAAGAAAAATGGTTCGATTCAAGGAGGTTGCTATCTTAGCTTAAAGAAACTAAATATTATATTAAAATAACTTAGATATTTTGTATATTTACGTAAAATGTAAATAAAAATGTACAATTTACTTTCTATTAGCAGTGTTTTGAATTTTAGTAACATTTACACGAAAAAGGTTTGGATGATTAAAGAAAAATGCGACCTATGCGAGTTGTGTCAAGAGCCTAATAGAAGAAAAAATAGAGTAAAAAAACTTTGTACTACGTAATTTTGTTGTACATAATGTTCAAAATTAATGAAATGTGTACATGTAAGTGAACTCACGTGATTATAATGTAACTTTAGGACCAGTAAAGTTGCATAAATGCCAAGCAGATTTTTCTACTCGAGAAAATATGTGAACTAAAAAATTTCCTCGCTACGTCAAGATTAAATTTTTTGTATTGCACTCGGCTGTAAAGTTATTTTAACTCGTGTCTTCTTGAATCCATCGCTACGCTCAGAATTCTACACTAGAACCACTCGCTGCGCTCGTGGTTCAAACCTAGAATCCTTCGCTTGCTCTGGATTCAACTGTCAGACACTCGACGGTAAAATACAACTTTCCAGCCAAGTACAATAAATAACTATTACGATTGATGCCGTTTTGACTCCTCTGACGCAAAATAATTAAAACTATAATTTTAATAATATATATAATTAATATAACTTTGACCTATTTTTTACATTTGATAGTTCTATGTTTGATCACCAACTCTGTAACGTTGCGGCCAAGGATTGACCTCGTCGAATAAGGAGATATATAATCACTTTAACCTTGAAAATTCCAAGACTATACCTACATTTCTGTATTTGCGTGTCTGTCTGTAGCACGGTAGCTCCCAGATATATGAATCAATTTTGCTTTTTAAAGAGTTTTTTTTTCAAAACTTTTTATTAGCTACAATTTAAAACAATAACACAACAATACACAACACAACAACAATTTTAGAGTGTAATGTAAGCTGGTATGTACCAGCTTTCTTTCGTTACTATGTATTTTGGTTTTCTTTTCCTGCCAGTCCAGCATGGAAGAATGGAAGAGAAGAGAGAGAATTCAACATAATTAGCACACATTGATCTCTTTCTTATGGCAGATTGTTCTTAAGGGTCAAGTTGTAGAGTCTACGGCATCACTTAAGTCCTATAGAAGTTTCGGGTATCCAAAATTTCGCCATCGGAGTTCGGCAGTGGCGCAGACCTTAGCTCTTTTCTACCTTTGTGTGCCTCTATAGCGTACAGCAAAAAATAAATCTGTAGTTTTACTCATAATTGAAAAAAAAACATGTTTATGATTTAACTCAGTTTTATCCCCGAGTTTCCAAAACCAAACTACACACTTACCTAATTATTTTACTTCTTTTATTCACTTATCCCACATCTTTTCCTTATTATCTTTATCACACACAATTTATTTCCTTAACAGACACAAAGAGCAGTTTGCAATTTTGTCGTTAGATATTAGTTTATTACCTTTCGCATAGGTATAATAAGCGTAGTAGGTACCAACGTAACGATACCTTTTAGCTCGACCGGGCTTCCTTGTTGGCAAGCCGCGCCAAATATCAGAATTGTAATATCTCCAACGCTTGCTCGCAATATACCAGCATTCGTTTCTTTCTAAAGAAACACAAAAATAAATGACATTAGTAGGTATACTAAACGACACAGGAAAGTTTACTATTATTGATGTCTGGGCGTTTCTATGTATAATATGTATATATTTACAACAAAAAAAAGTATATATGTATTCTATCAGCCATCTAGTTCCATAGTACAAGCTTTGCTTAGTTTGGGCTAGATGGTGTTGTGTGAAATGTCCACAAATATTTATTTATTATTTTATTTATTTATTTAATAAATATGAATTTTTGCCTTGTTCTTCTGTCTACTATTACGGTTCATGAGATAAAGCCTGGTGACGGAGGGACGGACAGACAGACAAACAGACAGCGGAATCTTAGTAATAGGGTCCCATTTTACCCTTTGGGTACAAAACCCTAAAAACCATAATAATGTTCATAATACGAATACGACGAACGAACGTACGAATTTATATACTTAGGTTATTCCGGTTCTCAATAGAGATAACTTTCATAAATTCATCATCTGGTTAGTCAATCCATAAGGCAGAACAATTGTAAATTTGTAACTAGCTTTATGTCGTGTTCAACGACGAGCGAAGCTGGACACCATCCGATTCACATTTACGAAAAACAATTACTGTACTTGTCAGTTTCATAAATCATCATCATAACTTGCCAGCTTCGGTAGTCTGACCAATACTTATTTATTTATTGCTTGCATTTGACCGATAACTCAGTTTGACGATCTATAAGGCTTGCATAGACGATGCCTTGTCTCGGAAAGTACATGTCGGCACCATGCATATTAATAATCCTGCTGAAAAAAATGTACATTTCTTACCAAATCCTTATCAGGCCCAGGTTTCTTCCATTCCCAAAAAGCGACAATTAAAAGCGCCAGAAACATCAAGAAGACCAGCGCCACAGTACTGTACCATACGGTCCATCGAAACGATAGTAAGAACAGGTTGTTCTCGTAGGATAGCTTGGGCTGTCGGAACACGAACTTCGATCTGGTGGGGGTTGGACTAGCGATGTAATCCACGATTGAAATGCGTTCGGATGTGAAGAACATCGGAGATCCTGTGTCGAATTTACGGAATGTAAAATCACAGATAGCTAGATAAAGAAGGCTATGCTCATGGTTTTCCTGCGAGATCGTATCAGGAACAAAAATATCCTTAGACGTACGAAAGTCACCGATATAGCATAGTGGATTAGCAAGTAGAAGTGGCAGGACTCGATTCGATAGTGGTTCTCGATCACGCGCCAGCAAGCGCAGCGTAGGAAGATTTGACCAGCATAGTTAACAAGATGGACAGATGATCTCATACAAGTGGCAGGAAGATGCAGGGCGCTTCCAACCGGTCTTTTGGAAATCTATGGGGTGAGGCCTTTGTCCGGCTGTTGTCTTTTTGTATCTGAGATGATGAAAATCACACATATTATGCGAAAATTTGAATGAATATTTTTGTAACTCTTTCAGGCTAATATACCTGAACAGATTTAAATATATAAAATTTGGATTGGAGACAACTTATGCCCTAGATTAAAACATAAGGTACTTTTTAACCAACTTCTAAAAAGGAGGAGGTTCTCAATTGAACTGTATGTTTTTGTATGTTTATTACGTGATTACTTTGCCAATTATGATTTGACTTTAGAGATTATTTTTTCGTTGAGTGTCTTTATTAACTACAACACAACAGTATACAGACTCAACTAACTAAACTACTACACAAAAAGCATATCGATTACCCCAGACCGATAATCCAAATGCTCAAACCCACTACTTGGCAGCTAGTTTGGTAGGTAATGCTTCAGAAGTGGTCTCATATAAATTTTATCAAAATGTTTTTAGTACTGTTGGAAAAAATATGTCATTCAAGTAAACGAAATTGGGTATTTTGAAATCGATGGTTTCAGTTTTTTAAACTGTAATTATTCCGAGATAATTATAATAGTTTAAAAAGCTGAAACTCCTGATACCAAGATACGTAATTTCGTGTACTTGGATTGGTGGCCGCAGTTAGGTAGTTTGGTGTGAACATCGAAAAATATGTAAGTATCCGATGTTTTATTTTCTGGGTTACCACCATTATTTTCCACATTAACTGCCCAACACGAAACAAGTCATTAATGCAGAACATGGTTGTATTTAATCATGAAAGTTATACTTAACTAAAAGTTCGCACATAACAACTTTGGATAGATGATATAAAGTGGTGAAACGTGTCATCTTGTCGGCAAATCACAGTCAATCAAAGTTAATCAGTCATTGACTATATTAAAATATTAATAAGACGAGTAGGTACAACGCCCCCTTGGGGAAAATAAGAAGATTTACACCACATTAAACAACATTTTGTTAGTCAGTGAGTAAGTAATTTACTTGCAAAGCCGAGATAAAAAGAAAGACAACATAAATGTTTCATTTATAGCATTTTCCTTCCTTCTATTTGGGATCTCCCTGGCATCGTGTCTTCGCGCGTGACATCACAAAACATATGAGGTAAATAGATACACGTAATCAAACAAAATTATTATTTAAACTGTTTTAACTGGTAAGAACCTGCTTATGCAATTTACACACCATTTATTAAGGTGGTACGTCATGCATGCAGCGGTAAATACAAATTTCAAACAGTTTTCTTGTCCTTATAGCTAATCAGGTATTTTTTGTAATTAATCAGGTATATTTTTTTTGTAATGTCTGCGACAATCTGAAATTATGTTTTATATTACAATGTTATTCTGTTTACCAATAATACATGATGTGACATAATATATTAACCTAATAACTCATTATTAGTAAATCAAGCAACTTCTCGGGATATGTAAGGTCTCGAGGTGCATTATTGATAGTTAATTTGACGTGAAAATATAAAGAAGAATCATAGATTGTTGCTAATATTGTGAATACTTACAATAATTAACCGAGCTGTATACAAGGCCAAAAAACTGTTTGAAATTTGAATTTCCCGCCGCATGTGTATCGTTTGCCCTTAAATAATGTAGGATTGGCTAATTTATATTTTCTTACGTCAAATACATATATATATTTGCATGCATTAAAAACATAGGTATAGTACGTTTTGAGGAGTTTGAAATAAAATAATTGATATCATTTTCTCCGATGATTCTGGTAATTAGGAATGTTGACCGCACTACCTATATAGCGCATTTTTTCATGCAACAAGAAAAAAGCCATATTATTCCGGTCAAGCTTATACTTAGCCAGTTTTTTTAGGATTCCGTAGTTTATAGTTTCGCCCGCAATGTCCGTCCGCGGCTTAGCTCAGGCTCTCATTTAGTAGTAAAGACTATAAAAAGCTGTAACTTAGTATGGGTAGGTATATGTACGTATGTATTTTAAAAAGACCGCCGTATGCGGTTGAAACTATAGTTGAAGAATTCGGCTCAAAAATAGACGTGAGTTTTCGAGACGTCAAACCCGTTGGTACAAATAAAAATATGTAACAACCACGTTAGTTTTCATAATAAAAAAACGTATCTATATTAATCGCGCTGAAAAAATGCTTAAGTAGATATTATACAATCTAAAAAAATATTTTTTGAGCATAGGTGCCTGTAAAGCGGGTACGATTTTTTTGTCTATCCCATGTCGTAGGTGTTGTAATTATAAAATAAAACATAATTAAGTACAAATGAACCAATAATAGTCAAGTAATATATTAAAATGTAAGTAAGTATTTACTCGGAGAATTGAAAAAGCTAACATTCGCACAAATGACAGGTTAATACGTTCATAGCGTATATATTTATTTTCTCATAGTAAGTATTTACAAAAAAAGTTCCCTTTAATACAAGCACAATACAGAGATTGTATCTGTTTTGTGGTTCAAGCTTTGCTTATTTTGAACTAGATGGTGTTGTGTGTGTCCACCAATATTTATTTATTTATTATTTATAGCATCAAATAATTTAAGACTGTATATTTTATCATTGGCAATTACGGAACACTACGTACTGTACGTGGCATTGCACACACTTAGCCGTTATACAAGATAATGAACAAAATAAGAAAACCGCATCGAACACAAGTTTGATGCCCTGGGCTTTTTGGGCACACCACGCGAAAGCTAAAATTTTTTTGCCTCAGCTAAATTAGTTCGGAGATGATATCGCTGACTCGAAATGAAACCTATGTTTTTCTTCATGGCTTAAATATATGTATTAATTAATTTATTTAGTTCTCATTTTCGTAATTATGTACATTCTCATATAATAAATGGGAATAATAATACTGTTTATACTGCCAACTGATAAGTGGGTTTGAGCACATACAATCTTTAGAGTCAGAGTCAGAGCTTCATCGGTCTGGGGTAGAATTGATTCCCTTTTTAGGGTTCCGTACCTCAATAGGAAAATCGGAACCCTTATAGGATCACTTTGTTGTCCGTCTGTCCGTCCGTCCGTCCGGATGTCAAGACCTTTATCTCGGGAACGCGTGAAGGTATCGAGTTGAAATTAAAACCGTACACGCAGATCCATAGTATCTTGCTGTAGAAAGAAAAATAAAATTTCTCAGTTTTCGTAAAAAAAAGTTACAACCGAATATGTCGTAAAAAACGCACATTTCGACACTCACAGAGGAATCAAAACCTATGGGGTACTTCCCGTTGACCTAGAGCTCTGAAATTTGGCAAGAAGCATTGTGTTAGATTACACATATAAGAAAAAAACCGAAAACTGGTAATTTTTTATTTAATCACAAAAAAAATGTGTCTCTATGCAAGGAATGAGAGCTACCTCAAACGTTCGCTCGCTCGGATCCGAGTGGTGAGCAAGGAATGTGTTAAATATTTTTACGATGTATATTTTTCGGTTTATGAAGGAAAATATAAAAAAGAAATATGATTTCCCCCTTTTATTTAGTTTGTACGGAACCCTCGGTGTGCGAGTTTGACACGCACTTGTCCGGTTTTATTGTGTAGTAGATTAGGTAGTAAAGTATAATGCAGTTTATATTGTTTTATTGTAGATAATAAAGCCACCCAATTAAAAAAAGTTAAAGGTAATTACCTCCAATCTCCACTTCTTGCCTGACCAAATATCCGGTCATGCCGTTCCAAGAGCCGTTGACTTTGTACCCCCACGTGTTCGCGAAGTGAAATTCCCTTCCCGCGTTGAGGAAGTCCAGTAAGTGGTTGGTGGTGGGGAAATTCACTTTGGTGATTGTGTCGATGTGGTCGTTCCTGGAAACGGGGCAATAATTTATGGAATAGGTACATCATTTTATGATGAAGAAGTAACATTGATCTGAGATAACTACATTGGAAATCTACCATACTTACGTAATCATATTATAGGGATTGTGTGTTTCGCGCCCTATTGGTATAATTAAAACATGAATTTACATTAATTAATTATAATTAATTACATGAAACATATACTTTTCAATTATATTTTAATTGGAAAACGTTTGCGCTTGATAACTAATACGCCTGATGCGGCACAAAAGACTTTAACAGTACTTGCGGTCTAAGATGGAGTGTGCTTACCTAGAAGGAACTCGCGATTACACCTATAAAGCAGGGCCATAATTTTGACAAATTGTTAGTCTATTTGTATAGTAATATACTAGCAATTCGTCAAAATTGTCTTTGAACCGTATCAAGAGCGGCGAACGAGTAATGTTCACTTAGCAGCTTTGAGGCCCAGGCAAGCGGCTCATTTTTAATCGGCTTCCAAAAAGAAGAAGGTTCTCAATTCGACTGTATGTTCTCTTTTTTTGTGTATGTGCACCGATTATTCCGTCAATTATGAATTGTTTTTAATGATTATTTTTCGTTTGGTGGGTAATGTATCAGAGGCGGGTAAGGTCCCAGACACCCGACTAGGCTGCGGAAACTTCGTCTGTTTATTACTCCTTTATTATTTATTCCCATTACCAGTCCCCGTTTGAACTATCTATAATATTAGAAACTTACACTTCATCCGTTAAATGATTGATGCTGTCGTTATCAGTGAGAACGTAGCATATTTTTATAGTAAATCCGTCCAGATCCAGTCTTCGCAGAACGGTCGCTTCTTTGCTTTTCAAACCTTTATCAAAGCCATTTTTGAAGTCCCAATGACCGTAAAATTCTGTCTTCCATATACTTCCAGAACTTATTTTGTAAACTGCAACACATGATATATTTTCGTGTATGGTGAGTTTATTGTTAAAGATTTATTCAGCAAGTTTGTCAAAAGTTCAAACTAAATGTTTCGGTTCCACCTTCCTAATGCGACTCGCTCGCTTGACTCAACAAAAATTATCACTTCAAAGCATAGTCAATAGTCAATAGTTTTATTTGCAACATATGTAGATACATGCAGGTCTTATAAATAATACATGTCATTGGTTCAGAAGTACATATGGCCCTGTAAGGGCATGGCAACATTTGACTCGGAACGTTCTATTTTAGATCGCTAAACTTATCCTTAAAAAAATCATTTAAATTGTAGTAGCAATTGGCTTCTAAAAAGGCTTTGAGATTCAATATAAAACTGTCTTCTGTTTCCAGATCTTTCAATTTATTTGGCAATTTATTTGAAAAGGGGGTTAAACCCTTTTAATTACATCTATGCTTCAAAGATGAATATTTCGCAAACGGATCCCTAAATTGAAAAATGGTTTTCGCTCACCTCCTATTTTTAACACTTATACCCAAATTTGATACCTCAAATGATGATGTTACGTGACGATATATTGTATGTATGTATGCATGTATGTATGTATGTATGTATGCATGTATGTATGTATGTATGCGTGTATGTATGTATGTATGCATGTATGTATGTATGTTTCTATATGACCACCAACAGCCTAATAATAATTCTAGTAGTAAAATCACTTGTTTATTACAAAAAAGATCGTTGGAGGTTACGAAAAAACATTTTATTTTACTTTTGCTAGAAATGTGTATTATTACAAAAAATATAGCCTATGTAAAGATGAATCTAAGGACACCTTGCACATCAAAATCGGTCAAGCCGTTTAGGCTATAAGCGCTCATATGGAAACATACATACATGACATAGGGTACATACAAACTTAACCGAGATGAAAATGAGATGAGATCCCAGCCCCCACATAAAGTCTCAACACTAAACAACTATACTTACTCAAGTACAAATCAAAAGAACCGTCGTCCATTTGGCGAGCCAATGTAACTTCAGCGTCAGGGAGTATGTCCAGATGAGATATCGTGTCAGGTATGATGTTGGTATGGTTTTCCTCAACATTGCTGATGAAAATCCAACGAAACGGAGTTCGGAATAAAGTTCTGGTGCTACTCTAGAATGGGATAGAAACCAATTACATTATCGATCAGCGGGAGACGTGTGACGCGCTTACAAATCTGGACCTGGCAGCATTTAACAAAATAGCGTGGTTAGTTAAACTTATGTGTGAGATTATTTTAGACTAAGAGCGTGCCGTATGTTTACCCACCTCATCGGGTAATAAGATGTGAGCTATCTAGGATGACGCACATTATTAAGGTGTCTCTAAATGTACAGGGTTGCCTAGGCTAAGCCTGGAGCGTTTTGTACAGTTAGCAAAAATGTGACCATTTTTTTGTGGTGTCCACCACCATCGAGTAACAAGTAGTACATTCGAAATTGCCTATCGAGAAGTGCCAAAATCAATATGGTTGCATAAGTCTCATCTTGTTACAAACATGTAACACCCTCTTTTTGGGTCGGGGATTAAATATACATCACTATGAAGAATTTCTTTTTTTATAGACATATACGGATGAAAATATGTCTAATTAGTAAAAACTTACTTCGTTCAAATATTTGATGACATGTGGGCAAGACAGATCAGCAAGGAACACCACATTCTGTTCCCGACTGTACACTCTCGCTGTTTGGTTCCTTATGAACTGCAACATGATTGGTTTAACTGTCTTTTCCCCGACCAGCTTTAAATATAGTTGAACTTTTTTATCTGTACATACAATGTATAAAATATTAAACACAAAAATATAGTAGAAAACTAGATTAAGTATGAAGACCATGCACAAGGTGATGACAGAATACCTTACAAGTGGCAGGAAAACGCTGGATGTAAGCCACTTCCAACCGATTTTTTTTTTAAATCTATAGGGGATACCAAAGTCCGGCAGTGGACTTCTTATGGCCAAGATAATGATTAACTAGATTAATATGAGAAAGCTCTTAATTTCAATATTACGAGCTCTTATTAATCGCTACTTCGCCTTGTATTGCTTACATTACAAAATATGTTCGGTTAAGTCGTAATGCATTCTATGGACATTAATGTAGTTACTATACATTTTAAATTATGTATCTTCAGGTCACACACCCCTATTTTCGGTTGCTCACCTGACCAAATGGCAATGACTAGTACATTGCCCCCTTGATAAATACCGCCGAACGTGGTCGAAACTACAGGCAGAGATTTGGGCTCAAAATAGGCGTGAATGTCCTGTAGTTTAATTTAACAAGCATAAGTTTAGAAAACTCAAATCAAAAAAAGTCTAAACCGATTTTGATGACACATAGCTAAGAACACTCTCGATGAAATCCTCTTTCAAACAAAAAAAACTAGTTCAAAATCGGTCCATCCGTTTGAGAGCTATGTTGCCACAGACAGACACATAGATACACAATTACACACGTCGAAGTTATAAAATCCCTCTTTTTGGGTTGTGGGTAAAAAATATATATTCTTACTAAATTTCCAACAAAGTGAAGACACAACAGTAGACGGTCTATTCATTTCTCTAACAACATCACCTATCATTTTTATATCGTGATAAAGTTCTGCATTGCTCAATGTAAAGTAAAACATAAAAAGAAGTATCTTCATATTGGTTTGGTAAAATACATGAAACTGCGATACATTTAGCAAAAGTACAGCTTTTGTTCCCTTTACTATGGAAGAAACTTATCTACGGTATGGATACACCCAAGATATTGCGAATTATTTCAAGAACTCTCCTTGACACGAGCGACGTCATCATTTCTGTTGACTCAAGTAGGTATATAGGGATAGGTACAGCCCTACAAGATAAAGAACTGTCCCGCGATGACGTCATCATTATAACTTAAAAAATTGCATGAACTTTACTTCGTTTGTAAATTACAGTAAAGAAAAATATTTATTAATAAAGTCTCATTGAAGAATTTGATAGTTGGTAGCTCCAAGCCGTATGTTGAGTGTTCGATTCCCTATTCAGGACATACATTTGTGTGTGTGACATGAGTATATATATCTAAATATATATATATTATATAATAAGGATTCGGAAACGGCTCGAACGATTTTGATGTTTGTTATGTATGCATTACATACATTCGGGGACGATACATCAATTTAGCTAAGTTTAATTTATAGTGCACCCGGGCGTGCCCGTACCTAAGCCATAAAAATCCGAGCCGAGCTCGGTCGCTTAGGTATCGTATGTTAGTGCTTCTGTATTAAATTAGCTATGTGGTTCCCATAGTACAAGCTTTTGTAGTTTGGTGCTTGATGGCGCGGTGTGAAAGTATCCACAGAAGAAAAAAACCTTATTAAATTAAAATGCCTAATGACGTCATAGTGAGACATAGTAGGTATCAGAATACAGAATAAAAAAACCTTTATTAAATTAAAATGCTAATGACGTCATAGTGAGACATAGTAGTTCGTAGGATTATGTACTTGCATTGTGGAGAAAATGTACATAGGTTTACTTCTACCATGTCACGAATTCTAGACTCGCCAGTTCATCGCCAGGCCTTATGTATATTTCGAGCATGCCTTTCGCAAATTGTATTTGTTTTGCAAATCATGGGCATTACGAAAGGTTACACGTAGAAAACGGTAGTAGGAATTATGCTTTAAAAATTCATAAGGCGTAAGGGCTTTAGATTCTAGATAGAGGAAACCTAGGATTCAAGCTTTAAAAAAAAATCATCACTTCTTTAGATGCTTCAAATATTTTTTAGTTTTTTTGATTATTTAACACTTCATAGAATAAGCCTACCCACATGCCAGATTTCTTCCGTGCAGTGCTTTAATAAAATGGTTTTAAAATAGTATTTGAGTGAAATGGTTGGTATACGAACAGACAGGCAGACCGACATGGTGAATTTATTAGGGTTTCTTGTAGTGCTACGGAACTCTAAAAAGCAATCCGACTATTCCATATGTTCAAGCCCACTACCGGTGGCCAATGCAGCGTACCCAGCATACTGCATGACTTTTGAATGTGTTATATAGGTAGGTGTTGGCAGTAGTAAATTCTGTCTCGCTCATGAACACCTACATTTTTGAAGGTATAAAATTACTGAATAGACTTACAGAAAATCGGGAATACATAAAACTAGAAAATAGCATTATAAATTCTCAGCAAAAAATATTTTGATATACTAATTCTTAAATAAGCCAATGCAGAATAAAAAAATAATTAAGTCCATTTTCTGAGTGAAACGTTTTATGACGCACCGGCAAGCGCAGCGCAGAAAGACCAGCCACCAGATGGACAGGATGGCCTCATACAAGTGTCGGGAAGACGCTGGATGCAAGCCGATTCCAATCGCTCTTTTTGGAAATATAGGGAAATATAGAAGCCTTTGTACAGGAGTGGTCTTCTATGGCTTCAGATGATAGTAATGAAACTTTTACACTTACAACAAACTTAACAAATCACTTCAAAAATATCGAATAAGTTACTTATCGTATTCGATATTTTTGAAGTGTTTTTCCATACTTAGTCTCTAAAACTTTTGTAGAAAGTCTGGTTAAAAATTTCACATTTTAAGGGGCTTGAGCTCACATATTGCAAATACTGATGAAGAAGAATATTTTTGAAATTTCAAATTTTCTGATACATTTTGTTTGTTTTATCTAGTTTTTGCATAGCAGATTATTTAAGTAATTCAGTAATGAAGCGAGACAGAGAAGTTACCGCCGACCGACAGAGCCTTAATGGTGTCCACCTACATCATTTTGTTGTTACCGGTAATTACTGACCGACTCTTTACTTATCTAATTAAATAGTATGTACCTACACTTATTTGTTTACATGCGTTATCGGCGTGAGTATTTTTCCGTAATAACTGATCGCAATACTGTTGGGTTATTCGTAGAGCTATTACATAACTAGTAGCGGCTTATGGTTTCACCCGATATACTACAAAATTGCTCATTTTTAGGGTTCCGTACCTCAAAAGGAAAAAACAGACCCCTTATAGGATCACTTTGTTGTCCGTCCGTAGTAGATAACTTTTTAAGTATTTTATAGTATCTATTTTGCGTGAACGAGAAGAGACTAAATAAGTATAGCAAAGCGAAACAAATTAAAACAAAGCAAATCAAAGCAACTTAAAGCAAACTACAGTAAAGCAAAGTAAAGCAAAAGCAAAGTAAAGAGAGTAAAGTAAATATCTAAGTAGAAGTACAATGCATTCCCAGTGGGGCCCATACGGCTAGGCCGATATCTTGGGAACCCAAATTATATGCCCCACAATGATATACGCGAGCTAGGAAATTAAATATTAGAGGAAAGTAACCAAATATGGAATAGTATCCCTAAAATGGAATACCACCATTTCTCCGAAACAAATACTCTTATTCACAAAAATAAGTGATCTTATGTCTCTTTCTATCATTATACTCGCATAATTATAGGTTTCGACTAGTTAATCGAGTGAGCATTGTGGGCACAGTGAGAATATTTTGTTTTGTCATTGTGAGAAAAGTTTTTAAGGTACACAAAAACAAAATATTTCCCGATGAGTGATTGCAAATAATATTTTATATTATGACTATGCAAATGATTACATGTTTGTTTAAAGGTTTTTTCTCGTCTGATTGTGTTTAGTAAAAAAATCTGATATAAATTTTGATTATTTAAAATTTCCGAATATGGACAGTTCGTGGGGTCTAAATATGGACTATTCAATATTCAGATGCTAAAGAAGGAATTAATACATTTTGACCCAGCCCAATTCCGTGATTGGACAGCAAGCTTCTGAGTCAGTCCCGTAACGACCTGTATTCTAAAGAAACTCGAGAAGAGACATAATCAAATGCCTCATGTGTGGGATCTAGTCACATGATGATTGTGCTGATGCAGAGTTCCATTCTGAAAGAGAATTTGTGATTTTTGCAAGTAATTTAAGTTACTTTTTAAATTTGACCAAAGTTCTTGTAGTACCTCATACAATTTAAGGTTTAAGTTTATAGTAGCCCATATTTGGGTACCTATTCCATAATTAGGTGCCTTTATGATGAGTTTGTTTTTGAGAAAATTTTATACTTTAAATTAATAATATTTATATACACAAACTATTTATAAGTGCAAATACTTATATGACTGATTATAACTAAGAATAAAAGTTTTTGATTTCCAAATATATTTTATTTTTTATAAAACAAAAACAAAACGGTATTCCATATTTGGTTACTTTCCTCTACTTATTATATACCTATGCGACTTTATTGATAATTTATATATGCGATCAATGACAAAAAATCTAAATATATATTTTTTTTAAATATACCAGAAGATAGATACAAAATCTTAGGCTGAAGTGATAGATGCATTTTTTCACTGACTAATTATGTTCTATGAATATAGGATACAGAATAACCCAGCTGTCCCTTTACCTACTTTGTTTTGTCATGTTATCAGCATTCAGTAAACAACGTCTTAATTTATTAAAATATCAGCGAGTCCGTTAGTTTCTCACACTGTATCGGGAGACTTTGCATATTAATATACTGCAAAAATAAACTAAATATCATCAAAAAGTTAAATTGTTATAAGGCCAAAAAACAATTTGAATTTGAATTTGAAAATTACCTGAATGTACACTAAGTTTCTAAAATGGTACTGACAGCTATTGCAAAAGTGTTTCTAAGTTGCAGAAGTGAAGAATCTTCTATTAGAAATGCGTCGGCTGAATGGACCCCACTGCTGAGACCTTCAGAAGTACAATTTCAAGGTAAGATACCTACTGAAATTAATAATATATTTATATTGCCATTCAACGTGACAACGTAGTTAGCATGATGGGTACGCTGCCAACTGGTAGTGGACTTGAGCAATTGGATCGTCTGTAGACCTTTATCGGTCTGGAGTTATCGATTTGCTTTTTGTGTCTAGTTTGTCTATTTTTTTTAAATAATATTCAGCCAAGGTCCCTAGCATAAGTTCTAGGATAGTAACCAGCAATGATATGAATATTTTTCCAGGCGCTGTTGATTGTAAGCCAGTGGGTTACTATTAATAAGAAAATACATATTTTTATGAACTTGTTCCAGACCCGAATTCTATATAAAATATTGTTGATAAATAAATAAATATTGGATGAATATTTTACACAAGACTATTTAGCCTCAAGCTAAGTAAAGCTATGTGAACTAAAAATCTGAGAGAATCTTTATATACTTTTTTGTGAATGCATTC
Source organism: Lycia hirtaria (assembly GCA_947563715.1). NCBI lineage: Eukaryota > Metazoa > Arthropoda > Insecta > Lepidoptera > Geometridae > Lycia > Lycia hirtaria. The sequence continues at coordinate 30,309,804 of OX387384.1, forward strand.
GTTATGATAATAATAATGTGTGAATTTATTTATTAATAAATAAAGGATATATAGAAGCAACCAGATATTCAATTTAAGTTTGATAACATTTTCAGCACTTACCTAAATAAGGTTTCACTAATATATATATAAATACATATAATATATAACGTAGGTAGGTATATTAATAATAGCTAATAAAGATACTTACAGAAATATATTTAAATTCATAAGTTAAACGTAACTAAATGCATAAAATAAGTATACATCTTTTTACTATTGGATACTAAATGAATCTAAAAACCTTTAAACGAGCAATTCTTGTACCTATAGGTATTCTTCCAACGATTTAAATGAAATTTGGTTTGTAGGTAGATAAGGGGACGATAAATCGATCTTACTAGGTTTCATTTTTAATGAACCCGGGTTTGCTCGTATTTTCAGTCATAAAAAATCCGAGTGGTACTAAATATTAAGTAGCTATCAGCATGATAAACAAAGTAAGTACCTATTAGGTGTTAACTATACCTACTTAGAATAGTATTCTAAACTGCTAGCGTACTATGATTCAATAGAATTGGTCACAAAATAAATGAAATACCAATATATCTATGTAGTTAACCTACTCAACAACATTAAAATTAGTAACCTAAAATCTGAACAAAGCGGCTTTCAAAGCGGTTCATGTTTATTATATTGACTTCGGTCGAAACTATAGTCAGAGATTTCTACCCAAAAATAAACGTGAGTAGCCGTAATATAATTGATACATCTCTTTAATTCTTTTCTAAGCACTGCCGACTCCACAATCCGCGTTACAGTTCGGTTGACCGCACACCGCCACATTAGATGTTTCTTATCAACAAGTATGTGTTTAGAAAACCCCCGACAAAAAATGCTGAACCGATTTCGATGAAACATAGCTAAGAACACCCCCGACTAATTCACCTTTCAAACAAAAATAAATAAAAATAAATTGGTTCATCCGGTCAGGAGCTACGATGCCACAGACAAACACACACACACACAGGCACGTCAAAATTATAACACTCCGTCGTTTTTGCATCGGGGGTTAATAAAATGGTGAAACATTTAACACAAGCTACAAACTTCAGGGGGGCAATTCAGTTATTCAAAACCGATCCGTAGCTGAACCTTTTGCGAAGCATTTCCTGTCGGCTGCTATCATTTTTTGATTTAGTAACGAGCGAAGGACGTGTTACGTTTCATCAAATGTGTCAATTGTATGACATAAAAGTGACTGAATCAAAAAAACTATGGCGGCCGACGGGAAACGCTCCACATATGGTTCGGCTATGGAGCGGTCTTGAATAACTGAATTGGGCCCCTGTACCTACTATTCACAGTGTTCAATATAAACAAGTGCATGTAAGTAGGACGAGTAAAAACTTCCACTACATGCAAGGTATCGTTTAGTAAAGCAAGTATCAACGCTGTAGGTATGTCTATTGAGTATACATTATACCTAAGTACTCCCTAGTAGTTTGTGAGCGCTTGGTTTATTCCACTCGCCACTCTCACTGGAGAGTGATTAGTTTAATGACGTATAGGAAAGTTAGGAATGTCAGGTTTTTTCTCGTTCCAGTAGCAATCGATTGTGTGGTGTGCGCTCTATACGGAGAAAGACGCTTTTCTAAAGAGCTGCGCAAACGAACTTCTTTTAGTGTACAGTTGTTCCAAGATACTAGACAATAATAGGTTTCTGAAACAAGCAAATTTATGAATTTCCGTAGATTTTTCTGAGTTGTATTTACTTACTTTGTGTGGGACACCGAGCCAATCGCGCGGGATAAGACTATGTACTTGATAATAATAATAATAATAAATATTTGTGGACATTTCACACAACACCATCTAGACCAAACTAAGCAAAGCTTGTACTATGGAACTAGATGGCTGATAGAATACATATATATTTTTTTTTTGTAAATATATACATATGATACATAGAAACACCCAGAAACAGAACAAACATCCATGCTCATCACACAAATGTTTGCCCTGGGTGGGGATTGAACCCACGACCTTTCAGTTCAGCAGGTAGACGTAAACACACTACCAACTGAGCCACAAGGCCAGTCAATGATGTCCAAGGACTTTATTCCTTCTATATCATTAAAATTGTGTCAAAATTGGTGATCTATTTTTTAAACTAGGCAAATAATGCCTATACTTAGAACAAAACAATATACAAACTACATATACCTACCTACTTAGCTGACTAAACTACTACACAGAGAATAAAAAGGTTACCCCAGACCGATAAAGGACTAAAGACAATCCAATTATTGCTCAAACCCACCAGGCAGCGTGTCCAGCATGCTAACAGTATTGCCACGTTGTATGGCAATGCCTTAGGCCATCGTAAACACGATGCAGATAAGATGGGCCAGATATGCACCGACATTTCGATCAGGCGCTTACATACATTTTGATTAATTGATGATCGTTAGTCTTTATCCATGTACCTACACTAAAACAGTCAATAATTGACAACTACTTGGTTGTCAAATTGGGTTCATGTCTATTTTGAATCCCCAACCCATAAAGTAAATACCTATTTTATAGGTTATTATATATTTTACTAAATATTTAGTATTAAATATGTTTGACGTGTGTATCTCTGTATCTGTGTCTGTCTGTGGCATTGTAGCTCTCAAATGGATGGACCGATTTTGATTTAGTTTATTTGATTGAAAGAGGATTTCGTCGAGAGTGTTCTTAGCTATGTTTTATCAAAACCAGTTCAGCCGCTTTTTTGTCGGAATTTTTGAGTTTTCTAAACGTATACTTGGGATTATTATCATTTGGCAAGTAGTCGTGTATTCAAGGAAATAAGTTATTCACCTAAGAAAAAAAAAACTGAATGGTTACTGAAGTTCTAAGCTTAATGAATAGCATAGCTTATTTTTTTAATATTTTTTAAGCAAGGGAATGACGAGATAATTGAATGCTTTCTATACTGATACCATTTCTATTATTCTATTATTCTTTTTTTTTTTTTTCTTGTTTTCTTCATTTCGGGACACAGGCTTGCAGTTGCACTCTATTGCTTGGCTCTACTGGTTGATTGGAATAATAGGTGGTGTTTTCTTTAGTAGAATACGCCTATTAAAAACAAGCGTATTCTACTAAAGAAAATACTAAATAGAACAAATATTCACCAATGATGCAACATGATGAAAATAACAACAAAACTTGTTATCGTCTTATTTTAATACTCATACTATTTCGAAGAATGAAACGGAGACCTTGACCAACAAGAAATAAAATGTAACAAGAACGAATTGATTTCTTAGTGAATAACCGCGAAATTATATCAACGGTAATTACATTGTTAGTGATTTCCCTTGCATTTAGAGCAAATCAAACGAATCTACTTAGTTACTTGATAACAAATATTATTGTAATAGATGCCACTAATGAGACGAAATAGGCAGGTAATAAATAATAATAATAAATATTTGAGGACATTTCACGCAACACCATCTAGCCCAAACTAAGCATAGCTTGTACTATGGAATACATGTATACATTTTTATTGCTGTAAATATATACATAGATATATATGATATATGATATATGATGTGATATATGATGTATGATACATAGAAACACCCAGCCACAGAACAAACATCCATGCTCATCACACAAATGTTTGCCCTGGGTGGGGATCAAACCCACGACCGACAAGCAGAGATACTGCCAACTGAGCCACAAGGCCAGTCATTGGCCAGCTAGATGTTGTTATAAATGAGATGAAATGAGCCATCATTATTATATTTGATGATTTTTTCACACATTTAACACCAACCAAGAGCATATTAATATTTTTTAATCGGATCCCTGAATTTAAAAATAGTTTACGCATTTTTTTTATTAATTTTCCAACGGCACCGTTTTTACTCGTAAAAAAAATATTCATCCCAATTTTAAGTGTAGCGCAGTTGACCTATTTTTTTTACGAAGTTATATTTTACCACTTTGTCGCCATACCAAACTCTAGATGATTTATTACTCTTGAGCCTTGAGCTAAGTTGCGGACGGACATCTGTCCGTCAACAATGCCCAACCATCTGGTTGGGCATGGCGAAAGTATATGGGTCCCTTGTTGACTACGCAACCATCATCATCAGCATCGTCTCAACCATAAGAAGTCCACTGTTGGACATAGGCCCCTCATATAGATTTTCAAAAAGACCGATTGGACGCGGCTTGAAGAAGAAGACTGGGCACGAGATGGATGGATGACCTCATACAAGTGGCGGGAAGACGATTAATACGGAACCATAAAGATATTAAAGATTAACTTTAATGAGTAAACTAAGGATAGAATAGTTATTAACCCCCGACCCAAAAAGAGGGGTGTCATAAATTTGCCGTGTGTATCTAATATCTATATATCTATCTGTGGCATCGTAGCTCTCAAACGGATGGACCGATTTTGATCAAGTTTTTTTGTTTGAAAGAGGATTTCATCGAGAGTATTCTCAGCTTGTTTCATCAAAATCGGTTCAGCCGCTTTTTGGAGTTTTGGATTTTCTAAATTTATACTTGTTTTAAAACTCATTAAAGGCTGTTATTGGCACTCTTATTTGGAGATTCATGCAATAAAAGTGTAACTAAAGCGTTTTGTTCGGGTTTTTGGAATACCCACGATGAAACGAGATAAAAAAATGTAAAAAAACTACCTGATTACGCAAAAAGTATTTCTTTTATTAAAAGTATAATAAGTATCTAGTGTTTTTTTACTCAATCCTACCGTGGCGAGGGACGATATCGCCTGTTTTACTTTAAAATTAGAATAAGGAAGTGAACTTTTTTTTCTTCTGTTCGGTCGGAAAAACGTTAAATTTTTTAATGTTAAGGGAAGTGTTGTCGTACGACGTTTTTAAACTTTAGGTATTTGGTCTAGGTATTGCTGTCTCCATGCACTCGAACGGCACGGCTACTAAGCACACAAACGTAGTGCACGCACACACCTAGGGCGTTTAGGGCGTCACACTAACCTCAAAAATAGTTGGTTTACGTACCTACTTAGGTAGACAGACGCCTAGTTTTGATTTTTATTTATTTATTTAAGTCCATCAACATTGTGTACATCAACAATAATTTAAAAGTCTAACATAATAAAGAATAAATCCAAATGTCACAATAATTATAGAAGGAGACGGCATGCATTACAAGAGCGAAAAATTATACATTACGATTTCTATTTTTAAAAATTATTAATTATTATTTATATTATTATTATTTTTTTATTATTTTTTTCGTGTTGTTTCTCCCTTTTCAGTTCATTGGATTGTTTTGAAGTCGGTTTTTTAAAATTACTTTTGTTCATTCATTTTTAATAGTATTTACTCGTTGTTTAAAAGTAATGAAATAGATCACGACACTATAATGCCCAGTTTTTAATGTTCTATATAATAGTTTATGAAGCTTTCCAATATTCTGTGAATTCGAGTTTACCCCTACTATTTTACTTATCATTTTTAATCCCCGACCCAAAAAGCCCTGGAATTGAAAAGTGTTATAAATTTGACTTGTGTATCTGTGTGTCGTCTGTGTCGTATCTCTCAAACGGATTGATCGAAATGATCTAGTTTTTTAAAGAGGATTTTATCGAGTGTTCTTTCTTTCTTAGCTATGTTTCACCAAAATCGGTTCAGCCGGTCTTTTTATTAGGTTTTTGAGTTTTCTAAAATCATACTTGTTTCCTGTGACCTTGATATATTGTATGATATTTACAGTATACCATACCTAGGTATTTATACTTAACTAGGCACCCCATTTAGCCAAGGTACCTACATAAGTGCCACATATAGCATGTACTAGTACCAAAATGTTTTGAACTCTTTGACTTATGTTGGTAGGAACGAACAGATCGAACTATTACTAAAAAGTAGATAAAATATTATTATTTTTTACATTGAGATACTTACTTATTAAAATAAAAAACAGGAATTACAAATAAGAATAATCTAAACCTCGCCACTTCAAAATGTTTTAAGTGGTTTAGGCGACAGCAATAAGTACTACTGTGTAAATAGGGCATACTCTCGAAAAGCATACTCTCGAAAAGCATTACCTTCTTACTTGCGTAGTTAGGTAAAATCATTAATTCATGAGCATCCTTTAAGCCTAGGCCCACTTATGTTACTAAACATGGGAAGCAAAATTTATGGAATCAAAATGATTAATCTAAGTTAGATGTTTATGATCTAACGACCTTACCGAAAAATGTTACTTAAATTACAATGCTTAACATAATTGGTCAACTTCTCGCTAAAACGTAATGACTTTTGCGGAAAGAAGACAAAGAATTTAAGACGTTGGGTAAAGTTAAGTAACATTTTTCGATAAGGCTTATAATGACGACACCAGAAAATGATATTTCATTTAGGTAATCGATTGCTTTTGTGCATATTCAAACAAAATAAATCTTATTTTGTTTTAATATGCATAGCAATAAGTAAATCTTATTTTGGTTTAATATTAACAGAAGCAACTGATTAAGTGAAATGCCATATTTCTCGATGGATTATAAATACCTAAATCAATCATTTTGATTTCATAATTTACACCAAAAAAAAAAAAAACAAACTGGTCATAACGCAAAAATTATTAAAATTTGTTTTGATCAGTCCTATATAAATATTTAGTTAGTCACAATTTTCCCATGTGACCAGTAAGTAGCATGAGTAATTACCTAGACATAAAGAATTTCTCACCGTATAGTCAATGGTTATGGTGATACAGAAAAATATTCCTACATTTGTTGTGGCTTGACATTATTATTTTTAGGGTTCCGTACCTCAATAGGAAAAAACGGAACCCTTATACGATCAATTTGTTGTCCGTCTGTCCGGATGTCAAGATCTTTATCTCGGGAACGCGTGCAGGTATCGAGTTTAAATTAAAACCATATACGCAGGTCCATAGTATCTTGCTGCAGAAATAAAAATAAAATTCTCAGTTTTCGTAAAAAAAAGTTACAGCCGAATATGTCGTAAAAAACGCACATTTCGACACTCACAGAGGAATCAAAACCTATGGAGTGCTTCCCGTTGACCTAGAACTCTGAAATTTGGCAAGAAGCATTGTGTTAAAAAATGACCGGTTTTTGGATTTTTTCCTAGATATTACTCTACATATAGGAAAAAATCCGAAAACCGGTCATTTTTTATTTAATCACAAAAATAGAGACTCTATGCAAGGCATGAGGGCTCAAACGTTCGCTCGTTCGGATCCGAGTGGGTGGCGCCGCTACTATAGCCCCTACTCGGATCCGAGTGGTGAGCAAGGAATGTGTTAAATATTTTTACGATGTATATTTTTCGGTTTATGAAGGAAAATATAAAAAATATATATGATTTCCCCCTTTTATTTAGTTTGTACGGAACCCTCGGTGGGCGAGTCTGACTCGCACTTGTCCGGATTTATTCTGAGTTTACTCACTTTGATGACATATCAACACCACAATAAAGATGAAATAACCACGAGTGAAATGTGAAATCCCAGTGGAATTCTAATTACACGTGATTAGCTTCCTAATAGTGTGTAGTCGCCCATTTCCATAGTTTTAAACTTTAAACGCGTTAATGCGTTCTAAATACCACTTTTTAATCTTGGCCTGCATAGCTCGCATTAACAAATCTTTCGTAAATTAGTACCTACTAACGTAGTAGGCTCATAAGTATATTAAACTTCAATAAAAATAATTAATTTAAAAAAAAACTTCTTGTATAAGAAGTAAAGGGCCTTACCGAAAAACGTTACTTAACTTTAATCAACGTCTTAAGTTCTCTGTCTTCTTTCCGCAAGTGTCATTACGTGTCGGCCAGAAGTTGAAAAAATATGTTAAGCATTGCTTAAAGTTAAATAACGTTTTTCGGTAAGGCAGAAAATATTTTGTTGGTCTCTCTTGTACCGGTGCTAGGAAGATGACAATGAATACTCAGACCCCGAACAGATAGTAGGTACTTGATAAATAGATAATAATAATAAATAAGAAATATTGGAGGATATTTTCACACAACACCATTTAGCTCCAAACTAAGCAAAGCTTGTACTATGCAAGCCAGATGGCTGATAGAATTAAAATCTTTTTTTGTAAATAATACATGTAAACACCCAGACACAGAACTAATATCCATAATCATCACACGAATGTTAGCCCTGGGTGGGGATCGAACCCACGACCTACAGCTCAGAAGGCAAACTTACTACCACTGAGCCATAAGGCATGTCACTGAGCGATGAGGCCTGGCCTGAAATGTTACTAAACTTACTTGGGCAGATTCAAACATTTTCTCGGCCGGGAATCGAACCTCTTCCACTCCTAAGGTGGATGCGTCAAATCTCAACCTTTAATGGTCATGTTAATAATTTATAACTACATATTCATAATAACTCCACTGAAGGAGATCGTTGATCTTCTAGAAGATATCTATTCACTCTAACCTTGAAAATTCAAAAATTGTAATAATAAAAAAAGTTATCAGGAAAGAGAGGAAACGGCAAAGAAGTCCATTTCTGTACGATACGTGACGAGAACGTGGAACGGAATTGATGAGTACGAATTTTTGGGATTTCAATGAAAAAAGGGGGGTTAGTGTGCCGACTTTCTGTAGTGGAATTGGGATAATTCCTATACTAAGTTTCATTCAAATCCGTTCAGGCGTTTTATCATGAAAGAGTACGTTTTAAGTACATAGGTATTATACCAACTAACTTTGATGTTTATAACACCAGTGAGATTAGAAAGATAAGATGTAAGTACCTTTACGTAGTAACAAAGTAAACGAGAATTAAAACCGATTCTTTTAGGTACAGATTTAAATAAATTTTGACTAAAAGGAATTACTCACTTAATTAAGCAACTCGGCAAGTTATTCTCAAGTAGTACGCGGTAAAGTCAATATAACGTCCCTGATACTGATGGAGAAAAGTGCATGTTCGAATCCAGACGTCGATATTTACTTTTAAAACTGTCTGTAATATTAAAAAAACTTACAGGCCAAGTCCGTGTTGAAACACCCAAATAGTTCCGTAGCTAATGCTGTAATCTAAAAGAAAACTACTTGGCTTAGAGTACCTATTGTTTGCTTAAACTACTTTGCAAAACGGTCAATAACCCATGTACTACCAATTATGTGTTTTATGTATTTATCGCTATATCTCGAGAAGTTGTAATCACAGAACACTCAAATAATTTATAGTTTAGAAATGTAGGAAACACATTTTTAGGGTTCCGTACCTCAAAAGGAAAAACGAAACCCTTATAGGATCACTTTGTTGTCCGTATGTCCGTCTGTCAAGGCCTCTAACTCGGGAACTCGTGAAGGTATCGAATTGAAAAATAAACCATATATGCAGATCCATAGTATCTTGCTGTAGAGAGGAAAATCAAACTTCTCAGTTTTCATAAAAAAAAAGTTACAGCGGAATATGTCGCACAAAACGCATATTTCGACACTCGCACAGCAATCAAAACCAATGAATTTGGCAAGAAGTATTGTCATCTATTACACATAAAGGAAAAAATCCGATCATCCTTTCTTTACATGACATAAAAAGCCACTCCTATTTTTAATTTTTTTTTAATTTGACTACAGCAATTTGTATAGTTTTTTTTTTATATAGGACTGATATAGTGCTTGATTAATATGGCTGTGACATATGGACAGGCTGACAGACAGACGGACATGGCGAATTTACAAAGGTTCCTCATAACTACTACGGAACCTTATAAAGGCTTGTGTGTGACCGTATAACGAACAAAATTATAAGGCGACAAGACGTTAATAATACGAAATATCAGTTTAGCAGTGACGCGTTGACCACTCGTTATCTTGCTCGACTTGAGCCGACTTTATACGAACGAGCGTGACGGCTCAAGTTATTCAATATACGAAATAAAGCGCGCCTAAATGAAGTTTTCACTTCAAAAATAAAATGCGTCTGAGTGTATCTCCTTGTAATGGTAAAATATGTGGGTAGTTGAGTAGCCAGGCTGTCTACCGCGCCCAAAGCAATTACTGTACCGGTAGCTGAGACTTGAGAGCTATCATTCAAAATGCGGTTATACTGGTTACTGCCGTAACGTGTGCGGTCGGTGTAGCGAATCTAAGTGCAAGAAAAGTAGGTATATGTGGGTATTACCAGGCCAGACGCACTCTGCAGTTTGATTCTGTTTCCTGAGAACTAAAATTTTGGGATTTTCAAGGCTATAGTGAAAAGATATTTGAATTGAGATCGACGAGCTCCATTTTCGGCCACATCGCGAGTTGATGGTCAATCGTAGATATGTCTAATGTAAAAAAAATTATAATCACATACGTAGTAAAACTATAGTTGAATAGGTACAGTAAGAATTTCGTGTAATATGGAACCCTAAAAACACTACAAGTTACAAATAATCCACAGAACACATAATAAATACTACACTAAGTAATTGGAGCACCTTATTGTTTAAGTCGATTAACAATATATAAAATAGTTATACCTACATAATCCATAGCAACTTCATATCAAGGGGCGATAGAGACGAAATGCTCAAGGTAACTTCCCTTAGTAAAAGATTTTTAGAAACTGAGAAATTTGCAGGACACAATTAGTTGCATAAAAAACAACGGAATGAATGCACATCCCGATGTTGCATCAAAACACATAATATAGACCAAAACATCACCTGCTCGTCAGACACTAGTGTCATTGGAGTCAAATCTAATTCTTTTTTATGAGCAATGTCAACTACATAAAATCATTAGGATAGAATGAATAGCAAATCTAACCAACACTTCGCGATAATTAAATTTTGTGGAGACTTTTATGTGATAGGGAAGGACAGACATTCTTAGTACCAACAGGCTTTATTCTATAACCCATCCTTCATTTCTCACACAGTTTGTTCTCTAAATGACTAATTTCAGAAAAATATAACAACGGTTCATGGTGAATATTCCAAAAATCGGAGGGCTATTTCCTGAGGTTGTACGTACGTATCGCACTACGGTTGACAGGTTAGATAAATGATATAGCATATCTAGTTTGCATGCATTTATAAGTTTTGATCATAAACTAAAAGGAAAACGGTTTAATTACCTGAAACTAAACGTGTAAAATGGATTTCCCGCGACCGTAACTGGACCAAGGATTTCCAAAGATTAGAATTTTATTAAACAGGTTCGGTTCGATTAGATCTCGCTGTTAGGGAAAGGTAATTTTAATATGTTTAATTTTGTTATTTACATATTACGTATTTAATTGCTTTAGTTTTATTGTCTAACTACTAAAAATAAAATTTGTCTTACTTTATGTGAATCATCAATGAATCATCACAGGTCATTGTCGTATTTTTATTTAATTGCCAAAAGCAATTGAATTTATGTAATAACTGCGATGTGAAGCCTATTTACTATCTATTAAAATGCCTATCTGAACTACAGGTTGATATACAAATATCTGCGTAGGATGATCCTCATAGCCATTCACATTGTGAGTGGCTATTGCGCTAGTAGCGGTAAAATATTGCTTTTTTACCCGATTGCATAAAATGGAGGGTTATGTTTTTCGAGTGTATGTAAGGGTGTATGTATGTATGTTTTTAATACTTATTACATTCTACAGCTTAAACGGCTTGGTTGATTTTGATGTGCGATGTGTCGTTAGATCCATCTATACTCCATAAGTGTCATAGACATTTTAAAATAATAAAAACTCGACTCTCGCAAAAATAAACAATAAATGCGCTATTTAACGTAACTTTGAACAAAAATTTTCGTAATAAAGTGTTTTTACTATTCTAAAGAATGCGCATTTATAACTTTTACAGCGATTTTACACAAAAACACAAAATCGCTGTGAACAAACACAAATAGTGCACTCAACAGCATATCAAACATAACGAAATCGTAAATTAGATTGCAAAAAACAGCTTTTCTGCAGTCGGATATTTTGTTTTTATTTTAATAGATAAATAAATAAATAAATATAAATATTTGTGGACATGTTTAATGCTACTTTAAAGCTAATAAATCCGCGTTTGACCGCCAACTCGCATGATGAATGTGTCTCTCTGGAAACTAGAAAACCTGCAGTTTGTTCTATGTCTTGAATTATAAACGTAGAACGAAGCTTAGGAAAATCTACAATGTATAAGCAGCACAGCAATGGCACATAACATATAATAATTGGCAATGGACCGACTTTCAATTTGTAATGTAGTAGAAAAGGTAATGAAAAAATCGAATCAAGGATCAGCCATAAGAAGCTACTGCTGGACATAAACCTCCCTAATCCCTCATGGATTTCTAAAAAGACCTGATGGCTTGTATCCAGCGTCCTTCTGCTTCTTGTATGAGGTATCTGTGTCCATCTTGTGGCTGATCTTTCTACGCTGAACTTGTCGATGCGTGGCCCACATTCGAGAACTTTGCGACCCCATCGGCTATCAGTTCTACGTGCAGCTATGATGCCCTACCCACCACCACTTGCTAATCCACTTAGCTATGAAGTCGATTTTCGTACGAATACGGATCTCTTTATTTCTGATTCGATTTTCGAGCATAGCCCTCTCCATAGCTCGTTCCGTAGTATAATAACATTATTTTGTGCAAATTAATAAATCCAATTAACTCTTTTCGATTCGTACACTTTTTGTGCAACCCGGTTGAAAGACAGTTTTTCCGCATTTCCGCTAACCCAGTCCTACTACATTGCATCTACAGCTTATCTTTGTTATGTCCAAAGCAAAACCAAATCCAGGATCTATTCGTAATTACCTAAATATACATATCCTATATCTCACCATCTCTCTAAATGCCATAATATTAGTATTGTGGTCACTTCACACTATATAAATCCGAGAATAGTTGACAACTATTTAGTTAAAACAGGATATTATAGCAATGAGGAAAAATTGTACTTGTTGTCCGTTTGTCCGACTATTTGTCATTTTTTGTTGGTATCTGTTGAGAAGGTCGTTTACATTAGGATTAACGGGGTATAAAAAATAAGTATACTACCGTGCTAATGTATAGGTATGTTATGTATATATATTTAGGAAAGCTACCCAGTAAGGGTAGCTTTCCTAAATATATATACATATCACGGTTTACGCATAAATCGCATAGGTAATAGACAAATGTGTTTATCATGAATTATAATTATATTATACAGGTGTCACAGAATAGTGCGATAATACTTGTCTTAATGTTGCCAATCTAGACATAACAGTGAACAACTTTAACTACGTAGGTACTTGAGGGACCATTCCTGAAATTTCGGAAAAAAACATCTTTATTTTGCAATTTCAGATATTGTGACTAATTCTGAGGGCGCCACTAAACCAATAAAAGTTCTTAAAATGACTAAATTAAATAATTGGCCAAGTGCGTGCCGGGTCACGCGCAGGGTAGGATTCCGTAATATAGTGAAATGCAACTATTCTAAGTCTGCATATTATGCGGAGTTAAATACTATGTCTGATACTATGAACTTATATAATGATTTTGCAATTTAAACAGTTTTTGTACGAAATTTGACTCTCCTATACATTTTATGAGTTGCTGTTATATGTTTCCTTTTAATTTCATTATAATATGCTTCTAGCATGTTTTTTTTTCACATTTCCAAACGTTAACCGTTTAGCCGACAGGTGGGACTCTAACAAAAATTATCATTTGCTAACGGGCCCCTAAATTGAAAAATGATTTTCGTTCATTCCCAATACTTTTTATTATTATAATATTTTATATTAATACCTAACCACATGATGGGGTAAACAAGAAAAAGCTTATCCCTATTCTTTACGTGTGAGTGTAAATACTTACCCTAAAAAAATATTCAAGGTTTTATTCTACCATTTTGATGGCGCTTTCTAGTATTAATAGACTTTGAGCTATGCAGCGGACTGACGGACGGACATGGCGAAACTATAAAGGTGCGTAATTGACTACGGAAGTAACGGAACCCTAAAACCGAACTAAATTCTCATACAATTGTCGTTCCTTTTTTGAGTGTAGTGGCTTCAGAATTGTTCCCACTGTGACCACACTTTATTGACATTAACAATTTGCGGATCCGACTTTACATTGCGTAAAAACAAAAACTGTGGGCATATTCACATAAACTTTACACCTACAGCGTGTGCTAATAATATATGAATTTGATAAAATTCATACATAATTATGTCGTAGATAGGAAAACATGTTCTGTACGAGTGATTTATGTGACCTTTCGTAAACTCGTCGTGTATCTTAGCAATAAATCTAAGTCTTCCTAAAATAGCAACCGGAAATACCGGTAACAGCACATTTATTGACTGTATTACTTTACTCCACTACACTACAGGTTATAGGATGGCACGGATCTTGAGTTTGGTAAATATCATTAACAAGTACCTAGTCACTTAAAAAGCTTTTTTCGTCAAACGGTTTTATTGAAAAGAAAGATAATGATGTAGGTAATATATTTACTGCATTTTACTAGAAAAGCCCTTTCATTTAATACTAATAATGTAGGGGTTGTGATAAAATATGAAATCCGCCATTTTGTGGCGGCGGCTATCTTGAATTTACAATAATACAGAATATACTAAATTGTATTGTCATCAGGACTAAAGGTGTATACCAAATTTCAGATCGATCCGTCAACTGCAAGGGGGTAAAATTTCAATTACTAAATTTGACCCAAACAAACAAATAAACAGGTCAATCTAAATAAAACCGTTTAAAAATAGAAGGCGTACTCTCCTATTTAAGGATTGGAGAGCGGGGGAGGGGGGATATATCTGTGATCATGCAATAATTCAATAGTCAAGAGCGTGGAAAGAGTCTAGTTACAACTATGACCCTATGCTGGGCCAATAGAATACGGCAACGGTACCTATATCCCAACCTGTTAATATTCCATCCAAACGGGCCTGAAGTTAACGTGCACTGGCTTACATGGTTCTAGCCCGAAAAGGTTGAGGACAACACACTAGCTATCCTGGGGTAAACTGTGTCATAGTGCAGAAGGATTCCCGGAGTCCTGCACAAAGCCAGCAACAAACAATCTGGTCGATTACGGTACCGTTTTTTTTAACTAACAATTTTTTAATGAAAATATTAAACTAAATAAAATACGTAAAATGTTAAAACTGAAATTTAGTTTAATTTCGTCAAAATTTGTTGACAAATACGACCTGTATGAGAATACTAACTAACATACTACATCAAACACAAATAAACATGCTGATGATGATGCAGAGACGTTTATTCGACGACCAATCAAAAATACATATATTTCAATGCATTAAATTTGTTCAAAGTTTTGAATAAAATTCTATCTATCTACCTTTAAACGAGCAATTCTTCTATATATGTTTATATATAAGCTAAATATCTGCGTGCCTCTCTGAGGCATCGTAGCTCTCAAACAGATGGTCCATTTTTGATCTAGTTTTTGTTGTCTGAAAGAGGAATTAAACGAGTGTCCTTATCTATGTTTCATCAAAATCGGTTCAGCCGTTTTTTATGGAAGGTTTTTGAGTTTTCTAAACTTATACTTGTACTGGAAAGTAATTTTACCTGCTAGACACATTTTCCTTCCATTCTGAACACAGGAAAAAGGTACACGGGTTGATGTAGGTCAAATTAATTGCCAAACAATGTGGTAAGTACTTCCCCTGTCATACTGTAAAAAAAAACAAGCTAACAAACTCTGATTTTTATTTGTCGGGGGAAATCCTGTGATGTTCCACTTCGTTTTGGAAAGTACCAAAGCACCAATAAAATAAACGTATTTCCACAATGACAATACTTAATGTAAAAAATTCTTCGAATCAAATTAAAAAGAGAGCAGAGAAGTGTATTGTAAAACTAAAATTTATGTAAGGAATCTAGCACTGGATATTACCTTAAAACGAGATATTTCTGTTTTCTAAAGTTTTCACCTGCATCTGAGATTTCATTAATTTGATGGTGGTCATCAAATTAATAAAATCTCAGCATCAACACAGATCTGCAATACCTGTTGACACCGCGAGCGACTTCTGCGTGCATATGGAACGTTTTGCATAAAAAAAAGTAGGCGGTAGTAATTTATATTTTCATAACAAATAAAATAAATTACAGTTTAAAAAACACGCTACAAATTATTGTGGTCAAAGTTAATTACAAAATTTTTCTAACAAATCCAAACACAGCTATGATACGATGTTCCATCATGAAGTTCTAGTTCATATCTTCCGGCTCCATCATCAGATCAGTTCGACAGTACCATATTATTGTATTGTCATCAGAACTACATACAGCTGCCAATTTTCATGATGCTACGATCCTTGGAAGATGGTTAAAATAGTTACCTTAGATTTCATTACATACAGGTCGACCTAATAAAAGCGTGTTAAATATCTTCCGGCTCCATCATCAGATCAGTTCGACAGTACCATATTAGTGTATAGCGTCATGAAAATTGTCAGCTGTATGTAGTTCTGATGGAACTACATACAGCTGCTAATTTTCATGACGCTACGATCCTTGGAAGATGGTTAAAATAGTTACCTTAGATTTCATTACATACAGATCGACCTAATAAAAGCGTATTAAAAAGACAACTGTCATACATTATAGTCTCACCTGTGACCACGGACGCTGCAAAGTGTCGATGTCAAGTTATAACATTAATAACATTAGGTAAAATACGCGATAAATCTGTTAAAATTTGTTTAATTTTGAGCGCGCTTTTTTTTTTTTTTTAGGGGTCCAAATGGGCTTTGGCAGCCCCGGCTGGTCACTGCGACCTTTATAGATCTATTGTGTCATCCCCTATTACTTACAGCACCTCTCCAAGTCCAATGCTGAGCATGTAGTCAGTGATGGCCTTGTGGGAGGAGGTTTTTATCTCATCGGGTGAGATTATGTGGCCTCCAAGGTGCCGGCTTCTGCTATGGTGCAGAGGCTCACATTCGCACAGGACATGTATGGGCGTTTCGTCCTTTGTGCGACAGAACCTGCAAGTGGTATATTCACCTAGGCCCATGAGCGCACTTACCTGGGCGAAACAAAATTAAGCACTCGCCATTTATAAAAGTGTGTGTTGTGTTAGCTTCCTTCATCCGTTCTCTTCAGATGGCCGAATCACTAAGCCTCCTTTTTACCCGACTGCGTAAGAAGGAGGGTTATGTTTTTCGAGTGTATGTATACATGTTTGTATGTAGGTAGGTAATATGATCGCCTACAGCCTAAACGGCTTGACCGATTTTGATGTGCGAGGTGTCGTTAGATTCCTCTTCACTGCTTGAGTTGCATACGCTATATTTTTTGGTAATAATAATTATAATTATTTATTTATTTTATTTATGCAGTATTCCTAACACCCCCCACTCCGACCGGCACAGCCATCTATCGATGAATAGCAGAACTTTTAATGACTTTTTGAAATATCACGCTTGTCTCTTTAGTTCTGCAAATCGCCTCTAGGTGGCATTGGTTGTATCGGCGTTACTGCGTTAGGTTATTTTCGTTACGGAATTTCTGGATTCGGTCTCCACGCTCAAGGCCCGCGATAGAAGCTATGCAATAGCTAACAACCTTTTCGTAATACCTACCTAAACAAGTGATTTTACTAGAATTATTCTAAAGAATGCGCATTTATACAGCGATTTTACACAAACTTTCTTACAAATAACATCCAATTTTACTATGGAAATTAACGTGGTTTTCACACATTTTTAAATAAAAACTACGGGTCACTCACGTCTGCTTTGAGCCGAAATATCCGACTATATACTGTCGGTGGACAGAGCAGCAGCGTTTCTTCCGTATATAAAAGGAGTGACGGACAGTATTGGAAACTTGTTACGCCGAGGGTATAGCATCAAGACAATCTTCCGTCCTCCCGGAAAACTGAGGAATTTGCTTCACTCTCCGAAAGACAGAGATCCATTGGGTGTCCCCGGTGTGTACATGATCCCGTGCGATTGTGGCAAGTATTACGTCGGTGAAACGAGGAGGAACGTGTCCACCAGACTCACAGAACACATACGCTGCATGAAGAATCTGGACAGCGTCAGTTCTGCGGTGGCGGAGCATGCTCTGACCTCCGACACGCAGCACTACATTAGATTCGATAAGGTGAAGGTCCTGGCACGTGAGAAGTTGTTTGTGCCCCGGAAGGTCAGGGAGGCTATAGAAATTAGTAAACGACCGACCTTTAACAGAGATGGGGGATGGCACTTACCACCCACTTAGAAACCTTGCCTTCATGGAGCTCGGGAGGATGATCGTGAGTCTGGTGGTGATATTGTGAGTTCCGCTTGCTGGAACATACCTGACACTCACGAGAGTTCTAGTAGAAGAGTAGAAGAGGACACTTCAGCTGAACCAACGCAAGACGACCAGCTTCCGATGACGAGAGTGACGTGTGTGCTGCTCTTTTGAAAAAGACCGCCGAATGCGGTTGAAATTATAGTAGGATATTTCGGCTCAAAACAGACGTGAGTGACCTGTAGTTTTTATTTAAAAATAACATCCATTCAACAGCGTATCAAGCGTAACGAAATCGTAAGTTAGACTGCAAAAACTGCTTTTCTGCAGTCGGCATTTTGTTTTTCTTATAATATAGATACTTGTAACTATATTATATATACTACATCTTCTAATACCTATACCGCAACGTTTTCATATCACATTGTTCCTTAATTTGTCCACCAGTCCTTCCAGCACTCTCTCTCTCTCTCTCTCTCTCTCTCTCTCTCTCTTACTCTCATGTTTCTTCTGTGAACAGCCACGTCACGAGATATATGGGTTAATAACGTAGTATACGTAGTAAAATTAACTAATTTTTTTGCTGATGAATTTGTAACGAATATTTAATTGAGTTTTCAGTGAATTTTAATGGTTCAAATAAAACGTAATAACAATTAAATTAAACACGCGCGTGTGAGCAACTCATACGCCGGATGGCGACGATTACTTCAAATTTAGTTTATTTCTATCATTTCACGAACCATTGACGGGAATAACATTGACATATCTTAAGTCATCACTTGGTGCAAGCAATCGTTAGTGAAATGTCATGGATTGAAATTCACATTTGTAACTTGGTACTACTACTCTATGTAGGTACTCCGTATTCTATAGCGTAGTTTCCTATTTATTGTTTTTAGGGATCCGTAGTAAACAAGGAACCCTTATAATTCCGCCATGTCCGTCTGTCTGTCTGTCCATCTACGGCTTTGCTCAAAAACTATTAGTACCTACTAAAAAGCTATAATTGGATATCGGAAAAGTCTAAGAATAAAATCTGTGAAAAAAATTGTTTTTGGGGTAAGTACGTCCCCTACTTGTAAAGTGAGGATGAATTATTCTTATCTACCCTATCAAATGGGATATCGTTATATAGATAATAAAAAATAAAAACACATTGGGAAGTGCGAAAACCATTTTTCAATTTAGGGATCCGTTTGGAAAATATTTAAGTAATAGTTTTGAAGTAATAATTTTTTGTTAGAGTCATAAATGTCTTCCTCTCTACTTGCTAAACGGTTCACTTTGGAGATATGAAATAAAACCGGCCAAGTGCGAGTCGGACTCGCGCACTAAGGGTTCCGTACCATTATCTATAAAAACGGCAAAAAAAGTCTGTTGTATTGGAGCCCCCCTTAAATATTAATTTTATTATTTATTTTTAAAGTAAATAATATAACTCAATATTCTGTGAATATTTCAAGCGTCTACCTGTTGCAGTTATCAATATCGAGCAAAAACGAGCAAAAAATCACGTTTGTTTTATGGGAGCCCCCTTAAATATTTATTTTATTCTGTATTTTAGTAGTTTTTATTATAGCGGCAACAGAAATACATCATCTATGAAAATTTCAACTCTCTACCTATCACGGTTCATGAGATACAGCCTGTTGACAGACGAACGGACAGACGGACAGACCGACGGACGGACGGTCAGACAGCGAAGTCTCAGTAATAGGGTCCCGTTTTACTCTTTGGGTATGGAACCCTAAAAAAGTCGAGCAACATATGTCCTGAAATTAAAAGGAAAACTATCATGGCTAAGTAGGCTTCACAAGTTAACGAGTAATATTATAATAGTAATAGTTGATCAACTTAAAAAATTTACCTAACTACTAGAGAAGTCAAAAACGAATATTTCATATGTAACTCGTATGTTAGGTAATAGTATCAAACAAAACAAGAGACCCTGTTTCAAGTTCACATAGATAATAATGTATCACTACGGACCCTACATTGTCCGTGACACGACACGCATTTGACCATTTATTTTAATAATTCTAAAGACAATAATTGTCGTTAAAATCATTGCCGTGTTCTTGCATAATTTCGGTATCGAAAGTAGAGCTAAGGTAACAATACGTGGGTAGGTAAGTTATGAACAAAAAGTCAAGTTCGCGACGCAGTTACGAAATATAGTCTGGTTAGGCGGTTACGGAATTTTCATAATGTTAACTGAGTAGGTAATATCCTAACGGTGATTTACGAACTAGCTGTTATGGTTTAAAATATTTATTGACGTGACAACGTCTAATAAATCGATGAACGCCGGCTGCACGCACGAAAAAGGATGATTCATTGTCTCGTTACATCATCATCATCATCATTTCATCAATGTTTTGCTATGACGTTGTCACGTGAAACTATCGTCCGTAAACCGACTTTACAGACAACCAATTTTTTTCTCTCTAAGAATTTTTTACATTCCCTTAACGAGCCTCCGTTTCGTTTATTCTTTTAACCCGACTGCGTAAGAAGGATGGTTATGATTTTTGAATGTATTTATGTATGTTTCTTAATCGCCTACAGCCTAAACGGCTTGACTGATTTTAATGTGTGAGGTGTCGTTAAATTCGTCTTCACTACCTGTGTAAGCTATATTTTTTGTAGTAATACTAACACATCTCTCGCAAAAACAAAAAAAACTAGTTTTTTCCTCCATTGAACTTTTTCGTAATAAATAAGTCATTTTACTAGAATTATTCTAAAGAATGGGCGAATCTGTTACAGCGTTACTCGTACTTTCTCACAAAAAACGTACACTCAACAGCATATCGAGCGTAATAAAATTGTAAAATAAATAAATATTTGAGGATATTTCACACAACACCATCTAGCCCAAACTAAGCAAAGCTTGTACTATGGAACTAGATTGCTGATAGAATACATATATACTTTTTATTTTGTTGTAAATATATACATATAATATACATAGAAACACCCAGACACAGAACAAACACCCATGCTCATCACACAAATGTTTGCCCTGGGTAAGACCTCTTTGTTGTAAGACCTCTTTTCTGCAGTCGGGTATTATATATTTTTATATAAACTTGTTATCTGATTAAAATCATAAATGTCTATGCCTCAACAGTTTGCTTTTTTTCAAATTTAGTTTTCTACTGTTGTATGAAAAATTCGTAATTTACTGGCAAAAGATCGCGCAATAACGATTCTTTTAAGACATACTTCGGTTTTTCCCTATGTCACACAGTACGTAACGTGTAGGTACTATAACGGAAAGAACCTTTCAGGGAAATCTTTCAATGCATCCAATTATAAATGAGTGCGGTTATCTTAGATAATTACCTACGCTTAAATACAGAGTGAGGTGGTTTTTACGCCCCTGCATCGATTTATTATGATTTAGCAACGACTATGTCACAACAATGGGTCACTGGAATAGATTGTTACAGATTTCCTTTCAGCGAGCAAGGTTGCGCCGGCCCTCGGTGCTCGCCGCGGTCTAATATTAGAATTAAATTGTACTTGAGGAAAATATACAGGGCTACGCAGAAATAGTGCATTAACTCTTTTTATTGCTTCATCTTCCTGTATTTCAAATCTTTGAATCGCTTCTATGTTTTTTTTTCTTTGCACCGGAATTAAGGGTCGATCCCATATTAAAGTTATACTAGCAGAAACTTGTATAGCTTTTACAATTTACATTTTTCATGTCGTGGCTTCTACGGCCAAAAAAATAAACTGTCAATGGCCCACCTCTATTTTAAAGCCACGGCAAAAAAAAATGAAATTGTAAAAGTTATACAAGTTTCTGCTAATATAACTTTAATATGGGATCAAGCATTTGATTTGATTTGATTAAAGTTATGATTTCAAAGAAAAAAAAAACATAAAAGCAATTCAAAGATCTTCTGTCGTTTGAAATACAGGCAGATGAAGCAATAAATAACTAAATGGAGGTCAGCAGATTTATGACCGCAAATAACACATTCCTTCGTCTTGGTAAACTTTAATCTGCTTGTTAAATAAACTGCTAACCGTATAGGTCTCAGTATGAGACTCCCTGTATCATCACAGACTATAAAATATATAGGTACAAATATCTACTAATATTACAAGTACACTCTCCGGAAGTTGCCTACGTTTTATCATCATCATCATCTGTTTTTCATTACTTCTTAGATGAAACCGCGGGGCACAGCTAGTAGACTAGGTATATACGTCACAGAAAGTGTGACGTATAGATTTCAATGTTATTTTTCCCGATAGTTTTAGTTTCTTAACATTATAGCTTGTCTGTGTAACCCATTAGCGTGATTTCTTGACATGTCCGGTGGCTGATTTGTGTTGGATTCTATAAAAGGTAAGGAAGATCGTTCATTATACTGAATGTAACGAACGATCGATCTTTATATCTCGAGGTCTTTTTATACAATGGAGTTTATACAATGAGCAAAACGCTTGCCTGATGTTCAGCGTCTCGGTTCCAACTCAGCATTTTGCTAATCAGAGGCGCGTTTTGGGGGTTCAACCCCCCGGAAATTCTTGGTCATTAAATTCGCTGATTTTCGGGTGGCCGTGACCAAAATCTTTTTTGATGGTTGGATCCGCGACTGCAATTTTGTTGTCCAAAACTAAAAACTGGATACGCCTGTGTTGCTGGCAAACTTGGAGGAGAAACTATTAATATTAACCAGCTCGAGGACTGGCTATAGACTGGTGAATGATGGAAATAACAAATAACTTTCATTTTCAAATATATTTATGGACCACTTACGTACTAGATAATTTAGTAAAGTCACATTTCGTGACTTATCTTGACCAATCTGAAAGAAGGTATATATTCTCAAATAAAAAAGAATATTTCATTACTCATACTCTGAAAGTAGGTCTAAAGTTTCCTGAGGAGCGGGTTGAAAGTAATACTTTTCAGCCCTAGGGAGAATCACTTTCAACTGCCAGCTGTCAAATAAAAAAATAAACTAAGTAGTTCTATTTTCACGTTTCTATTGAGCCATGTCCAACTTTCTTTAAAGCCACTCAATTACAGCGCGATGTAAAATTGAAATAACATAAAGATAAGTATTGTTTAAACAAAATATTTTTTTTAAATAACTGTTATAATTTAGTTTCAAGAATTTCTTTAAAATAATTAGATAGATTTGGACAAAATATTTACCATTTTTAATGATGAAAATGAAAAATATTGGCTGAATGATTGCCGGCCACATCTATGTAAAATAAAATTTACTCATTTTTTCTGTAGCTAATTCGTGTTTTTATTTTTACTTTCCTTGTATTCGTAATGAAAAGCACAGTGTTTACCTCGGGTTAAAGACTTATTTAGTCCTTCGAACTATTGGCCCTCACTTCGTTTGTGCGCCAAACCCCGTCTCGGGACTAAATATGTTACTTTCACTCCTTGGGTAACAATGTACTATTTCAAATCAAACATAATAAAAATCTGCCAAATCTTTTTGAAGTCGATATGGATGGATTTTTTAATGGATTTTCCTAGGCAAATTTAGTGTGATTAATAAGGATTGACACGCAATTGTTTAACATCTTAGAAGCCACTTCTTAGAAGCAGCGTAATGTTTTTCCCGTGTATGGTGCTTATACTGGGTGTTCAGATGAATGACTAGCATACTTTATGACGTCAGCTGTCATTTTTTTGAAGTGATAACTTCTTATGGGAGTGTAAACCGCTTCGTTACGTAACGCGTTACGGCGCCAGTCTGTCTGGCTAGATTAGTTTAAGTTATCACTTCTGTCGGACGTCCCGAGACGCACACATTTTTTTAATAAATATTTGTGTTTGTGTAAAGCTTGTACTATTGAACAAGATAGCTGATATAAAACATATATACGTACTTTTTTTTTAAATATACACATATGATACATAGAAACACCCAAACACAGAACAAACATCCATGCTCATCACACAAAATATATTTGCCAGGGTAAATATTTGTGTACCCACCCAGGGGGTGGAGATCGAACCCACGACCTACAGCCAGTCACATTGCATTGCAACACTAAAGTCATTATTATGTCCTGAAATGAAACAATTTGGCACACGATGTTTTCTCTGAAGAACAAATGCAATTTAAAATTTTCGCGCACGTACTTATTATTCTATTGTAGCCACTTATTGTTGTATTGTATGACACTTGGAAAGTAAAGAGTAATATAGTGATATCTCGTACATCAAAATCGGTCAAGCCGCTTAGGCTATAGTAAGTAGGTAATATAGAAATATACATATACCCGAAAAACATAACACTTCTTCTTGCGCAGTCGGGTAAAAGTAATGATATTAATCATAATTCCTTAAATTACCATTTAATGCTCTTCTTTCTATGGATTTATTATCATTACATTACCTGTTTACTTAATTAGCTAAGGCTTTCGAAGAAAAATACCAACCTGAAATAAATAAACAGAAGTTGAAAGCCAACATGCGAACAGCCTATGGTGATTGGTATGCAGTAAAACATTATTTACTTGGCAATTAAAGTAAATAAGCGACTAACCACCTACTTATTGATAAAATGAGCTCATTATTTGATTTACACCTAGTAAAACACTTCAAATGTGAGCACGGGCAAGTCAAATGTGGTAACGTACCTATTTTAGTTGAAAATTCATGTACTATATTGACGCATACGCCACGGAACGAGAATTTGGGACGGTTCCTTGTATAAGCATAGTACACTAGTATAAGTCTTCACGTGTTCTGATATTTTGACACACCATCCTATCTTTGTAAGGTATAGAGTCCAACGTGTAGAGCCTGTGGAGAAACTGAGTACGCTGAAAACCGGTTTGGATTATCTCTACGCTTTGATCTGATTGACTGATTGTAGTAGTTTATAATAATAATAATATCTATTTATTTCAGGTATCCTTTGACCCTTATATAGAGAACTGCATTAAAATTACAAAGCTTTAAAAGATTACACAAATATGAGGAGACATTTGTAACTACAATTACGATTTAATCAATTATTTTGTGCAAGTTAGATCTACGATTGACCATCAACACGCCTGATGTTGATGTGTAATATGGTGTGGTAATAGACGGTGTGGCCGAGGATGAAATGAATTATGAATGAAGTTTAAATAAATAAAATAAATCATAATTAATTAATTAAATCAAATTAAATAAATCCCACTAAAATACATAAAACAAATTAAATAAATCACATAATTAAAATAAACTTAAACAAAGTACTTATACTATACATTATCTATACGAGTTTACGTAGTTATCAATCAATCAATCAGTAACACTTGCACAAAACAGAGATAGTATCTCTGTTTTGTGCTTTCGGCCTTACTGAAAAACGTTACTTAATGTTAAAAACATATTTTGTCAACTTCTCGCTGACACGCAATGAGACTTGCGGAAAGAAGACAGAAAATTTAGGACGATGCTTAAAGTTAAGTAACATTTTTAAGGCTGTTAATTGGCGCCAGAAAAAAGTAAAGACACGAAATGACATATCAGACGGACTTATAGACCAAGTGAGCGAAGCGAACTAAAGGTCTTTCCATCAACTAGCAAAATTTGCTTTCTTCTGACCGGATGTTTGTTGCTCTTACTGGTCATATTTTTTAACCAATCTTAACGAAACTTATACCTACGCCTTAACGGTACCACAATTTTATAGACTTTTTGTCATAGTGAGTACTTTTAATAAATGGGGTATTATTCCCCCGAAAAGAAGGGAAGTTTACTGGCTGATTTTGATAATATTTGGTACTCAATTCAAAACAAGAATTTTAAAAGTGGGCAAAATCGGACAAAATGATGTTAAGATAAAAGGTTGGTTAAAAAGGGTAAGTTTGCTTCGAGACATTTCTCGGACGATTTTGATAATATTTTTCAAAAACATTTGATACACAATTTTGAACTAGAATTTCGAATATGAGCAGTAGATTTCGCGAGTACAGAATTTTACAACACTTATTGTTGCAAATTTCAAAAAAAAAATGTAGTTTGTGCTCGTAAGGTCTACTGTTCATAGAACTACTATAGTCACTAAAAACAGTAGGTAAGTAGTAAATTGAGTTTGTAATTATTTTGTCTATATTGCTCAGACGATTTTCAATCTTAGTCATTTTGTAATTTGGTAGGTATAGGTAATGTGTTTTTTAATCTTAGTCAGACGTAGGTAGTAGGTATTAGGGTGTTTCATGATCAACAAGCTAGGTATTTGATTCTATATAAATTTGTATATTATTCTAAAGAATGCGCATTTATAATCTTTTACAGCGATTTTACGCATACTTTCTCACGAAAAACGTACATCAAGCGTAACAAAATCGTAAATAAGAATACAAAAACTGCTTTTCTGTAGTCGGATATTGTGATTTATTTTTTTAATAAATAGGTACGAGCGAAAATACGAGCAAACCCGGGTTCACTAAAAATGAAACCTAGCAAGATTGATTTATCGTCCCAAACCAAAAAAAAACATTAAAATCGTTTGAGCCAATTCCCAGATTCAGATTAATTATATATAATATATATACATATTTATTATAGTTTTTCATCACTACAAGTGATGTAACCACGGGGTGCCGTTAATAATCATATAACTTTTCTCGAAATCAATCCACAAAGAATATTTCATAAATAAAATACAATTGAAATAAAATGGAATAGGTATACAAAGTACATATAAATCGTTGGTATACAATTGAAAAATTATGAAAACCTGCTTTTTGGGGTCGCCTCGGTAAAAACCTAAGAAATTGTTATAAAACACAATAAGTACCTTTATTCCATGCTTGACTGGGAGAAAAAGAAAATATAATATATATTATATATATATCATAGAATGTACCAGCTACTTCTCTTCCCGGGCAGTTAAGGGACTAGAGGGAAATTGGTGTTTATGTAGGCAATGGGCTGACCCCCTATCACTGCAAGCCAATATCATAATTATTTCCCTCTAATCCCATCCAACCTTAAGCCAATCCCTTTAGCCCCCTCCAACCTTCTAATACCCCTCTCCCTTCCATCTAAACCTCTATCAACGGTCAAATACGGCATTAAACGACCTGATGGTCTTTGATGCTGTGCCTACCTCGTAAGGGAAAACAGGCGTGATTATACATATATTATGTCTGTATGTATGTATAAGTACCTACCTCAAGCACACATCCAAATATGAAGCGATTTTAATTTACCTTGCAACAAATTGGATCAGACCAAAAATTTTACATAATAATTTAACTACATGAATAAGTAAGATAGTACAGGTTAGTAAAAAAAATATACAGAAACACGAAGAATCGTCATCGTTTCATGGTGGATTTTCCAAAAACCCGAACGAAACGCTTTAATTGCACTTTCACCGTGCGGACTGCTAGATTGTGGAATACGCTTCCTGAGTGGAGTTTAACGATATATATAATCTGGGTGTCTTTAAATCGCGAGTGAATTTGTTTCTTCTATCTTCTATCGCTTAATATCTCCCCAGCGTTTTTATTTCCCCCAATATTTACTTTGGTATTTGTATTTGTAAAAATAGCTGCACCCCGCGGTTTCACCCGTGTAGTTTAAAAAAAAATATGATTATGTAGATGATGAATAGTTATCTACGTCCGCTTCCAGATTTATAGCTATCTCTGTACCAATTTGTAATTGATTGATTCGGCGGTTTAATTGTGAAAAGGTACCAATAAAACCGGACAAGTGCGAGTCGGACTCGCCCACCGAGGAGGGTTCCGTACAAACTAAATAAAAGGGGGAATACATATATATTTTTTATATTTTCCTTCATAAACCGAAAAATATACATCGTAAAAATAAGCCTATTTTAGCTTATGCTAATGAAGCTCTTTCATATGATACCCCACATGATAAGGTTAATTCACTTCATTCCACTTCGCCCTCATTCCTTGCATAAAGATACTATTTTTTGTGATTAAATAAAAAATGTCTAGTTTTCGGATTTTTTCCTATATACTCTAACACAATGCTTCTTGCCAAATTTCATAGTTCTAGGTCAACGGGAAGTACCCCTTAAGTTTTGATTCCCTTGAGTGTCGAAATGTGCGTTTTTACGACATATTCGGCTGTAACTTTTTTTACGGAAACTGAGAAATTTTATTTTTCTTTCTGCAGCTAGAGACTATGGATCTGCGTATATGGTTTTAATTTCAACTCGATACCTTCACGCATTCCCGAGATAAATGTCTTGACATCCGGACAGACGGACAGACAGACGGACGGTTTTTCCTTTTGAGGTAAGGAACCCTAAAAAGAGAGACAGACAGAGACATTCACTTTTAAAATATTGGTAAAGAAAGTAAGGACATGGAATTATGGATTTACTCCTAGAGATGTATCCTAGGTTTTTTTTTTACTTTTTAGATTATGTTAGGTAGACAAATTGCTTTCGCTTTTATAATACTTATTAGTAAATATAGTAAAGACAAGGATTACATATATTTCATCATCCATAGGCATCATCCATATATAGGCTGGACATAGGCCTCCAAATGGGCTGGATTTCCAAAAAGACCGATTTGAAGCGGCTTGCTTCCAGCGTCTTCCCGCCACTTTTATAAGGTCATCTGTCCATCTCGTGGCTGGTATTCCTACGCTGCGGTTGCCGGTTGCGAATTACTATTATTCCAAGCTTACATTTTTTTCTTACTTTTTAGGTAAGGTACTTACATATTACACCTTGTATTCCTATATTCTAATACTACATAAATATTTTTCAAGCGAAAGCATCTTTGTCTCTCTGCCCTTGTATATGTTGCCTTTTCACGCACACACGGCTGAATCGTTTGTTATGAAATTTGGTACACAGATAGTTGAGAACCTGTAAATAAGTTACATATACTTCATCATAATCATCGTCGCTTATCATCACTACGCGGGTGACACCGTGGGGCACAGCCAATAATTTATAATTGAGAAATAAGTACGATAAAAATATATCATTATGTATTTCTAAGGCCGTACTACGTACGTTATTTTTAACACTGGTTTCCAGACTTTTACAGCAAATATTTATTATAAAACAATATGTGGAAACAAAAGAGCGTTCATTTATTTCCTTTATGTAGAAACCTTTTGTTACGCCCATGCGTAATAAATGCATAAGAAGCGAATGACGGATTTTCGTACATTCGCAGATAAAACATTTAAGTAGGTGTTATGAGTAGCAGATTTATTTATGAGTGAAATAAATTATAATGTAAACTATATTATGACACTTAAACTCGTTAAGGTAATGCGGAATGGGTATCTTAATTAAGGATAGTAGGTTTTTTTTATTTGACTGGGCAAGGAAAATGTAATTCGTATGTATGTTAGAGTATCTACACTGATATAATTATATGTGTGTGTGTGTGTGTGAAACTATATTACCTATTATATATTATTATTTGCGTATGTATACATATTACCTCCTATAGATAGCCTAGACTGTGGTCTAGGTGTGTTGTTTTGATGTGAAAAGTGTGGTCAGATTCGGCTTTATTTCGGTAGTGTCATATGCTCGTAATATTGGTATAATAATAATAACAGAACTTTTTGCACTGAATAAAAAAACCTTTACTTGAACTACATTTAAATAATTTGTACAATGCCTTTGAGCATAATTACAAACAATAAAAAATAAGTACAAAAACTAAAACCCGACTACTGGAAAATCACGCTCTTTCAAAAATATTTGCGACTTTCGGATAAAAAAATGTTTTCATGATTTTGACGAGATATATCTCGCAAAGGGTTTTGGCGGGAACGTCTTAGTAACGTGTTGTTGCTTTGTTTTATTTTCCTACACTTGGTGGTGTTTTATTCATTAAGTGTTCGATAAAGTGCGTGAGTGTGGGCAAGTGAAATAAAGCAGTAAAACGTGTGATTTTTCGTTGTCGGCAAAACTCCATTGAAGCTTCTAGTAAAGTCGCCACCACTTTACTGAAGCAGGACTCGACTTATAAATTGACTGTATACGTGACTTAGATTGTGACTAGAATATTTACAACTTGTTTTATTCAAGAAACTTTGGGTTGGCGGGTTGATGTGTTAGCGATGAAACCGTTAAAGTATTTTATGAAAATTTGCATATAAGAATGTAAAAGGACAATGATTCAAGGTTACGAATTAATATTTATTTCAAACTAGCAAATCAACAATAATCAGTCTCACTCAAAGTCTCAAAATCTCTGATTTAATACAGAATTGATTATTTTTACTTATGGACGGAATAGTAACATTAGTATTAGTAATTATTATTTTTTATAAGTTTGAGCAAGCAGGGGGACAATTCAGTTATTCAAAACCGATCCGTAACTGAACCTTGTGCGAAGCATTTCCTGTCGGCTGCTATCTTTTTTTGATTTAGTAACGAGAGTAGAACGTGTTACGTTTCATCAAATGTGTCAAATGTATGACATAAAAGTGACTGAATCAAAAAACTATGGCGGCCGACGGGAAACGCTCCACATATGGTTCGGCTATGGAGCGGTCTTGAATAACTGAATTGGGTCCCTGGTCTTTCTCTTTACTCGTTATAGTGTCCATTTGAAACATAGTATTAGAATAAGAAACAAATAAAGTTTAAAGCACTAAACTTGTCATAACAACTTAGATTAGATAGATAGATAAACTTTGGTATTTGGTAATAGGTATTTGGTATAAACAAAACAAATTTTTATTGGCGCGTCAAAATGGCAGCTCGCAGCGATTGTCATGCGAATTTTCTATGATTTCGCGTTCCCGTTGATTTCCCCTCCCGCGCCGCGGTTTTCATACCTACCGGGCCCGGTGGGTGTCTTAAAAGGCATAAAACCGGGCCCGGCCGGGCCCGGTTTGCAATCTCTAGTTACCACCTCACTGATTCTGTTTTTCATTGCGATTTATTTTTATCTTATTAAATATAAATACATATATTAGTTTATTATAGATATTCAATTTAATTTATGTATTAGGATGTAACTTGTGTTAGTACTTATGTATTGTAATTGTATATATATATATATATATATTCTCTTTCATTCTCTTTATTTATCACCCCACCATTTATTTATTATCATCATTTCTCCATCCCAAGGTTGCCTGGAAGAGATCGCTATTAGCGATAAGGCCGTCTATTGTTTCACTAGCATTTAAGCCCTTTTCACTATGTAATTTTTGTTTTAGTTAAGGTGTAAACAATAAAGAGTTTATCTATCTATATAGCTGTGCCCTACGATTTCACTCGCAATCTTACAGAGATCATTCCACTTTTTTTCTCGAATAAAATATTGCATATCTATCTAATTACTTAGGACTATTCTAAATTTAATTTAAATACTTTCAGCCGCTTAATCATAAAAAAGTGACATAATACTTACTCATAATGGGTACATACACGGAAACATTAAACTTTCCTTCTCAGTGAATCTCTTCTCGGTGAATAAAAACAATTATCTCTACATAAAATTATGTCGAGGTATGAACGACATTAAGTTTCCTATGCAATTCACGTAACATTTGAATAATTTGTGAGAATAAATCTCGCATGCCAAACATTATTATCAGTCAACCAATCATTAAAACAAAATTAAAAATCGCACGCGAATTCGTTGGATTCGCAAAATGTTAGATTTGTCTACGATTTTGTAACACCTAATTGTGTTGGCACACTGATGCATTGAACTTGACCGATTACATAATGACGGCCAGTTTTGAATTCGGAATGATTCGGTATGGCGCCAATAAATCCGGAAATTATTATTTTTTTCTGTATGAGGCGTTTGGCACTGTCGCTATATAGAGCCGAGAGTCGAGCGCGGGCGCCTATTCCAGGCTGTATGTCAAGGCGTGCGCGCACATCGTATAGCGCGCGTCAAACAACGTGAAAAAGATCGGAAAAAAAATCATTGATGACTTAAAATTATTAAATGAATATAAGTAACACGAACAAAATATTGTTGTTTAAATTTTCAAGTGATTTAACACATTATTGAGTGATATTTGAATTGTGAAAATAAAATAAGTTTTGTGTTTAATTTTTGGTGAATCGATAGTATTCAAGATGTTGACCGGCTGGCAGTTGATTTTGTCGAAACGTAAGTACTAGTTAGTTAAATACTTTTTAACCGACTTCAAAAAAGAGGTTCTCAATTCGGTTCTATTTTTTTATTCATGTTTGTTACTGTATAACTCTGAATATGATATATTTGAATACTAAATACTTTCAAATTGGTTGCTTACAAAATTCATCAAAATCGGTACGGTGACGGTGGTTTGGTTTGTAAAACCAAATATATGAAAAAATATTTCATACAAGTAAGCGAAATTACGTAATTTGAAGTCGGTCGTTTCAATTTTTTTAACTAATTATGAGGAATTATGAGGTACTTAGCATAAAACATTAAAAAACGTAACTAAAATGTAATAAAAATGGAATTCGAATATTACATATTTTTAATTATAAACAAATACTTATTATTTGTAAGTAGTATTTAATTTAAGCAATTTAATTAACTGAAATTAATAACTGCACAAATGTTATAAAAAACATAGAGCAAAATGGTACTACACAAACAGTCTTATGTTAGAAAAACAGAGCAAAACGGTAAGATTTATCGTTTTACAATTTGCGACGTTATTTCTTCTTATTTTATCACCTATTGTGGGAAGTAAATGCTATAATCTTTTACTACCTAAGTACTTGTATTTACGTACATACATGTTTTATAAATGTATGTTTACCATTTAACAACATAATTGTTATAAGCTAGGTTTTCTATCAGTAAAATTTGAGCAGTTATTTAAGATTTTTCTCTTAAATTTATTTATCTATTTTATGAACTTCGTTATAATAATATATATATATATATATATATTATTATTATTTTAATACAATCTCGGGTCAAGCCCGGTCTTTTCGAGGGCATCAGTGGGGCCGAAGCTAACACTGAGAGGCCTTTTTTACATAGAAATATAAAAAATACAGAAACTATATAGGTATATACTTAGATGGCAAATGCAATTATTGTACAATATGGAATTTATCGAATCTGGGCTATTGAGATAAAATGGTTATGACTTAGAAAATTAGTTCATTAGGTGATGCTTCTTCTTAATGAATTTAAGTATACAAACTTAATTATTAAGTAACTAGTAATTAGTTTAGTATCGTCTACTACGTGACGTCTATGTGACGTGTAAGTATAAAAAGATATCAAAAATCTATATTATTATATATTAAAAGAAAAAGAACCAATCGCAGAAAAGAGGTTGTTGCTGTCTAACATATGATTTCGTTACGCTTAATACTCTGTTGAGTGTACGTTTTTTGTGAATTTTCGCTATAAAAGAATCTAAATGCGCATTTTTAAAAATAATTCTAGTTAAATCACTTGTTTATTACAAAAAAAAATTGAAAAGTTGGAGGTTACGAAACAACGAATTTTTTTATTTTTGCGAGAGATGGATTATTATTATTACTTACAAAAAAAACATAGCATATGACACTCAGGGTGTAAGACAAATCTTACGATATCTCGCACATAAAAATCGGTCAAGCCGGTTAGGCTATAGGCGCTCATATATATACATACATTTACATACACTAAAAAAACAAAACCCACCTTCTTACGCAGTTGGGTAATAAATGAATAAAAAGTGAGATGTTACCATAGAGGTATATACATGCTACAGAGTCTACAGAAAGATGACCGACAAATCGGAACCAATTTCTCAATTCATCCAGTATTTAAGTACGCGTATTTTTCCCATTATATTATGTGTCCCAGTGTCCCATACTATAGGTGTTAAAAAAATCAATATGGCGGATTTTTGGCTCTAAATTGTAAGTAGTTAATAAATAAAAAACAAACCTATCGAGTAGGGTATCAAAATGAAAGAAATTAAAAGGAGATTACAAAAATATATACATAGATCATATGATTAAATTTAATTAGGACTAATAAATTAGCAATCAATGCATTCAAATGGTTGTATCTATAGTTTTTGATAGCGTTAAAGTCACTCTTATCTCTTATGCAGTTGGGTATTTTGTTTTTCTTTTAACACATAAACTTGTCATGTGTTGCTGCATTTTATAATTAAATTTTCAGTATTTATTTACACTATTTGGCATGTAACATAACAGCTGGGGTAAATTCTTTAAGCATGTTCTCGCGCACTATTTTTTTCGGCGCGAAACTACCTATAATTGTCTGCCTATGTATTTTTTAGACCAAAGCGGCCCTTAGAAGGCAGTCAAATGCCTCACAATGTTTATATTTTGCGAAAAGTTGCAATCAACTATGTCTTATACGTAGATAGGTTTTCCCCTGCTCCGCGTGGCAAGTCTCAAGTAAGTCAATCACCCGACTCGTCTTCAGTCGCGACACGTCGGTCAACGCTGTTAGATGCATGTCGTGACTAATTGTGAAGTGATAATGCCATCATATATGTTTAGAAAGTGCAACACCAAGGTACGAGTATATAAGGCCTCAAGGATGTAGTTTTATCCTCGAAAGTGCCGAGAACTGAGATTTGCCATGCTTTTACTTCATATTCAACGAGTATGACCTCTGTATAGATAAAATATCATTGGTTGGAATGTATTATTATCTTATACATGCAACAGATAGTTGAATTCACCTGGACCAATTATTTTTTTATAACCTAAGCAATTATGTTATCTGCAGATCCAATCGCGAGAAGTTTTGCACAACAGACTGACCTTCCTAAACAGGATTCATATCTTCCTTGACTTGTTCAAACTGGGGTGTTTCGACATTATTGGTTATTATTCAATTTCAAAGTTATGCAATAATGATAACATACAATGCAGCTACTTCATTATATTTGTTTCTTTTTTGGTGTAATGATATCGTTTTCCTTGACACTTTTTTTATATAAGCATATATTATATAAGCAGCAAAAAAAATCGGTTGTCTGTAAAGTCGGTTTATTGACGATAGTTTAACGTGACAACGTCATAACAAAACATTGATGAAATGATGATGATGTAACAGGACAATGAGCGAAACGGGACACTGAGCGTAACGGGACAATGAGTCATACTTTTTCGTGCGTGCAGCCGGCGTTCATTGATTTATTATACGTTGTCACGTCAAAACGTTTTTATCGAAAATAAAGACAAATGATCAAAGTAAAAATGTAATTGATGTATTTTATTAGAAAAGCCCTTTCATTTGAAAAAATTAATTTGGTTGTGAAAAAATATGAATTCCGCCATTTGTGGCCGCCGCCACTTCTAAGTCAACACAATAAAAAAAATACTCTAAAAATGTTGGCTTATATTTTGGCTATTTTGACACTCGCAAGCAAATCAACATCTTTAGACGGAGCTGTTGGTGTAAGAAATAAATTCGTATCTCCCAGATTTTTTGATATCGCACGACGCACCGACCCAATGTCTCTTAACCTCCGACACTAAAAGACCACCCTCCGCAAAAAATTTCAAACTTAATTAAATTATTTATCTACTTTCTTTTTTATTCAATGGAAGGCTTGTACTTGACCGCCAACTCATCTGATGCTAAGCGACGTTGCGGTCCACGATGGAGTGCGCTTACCTAGAAGATACCAACTCGCTCGCACTTTAAAGACATCTAGACTATAACTATCAGGGAAGACCCAGTCAAGAAGCGCATTCCACAATTTAGCAGTCCATACGATGAAAGTGGAATTAAAGCGTTGTAATGTGTCCGGCAGCCTAGTCGGGAGACCGTCTGATTTGCGATCCGCAGGTCCTGGGTTCGAATCCCGCGGCACGCACCTCTGTCTTTTCGAAGTTATGTGCGTATTGTTGATTGCCGCCAACTTCAGAACGGTGAAGGAAAAACATCGTGAGGAAACCTACATGTCTGAGAGTTCTCAATGATCTTGAAGATGTGTGAAGTCTGCCAACCCGCACTTGGCCAGCGTGGTAGACTATGGCCTTACCCTTCTCATAATGAGAAGATGGCCCGCGCCCAGCAGTGGGACAGTTTGTACAAACAAATAATGTGTCCAATACCTACTTGGTATATTAAATCAAATCAATAGATGTTATTTTTTTGTAGTTTCGTCTTTACTCTATGGTTAAAATATACACTATAAATAGCATGTACAAAATGGGAAAAGGAAAGAAAAATCATGTTTTTCTTCTTTTTTTTTAAATAGATAATGTGTAAGAAGCAACCAAGTCTATAAATGTAAATGTAGGAAGGTGTAATATCACATTATTATATACGGATCGCTCACCGCAAAAAGCAAAACAAGAATTGTAGTCAATTCCGCAAGCCATTCTCTGCCAACCTTCGGACTAAGTCTAGATTCAATTTACTTTTAATTTATTGAATCACCGCCCACAAGATAGGCGTATCTAAACACCGCATAATTCATTTCTATAGGTTTCTTTGTGTATTACTTATTAGTATTAAACGAAATTTGACATAAAAATAACCGTCCAAGAACGAGTCGAGACATTCATGTAACAGGGTTCCGTGCCTAATGAAAAAGTTAAAAGATAACGGCATGGCGAGCATTATTATAGATCATTTTGGAAAAAGGTGAATGATCTTTAAGCTACAACGGCTAGATATTTGTTTCAAGGAAAATTAGAATGCATTGTTATTTTCAATAACATTCCCATCACTGTTATTTCAATAAAAATAACGCTTTTTGTACTTAACGTCGGTATTTTATTTACTGATCTTGTTGAATAGATATTTTTATTAATATATCTCAAGTAAAAAGTGCTAATTTCATAAACATAGTATGAAAAATTTAATTACAAAGTTTCCTACCCACCTCATAGTTGGTGTAACAATTTCTCACCATCATTCACGCTGGGTTAACATGAAGAATTTTAAGGGCAGATTGGATAGGTAGTCTTAATACCGCGGAATCCTAAAAACGAAAATTTAATTATGAATTATTCGAAGGTTAGACCTTCGGATTCTAACTTAATAAATTCTAGGTAAATTCAATTAATGATCATTAGTGACGCAATAATTTACGTCAACAAATAATAATGACGAATTAAGAAATAATACGATAAGTAAGTAATAACTTTTGACTGGATATTTACACAATTGTTAATATTTCTGCAGTAACATATTGTGTTGACATTACACACTACCACAGAAGACTACGTACGTACATAACACTACGTAAAACAAACAAAATAAACTTTTGAATTAATGATATCTGTGTTTGTGTGTCGTCACTGAAAACTTGTGTTTATTACCTACCTACGTATAATATATCACGAGATTAAGAGCATTGTTGATTAGAATTTTATAAATATAAAAGGAGAAAATTGATTTTAACCGACTTCAAAAAAGGAGGTTCTCAATTCGGTTGTATATTTTTTGGTTATTGCCACATTCATAAAACCGTTTGGAAAATTATTTTGTGTAAATCTTGTCTTACTTTCAGATTAGTCCAATTTTATCAAAATCAGTTAAATAGTTTTATTATTAAACAAAATACCTGGAGCATTTTTTTTTCAGAAGAAAGATAAGATATCAGATTTCAGATAAGAAAGGACAAACTGCGGAATAGATTAAACTAAAGGATTCCTGGTAGTAACTACGGAATCCTCAAAATGAAGCTTGTTTTGCCATTCTTAGTAAAAAAAAAAAACAAATAAAAAATAATGAACTTAATTAAACAGTAAAACAGTTTTCTACTGTTATACGAAAAAATACTCCATCTTCGACCACACCGTCTCTTACCATCAGTCGAATTGTTGATCAATCGTATTTATTCATGTAAACAAGTATCTGTATTAAAAGAAAGACAAAATACCAGACTGCAAAAAAACTGTTTTTGAAAACTTACGAATTCGTTACGCTGTGTACGTTTTTTGTGAGAAAGTATACGTAAAATTAATCGTTAATTAATCGTACGTAATCGTTGTAAAAGATTATAAATGTGCATTATTTAGAATAATTTTAGTAAAATCACTTGTTTATTACGAAAAAGTTCGTAGGAGGTTACGAACAACGCGTTTTTTAAATTTTTGCGGTAAACGTATTATTATTATTAAAAAATATTTAGCCTATGAAACTCAGGCAGTGAAGACGAATCTAACGACACCTCGCACATCAAAATCGGCTTAGGCTGTAAGTTGTCGTATAGAACCATACATACATACCCACTTACATGTACATACATACACTCGAAAAACATAACCCTCCTTCTTACGCAGTCGGGTAAAAATACGATACAATGGTGACTCAATGGTTCTCCTAACCAGATAATATACGAATGAACTTCGTCATAAACGTGTTAATTCAAGAGATTATCGTTTTAATTGTATATCGAATAGATGCCTTTTATCCTATTAACAATCTAGACTAGCACGTGTCTCGGTGTCACCACGCGCCGGTAGAATGGCACACCACGTGAGCTGGAGCCTCTAGCACGCTAATAGCACTAGTGGTTGCCCAGATACGATGTTTTATTCATTACCTAGACTCACTAAGGAAAGTATTTGAATGTATACTTAAGAGAAGTGTTGTCGCGCGATCTGCCATATAAATAGGAGAAACCACCAGACGAGACGACCTTCGGGAGTGCGGTCTGCGCTGCTCCTGTTGAAAAAGACCTCCGTATGCGGTTGTAACTATAGACGTAACTGCAAACTAACTGTAGTTTTTAGGTACCTTAAAAGCCAATTTATAATGTAAATTTTGTGTTGTTAAATAAATATAAAATAAAAAAAAAACAATTCCGGGTTGTAAGATATTGTGTAAAAGATTGCTTGTCAATGTGGGTTGCTGCACCACTTGCTTGCCGCTAAATAAAATGTCTATTTGTATGTTAGTATGTAACGGAAACTTTGAACATGTTTTTTTTTTTTGTGACGTGAGTAACCCGTTTAATCGAAATAAAAATAGGAGAAAACTGTTTTCAACCCATAAACTTTAACCGATCCGGATATTTTTTTTAAATCTGATTTAAATCATAAATATCTATGCCTCTACGCTATGCTTTTTTCAAATTTCGTTATAATTCCATAGTCAAAAATTTTAAGTTAAAATTTTTGAAAAAGCAAACCGTATAGAGACGTAGCCGTTAAAAAGAGTTATTGAAATTGGATACTATTTAAGGTTAGGACAGTTTACAGTTACAGACAGTTTCCTGGTGTATGAAAAAATCGTATTTTAGTGGCAAAAAATTGGCCCAAGACAACATTTCTCTTAATGGATATGTATGAAACCTACGAGATCTATACGTCCAGGAAACATAATACCTACCGACGCAAAGTAGGAAATGTGTAAAATAATTAGCTAATAGTTCTTTAATTACACATATTTCCTAGGAAATGTAGAAGAACAAAATCGTTTATTATTATTAATTGAAAGCAGATTGCAACGCTCCATACATAGGTATGTTAAGTTCTAACTACTTGCGAGCCAGTTCCCATTTCGAAAATAAACAGGATTAGGTATTTGATAAAACAAAATAACTTATTTACATTTGCAAGGTGAGTTGAAGTGGCATTTAGAATTGTACAATATTTTATTTTTGCAATTTTGCAACAGCCAACACACCGCTTACACTTCGACATCGCAGATCTATTATGAGATTTTTTTGTAAGATATGTGTAGGTAAGTACAATTTTTTTTTTGAACCATTGTTGTTACAACAACCCGTGTTGTTTTTTTTTTACCTGACTGCTTAAGAAGGAGTTTTCCGTGTGTATGTATGTGGGTATGTATGTATGACCGATTTTGTTGTGCGAAGTGTCGTTAGATTCGTCATCACTTCCAAAATGTCATAAGGCTATATTTTTTTGTAATAATAATAATACATCTCTCGCAAAAATAAAAAGAATGCATGTTTTTGAAACCCCCAACGAAATTTTCGTAATAAACAAATGACTTTATTAGAATTATTCTAAAGAATGCGCATTTATAACCTTTTACAACGATTTTACGCATACTTTCTCACAAAGAATTAGCGTAGTTAGTATAATACTTACATATAATGTGATATTTAGCTAGAGATTATAAATAAATAAATATAAAATTTAAAAAAACCTATTAAGTACTATCCATTTTATGTATTTTATGAATTTCCTAGGGATTCTGTACAATGACGGGTTTATTTTATGCATATACATTTTGGGTACATATACAAATACATTTTGACCTCATACAAGTGGCGGGAAGACGCTGGATGCAAGCCGCTTCCAATCGGTCTTTTTGGAAATCCATGGGGGAGGCCTATGTCCAGCAGTGGACTTCTTATGGCTGAGATGATGATGACATTTTGGGTACATACTTACAGTCTTTATGAAGAAAAATCAGTCGATTCGATACTAGGACCCCTAAGTCGACATCGACAGCGAATTAATTTTGGTATTTAATTAAACTTTGTGTATAAGAAGAAGACCTATATTTTATGACATTAACACTAAATTCAATGTTTACTAATTAATCTAGATTGCCGTGCGCCGTTGTCCATAAAAAGATTATTTTGTCATCTTAGGCAAATGTCTTTTTTTGTTTTATTTAATAATTTTTCAATGTGCAAATAAACACAGCGACTTATTTTTGTTTTTTAAAAATAAACTGTGCAGCTGGTGACCATCTCTGTGTCAAAAGGTTCAAAGCCTTTTGTCATTGAACTTGCTACAAAAACAAAATTAAACATTAATACGAAACGAATCAGGCATAAAAGTGTTTGTACCATTAAATTGATTCAGAAGTATTGCGGATCCGTGATCATCGATCATTCTAATTAAAAGTGTCATTAATTTCATGAATTTAAAACACTATTTAAACAAACAAGACGACTCATTTAACCGATTTATTTTTAAATCTGCATATTCAAGTATATGGTTTTTTTATCAATTTGATAAGCTTGCGCTTGACCCCCCCACTCGCCTATGTTGAGCGACGTCCCACGATGGAGCGCGCTAGCCTAGAAAATAATTTAATTTTTCATTGAAATGCTCAAAATTCATATACAACGAATTAGATACACATTTTTATGTGTACTGCAAAGGAGAAGAACTCCTTGCCATCTTCTTTGTTTCCTGAGAACTATCTAATTCGTGGAAACTAATCTTGGAATTTTCTAGATAAATTTCTTTTAGATTGACGTGCTCCATCCTCGACCACACCATTGCTAACCATCAGGTTAATTGGTGACCACCAATTAACGTAGACCTATTTATTATAAAAAACCTATTTACTCGTGATTTGAAGACAACCAGATTATATTTATTAGGGAAACCCACTGTAGCGTGTTATACAATTTAGAAGTTTGTATATTACAAGTTGAACCAAAACGTTTCATTCAGATCTTAACAAAACATGTGCAAAACCAATGCAAAACGTTTAGTAAATTCAACAAGTAGAATCTTATATTAACGGGGAAAAAATAAAGATTTTGAAGTCAATGCACCCATTGAGTAGGTAATTAGGTATCTTGCACTCTGAACACCGTATAAAACTGAAGTATAAAACACACTCTGAGTTTTATACTTCAGTACTCGGAAAATACATTAATATTTTTGAAGACGCAATAAACAGGAAGTTCCCGGCAGCCTAGTCGGGAGACCGTCTGACTTACGATCCGTAGGTCCTGGGTTCGTTTCCCACGGCACGCACCTGTATCTTTTCGAAGTTATGTGCGTATTGTTAATTGCCGCCAACTTCAAACGGTGAAGGAAAACATCGTGAGGAAACCTACATGTCTGAGAGTTCTCAATGATCTTGAAGATGTGTGAAGTCTGCCAACCCGCACTTGGCCAGCGTGGCAGACTATGGCCTAACCCTTCTCACAATGAGAAGATGGCCTGTTCCCAGCAGTGGGACAGTTTGTACAAACAGGGTTGATAAAAACAGGAAGTTCTGGTTCTCGCTCGTGTTTACCAAAGGTTTTAAATTACTGAATGGTATGATGAAAAGTCTGTTACGCAATAATAATTATATGTTGGTGCCTTGGTGGTATGGCCGAGGAGCTTGGCGATCTAGAAGATATCTATTCACTGTAGGCTTCAAATTTGAAGATCCAAGTTCTCAAGAAATGAAGATACAAAAAAAATACAAAATACAAAAATCTTTATTTCTCTCAATTTACTATTCTTCTCAATTCAGTTTATTGTTAGTTGTATTTAAAATTATTTTAGTTAAAGAATGATGTAGACGCCTGTTAAAGGTATGCATATCAGAACCTATATTAGAGATT
The DNA here is from genome assembly GCA_947563715.1 of Lycia hirtaria. Taxonomy (NCBI): domain Eukaryota; kingdom Metazoa; phylum Arthropoda; class Insecta; order Lepidoptera; family Geometridae; genus Lycia; species Lycia hirtaria. The sequence goes on from OX387384.1 coordinate 30,352,257, forward strand.
ACCTACTAAGTCAATGCAATATGTATACTGTTGGTGTTTCTAAAATAAATAAATAAATTTATTCTTTTTCTCTATGTTTTTTTTGTAAGATGTTTTTAGAGTTTGTTTATTTCTTAGGTATATACATCATTCAGCATTAAATGGCAAAGCAACATTTTATTAAGGTTGTTAACAGATGACAAATTTAAGAAAATGAGTCTCTGTCCTCCTTTAGACTTACCATCTTAGCTTAAAGCCGCCTGTTGTTTCGCTACCATGTAAGCCTTCTTTTGTTAATTAGTGCTTTAGTATGGTTTAAACAATAAAGAGTTTATCTATAATCTGGAAAATCTGCGAAAAATTACAAACTCAATCTAGTATTAGAAAATTATATCACGAGATCGAAGGCGTAGGTAATCAACGGCGGTTTTTACTGGGAGTTACCTAGGTACGCCTACGGTGAAAGAGCTGTCCGACTACTCTCATAACAACTGGCAATTAAACTGACACCTGGCCGTCGTGTTCCATCGGATGCAATTTATTGCAACACTGGGAAGTGAAATGGTATATGGTGACACTTAGGTTGGAATCACTTCCCAATTTCTCTACTTCGGAAGTGTCTAAATAGCGTCGGAAAAATATAAAATTTATCTTGGTATTAAATGGGCATCTCTTAACGATAGGGTGATCTTTTTATTACCTACTAAAACATACAGTCGAATTGAGAACCTCCTTCTTGAAAGTCGGTTAAAAACACTGCAACTTTACGTTTAAATAGTTCGCCATAAGGATGGCATAAGTTATAAATAAATACTAAAGTATACTAAACATTGTTTACACTAAACATTTCGTATATTTCACTAATATAAACATTTCAGTCAGGCAAGTTTAATGACATTTTGTAATTTAAAATCCAGATCTTTACAAATATATATAAATATATACAGGGAGTAAAAATAAACGACAGAATATTTTGCGGAGTCAATGACACAAGGGGCCATCCATAAATTACGTTACACGTTAAGGGGAGGGGAGGGGGCCAACGAAGTGTGACATTCTGAGGCAAGGGGTAGGAACGGTTCTAAGCCAGCTGTGACAAGGGGAAGGGAGGGGTCAAAAAACCAAGAAATTCATCTAACGTATCTTATGGATGGCCCTTTATGAACAAATTTTACCACAAGATCAATTTTGAAATCGCGAAATGAAGCTGTTTCCTTCAAGAGAGTATATCGACATTTGATAAAACAGCTGATTTGTTTTCTACGATATGGATTTGGTCCCAGTGTCACTGTCAATATTTCCCGTTCTTTTTATTTTACCCTTTCTACTGTCACAAACATAGTGCGATATCGATCCACATTCCTGTTGCGTACTGCACAAGAATGGAATTCTTTGCCGCCATCTCTGTTTCCTGAGACCTACAATCTTGGAATTTTCAAGGCTAGAGTGAATAGATATCTTCTAGATCGACGAGCTCCATCCTCGGCCACACGTCGCTTAACATCAGGCGAGTTGGTGGTCAATCGTAGATCTATCTTCTTTTTCTTACGCATCAGATCTACAAAGCGTATCTCGATCCATATGAAATAAACAATATACGAGAAGGAAAGACTTCGATAAAAAATATATGCCAACATTTTTGACTCTGTAATATTATTATGAATTGCAATGAAAAGTCTTCCAAATCAAATGTAATAAAGATCATAAAGTTCAGAAAATCATCCATGAAAGTAATAGGAGCGAGTTTTTTAATTCATTTATTTTACGCATTTGCATGTGATTTATTAAACTATGCATTTATAGGGTTCCGTACCTCAAAAAGAAAAAAACGGAACCCTTATAGGATCACTTTGTTGTCCGTCTGTCCGTCTGTCCGAGTGTCAAGAGCTTTATCTCGGGAATGCGTGAAGGTATCGAGTTGAAATTAAAAGCATATATGCAAATCCATAGTATCTTACTGCAGAAAGAAAAATAAAATTTCTTAGTTTTCGTAAAAAAAAGTTATAGCCGAATATGTCGTAAAAAACTCACATTTCGACACTCACGAGGGAATCAAAACCTATGGGGTACTTCCCGTTGACCTAGAACTGTGAAATTTGGCAAGAAGCATTGTGTTAGAGTACACATATAGGAAAAAAATCCAAAAACAGGACATTTTTAATTTAATAACAAAAAAATAGTGTCTCTATGCAAGGAATGAGGGCCCAAATTTTAAAGTGAATTAACCGTATCATGTGAAAGAGCCTCATTAGCATAAGCTAAAACAGGTTTTTAAATATTTTTACGATATATATTTTTCGGTTTATGAAGGAAAAATAAAAAAAAAATATGATTTCCCCTTTTATTTAGTTTGTATGGAACCCTCGGTGGGCGAGTCTGAGTCGCACTTGTCCGGTTTTTTTGGTATCTTAACTTCATGCTCTGACCTCTTTGCGAAGAGGTACGACTCCAAAGAGTTACAATGTCAATCACCTTGAAAACGTTGCAAAAAAGAATATGCGCGTGCATCAAAGAAAATTTTACTCGACGAGAGAGGCGTGCTTAAAACTCATAGAGGTGCTATTATATATACTACAAAACTACATCTTTTTATCATCACGATAGAGTTTTAAGAACAATTCTTTATTTATTTATTTATTAATTTTTATTGGGTTCTTCCGGGCTCTTGTTTCCATAGCAACATAAACATTTTAAGCTGTTGTGACATTGTTGTTATTTTGTCAGTCTCTTTCTCTTCCACAGAGTACCTATTTATATTATAAAATAAGATATCTCTAATGATCTCGATCATTGATGTTTTGAATATTAAAAAAAATGGCAAGTGCGTGTTGTGTCACGCGCACAGTAGGGTTCTGTAGTTGCACATAATTTATATGAACGTAAAACAGGTCTTCTAGATGATATCATGAATAACTTATGTTATTTAAAATAAATTGGCACAAAAAAATCTTACTTCTGTAAGTACTACATTTTTTAAGTATTTTATTTTATATTTTTTTAATAAAAAATAAAATACTCCATTTGCACTGTGTATACCTACTGCATTGCATTCAGTTTACCATAAAGGTCCCTTATGTGTGTGCAAATCACCGCCAGCCTGTCTGGCGAACAGAACTGGATCAGCGAGGATCTCGCGATGCAGGCATGCAACGAGTTCAGTAGAAATCTGGTCGGGGCAAAAACAGGCGGTCCTAACGAGTTTCTCAACCAATGCCAAGTTTGGCAACCGACTGGAGCGTGCAGACTACTGCAGACTTCGTACACGGATAATGATGCTTCGATTCACAGATGTCTGTGCTTCGATTAGTTGCCGCTTTTATTTATGGAAATGAGCGACGAGATGCTAAGCGAATATAATTATGCACTTTTAAAAATACAATACCTACATACATGTGCATATATCGAGGTCGAATACGGCTTACTGACACGATGGTCGGATATTTTGACTCATATTAATTATAGTTTAAAAAACTGAAGCAACCGACTTCTCATGGATGACATTGTCGGAACTGGACCAAATTGAAATGGGACCACACGGGAAGCACCAGCTATCAAATAAAAAATAAAGTTTGGCAACAAGCATTGCCAATTAGCATAAGTTTACGAAAAAAATCCGAAAACCGTAAATTTATAGTTACATCACAAAGTATGTGTAAACTTTTTAAAATATATGCAAACTTATTTGCAGTTGGTAAACTACCGCGACCAATATCGATGTATAGAGACAACTGTTTTCCAACGGCAAAGTTAAATTTGTCCCTCAGTACAGTTTATCTTTTCGATAGAATAATGTTCAGTACTTTCATTATCTAATAATTATTTCGGGATACGAAATATTTACATAAGGTAAGTTTATACGGAACCCGATGCGCGAGACCGACTCGCATTTGACCGGTTTTTATTTTTTATATCATTAGGCTTAGACAAGACTAGTGGCAAACGTTTCTTTATCAACAAATGCATAATACACTTCGAAATGCTAAGAAATTATGACGTGCCGTCAGTCACTTGTCTACCCCCCAAATGTTTTTAAGTTTTTTAATCTCATAGGTGCTTATTTGCGTCCCAATATAGTCTCATCATAATCGATCTATACATTTAGTAGCAATATGGTAACAAGCAAACCAATTCGCAGTTATGATATTATCGTGTATGTTTGAGTATTTGGAAGTCTGCCGTCAACGGGAACTGTAACGGGCGATGTTCCGATCGTTATTCAAACCGCGGTGAAGGACCGGACACAATAAAACTGATACTATTACTGAGACACGGCATTTTTACTCGACTGCGCAACGTAAAGGAGGATAAAATGTATAAACGACACCGTGTCATGGTGTATATTCCAAAAATTCGACCGAAGCGTTTATTTTCACTTTTTACCGACTTCAAAAGAAGGAGTTTAACAATTTAACTAAATTTTTTACGCTTGTCACCATAAAATTGTGATTTATAAACTGGTTTAAAATTATTTTTTTTGTTTTAAATGATATACTATTAGATTGGTCCCATAGAAATTTTAAAATTTTGGTTTTTAAAACTAAATTTTGAATTAAAACTAAATTTGGAGTTTGAAGGGTTTTAATTTTTTTAAACTCATCATCATCATCATCATCTCAGCCATAAGAAGTCCACTGCTGGACATAGGCCTCCCCTATGGATTTCCAAAAAGACCGATTGGAAGCGGCTTGCATCCAGCGTCTTCCTGCCACTTGTATGAGGTCATCTGCCCATCTCGTGGCTGGTCTTCCTACGCTGCGCTTGCCGGTGCGTGGTCTCCACTCGAGAACCTTTCGGCCCCATCGGCCATCAGTTTTATGCTATATGGCCTGCCCACTGCCACTTCAACTTGCTAATCCTCTGTGCTATATCGGTGACTTTCGTACGTCTACGTATCTCTTTATTCCTTATTCGATCTCGTAGAGTGACTCCGAGCATAGCCCTATCCATAGCTCGTTGCGTGACCTTGAGCTTCCTTATAAACTAAAATTTAAACTAAAATTATATTAAACGAACTTTTAAATTGTAGAATACACTGCTAGGGTGGGTTATCCCCGAACTTGGGTGTCCACAGAACGCGAGTAAATAGGTTTCTTCCAAGTTCCAGGCAATCACGCTCTATCATGGACCGCAGCGTCGTTCAACATCAGGTGAGCTGGCGGTCAAGCGTAAGCCTATCTAATGATAAAAAAAGTAAGCTTACTATGTACGTTCTTTTGTATCGTTATAGATATCAAACGCACGCGAATGGGGCGATTTTGATGAGTTGTGTGTCATTAGAGACGTCTTTATTACGCAAGTATTACTGGATATATGAATATTAAACAAAAAAGATGGTGGTTTTAGCAGCAAAATGTATTTTAAATAAAAACTACGGGTCACTCACGTCTGTTTTGAGCCGAAATATCCGACTATAGCAAAATGTATGTTTAAAAATATTTCCCAAATTGTCTATTAATGTTACCTACATTTATTTCACGTATAAAATTATTTCTCACTATTTTTTTGTAAGCAAAAAAAGGAAAAAAAGTTTTTTTTTTTTTTTTGTAAGGATAAGTCCTAAGGCGGTCTGGACGTCGTTTTAAAAGATAAGACCACGTTTTACTCCATTACCACATTGTTACTTTTGTTCTGGTGCCGATAAGGTGTTAAGGATGTCTCCACGAAGTCCCAGCAAAATATGGCAACACTATATATATTACAGTGACCTGTGAACTTAACTTTTTCTATGAATACAGCTTAAAATTCCTCCTCAAACACGTGGGTAACGTGGATTCCTTACGGAATCGGGTAAAAAAACCTGCTTATGCTCATGTTCGTTCTTAAAAAGTGCATTCAGTGTTCGCCACTTATTAATCAGTTGGAAAGTGCATGTCACACCTTACCACTTTACGAGTAGCAGCCTACAGCAGTCACGTGTTCTCAGGACAAACAGATGCATCGCGTACCAACAATCACAATTAGTGTGTCAATAGAAACACAAGCTTAACTAGTTAACTCAAGATATTAGCATTCGTTTAAGAGGAACTTTCAGCGCAATCAACACAGCACTTCGCCTTTTTTTCATACGAAGCGTGAGAAACCTTTTCTCTACCCTTAAACATTTTCCGATTTCGCTTGTTGGTTTTAAATGGATTGCCCAAAGAGGGGGTAAAGTTTTCCGGAAAAAATAAGGCTTGACCGGTTTTGATGTGCACCCTAATAACTCACTCATTAAAAAACTGACTCTACAGACCATGACCTATAAGTTATCATATTAGTGCTGGTTAAATAGAATCCAACACTATTTGAAGGGTACAGGCAAAGAACAGGGAATGTCCTAATTAATTGACTTGAATTCTAATGATTGGAATTTAAAATAGCTAACAAAGATATGATTCTACTAAAAAACAAAAAATATTTAAATTTGTGACATTCCCTGTTATGTACCCTTCATTTGATTTATACCCGCAGCTGATTTTTTGGTCTTTAAATTAATGTTTTTTTTCCATACTTCGCAACATTTTGTAACAATCGATCTATCAAATACATATTGTTACGGGAAGTGGGTATAGGGATTGGAAGGAAACAACGATGTTATTCAAGCCCGTATAATTCGCTGACACGTGGTGCCTTCCACAGAGCACTCACAGTCTATAACACAAACACCGACAATAGTTACGGAATCGACGCGCTACAAACACACAGAGTATGTGTTCCGACCAACACACTACTACTATAACGTCTCTTCACTATACTGTTCACTTCAACACTTCACTTTCACTTGTAACTTTTCTTCTTTCCTGTATGCTACTCGTATCTGAACTGCCCTCTGTCCGCGACTGAAGCTCCTTATATACCCCGCAGAACCTTCTAGAAGCTTTTATTTCGATAGTCATTTCGTTCGTCATTTGTTTCGTTCCAGAATGTTCAATTTCGATCGTCTTTTCGCTCGTCTTTTGTTTTTATCATTTGTTTCGAACTTTCTAGAATGTTGACGAGATTCTTTATTTAAATAGTCGAGGAGCATTTCCTTCTAGAAATATCACCATCATCATCATCATCGTTACACTACCCCCTCCTTAGACATGCTCGTCTCGAGCATCATTAGAGCCGTAGTATTGTGCTAACCTATCCACATGCACAACTTTCGCAGGACTTCGTGACGTTTTCCGAATTCTGTAAGTTACGTCGTTGAGCTTTGTAATAACTTGATACGGTCCCTCCCAGCTTGGCTGTAACTTCGGTGATTTACCTAGCTTTCGCACAGGGTTGTGTAGCCAAACTAAAGAACCTTCTTCAAATCCTCTTGAGTTAACATTTCTGTCATATCGCGTTTTCATCCGATCGCTGGCACGCAAATTGGCTTCCCTCATGTGTTGATGTACGTCTTTCATACGCTTTCTTAGTTCATCTGCATATTCTGTGACATATCTTGGTGCATCCGGAGGACACCCTGCCAAAAGCGTTGCTGGAAGTCGAAGCTCTCTGCCACAGTTCGCTCGAGCTGGCGTAGTACAAGTACTTTCATGAACAGCCGTTCTATATGACAAAAGAAACAGAGGAATATACTCGTCCCAATTTCTCTGATGTGAATCAACCACTTTTGCCAGATGCTGCTCCAAAGTTCGATTAAAACGCTCCACCATTCCGTCGGATTGTGGGTGATATGGTGTAGTTCGCGTTTTATGTATCCCCATTAACTTACAGATTTCCTGGAACACATGCGATTCGAAATTTCTTCCCTGGTCACTATGAATTTCAAGTGGTAACCCAAATCGACAGAAGACCTCGTTCACCAATTTTCTCGCTACAGTGACAGCTTCCTGATTAGGTAACGCAAACGCTTCAGGCCATTTCGTGAAATAGTCCATAACCACGAGAATATAACGATTTCCATTATTGGACAAGGGAAATGGACCGGCAACGTCTATTGCTATCCGTTCCCAAGGAGCTCCGACGTTATACAACCGTAACGCCCCTCGACTCCGTGTATGGGGTCCGTTAACCGAAGAACATCGTTCACATTTCCTGCACCAGTCCTCGATATCTTCCTTGCAATGTAACCAATAATAACGTTGCCGTATTTTCATAAGTGTCCTTTTTACTCCGAGATGCCCACCCGATGTTCCGTCATGGTAAACTCTTAGTACTTCCGAAATTTTTGCTTTCGGTACAATAGTTTGTAGATGGGTGTCGTTTCCAGACACATTTTCCCATTTTCGATGCAAAACTCCATCACAGAGGACCAAACTATTCCACTGTGCCCAATAACTTTTAGTGATTGCGCTCATACCAGATATCTCACTCCACCCGGGACGAGGAGTTCCACTTGTCAACCAATCCAGAATTGGTTTCAAATTTTCATCCTCATTTTGAGCTCTACGCATAGCATCGTTGCTAAAGTCATCATCAAGGGCATCTGTTCTAATCAGTCGGACTGTAACTTCATCTCTTGCTTCCTGTCTTCCACAATGCTTACAATTCTCAGAGCAGGGCCGTCTTGACAAAGCATCAGCGTTTCTATGGGAACTTCCACTACGATGCTCTACCTCAAAATCGAATTCTTGTAGTTGCTCAATCCAACGTGCAACCTGACCTTCCGGATTTTTGAACTGCAGTAACCACTTCAACGCCGCGTGGTCTGTTCTGACGTGAAACTTCCGCCCTAGCAAATACTTCTTGAAGTGTTGTAACGTTTTTACTACAGCTAGTAGTTCTCTTCTCGTCACACAATAGTTCCTTTCAGGTTTGGACAACGATTTACTGAAGTAGGCTATGACCACTTCCCCGTCCTGTGTCTTCTGTGACAATGTTCCTCCGATGCCTACATTGCTCGCATCGGTGTCAACTATAAAATCACCATTCGCATCAGGATATCCGAGAATTGGAGTTTCACATAGCCGATCTTTCAATTCATTAAAAGCTGCCTCACATTCTTGGTCCCAAACAAATGGCCGTTTTTCTTCTGTGAGTCTATGCAGTGATTTGGCAATATCGGAAAAATTCTTTACGAAACGACGATAATACGAGCATAGTCCCATAAATGCTCTTACTTGAGTTTTATCGGTTGGAGTAGGCCAATCTTTCACTGCGGAAATCTTTGCCGGATCAGTTTCCACGCCCTCTTCAGATATAACATGCCCCAGATATTCAACTTGGCGTTTGAAGAAAGAGCACTTCTTTAAGTTTAATTTCAAGCCTGCTCCTCTTATTTTGTTGAACACGCTCTCCAACTTCTTCAGATGGTCGTCGAAGTTCCGTCCGATTATTATTATGTCATCGAGGTACACCAGACAAGCTTCCCCTAACAGACCGGCTAGTATACGCTCCATTAATCTCTCAAAAGTGGCTGGAGCATTACATAATCCAAATGGCATCACCTTGAACTGCCAAAGTCCTTTCCCTGTGGAGAATGCCGTCTTTTCCTTGTCACTGGTATCCATTTCCACCTGCCAGTAGCCACTTTTGAGATCAAGCGTGGAGAACCATCTCATGTCATTTAAAGTGTCCAGCGTGTCGTCTATCCTTGGTAGTGGATAGCTATCTTTCTTTGTCACATTATTTAATCGCCGATAATCGATGCAGAACCTGGTAGACCCGTCTTTCTTCTTAACTAGGACAACTGGAGAACACCAAGGGCTAGAAGATGGTTCAATGACTCCATTACCTTCCATCTCTTTTAGCATGTCCTCAACTTCCTTTTCTCTAGCGAACGGTATCCGCCGAGGCCGTTGGCGGATTGGTTGCTCGTTCCCGGTGTTGATCCGATGTCGAAATAGCCCTGTTCTTCCAATGTCCGCGTCCCCTCTGGAGAAAATGTCGCCGAAGTGTCGCAGTAAATTTTTCGCTTTTGTCAGCTCCACTGTGCTTAAATCCCCCTTGCAGTTATCTAGGACGTTACTAAAATCAACCTCATTTGAGTGAGTTTTCTTCACTTCGTCGCAATTTCGAAGCCAGACTATTTCTTCGCTCTCACCGATCAGACACCCCTTCTTCAGTATTTGAGGATCATCACTCAAATTCAAGACCGGTACCGCCATCTTTTGTGTCGTTCCAACAACCGTTCTAGCCGGTAACCATGCGTTTTCTCCTTTGACTCTCTCTATAACCAAACAATTTTGTCGATCAGTGCTTAAATTTTTGGCTAACTTTATCGGTACCAAAGTCTGAGTTCGTGGTGGTAGCTTAGTGTCCTTAAGGCAGTAGACTTTACCTCCCCTGGCTCCCTTCATTGGAACCTCAATCGATCCACACTTAAGGATTCCGGATTCAATATCAAGTTTGCACTGATGTTCTTTCAGAAAATCCAAACCGATGATGCAGTCATCCACAATTTCAGCTATCACCGCCCAATGCCAGTAAAGCTTGTCACCAACCTTAATCGCCACCTTCTGCTCCCCTCTTACAGGTATGTGCTGGCCGGTAGCCGTTTTCAACTGCACAGTCTCTCTGCAGGAATATAATTTTCTACTATTCCGTGTCATCTGCACCCCCACTACCGTACGCGAAGCTCCTGTGTCCAAAGTCAGTTGGCATGCAGTTCCATTTATTCTTCCATCGACGGTTAAGCTGTTCCCGTCTGAGCTTTGATAGATCATAAAATTTGGGGCTCCCTGATTACTGGCCAACGCCCACCCCGCAGCTCTGGCCTGTATTAGTTTTCCGGATTCTCCGACGCTTGTGTACCAGGGTCGGTTCGCTTTACCGAGCTACGATTGGGGCAACCATATCTCAAATGCCCACGCTCTCCACACTGGTAACAACGCGGAGCAAAGGTCCTCCGTGGTATTTCCCGCTCTTCCGTCGAAACAACTTTACGTACAGAGCCACTCTTGGAATCCCGACGTACTGCCTCCACCTCGAGAGCGTGTGCCACCGCTTCTTTGATGTTTTCATGGTGCGCCAAGCGTACCGTTGCCCTCACTTCTTTGTCATTAATTCCATCGACAAACGTCTGCAACAGCATACTGTCGACTAGGTTCGCTGGTGAAGATTGATATGCCTTTCTCACCAGTTTCTCCACTTCTAGAGACCACTGTTGCAGATTTTCGTTGGATTTTTGGGATCGATCACGAAGCTGGGCCCGGTAGGCATGTTCTAGATGCGAGTCGCCATACCGGGACTCCAAAGCATCCACCAACTCCTGGTACGAGGCATTAGGTTCTACAGCCTCAAGTACCGACGTGGCTTGTTCACGCAATGCCAAAGTGAGAGCTGTCTTTGCTTTTTCCTCGCTCCAGTTGTTTAGTTCCACAACAGCCAAAAACTGTCGCTTATATGCAGCCCATGAAAAGGTCCCATCAAATGTGGGAATTTTGAAACTGCCACCCAAAGTAGCTGTGACTGCAGTTGCTGGAGTTGGACCACCGCCTACTTCAAGCCTCCGAAGACGCTCTTCCGATGATTCAAAACGGGCTTCGTGCTTGTTTACTCGATCTTCAAGCAGCTCCACATTCTTCCGTATTTCCGCGACTTTCACTGCCCCTTCGGAGATGGCCGTAAGGATACGGTCTTGCATAGCGCATTGCTCCTCTCGATTAACACGCAGCTGCTCCTCTTGCATAGCGCGCAGTTGTTCCTCCTGGTGGCGCTGACGTTCCTCCTCACGGCGTGCCTGCTCCTCCTGCAAGGCACGCAGCTGTTCCTCCTGGCGACGTGCCTGCTCCTCCTGCATGGCACGCATTTGTTGTAATAGCACACCAAGGTCCACCGGAGAAACTGGAGCACTTACAGTGGCACTGGCAGAGGTTCCTTCATGAGGGTTCATTGGAGAAACCGGAATACTCACAGTGGTACCGCCAGAAGACCCCTCACCGGCTTCTTCACGTATCCGAGGATTTCCCGTGCTAGTGGCTTCCTGTTCTCCGCCGCTTTGTTGCTGAGCGGCTCCCCTTGAGCGGGTGTTTGGGCCTTCTCTGGGCATGACAGGCATCCTTCCTTCCAATCCCACTTCTGACACCAAATGTTACGGGAAGTGGGTATAGGGATTGGAAGGAAACAACGATGTTATTCAAGCCCGTATAATTCGCTGACACGTGGTGCCTTCCACAGAGCACTCACAGTCTATAACACAAACACCGACAATAGTTACGGAATCGACGCGCTACAAACACACAGAGTATGTGTTCCGACCAACACACTACTACTATAACGTCTCTTCACTATACTGTTCACTTCAACACTTCACTTTCACTTGTAACTTTTCTTCTTTCCTGTATGCTACTCGTATCTGAACTGCCCTCTGTCCGCGACTGAAGCTCCTTATATACCCCGCAGAACCTTCTAGAAGCTTTTATTTCGATAGTCATTTCGTTCGTCATTTGTTTCGTTCCAGAATGTTCAATTTCGATCGTCTTTTCGCTCGTCTTTTGTTTTTATCATTTGTTTCGAACTTTCTAGAATGTTGACGAGATTCTTTATTTAAATAGTCGAGGAGCATTTCCTTCTAGAAATATCACCATCATCATCATCATCGTTACACTATGTAGCGATGAACGGACTCAATGTCATAAGAAATCGTCTTTAATTCTCTGTTGGGCTACTGTTTTTTTTGTTTATTCACTCTTTTGAGACTCACAAAAAACTTCTTAAATTCGAAGTTGTAACAAGTTTTAAAAAAACACAAGTGTAGCTCCTAATCATTCATATCACATAATACAAAAATCCTCGATTATACTATACTTAGGGGTATAAATCAGTTTTATCTTCATATACATAAAATTGCGCTCAACAAACCTCTTAATACATTGTAAGTGCCTATGTCAATGGAAGATTTATTGAAATTGCGTTAAATAATTCAGCAACCACAGGGAAAATATGCAAGTTTTCTTTCAATCTCTCCAACATTTCCATGCATATATTACCATGAGATGATCCTTTTCTTCTCAATCGCATATTTTATCATGTCTAACAAGCTACACATAAAAAAACTAAAACCCGAAGATTACGTACATTTTTAGGCTTCCGTAAACACAACGAGTGCGGAAGCACTCGTTATTCATGAGGCTATGGTGTCTGTCTGTCTGTAGGTTGTTTCAGTTTTTAATAATTACCACGTACCACGTATAATATACTTTAAATGTGCACGGGTAAATGTGCGAAATTATGCAAGCGTATAAGTGAACAATGATGTATTATAGGTAGGTACGTAAATGGGTTTTCCCCGGATCTGCGTTGCAAGCCTCAAGTAAGGTAATCGCCCGACTCGTTTGGCCGACGTGTTGCGACTGAAAACGTTGTCAGGCGCGTATCGTGACTTATGAACAGTGACAAATGACATCCTGTGTGTTTAGAAAGGGCAACACCAAGATATACAAGGCCAAGATGTTGGCTCAAAGGACTCAGAATCCAGAGCCGTTAAATATTAAAAAAAAAAAAAAAAAAAAAATAGGCCAAGCTACTAAAAGGATGTGTATTTTCCTCGAAAGTGCTGAGAACTGAGATTTGCTATGCTTTTACTTCATATTCAATGAGTATAACCTTTCTAGGTATAGATAAAATCTCGTTACAAGGAGTTTTTATTTTTTGTTTTACATACATGTAAACCAAAAAATTACAAAGAATATTAACAACGGCAACGTCAGTGTTTATGATAATCTCGAAAATCAACAAAACATATGCATTGGTAACAAGTATTTTATTAAAATCCTAAAATCCCTGTTTGCTGAGATCTATAATCTTGGAATTTATCTTCTAGATTGACGAGCTCCATCCTCGGCCACACCGTCGCTTAACATCAGACGAGTTGGTGGTCTATCGTAGATCTATCTGGCATAAATAAAATACCACAAGACGATTTTCGTAACGTAACTGTTCCGCTTGATGTGATGGTGAGCGTACGTTTGTCGTGAGAAAGTATGTGAAGATTCTACTTCGTCCACTTTTTTACTTCGATTACCCTGACTACTTCGTCAACTTGCCAACATCGTGGACTTAGCTCATCATCATGGTTGCCTGGAAGAGATCGCTCTAAGCGATAAGGCCGCCAATTAAAAGCCTAGCTATAATTATGTTTTCTCTGTATTTGTGGTCTTTTAATAAAAATTTATCTATCTATTTTAGCTTTTATAATGACTTTCAGTACATCTATTGTATACTGTATACTTCACTGTCCACTTCTTTCATCCGCCTATGCAAATAAAATAGAACCTCCGATTTGTTTTTCCAGGAATTACCGGTTTTAGTTCGACTAGTTCAGTTTACCTATTTAGTTAAAAATAAGCAAAATCATCGGACCGTCAAGATTGGCTTCACTCTTTAGTACAGTGGTTCTTAACCTTTTTGCCTTTCTGTGATAAAAAAACATTTGCCTTTGCAATAATGTTTTTTGCCATCTAATGAATATTATTTGCATGAAGATTAAACGTTATATATTATAGGTAAATATTATTTTTCTTTTAGCATATATTGATTGGGAGTGAGAGGATGTTAGGTTTTAGACAGTAAAAAAGTAACTGTGACTCTCAATGTCAGTTATATAATACTCTAGGACAGAAAGTAAGTACAGAAAAACAAATCGCTAAAGATTTTACATCAGCCATTGTAGTAAAACTCCTAATCGTAACTAATATTAAAATTTGCTTACTTAGACATATTTTTGTTATTTTGTTTTAAAAAATAAATTACTAAACTATTTTTTATAAAATTTCTATGATTAATCTGAAAGTAGCCATATATATTTTCAAATAAAAAAATAATCGGTTAATACCTACATGACCAAGTTATGAGGTAAGAGACATTAAAAAAATACAACCGAATTGCGAACCTCTTTTATTGAATTCAGTTGAAAATGGACGGCAAGTATCAGCCATCCATTAATTAAAGGTGTCAAATTCTGATTTTCTCAGATAGTCGCGGTTACCACCAGTTTAGAACCACTGCTTCAACCGATATTCACGTGCTCTACCAATGCAATTGAGGTTTTAGTTCGACCCCATTGAACAGACCGCGCTCCCAGATTCCGGTCACGCACCGTCGCACTACCACAAACCTAACAAAAGGACTTTAAAAATGAATTATTAACCACCATATAAGTCAGTGGTAGTCAGTACTCTATTAGTTGAGCGCAAAATTTGACTTTAAAGTTAGAAAGTTAAGGTCTATTTTTACCCGACTGCGTAAGGATATGATATGTTATAAGTATGTTATTCGAGGGTATGTATGATTGTATTTATGTATGTACATATGTGGGTATGTATATATGTTTGTATATGATCGCCTACAGCCTGAACGGCTTGACCGGTTTTGATGTGCGAGGTGTGGATAGATTTGTCTTCACTTCCAGTGTCATATGCTATATTGTTTTGTAATAATAATAATACATCTTTCGCAAAAATAAGAAAATGCGTTTTTTCGTAACCTCCAAAACGAACTTTTTCGTAACAAACAAGTGGATTTTACGCATACTTTCTCACAAAAAACGTACACTCAACAGCATGTCAAGCGTAACGAAATCGTAAGTTAGACTGCAAAAACTGCTTTTCTGCAGTCGGGTATTTTGTTTTTCTTTTAACTTGTCGATTTCAAATTTGACGTAGGTATTCCTATTGTTGCATCTCTGAATGCCGGCAATAATTACATTTCACATTTTCATACAGAAAATTTTCAGGCCATTGTTAACGGTTTGCTAAACATATTTTTCTGTACACATTATTATTTTTATTGTCGGATGACATTGCAGTTGTTTAATAGAATTATGATTTGAGATAGAAAACTGTATAATTGCAATGGCTTAGTTATTTTTAAATTGATTCCTTACCTATTTGATAGTTTTGTATATTTACCACAATTAGACGTTTTAGTTGGTATAAAAGTTTATACAACCAGCGGTTTAGGCTGAAAGTCAGTCAATCAGTCACTCAGGACTTTACGTGTTATATATTTAGAATACTGCTTATTAGAAGCGCTATGCGCTAGTGTAAAGCCATAATGACTCCTAACGAGTGCATTTTTCTATATTCGATAATAGGCTTGCGCTTGACCACCTTGCATGGAGGTCTCCTATGGAGCGTAGGTACCTGATTGGTTATCCCGGGAAGTTAAATAAACTGTAACAATGGTAACTGGATACCCAGAGTGTTTTTACCCGACTGCGTAGGAAGGAGGGGTTTTGGAGTGTATGGAAATGTATGTTTGTATGTATATGTGTGGGTATGTATGTATGTATGATTCTATATGATCGCCTACAGCGTAAATGGCTTGAATGGTTTATTACGAACTTTTTCGTAATAAAGAAGTGGTTTTACTGGAATAATTCTAAATACTTAATGCGCATTTTTATAATCTTTTACAGCGATTTTACGGACATACATCTTCATAAAAAACGTATATACCTACTCAACAGCGTATCAAGCGTAACGAAATCGTAAGTAAGACTGCAGAAACTGCTTTTCTGCAGTCGGGTATCTTGTTTTTCTTTTAACAGAGGTTCTTTGTTAACATATACTTGCAAGATGTACGTAAATTGACGACAGAGAAAATTAAAGAGGTAAAGGTATAATTTTGTAAGCCCCGTCATACACGTGTTTTCGTATTAGAGTCAGCGCAGACAGAGAGGAATAATCGAGCATACGCGATCCGCCAGTCTCAAGCATGCGCGCGACCGCGCGAGCCTTCGCGAGTAAACTGTTTTGGGTTACCATTCTACCGAAACATGCCAGTTTCCGAGGAGTTGGGCATCCCATAGACTACTTTGATGCTGCAGCATCAGAATAAGGTTACCATGTCACGGAAATACACAGAAGTCACAGTACACCAAATTTCAAAGCAATCGGACAAGTGAAAGTTAAATTATGCCTTCATCGACTAGGAAATAAGCTTAATATGGTCTTCAAAGTTTTAGTAAGTACCTACCTGGTTTCCCATTTCTTCGTAAATTCTTTCCCACGCATTCGTCTTTACTGATTTGTCGCTATATGCTCTGCTCGACACATTAAATAAACATTCATGAGATGCTACTACTAATATTAATTTTTCTTCGTCCATTGTACTATTCGATACGTAGATACTTCGGATAAAAAATTTAAAAAAAAAAGTAAGAGGAGACCTCTTTGAACTCAGTGACAACACTGCGCGTAACCCGCGGGCGCCGAATCGACCCGCGCATGCGCGGGTCTTCCCGCGTATCCTCGAGGACGCGCGAGCATTTTTTGTCAGGTTCAAGCATATATGCACTTTATTTAAATAGTTTTAAAGTTAATTTTCGAGTGCCTTAATAAAATTCTCTCCGCTGCGCACCTCTCTGTCTGCGCTGACCCTTAGGCGTGCTTGAATTAACATTACACTCCGGAATCCACCCTAGAATCCTTCGTTACACATAACATAAAACAACACTGATTTCTTAATTCACAAATCTATTAATTGAACCTACCTACCTACATATATAACAATAAAGTTATATTTCCATTATGCATCACATTCCTGCCCTGTAGGTCTAAGACGTATTCTTTCCCAAGAATCGTGAGACTGAGTACAAGACGGGAGTAAGATTTTCCACGCGTATTATGCGACAAAGTCAAGGTTAATTATTATTCCACGATCGCAATACAATATGGCATATGGTATGCCGTGACGAATCATTTTGTACGCATACCGTACGATACCAAAATGAGTGAAACGGGGAAATATAAGCAAAGCTTTGTTTAGAAATGTTATTTTTGACGACCTACTTAGGTTCGCCCTTAATTGTTATCGTGGTCAGCATCTGCGGGACTAGACAAGTGGCAAAACTCGAAGCGTTTCTATTAGGTACTTACAACGCTGAGGCTTTGAGTTCGTCACGTGATATTTAGCTAACTTATGCCAATTCCTTAAAAATGCTTCTCTATTCTACTGGGGCGTTAGCGATAATAAAACGCCACTTTTCTGGGACTCTCGATCAGAAAATTCAAATCATCATCCTTTGCTTCTAGTATCGATTTCTATACAATTTATTAACTATTATATGAATGTTGTTATATATTTCGTTCCTATTTAACTACTTTAAATATAACTCCCAGGTGAGTATAAATAAATTCACTTCTACAATTTGCAGAATATGCCACTGTTATAAAACACTATCCCAGTCATTCATGACATATGAATGAGTGTTCGTAAAAACAATACTTCAATCGGTAATATGCTGTTATCTGTTATAAGTACCTATTACAATAAATATGGGTTTAGTGAGAACCCAGAGAGCACAAATGTGTGGCGCTCCTTCATCGAAGGACAAAGGAGTCAGAACTTATGTAGGAAAATAGTAGGTTATTTTGTAAGCATTTTAAAGCCAAAATATCTGTAAAAATTTTTGATACTCCTGTGTGTCTAGGTCTGGTGCTGCGAGTAACCAATAGAAGGGGAGGCACAATAGACTCGCAAGAGTCGCAGTGAAGACGAGGCTTATAAGGCCATTCACTCTACCTCAAATCGAATATAATAGCATGTGCATAAAACAAATATATCTATTGTTCCAGTATTTATAATACCGCAGCGATGGGTGATGGCCATCATGGGATTCTTGGCAGTAGCCAACGCGTACACGATGCGTGTCTGCCTGAATATAGCAATCACGCAGATGGTGAGGCGGCGGACCACCGCGTCAGGCTTTGACGACGGCTCATGCCCTTCTGAGGACGTTGAAGAGGTGGCTGCAGATGCAGAGGTAAGATTATATGTAACTCTAGGTAAACTAGTGAAACAGAACGTAACTCCGTCTGCCAAAATGTCACCCCTATTAACCCAAGTCATAATGGCAGTGAATAACTGGTACAGTCAGAAATAAATTAACAGTCTCTGTAGAAACGACATGGACAAAGACTGTTTAAAACTGTAAATACCAATGCCCATAATCTAAGGACAGACCATAGATACCATTCCCCTTATACATTTCTTCTATGCTTTTGCTATATTTAATTCGGGATGTTTGCAATTCAATTAAAGAATGACTTTTAACAAATATCACATCAATTATTAATTAATTAGTACCTACTGCCAAAGGATATAGGTAATATCAAGGCTACGGCCAAGGCAGAGTTTCGAGTTATCGATCTTAAATATGTTTATTATGAATGCAAACTTCAAAGAACTCTAAATTAAGCTTATAAGTCTATATAATGAGATCGTATTTTTTCGACGAAGAGATTAAGATCACACATAAACACATAATCAAACCTTATACCTGAACATTGCATCTATTCCAGGAAGTGATTGGCTTCGACTGGGACGAAGAAACACAAGGCATTATCCTCAGCGCCTTCTACTACGGCTACATCGTGACGCACTTGCCTGGAGGCATGTTAGCGGAAAGATTTGGAGGGAAATACTCACTAGGATTCGGAGTCCTCAGTACAGCGGTATTTACACTGCTGACTCCTTGGACCGTCAGCATCGGAGGAGCAACAGGCCTCATCGTGCTAAGAGTCCTTGAAGGACTCGGAGAGGTACCCATTTTCATTTAGTATTTTAAAATTTTCGATTGCTAGGACAATAGAAAATTTCATTCTTCTCATTTAACAATATTGATTATTCAAGATATTCATTACTAGACACTTATAATGGTGCCATTAACGTTCTGACACTTGCAGATAGCCTGCATATCTTGAATTGTTGAATAGTCTATATAAGAAGTTACGTAACAATGGCTCTGCCCTCATCACGAAGAAAATACATGTGTCATTATATAAGTATTGATGTTACTAAAAACATTGCTCGTTAATCCAGAAATCAATAACGATTGCACTACCACATTAGCCTCTGAACTGACAAAAATGCGGCAATTATACGGCATAAAAAAGGTTACATTACAAAATCGTAGGTAACTAAATACCTTAATGAGCCTTTTGTGACGTAACATAAATTAACCCGGATTATTTCAACATTTGAACAAAACGAAAACAAAGAGTAGCCAAGTGCGCAAGTTTCGTATGAATTAAAGTGTTTGCCTCCGACAACTCACTGCACTAGAATTTCTTTGATAAAGGCAAACGCTACCGGTCACTGACTCCACTTGAGTAGAGTTTTTTCAGTAAATATTTATCAACTAATAAAATTATTTTCGAACATGACTAAATTATTTGCATTGGCTTTTTTTTTAGGGTACAACATTCCCAGCTCTGAACGCCATGCTGGCTCGATGGGCCCCAGTTTCAGAAAGAGGTCGAATGGGATCTCTTGTATTCGGTGGCGCACAAATAGGAAACATCGCTGGCACTTACCTGTCCGGGCTGGTGATGAAGGAAACTGGAGACTGGGAGTCTGTTTTCTATCTTTTTGGAGCTATTGGCATCCTCTGGTTCATACTTTGGGTAAGTCGATTACGTTCCGTCCTGTTCAAGTTTCGACCCATCGTTAGGTACTTATTGCCAACCTCCTAGAAATGCGTCCAAATCATTACTCCGAAATTTTGAAATCTTCCATTAAGGCAAGATCACATTTTCCATTTGTATTAGATCCTAATATTTCTAAAATTAAAGAAAGAAGATTAAAAGAAATTAAATTAAGGAAAGGAAAAGAGAACACGTATATATAAAAATAAAAAATAACTCAATTTTGAACACACCTTTCAGGCTCTTCTATGCTACAACGACCCGGAATCACACCCATACATATCCGATAAAGAGAAGAAATACTTGGAAGAAGCCTTAGGCACCCATCACACAAGCCAGCCTTCATCCATTCCATGGAAAGCCATCTTCATGTCAGTTCCTCTTTGGGCGCTTGTCTGTGCACAGGTAATTGGACTTTTCCATAATTAAATTTACAAAAATCTTTAAATTCCATCTTTATCTTTAAACTTTTTAGCTCCATCATAGACCGTTGGTAACTGTCGCTTAACACCAGGTGAGTTGACGGTCAAGCGCATGCCTATTTTCGAATAAAAAACACAGCATGTAAAGCATCAAATGTGACAATGAGATTAACAGGTATATAAGTTTTTAAGCATTTAAAAGTATCAAAATTAAAATTGTACCTATAAATCTACATGGCATTGGGGTTTATAATTCCCGGATACACAGCGGATTTGCGACCATTTTTCATTCATAGTAAATGTAATGAATAAATCATGATTTGTTATTTAACATTATTAGCGGCAATTTACGGGTTTTATTCACTTATCATTCTCAATACGATACCTACAGATATACGCTAGCGTCCTACTAAAAAGTATTTGCATATGTAATGTATTAAGCTGTCGCATTTTGACTAAGTATTTAGACTAGATGTTATCATGACATACAATTTTAAATAAAGGTGAAAAATTATCTTTAGGCTTAGTACCTATGTAGATGATTAAGATTGACATGAATTCAAGGATTATTGTGATACATGCCTAGGTACATATAATATCCAAACCACACACGGTGCGCATGATTCGTGTGGCGACGCTACACGAATCATGCGCACCTATTTGACTTATTAGCAGGTATGATGATTTTCAGACTTAAAAATTCAGATAAACTGTCGGAAATTCAGTTTTATAGGAAAACAAGTACTTCTTAGAAAACAGCTTATTTACATACACATTTATCACATGAAAAAACACGCGTGAAGGACACCTCTTTCAAAGAACCCAACGCTAACCAAACAAATAGTAAACAGTGAGTTTCGAAAACATTTACAGGTGTAGGTACTTAATAATTACTTGTTCTATATTTTGCAGATTGGTCACGACTATGGATACTTCACTATGGTCACCGACCTTCCGAAGTACATGACTGGAGTCTTGAAGTTCGACATTCACAGGACGGGGACACTGGCCGCCTTGCCTTATGTCGTGATGTGGATCAGCTCGATTATCTTCGGTTGGTTGTGTGACAAGATAGTGAAGAGGAACTGGATGACGGTCACTAATGCTAGAAAGACTTTCACAACTATTGGTGAGTTTATCTGAATGAGTCCTTAAATAACATTCAAAGATTTGGCAACACACAGTTCAAACTACTGACCGTAGGTAGGTAGACTAGGTACATAAATTCGAACTAAGGAAAAATAAATCGTATAAGAGTTTGAAACGACTTTTTCCAATATTAAAAACGTATATACTTCTTCCTCTTTGGAAGAGATTTCAAAGCATCTTTATGTCAAAAAAAAAGTAGGTACCACATTATGCGAAATATATTCACCCGATGGTAAACGATGATATAGTTGAGGGTGGAGCACGTCGATCTAAACGAAAGCCTTGGAAATTCCGTGGTTATAGTTGTCCTGCCTGCCATTGTTATTCTTGTGCTAATTTACGGGCATCGTCAAATGCAATTTTGCCTTTTACCAATTTTTTCGTTCAACATTAAACTAGTTGTAGATCCACAAGTGTTCATCCTTTACCAATTTCTTTGTTCCACAAACTTCATCAAACAATAAAGAGCCCCATACCCCATCTTTTCTTCCACAGCATCTGTCGGCCCTGGCATCTGCATGATCCTGGCGTCTTACTCCGGCTGCGACTCCCAGACAGTAGTCATCCTGTTTACCGCCTCCATGGGCCTCATGGGAGCCTTCTACCCTGGCATGAAAGTCAATGCACTGGATCTCAGCAGCAATTATGCGGGAACTATCATGGCTATCGTCAACGGCATCGGGGCTATCACAGGAATTATTGCGCCATTCCTGGTCGGACTGTTAACTCCTGATGTAAGTACCATTGTAATTTTTGTGAGATTTAAGGATAGACACTTTATCCAACTGCATAAGAAGCAGGAATTATATTTTTGGGTTGTATGAATATTTTTACGTGAATATGTAAGTCTATCTGTATATGTCAGTAGGTATGTATGTCTGTATATTAAGTCCCACAGCCTAAGCTAAGAGGTGTCGTTAAATTTGTCGTTACGTTCCCGAGTGCCATAGATTGTATTTTATAACACTCTCGTAAAAACTATACTCGAGTACATAATTGCAGTTTTTCAGAATCTGGAAAACATTTTAACCGGCTATGCGGCTTTGCGCATTTCTCACGAAAATCTACATTCAATATTATATCAAGCCTAATGTAAGCGTAAGTTACACTACTAAAACTACTTTTATGCAGTCGGGTATTTTTTTAAATATAGAAAGTCTTTGTACTATAGGAAGAAGATACAGAGTATCTATTAGGGTCTAGACTAGGATGCTGTGGATAGCACAAGCATTTCAAGATTTGTAACGCAAAAGTTACAGGAAATCCAATCCATGAATTTGTTTTGCATTTTACCAGAATGCCCTGAAAGAAGGTGGAAACTATATCCAAGCGCTTGCGTTGGTTTTCTATTCGTTTAGAATTATTCAGCCTTTGGTAAATTCGCTATTTTTTCTGTATGATGGCTGAATAGAATAACTGCATTGTTGTCAAATGATGTAATTCCGGAACAAGCGTATTACCATGTCGCAAGTGATGACAGCCGAGGCTGCAGCATGCAACTCAACAAAGAATGGGTTACCCGGTCACGTTTGACATACGACGCGTACGCAAGCGACATTTCCTATCCAATTGTATTTGCATTTCTATGCTATGGACACCATTGCATATACTTACAGTCTAATATACGCATTTCAGTTAGAAAGTGTATTGTTCTTACGCTCCTGTCTGACAGTAGAAGATAGACCTCTGTGTTATATTTGAGGCCTTGTAGCTCAGTTGGTAGTGTGTCTACGTCTACCTGCTGAACTGAAAGGTCGTGAATTCGATCCCCACCCAGGGCAAACATTTGTGTGATGAGCATGGATGTTTGTTCTGTGTCTGGGTGTTTCTATTTATCATATGTATATATTTACAAAAAAAGTATATATGTATTCTATCAGCCATCTAGTTCCATAGTACAAGCTTTGCTTAGTTTGAGATAGATGGTGTTGTGTAAAATGTCCACAAATATTAATTTATTTATTAGACGTTTATGTGTAAGATTAGACAGCAAGGTACCGCGTGAGGATAAGTCACTCACGAGTTGAAATCTTCGATTACAATTTTTAGCGCCTTAGGCGGTCTTCTTCAAGGTACCAAGCAGCGTACACATCAATGCCGGTTGATTGATGTATGCGCTGCTACCTTGCTTTGCACTGCGAACTGAGTGACTCGCTGAAGTGGCTGAGCTGGGTTTTCAAGACTGGTACACTTATATCGAAATAAGTAATAACTTTGTTGGAAGGGGGACAATGATTTACGAATCTAAAAGGTCGATGATTCAGCGTTCTTTATAGGCGTAGTTCATAGTAAAATATCGTTGCATTTAACATCTTTAGTTCCAAAACAAGGCTGCTGCTCGTACATATTACTTATGGTAAATGCTACATTTACAAAATTATTAGTAGGTAGGTAATATGCATAAGGAATTCGGCACTATATAGTTTATATAGACTAATGACTTTCGCAACAAAAAGGGTTTTTCTTCTTCTTGGCTGGCAACCAGTTACAATAGAAGAATATGTATAATGATAGCCTGGCTCAGCAGTTGCTGGCCTGCTTCTTAAATAAAAGATCTAGGATTCGACACCCAAACGGGTAATATCTTTGAATGAGGAATTTGAGTAGGTACTTACTACTCCTGTCTCTTTACATAGGTATTTGTCATTTGTAAAATAACCCCAAGAGAGCCGAACGTGAACATTACCTAACCTAACAACGTTTTTAATATTTAATTACCTACTCATAATCATTACGAATTTAACCTTGGCCTACATAGTTGTTACTTAATTTTTAACATGAATTAGTAACAAAGGAGAATAATAAAGCCGCTCGGGTCGATTTGAATTTGAAATGTTTATAAACAATAAAGAAAAACATACCAAGTAACAAGCATACATAAGCAAAGAGAAATTTTTAACGGCCAAGTAACACAATGAACTTATGAGGCGCTGTCAACAAGGACACAAGCATCCTTATTTGTAATCTTTCGCAAAAACTTAACATGATATTTTAAGCATACTTAATAATACCATGAGAGCTAACACACATGAGAGAGAAAAAACATACAGTGCCTACGAGAAAGTTACACATTCTTACCGAAAAACGTTACTTAACTTTAACCATCGTCTTAAATTCTCCGTCTTCTTTCCGCAAATGTGATTACGAGTCAGGGAGAAGTTGACAAAATATGTTAAGCATTGCTTAAAGTTAAGTAACGTTTTTCGGTAAGGCCGTAAATCAAATGATGCAAGAGCGCCAGAGTACAGTCTTGACTGGACACTTCAGTAAGTACATAATTTGCCGCGCGTAGAAAAAAGAGATAAAAGATACATAAAACGATATAAAACATGTATGTAAATACATATAAAAGTAATCACTTATCGCCCGTGCGCAATAAAGCGGAAGGCAGCTATGCCTTCCTCTTTATTGCGTCGTAACATGACTTGCTATTTAATGAAATGTCTTTGCGGAGTGAGTCATATGTACCTACCTTTAATATTAAGCATTAACATAAAATGTTTATACACTCGGTTATGTCAGAAATAATCGACTGAGCCAGCGAAGTGAGTATCTTTCAGATGATGAAATTACCAAGTGAAATAATGTTTTGTTCGTCTATGTACCTACCTAAGTTTGTGGGTCATCCACTCTTCAAAGCGCCATCTAGCTATCATGCATTGTATTACATGAATACCGGGGTGTGATTAAAATGTAATTAAGTAACTAAATAAATTTTATTTATTTTCAGAGCACACTGGTACAATGGCGGCTCGTGTTCTGGATAACCCTGGCAGTCTTCATTGTTACGAACCTTGTATTCGTCGCATGGGCGTCAGGCGACGAACAATGGTGGAACAACGGCGTCGCGTCCGAAGACCCCAAGAAACAAGAGGTGGAAGTGGAAGCGAACCGCTCCGTCAATGCCGAGGCCAAACTCTAGACATAGACTATATAAATAGCTCTATAGCTAATGTTCTCTGCCACGGTCAAGAGATCGTATCTCTTGCGAGGAAGTAATCTGAATTTGACTAGAAGGAGGCTATGCGCGTTTTCCTGTTAGTCGTTTTTTGTAAATTTTGTAAATATTTTAGTATAAAGTTGTAGGTGCTATGCATCTATCGATGTTATGTAAGATAGTTATTGACGAATGGATGTGATAGATACGAAAATAGTGGTTCTGCGGACTGTAGGCCACGCTACAACGTGAATAGATGTAAATTTTATTAAAATAGTTCAATGTACCTATTCATACCTATGCTCGTTAGATGGTGCGCGAAACGTGAATGGTTATCAAATCCAAACACAAAAAGCAAATTAATTTACTTGCCGGTTCCAGGTATGGAACCAAAGTCGAAAATAGAATGAAAATCATCGAATAGAAATGTTTTCATAGCCGATATAAACATGTAAAAAAAAAACCAGCTGCTAGATCAATTAGTTTGGTCAAACTGTACAAACTTCGCGGTCATAATCACACTAGGTACCTATATGACAGATTTTATTAACGTGATTTTTTATGAGTTAGTGTGTCTGTTTGTACTAAAATCCATAACGATTGAATTGAGTTATAATAGCTTGGATTAACAAACGGATTTGCTTAAAAGGTCTCAGAAAGATAGAGATAGAAAGAAAGCTGGTGAAGCCGCAGGGCAATGAAAGAAAGCCATGAATTGCACGGCCATAAGAATCGTTCCTCTTTCTCTTCCTTGTCTATTATTCCGCACAGGAGAAAAATTATAAGCCGCGGGATCGGGCCTCGACTCTCGTTGTTTGGATCGTGTGCGACGTGCGACCCGGCTGGCTCTTGGCATCTCTCTCACTCTTCCTCTGCGCAGAGAAAGAGAGACCATGACAATAGCCGCGCAGCTTTTAAAGTAGTGGGAACGCGGCTTAATCCAGATAAGATTCGCATTTTTTTAAATTAATGCGTGTTAATTGTGATTATTTATTCATATTATGTAAAATATAATATAAACAATGCCATGACTAAACAATTCAATGATTACTGAATGCATGTTTTGGTAATTCTAAAACAATAGAAAACCAACTGCAAAAGGAATTTCAAAAGCGATTACGTAGTTTTACGCTATTAGATACACTATTTTTACCTCATCATTACTTAACCTGTTAAAAATGGAAAGTTGTTATTATCTTTTTTAAATAATAGTGTAATAAAAAGTGGACAGTACAAAAGTACGTTATATTCAAGGTTTTTAATGACACTCGAATATTTGTAATTTGGTTATACGTATTTTTAGCCAGTGGTATGTGATACGTAGTAAAATAATTGCGTACTACACAAAATAAAGTACGCGGTTTCTCTGTCGGAACAGCCATAGGAAACTCACATACTTAATATCATTTATTTCCTCATAAAAAACTAAATATTAATAGTTCTGTTCCCTAAGACATACTTAACTAACATATTTTTAAAATTAAGGTAGTTATCAACATTTAAATTTCAATTTAGACAGTTTAACAATTCTCAACATCCGACGGGATGTAGATTTTTTTGATAATAGTTGTAGATACCACTCCAAAAATAAATAGAATATTTCAATTTCGTGTTAGACAGAGATAGCGTTATCATACCTGATGACGTAATCGGGCATGTACACCATACAAATTTTAGGCAAACACTCGTTTTACGAGAAAGGGACAGAGCTCATCAAACAGAAAACTTATTATTTCTGAGAAGTTTATTGGCCGATTTTAATTATTTTATTAGCATTTTTATTACATTCTTCACTAAACCTGTGATTTATATTAATTCAAAAATCAACAAGTTTTCTTTTATGTTTATAGAGAACCTTCTATAAAACGGAAGGGATTGAATAATAGTTTTTCTTCCATTACTCCTTTATGCGGCGTCTCAACTAAGAAACCGGCGTACTGAAGTATATGTTTGAATTACCAAAATAAAGGTTGATTAATGTGTTATGTATGTCTGACGTTAATTTAAATGTAGTTAGTTCAGTATATAATTAAGAAATCTCATATACAAAGTATTAATAATCGTATAGAAAAATAAGCAACGCCAATATTTGTATTTGTAGATAATTATGTAATGCAGTATTTTATTTGTTCACAATATTGAGGAGAAAAATTAAACAAGAAAGGCTGTGAACAAATTTTATTTAGTTATATTTGGTACGCATTTGACATCAAGGAAAGAACAGTGCCATTTGAGATCTGTATAATCCTAGATATCTTGAGAGTATTGGTACATTTATAAGTACTAAGGTAAACTTTATCCACAAAAAAAAACATACCTAGACCTTCAAAAGTATCTGATTATGTCTTCAGCGATATATTTAGACATATTTACGTAATAGTACGCATTTTCATAATACAAATGGCCAGAAAAATTAGAATCTCCACGCAAATACAAAATAACGAAAACGAGTAAAGTGTGGTTAAGTTTTCGGGTTCAAATGCCTTGAATGTTAAATTTTAAATGGCCTTTATTATTACAATATAAACAAATTTTAGTCAGTTCGATTATGAAAAACCGATTTCCTAGTTTATTTGTGTACAAAATTATATCTAAATATATCTCTGAAAGCGTATTCATAAAATTTTAAAACTTCAAGAGTCGCTTTGTTTTCCTTTTTCTTATGGAGAATATTTAACCTAAGGTTTCAATACCTACGCTGACGTTAGCCGCACTAATACAAATTACATTCGACAGCGCTAAACTTACTATGTGATTACACGCAATCTTACTATGTACGTATACGGTGCACGCGTTCATACAAGTATGCGTTAGTGTGAATGTGTTGTGTGTGTCACTCACGTCAGCGACCGTTATTTTAAAACTTGCAGGAATTTCACTCTTTCAGGCAAAGAGTAGGATGGCGCCGCTGTCTCACTCGCACGCGGTACCTTTCTTTAGTTAAAAAATTGTTAAAATTACTTTCGATAGATATTCTCTGTTTAGATTCATAATAACATTATTACAATGTTTTTCTATTTGTAATTTTGATGGAAATAAATGTGTAAACGTGGCAATTTTGTCTGTTGATAGTTTATTTCGGTCAAAATAACAGATTTAAAAATAACAGCTATTGTTGATAAATTGTAATAGTGTTCTTAAACAGTTAAAGAGAGAAAAATTATCAAAAGTCATTTCAATAATTTTAAACCTAAAACGAGGAGCCGCGTGGGAACGAGACAGCAGCGCCACCCTACTCTTTGCCTTAAGAGAATCGTTGTCGCGCTCTTTTCTATAAAATAGGAGAAAACTATTTTCTAACCCTAAACTTCATCTGATTTTGGTGATTATTTTTCGTATCTTGCTTTTTCAAACGTTAATACCGAAAAAAAAAAGTTCAAATTTATACAAAAGTAAACCGTAGAAGCATATCCATTAATAATTCCGATCATATACAATAGTAATTATCTAAATCGGATAACATATAGAAGTACAATACAGTTTTCTCCTATTATTTATATATACAAATTACAACTATAGTAAACGCGTAATTTCCTGGTGCAAACTTGTCTCGACAACTATGCTCTGAATGTGCTGACTCATAAACGGTCATCGCAGCTTGTCCCGAGTGAAGTTGCCTGCGGCCAGGTAGCTGAATGACAGTATTTAATAAGCTGCAAATCAACTCTATTCATAGGAAACTTCACTTGCGACAAACTACGACGAACGCTCGTCAGTCAGTCAAAAATGAATACTATCATTATTTAAGGTATTAAGATACCTTAAAGAATGTATACTGTAAGAATATTATGATACTATGACATTAACATTAATGTCGGAATAATATTTTTTACACAATGCTATATTGTAACTTTTGTTAAATAAATTTTGTTGAAAATAAATACGGACTTTGATTTATAAAATTATAGTAAAAATTAACGAAAATTCCCCTTAGTAAATAAGGTAAATAAAATATAACAAAATATATTAATTTTACTTACAAAATTAAAATTTAGGTAACGTTGGAAATATTATGAGAAACACATAGTCATAATGGCGTATATTCCAATATTTTTTTTCTTAATCACGCTACTCCAATATTAGATGACACTCATCACCAAATCTACTTACATATAAAATAGTTTTTTTTTTGAGCTACAGACATTAAGTAGGAAATATAATAATTAGTTTTTACCAACATAATAGGCATGTTGACTGATTTTTATTTATTTTATATTTGAAGTTGTAACCGTCGTCGATACGCCAAATTATATGCTTTCTACGAAACTTTGCATTATTTTAAAAAACAAATTTCAATATTATTGCGATTGATATGTTCTAATTTTGTGGTGGGGAACACTGTGACGTCCAGTCACGCCTAGGCCTTTAAAAGCCTATAAAAGACACCACTTGGTATTGTTATTTACCCAGAGTAGTATTAAAGGCTATTCTCAAAGCACCATTAAACTAATTAAAATAATAAAAAAAAAAACGAACGAAATGCTTTTACAAGGCTTGTTCCTTTTTTGAATTTAGTGATTTTAAGAATTTTAATTATTCAATTGTCTAAGAAATTCACCTTCCCTATATGACCTCCTTCCTACTTCTATCCCCCGTTCGATCGACTTTCGATCACTCCTTACATTTGTCGATTCTCCTTTTGTATATAATTTGTGTGATTTCATTAACGCTAATAACATTAAACTTTAATATGTTTGTATTTCTAACCAACTAACACTTGTGCTGTCCTGTATGTTGTGTACGTCTTTGTTTTTAGGTATAACAACAGAAATTGTTATTGATACCAGCGTAGTCTGGCAGACGTTCACTCGCAAGGCCACTTCGTCGGAGAGTAACATACTAAGCAGAGCAACTTAAATGCCTAACTGATGTCTCACAAAAAAAAAAAAAAAAAAAACAAAGAACGTGACATTGGCGAGAACATATGAACGCCATAAACAAGAATTGAATTGAATTGAATTTTAATTAGTTTAGTGGAGCTTTCAGAATTGATCACATTGTTATATTAAAAACTAAATGGGAATCGTTATTTAAAAGTTCTAAGCGTAGCTTGTGACATAACAGAGCTCCGCACCATAAAAATTTGAAAAAATGAAAAAAATTACAGCGATATCAATTGCCGATATCAGTTTTTTTTTTTTTTTTTTTTTAATAGTTCAAAGTTTTAAAAATAATTATTTTAAATACACATTTAAAATACCCTTTCCGCAAAACAGTTTACCCTACTTTGCTTCAATAGATACTTTATAAGTTGGAATATTATTATCCCAGAAGTTATTAACGTTAGTTATTATCTTAGAAGTTGGTAACGTAATTTATTTTCCAGTATTTTTATGCTTACCATTTTCCTATATACTTCGCTAATACAAATAATATAATAAATGAAACTTCAATCAACGTCCCTATTCATGTTAACCATGGTTGTATACTATACGAAAATCTTTTTGGGATCTTAAAGGTTAGTACAAGCTTAAAACCTATATTACACACGCAATTCATACTTTAGGTGTTTGAGGGACTCAGAATGCAACCGCTCGTTCCGCTTGCCTGCATTCAAAGACCTCAAAAAGATTTACGTGTATAATCTTTCACATTTCACACGCACAATCCCTATTAAGGTGCTTCCACACCAACTCTTTTCCATCATACTCGTATATAGAACAAGTTGGTGTAGACGTCACTTTTCCTTACAGCTTTTTAAAAGCTACTTCATAATCATATTGTGGAATACGCTAATAAATAGATCTACAATAAATGCATAAAACTTACTTATGTAACATACAAACATGTTTTTTGCAGATAAATATAGGGTACTAAAGACTAGGAAAGTATCTATTCAATGTAATTGACTTATAAAACCCAGGTGTAAGCTAAACTTAAATATAAAGTTCGAAGAAATACACGGCCTGAAATATTTGCTCAGAGTGTGAAGCTTTAGCCGTTTTATGGTAGACATCATCACTCGCCTGATGATGGATTGAGGTGTGATCCCATATCATAAGCTACTATGGCGTAGGAACTGGCTTTCAAGCGAGGGTATCGGGATGCACCGTTAGGTGCGGCAAATTTTCAAATTTATTGTATTTAGTCAACCTGTTCCTAGAAAATACCCCATCACAATTTTAATATATACTTATAATGTTTTAATACACTGAAAGCTCAGTAAGAATTAAGTAATGGAGGGTAATACCCCTGGAAGGAGGGTAATGGATTTCAAGTTAAGTATGTATGTTTCAACATCACCTCAAAACAGTAGCCTAAAAAGTTGAACGATTTTGATGTACAATGTATCGCCAAATTTATATTTGCTTCCTAAGTATCACGGGCTCCATTTGGCAGTCAGATGTATTGTGTCTTTTAATAATATCACTAGTAATCAAATCATCAAAGTAACATAAATAGTGTATATATGTGTGAGCAACGAATCCGTTATTTGTCGGTCAGACGAAGGAAATCCTGTTCGTCAAATGCTCAGAAAAGCTCCAATACAGAAGATGGCGTGTTGGCGTCACTTAGATCGGTCCTGTGAAAGATTTTTTTTTTTTAAATTAAAATAAAATTAAAACAATTAAATTGAAATTTATCTAATATTGTTCTATTTATGAATTTCAAATCGTTGGATCACAAAAATCTCTTTCCGCCCAGTAATTTTGTTTGTAACATAAATACAGCCTTTCAATTCGGAACACAGTAATATCACAGAATACATTAACAGACAAAACCTTTTAAGTTTTTATTACATACAAAACAGACACTCACCGCCTCCCGCCAATCTCGTGTTCCTCGTCCGCTCCTTGCGCTCGCCTTGTTTAGAAATTTGCCACGAGGTTGTCAGTCAAGACAAGCGTTGAAGGCTTCAAGCGTTCGAAGTCCAATTGACATTACAATCGGCAATCAGACAACTAACTTCGTACATGTGTGTGTTGTATACAGACGACAACTTGCATATGTGTTCATATTAGCGCGCCGCTGTATGGAGTGTCCGACGTTTGGCAATATTTTAATAGTGGATAGTGCAAGTATTACCTAGTGTACATACCTATGGCTAAGTATCTCCAACGCCTGTCCGGGAGTGATGTCCACGATGTCGTGGTTGGAGAGCCACTCTTCACCGGCCGCCGGGTGTTTGCTCAACATAGTGCGCAGGCGCCGCGCGTCTTCGTAGTCCAAGTTTAGGATCTTGCAGCCTTGGAGTAGCCTGAGGGATGAAGGAAACATATACAATTTTCTAAGATATTATTAAACAAGTTGGTATGGTATTTATTTTTAATTTATTTTGTGCGTTAACCGTGGGTGACGTCATCGACGGTTTCAGCGGCAGGCCTGCGCCGGCTGTTCGCAGCCAGCAGTATGCTGAGCTGGAACCGGATTGGGGCGGACACAGTTTTTATTTTATTTTATTATTTTTGTTATAGTTTATGTATTTATGCTATCATGTCTTCCATGAATAAATATATGTCTATATCCTCATAGTAATTTAAATAAGCATGTTGAACTGGGAGAAAAACAAATACAGAATTTACCAGCTGCTTCTCTTCCCAAGCATACTCTAAAAGTCAGTTCAGAGAATTCAAGCAAATTTGACAGAGGGCTGTCCCCCTGTCACTACAAGCCAACATTACTTTCTACCCCCTTATCCCCTCAAACCCTTTAATACCATCTACCCTTCATTATCTAAACCTCAGTTCACGGTCAAATGTGGTGTCAAGCGGCCATTTTGGTCTCAAGTGACCGTGAGCTGTCGCGGCTAACGCTCGGGTCTGTTGTAAATAGCAACAAGTATCTTTATTAAAAGAAAAACAAAATACCCGACAGCAGAAAAGCAGATTTTGCAGTCTAACTTACAATTGCAAGTAAATCTGATCGTAACTCTTGATACACTGTTGAATTTACGTTTTTTGTGAAAAAGTATGCGTAAAATAGCTGTAATAGATTATAAATGCGCATTCTTTAGAATAATTATAGTAAAATCACTTGTTTATTACGAAATGGTTCGTATTTCGTCGTTTATTTATTGTGTTCTATATATGGTGCCTCGCTCGCGCCACGCTTTTGTATAAATTGCGAGCCTAATCATTATTTATTTACAAAAAAAAAGACCAAGGCCGTTTATAGACAATACCTCGAATATAATGAAAGAAGTGTAAATAAATAACGCATTACTCACTTAGGCAGCTGGTTAATCTGCGAGGCGAGCTTGTATGGCGGCGCGAATGCAGGCATCAGGTTCCTCTTGACGTCGTGCGTAATCTGAAGCATGCCGCCCGTGTTGAACCAGCTCTCCAACAACACCTCCTGGTCACAAATATACCATTTTATTCGGCTTCCGTATTAAGGGTGCGGGAACTTATTCGTGAGGCTACGGTGTCTGTCTGTCTGTCCTACGCTTAAACGGCTGTATCTTTCGATTGGTAATAGATACAAATCCATGTAGGTATGTATAATAATATATTTTCTTCTTCTTTCTTTCATATAGTAATACTTAACATTGGTACGGCCGTGAACAGACAGCCTTAAAAATTATTTAATGTCTGTGGTAAGCTCTTGTTCTAGCACCGATACTAAATGTCAATGTCAACATGATCACTGATGTTTGTTTGACTATGGTTTGACCTTGTTTTGATAAATCGCATTTGGTTGGGATTATTTTTATTAGGAAATTAATGTAGTGTGAATAGTACGTAGTGTTCCCTTATTGGTTTGTGATTTAAAATAATGCATGACTTACTAACGAGTTTTTGGCGGGAACGTCTTAGTAACATGTTGTTGCTTTGTTTTATTATCCTAAATTTTGAACATTAATGCTATAAAAATGGTGGTGTTTTATTCATTAAGTGTTTGATCAAGTGCGTGAGTGTAGGCAAGTGAAATAAAGCAGTGAAATGTGTGATTTTACGTTGTCGGCAAAACTCCATAGAAGCTTCTAATAAAGTCGCCATCACTTTACTGAGGCAAGACTTACATTTGAAAATTACTGTTTACTAGAACAACAACTAGACTGGAACACTAAATAACTTGTATTATTCAAGAAACTTGAAAATATTTCAATACTTGACACTGGCAAATCGCTAATCGCGGGGTCCAATACAAAAAAGAAAGAAAGAAAAAGACTTACTAACTAATATTTACTAAAGGAAAAGGACATATTCGTATTTATCAAATGTTAAATTTTTTGCATGCCGTTAGGCGAAGTATGGCGTTCTCATTTTTATTTTTTCCAACTACTGTACTCATATTTGCAATAAAGGTATTATGAATTATAAAATCTCAAAATTGGTTAGAAATAAGTACTAACTTAAATATGTATTAATTGATGGTAGTTGCGAGAGTGATATAACAGATGCGTGAAGAGCAGCGGAGGGAAATGCGCACCGACTGTTGCCACCTAACTGCTGCCACTCCGCACCACATTTTCAAGGGGGAGAGGGTCTGGACCCCTAGGACCCCCCCCCCCCCCCCCCTTGGGTACGTCCTTGCTTACCTCGAATATATAATCATCGACGATGGTAGCGAGATGTGAGCGTAGATGCGCGGTGAGCGAAGGCGCCAGCCGCGCACCCGCCGCCGCAAGCCGCGCGCACAGCGCTGACAGCGGAGCGCACAGTGGGGGTGACACGGTCAGTGCCATCTCTTCTACATGCAAAAGCGCATGCCATCTGTCAAAAATAAGTTAGTTAAGTATTAAAATGTACGCCTTTTCCGTTTGCATTATTTTCAATTACAAGTTTAGAAAACTTAAAAACCCCCGACATAAAAAAAAAACAACTGGACCGATATTTATGAAACATAGCTAAGAACACTCTCCATAAAATCTACTTTCAAGCAAAAATAAACTAGATCAAAATCGGTCCATCCGTTTCAGAGCTACAATGTCACAATGACACAGACATTGTGACATTGTGCTCATGTCATATTATCAAACTAAAATACAAGACCCTAATACTGGGACGGGGGTTAAAAATACATTACATAAATGACAAAAATAATACGGATTTAATTTTGAACTTAAGTATCAGAAACACATTCGCCTACAGTATATTCTCTTCCACATTACAATCGCTTACTTCTGTCTCTTATAATCCTTCAAGCCGGCTTTGAACTCGAGGAGTATATGATCAGCCAGGGACGCCAGCCCCGAGTCTCGAAGGCGCGCTAGAAGTGCAGGCGCATCTGCAAACACGCCCGCCTCTTCCGCCTCGTCTTCGCCGGATAGGGGACCCGTTACGGCGAGGTTTACTATCGGTGATGCCTGGATATAAGAAAAAAAACTTATATGAACTGTCCACCGAACCGCAAAGCAGAACTTACGAAAACGAGCAGTGAATAAATACTCATTAAGATTATAATAGCCATAAAATCAAAAACTCGTATTCTCAAGACGTCCTTTCCTCAATATGTCTTAGCAAAATGTTTCTTCCATAATACATGACTTTTCTATATGTCTCTTCCCCAAAGTAATAATTAATTTGATCCTTATGGGCAGTGCCGTAAATAGGGCGGTGCCACCGGTGCCCAGGCACAGGGCGTAGACTCTGGGGGGCGCAAGAATGGCCAGACCAGGCAGGACTATATTTTTTTCGGTTTGCTCCTGATAAGTTCCCGCTGCGCCCCTAGTGCTCGATTCCAACACATACCTATGTACCTACATGCCAGTATCATCAAAACGTCTGTTAAATTAGACAAAACATCACGCTAATTTGTTTTGCAGCGCACGAGCGTATTTGTGTATGGTGTGTTCTAGTTCTTTAAAAAAATAGATTTTTCTTCCGTAATATTAGATAATTGGTCTACGAACACCAAGGTCCTTGTGCTTTATTTTATCACCCTGAACCCTGAATGAAGTAATAAAGTACATAGGCCTATACAACTATACATAGCATTGGTCTAGCTAGGGTGCCTATAATATAAAAAAAAAACAAGGGCGCAGTTATAGAAGCTCGCACAGGGCGCAGAAAAGGCTATTTACGGCACTGCTTATGGGGCCTCCAGTTATAAACAATTATATTTATACAAACGCAAATTGCAGATAAAGAAAGAAAACCTGATATTATATAATAAATGTCATACTTACGATGTCAAAGAACATCGAACTTCTCCTGGAGAGCTCCGTCAGTGCTAACTTCTTGGATTGTAACTCTACTTCTTTCAGAGACATTCCATCACTAAGCTCGAATGCTGTCGAAAAAAAATTCTTCAGAGAAACCAAAGTAACTATTGAAAACGAACCATCGAAATAACCATATTATGTAATTAGCTTTATCTGTTTTGTCTCCATTACTTTTTCCAATTTGTTCCTATCCAATCTAAGTCGCATTTCCAAGCCAGTCTGGACAATTGGTTGACAATTTAAAACAATAAAATGTTTCGACATTTTACGAGAATACACACCCAGATAATATTATTAACGTGCGCGCACGCATGTGTTTTGTATGTTCACACGTGTTTGTGACTCACCCGGCCCATTACCGTCAGAGTTCGAAGACGAAGAGCTGGCGGTCTCTGTTTCTTCATCGTGATGCTGCAGCTGCGTGTAATGCTGGAACTGACGTTTGTAGTAGTGCAGCTGGAGATAATGCTGAAACGAAGGAGTTGGTAATTATTTGTGTTATAGAAGCGACACTAGAAACATATATAATGCAGCCAGCTGGGTGCTTTGGTAAGTAGAACGACGAGCTGTCAGATTTATAGGAAACGAAATACCAGTTTTCTCTTGCAGAACTTAGAGACGTAAGGTGGCGTATCTGGCATTTTTATTGGTGAGCGTGCGTTCGAGTTACAAGACTTAATCCCTTTTCCTTTCCACAACAAGACAAGCCAGAAGACAGCAATTCCGTCCCTTCATAGCACATATGCCACCGGCTCGAACTAAGCGTTTCGATTCCACCTTCCTAATGCGAATCACTTACCTTACCACCATCCTTATTTCCTGTAAACTATAACTCGGATATCTTAAGACTATAGTACTTAGGTATGTGTGTTTCATCTTCGGCCAGCATCGCTTTCCAATGGGTGAACCGGTGGTCAAACATAGACATTATATTTAACAAGTATCTATATTAAACGAAAAACAAAATACCCGGCTGCAAAAAAGGAGTATATGTATTCTAACTTACATCGTTACGCTTATTCTTACACTTACTCTGGAAGTGAAGACGAATCTAACGACACCACGCACATCAAAATCGTTTAGGCTGTAGGCTGTCATATAGAAACATACATACATACACTCGAAAAACATAACCTTCCTTCTTACGCAATCGGGTAAAAAAATAATGTTCTAGCATGTTACGTACAAGGGAGTGTGCCCACTGCAGCAGCACAGTGTGCGTATGATGCGCCGCATTAACCACGGCGGTGAGGGGGTGCGGCGCCGCACTACCGCACAGGAATGTGTCAACTTGCAGCGAGTCCAGCGCTGCGCTCAGGAGCTGAATGAGCCGGATGCGCCACTCTTCTATCAGCTCTAGCTGTAGCTCTAAGAACTGCAACCTGAACACGATTTTCATTATCACAAACCAAAGCATTGAAATATGCATAATAATATCATATTGCTTGTAGCATTTTAGTCTCTTTATTGTTGAAAATTACTATAATAGTAATTTTCATTACTGAAATCATAGAATACGTGTATTTTGTATCGGTTTCTCTATGGCTAAAACATCTTATTTATTGTACATCTTATTTATTGTGAAGACACTCAAATGTTCCATCAGAGTTTTTTATTATTTATTTATTGATTGTTTTTTTTTTTTTTTTTATAGTTATCATTGGTTAAAAGCATCTGACTTGTAAATGACTTATATTTATCAATAAATTATTTGTATTTGTATTTGAGTTGTAAATTTGTAATTTTGTAGATGCGAAATGCTAAGACTAAAATAAATTGAAAATTTAGTAAATTACTAATTTAAAAGACATTACCGACGTCCGGGCCGTGTAACACAGAGTACACCGTCGCTTAACATCAGGCGAGTTAGTGGTCAATCGTAGATCTAAAATGTATTAAAAAAAAAACTACCCGTGATAGGTTGCGCCGAGAATCTATACTCGATGGTCTTCAAAAGAGAGCCGCGCGACGCTAAGAAGCAGGAGCGCCAACCACTGCGCCTGCGCCGCATGTCGCCAACCTTACCCAATGATGACTGTCGCGGATGTCGTCAATTTCAGCTGGATTTGTAATGATACCTACCTATGCCCGGGCTGTGGTAGCGCCGAGTATCTATCTTCGATGGTCTTCAGAAGTGTGATGAACCAATCAGCGCCACGCGGCACCCAGAGCAGCGCGCCGGTCGCTGCGCCTGCGCCGCCCGCTACAGGCTCCACCCACTGCTCGTTGCCGAGTGTCTCATCCATTTTGGCTATAGCATCTATAACAAAATTATTGACAATATTAATAGTAAAATGACTTTTTCTATATTTTCATATGACAACAATTACAACGATGTTGTATTATACTTTTAACAACCAAACGTTGAAAAGAATATAAGATGGCAGAAAAGAGAGCACATTGATTGACCACCAACTCGCCTGATGTTAAGCGACGGTGTGGCCGATGATGGAGCTCGTCGATCTAGAAAATATCTATTCACTCTAGCCTTGAAAATTCCAAGATACAAGGTACATACAAACATACATACACTCGAAAAACATAACCCTCCTCAACACGCATG
The DNA here is from genome assembly GCA_947563715.1 of Lycia hirtaria. Lineage (NCBI taxonomy): Eukaryota > Metazoa > Arthropoda > Insecta > Lepidoptera > Geometridae > Lycia > Lycia hirtaria. The sequence continues at coordinate 30,391,696 of OX387384.1, forward strand.
CGGGTCAAAAAAAAAATACAATCAAACTCATAGAATTCAGATAACATTTAAAGGGAGAAATATGCTACGTAATTTATTAAGAAAAAATGCCCAATTAATATCTCAATCTGATGATACGCAAACAAAACTTACACTTCTTTTCCACAGCCAGCCACCTCAGCACGGTCTCTGCTTTGGTCAGCACCGAGAGCACACTATTGGACTCCTTCCCTGTGACCTCCACCAGTTCCTTGTTGAAGCCAAGCGTTTCGTCGACGGCGTGCGCGAACGCTGCGTCTACATCTAACATTTCGCCCTTGGTGCTTTGTGTGTGGTAGGTGGCAAGAACCGTGTGGAGCCGTTCTGCTGCTACGGCTATTAGACCAGCGTTGAATTCTTCCTGCCATAATAAACGGTATAAAATACTATTAATGATAAATGATAAATTCTTTTATTGAGATAAAAACGGAAAAAGACCAATTACAATTATCTCACAATATTCAAAAATTATTCTTTAACAATGTCTTAAACAAATGTCTGAGGATTACAAAATATTCATTATATAAATACAATATCATTTAAAATGTCAAATTGGGCAATACGCCTAGCATGTCAATACAAAAAAATAATTATGTCATACAAAGTAAAATATACCGTTCGGGTAAGTACTCAGAGTACCAAGTCAATAAACTCAAAGGTTATCGTCAAAGTCCAATGAATCATCAGGCTTTTTACACCTGTCCCATTGATCCAATAAACTATGGTATACTATAGTTTGAAAAACTGAAAAACGGACGCCCAAGGAAATATTTGTATAATGGAGCTGATTAAATAACTAAATATATTATAGAATGATTTCACTTGTATTCAAAATTCGTCTGGGTGGAGTGAACAGGGTTAAAAATCAGTCTGTTCATGGTAAACAGTATTATTGCAAATAATTCTGATAAAATTAAGTATTACTGGATAATGTATAAGGGTAAACTGGATTTTACAATACAATTTCGGGATACGCCGTCAGAGTTGCTAACGTTTTTATCATATCAGACCTCTGGTATTGAACATCAATTATAGGTATGTATGGTCAGTACCATCACCAAACCAATCTTGGACATTGAAACACTTACCACAGCCCTAACATTCTTCAAGTCCAGCTTGTCAGCCACTGGCTGTATGTTATTCCTCACGAAGTCCTGGTGGTCTTTGATCCAGGTCAGGGTCTGTGTGAGGAACCACTCGGGGCGATCGATTCGAGCCGTCTGCCGCGTTCCCGTAAAATGGAACGCGAATCGTTTTTTCAGTGGCCGTAATAGTATTTTGATGGGTAGGCAAGGCTCTTGATCTGGAGATGAAAATAAATGTTTATAATGACTATTAACACGAGTATCTACATTACAAGTATTTATATTAAAAGAAAAACAAAATATCCGACTGCAGAAAAACAGTTTTTGCAGTCTAACTTAAGATTTCATTACGCTTGATACGCTGTTGAATGTACGTTTTTTGTGAGAAAGTTTGTGTAAAATTGCTGTAAAAGATTATAAATGCGCATTGTTTAGAATAATTGTAATTAAATCACTTGTTTATTAAGTTCGTTGCAGGTTTTGAAAAAGAAACCGCATTTTTTTATTTTTGTGAGAAATGTATTATTATTACAAATATATATATATATATATACATATATATATATAAAGAGTATCATAAGCTATATATATATATATACATATATATATATATATATAGCTTATGACACTCAGGAAGTGAAGACGAATCTAACGATATCTTGCTCATCAACATCGATCAAGCCGTTTAGGCTGTAGGCGATCAAATAGAAAGATACATACATACACTCGAAAAATTTACGGGCGTAGCCAGGTTTTAGTTTCGGGGAGGGGTTTAGAAAATAAAACAACAAAAATACAGCCGCAGATCCAACCCTCAAAAAAGGTTTTGGTCACGGCCACCGAAAATATGAGAATTTCTTAGCATTTCGAAGCGTTAGTGTTTGTAGAAATAGAAACGTTTTTAACTTGTCTAAGCCTGCAGATCCTCGTAATAACATGTACGTAATAAATACAGTAGAAGCACGCGTTGAACGCGCCGGTTTTCGGCTATGGGGATAGCTTCTGCGAGCAGAAGCAGTCAGATGCGCGTGACATATTATAGTGCATAAGTGGGCGCGCTTACACAGATGCACTGTCTCGTGCATCGTCCTAGCCCTCTATATCCAGTAGAACGGAAGGCCGCTACGACCGGAGAGGGGCTGGATGCCGCCAGTAACTTTACGTGTCCTACTGCCGCCCTTGGCCTTCACACCATGCTTTGCTATCCCGCCGGATTCGGCAACATCAGTCGCTTATCAGCTGTCGAGTTGCCTTCAACGCCGAGATAGACTTCATGCACTGTACGGGGAATGACCGCACCAGACTTGCCTAGGACCGCAACTCCTCTTCACCAGGTTCGGCGGTCGACGTACTGGAGTTGTGAGGCGTGTGGTCCTCATCCTCCGAGGATCCACTTGATGAAGGCGTCGACGACTGAGCAGGCGGTGATGTAGGTTGCCGCACTTGTAGCCGCTGTTGTTTTGATTTGTCTCAGTTTAGCCCTCGTTATCATTTCCGTATTATTTGTCCATTTTCTTGATTAGATAAACATTTTCTTTGAGATGTTTTGAATGATATTTTACTGTCATTATGGATGTCATAGGTTTAATTTCGGTAAATACAATGGGGGTTTGAGTAAAGTGCGGAAGCATCCCCCTCCGCGGCCCTCTTGGTCCGTTTCACTGGCTTGTTTTGAGGAATTCCTCAGCTCTTCAACGCGTACGGCTACTGTGAGGAGTCTTGATCCAAGTTACTTTTTATACATTAAAATGATTTTTACGGTGATATCAATATAATTTGTATATCACGCGATCTTTTGTCAGCAAATTACGAGTTTTTCATACAACAGTTTTCTTTTACAGTTTTCTACCCCTATATATAATTCAATTTTGATAATTATTTTTAATATGGTTGTATTTGTAGCTATCTCTACGGTTTGCTTTTTTTCATAATTTTTACTTTTATTTTTTTAACTTCTACTACTTTCTATAACTAAATCTAAAAAAAAAGCAAACCGTTGAGACATAGACATTTATCAGATAAAAAAGAATTATCAAAATCATTTAGGGGCAAAAACAGTTTTCTCTTATTTGTATGAGAGATCGCGCGACAACGTCTATCTCTCTCTCTCTCTTCGTCATTTGATATAAGATTTTTTGGTAACTGTGGTAGAAATAGAAAAGGTTGAAGGCAGATAGATGTGTTTGTATGGTCAAGATTATGATTTGGATACGGAACTTATATAAAATATGTCACCTGGTGCAAAGTCCTCTGTGGCAGTAGTAGTTATAAGATCCTCGGGTTCTTGTATAAGAAATAGATACCTAGTCAGATTAGTGAATTTTATTATAATTTCTTTTGGTGGAGGTGAATTTTCAGCTGCTGATACAAACGGCCACTTCAGTTGCTTCAATACATCTTCATAGTGCCTAAAAAACAGAAAAAGCGTAAAGATGCCATTTAGCACGTCTCTTTTGCATACATGTAGACATGATATACTTCTCAATTAATCTTTATAATTGAATACTCATGATCCATAAATCTGTCCATCTCGTGGCTGGTTACCTCATACAAGTGGCGGGAAGACGCTGGATGCAAGCCGCTTCCAATCGGTCTTTTTGGAAATCCATGGGGGAGGCCTATGTCCAACAGTGGACTTCTTATGGCTGAGATGATGATGATCCAAAAATCACCAGGCATCAGTCAAAACAGACATAAAATTTGCTGCTAGTAATCTAGTAAGTGTTAGACAAAACAATGTCCTTACATTAAAAGTCTGTAGTTCATTCAACCATAGTCCATCTCTCGCTCGCGTATAACAACATTTTTGAAGACATAAAAAGACTTAATGAACTTATAAAAAAAACGTCGTTTAGTGCACTAGACAGCAACAACACAAATCGACAATAATTACAATACGATCTAAGTTAATTTGCATAAAAATATTTTTTATGTGAAAAAAAATATTTTTTGTATGAAAATTAACTTAATTTTTTGTTGAAAGTGAAAGTTTCTAGTACACTAGACGACGATTTTTTTTTAAGTTCATTCAGTCATTTTATATCTTCAAAAATGTTGGAATGCGCGTACGAGACGGTCGATGGTCGAACTATACTCTTAATGGGTCATTGTACTCTATAATATGACACTATCATTATAATTATTTATATTTTGAAGCACACCTATTTATTTTTTGGCGATTTCGTGATTAAAGATGGTAAAAGTTCTTCATAATGAAGAGTACAATGACCCCATAAGGAAGTTCTGAAAACTGCATAAAGGACTTACTTCATAAGCTTATCCTTGAGTACATTGTGCCAGTAATGTGCATACTCCTTGACGTAGTTCCCTCGGTGTCCAGTCTGGTACAGCTTGCACATTTCCTTCAGCTCACCATACAATAGTACTAGATGCTCATCATCACTGCTTTGTTTCATTTGGCGGCTGGATGAAGATAAACTGGTAATTAAAATTTTAATAGTTTTTTGTTTTCGAGATATGTACTGCCAAAAAATCCACACCCTCAATCATAGACAGGCCTACAGTCTAGAACTGTTACCAATAAGTCTGATATCTTGGTGATGGATTGTTCCCAACTCAGGTACATAAGCGCCATGTGGGATGGCTGCATTGTCATTGTTCCAATAGTTGTATTGCTGAAAGGTCTTTTAGCAAAGAACCTCATCCAATATCTTAAGTGACTCATTAATTGATTTAGTCAAGGGTCAGATATGAAGATGATTGAATCAGTTACCCTAAACATAGCAAACATTATCAGGAAGTTCCTATGGCTGTAACCGCTACCACCAACCAACTATAGTTCACAGCAATCTAATTGTAGGTACTATGACGATTTATTTTTTTCATCAAACATATTGTAAAACAGTACTACATTTAATAAATTTACAAAGATTCAAACAATATAATAAATAGGTTTTAATAATCTTGTGTCTTAGTAGCAATATCCTATGAGCAGATGCTTTTATGGCAGATGTAAAAAAATCTTTGAATTCATTAGTAAACAAGCCATAACATTTTCTGATTGAGTTTTGAGTTATGTAGGTTACATATCGCATACCCAAATCAACACTGCATTAAGACATAATAGCAATTATCTCTAAGTAACTAATCTGTTATCACCATTATAGAAGATATGGTTTTTGGCTTTTCTGAAATAATTTCTATTTTGACCATGTCCATGACACAAATGAATCCAATATATTATTCATTCACAGCATGCCTTTAGCAAATGAAAAGACAATAAAATAAAATACATGATATACCTTAAATCATCAATTTTCTCAAAAGACTTCAAGTAGACCAAAACTTGATCCAACTTATTAATGTCTGAGAATCTTTTTTCTAGTTCTAATCTCAAAGGTTCAGTTTTTTCCAAAAAAGCCTCAACTCTCTTCTTGAGTTTTTCACTCCTTGTTTTAAGAGTGTCTATTTCCTCCGAATTCTCTTCAGCTTTTTTAATAGCAGATGATATTTTTGTGGGAACTTCATTATTAACAATGTTGAGCTGAGAAAAGAATAATTTGATCAGGATTGATGCAAACTTGGAGATTATATTTTGGCTCACTTTTCAGTTACCTAGTTTTTATTGAATTGATTTCAGTAAGAACTAAGAACTCATCTGATCTGCGTGATCTTGTCCTTAAACCCTTATACTGCATTTTGACAACATTTTCAACGAAATACGTAGGCATAACAAGTTTTAACATCTAATAGTATCTCAGAGTGAGGATTGCATTGGGTTTGAACTGAAAATCTAAGTTCTAGCTATAGTTTTGGAATATCAAATGCAAATGTGAAGCTTAGCTTCAGGTGTACAATATTTGTCTCATGACACAGTTACATATAAATCTTTAGTGTAAAAAGAAGGAGAGCAGATCCAAGAGAAATAATGCAGCTGATAAATCGGCTAAAATACATATAAATGAAATGTCTCCTTGTAGTTTGAGTCTTGAGTCTGTATTCTCTGCCTGTTAACCAAATAAAAAATATGGACAACACAACTGCTTTATAAATGGCTATAATCAATAGGACAGGAAAACGGCAGAAAGACGCTGGATGCAGGCCGCTTTCAACTGGTCTTTTTGGAAATCCATGGGGGAGGCCTATGTCTAGCAGTTGACTTCTTGTAGCTGAGATGATGATGATGATAGTCAATAGAGTCCAGGTTGAATGACTCCATCCAACACATACATGCATGGCTTGATAAGATGTAAAAAATCCTGCATGTAAATAAAAATATGTATCCATATTAAAAGAAAAACAAAATACCCAACTGGAGAATACATTACATACATTACACTTGATATGCTGTTCAGTGCACATTTTTTGTGAGAATGTAATTTTCGCATTTCTTTACTTTTTAAGAGCACTTTCGCATTGCAAAGTTTTATTATTGATACAAAAAATGTAGGCTATGACACTCAGGGAGTGAAGACAAATCTAACGATATTTCCCACATCAAAATCGGTTAGCCGTTTAGGCTGTGGGTGAGCATAAAGAAACATACAAACATACATTCGAAAAACATAACCCTCCTTCTTCGCAGTCTGGTAAAAATTGTTATATTTTTCTGTATGAAAACTTCTTTGAATCAAACTGGAATTTCGTGTTGTAATGTGTAATTATTATTGACGAGATTCCATAATGCACAGTTTTGTCATAAGTATATTCAGTCAATTTATATCTCCAAAAAAGTAAAAATACATAATTTCATGAGCATACAATGAGATTTTATACTCATTAAATATGAAGTAAAAAGCAAGGCAAATCACAGTTCTCAGTACTTTCGAGGATAAGACACATTCATATGCACTTTTCGTATCTTGGTGTTGCACTTTCTAAAAACATAGGATAGCATTGTCCCTGTTCATAAGTCACGACACGCGTGTAACAGCTTTGCCTGACGTGGCGCGACTGAAGACGAGTCGGGCAATTACCTTACTTAAGGCTTACCACGCACAGCCGGAGAAAACCTATCTACGTATAAATACATAATTGTCGGCATAGCCCTAATTCCAATTTACAGCTGGAAGTTGGAGTGAGAAATAAATATTTAAGATGGATGGATTTTATGACGGAAAACCATACAAAATTTAATTGTATGAGATTTAATATTCAGAAGAGATATGTAAAATAGTAACAGTTCGTAAAATACCAGACTTACACAGCTCTGGAGATGTTTTTTTCTTTGTACCAACTCGTGTTCTAACTCGTATGCATTTGATAAATCGTTGATGTCATTACCAATCCTCAAATTGAATTCTTGAGCTAAAGCTTTCTTTGCTTCAGCATCTAACTTCGACGCACTCATATTTTTACTTTTATCACAAAAAATACCAAAACTGATACCTATTTTATTTATTTACATTACGAGAGATCTGAGCACAGACTAAAGATCTGAGTTAGGTACTCTATTAGAGCTTATATTGCACAACCAGAGAATGCACACTGTACAGACAAATAATGTACAGGCTTACAATTAATAGGCCGCTTGCTAGCCAAAACAAAACAGTTTTTGGGCGGGAACGTCATGGAAACGTGCTTTGTTTTATTTAATTTCCTAAGATTGTGTTACTATGAACTTTAATGCTATAAAAATGGAGGTGTTTTATTCATTAGGTGTTTAATCAAGTGCGTGAGTGTGGGCAAGTGAAACAAAGTAACGAAACGTGTCTTTTACCTTGTCGGCAAAACTCCATATAAGCTTTCAGTAAAGTCGCCACCAATTTACTGAAGCACGACTCGAATTTTAAAATGACTGTTTACGTGACTTAGACTATGACTAGATCAGTATGTAACTTGTATTATTCAAGAAATTTCAAGATATCTCAATACTCGACACTGGCAAATACTTTAGGCGAAATCAAATACAATAAAAAAAAACGCTCATACAAAAGCGCTCATCAAAAGTTATCTTTCACATAGAAGCCAATCCATAAAATTAGATTTTTACGACCGATTTAGTAAAACCATTCAAAGTATAGAATCTGACTTTAATCTAATAATAAATAGAGGTATCATATCGGTCTTGCCATTTCCTAACTGATTCCTCGCGTATCTTCTTTCTACTATAGGACAAGGGTTAATTTAAGTTTGAACATTAAAAAAACGAATTTTTTTACAATTTAGAAATTACAAAAGCATACCATTACAATTAAATATCAGATGAAGTGAATGAATCTAAATTCTTGGGAGTTATCATAGATTCGCATTTGAGTTGGAAAGAAAATATTTTTTCAAACAAATTCAAAAATCTCTAAATACTGTTATGCATTGTCTATCTTTGGCAACATCTCTTCTAAAGGCATTGCTAAAAACGCCTACTATGGTTTTGTGTACACTCATATAACTTATGGTATAATATTCTGGGGGAACTCTGTAAATATAGACACTACATTTAAGCTCCAGAAGAGATTTATACGGACTATTTATAACCTACATAAAATCGACTCAGTCCGAAATGTATTTAGAGAAAATAAATTATTAACTCTTACTAGTATATTCATACTTGAAATTTGCTTATTTGTAAAAGCCAATCAATGTTATTTCTTTGAGAATAAGTCAGTTCGTGCAGATATTTTACGCACAGCACATAAATATAACATTCGTATCCTACAAGCGAACAACGAAATGTATCACAAAAGCACATTTAATTGCGCAATTAAAATCTACAATAGACTTCCAATAGACATCAAAATTTTGGACGGTTACAAATTTAAAACTACCCTAAAGAAATGGTTAATAGAAAATGGATTTTATAATATAAGATAATTTTATGAATATAGAGATACTTATAAGAAAAATATTTACATAGGTAAGGTTTAGATATAATTGCTATATTGATCTCATATAGTAATGTTGCATTGTTTATACATAGGGTTTTAATTGTGTAGATAAGATTGGTAATTATAATGGAATTGGTAAATATAATAAATATATACAAGTTGTAAATATACATACCTATAGGTCAAATAGATAGAAAAAAATATTGCATATCCGGTAGGATAAACTGTAGTGTCCAAAAGAATTGTTTGTAACATCTATAATATGTACACAGTTTTAGCAATAAACGTTATCTTATCTGTATTCCTGCCTGTACTAAACTGGTAGTACATTACAGTGACTGTGCAGTATTGTCTCACTGAGCGAGCGAGCGAGCATAGAAAAATTTGTTCACACTTCACAGTGCCTAGTGTCTGGTTCACACTGTTCATTTCACTCAAGTTCACTCTCACCGCGGCTCTACACTTATCGGGAAGAGCATATCCATGTCGGAAAAGTGTATATGTCCATATGTGAATTATTGGGGATGTATCATGGATAGCGCTCACCGAGTGTTTCATTAGGTTATGAATAACAAATTCTTCATACCTGGGGTTCCTTAGCGTGGCGTGTCCTTTATCGTCTTTCCGTGGTTGCTTCGCATCTATTGTTTAGGTTGAGGGTGTGTCACCGTATTGCCGCCGAATCCAGACTCTCGTGCCGCGATGAACCGCCTGTTGAAATTATGGTACGATGACACCGAGCAGATCTCGGTGCCATCGTCCCGGGCATGGCAACACGTCGTGGCGAACCACAACGCGCCTGATCTGGACGTCATTCACCGAGCATCTGGGGGGACGCAAAAAAGCCTTAAGTACCAACCTTTTGTGATACAGCTATAAAATAAACCCATATCGTCATGGGTTTCCCGGCCGGATAAATAGGGAACTACCGTATGTAGACCCTCTAGTGGTTGCCTCAACAGGCAACCCTGTCAGGATCCGACGCCCCGCCTCTCGGACATCCTGACCAAAACTTAGTTGAGTTCTCTCTTAGCGAACTCATGGCAGACCTCGGCAAAGACATAACAACACTCAGATCATGATTAACATTAGTCAAGATAACTGTTAATACTTAGCTTTAATTTAATGTTGAACACCAATCATCACTTGAAAATAAACAACATCGCGAAAGCCGTCATGGCGGCACTTTCGTCTGATTCAACTTTCAAAAGTTAGTTCTAACTAGATTTCTCTGTAGCATTGTTTTACCATAGACTGTGAAATCATCAGTATGTTTTGGCGCGAAGAGTTTTCTGAGTTACCACTCGTAAAATTATCATCCTTCGCATTCGTCGCGACACACCCCGCCGGCAAAATTAAAGTAGTGATAGTAAATTGCGCGTCCATTCCCTAATTTTTTCTAGGGCTTTGATGGCCGCATTTCTCTTTGGTCTCGTCTCATTGTCGTCAGACATCTCAAGTTGGTTTTGAATATCACCACTTCTTTCCACATCTGGCTCTACTGATTGCATATCTTCATTTCCTCTACTATCATGATTGTCAGGAGCTTCGTTTGGATAGTTGGGAATAACTTCTGGAATAGTAGTTTCTTCATATACCATTGTAGGATCCATAGGATAAGTTTCTACTTCGAATTCTGGAAGATGGTTTCTGCATGATGACCCAGATTTAAAGTAAGGTTGATTTTCATCCTCATCTACTTCTAGAGGGTAAAGATGTGATATGCTTCTGGTAAATTCCTTATCCCCAACCTTTACTTTGGCCACTCTAGCCATACCATCTGTCCCTTTCGTTAGACAGGTTATCTTTCCTACTCGCCATTCCTGACGATTGCTAGTTTCTCCCTTTATTTGTACAACTTGACCTATACTCGGTTCAAGTTTCGAGGTTACTCTCGGTTCTTTATGTGAATGTTGATATCTTTCTCTGAGACTAGGCAGATATCTATTTATGAACATGTCTTTAAATTCATGGAGAATTACTAAAGCTCTTTTCCATCCTTTAATAAGTTCTGTCTTTGTTATAGTTCCTGTAGCAGTAATATCGTTACTAGAAGCTTCTACTGTTAAGCATTTGCCCATTGTGAGAAAATCTGATGGCTTTAGAATTTGATCCAGTTCAGAATCAACGCAAGTAAGAGGTCTTGTGTTGACAACAGCCTGTATTTCTTTAACAATTGTTATTAATTGGGAATCTTTCAAAAGGTGTTTCTGTAAGGTTTTCTTTAAGCAATTTTTGACTATACCAACGAGTCTCTCATAGAAACCACCAAACCATGGTGCTAGCTGTGGAATAAATCTCCATTTGATTTTATTATCGATACAGTATTGATTTGACAGTATCTCTGACATCAGTGTGTAATAAAGTGCATTATCAGAAGTTATAAGTAATGGCACACCTCTATTGGATATCATCCTGCGTAAGGCTAACATTCCTTCTTCAGCCGACAGATCTTGTACAACTTCCAATTCAATTGCTCGAACGGCCAAGCATGTGTAGATAGATATCCACCGTTTCACAGGTCCGTGACCATTATCTACTAGAAGTGGACCCATATAGTCAGTTCCCACAAAACTGAACGGCGAGCTGTAATTTACTCTTTCAGGAGGTAATGCTGGGGTCGGCGGTGCTTTAAATGGACCACCGTTGTGCTTGGTACAATTTGAACAGCGCTTCAGAAGTTTTTGTACTTGAGCTTTACCTCTCGGTATCCAATAAGAGTTCCGTATTATACTCAGAGTGTGATTTGCACCAACATGATAATTGTCTTGATGAGTTTTCATAATCAGGCTATTAGTAAAATCACAGTCCTTTGGAATGAGAATAGGATAACGTTTATCGAATGACCAATCAGCATTTCCCAATCGACCTTTACAGCGTAATATCCCATCCATGTCTTTAAATAGTTTTAAGTTTCGGCTTAAATCTGTCTGCTTTCCTTGAACTTCTATAGGAAAATATTTTTCCTGTAAGTGTTTTATCTCTTCGAGTTTACTTCGAAATGTTTCTTCGTTTTGCAAGTCTTTACTGTTGCTTTTTTGTATATCTTCATATTTCTCACTGTAACAATCTTCTGTTTCCATTGTAGATCCTTCTTGATCTTGATTATACTTCGGCAGACCCTCCCCCGCGAAAAGAGTACCGAATTTATTCGACTGTATGTTAGATGGCCATACATCTTGTCTTTGTACAATGAAGTCAGGACCAGTAAGCCATTTCATTTTATCTTCGTTTGAAACAGACAGTTTTGTCGCTACATCTGCTGTATTTAATTCAGATGGAACGTGTCTTACAACCAAATTTTTATTTTGTTTTATTTCTTCTATTCTTCTCGATATAAATGGTGGTAAAAGTTTGTCAGAATTCAACCAATCTATCACTATCTGACTGTCTGTCCACAGAATTGTCTGAACAATCTCTGATTGCATGTTTTTATTGACAAAGTTTATCAATCGGCATCCTATAAGAACTGCCAAAAGTTCTAGTCGAGGAATCTTCAAATTGTCTTGGTCTTTTAAAGGTACTAGCCGTGATTTACCAATAATAAAGTTCTTTTCGTTTCCTTGAACAACATATACCGCTGCTGCATATGCTTTTAAGGATGCGTCACAGAAACAGTGTATAGTATATCTGTTTTTCTTTGTGTGACTTATGTAAAGTCTTGGTAAGGAAATATCTTTTATATTATCTAAATCTCGGCAGATAGATTGTGACCATAAGTCTCTCATTTCTTGTGGTAGGGTTGTATCCCATTTAATTTTAGTTTTCCACAGTTCTTGGAGAAATAGTTTTGCAGCAAGTAGATATGGTGCCGCGTAAGAACAAGGATCATATACAGAAGCAATTACTCTAAGAACATCCCTTTTCGTGACAACTTTGTTTGCATTGACGTTTTTGAATCTGAGACAAAGTGTGTCTTCATATATATTCCAATCTAGGCCTAAGACTTTTACAACTTTGTCTTCACAAGCATCAGGTATCTGATTCATAATTTGTGTATCATTTGAACTCCACGATCTGAGATTCATTGAAATCTCTTGAAAGGTTTTCTTGGCATCTTTATAAAGTTTCATAGCCTCCGAGGTTGAATTTGTACCAGTGACAAGATTATCAACATAAATGGTATCGGCTAAATCTTTGACATGTTGTTTTTCTGCTTGAGAAAGGTGATGTTTCACTGTTGCGTTTAACAAGAATGGACTTGAGATTATTCCAAAAGGTACTCTACAGAATCTCAAATATAGAAGATTTTCCATTGACACTGGTTTCGTTATATCTTTCAACCATAAGAATCTAGTGACATCACGATCTTCCTTATGTAAAGCTATTTGTAAAAATGCTTTCTCGATATCAGCTGTCATCCCAATTTTATGTCTTCTAAATTTTATAATCAAGCCTGTTAAGTCTTCTAATAATAGAGGCCCGCAGTATAGTGATTCATTAAGACTTTTGTTACCTTTTGTCTTTGCGCTGGCATCATAGACTACACGGATAGGCTTGTCCTTTTGTTGCACACAATGATGTGGCAAGTAATGTATTGATCTTGTAATTTCAGTTGTGTCAGATACATATTCTATAATTCCGTTTTTTAGCTGTTGTTTCATAGTTTGATCATAAGAAGTCAATGTATCAGAGTCAAGACGTTTCATTAAACTTTTGAGTCTTCCATATGCTAACCCAAAATTAGTGGGTAACTGAGGTGGATATTCCTTCCACGGCCAACTTACTGTATATCTGTTGTCTATGTATTTGGTTGTCTCGTTGAAAGTTTGAATCGCTTTCTCTTCTCTACTAACTTTAGGAGAATCTGTAATTCCGATGGACTCCAGTTCCCATAAATTTTTTACACTTCCATAATCCAAAGGTAGATCTGGTTCATTGAATCCAATGTTCAAGTTAGTTTGAAAATATGTCAGAACCGACAGTTCCTCTTCTTTAGTTGTTTGAGTATCTATTTGACCACTCAAAATCCATCCAAACTTAGACTGGACTAGGTATAGATTTTGACCTATCTTCCTTTTCTCATCGTAAATAAGTGAGAAATAATAATCATTTCCAACTAAAATGTGAACTTGATCCTTTAGAGATCCATCGCCTGCTATAACAAAATCCTGGTTTATGAATTCATCTCCTTGACTTATTTTGTGATATGATACTCCATTTGTAATGGAATCGACACAGTTAGCGTATATAGTAATGTCTTCATTCGTTCGTGTCTTTAATTGAAGTTTTACTAGGGGGCTTTCAATTTCCTGTGGACCCTTGGCACCAAATGTGAAAATAGAAACTCACTCTCTATTTTATTGATTCTTCTATGATTGGTAAACATAGTTTCTTGGCAAGTGATTTACATATATTATGTTCTTTGTGAATCAAAATCAAATAGCAATTTACAGTTATATGAGAATAATTGAATAATTTTCAATAATCAATTTTAACAAACATTGTCAATCAACAAGTTGTAGTTTAAAATAATCTTAACTTTGAATAGCCCGATAAAGGTGCATTAATATAAAATATTTACAATAATATTCAGTATATTATGATAAGTATAGCAATTTAGTATTAAGTATAGTAATTTAGTATTTTATAGTATATTATTAATTAGCATGTTGTCAGTAATTTAATAAATCAATCCGACACCAAATGAGTTCAACACTCTTCCATGCATATCCCTTTCATTGGGTGCTTCTTTGCAACACTTGAATTCTGCTACTATAATTTTATATACTGTGACATAGTGACACTCTTTAATCTGACCATAACATCCTTTATGAATTATCACTGTAATCTTATAAATTTTATTCATTGTCTCTAACTGCCTTCGTACTGTTTCGGCATCTGATAATAAGTATTCATATGTGCCACCATATTCCTCAGTCCATGTTTTCAATTTCTCTATTTTCTTCATGATAAGTAAAAATCGCTGTATCAGCATATCCTCCATGATGTATTTTTGTATTTTCGGAGCCTAAAATTGGCAACCATAACATCCGCTGTTAATATTGTAAAGACAGGTGCTAGTTCTCGCTTTTAGCCTATTAATATTACATTAGTATTATTATAATTTCTTTCATAAAATATATAGTCTCGGTACATAGTTGAACTTCATTGGATATGATCATTTAATAAACTATATTGCTACACATCTAACAGCAAAGTGTTAAATTTTGTAATAGAAATCATATTATACTCTTTTAAATAAAATTAATGTTGCATGACTATAAATATCATTGTGAATGTAAATAGTTTTCACTCATATGACCAAGATTATTAAAATGTTTAAAATATTTGTATAAATCAAATGTCTAATGACAAACAAATATAAAATTTTCAATGTTCATTATAAATTTTGTAATATGGTGCATTTAATAATTTTGAATGATTATGCACAATATACTTCCATATGATAAATTACTTTATGTATTTAAGTATGACTGTTACATTTTAACTAATTCTCAATTTACACAGGTGAGTCCAAAAAACATAGCTTATGCTATAGTACTCATGTCATCTAACCAAAAGTAAAATATAAATTAAAACATCTCAATTAAAATAATGTGTACTTAATTTTATAATCATTTCAATAAACAATATTAAAACTCGAAGCACTGATTTGTATCTATCATAATTTTAGTAATAAATCTTAGTAAATCTGATACTTCAGGTCACTTGTCAATTTTAGAACTGTATCTCAATAAAGTTTCTAAGATGAGAATTCAATAGGCTTAAAATTCTTTAGATAGTTTTGTTTTTAGTTAGTTTTTGTTTATTGTTTTTAATTTAATTCGATTTATTACTATACATTTCATGTACATTACACTTTGTTCCATAACAGTAATCTAGACTTAAAATAGGTAGGTTAGTAGAGATTGTAACCGAAGGTGTCGCTACTATCGCATTTTAATATCAACATATTAGAATCAGAATTTTATGTATCATTACACTAACATGTCATGACTTTTGTCTACTTGATATAGCGATTAACTATCAGAGAGCAATGCGATCATATTAAATGAGCTTATACAGTAGGTTTTATAAGTATTTTAGTAATAACACAAAGGACTACGATAATCAGGCGTGGTTCATAAATACCTACCATAAAAGTTTTGTGATACGCGCAACTAGCTCAATATACACCGAAATAAAGAGATATGTGCTGCCTTGCATATTCTTGACGTCACATCGCCTAATAAATACAATATTAAGCCATTACTACTTGAGTTACTATTTATTGAGTACTTTGTTAGACGCGGTCTGATGAAGCGCGTTAAACTTATGAGATGATTTTTGTAATCTCCGCTTTCCACACTTATTCTTTGAAAACTTGCAAGTACTAAGTACGACGTATCGTCAAAATGTTATTTTAGGTCGCACAAAACATGAAATTCTGTAAACGCGAACGAAGCGTGTTGAGTAAAATGTTTTCATTAATTGAGAAAATGATTTCGACTTCACGCACTCTAAAATCAACTAATACGAAGTATATATGCTAGAGCGTTATGTGTCTAAGCACTTATCGGTTTAATTTCACTTATTTTTCACTTTATATTTGCACAAAAGTTTACGACTTCAAATTTTTTCTATGAACTTTACGAGAGAAAAAAATGGCGGAAAACAATTAAGCTAGCCACCGCACGAAGTGCAAAAATTCGCTTTACATAACGAAAATCGTCTTTTATCTCGAAAATTCGTCAACTACACGTACTTTAAATCATCGATTTTAATTTTAATCACTTTTAAAACAATATTTTAACTTATTTTTACGAAAACAAATGAATAAAGACATCAAATTTCTGTTTGACTAATTCATAGTGAGTAAAATTGTGTTCACTCCTTTTCTGACCATTATCGTATACTACCGTTTTTATGTACAGATAATTACCTTTAAATTAAATTATCATGATGTTGTTTCGGTAAATAGTATGTCAAATTAACATTTCTTCAAAGTTAAAAGCAATTTAGTTACACATACTCATAATACCTTATAGTTTTACACTGTAAAAATATTTGACTGCTAAAATTATCGGAAGAAAAATAGTACACAAATTGGTAGATCTACGTATACAATCTACTATTTTAATACTAGTAACCCGTAAACAACTTCAAATACGTTCTATAAATATCTTACTCGGAGCGAACATAAAAAAGTCTAATAATTTATATAATTGCATTATACACAGAAATAAAACTAAATATACAAATGTTTTGACTTAATAAATAATTGTAATGTAATTCCTGGTCCATAATCTGTCTCTTCTTGAAGCAAAGTCGTATTATTTATATCAGCAAAATCGATCCAAAGAGACAACTTGCGCCATCTATCTTTTGGCGGAGGAAATTAGCGCGATTCGCGCGAAATATTTAATCTTTCAATTTTAGAGCTTTTATCTAGTAATTCTCGTATTTTCATGCAATCCATCGTTTTAGATAGTAATTAGGACCACATTAAATAAATATCTGTACGGAAAGACTAAAGGTACACCTTAAAATCCAGGGTTTACTGTGTCAAATATCATGAATTTATATAAGTTCCATTATATCTCGCAAGATGGCGTTACCAATACTTTCATTTCATGCATCCATTTCCGTAAACCGGAATTAAACATGATTTTTTCAGCAAATTTTACAATATTTATCGCCGGCTTCGTCAGTATGTGTTTATCACCAGCATTTCAATAATTTGCTTATCACCAGCATGTCTCCACCATGTCTGGCCGAGTTTTATCCCATTAGCATCTCCATGTCGGCGAGAGCATATCCATGTCGGAAAAGTGTATATGTCCATATGTGAATTATTGGGGATGTATCATGGATAGCGCTCACCGAGTGTTTCATTAGGTTATGAATAACAAATTCTTCATACCTGGGGTTCCTTAGCGTGGCGTGTCCTTTATCGTCTTTCCGTGGTTGCTTCGCATCTATTGTTTAGGTTGAGGGTGTGTCACCGTATTGCCGCCGAATCCAGACTCTCGTGCCGCGATGAACCGCCTGTTGAAATTATGGTACGATGACACCGAGCAGATCTCGGTGCCATCGTCCCGGGCATGGCAACACGTCGTGGCGAACCACAACGCGCCTGATCTGGACGTCATTCACCGAGCATCTGGGGTACAGCTATAAAATAAACCCATATCGTCATGGGTTTCCCGGCCGGATAAATAGGGAACTACCGTATGTAGACCCTCTAGTGGTTGCCTCAACAGGCAACCCTGTCAGGATCCGACGCCCCGCCTCTCGGACATCCTGACCAAAACTTAGTTGAGTTCTCTCTTAGCGAACTCATGGCAGACCTCGGCAAAGACATAACAACACTCAGATCATGATTAACATTAGTCAAGATAACTGTTAATACTTAGCTTTAATTTAATGTTGAACACCAATCATCACTTGAAAATAAACAACATCGCGAAAGCCGTCATGGCGGCACTTTCGTCTGATTCAACTTTCAAAAGTTAGTTCTAACTAGATTTCTCTGTAGCATTGTTTTACCATAGACTGTGAAATCATCAGTATGTTTTGGCGCGAAGAGTTTTCTGAGTTACCACTCGTAAAATTATCATCCTTCGCATTCGTCGCGACAACACTTGTGCCGTGAATTCACGCCGTGAATTCGCGGCAGAGGCGCACCCTCCACATTCACGGAGGTCACTCATTTCACATTTGTGCCGTGAAACCTGCCGTGAAACGGACGTCGAAACTGCTGCTGCGTTAACTTTGTTTGATGTGGCAACATATAACTATTTACACCTACAAAATAAGAAAATCGTTCGAACGCGTTGGAGAACATTGGAGAAAAAGGAAATGATGGATGACTGAAATATATCGTAACCGATCAATATTAATTTGAAAACTACTCCTCCAGGCGTCATAATTTTACTTTTATTATTATGATGTGGATGCTTAGAGTCCACAGTATACGTTCAGCGTGAAAATATTTCAAAAAGCGAATTTATAATTCACTATCTCAACTTATATTAATCCGATGCGCTACCATTTAGCTCGCATTACACGTCCGTGCGCATCAATAGTCAGGCCTACTGGCACGGTGCCGTGAATGTGGAGGTACGCGCGTGAACGAGGCGCGAACTGCCGCGAACCCTTTGTCGCGGGACAAGATACCGACTTCGATCGGGGAACAGGCGTTAACGGCCGCGAACGCCGTGAAAACCCTCCACACTTATGTTCACGCCTGTTCGCGGACGTTCACGGCACAAGTGTAGAGCGGGGTCACAGTATAGCAGTACCTTTCTCTAAATTACAAAGTACTCTTTGACAGTACCACTGGCCACTGACTGTGCCAGTACCCTCTTTGGCCAGTAGTTAGTAGTACTGCCAAGTACCAAGTTGCCAACTGCCAGTTTTGATTTTGATGAGTTTTAGTTCTCTTCAAAGAGTACTTTGTGTAATATACTGTTCTCTTCTCACGTTTTCTTTTCACATTACTTACAATTAGATTTTTATTTTGTGAACTGTGAATTTGTGATAGTTTGATCGATTTCTTTTGATCGATCGTAAAATGTTGTCCTTGTTGTTATCGTTTTTGACGAAAAACAAAAATGATATTATATATTTATCTTTACTTCTCTTTAGTGTAGTGATCGGACCATATTATAGAAGAATAAATGAAATAAATCAAAAGAAATGGATTGGCTCATTTACAGGCCTCCTGCTTATACTTATTGTATCAGGATACAGCGCCATTCATCCCATTTTATCGGTGTTTATTGGTATCATTGCTATAAAAGCATCAACAGTAAGGTAAAACTATAATATATAAGAAATAACAAAAAACAATGCTCTTCAACTAACAATTCCTAGATAGTAGTATCCATGGTACCTTTGACTGAGATAACAATCTGATTATTCTTCCATACAATAAAGCATAACTTTCTTTCACTACTAGATAGGTACACCTTACTCAGGTGTATTAGTAATGGTAAAAAAAAAACAGACTGCAAAATGTTGCTTTAAATGTAGATTTTTTCTATAGTTGATAGGTTGTTGAATGCTCACTGATGATTGCTACACAAGCAGCTACGGAAATACTTAAATGGGGCTCTCAGAACACACTATGATCCTTGGCGACAGAATTAAAACGATTAGCTGTTTATTGTACAGGAAGTAAATATAGAAACATATTTCTTTTATCTTAACTGATATTATAAAAGTTAAAGGAAATGTCTATCAGCTACCTTATTTGTTACCTTTTCATGGCTAAATGGTTGACTAATTGTTTACGATTTGACACAGAAATTCTTTAAGTCCTTGTTCGTCTGGACTTAAAGAATGTCCATACTTGAACAAGGACTTAAAAAAATCTGTTTGCATATTTTTTTCAGGTATTGCCACATAGTAACATTTTTCTTACTATTTAGCTATTTATTTTTCTTCCGGTTTGGTGACAAGTTTGGGCTAACACTACCGTCTGGACAGACAAATTTAATAGAAATGATCATAGTGCTCAGAGTTGTTGGAGTATCATTTGAAATCAATGGATCTTGGTTGGCATTTGGTAAAGCTAAGAAAGAGGAAATCAAACCTAAGGATATGAAAGATCAGAAAGAGAAAGATCCTGAATTCACAGAGAAAGTGAATCCTAGCTTAATTGACTTATTTCATTACTCATTTTGCTACATGGGATTGTTGACAGGTATGTGATTAAATATAGTTCAAAGAAAAAAACTGATATAAAAATTATAATAAAAAAATATTTATTTATAAGTACATATTATATTTCAAGCTGGCTACAGTAAGTACTATCAACTGAAGTGAATTAAATTTTATGATCATCTTTTTCCTCAGGGATGGAAGATTCCACTTATGTATATTAGTTTTTTTTTTTACATAAATAAATAAATCTATGTTTGATCACCAACTCCAGACAGTATAGATTCAGCCAGCTCCATATATACAAACACATTTTTGTACACCTAACAAAAGACATAAGAGCCTAGAATGTATTGTTTCAATAATATTTAGTAAAAAAAACAGATACTGTTTTGAGGTAGTAAAAAGTAGCGTCAGTGCAGGTTTTATAGCCCCCAACTCAAATTAGAATTAGAAGGTGGAAGCAAAAAAGTGGGATGGCATTGAAGCGTTTTCTGGATTGTCCTGTTGTGGAAAGGGGAGGGAGGGATTAGGTCATGTAACTCGAGCGCACACTTACCAAAATGCAGCCAGTAAAAGCTTGCCAGACATGCCACCCTATTTCGATGCTCTAGACTTTGTAACTGAGGAGACCAGTTTCTCGTCACCTATAAGCCTTGTAGCTCGTCGTTCTACTAACTCCAAAGCTATCAACTGTTATTTGGCAGATTGTTTTATGCTTATTATAACTTTGGACAAGTAAGAAAGAATACTACACAGTACATTTTTGTTTGTTTCAGGGCCATATTACCGCTACAGAACTTACAATGACTATTTCACCCTACCATACCACAAACACGTTGACTGCCTGACCTTCACAATCAACACACTCAAGATGGTGCCCTTGTACATTGGGCTGTACTTGGTTTTCTCCAATATTTGGCCTTTAAATGTAAGTTTAATAATTACCTCAGTCTGTGTAAATTCCAGCTTTATAACCCTAAGAGCTATCCCAACAAAAGAAAACAAAGACTGAGATAGAAAAGGGATAGAACCTTTGTGGCATATTCACATATTTTTTAATTTCCACAAATGATGAGTGGTGGTAGTTACCTACCACAATGTGGATAGAGGGACAATTATACATAATACAAACAAAAAGATCAGTACCCTAACAGTGGTACATTCCCAGAAATGACGATCTTTATTTTTATTTTTTTACAAGATAGCTCTACGATTGATCACCAACTGATGTTAAGCGACGGTGCGGGGGAGGATGGAGCTCGTCAATCTACAAGATATCTATTCACTCTAGCCTTGAAAATTCCAAGATTGTAGGTCTCAGGAAACAGAGATGGCGGTAAAGAATTCCATTCTTGTGCAGTGCAATGTGGACCGATATCACTGAGTACGGATTTTTGGCATTTCAACGAGATTTTTTTTGATTTCTCTAAATAATTCGTAATTTTAAAATACCTATGGTGCACAAACTTGGTTTTTGACTAAAGTCGAAAAAACCAAGCTTAAGTTTAGTCAGAGAGCAATGGAGTGTAGTAGCCTCGGTGTTAGGTTATTTGATCGTATCCGCAATACGGAACTACTTTCCAGACGGAGACGAAGACTTCTCCTCCTGATCAACCAATCTGGTAACCCCTTGCTGAATAATGTTACTTAAATATCTTATCATTGTTATTCCAGTATATCCTAACAGAAGACCATAACGATCGTCATTTCGTGTACCGCATGCTATATCCTTGGGCTATCTTCGCGGCCTTCCGTCAGCGGATCTACGCAGGGATGACGATGGCAGAAAGCGTCTGTACATCGGCGGGCTTCGGCGCCTACCCTGTCGAGGGCAGGAATAGATCCGGACATGGACCTACGGTTGGATATGACAAGTTGAAAGCTATGTATGAACATATGCACATACCTATACCTATTTATATTTTTAAAGACATCAAAGTTAATATTAATTAAAGGAATTAAAGTTGTTCTTTACTCAGGATAATAAAATTTGCGCAATTATCCAATCAAACAAAACTAAAGTCCGATCTTAGTTCATTTTAAAATATGCTGTTATGTACGGTAGCGATAAAAAATAGCGGTAAGTAATTACCTTTTACGATCATGCAAAGGTTAGTGACCCCTTCGAGTCTCGTAAGTAAATAGATATCATATCCCAAGCAACTATTAGGTACTTACGTAGGTATCTCTTCTATTAGCTGGCTAATTGCAATTCGAATCGCCCTTACTACTTATCGCATTTTAGTTATAAAGTGTTTTGTTCCGTTTTCTCGCGTGACAGTTTCCGTCTGACAATAATTGATAAAGAATACTTTAGCTAAGTACAAGTTTAGAAAACAAAAAAAAAACCTGACACAAAACGAAAAAACCGATTTTGATGAAATATAGCTAAGGACACTCTCGATCAAATCCTCAATAAAAACAAAAAAAAACTACATCATAAGACATACAGATGCACTCATCAAACTTATAACACCCTTCTTCTTTGTTCGGGGGTAAAACATGGGTTTATCAGACGTTTATGAGGAAGACGATAATAGTCTAGCCATTTATAATTCCAATCGCATAAAATAAACATCAGAATACGTTGAGGGGTAGAAATCAGTTTTCTCTTTTTTTGGTATAAGTGCGTAAACGTTTTCGTAATAGACATTTGTTTGTTTTAAACATATTTATGTGTTCTTGATTACGAAACAGTAGTTGCCGTGAGACCGCTTATTATTGTGGATATGAAAGACAAGGTTGTTGAGTCGGCCTTACGACAATTTACGTAATAAAATGTAAACCTACGAGTACGAGAAATAAGAGTACTATTTAAATATAAACATATTTTATTATAACACAATCATGAAGAACAAATAATATAATGTGGCACTGCCTTTTACTTACTTACTACTTTATTAACATAATATTTACCTACTTATGAATAAAAATGTAGTTTTTTTAGTGTTCCATAGTCAACATCATTTCAACAATAGGAAGTTACCTGCTGGACATGGCATCCCATGGGTTTCCAAAAAGGCTGATTGGAAACGGCTAGCATCCAGCGTCTTCCCGCCACTTGTATTAGGTCACCTGTCCATCTCGTGGCTAGTCTTCCTACGCTGCGCTTGCAGATTCGAGGAACCATTATAATGTCGCCATGTCCGTCTGTCTCCCGTATGTCTCAGTCATTTTACTTAGAGACGATAGTCTCAGCCCTACTTAAAGTTAACATTAAAGTTTACATGCATTTATTTATTCTTATACATATATAATATTTTTTATTTAGTTTACTTGATTTTATGATTTGATTTAATTGACAATATGGATTTACATCTGGAATAAATAATTTTCATTTCATAAACAAAATTTGGCACGTAGATGTGTTCCGTGAATCGCTACAAACCGACGTAGTAAAATAAAAAAATAGGTTTAGCACCCTATACATATAATGAAGGGATGAAATTTAAATAATTACAAATATACACGCACCCGAAAAACATTACCCTATTTTTGTGTAGTCGGGTAAAAGAAAAAGAGAAGTATAGTCCATTCCTATTTTTCATAGAGTTAATAATTTTCCAAATTTTTAAATAAAAACTACGGGTCACTCCGGTCTGTTTTGAGCCGAAATATCCGACTATAGTTCGGCTATATTTTGGTACGGTTGGTTATATTTCGGCTCAAAACAGACGTGAGTGACCCGTAGTTTTTATTTAAAAATGTGTGAAAACCACCTTAATTTCTATAGTAAAATTTTCCAAATGTTCCCATTCCAGGAGTGAAGATGAGGCTAGTCGCGCTCAATACGACTTCAAAACCGTGGAGTCAATGGACGTGTGGGGATGTGAGACGGTGGTGACGCTTCGTGACTCCATGAAGGTGTGGAACAAGGCCGTGCAGTACTGGGTCGCCATGGTCGTCTATAAAAGGTTCCCTGTCAAGCCGCTCAAGTTAGTATATATTTTATGTACCAACTAGCCGTGTCTTGCGGTTTGCTGCTATTCCAGGCCATTTCATTCGCTATTCCATACTATTTCATCCGCTATTCCATGCTATTTCACCCGCTATTCCATGCTATTTCGCCCGCTATTCCATTCTATTTCACCCGGTATTCTATGCTATTTCATCCCATCATTAAAAAAAAAAAATATTTTAGGGTATAAGTCCCCTTCATTCCAAATTTAATTCAAATCCGTTCAGACGTTTTAGCGTGAAGGAGTAATAAATATACAAACTCATAGAGTCTTTTCGTGTTTAGCTAGAGAGAAGAGAGAATGAAAATGAATGCCTATTTTATATTTCAGGCTATCCTACTGTAGAAAATATGTGAAGTTACAAATATTCTTGGATATAAAGCACATTTTGTTGAGTAATTAGCTCTGGTGTACTGAAACCACCATTCATGACACATGAACAGTTTCATGTTCATGTGTCATGCATAGGAGTACGGGAGCCTCGGTGTCCGAGTGAAACTTGTAGTTTGCCGGATTTATTTCGAGGACACGATATTGACATCGATGTCACTCTCAAAGCTGAGTGAAACTAATCTAATGTCACCTCATAAGTTGAAATCCGGTTCCATTCGAACAAGTTTTTTGAATAGCACGCACGGTGTTCACATACAGAGCGTTAGTTAACCTTTTTATTAACAGTTTATTGATATTGGCCATTTTGGTGGGTTGATTCAGAAATTGAGCTCTTGGACTGTAGTTCTAGTGTTAGGTTGTAGCTCTAGATAAAAAGTTTTAGCTAGATTTTACCTCCTAAGGCTTAGGATATTTATAGGTAAATAAAAAAAAATATAATAATAATATTTATAAATACATATACATATTTATATTTATAAATACATTTATTTATAGATTGTTTTTTTTTGTTTAGGTTTATTTTTTTGTCGCTTAACACCAGGTGAGTTGACGGTCAAGCACAAGCCTTTTTTCGAATAAAAAAAAAGATATTATTATTGTCATTGCGAACTTTTTGTTAAATAAGTACCTAATAATTCTTAAAATTGTTACGAATATAGTGTTAATACTGAATTATAACAAGGAATACATAAAGCAATGCTAAATATTGTAATATGCAGTTCTTAGTAAAACATATACAAATAAGCAACATGTTGTTTCCAGGATTCACGCAGCGCTGTTCGTGTCGGTGATATGGCACGGATACCACGCCGGCTACTTCTTCTGCATCTACTTCTGTCCCTTCTATCTGATGGCGGAAGATATCTACTACAAACTGTTTTATAAAGATGCCACGGGAATGGTAAGGGTTTATTTGGTCTTCCGAGTATTCACTTGCCACAAATCAATGATAACTAAGTAATTTTTTTTTGTTTTGTTTTTTTTTATTTTGGCGGGAACGTCTTAGTACCGTGTTGTTGCTTTGTTTTATTTTCCTAAACTTGTGTTTTTTTGAACATTAATGCTATAAAAATGGTGGTGTTTTATTCATTAAGTGTTCGATAAAGTGCGTGAGTGTGGGCAAGTGAAATAAAGCAGTAAAACGTGTGATTTTACGTTGTCGGCAAAACTCCATAGACGCTTCTAGTAAAGTTGCCACCACTTTACTGAAGCAGGACTCGACTTATAAATTGACTGTATACGTGACTTAGATTTTGACTAGAACATTTACAACTTGTTTTATTCAAGAAACTTGAAAAAATCCTAATACTTGACACTGGCAAATGCTTTAATGCGGTTCCAATACAAAAAAAAAAGAAGAAGAAGAAGAAGTAATATTTTAATCTTAAATTGTTAGTAGAAAAAGTAAACAAACTGTTATTATCAACTTGTGACGTCAAATGTCAATTCGTACTTTAATTGAACAAAATTATTTGTTTATTTACCATGTCAAGCTCCAGAAGACAGCGAACAGATATTGGTGTTCTAATTCTATTACACGACGTTCTCTAAAACTTGACAGGTCTGAAAGTTGTACCTTGTTTCTTTCTACCATGGTTAGACTATAAGTTTAGAATATGTTTTGTCATTTTAGCACATAAGACATTAATAGTATTAAATACAAAACGGACACTTTCCGTCTCCCGCCAACCCGGGTTCCTCGCCCACTTCCCGCGCTCGCCCTGTTGTTTGCCGGAGTTTAGTAACGCGGTTGTCAGTCGAGACAAGCGTTTCGCGCTTCAAGTGTTCGAATTCCAATTGACTTCACGAGCGAGTGGCAATTGGACGACGGCCATAACTTATACATGTTTGTGTGTGTGTTATATACAAACGACAACTTGCGTATGTGTCACTGATTAGCGCGCCGTTGTATGGAGTGTCCGACGTGTGATTTTAGTTAAAATTTTGGTGAGCGTGTAATGGTCTCACTATTTTCACTGCTTATTTATAAACAGTTTTTGTAAAAAAAAAAAACATTTGCAGAAAAAGAAGACAATCGGCTTCATAATGTGGTTCCTGCGTTCTCATTCCGAGTCGTACCAGGCTGCAGCATTTCTTCTGCTCACATTTGACCGCATCTGGATATACTATTCTTCGGTCTACCATTATTGGTATGGAGTTTGGCTCACATTCCTTATAGTAGGCTTGGTTCTTAATCAAGTTATAAGGACAAACAAACCAAAGAAAAATTTGCAAATTGACAGTCCAAAAGAACACGTTAAAAGTGAGTAGTTAACAAGTTTTTGTCAATGTGACAGTAGTTTGTTAGTGTATCCAACTTTTGATGGATATATTAGATTCATTTATACCTCAAAAGTCTTTTGATGGATATTAGATTAGAGGTATATAAACGGTGATAGTAGATCTTATAGTGTAATATGTGATGTGGATAGAATTTTAATGTAAAATGTTGGTTAAGATAAACGTCACACATGATCTTTTCCAGTAATTTACGCGGTTTTCATACAACAGGAGAAAACTGTTTACTACTCCTGAATATTGTACGATTTCGACAATTAATGTTGTATACGCTTGGAACCATTAATGGCAATGGTTCTACGGTTTGCTTTCTTCAAAGTTTAAACTTTTTAACTTCGAAATTATAGCAAAATATGAAAAGCAAACCGTTGAGGCATAGTCATTAAAAAGTATCATCGAAATAGGTTAATGTTTAAGCGAAGAAAACAGTTTTCTCATATTTGTGTGGGAGATTGAGCGAGACACATTGAGAAATAGATACCACATTATTTCTACATAGATTTACAGACTTCAAAAAAGGAGAATGTTTAAGAATGTTTTCTTTGGGTATTTGTTCTTTAAAGTCAGTTTTCCGTTTTTTTTAATGCTATGTAAATGAAAGTAAAATATTTGTAATGCAAAACACTGCGCTTGAATTGCCTGAATTTTTATAATAAATAAATAAGTACAGTTTTCCAGTGAAAATAACAATTTTATTATGACGTATTATAACAATTACGTAGAGTATATATTTTTATAAATTGATATTGTATGTTTGTAGTGTAGATTTTGTAAGTTATTTCTCAATGAAATATTGTAAAATCTTGGAAGGACGAGTGTAAAACAAACTTTCACTTAGTACAAAAATGATCTTCAAGACTATAAGAAATAGCTAGTTTAGTTTTACATATAATAGCTTTAAAAATTTATAAAAATAAACATTCCATTTGTATTGAAGATCGGTCTCCATTTTCTTTATTAAACTAATTTATCAATTATATTATGAAATTTTCGAATGAGATTAAAAATTTTGTGTGTAGGTATTCTATGATTGCGTGTACAATTATTCTTTTAATGATGTTTACTTTGTTGATTTGTGTGCACCTACTAGTCTAAAAACTAATTTATTTACTATGATTTTAAATAAATGGCAACTATTGTAATGTAAATGTATTATTTTCTCCCATTTGTGTTAGATGTCGTGTAGTGGGACACTTTGTATCATATAGTAGATCTTAAGAAAATTGGTTTCGTAGTGCTTTAGTATCGTACGTTTGATCTTAAAAATGATTCCGTAGTATTTAGGTATCATAGCTCCCGGGCGCAAGGTGCAAATTCGCGTATCGCGCAAGTGCTTTTGACAGTTTTCGAAATTTGCAGTGAAGCATCCCACTACTACATAGTAGGTAATTCACTTTGTACTAATCGACAGTACCTATCGTTATTGTCGCTTAACATTAGGCGAGTTTGCGATCAAGCGCAAGCCTTTTGTCGTTCTTAGCCTGTAGTGTCCCACTGCTGGGCAAAGGCCTCTCCCCTGACCTTTCCAGTTTTGAAGGCTTTGTGCATTGGTGTGCCAGTTTTTATCAAAGATGTTACGGAGCCTGCCGAGTTAGGGCTCCACTTGGTAGTAGCGCAATATTATTACTTAATCAATAAAGTGAGAAATAAAACAAGCGTGTACTAAAAAAAAAACATTTATTATAGTAGATTTATTTTAATTTTACTGGTAACCACCGAAGTTAGTACTGGTATAAGCGAACTATACATTAGTCATATAAATAATAAATTATGTATTTATCACATTCTTGATATATTGATGCATCAGGTACGTGAAAACCACTGTCACGCTGAAATAGAAATATAATAATATTTGTATTAATTATATGGCACACGTATTTACTACAATAATCAATTAATGATAACTTAATACGTTTAAAAAAAAAGTGAGAATTTACAGTAATCAATATTTATATTACTTTTGAGTATTTCATGAAAGACAAGGTGTGTAGGTGTAGCACAAGCCCGTTTTCATAGTATATTTGTAAAACAAAAAAAAAACTAACAAAACACTCCATGCACAAAATCTACGGTGAGTAAGAATCAATGATCGACTAGTTTATTTTCTCATTAAAAGCTAACCAAAGTGCCAGAAGCATAGATCAGCATGATACGAATGGAAACTTGAGACTGGCGTAACTATAAGTAGGTTAATGCCCAGCAGTGGGCGATCATGTTTAGGCTGCTTATTATGGAACCAAGCCGATCATCAAAACAAGTACTATCATTTGCATATTTTATTGAAAAACATCTCGCATTCACTTTAATGCATGTCATTGTAGTTATGATTACAAATAAGGTTCTACAACAACAAATGAGGTTCGTTGCAGTTACACATAAATTTACTATGTATCTTAATTACAATTAAGATGTAGATTTGGGTTGCGCCGCTGTATGCCGCACGACACTTTTATTTAGACATAAAATTATTGAATGTCTTTTGAGCTAAAATGTAGTACGATAACAGAACTTTTATTTTTATATCTGTTATTCTGATCAAAATATACATCAGAATGCAAAAATAGTAAAATGAAAATTATTCTCAATTGAAAGAAATTTTTAGAAAATGTTCTCTATAAATGTTCTGTAGACATTGATAATTATTTTCATTTAGTTAAAGTACCTGTTTTTCCATTCTGATGTTTATTTTGGTCAGACTAACATAATAAATTTGTATTTCTCATGACTCTAAAATACGATTATTTATTGAAAGCACATTCGTCAATTTAATATCTGAAAAAAAAGGCGCGTGCGAGTGTGACAGATGCGCCAGCGGACTACGCCTTAAAATTATCAATCGTAAAACAAAAACGTATATATTCTTTTTGACAGTTAGTGGAAAACGATTTTGCCCATGATTAGCCAAAATACAGTACGACTATAACTTATCTGCAAAAGCACAAATTGTTGACCCATATATTTATAACGGGCGTCACAAATGAATAAAAAGTTATGGGTTACACTTGATTCACAAACAGTTGGTCGAACTGTATCATGCTAAGAAGTGTCTTGTGTCCAGCGGGTCATGATAAAATCATCACAATAATTATAGACTTGGATATAGCTCATACATTTATTTACAGCCAAACCAATGCGTTATCTAAATAAATGCGTTAAGAGTGAAATCGCAAAATGAAAATTATAATAATATTTTATAAATTAGCAAAGGAAAACTTAAAACTACTAAAAATAATGTATAAAGTAAACTTAATGTGATGACCTATCAATGATCCGAAATATTTTTTATTATGTTAGAATCTAATTTTCCTGAATCCGTTCTATAGAACTGTGAGCTATTCACTCTCATAAGTTTGTTAACAAGAAGTTTCAGTTCTCCGAACAATTATTATTATGTTAGGTAGCTCATTTATTTGAACTCACAAATCTTATTATTCGCAAAGGTTATCAGGCGAGGTGTTGAAAAAAAAAAAACATTTTTGGGGATACCTATTTAATATTTCGGATTATAGATAGGTAATCAACGTTGATAGGTCTTTTCTACAGTCTCTGAGAAAAAGGAGAGTCTTTTACCTTGATCGAGTAGTGCCATGCATTGGTGATACAAGCAGATCTGAAACTCTTAGGAACTAATTTTTATAAAATTAAATCATAGCCATCACCAGTTCGTTGTGAGCATTGAATATTTTGTGACTGTACATGGTAATACACACCCATTTTGTTACGAGTTAGTATTTTTGTTCATAGTGGAAGGACTAGTAATTATTTGAGTATTTTCCTCATAAGATTACAATACACATTTCAATTTTAGTGCCAGCATTGTCAGGATCCTTGGTAAAAGCATTAAAACATAAATTAGACTTAAAATTAGATAGTAAAGAAAATTAGCGTCGTGAAAGCATATAGAAATCTAGTGCAGGCGTCGAAGGTTTATGACATTTGGTTGGGAGTTACCTAACGTTCCAGCCGTAGTTCTGGTAGGGCCTGCGAGTGGCGGAGTTGTGGCTCTGTCCGCTCTTTTGTTGGTTCGTCTGATATCCGGACGGATAACTCTGTGTATTAGAGCTCTTGGAGTTAGAGCTGTATGAGGAATAGTTGGGGTTCTCTTGGATCGGTCTCGTGTTGAATCCGCTGCCGGCGGCACCTGCGCCGCCGAGGTTCCCGAGAATATTTCCAAGGATGTTCGTAAGGCCTCCGGAGCCTGACTGACCGGGCTGGCTGGTGCCTCCGCCGCCGAGATTTCCAAAGATGTTGGAAAGACCTCCGGAGCCCGATTGGCCCGGCTGGCCGCCGCCGCCATTGGCGTATTTGCTTATGGTGTTGAATATAGAATCGAGAGGGCTCTTAGTGCCGGTTCCTCCATAGCCGCCGGAATTCGATCCACCGTAAGCGGAACCGCCGCCGTATGGATTACTGCCACCATACGGGGAACCACCGCCGTAAGGCGAATTTCCTCCAGTGTGGGTGTTGCTGCCGTATGGCGAACCTCCTCCGTAGGGGGAACTCCCGCCGTTGGAGGAACTTCCTCCATACGGAGAGCCTCCACCGTTGTAGGAACTGCCCCCATAAGGAGACCCTCCACCATTAGATGCACCCCCATAAGGTGAACCTCCTCCATAGGGTGAGTTGCCACCAGTATGTGAGTTTCCTCCGTAGGGCGAACTGCCACCATACGGCGAATTGTTGCCGTAAGGGGAGTGCCCGCCTGAGGGTGGCGCCGGTGGGTTGTAGCTCGGAGGGCTGTCGTCACTGGACGGTCTTGGTGCTGGCGTCATAGGCTTGGGAGCAGACGGCAGAGAGTGAGATCCTGAAAATAAATTTTTCGATATTGTTTTCAAGAAGTAGAAGCATAAGTTAAAGGACTTTTTCATAAATGGTTTGGTGTAAATTGTATGGTGACTAGTTCCTACAGTCAAATTGTTTTTACGTTTTTGTGGGGCATTGTATAGTTCTGTTTTCTATTGTCTGTAATAAATAAATAATTTTCTACTTCCGAAATTTCATTATGTCAATTAAAACGCCCCCTGATTACGACTGCAAGTCGTTATCAAGGAGCTTGACCTACTAGCAACTATAGATTGATGATAAGGATTGACCTAGCAACTATAGATACTTCGTAATTTTGTCAACTAAATTTCTTTTGGGCATATAAGTCTCGCTTGGCCTTTATTGTGTTCTTTAGCGTAGTGAATTTTTATTCTATGTGAATATTACATAGCGGCCACACAGACGCTTAAGATCAGGCGAGTTGGTGGTCAATCGTAGATCTAACATAAAATAAAAAAACAAATCAGTTCTCCATGATGGAGCTTTGTATGATACCTAAAGATTGTTGTATGAACACCTCGCCATCAGCCCAGTTTAGTTCACCGTTGAACATTGGACCCTCCTATGAAAGGCACTCAGGCATATTGAAATTTTATATAAACAACCATTAGTCCCATACCTTCAACCTGCGACTTCTTCTTGCATGTTGGATAGGTGCCGCAGTCTCGCGTATGTCCGAACGAGCATGGGTCTTCGGCGAGCACGCACACTTCGCTGTTCAGGCAGCCGATGTCTTTACATGTACGACCGTATTCTGAAAACAAAACAAGACATTGTAAGCTTTGGATTTGTTAATATTAATTATTGTACTTGAATTCTATAAGGCAGGTAAGTACTAATATTCGGTTTGCGAGAATGTGAGAGAGCCAACAAAAACTACAAAAGTTTAGTCGTATTTTTATATTATAATAAATATAATTATTTCATTTAAATACTTCAATAACAATATTAAAACTATAAAAACTAAACTACTAAAAATATACCAAACACTAAAATTAATCCAACAAACTACTACCAGCAGTAGCCACTTATTCTTTGCGTAAAGTCGTGGCTAGCATTTTGGTCATGAGTTGTGTGATGTCAAGCAAGCTCTTTAAAAATTTTCTTTGCTACAGATCTTCACGGACCCAGAGTTTCGGCCCTAAAAGGCTCAAATATATAACCGCTGTTTAGGGTACAATATTTACGTCTTTTGAGGCCCTCCGCACATTCACCGGCCACAACAGCCTTGTTTTGCGTTTCTTAAAGTTGGGACAGCGCCAGGGTATCGACGCAAGTAGCGTCCTCATACTAAGGGTCGTCCCAACTTCCAATGAATTAAAGTATTTTTTCCATCGCCACGGACTAGACCGCTCAGTTTCAAAACGGCCGCGCGGTGATAAAAGTCCGGCGAACAACGTCATCTTTTAGATTTCAGACCAATGATTCATAAGTTGCAGACGGATGAAGTCTGGATGGATTTTAAAGAAGATAAAAGAAACATCTATCGTTATATCAAAATATATGCCCATTGACGAAAGAGACCCAACATTTTAGATTCCAGCAGAAATAAACAAACCTAATGTAAATTGTATGCTCGAAATTTTTGTTGGACCGCACCATATATTAAGAATGTTCTGTTGCATGAAGCCTATCTCGAACATGGGCAGCGTATAAAAGAAAATATTGCAGCATTTTTCGAATACGTTTGATATAGGAAACCGCTTCCTCTCAAGTGACTCAGGTTCCAGTTTGTCACTTCTCATAAAAAAGAAAGGCGAAATATATTGCGGAACATCCTATTACTGGAAGTTCTAAATAAGGCGAGAAAAGGTTGAGAATCGAATATTCGCCTTCCCCATTGAAATTCCCGAAGCGGAAGAGGTACAATTTAGGAACCGTATAAATCATTTGCGGATACTTAGATAGAGGTATTATCTGCACACGCCACAGGCGCAACAATCGCTCCTCTCGGGCCACTGGCAAAGGGATTTCAGTACCTAAACCGTGCTCGAAAATGAAAAAAAAGTCATAATATCCGTATGAATTTATTCCGCTGTGTCTACGTGAATTTTGCCCTTTTTATAACCCGAATACCGTGACCGGGAAGAATTCGGTTGTAAGGGAATAAGGGATCATTTGCATATACAAGATTATATACTTAGATTGGGATTCCCGCGGCGGGTCTCGCTCGAGAGTCAATATCACACGTAATAAAGGCCTACCGAAGCGAAAAACTTTCGCCACGGAATTGTTTTCCACTACATAGAGCTCGTGCGCTTATCTATCATTATACCTTTTTGTAAGCGCCTCGTGTACAGGTATAAGTTTCTTGTTATTTTATTGCTGGAATTGTGTAACTTTTACATTCTGGAAGATATTCGAGAGAAATTCTTCGAATTAAACGCGTGAATGAGCATTCGTTTTCTTCGGTGGCATTTGGACATCGATATGGTTTTTAGCTATGAAATCAGCTGTTACTCGTGGTTCGGTTGGCGGGATTATGAAATTCAGGATCCTATATTATGATACTGGTTTACTGGTGGCGTCAATGGCTCGATCAGATTAGTATCGGATTGCCCAACAAGGGGTGTAATGTTTTTCAGGCAAATGTATAATAAGTATTTGTCTTTCTAGGCTAAATGTTGGTTTGTTTTATTATTCGTTTAATATTTAATTATTACTTCTTATACGATACGGTTAATGTTCCTAAAGGAACACATTTACAATTTTCTATCCATGGTAATTCCTTTGAGTGCCTTACACAACAAAACTTTAAATAAAATGAATTCAAAATCCAGCCCATCCATCTACTGGTTCGTGAAAGCGAACTGAAAGCTGTGCAGGGGCAATAAACCTATCTGGCGGTGAAATAATGATGTATTTAAACGGTTGTTGTAAAGCCAGCGTTCAGCACTTTACGTCTTAATATTTCAGGGAACAATTGTTATTACAATACATTCAGGGGCGGCGGTGCCCAAGAGACAAGCCAATAAATCGACCGACACAATACACGAGTTTATATTGAGGCTTTGGGAAATTACACGGAATTTTAGATATCATTTGGGGAAACGTTTTAAAATTTAGAATAATCACCTTAATCAAAAGGTCGGAAAAGTAATCGTAGCTAAAGCAATGGGGGCTCAGATCCTGATGGTTGTAAGTTTCCTGAATTCTAATCCTTCCAAATTTGAATCGATTTTTTAATGTTTATAGCATCAACAGAGACTTAAGGTCGTAGCGCTGTTATTATAGACATTTCTTTGTCTAAGATATCTCGCAGAGTCCGCCTGGGTAAAGTTGCACTTTACCTAACTGTAAATAGTTATACTACAACTACAAGCATTCGGTTCGAACTGTAGGGCGATATTTCCAAAGAAATTTCTAGGCATAAAAAGAATTAACATCCAATATCTCAAGGTCAAAAAAAAACACTGTGATGCACAGAGATTTAAGCCCAAAGTTCTGGATGACATTAGACTGTTTATAGGGGTCACGCTGGGTGATATGTTGGTCTTGTCACTCGGTTGCATAAAAAGCCTTAACGGTTCATCGTAAGTGCTCAATTGTGACTTGTGTTTTCTCTATAACTAACAGTTAGCGTAATGTTTTCGTTGTATTATCAAAAAGGAAGACTATTTATTTACGGTAACATTGCGATTACAATAACTTCACAACAAAAACATTTAAACAACTCCACCCGAGCCACCCCGCAGTGCGAGTAATCAAATGATGAATGTGATAGCTCTCCAAAAATATCAAATGATCGAGTAGCGAATTAAATGATGCATTGTAATCTAAAAATACATGCATAAACTGTCAATTACCGAAATAATAACGTGATCGGATCATAAACGCTACATGCTTGCCATTTAGCACACGCTCGAGAAAAGCGTTCGATCGTGAATGCCTACATTCATGTAGATACGTGTGAAGCAATAAAATCTGTACCACAATAGTCGAAATATAAACCGAGGACACTTCAAGGGAGAGGCTGTAGAAACGCAAGTAAAGGAGCGGATTCCTCGCGCGACAAAGGAATCCGAGACCGCTATTTTAGTAGCGATAAAAACAAATAAAAAACGCATCACAATATAAATATAAAGTCGGATCATAACTCTTTGTTTTGTTGCGGCGCCGTCGGGGGTGAGATGTTCGTTTTATGCGAGCATTAGGTAATGGATTCACGCCATATCTCTTAGCAATTTGTGGGCGCGGAACGTGCCCCCAACGGCGACGCAACTACCTTACTACGTAACCATGATTCATGTAGGTACAACTACTATTACTACTAGAATGTAGTAAAACCATCACTGTATAGGAAAACTGCAATTTTCGATTACCGAGAAAGCTGGGGTAATATAGGGGTTTTTGGGACAGTTTCAATGACTGGAAATTGCGTGAGGTCCCCAGACCGTCTTGGACGACACCGTCGCATGATATCAGCTGTGGTCAAAATACCTGCATTATACTAACAGCGTTATAAAATAATGTGCTATAAATTATTTAACTTTGACTCGAGTCTGTCGACAAAAACGTCACTTAAAAACAGATTTGCCTAATGATCGTAACAGTCCGATTAAAGTTTGGAGAAAGAAAATCAAAATTTTGCTCGGAATATTGAAAAAACTGTGTACCGATATTTCTTGTTATGTTTAAAATTTAAGTATAATCATATAAAATGAATTGTAGTTTTGAGATAGATCACTGCCACTTTCAGGTATTTTGCAAGGATAAGTAGTAAGTAAGATAGTAGTCTTAAGGATCACAACTGTGTTGAATTAAAAAATAACTATGCACACGAAATATTTATATATCTTATTTTTGATAATTTTCTTGTTGTTACAGGAATTAATTTTAAAATTGCTATGAATTTAATACGTGAGTAATATTAATACTTATTTTCATTCATTTACATATGCTTACGTCATACTCAGTGGAATTACGTTGATGCTTTATTAACCTACATGATTTAAAATATTTTATTATATGTCATGATGAATTACCATAAAATAATCGACCAAATCTCTCAATAAGTAGGTGAGTATTAAAAGTGTCTTACTTGAGAATCCGTCAGCACAAAAAGCCAGAGCAAGCACCAAAAAGGCTATGCTCCAGTCCATGATGAATCTGAAATGAGCAAAACATTTACATTTAATATAAGCACGACGAAATGTACCGTATTCCTGAAAATTATTATGTAACGTTCATATTTTTCTCTCTCAATGATACGAGTACCCATTTCTTACTGAAAGAACTCGACAATAATTTTGCTAACAACTGGAAGTACATCAGCTAGCGTCTGTTACATTTCACATTTCATTTCATTTTTGTTACAAAAAGCAATCTCAACTACAGCATCAGTGGTTCTACGAAACTATAAAGTAGTCCGCACGACAGAATTTTACAGCGCTGCCATATGACCAGTCAGCTCTGGTGTAGGGGTAAGTCCTTAATGAAAATCTGAAGAGCCACAAAGTTTCTGAAAGTATATGAGGACAAAAGTAACAAGACGGCGACTGCTTTTTATGACGCTCTGTTATAGACTATGCCAGCTTGCAGTCCCTTCTAGTTTGAGTCAAGATATACAAAAATAAACTTATGCCTAGGCACGTCTAGGGCACGAGTCGGCTTTGACAGCGTGACGCTTTCTTCGAGAGAAATAGTAATAGACTGCGGGGTAATGTATCTCTAAGCATGCTAAATCTCATCAGTATAGCCATGAGTCGACGCTCATGTGAACTAATGGCTATACTAGTGGCGTGAAACTAGTGTAAAGCCATAAGTAATTAAGTACCCGGTATATGAACATTACGAACCTGTCTTGAATCACAATATTTTAATAATAAGTATATTTAACATTTCCAATAAATTTAGTTTTTCATGATCTTGTCGATTTTTGGTTGATCTAAGCATTTGACCATTACCTGATATGTTAAGTGATGTGGTAGTGATTTTGGTTAAAATTTACTTTATTTGGACACACTTGGACAACTGAATTATATTTTTTACCTTGAAGGTATAGATATATTCCTGGTATCAAAGTAAGTCAAAGTGTAGTTAAACCTAGCTACCAGCAGGCCTAACATGCGCGCGGCGACAAAATTTTCTCGAAGTACTCTTTTTATCGTGTGAAAACATGGAACAGATCTCATTTTCGCTCGACAAAAAGAGTAGAAGATTTTGTCGCGATACGCATCTTAAGCCTGCTGAACATGAGCAAGTAGCTTGCTTGTTCGTTTACCAACAACTCAAGTTCATAGTTTAGGATTTGAATTGACACCCATATCGAAAATTGATGACTACTATAAGTAAAACTAGGCCACATTTAAAACAATTGCTTTTAAAAGAGCTTGCATGCCTCCCCGAAGACCAGTTCCAGTGCACGTAACGTGTTAGCTGTGAAGACTAACAAAGTTCGCAAATGCATCGGGTGAATGTTTAGGTCGCCGTGTGTTCCGCGCACGTCTGTCCGCTGGCTCTGCTCAAAGTTTATGACACCTAGCTCCATTCCCCGAGCAATTTCACCCGAAACTGTTTCGTATAACCTCGTTACCAGCTACTGTGCTCCCTCTATGTAAGTAAACGTTCTGCGGGTATGACAAAACTTGTTTCGCTTTATTGAAAACGGGAGATGGTGTGTGGTTTTCGTCGGTGTCCAATTTGATTATTACGTGTACAACATTGCTTGAAAGTTTGCGATGCCTGAAGGTATTTGCAGAAAGTTATTTGTCTCCGTTTACAGCGATTGAAAATATTTTTCTGTTTAATTTTGTAAGAGAAACAACGGAAAGGTTAATTGATGTTAATCCGGCATGAAATGCTGGATCAAAATTTTTCAGAAAATCTGTCTGTATGAATAGTACGGGAGCACACTGCAAAAGGCTCACCTCATCGGTTACCACGATGAGATCTGTTTCAGGCGATTGATTGATGTTACTTCCTGAATATATAGAGTTGCATGCGTAAAGCCTGGAGCGTTTTTATGGGAGCCAATTTTCGTGTCGTTTTTTGTCCTATGATAGTTAAATGACCATCTACCACGATGAAAACTACATCATAAGATAACCTATATCTTACTTATATCTTAAAAAATAGGGTTGCATGACCTCATTCTTAACTTATTCTGAAATATGCCAATATTTCGTATTAGGCCATGTTAAAGTTGCGTCTTATTTGTATGTACACATGTGACCTTACCTTTAAAGAAATTTGTCAGCGCAAGTTATATAATAATTTGATAGTACAATAATTATATAACTTACTAGATAGACCAATAGATTCCTAATAACGAAATATGCCAAGCTGAGTTCAGTTCAGCCAACCCTTTTTTAACATGTAGATTATTTTAACTATCTCATGGTGTAGTTTTCATCTTGGTAGGTGGTTATATTATAGTTTAAGGATAGTTATAATAGGTCAAAAAAAAAAAAAACAACATCAAAACTGGCTCCTACAAGATACGCTTCAGGATTTAAGCAGGCTACCCTATATATTCAGGAAGCCCATCAATCACGGAATCACCTGAAATAGGTCTCATCGTGGTAGCCGATGCGGTAAGCTTTTTACAGTGCGTTCCCGTACTAGAAATTATAAGACAAAAAGTTACTCTTCTATATTTTGTAGTACACACGTAATGACATTTGGCAGCTCTCGGAACGAGCCAACGTTCTATTAAAACTTTTTAAATTACAATCTCGCTGCTATAGACCGGGTAAATTATAACACAGTTATCTGAAACAAACTTTATAATCCTACTATGTAACTTGTTATACTCATACTTAGCAAGCTTTAAAATTTAATTTAAATAGATTTGAATGCAAGTAATATTTCCAAAATGTTTCTTACTTACTTGAAATGTAATCACACAGTTATGATAACAAAGGAGATATACACCCGGTAGCCACGAGAGGCTAAAAATACAGACGGTGTTCAGTTGTTCAAGACGGTCAATTTTCTCTACAGAAGCTCGATATGCGTGTACCTATAGAACGACGAATAGTCGCGGCCCGTGGCAACCAATACATTCACAATAGTATAATGGCGGCGCAATCAAATGGTTTAGATCTTTGCAGGACGTTGAGCACATACCCATTCATCGCGACTGCGAGTTTTACGTCAGCACTCGATACGGAAACCGGATAAGTATCTCGCACACCGACACAATCACAGACCAAGGTGAAGTACTGCGCCAGACTCTGTTCAACCAAATCAAATCACAAAGCACGAAAATTGAAAAATCAAAGAAAAAAAGGAAAGTGCGAAGTGGTTTTCCACTAAAAGAACTCGTGGGAATGAAGTTAAATCAGGGAATGGAGTGATAGTTGGAGGGTGCCGCCCGTGTCGCAGGTCAATGAAGGTCGAGCGACTGAGGGCGGGTCACTCACGCAACTGAAGGGCGTTTAGCCTTACTGGAACAATGTGTTGAAAACTTTATATAGGTACGTATTTTGAGCGATTGATGATTCATTATCTAAATGGACTCTAATAGTTTTTACTACAGAATAAACCTCGACAAAAATAGAATCAAATGATCTAGAATGGCACATAATTATCGCTTATCAAGGTAAGTGACATAATAAGGAAACGATGTATGGCTACCCATAAATTCTGATGCGGAGATAGTGCGAAACAAGTTATCACAGCGTTCCCGACCACCGTAATCATGTAAGGAATTAATGGCACTGATTAAAAAGAGTCCAAATTAAAAGGATCCCCGGGGGGCATTACATGCCATAGAGCAGAAATTGGATAGCGATACGAGAGATATATTGCCAGACATAAAGCCGGGCTCGGTAACTTTCTACCCATTTCCGGCAGGCCACTTGTGAATCGTATTTCGGAATCCTTTTTATCTTTTTGCGGGGTGGCGCGACGGCGAACGCGAAGTGACAGCGGCACGGAGCCACTTCGCAGCCCATATATCACTTGAGGCTGTAACTGCCGCGTTAACGGCCCCACTGTCACCTCACGACGTCACCGTCCGACGACGACGAGCCTCCAGCTGTCTGCTAAATGACTCTATAATCTATCTTATGAGAGACGTCGTTTAGATAGATTACCGATATGTTCTGGCTTAAGATATGTCTTTTGCGACGGCAAAGCTATCACTTAGCACTGATTTTGAGACGCATTTTTATTGAGACCGACGCGTTGATAAATCGTGTAAGAAAAATAAAAGTGGATTATATTGGACTACAAGGAGAATTGTAGCTATGTTAAATTAATAACATAGGTAGAGCTCATAGTTAGATTGATAAAATTTTAACCCACGAAAAATGAGGCTGGGTTAAAAAAAAACAAATATGTACTTACATATATTAAAAGAAAAACAAAATACCCGACTGCAGAAAAGCAGTTTTTACAGTCTAACTTACGATTTCGATACGATTAATACGTTGTTGAGTGTACGTTTTTTGTGAGAGTGTATGCGTAAAATCGCTATAAAAAATTATAAAAGCGCATTCTTTACAATAATTCTAGTAAAATCACTTGTTTATTACAAAATGGTTCGTTGGAGGGTACGAAAAAACACATTTTTTATTTTTTTTAGAACAGATGTATTATTATTATTACAATAAAATATAGTCTATAACAATCTGGAAGCGAAGACGAATCTAATGACACCTCGCACATCCAAATTGATCAAGCCGTTTAGGCTCTAGGCTGTCATATAGAAATATACATACAGTCGGGTAAAAAAAAAATCAGACTATACTAAGTATAGAAAATAGGAATATGAGGAAGAACAGACCATGAGTTTCCAACAAAGAAAAATAAAACATGTGATGTGCATCTGCACTGGAACAAGCTAATAAACCAGACAAAGCAGTGTGTCAAACGGTATAAACATGTTCGTAAATACTGTCGCTTATGGGTAGAAATTTGGCACGTTCGAATTCAGGTTGCGGTGCATCGCAAGTAGAGCCTTCCACTCCACAAATTGTAGGATGCACCGAGATGAGCGCAAAGCGCGGGTGTCGCCTACCCGGATTTATATCGGCGGAAATCTCCGGTGCGCTCGTTCACGAGTCGCGTCGACGCCGACACTATGTGAAAATGTTCTGGTGGTGTACGATTTTGCGCGGATTTTCACTCCCGACTAAGCTGGTGTGCGACAAATCGACTTATGCAACGCGTGCCATCGCACTCTGAATTTAAAGCTCAAGTGCATTCGCTAGATAAGCTGCATTTTACGAGTAACTTGTTTTAACCTGAAAACTTACGGTGTAATTTGCGAGTTGCGATTTACCACGTCCTGTTTTCACTATTAAATTCCGCACAAGGTTCGTTTTAACTTTATATTAAATTGTTAGTTGTTATTGTTCATAGAAATATCCAATGTTA
Source organism: Lycia hirtaria (assembly GCA_947563715.1). Lineage (NCBI taxonomy): Eukaryota > Metazoa > Arthropoda > Insecta > Lepidoptera > Geometridae > Lycia > Lycia hirtaria. Next base: position 30,433,996 of record OX387384.1, read on the forward strand.
TCACTGAATAGTAGTAGAATATTACGCACTGTTTCCGAAGATAACGAGCTCGCTACTGAAGCAGATTCACTTTGTTATTACTAATTGTAGAAATAATGATAACATTGGGTAAATTTTAAATGAGATCATACTTTAAAGTACTATAAAATTAATCATCACTGCGTTTAACTTCAAATTATAAAATCAAAAGTAGTCAACCTCGCTGTTTATGAATTTTTCACGACTAAACGGTTTAATGGATTATTAAAAAAAATTACATATTGATAGCAGAAACTCCAGCCCTACTAGCATGGAAGGTTGATAAAACGTTTTTGTCCACGTTGTTATGTCAGTTGTCAATGTCAGTACATACTTTATTTCCTCTGAAGAGTGGATAAAACGGGGGAAAGACTATTCGTCCATGTTCCATGCTAGCAGGGCAGAGAAGGGCATAAGTTACACTAAAAATACCTATATCACCTGAACCAGGGCACAGTCCTTTATAATATAGTTGTAACACTTTAGGAAACCGTAGTTATCATTTTCAACCGACTTAAAAAAGGAGAAGGTTCTCAATTCGACTGTATTTTTTTAATATGTTTATTACCTCAGAACTTTCGACTGAGTGATCCGATTTTGATGATGTTTTTTTATTTGAAAGCTGGTGCTTCCCGTGTGGTCCCATTTCAATTTGGTCCAGTTCTGACAATGGCATCCATGAGAAGTCGGTTGCTTCATTTTTTTAAACTATAATTATTCTGAACCACTTTTACAATGGATCCAATCCTGATATCGCAAAAAAGCTGTTCCGTGTTTATATTGACCTTCGACAATATGTCTGATTTTCGTGATTTCAGAATTGATCCTTACTGAAAAAAATTCATAAAGATGAGTCCAATGACTTCTTACAGAGTGTCCGTCGTACACCCTTACATTCCGTATTTTGTACCTATATTGAGTTAGGTATTGATTCCTATTTATGTTTATTAGACGTTATTAGTTAGAGTTATGGCGATTACTGTCAAAACTTTGTCCATTTAGTGATGTTCGAAACGGGCGAAATTCGATAAACAAGGTGAAATTATCGAAGTTAATACAGGAGTTGTAGAATTTAGCCGGCGGCGTGAGAGGAATCAACATAAATCACGAGCCGAGCGAAGACACACGAGAGAATTGAGAAAAGTGTGAAAGTATAAAATCCCTTGGATATGGTAACGCAAAACATTCCATTGGTTGGATGAATGCCAACAATATTATAGGGCTCCGGCGCGACCAGCATCATTATATAAATATCCTCGGATAAACGGTACATATCTGTGTAGTAGGACATCAACAGTTCCAAATGCGACGTACGGCTCGACTCGACATTGAACTTGAGACCGATATCGATAGTAGAGGAGAAAAATTATATTTTTACGTAGAGGGCGTCTATTGTAATCTTAATATTAAGGGTTATTTAGGGTGTAACGATAAATCCTAAAATAGCAGTGAAACTTTTGAACTTAAACTTGTAACTTGTCCGAAATAAAAGTATTGTAGCCGCCTTTTGTTGCACTAGTCTATTTAAGTTCTTTGTTATTACTTCTAAGGTGTGTACAATAAAGAGTTCATCTATCTATCTATTAGTGACTGCGCTGTGCTTCTCATGACCCACTATGAGAAAATGAAAGGTGATAACTTATAGACAAACATCGTTACTACCAAGTCTTGATATAGAGGTATTTGTGATGTCAACGATATCTATTGCAATTTCAATTATTAGTATAAAATTATGGAGTGATAACATACAATTACATGCAAAGAAAACGTGAAAATAAACTTAGTAATATTTTCAGATACAGGGCGGCACCCGTCCGGTGCCGCAAAGTAACATTTCTAACCGAAACATAACTTTTTTCGCCCTCCTTGCTTGGTATAGTAACATTTTTCAAACAATAGTTTCGTTTGAGGACTTTATGTCTCGCTTGATTGATCATGTACAACTAAACTACCCTTTTTCCTATAAAATAAATATTTCTTTACAAAGACTTCTTTTGTGGGAAACAACATTCGTGTATAAATGATTATTGATACTCAAAGGAACCAACCATTTACTTAATAAGTTAGATCAAACTAAAATTTATGACAAGAAAAAACCAAGTTTCGCATAGAATTCCAGAGAAACATATTCGGATATAATAGGGCCTCGAACTCTCTGAGATTCGGTAAAAAGGCAGCAATATTTATCTCATGGATTTACTTCTGTAATCCACAATAAGCTGTTCTTATCCTGGTTTAATCAGTGTCTACTGATTACGGAGCCAAGAGAAGATTTATGATGAGGAGGTGGATGAAGACGAACAGAATGCGTTTCGAAAGTACGATATGAAAACGATACTCTCTCGAGATGATAAGACATCACCGAAAATACATCATTTACTGAAATGAGTAAACGTAGTATAAGCATTTTGAGACAATGGAATGTGTTATGAGACGTGATATCGACGCAATATGTATATCTACATTGATATCGTAAATTCTCAGCACTGTGTGTTTTTATTTTTAATTGGTTCAAACGTGATTTTCCTGTAATGTGAGAAAAACCGGTTGTTTGCGTGTAGTGATGATGTAGTAAATATCCTTGGCAGCGGTCATTATAATGTAGGTACAGCGGTGCAGATATAAAACCACTATTATGGCTTCTCATAGCGCCAAATGTTACTAGTTTTTTTGTTTTTGAGTTTAACTAAGAGGGGTGTTATAAGTTTGACGTGTGTATCTGTATATATTGGTGTATTTGTGTGCCTGTGTATGGCATTGGAGCTCTCAAACCGATGGACCTATTTTGATCTAGTTTTTAGGGTTCCGTACCTCAAAAGGAAAAAAATTTAACCCTTATAGGATCACTTTGTTGTCCGTCTGTCTGTCTGTCCGTCCTTCCGGGTGTCAAGACCTTTATCTCGGGAACGCGTAAAGGTATCGAGTTGAAATTAAAACCATATACGCAGATCCATAGTGTCTTGCTGCAGAAAGAAAAATCAAATTTCTCAGTTTTCGTAAAAAAAAGTTACAACCGAATATGTCGTAAAAACGCACATTTCGACACTCACAGGGGAATCAAAACCTATAGGAGGCTTCCCGTTGACCTAGAACTATGAAATTTGGCAAAAAGCATTGTGTTAGAGTACTCATAAATAAAAAAATCAGAAAAATGGTCATTTTTAAATTAATCATAAATAATGGTGTCTTTATGCAAGGAATGAGGGTTCAAATTTTAAAGTTCTGTAACCGTACTATATGAAAGAGCTTCATTAGCATAAGCTAAAACAGGTTTTTAAATATTTTTACGATGCATATTTTTCGGTTTATGAAGGAAAATAAAATATATATATGATTTCCCTCTATTATCTACTAGTTTGTACGGAACCTTCGGTGGGCGAGTTTGACTCGCACTTGTCTGGTTTTTTTTTGTTTAAAAGAGGATTCCATGGAGTGTTCTTAACTATGTTTCATCAAAATCCGTTCTGCCGTTTTTTTTTGTCGGGGGTTTTCGAGTTTATAAACTTATACTTGTTATACAATCTCTTGTAACATAGATTCAATATTTACGTTCCTATGTTCCGAGAAATGCTAAAAATAGAATGCAACTTTTTTTGGGCGGGTGATTTAAATTTTTAAACATACATACGAATTGAGAACCTCCTTTTTTTAAGTACCTAGGTTAAAAATAGATCATCATCATCTCAGCCATAAGAAGTCCATTGCTGGATATAGACCTCCCCCATGGACTTCCATAAAGACCGATTGGAGGCGGGTTGCATCCAGCGTCTTCCCGCCACTTGTGTAATGTAAAAATATATGAATGGACGTAATGCTCAAGTCAGTGGGCAAGTCCTGGTTAGTTAGGTCAGCTCAACACAGAACTATAAAGAATTGTATGATAAATAAGAGGTCCAGTGGGCCCACCAGTGGATCGACAAAGGCTGAAAGGAGGTTGATAAAGAAGTTGAAAAGACAAGAATAATGGATTTTTAGGTGTTTGTAGTGTCTTTGGATAGTAAAATTTAGCTATGTAATATAACAGAGCAGTTTCTATTAACAAAAAAAAGCACACTAACAAACAAGTTTAAGATTCTTCGGATGAAACATTCTGGAAATTCGTTTTATAATTAGCTCTAAAACGATAAGAAGTTCTCGAAAGGTCAAGCATTTACTTAATGTAGTTTCATCGCAATCCTCTAACCAATTCCGATAAGTTTGACCCCAACTACGCGTTATTTAGGAGATTTCCTTGAAGAGTATACTCTAGCTACTAAAGTAGTAAAAGGCAGCTGTGACTCGTCATTATGCGAAGATATCTCGATGAATTTCGCGGACGTAAAACCGTTTGTAAACAACAACATATGGTCTAAGATCCCGCTATAGGACGACCTTCACCGAGCTGGTTAATGGATGTTTTTTTTTATAGTTGTTCAGTGTTTATCGCACTTGTCACCACAATCTGTAATTAAATATTCTATTCTAGTCCTATTAAATATTCTATTCCATTAAATATTATCACCTACAGCCTAAACGGTTTGACCGATTTTGGTGTGCGAGGTATCGTTAGAGTCTTCACTCCATGAGAGTCATAGGCTATATTTTTTGTAATAATAATAATACATGTCTCGCAACAATAAAAAATAGTTTTTTCGCAACCTCTCAACGAACTTGTAATTTACTAAAATCATTCCAAAGAATACATGTTTATAAACCTTTTATAGCGATTTTTTACGCATACTTTGGATTTTATAGAAAACCGGTTGGAAGTGGCTTGTATCCAGCGTCTTCCACTTGTATGAGGTCTTCGAAAAAGTAGGTAAAAGTAGAGATAGAACTAAATATAAAATAGTCTTAGTAATTTCCACCGAAGGCTGGTGTCACGTTCTCAACACTCGATTCAACGTGCGGACTATAAAGTACAACTTCCGCAGTTGTCCCACAGCTATCGTTCGCGGGTACATTCAAGAATATTGCTACTATGTTGACTGTAATTGAACTTTATTTTATTCAGATCATGTATGCGTCGCGAGTCACGGCAGGATCCAAGATCTGGCGACTGTAGAGCACATAAGGTTAACTTTTAGAGAATATTTTACAAAACATGAGGTAAAGAGAAAACGAAAAGCACGAGTTTCACTGGCTCATTCAATAAGATTTTATGTATGGAGAGGTTATATTCGTTGTATATGAAGAATAGGCGGTAAATCTCATTTCTCAGCACTTTCGAGGATAAGACACATCCTTAACGACTTTTAGTATCTTGACCTCATATATCTAGGTGTTGCACTTTCTAAACACACAGGATGACATTGTCACTGTTCACAAGCCACGACATGCGTTTAACAGCGTTGCCCGACGTGTCGAGACTAAGATGAGTCGGGCGATTACCTTACTTGAGGTTTGTTACGCAGAGCCGGGAAAACCTATCTATGTACGTATAATACATCATTGGGCTCATTAGAGTTTGCGTACTTCAACATAAGGTAAATACTTACACCAAGACTTTTAGACAAACCATACTCTTTATTTTAACCTTAAAACTGTTTCTTTGACGTATCTTTTCCACGATAAAATAACATAATTTTAGACTAGACACCCTAATTTCTAAATTGAGTTAGGAACGATAAGACCTGCACTGAAGTCCCGCTTGAGGTGTAATTGTGCATTTCACCCCACAAATCATCCGAGCTCCTCGTCATAACGGAGTACAGCCTTGGCTCGCTGGCACAACTGTTCTACTTCTATTGCGTTAGGTGTTATGATAATATGTTGCAGAGTTGATCTGGTGTTTTATCGCAGACACCCTAATTTTATTATGAAACCTACTCCCACTAAAATAATCTTCCAACAAGATGTAGGTAAACAAACCGCAGATGTTGAAGTTTAGACGCAGATTCTCTCTATAATTCTAAACATGTTCTAAGAATAAACGCTTCTGCTAATAGCAAGTTTAGTAACAGGGCGTACCGAATTTTGGGCATTTCCGTGCAAAAAGTGACTTATAAGCACACAATCCTGTACTGATATTGTCAAATATTAGGCGGATGGCGTTGGCATGGAGCCATAATTGTAGTTTTGGGCCACTGGGCCCAGTCTAGAGGAAGTGTTCCCTCAACGAAACGGATCTGTTTATGGGACCGAATAAATCATCGCATGAACAAGATACGATGAAAACTGAGACCGGATTCACCACTACAAATCATAGAGCTAAAACACAAATTGAGTTTCGGATAAATAAGAGCTGGTAAAGACCTAACAACACACGTTACACACGTTAAACTTATATACCCTTCTTTTTGAGTCGGGGGTTAAAAAAGTGGTTTCGCTCTGACACACGATGGATTGACGATATACCTAAGTAAGGATAAGTGTAAGCAGAAAGTGAAGATTCGGGCTTAGTCGCGTTCCATGGAAGAGGCCCAGTAGTGGATTAATATTTCTAGAGATAAGTGTAAGCAGAAAGTGAAGATTCGGGCTTAGTCGCATTCCATGGAAGAGGCCCAGCAGTGGACTAATGTTGCTAGTTGTAGCTGTTTGTTATAAGTATGAAATTTTGAATAAATGCATTTAACTAAAAACATGTTTTAATAGAAAATCAAACTAGAAATACTAAAGTAGAGAATAGAGGTTTTTTTTTTAAATTACGTATTGTAATGTCATCAATTTTTGATAAGTGTACAAAGTTTTTTATATACATATTTTTTTTATTCAAAGAGCAATGTTTATAAAATCAATATGGGACCACCACCTCGGGAGCTTTCTCTTTAACATTGTAAGTTTATTCCAAAAACACAAAAAAAAATTCACGAATGAAGGCGTAATCGGTGTAATACATAAAACAAAATATATACGCTATGAACTGATAACCTCCTCGTTTTTTGTTAAAAAGTCGGTAAAAAATAGGCTACACTTAACTGCTAACTTGCCTGATGTTATGCGACCATTCCAGTCTACGATGGAGTGGTGCTTGCCTAGAAGAAACCAATATCATACTAAATTATTAACATAGTGACTATTTTAGTAATTTAGGTAATCCTCTTGCATGACGTCGCCTAAGCGGGTACTATATCTTATTCCCATGTTTTTGCCGTATTTGAAGTAAGTGACAGAACTACTCAATTGAGTTACTAGTGCAGTGCAAAGTAGAATTTTTAGTGCGAAATAAATTTGTTTTCATTACTCGCCTAACTTACACAAGTACAATGCGAACTAGGCGTTACAGTAGTTAATACAATACATATTGTAGAACCACAAAACAGAAAATATTATAATCTCAGCATTAAGGATGTTCTTGTTTAATTAAATGAGGGTAATTCCATACTGATTTTATTTTCCTCTCTGTTTCTCGAAATGAGTTTATGAGTATCAGTCCATATATACCATAACATCCTGTTATGGTCTTTGACCAATTGAAATTTTAATATTTAAATACAATGCTTCAGCATTTATAATGAATTTTGAATTGATCATCTTCAGCCCCTCTATAAGCATGAAATGGTCCAACAGGACCTTTAAGACCAGACTTTAAAAATTGTGGCTACATTTAAAGCATAACTGTTAGTATATACATGTATATAAAATATGCCATGATATAATTTATCCTACAAGTCTCCTCTTGTTAATACATGGAAAATAACAGGATATATCAATTGTGCACTTGAGAATACTAGCAGCATCCGCATGTAAAAATAAATGTACCTAGATTGACCTTGTGACATCCAAGTCAAGGAGCAAGTGTGGTAAATTCACTCCCACTGTAAATAGCTAATGTATGTAAAAGTCACAAAACTCGCTTCATGACCACTGGTAGATATGTTGTTCCCAGATTACAAACCTACTACTTGACTGAACACTTAAAAACGTTTGCCTTAGCTGTACAACAGTCTGCTCGTGGTCATTCAGCGGGAGAAAATAAATAAATATGAGCATACATTAAAGACTTCTTTAAAACGATCACGGTCATTCATTAAAACACTAACAGGATATTTACCTGTTAATAATAATAGTGTTTTAGAACAATAAAGAAGTCTCTTAAGTTTAGTATAACGGAAAGTAGATCACAAAGTCAAATAGTTTTTACAGTTTTGTGGGGCATTGTATAGTTCATTTAGCTATTATGTGTGTAATAAATATATAAATATGTTATACCTTATGTGGCTCCATAGCTTTTCACTTTTTACCAATTGATAAGTAAACCATTCAACTGATAAGTTATATTATACCAATAGTTTTCAGTGAGCATCAAAAGGCTTCTAGCTTTGCTGAAGGCCAATATTTTGAGATGCATTGCAAATTTTGCAATTTGTCACTAGACTAGTAATTCAGATTTATACATTATTTAAAAAAAAGTCAAATCAGTCAAGTTATACCCACATTATACTACATTTTCCTGTCATTTTTATGTCTGTTAGACAAATTAAAATGAAAAACTCTAAATATACGGAGAAAAGTTCACATTTGTTAACTCTGTTTTGTTTGAATCAAATAAAATAGTAAATGGGGTTTGTTTGTCAGATGCTTGGGCCTTTTACTGCGTACATAGTTCTTTATATATCCATATCAGGTTTTCCGAAGAAGGATTATTTTTTAATGGTTGATCAGGTAAGTATTCAACCTGATGTTAAATAACTATATAATCTAGGACAGCAAGCACAGGTGTGCCATAAAATATATTAAAGTCTTCATAACAAATGGAATATTCTAAATTTTTACCACATGTACCTAGTTGAAAAAGTACCAATTCTTATTTAGAAGTTATAACTACTTAACTAACATAAATATGAGTTGTTTATTTTTATATTTAAATGTAACCTGTGCAGTGAACTAGTTACGATTTTTATGTGTACTTTATTAGCATTATAATTTATTTAGAAATTAAAGTAGATTTGAGATTGATTTATTTAACAAGTAATCTTAATAGGAAGTTGCTCAGTCAACTATGGCATAGAAGATGAATCACAATAATTATTGGAAATGTTTCTCAAGTATTTGTTTCCATGTATGTACCTATTTAAAAAGCATTGCTTTTAATGCTAATTCACGAAATTGGTTCCTTGAAATTGGACATTCCAGTTCTTTATGGCGCCTTATAAATCACATCAAATAAGCACAGAGCCCAAGGATTTCTTATTGCCTAGTCAAGTAGGTACACAAGACCCAAGAAATTCTATAATAAAACATGACAACATTGAACTTTAACAACCAGGAAATAGTGGCATTGAATTTTACTTACTACAGCTGAGATTATCCTCCACACAACACTGTTTTGCTATAACTATTTCTTTAATTGTACAATACGATCATTAATTTTAAGCAAAATTATATGTGAAATCCACAGACGAACTAACTGCAAAATCCGAATTTACGACCGATTTGCGAAACGAAATGCGAAACAAAATGAAACAAAACGAACCAAAAAAATCAGTGGCACGTTCCGAAACACTGCAACATATCCGCTAGGTATGACAAGACCAGCAACGACCATTTAGACTTTATTTTTGCGTTTGACTTGACACTAAATGCATCAGTTCATGATGTCATTTATATAATTGATTTCAATGGTTGTAGAAGTTTTTGATGCATATAAACAATTCTAAATATAAAAGCCATTGAAGAAGGTAGGTATTTACAACGCGGTCACATTAACTCGACGCATCGCTGGAATGCGAGTCCCGTGCACGCCGTACTTGAGCGCCAAAATGACGTCACATGGCCAAGCGTCTAGTTAATGTGACCGCGTTGTACATAATGTTGTTGTCGTGAAGAGAAATGTATTGTTGAAATGAATCGGAATACACGCTTGTCATGATATTATGTCATTGTCATTTTTTATTTTTGGTTGCGTTTTTTCCTTTTATGGAACGGCAAAGGGTACAGAACCCATACAGCCATATGTCATTGTCATGAGTCATTAAAGTAATTTTTTCTTCTCTGCATGATATCACAAATGCTTGTAGATTAGCCAGTGTATCACGCAGGTATTCATCTAAGTTTTTGAAGTTATTAGTATATGATAACTATTAATCAAGCAAAAGGGTTCAAGTTCCATATAACCGCACTGTCTCCTCGTGACAGTGCGAAAAAGGTGCAACTAGTAATAATAATTATAAAAGCGAAAGTAAATCCGCCAATGTCTCTTAGCCTGTTTGTTACGTTTTCACGACTAAACGGCTGAACCGATTGTTATGAAATTTTGTACAGATAAAGCGGAGAACCTATAACCGCGGGGCTCAACTTGTATAATAATATCCGACGAATCTCTTCGTATAAAGATAGCCCCGGCCGTACGTACCCGCTCGCTCACATGGCGGGGGCACGGCTGTGCCCCCAGATAAAAGCGAAAGTAACTCTGTCTGTCTCTCTATCCAAACCTCTCTGACCAAACGGTTGATCCGATTGGTATGAAAATTGGTAGGTACAGAGATAGTTGTGGACCGGGAGATGGACATAAAAGTACTTAGTTAATTTAACTGGCTAATAGTATCGATATATCAGAGATATGCATGCATTTTTTTAGGATTTATGGCAAGAAGTAGGTACCTACCTAAGAATTACCTACATAATTATATTATGGGCATTAAAAATATTGCTAGGGCGCCTAGGTGCGGATCTGAATGATTAATTTGCAAATTGTCTGGCATGATACCCGCCTCAATGAGCTATTTAATCACTCAATGAATATTATTCCCGCAGCGCAGTGAAACCGCCCACTACGCTCGTTTGGATTGGAAATCAAATTTACTTCACAATATTAATTTCGTGCTTTTATAGGCCTGTCTGCCGGTAAATACATTAAAAAAGTAGGTAATTATCTGATAAGTAATATTATTAGTAAATAGGAATTCACGTTTTTATTTATATTGGGCAAGTACCTACCTTTATTAACTACAACAATCCTATGTAATTTGGGCATATAGAGGGTGGCACCATATTTCGCACCAAAAATATTATATGATGTCACGTATATGCAGATCCTCCAGCGTATTGCACGAGGTTTCACTCATAAAGTGCATTTTCAAAACCAGCAAACTGTGAACAACAGAATCAGCAGGGCAGAGTTCGCAGCAGGTTATTCTCATGAGAAATTAACCGTTCCATTAGTTTTAATTCACTCGCCACCCGGGCACGGCTTCGTTATTCCTCTTATATTCGTATAAAAATGCGCTAAAACATTGCCATTGCGTTCAGCTGCAAAATAAAACTGAGATATGGGAGTTATGGGCGTATTCAGGATTCATTCGTGGGGGAATTTCGGATATAGGTAATTTATTTTTCGCTGCGGTCATCCCAGATCTGGACTGATCTGGTTTGTCTGGTATCGCAAAAAGTCGCAACATCTGCGTTCGTACCAGATCTGGTATGAGCGCACATTGGTCGAAAAAACCTGCCTAGACCTGCCCGATTCTATGTACTAACTTTAATAGAGAGTAGATGAAAGACAATGACACAAAATTAAACCGTTAGAATTGTTACACACCAAAATTTTTGGGAATATTCCATCAGTTACGCGACGCACCGCGACGGGCATTGACATGTCATGGCGGCCGGCCTTCCGCTCGATGATTAAATAAAGATAATAAGTATTAAAAAAAAAGCAGATAGCAAAGAATGGCGGACCCCTGGTGCGCAGCGGAAGGGACAATTAGAAAAATACATAATAATTGGGAGGGCTAGAAAATGTATATATATATATATAGATACACACAAACATAAAGTGTGTCTATCACCCCATTATAATGTAGGGGAAGCCCAGGCAAAGTGTATAAGATAAAGAAAATTACTATGTATAGGTATGGTAAAAGCATAGTTTGAGGAACGCTTGTAGCTAGGTAACAGTAATAATTAGATTTTTTTAATAATACGATCTTTAGCCGAAATAATTCTAATGAATTATTATTTTACCGACCACTCGATTTTATTCTCACTACTGATGTTTACTTCACGATATTTTCAAGAGTTTTCACATTTTATTTTTCTTATTGATAATATAATAGGGATCTTTAAGATTACGATTGTTTGTACAGCTAGATTAGAATGAACCTATCAAGATCGTCCTACGAATTGAACTAAACCCTTTGGCTTGGGCCTTGTTTTCGTTGAAAGCCAATTCTGAGAAAACAATTTTCAAATAATCTTGATTCTGACTAACCTACGGGCTTGATCAGAGATACGGCCCGTTACAAGTTGCACGTATTATCGGTTACGGAGAGGCAGCTCGTGAAGTGGCAAGTGGTGTTTGCCGCGTTATTTGCAGTGTTACAAGCACAAAGACACAGAGTGTGAAAATGTGGTCTTGTTTATGAAGTTACATTTGCGTCTTGCAGTGCGTGAGGAATAAAGGCGTACGCCGCGCCGATCGCTGCGGTCACTGAAATTATCGCCGCAGTTACGATACCTTGTACCTTGCAAGATATCAAACAAAACTCGTGTAAATTTGCTTTTGCATGAACGCTTTTAATTTAAAATAAGGTTTGCCTTGCCTGCGATGTTCTATTGAACGCGTCGTGGGACGTCTTGCATATCCATGAACGAGCTCTAAGTAAAAAAAAGTTAAGGTGGAATTAAACAAATTTTAACAGACTTAGTTTACACAATTTTATGACCTGACGTTTCGAACACTTTGCAGCGTCATAAAATTATGTAAAATATATGCGACAACTTCGTTAAAATTTGTTTCATTTCAATGAGTAACAATTAAGATACACTTCTGGCCCAAGAGCCAAAAAGGCGGAAATCGAGGCGTTGAGAGAAGATTTGGTTGTGCGTATGAATAAAGCTCTAGAAGCTGTGTCCGACTGGGGTGACGAAAATCTCAACGCCAACAAGAAAGCCTGCCTTTTCTCCGCCAAAACGAGTGAGTTTCTTTTGTCTCCTACTTTCCGAAACGTATCCATATCATTGGCAGACCGTCTTGAACTGCTGGGACTCACGTTAACCCCAACAATGAACTTTAAGGGCTACCTTGAATCTAAGGCTAAACTGGCTAGTAAAAAGCTTGGCATCATTAATAAGGTTAGGCGATACTTCTCACCGACAAAACTGCTTCATCTATATCAAGCACAGGTCCGATCGTGTATGGAGTACTGCTGCCATCTTTTTGATGGATCAGCCAAGTATCAGCTGGAAGCTTTAGAATCAGTGGACCGGCGAGCTGTGAGGTTAATCGGCGACGATAAACTAGCTGCCAAGAAGCTACTTAGTTTCGAGCACCACCGTAAAGTAGCGTATCTGTCTATTTTCTACAGGTTTTTTTTTTTTTTTTTTTTTTTTTAATTAACAAATTTATTCTCCACAGACTCCAGGGTCCGTGCCTTTTATGAACTAATATATGCATTTATAACTACTTACATTTTTTTTTTAAGTTATGCAAGAGGAAGACAAAATTTTAATTTACACTTAACTAACATGCATGCGTGTATACGCCGAGCAGTCCAGCTCCCGCAAGCAGCACCCGTTCACGAGTTGACGCATGTGCCAGCCATCGCTCTCCTCAACCATGTTTGAGGGAAGAGGGCGACCCGCCACACGACGCCGCCGCAAGAAGAAGCTTTTTAGTGAGCGTGAGTGCTCTGAGTATACACGATTTCTTATTATTATTAAAATAACACAACGGGGACAAATAATACATACAAGAATTTACAAAATTAGGGACAGACAACTAAAGAATAAAAATAACCTAACACCTAACACTTTTTTTTTTTTTTTTTTTATAACAAACAGCGAAACTTTCCATTCAGGGCCTCCACTACCGCCGTGTTGCGATCTTTGATAGCCATTTTGAGGTTGTAGTCTAAAATGGTCCTTGGTGTAGCTGCCATTGCCCGCCGCACAAAACGGATTCTACAGGATTCATTTCGGGGAATGTGCGCAAGAGCTTCACGACCTAATTCCACCCTCCCCATTTCACTATAGAACTAGCAGAAAGTCGGCGAATTACCACCCATTTCTCGTTGAAATGCCAAAAATCCGTACTCAGCGATATCGATCCACATTCCTGTTGCGTACTGCACAAGAATGGAATTCGTTGCCGCCATCTCTGTTTCCTGAGACCTACAATCTTGGAATTTTCAAGGCTAGAGTGAATAGATATCTTCTAGATCGACGAGCTTCATCCTCGGCCACACTGTCGCTTAACATCAGGCGAGTTGGTGGTCAATCGTAGATCTATCTTCTATAAAAAAAAAAAAAATTGTGAAAACAATAAGTTAAGGTGGGTCTAGGCTATATCACAAAATTGTTATTCTAAGCCCATACGTCCCACCCTCAGTGCGCCCATCGCTATGGGGTGTAAAGAGTAATTTCGCAGGGGTTATGCGGAACGAGCTGGCTCTCATTTTGATAGAGACGTGGAATTCTTGTTTGCTCGTTTGGTGTTTCTTTTTTTACTTTGCCACGAGTAAAGTGTGGAATTTCGGAACAATGTGTGATGATTGCTACTCTTGTAAGTCTTTAGGGCAGTGTGCTCGTTTATAGCTACATACTTGGTTTCTCTTATTACACAGAGAACTTTGAATTTGATAGTAGGTCCAACGATGTTTCTTATACGTACCTATTTCCCATTCCAAAATAAAATGTTTGGTTTTAGAGAGCTACCTAAGTATAGATAGTTAAGTACCTACTCTAAGCGTAGACACTGAGTACCCTAGCTAGCTATCTCCTTTCTCTATTTTATTTCAATGCCGTCTACCCCAAATTAAGCAAAGCACTATAGACATACTATAGCAACTAGATAACTGATAGAATACTCTTTTTTTGCAAATATGTACTAATTATACATAGTTACACCCAATACATAAAAAAACGGGGCAAGTGCGAGTCAGACTCGCCCACCGAGGGTTCCGTACAAACTAGTAGATAAGAGGGGGAAATCAATATACATATTTTATTTTAAAAATCCTTCATAAACCAAAAAATATACATCGTAAAAATATTTAAAACCCTGTTTTAGCTTATGCTAATGAAGCTATTTCATATGATACCGCACATGATACGGTTCAAAAACTTTAAAATTTGGACCTTCATTCCTTGCAAGACACATTTATTTTGTGATTAAATTAAAAATGTCCAGTTTTCGTTTTTTTTCCTATACACCTATGTATTCTAACACAATGCTTCTTGCCAAATTTCATTGTTCTAGGTCAACGGGAAGTACCCTATAGGTTTTGATTCCCATAAGGGTGTCGAAATGTGCGTTTTTTACGACATATTTGGCTGTAACTTTTTTTTACGAAAACTGAGAAATTTGATTTTTCTTTCTGCAGATCTGCGTATATGGTTTTAATTTCAACTCGATACCTTTACTCGTTCCCGAGATAAAGGTCTTGACACCCGGACGGACGGACAGACGGACAGACGGACAGACGGATAGACGGACAGACGGACAACAAAGTGATCCTATAAGGGTTCCGTTTTTTCTTTTGAGGTACGGAACCCTAAAAACAACCATGCTTATCACACAAATGTTTATCATGGTCGAACCCACGACCTACACGCGCCTAGCCCTAGATGATATTTACTGCCACCTGAGCTGCGAAGCACATAACAGAGATAGTACAGAAGTCAATCTACATACAAAGTGCGCTCGAGCAACGCACACATAGACACCACTCACGGACGCGATATTTCGGACCGACTGGGTCCAGTGCGAGCGCGAGTGCCATCTTACTAGCTTACTGTAAACAATTGTACATAATAATGCGAATTTATTACACTTTAAAATATAAGTAGGTACCTGGGCGACCGAGCTCCACTCGGTTTTTTTATGACTGAAAATACGAGCAAACCCGGGTTCACTAAAAATTAAACATAGCAAGATCTATTTATCGTCCCCAATCTACCTATACACTACAAACACAGACTACAAACCAAACATTAAAATCGTTGGAGCCGTTTCCGAGATTAGACAAGAATTGCTAGATAAACGTGCATTTCGCGAATGTCGAAATCGTCGTAAGATATTTTCTGAGAATTTGTAATATAATAATAACATGTTTTTTTTTTATAATTTATAATAATAGTATTTTTTTTAGTTACTATTTGTTTATATTTCCTAGCGCGACCGCCGAGTTTAGGTATAAAAAGTGAAGTAGGTACATACATGTGATTGCCTTCTGTACTATCTCTGTTTTGTGTGCGAAGCCAGACAATGTTTGATCGTTCAAAATATTATTTATTTATTAAAAAAAAAGTTACAGCTTACAAAAAAATATTGCCAAAAAAAATACAGATAAGGTTTATCTAGGCAATAAGTTCTCTTTACAAATATGTATCGCTATATAATATAAGCAAGTGTAAAGTGTGTGCAAGTGTGTATAGTATAAGCAAGCTATATAATATATACAAGTGGCAGGAAGACGCTGGATGCAAGCCGCTTCCAATCGGTCTTTTTGGAAATCCATGGGGGAGGCCTATGTCCAGCAGTGGACTTCTTATGGCTGAGATGATGATGATGATGATATAATATAATTAATAATGTCCATAGTTAAATAAATAATATAAATAATAAGCAAAGCGGAGCGCGCGTGCGCTCAAAACAGCTGTGGCAGGCAGGTATTTATTGTTTATAGGCACCTTACGCACGACCTTTCAAGGAGAAATGTAAATAGATAGATATGCCTATCCCAGCCACTGCAGCGGGCGCGCACTTCGCATTACATACTTGATTATTAAACGGGTGTAACAGTGAACATACTTCTAAAAGAGTCATGCCCAGAATTTATTGATTTTTGGCTTTTGTCAAACGGAATTTTGAATGAAACTATCACTATGTAATTACTGACTGTGACTGTGTGCAGTATTGAATGTATATAAAACATTGTCTGTAGTACCTAGGTACTCAATTTCCTCTCGTACGTAATCAGATAGTCTTACTATTCCGCGCGAAACTAGAAGACAATCAAATTAACAGAAGGCACGAATATGTAGCCATCCAATTTGGTTTCCCTATAAGTACGTTCCCAACTAAATGAAAGTGAAGTCCTCTCATTTCATTAAACATGTCTATAATTTTTCCTGAAGTCTCATTACTTCGTTCGGGGCAAGCGGGCGGCTGCGTCCCGGTGTAAACGACCACCTCGGTCCGACTTTACGATCCGTCTGCAATATTGTGCGTGGAAACTTAATGAAAAGGAAACACCAGCTGAATTACCACCCGACATACGTTAGAAAAAATCTTCTAGGACGGTTTGAATGGTGAGCCGTAGCTGCGAAATGTTGGGTCGGCCGTAGGCTGTTTTAGGATTAGGTTTAGGCTGAGGCCAAACGAGCGCAATTTTTTTAGTTGTGAGTGGCTTAAAATAAGTCGCGCAATTTCTGTTGTCTATTGTAGCCACGTAGTTTAGTGTTCATGATGCATGATTATATGTAGAATGATAAGTCATCTTTAGGATACATTAGATAATAAGAGTAAGACTGATATAGATAGGAGGCCTCTAGCACGTAGTACTTAGTATATAAGCTTAGTTATTTGTTTCAATAAATTAGACCGATACCATCATGTGTCTCATTATCACCAACCCTCCAGCCTCCGGTATATCTGTCCATCCGAATTCTGTTGAACCGTAAGATGGATAAAAAAATTCAGTTGCTTGGTTGCTTTTCAACGGTTGTACGGGGTGTTTGTGTCGTGCGTGCAATGAGTTCATTAATCAACAAATATTATGCATTTACGAAGAATATTCAGAAGATAATGCCAGAAAAAGAAGCTGGGTAAATCCACTCAATAGTGAAAGTGTCACTTCATTCGCTCATTTCTCTCACACTGAATGCAATGAGGGGTTTAAAAAAATCCTTGCTTCTTACGTTGTTCACTAGATGGCGCTTCGATCGTTTCAATTGTCAAGTCGAACAACTGGTGACTGCGTATGGAAACGTCTACTCTAATATGTTGTCAAATAAATAAATCGAACGTAAGATAATATAAATGATAAAAACTTCAGAATATTTTTTGAATAGACGGAAGTATACAGTAACATATTTTTATCGTGTAATTGTTAAAAAAAGCATTTCAAAAATATAATGAAAGGTTCAGAACGTACCTTTTATAGAGAGTTTTATCTGTGACATTATGGTGTCATGTTATGAGTGCCATCTATCGGAAATAAACAAATTAAAAAAAAAACTCATTCCTTTGATCAATACTCTTTGCCTTTGATATAATATACTAATGCGCGCGAAACGGCGTACATCTCCTATTGCATCGCTTTGTGGCATTAACCTGACTTTTGCATGAAACCTAATGCAGTGTGAATTGAGCGACTCAAAAAATTACGGTCGTTTGGCCTCAGCCTTATTGTACGTTTCATCTCGACTTGGCAGATGTTATTAGCTACTTGTTATTCCGTGCTACTGCTTAGGCTACTATTAACAGACTAAGAGCTAATCACCTTGTGTCTAGGAGACGCAGATATAACTAAAGTCGACCTACAGCTAAGTCTGTTAGTTGGTGGCATCTCCAGGCTATACATAATTAAATTTTGCGGTGTGAGAGGAATTAATGATATTGTCGTAGTCAGAATACCAGTAAATGAATCCGCTCGTCATTAGGACGCCTAAGCAGATCAGAATGCTAATTTAATTAACAAACGTTGAAAGCACGAAGCACGAGAGGTTTTACATTTTTAGGGTTCCGTACCTCAAAAGGAAAAAAAAACGGAACCCTTATAGGATCACTTTTTGTCCGTCTGTTACTTAATTATCGCGATAATTTTATGATCCTCATTGAAATAAATAATTATTTTTTAAATATAGTTGGAACAATAAAAATAATGTAGAGACATTAATGATGTATCTACGGCTTGAAGTTTTTCAAATTTAAAGAGTTTTTTTTTAAATTTGGAACATAGATCAAATAGTACAGAAGACATTAAGAGTCCGTAGTCCGATCATCGATCGTCTCGCTCGCACATACCCATATTTTTGAAGATATAAATGTAAAAGTAGAGTAAAAGAAAATATTACTGAATGGCCTTCAATCGTCGTTTGTAAAACTAATAATATTAAATATTTGTGGACATTTCACACAACACCATCTAGCCCAAACTAAGCAAAGCTTGTACTATGGAACTAGATGGTTGATATAATACATATATACTTTTTTTTTGTAAATATATACTTAGGATACATAGAAACACCCAGACACAGAACAAACATCCATGCTCATCATACAAATGTTTGCCCTGGGTGGGGATCGAAACCACGACCTTTCAGTTCAGCAGGTAGACGTAGACACACTACCAACTCAACCACAAGGCCAGTCAAAAGAAAACACTAGAAAACAACATCAAAAATATTCGACAAAATTTCAATTTGATCCAAGTAAATTTTTATACTTACATAAAAATCATTTTGCGTGAATAATTACTAAAAATGATTCTATGTATGTATGTAATATAACCGTATATTTTATAACAAATAAAAATTCTGAAGGCCAGTTGTGTCCAATTTTACTTTCAACCTGTCAACTCGTGCATTGATCGGCTTCGGCGTTAAATCGAACGGCCGCCAGACATTATGCTAACCGGACGGGGGTTAGGTTAATGTCCATATATCTCTAATTAAGTATCTACACCTACCAGTTTCCTTAGGGACACTTCCTCCAGGAAGGGTATTTTGTGTTTAATTACGTGCGTTTCATTATTTTATCTCTTAAAAACACGAGGGAAGACTTTGTGCGCGTAGATCAAAGGGGTTTACGAATTATGAGCCCGCAACGACGCGGCGACGTGCGGTGTGCGGTTACGTCTGCGTTGACGCGTGTCGCTCATTAGGTGTCTCTGATAAGTATTATTTGTCTGAAGATATATTAAATACAGGGTTTCATAATAATCGAAGGACACTATAAGCGATCATTGTGGAACAACTTTTATTATTCCTAGATTCATTAGGGATGCTATGGATATATATTTTTGGATCTGGATAAATTTAGCCCTAGTTTTTGTAGTTTTTAAGTCTTGTTTCAACCTATATATTTTATTTACTTGTAAAATGTATGTTTGCAATACCCTATAACAGGGTATGTACCTAGCTTATTTAAGTTTGCTCTGTACACACTGCAATAATAAATAAATAAATAAATAGCATGCAGATGGAAAGACACAGATAATAAAAAACTATGTACCTATGCCATCTGTTTGTTATCTATGAACCCTAGGATAAAATTAACATAATTGGAAGTATGTTGTGTATATTATCTAATAGGAGTTGTGTTTTTGTCACAATCCTAGATAATAATTTCAAAATAAAATTTCAAAAATATACGGATATAAGAATAATATTATATCTGTTTAGTCCACGTTCTTAATGCGTACCTACTGCGTAGGAATATAATTCAGTAATGCCGCCATCAATGTTCTTTGAGAGTTACAATCTTCGAATTTTTAAGGTTAGAGTGAATAGATATTTACTAGATCGACGGGCTCCATCCTCGGCCACACCATTATGCGAGTTGGTGGTGAATCGTAGAATTCGTATATAATAAAAAATTAAGCGATGTTGCGGTCTATGATGAAGCGCGCTTAACCCAGTAAAAACTTATTCACTTACCTACGATTTACAAATTTAAACGAGACGTTAAATATTGTGTTTGCTGCATATGATGATGAAGTTTAATTAATTTAATCAATTGATGTTACCAATTTTCTTTTTACTTATTTTACTTTTGAAACTGAAAATCTAATTATTGTAATTATAACATGTTTTGTATATGTTACTGTAAAAGCCCGAACATTGGTAAATCTTAGGTTTTACCAGTAAATCTTAGGGTTTACCATTACATAGTCTTACATTTACCGACTCGTGTTGGTAAACCCTAAGATTTACTGGTAAAACCTAAGATTTACCAATATTCGGGCTTTTACAGTAACATATACATGGCATATAGTTTAGATCAAAATTATGAATTGTACATTGTAAAAATGGTAAATACTGTATTCTGTTTTGTGTACCAACAAACTAAATAAATAAATAGATTTAAAGATATCTAGATTATATCGATGGGGAAAGATGACCATGTAGTGTGTTACACTTTTACAACGAACTTTGGTTCAATACTTTATAATCAGTTTCAATAAATGGATAATTGTTTCGAGCTCCAGCTGATTGAATTCTATATTTTTATTTACAAGAGTTTGTATAGTGATTGCTTACTTACCTAAAATATTGAATATATTTTATTCCTAACCTAGTGCTTGCTTACCATTATCATTTCGAATATCGCGAGGTTTCATTAAATTAAATAGGTTCCTCCCTGTTAGAATAATGATTGTATAAAAGTAAATCTATATTGAATAAAATTAATGTGAAAGCTCCGACTGAAAATTGACTTACTATCGATCAATTTGTATCAATAGAATATGAAAAGAAATCGCAAAAAACGTTCCGAAGAAAAGTAAACAAAAATCTCTCTGAAGCGAAATCGTTTCGTAAAATAAAGTAAGTCCAATAATTCAACACTTCGCCGCTCCTTAGAGGGTGAGAGATAAAATGGAGAAAAACGCTCCTAATTCAGTTTGCTCACGGAACGGTGTACTCCACAGCCACTGGGTCTTTACACCGTCAAGCGGAGAAAGGAGAAAATAATATCTATCGATGAATGTTAAGAGGAGCTAGCCTCGAGTTGGCTTTGGAAACGACGGCGCCGCTTACTCAACGTAATGACATCGGCTCGTAGCCGCCGCGACTTCAATCTTGTTTTTGTTTTGATCATGGAGTTAGGATGTCAAGATGATGAGTCATTTGGGAAAAGTTACAAAGATGCGTATGCGCATGCGTGAATAAAGTACGAGTAAGATAGTTTTTGTTACTTCCATGCTACGATATAATTTTGAGTCATTTTTTGTCACCGGGTTCATATGAGATTTTGTTTCTATAGGATTATTATTATTATTATTAACATTTTAAGGATTCAAAATAATAGTATACCTATCTACTTTGTTCCACGGTTTTATTCGAGTAGTGATGAAAAATTGTGTTGACGATATTTATAATTGTTAAATGTATAAATGTATGTATACATTTACATTTATACAGCTTATAGCCATCTCCCGGGTCTCAGCTATTGCTTTACCAAGTTTGATAACGATGGGTAACAGCCATTTGATCGTAACCAACCAATAATAGGTAAACCAAAAGGTTACAAATTGGCAGAGAAACTGACAGCCAGAGAGAAGAGTTATGCGAGATATCTCTTTTCCACATTTCGTTGGTTTTTTGTATCAAAAAGATTTTAGGTCTGTGATAATGACACCAGCACGCAGCTTGCTTGTCTTTGTTTAGATACTCCATCATAGTTCAACTCGTAATCACAAGATTAAGTCAGAGATACATTAGAGTCACGTACTTATCTCAGCGAACAATTGAAGTGTAAATAAACAATAGACTCAAATCTCCACTTTATTTAAAGCGTTAAACCGAAGCTTTGCTGAGTCAGGATTGAATACAAGACGAATTGAGTACATTATCCAGCTGGCGGGCTAGTTAGACGTTCGAGGAAACTTGTCTGCAACGCTTTCAGAAAGGGGTGCTGGGAGTGGCTTTTATGCACCCGCAGTCACACAAATTGTGGTTGTATGCCACGCTTCTAGACTGATTGCAGACACCAGATATAAATAAGACAAATAGATGGGTACACCACTCCAAGCGATGTGAAGTTACAACTCGCTTCAAGCAGTTTCTAAGCAATACAAACGGTCATATCATTTTGGCTCTGTTTGGAATGAAGAGTCAAAAGAAACGTTATACTTGATTAAAATTCTCTAGGGTTATCTGAATTTCATGAGAAGAGATACCTAGAAAACTTTACGGAAGTAAGGTTCAGAAACAAGCTCCTTTTGTTCCAGCATTTCTACTTAAGTTTAGCTTTACTTTCTTCAACTTTGTGCATCACAATAAAGTTTTTATTCGTATAATGTAGGCGAGCATTATGTGAACGAAAAACTAACTTTCGGTGAAACAAAGTTTATGGTTCTATACCAAGATAAAAATGAATTTAGTAGATAGAAAGATAGATAAAATTCTTTATTGTTTACACCTTAGCTATAACATTAATCTATAAGAAAATATTTACGTGCTAGTGAAACAACAAGCGGCCTTATCGCTAAAAGCGATCTTTTCCATTTGTGATGGAGAATCGATATGAAAGAATTGCTTGCGGTAGGGTACTGAGTGATTTTTTAAATTTTAAATAAAATAAAAAAAAACTTCGCCTGAAGTTGCGCTTCCAAAATCACGATGCAAAATTAGCAACATACTATCTGTTCAGGCTTTAATATCCTACCTAAATAAAACATTATCCTCTTTCTTGGATAATCGGGCAATCGAATACGTACATAGTTACTGACATGGTATTTCAAAGACAATAATATTATCTATATGATTAAAGGTATTGTGAACAACTGTTTCCAACTTTGGCAATAACGACTTTGACTTTGAATAAAGCTGAAACAGCTCGGAAAATTCTCATGAAAATTAGATACGTAAGTTTCCATTCCTGGAATTTATATTCTCGTAAAGGCGGTAGGCGGCTGAAGGTTTGGCATTTTTACATTAGTTTTAGGTTGTACAGTGGACCGCCGCTCCTGTCAGGATTCCCGCACATAGCCCGTAACAAAAGCCGGCTCGCTTTTCAGGATATTTCCTATTTTTTCGGTTTTTACCGTTGCGACCGAGATGTTTATGCCTGAAATATTTGCCTCTACATAGTGGTGAACAAAGCAATTTTAATTTCGTAATTACTGTGAAAATATCACCTTTTTAAAATTATATTCGTAGTTAGATTATAAAGTGCATATTAATTTATTTTCTGTTACCAATACTAATTCCTATAAGAAATACAGGTAACCTATCTAATTAACATATTAGTATCTGTGATTGTGACAGTTTAGTGTTATAAAAAAAAAACTATTTTAACTTAGTTTGTAACTTTTTTACGAGGAAACAGCTAAACATATCATGATGTTGAAATTAATTATAATGTCGAAAATAAAAAAATATGAGTGTTACTCCATACATGTAAACAAGGAGTAAATTTGTTTCGTGATACAATACACCCTCCGTCTTACTTATAATCGCTGAATAAACGCATTTGTAAACAGTGTTTTGTTCCGTTTTCGCGCGAGACAGTTCCCGTCTGACAGAAAGTGACAAGTCCTTATCCAGTGAATAAGATTTTAACATGCGTTTATAAGTAGGCGGCCTATGTGTTAATCCATGGTATATCTAAGCCATATCAATACAAAATTTTATCGAGATCATTTCAGCTGTATTAGCGTGAAAGAGTGTCAAATATACTCACACACACACAAAAGACTCAAAGTATGTGTGGTTAATAGTAAATGGATATATTTAATATTAGTATTTACGGGCTGCGGTTTCAGTTTGTCAGTATGGTTGTCGGTAAAACCCGCTAATCCATTTGCCTTCCGTCGGCCATTGCTAGTATATGGGAAGAGCACGGGAGTGTTCCAAACTGGGAAAATGTGTAAAAGCTTTGCTGAGATTATTTTTTCGTGTTTCCGACAGCGCGCTCGTTCTAGGCTTAGGGTGCAGCCATTACGATTTGGTGGCTGCTTCTGCATGAACGTAAAATGAATTTTGAAAATTTATGAAATTAGGTACAGAGAAAAATTAGTCTTTTAAATTGCATGATTTGAAAATGTTGTAACTATTGTATAATGTTCTTTATTAAGTAGTAAAATTTGTTGATTGCCAAAGTACCTACTATAACAAAAGATTTATAAGTAGGTGATGATAATTTGATATATTGTGGCAATAGGGGCCATAATCAGCTTTATGCATAATTAGTTATTGTATACTTTGTTACTTTGCACCAAACACAACCATCCTCTCGTTGTCCTTTCCTGACTATTCATGAAATTGTATAAAATTACCCGGACCATAGTATCGATTCGATAATGAATCGACACTTCATGCATCAAAAACGGATAAGTGAATAAATCACTTATCCGTCTTAGTTAAGGTTTTTACTTACTTCCATGAGGTAAATATTCCAAAAACTCGTTGCATAATTTAAAAATAAATAAATCTATTTCAAAACAATCCAATCAACTGAAAAGTGAGAAATAACGACTGTTATATAATACGGTAAAATTAAATCAAAACTGGTCGTCTATCTAAGTACGTATAACCAAAAATTTTTTTTGAATTCGGTGGGAGATACGGTAAATTATACGTACTCTTACATACATAAAGTTTTGCAGTAGTGGAATAAATAATTATTATGCTTAAAAAACTGAAACAACCCACTTCAAAATATGCAATTTGGTTTACTTGGACGACGTATTTTTCCAAACCAAACTTCACGTGAACTTCACCCGATTAAAAATCAACTCACCTCGCCCGAGAAAGTTACAAAAGGGTCCAAAGTAATCGATCACCGAAAGGGGAATAGGAATAAGGCTCTAAAATCCATTATGGTAGGCCCGTCCTTTTGTGCTCAAGCTCTAGATGACGACAGTTTACTGGATCCAATATAGGTGTCAGTTATTTATTATTCACCATGCTTCTACATATTTCATGACGGTTTTCTTCGCGGTTAACTTAGTATGAGTGAAAGCGAGGCTATGTACTGGGGAATAGATGATGTACCATAAATTTACCAACACATGGATGTTGGTTTTAGTACAACATTTATGAAAGAGGTATTGCTTATGATAAACTTAGGGAGGTACATGAAGTTGCATTTGAAGCTTATGTCAAGTTCAAGTTCAATTTTATTTAATTTAGGTACAATATTTATACACTTTTGAAACATCAAGGTTTAGGATAGAATACGAAGTTTACGATTTCCTGGGGAATAGAATAGGTATATTACGGTCATACAGATTGGGCGATTTTTTTTTGCTTATTATACGTTTTAATTTTCCGGGTTGTATTTCTTGTAATTTCTTTTTCGTTCGTTATTTTATTATGTACATTACTTTGTCTTAATTTTTTATTTATTTCTGTACAAATTGTAGCTTGCTTACCAAATTTAGGTTTCTAGGACTTTAGAAAATACCCCATATGATGACGCTCAGGGAGTACCCATCTAAATAGAAGTTGGAAGGTGAACGATACATATATCTTAATTTTTTCGTTGTTTACTTATGTAAATTGTAGCTTGTCTGCCAAATTTCAGCTTTCTAGGAATTCAGACTGTCCTATATTTTTGATGATCTTCAGTGAGCACCTTCCTAAATAAGGATTGGAATTGTAAGTAGAAAGAAACAAAACATGTCTAATTTTTTTTAGTGAGTCAGTGGCCAATTCGACGTATTTTAGATAACATTAAAATCAAAAGTTTAAATACCAGTCAAATTAAACTTTATTTTTAATAACTGTGCCGATCACATCCTATTCCGAAAATTGAAACCTAAAGTATGTGGATTCAGAAATGACGAAACGCTTCAAAAACGGGTAGTCTTGGCGGTGTCCGCTGCTTCATCCTGGTACTTCAGTGCCCCCAGATAGGACATTGTATTTGAATCGAAAGCGTAGGTACACGTATTCCAAAGCTAAAATTGATATTGGTAGGATACTTGGCAGGAAGGCCATATATGGACCAAATCAGTTATCGATTAGATACCTTAAGAATGGGTGATGATATTGAGGCAGACCTGCAGCGCAGTGGTAGGATTACGTTGTAAGTCCAATCCATGGATTGCAAAGGCTCGCACAAGACCGTAAAGGATGGCGTGAAAGAGCCTACACCCAGCAGTGAGTACACATACAGGGTGAATAGATTGATAAATAGATATTCAATTGGCCATTAACCTTTCACGTAATGAACCATTCATTTTGTTACTTTTAAACGAGGAAGTATAGATAGCCATTCATTTATGTAATGGAGATAATTCTACGAGGTAACCTTCCAAACACAATACAGGTCGAGTTGTCTTATACTTATATAGCCAGTGCTTCTATTTATTGGGAGAGTATTGGAATGCCATTCGCACCGCCTAAGGCGGTCTATAGTTGGAACTAACGGGCGTATGTAACCACTATGGGCTATCTTAACTGTTTCCAACTGCCTTCGTCTGGCTTTAGTCAGCCAATACGCAAACTAATGAATTGTTGTGTTATGTTATGTCCAGAGACTGTATAGTCTAGTAAAAATAAGATTTGTGACAACATAAAAGAAAACTAAGTATATTGTTATTTAAATGAATGTACTGGTGTTTTGAAATACATTTGACACAATTTCATAATGATATTATAAAAGCTAATTTTGTTACCTTTACACGCTCAAACGGCTGAACCGATCGCTATGAAAATAAGTGTATAGATAGCTTTGGACCTGGAGACGGACATGAGCTACTTATCATCATAATGATCATCACCGTTTTTCATAACTACGCAAGTGAAACCGTGGAACGCAGCTAGTCTATATAAATCGGGGATTATTGTTGAAGTATTTAAAAAAATAATTAAATGGACTTTCCAATTTCTGAATTAACTGAAAAGGGATAAATAATGACTGTTACAGAATACGGTAAAATTAAATCAAAAAGAAACGTCTATCTAAGTAGATAAGTACTCATTTAATTTTGTTGGAGGTTTCTTTAATTTTTGATAATCCCTTACGTTTATTTCTTTTGTTTTATAGGCGTTGACAATGAAATAAAAGTCAATTACCCAGAGCTACAGGTTAATTGGACCTTGGGTTGGTAGTACCTTATTTACTTAGATAAACTTCTTTGCGAGTCAAAATAAGCGGCGTGAATGGTTATATTTTTTTATTAGAACTTGATTCTATTCCAAATTCAATAGATAATAGTAGGCGTGGTCAATTATCATATATGTATGATCCACCACCTAGACCACAAATCCATAACTTCACTAGTTCGTCTGTGGTAAAAAGAAAAGCAACAAAATAGTTCCTAGTAAAGATGTCCAAGCTGAAAATACACCCCCACTATTTACAATTTATATATTTTTAGTTTGCTACAGAATCATTTTCGTGCAGCGAAGCGAAGCAACCGTAGATTTAATCTTATGCGGTGATATAAAGCTACATGCAACAGCATATCCAGTACATATGTTAGACAAAATTAAACTTTCCATTATGTCTCACCACTGTCTTGCAAACTTAGAATTTATAGTTCTATTCCACCTTCACTTGATCTTTACTTTGTTTTATAATATGTTATTTTTTTATTTGCTTACAGCTCGTTCGTAAAGTAGATAGCTGTCTTTGAAAATAATGTGATGACTTAAATTTATTCTATGCGAAAAATCACACATATCAGTGAAGTCACAGTTCCGGCACAGTACTGCCATCGGCACCGTGACAATTATTATTTCATATTGTTTTTAAAAACCAAATTAATTAACCGATTTCGATCATACATTTATGGAAGCAATCTGAAAGTATACAATATTCAAATCGGTTTGTAAACGACGACGAACTTCTTTCTTTTTACGTCGGTGAAAAATAATGTAATAACTCCAAAACGTACGCCTTTACTTCTTTACGCATTAGTGAGGTACGAGTAACAGCACTTAGAAATAAATTACAGTTTAAAAAACTAAAAAACACGCTATAAATTATTGTGGTCAAGGTTCATTACAAGACTTTTCTAACAAATCCAAACATAGCTATGATACGATATTCCATCATGAAGTTCTAGTTCATATCTGGCTCCATCATCAGATCAGTTCGACAGTACCATATTATTGTATTGTCATCAGAACTACATACAGCTGCCAATTTTCATGACGCTACGATCCTTGGAAGATGGTTAAATTAGTAACCTTAGATTTCATTACATAGTTACATACAGGTCGACCAAATAAAAGCGTGTTAAAAAAAAGCATCTCCACTCTTACATACATAAGTGTTTGCGCGACTCGAGAGCGCACGCTAGCTGAGCACTCTTATTCGGAAAGTCGACATGATCTTTCTCACAAGGAATACTTATTTCGGGTGATATCTACATTTTCTCGGCTCACTAATCATTTGTGTTGACACACTCATTTCAGGCACGAAGTAGGAAAGAAAAATGTTTTTGGGACAGTCAGATAAGGCTAGGTTTTTAGAGTTGTGTGCGCGATTTACCTACTTGATGTATGTATGTTTAGAGTAAGTAGGTATGCTTGTTAAGGAAATGGAACGTGTTTTTCCTGAAAATAAAATTAAACGTTGGTACTTAGACCCCTAGAACATGGCGTATTTTAAACGCGCAGACGACGCGCTGGTAACGCACGTATACGCGCTTCAAACGAGATTTGAACGCAACCTTGTAACGTTTGATTAACTTGGATTGTATGTTTTTAACTTCTTCACTCTCAAACGGGTACGCAGATTTTGATGAAATTTGGTATGGAGGTAGCTGACACTCTGCAATAACGCTTAGACTACTTTATATCCCGGAAAATAAAAGGATCCTGCAGGATACCGGGTGAAACTACGGGGTGCAGCTAGTATAATATAAGAGTAGGTGAAACACGGAGATATACCATATCTTAGATTGCGATTGAATTAGTTTCTTCCAGAAGAGCGCGTTCCAACGAAGATCGCAACTATTTGCAGAAAATTTCTAAACAAATATTTCTTGTAAAATAAGTTTTAGTTTGATAGTTTTAAGCCTATTAGTGAGATTCATAAAAAAAAAAAAACACATATATTCACAAAATCATATACATAATATTTCAAATTAACTGACAAAGCTTAAAAACGATATGAATTACAAATGAAACAATACAAAAATAAATAATAATTTACAAACAAGATATTTCTACAAAACACGAGCGAGTTTAAATCAGATTTTATTAAATCATAAAATATTATCATCTACATTTGGTGTAGAACGCTACGATAATGCATGGTATGCTACACGGATGCTACGAATCGTCGTAGCACGGTAGGTTAATGCGTGATACTATAAATTCTACATTTATACGTTTTGTGATAGCATGCTACGTCAATGCATAACATAGCATGCTAGCTATTATCTATCTACCATCTCGACGTGTAAAATAATATTTTATAAATAAATATATGTATATGAAAACGCCAAAATCATGGTTTATTGTACATGGTGTACTAAAGCTATATATTTACTACGCGGTGTATCAGTAAGGTACTAATGAATTGAAAGTAGCGTTTCAAGGCAGCCTTCCATCGTAACTATACATTATCCCTATGTACATTGTGCATGCAGTGTTATTCATTGTCCAGAAAAAAAACCCATTATAAATACATAAGTCAAGGGCGATAGAAACATTACTATGATAAATGAGAGGCACCCGCATGTCCAAAACGACTTGAAGCCAAGTAAAACATAAAACCAGCGTGTTTGTAAACCCGACACGTCCTGCGACCGAACAAAGCGCGCCGCGACGCCCATAATTACCGTCATTATGAAACTCTTCGTCACTGATGAAAGCGATTTTTCTGTAGCGACTACCAATTACCAGTCACCAATTAGTGTGGAGCTGTGGAGACTGGCTATTTGTAATACGAACTTAAGATGAAAATGTTTACTTCAATTTAGTATCGACTTATTTATTGGGCTACTTTGCTATATTAATACGGAGCAGACTGATAAATATAACGTTTTTGGGGTTATGAATTCAGAGGGCTGTTACCGAGACCCTATTACTAAGCCTCCACTGTCTGCTTGTCTGTACGTAAAGTCTGTGTAATATAAGAGCCAGTTGCATTAATTAATTATCATGGAATATGTGACATTGATTGGATTAGGATTAATAAATATCATTGGTAATGGGGTGGAATCTCTGTAACTTCTAAATATTTTATCATTCTCTTTGGATTCCAGCTTGCCTATAATAGTCTTCTTGCAATTCGGACTTTAGTAATTCAGAACCCCATGTGGTAATCTATGTGAAAAGCAAAATAAAAGGTAATACGTTCTTTATAAAAGGTATGGTCAACTAATAAAAGATTTTGCAAATGGTAATACGGGGTCGTAACGGAGTTGAAGTGTTATATGAATGTCCCATGAGTTCTATGTTAGGGGCATAAGATTTGGAAGTTAGGATAAAAAAAAAAAAAAAAAAAAATTGTAAGAATATTTATGCGACAGTGTTGGAGTAAGGTGGTGAAAAGAGGATTGAAAACTTGTAGAATTTCCATGTTTATGATGTACGAGTAAGTCTTTTAGTAGGTGAACGGGATGGTCAGAGATGGAGCGGGGCGGAAGTGTGACGAAAGTGGGTAGAAGCTTCACGGGAGCGATTTTTTCATGCATACGAATTGTGATCAACAGCTAGTGCATAATAGAAACGAAATAAGTTCGAGTATGCCAATTAGCTTGCCCCTTTATTAGAGTACTTAAATAAACGGAACCCTTGATGAACCTATGAGTCAAACTGTTACTTGGCCGGTTTTATTTCAAGTTACTTTATTTTCGGATATAAATATACGCTGCCTATTCATTTCTGTAGCTATTTATATTATAAACGTTGACCTATCCAATGTCACGACTTTTTTGAATAAATCCTTTTGCTTTTTCTCATTTCTTATTCATGCAGCTTTTTCGCTAAAGCGAATAAACACTTGTGCTTCACGAAAGCTTTTTAGACGCGCGGTAGATTTTCATTTAGATGGAATTTCTTTACAAAACTCTCAATAGATATATCTAGTTACACAATAAAAGCTTTATATTGTTTATATTACGTGAAAACTTAATTTATAACCTTCGATAACTTCGTATTCTCTGCGGACATTATAATAGTGAATGCTTTTTCTCGACTATTCTGTCTAGAGTTCACCAAGAAGGTAAGAAAACCAACAAAGTTGAATCCATACAAAACTTCGTTTACTATAATAGATTTTCATTGTTCAGATAGTTTTCTAGAATAAATAATGGTATCTAAAAGCTCAGAGTTTCTTCGGCTTAGAATATATTTTAACCGATATCACAAAATAAAGGTAACTGTCTATGTATCTAAGAATGTAAGTTCTTGTATTCCTTCATCTTAAGTAATTTAATTGCCTTAAAATACGGCCTCAATTCTGATTTATTTGTAATGCTTATAATCGGTAATCAGCCGCTAGACTGCAAGCAAATGCATTGACATGAAAGCGATGACGCCAATGGCTCATCCGCTTATCTCCACTATATACATATATTCTGAAAAATGCTGTGTTAATCGACGCGTATTTAAATGTAGCATGTAACTTGAAGCTCATCACTTCACTGTAAATATGATATGGCGGTTTTTATAACTTACTTACATTAGTAATACAATTATGTCTATTTTCCCTTACGGAGTAGGCAGAGCATCTAAGGCCATGAGGCCTTTTTACGACAATTTTGACCGTGTTTAGAGGGTTAGTTGGGAGGGAAAGGGTATTGGAGGGTTAGGAGGTATTGGAAGGTAAGATGTAATGTTGGCCTACAGTGACTGGAGGTCAGCCCATCACACAATTTTCATCAAGTTCCTTAACTGATTTTTACAGTATGCCCGGGATGAGAATCAACTATATTTAAAAACTTATTTTAAACATAATTCAACATTTTTTTAGATAAATACCTACGTCATATTTTTGGTATCATATTAATAAAAGCTTAAAAAAGGAAACAACTAACTCTAAAATACGTAATTTTGATTACTTGAATGACATATTTTCTAGTAATTTTGTTTTAAACATTAAGGCAATATACCGATTTTGATAAAATTTATATGGGACCACTTTATAAGTATGACCTACCAAACAAAGAAGAGTCATTAAATCAATACATAATTTGGGAAGTAATTACGTAACAAACATACAGTCGAATCGAAAACCTCCTCAATTTTAGAAATCAGGTAAAAAGAACGTGCTTATATTGAGCATATTCAAAATACTTATTTCGTCCATGATTTTATTTCTATTTACATAATTGTTTTATTTAAGTTACTTATAATTTTGCAAGAAAAGATGCAGCACAATAAAAAGAAGTAGTTGAGCTTTAGTTTTCTGACCTTATAGCTTGTTAAAAAAATGTCTTTTATATTGCGTAACCTTTTAGTTTGATAGAATTCTGTTTGCTATAAAATGATAAAGAAAATTAATGTCGGATACCATGTTTTACAATATATCAACATTATTTATACATAACTCTATGGATGGAGTTTTGGCGGGAACGTCATCAAAACATGTTGTTGCTTTGTTATATTTTCCTAAACTTGTGTTATTTTGAATAGATATTAATGCGATAAAAATGGTGTAAGTGTTTGATAAAGTACATGAGTGTAGGTACGTGAAGCAAGCAGTGAAACGTGTCATTTTACGTTGTCGACAAAACTCCATAGAAGCTTCTAGTAAAGTCGCCACCACTTTACTGAAGCAGGACTCGACTTTGAAAATGACTGTATACGTGACTTAGATCGTAACTAGAACATTTAAAACTTGTTATATTCAAGAAACTTGAAAAAAATCTTAATACTTGACACTGGCAAATGCTTTAAGCGGGTACAATCCATAAAAGAAGAAGAGCTCTATGGATAGTAAATATGTGAGGATAAAGTAATCTATGGCTTGATGATGGGTACCAATTTTATTGTATATTTCAAGTCCATTTCGCTAGTTGTTGAAAATTAAGTCAAAATATAACATATGAAAAAATTTACAGTACCACAAGCTACAAAAGAAAATAATAAAGACTTTTTTGATGTGATTGGCGCGCCCGCGATTGTAAATCCAATTCGTATGCCTGGACGGAAAATGGCAAGACGTTCTTTCATTCATTGACTGGCCTTGTGGCTCAGTTGGTAGTATGTCTACCTGCTAAGCTGTACGTCGTGGGTTTGAACCCCACCCAGGACAAACATTTGTGTGATTAGCATGGATGTTTGCTCTAACCAACTGTCAATGAAAGCCAAAATGTTGTATATTTTACCTTCTGATACCCTCTCCCTCCCCTATAACCACAGTCAAATGTGGCCTCAAACGACCTCATGGTCTTTGATGCTCTGCCTACACTGTAATATACCTTACTAGGTAGGCAGAGTATCAAAGACCATGATTGGTATAGGCATGTTTTTATGTATGTAAGTATTATTCGCCTGTGTTAATCGATTATGACTTTAAACAATGGGCTTCAGTCCGTAATCATCATAAATTATCTTTTTTATTCCAGATCCTAGTTCAGTGTGCGCCAAGCGCAGTAACAAGACCCATCTATAGAACTGGAATGCATTAATATCGTGAAACGTCCGTAGAATAGTAGAATTAACGCCGTTCTGTGGAGGGCCATAAATCTTTTAAAGTCACGTATTCTATCTTCAAATGCAATGCTATTACGGATGTAAGCTAGACTATAGCTAGACTAAGTTCACCTGAGTTACGTTTCTTTGTGAAGCGACACTATCGTTATTTTAAATCGGCTCTATATTTATAAAGCTTCTCGAACGAAGCTTCGCTGTATCTGGTTGAATCTAACAGGATACTATTAGGATACTTTAATTAATCTTATTAGTTTTGAAGCAAGTTATAATAATTATTATTTCATTATAACTTCTTAAGACCATCGTCTCATATATATAAGTAACAAAAATTAAATGCTTTTAGATAAATTAGTGTATCACTTGCGAAAGGGTGAAAATTTCAAATAAAATAGTCTAAATAAGTTTATGAGAGAAAAAAAAAAAAACTAAAAAAAAGAAGAAAATTATGTAAAAAAACTGAAAGTGTTTTATGTATGTTTGTACTCAACAATCAATCTGTCGCTTAGAAAGACCGGAAGACATGCTAAGAAAAAAAAAATGTTTATACAAACCATATAAAACAACCTAATACCAATATTACATAATACTAATTTTAGTGATGGAAATAATCGCTTGTACTAGCCTTGAATCAGTGACCAGAGACCGTGATCGGCGGCCTAGACTAGAGATCTGACTACAGTCGCTGGTAATGATCGCTCGCTCAAACTGCCACTTTAGAATAAGATCTTTAGAAAGGTTTGACAATTTTGTCTGTCTCGGCCTCAAATCGCAATCCCGAGTCTTGGTCACTAGTGTTGCCTTTAGCTGGATTAGTATCTTTAGTGAAATATTTACTATCCATGCTGCAACAATTTTCCGCAGCGCGCGTGGCGTAGTTTGACTAGGTGTTTCCGAACGATCACCAATGTTAAGCAACGGGCGGACCAGTCAGTCTTCGGATGGGTGACCGTGGCATTTCTTTCTGAGCGCTACCGTGGGTCGGATGACACGTAAAATTTAGGTCCCGGTTGTTCAGCAATCGTCAAGCCAAGTCAGAGGCCTTTCGGCGGCTTTATAACTCTAACAATAGGGCTGGCCACTCAGTCTATACGATTTTACTTACTTACTTTAACAATTTTCCGCATTAAGTTACGTTCCTTTTAGAGAAATCTGGGATGTGAAATCACGTCTGTACATCCAGGTAATTGATTGCCTTCCTTTGAACGACATATTCCAAGAGTCTGATAGAGATTCCCTGAAACCCGTAAACAAACTGCACAAGCTGAGTTTGCATATCGTTTCGTGCATTCACATATATTGACTTTGCTCGATCTCTCACGTCAATGCACATTGTTGGTAGTACGTAAACTGGTGCAAATCAAGTTACTCGTAATAATTAAAAGTTTGTTTTAATATACATTGAACTGTTCATCAGGAGCTTGGAAAAGTGATTTTATATTCAATATACGTACATACAATGTTTATATTATGGTTTTCACGATTGATTTTTTATTTGTTTACAACTTTTGAACATTTGTAAAAATGGACTGAATGTCCATGATGTGGAATGGACTGAATGAAGAGTGAATAGATATCTTCTAGATCGATGAGCTCCATCCTCGGCCACACCGTCGCTTAACATCAGGCGAGTTGGTGGTCAATCGTAGATCAATAATGTATTAAAAAAAACAAAGTTATTTTCTTCAACCGACTTCAAAATGCGCAACCTTGTTTTAATATCCAAACTACTGAACCGATCATGATAAAACTTGTATGGAACTAATTTGAAAGTTATTTTTATTTTTTATTAAGTATTCGTAATTTTTTATTGTGTTATTTGAAAGTATATCCTTTGAAAAAAGTATATTTTTCCAAACCGGTATATAAATAAAGAAGTAATGCGGTACGGAAGCGGGAACTCCTTTTTTTGAGGTTGGTTAAAAGGTTGTTCGATACTTGGCAAAATGTGAAGAGAATGCTAGTGAATCTTCATAGAACAAAAATTGTTTCCCAAGCTTTTAACGTTTGTAAAGTTGAAGCACTGTCTCTAATAGGTCATGTAACAAACTGTCATGTATCTTGATCCTATAAAGTCATGTGTCTATTTCAGGGCAGCTTTAGCTAGCAGCTCATATTTCATAGTGGTCCGCCGGACTACAGTACACGTGAAATTAAGTGGTTGCCTTGTTTGGTGCCATGCCGGTCAAGCTGTACATGTACAAGGTTCTAAACAATACGAGACTAAGTTTGTTGTACATTTTTTCGTTGCCAAATTGGGACCGTTAACGTAAATATTTTTAGACGTAACATAAAAGTGACGAAAATTATAAGATCCAAATGCTGATAAAACTGTCAGTTGTACGTATAATTTGGAATGACAAATATTTATTTCTGTATTTAAAGAATTTTATTTACGAAGTTGCTACTTTGTGAATTTATATTTCTCAACTTTTATTGGTTATCTGATTTCTGGGTAAACGTTTCCTAGATTGTAGGATTATTCGTCATATTTTAATTACGATAGAAAGTGTATTTACTTCAAATAATTCTTTATAATTAATTAAGTGTTAATATTGTAAATACAATCTCACATCACATCACGTTAAATTTGTACTACTCATATCTAAGAAATTCTGCCTTTCATAGGCAAAATATTTCAAAAAAATTGTTGAATAATCTTTAAATTATTGTAATTCTTAACATTTTGACAAGAATTTGTTACTATGTATATTATTATTACTACACAAATTTTATTCACATGTATCTTATAGTCCCGGTATTAAACATAGACGATTTATTTTATAATTTTTTTTCTTTTGCAGGATCTGAATTTATTTTGATTGTAAGTTGAATAAATTTTACTTTTAGTTTCCAACAAAAATACAAGAAAACGAAAAAACACACAAAAAACCAAATCAAAACGTAAAGTTGGTAGCTAGTTGCTTTTTCAACCGAATTCCAAAAAGGAGAGGTTATCAATTCTACTGTTTTTTTTAATGTTTGTTAAGTATAACTTTCGACTGGGTGAACCGATTTTGATGATTCTTTTTTTATTTGAAAGCTGGTGTTTCCCGTGTGGTCCCATTTCAGACAACAATTTGGTTTGGTCCAGTTTGGTCCAGTTCTAACAATGGCATTCATGAGAAATCAGTTGCTTCAGTTTTTTTTTACTATAATTATTATATAGAAAACAACATAATGCAAAAATACATTTTGAGTATTCACCCAGATTCAGCCTTCTATGCGCCCTAAAACAACAAATTGTGGAAACTGTTGTCTAATCTGCTGGGAGTATGAATATTCATTGACAGATGTTACTGTCCGATAGAGTTGCTGCTCCTCCGAGAATTATGTACTAAGGTTTGGACAGCTAATGTCCTAGTTTGAGCACATATTGGCCAGATCATAGCATGAGGTGTAAACACAATACGAATGTTTGTGAGTACCTATGTATACTAATGGATCTTTACACAGTTTCTTAGGACGATTGTTGGACGAAATTTTTTTTACGGAAGGTTAGGACGATTGTTGGACGAACATTTTTTTACGGAAGGTTAGGACGATTGTTGGACGAACATTTTTTTTTACGGAAGGTTAGGACGATTGTTGGACGAACATTTTTTTTACGGAAGGTTAGGACGATTGTTGGACGAACATTTTTTTACGGAAGGTATCTATCTACCTTTCGTAAAAAAAATGTCAATCGTAGATCTCTACGATTGACCACCAACTCGCCTGATGTTAAGCGACGGTGTGGCCAATTGTGCAAAATTCACAAATTATATGCACAATTTGTGATCACTTCAAAGTTTAATATTTGTAAACGGATCCCTAAATTGTAAAATGGTATTCGCACATCCCAATATTTTTTGAATACCTATCCGACGATACCCCACACAATGGAATAAATGAGAAAAAATAATGCATCCCCACTTTATGTGTCGGGGACCCCAAAAATGTTTTTTTTTTTTAATTTTATTCTACGGCTTTCTCGGCATTATTAATATGCATATCTACACCAAATTACAGCTTTTTTGTACTTATAGTTTATAAGCAAAGCCGCGGACGAACAGACAGATAGACAGACAGACAAACGGACATGGCGAAACTATAAGGGTTCCTGGTTTACTACGGAACCCTAAAAATGAAGACTAACGATCTTATATGATTGTATTCATATTAAATTGTGTTGCATGTCCATATGGGCCGGTATTTGTATACATAGGTATATTTCTAACATTGTAACGTAGCATGGCAATAAATAATTTTGACTTTTAACTTTAATTAGCGCTAAATATTATACTCGTATACCACAGAATCTGTAAATATAATCCGGGTGTCTTTAAATCTCGAATGAGTCGGTTTCTTCTTGGTACATTCGCTCTATTTAAGACCACAACATCACGTGACTTAGCGGTCAAGCGTAAGCCTACAGAATAATAAAAAAAATTGGCGAAGATTTGTCACTTATTCAAAATTTTCATAATGACGGGTAAATTTGATGTTCATAAAAAAGAGCTTTGTCTACTTTTCGTGATAACGAAGAAATTTTTCTAGAAAATCTTGACCTTAATAGCAAATAACGTTCAGTATTACTTAGTAACTTTATTTATAACTTTGTTAATCAAAGTTACTGACACTTTATTTACAAAACTGAGCTTAGTTTTTACAACTCGCAAGTATTTTAGTACCAGGAGCATGAGAAAATTTATACCTATCTATCAACTTTTTTACGGGCGTAAACAGCTGTTTATAACGACTGTCGCGCCATAATCTTCAGCGAAGAGCCTTAAAATAGCCATTTTCGCAACAACTTATTTGATAAAGCCTAACAATAAGCTCTATAAAAGAAGAGTATTTAAAGTTAGTATGTATTATATTATGGCAGCCTAACTTGGAGGCTGGTTGACTTCTGATCTTAGTTTCAAATCCCAAGGCATATTATTTTGAATTTATTTTTTCAAGTTATAGGCGTATTATTAATTGGGTTCTTTCAATATTATATATAAATTATAAAGTTAACATTAAGAAAAAAGGAACAGCAATTGGATGGAAAAATGAGAAATTAATAGTGCTATTGAACATGGAATTATGACGTTCTTGAGGTTGTGCTCAAAACACGCTATCTCTTGCTCTCTCGCATATCACAACATTTTTAAATAGATACAATTACTGACTGGGGATATTATAAATTGTTAGAAACCAGAAATAAAAAAAAAATGGTTGTCTGTAAAGTAGGTTTACGGACGATAATTTTACGTGATATCGATGCGTCACAAGCCGAACGTTTAGGCCGATCGTGCCTCTCTATTGCTTGTTCCGCGCTATCGCTTGCATGCTCGGCGGAGGCGGAACCTGACATTTTTTCGTGCGTGCAGCCGGCGTTCATCGATTTATAAGACGTTATCACGTCGAAAGTTTTATTCAGATATCATTTATTTTGGTAACGGAGTTTTATAAAACATAACGTTTACTAGAGGACGATAGATTTGTAGCTTTCGAGTCTGCTTAGCCAGATAAAAGGGAAAAAATTATAACAATACACCAGCTGCACCCCATCCATTTATCTGCTCTTTTACACACACCATTCATTTTATCGGGATCAAAAGCATACCAGCTGTCACAATTTGGTAATTCATTTCGCTATTTTAACACACATACTCTAAAACTTTCGCAATACGAGAAAAAGTGTGAGGCCGGGTCTATTTTAGACAAGAAATCCAAAACATCTAAACATTGCCTTAACAGGCCGAGACAAAATGCCCCAATAAAATCCTAATAAATATAACAAATAGGCAACAATAACAAGTTATTTTCATTTATTTACGATCATATCTTATTAAGGCTACGATGACTTGTCCGATACTTCATACTTCACCCTACTTGGGGTACAACGATTGAAAGAGAAGTTTGCGTCCGGGGTGTCGAGTGCATTAGCTGGACAATTCTTTTTACTACTGGCCACTAAGTGACGTCTGGGGATGTGTCTCGAAACCATTAAGTTAAGCGCTTCTTGTTGAGTTCTTTGTTCTTTATTTAATCGTGTTCAATGGAACGACGAAAAATATTGACGCGTTATTCTTAGGTTTCGTGTTACGTGGTATTTTGAACTGTATTGACGACACTATGTCCTCGGATGTTTTTTAGGGTTCCGTACCCAAAGGGTAAAAACGGGACCCTATTACTAAGACTTCGCTGTCTGTCTGTCTGTCTGTCTCCAGGCTGTATCTCATAAACCGTGATAGCTAGAAAGCTGAAATTTTCGATTATTTCCGTTGCCGCTATAACAACAAATACTAAAAATTAAAAAAAAAACAATATTAAGCGGGGGGTCCCCATAGGTACAATAAACGTGTTTTTTTCGTATTTTTTTGCTCAATATTAAAAACGGTAACAGATAGACGCTTCAAATTTTCACAGAATATTTACTTGTATAAAACCTTTCAAAATAAATAATTAAATAACAATAAAGTAAATATTAAAGGGGGGCTCCCATACAACAAACGTAATTTTTAAGCAATTTTTACTCCATCTTAATTAACAGGTAGAAACTTGAATATTTGTAAGTAAATACTTAGAAATATATTAATTATAAAAATAAATACCTAATCTAATACATAAAAACTCACAAAATGTAAATAATCCGTGCATCTAAACGCGGTGCGAGCGCCGCGCCGCGGTGTGGTGGTGGCGCGAGCGCGAGGCGGTTGCTAAGCAACGGCCGCGCGGGTAGCGGGGGAGGTAACATCACGGAGCGAGCCATAACTGCGCGTATTCGCGCGAGCGTCGTCATGTTGCCCGGATGTGTATCGAAAACCTACCTATAAGTTTGCAATTTACTACTTGGAATTTCGTTGATTTCTCGTTATTTTATAAACAAAACTAAACTTTGTAGTATTATGGATGATAGTACGGAATCCTTCGTGCGCGTGTCCGACTCGCACTTGGCCGATTATTTAAAATTATATGACAGCTTTGTGCTTGTTTGGTAACTACCGTGAGGCTTAGCAACCTTGCGGTCTAACGATGCACTTGCGAGTTGTCAAATGTTAGTACCTAAGTCTAGGCGGTCCTAATATTTGATACGTACTGCACAGGAGTGGAACTCCCGCCACCATTTTTGATTGCTGAGATCTTGCAATTTTCAAGGCTAGAGACTAGAGCAAATAAATATCTTATTAATCGAAATCACATCCTTGATTGACATCCTTGAAAACATATGAAACTATAATGTAAAAATCAAGTTTTTACTTATATTCGAACCTGGAACTGTAGGCTAGAACAGGCCAAGTACGAATTTGAGTGTTTATACATAAAAAAATGTTTTTTTAGTTTCCGTAGTAATTTTTTTATACATCCAAGGGACCGCTGACTTACGTTTGCACCAAGCAATTCTAAGAAACATAATCTTGACAGACAGACTAACAGACAAAGAAGGATTCCGTTTTATCCTTTAACAAACAAGAAAATCTAAGAACAGGTAACACGAAGTCCTGTTTTCTTCATCTGCACAAATAAAATTTATGAAGATCACAAACCAAAAATGCTTTCTATTGCATCGCATCTTATAGTCAAGCAAAAATAAGATTTGTGGCAACATAAAAGACAACTAAGTATATTATTATTTAAATGAATGTACTGGTGTTTTGAAATACATTTGACACAATTTCATTATGATATTATAAAAGCTAATTTTGTTACGTTTACACACTCAAACGGCTGAACCGATCGTTATGAAAATTAGTATAGAACTTTGGACCTGGAGACGGACATAAGCTACTTATCATCATCATAATCATCACTGTTTTTCATAGCTACGCGAGTGAAACCGCGTAACGCAGCTAGTCTATAAATCGGGGATTACTGTTGATCTATAATTTTTAGTTATTTTCCTATCATAATTTCAAAGAATCCCCCCAGTTGCAAATACTGTGATCTGCTCCATACAAACGGATTTATTTTTACTAGACTATTAATTGTCTTTCAGTTCTCGTAGCCGCTAAGTGATGCCTTGGGACATGTCTAGCGGTCATTAAGTTAAAGCGATTCTCGTTGTCGACCTCTTTCTTCTTAATATAATTTCTCTCTAACTTTCCTTAATTTGATAAGGGTTGTGGAATAAGCTTGGATAAGTGAAACGACGTCCAAAGCCATTTAGGGAAGCTGACAAATTACATGTTTTTCTGTATGGGTCAAGATTTTTAGTTTCTGTAGATATAGTATAACTATATAGAGTGTATCTGCCAAGGTTGGGTCTTTCTTTATTTTTTTTTAAACAAAATTCAATAGCTCCTTTTTATTGGTGAAATTGATTTTGATAGCCAATATATTTTTTTTTCAAATTAAAACTCTTTAGGCGCGTTTTATTTTATGGGCATTGAATGAAACTTAGTTGTCACGCTCGACTGTGTAACGCTGGTTCGAGTAAAGTCGGCTCGAGAGAGATATAGTCAATGCGACCCTGCTATTTTCTACTGTGCAAAAGTTGAACAAAAAGTAACTTATGGTAGTAGAGACCTAGTATAACGTATGTATAACGTTAAATTCATCGTACGAGTGTTCCGTACAAGAAGGTGTTGTAAGAAACTGTTTCGCAGCTGATGCCTAACGTGCAAAATCGACGTGAGTCAAATAACTCTTTGATAGCTTCACGTCTTGGCATCACATCGCATACGAACTGCCGCAGTATCTGAATTTGTTAATGTTAGTTTTTCGGATTGTTAGGCGCTTCTTCGTCTTTTTTGTATTGGACCCCGCGATTATCGATTTGCCAGTGTCAAGTATTGAAATATTTTCAAGTTTCTTTAATAATACAAGTTATATAGTGTTCTAGTCACAGTCTAAGTCACGTAAACAGTCATTTTCAAATTTAAGTCTTGCCTCAGTAAAGTGATGGAGACTTTACTAGAAGCTTCTATGGAGTTTGTGTGTAAAACGTGTGATTTTACGTTGCCGACAACGTAAAATCACACGTTTCACTGCATTTTTTCACTTTCTCACACTCACGTACTTGATCGAACACTTAATGAATAATACACCACCATTTTTATAGCTTTAATGTTAAAATAACACTAGTTTAGGAAAATAAAACAAAGCAACAACATGTTACTAAGACGTTCCCGCCAAAACTCTTATTAGGCGCTAGTCACACCTATCAGAATCCGGAACATCCAGTGTCCCTCATGACGCTAACAACCATTCGGGTGCTAACGGAAACCCTGACGGCTCGAACGCATCTGGCTCTTGTCCATAATGCGTGATATTTTCATTTTAGTCGGGCTATACACATTACATTTGAGAAGAATATGATAGACGAAATCTTAGTATTATTTTAAAAGACCCTATTCAATGATACCCCACATGAACGGGTAGATTTGGAAAAAAAAAACATCCCAGAGCTACCCCATTCTTTCACTATTTTCAAAATTTTACCATTTTTAACACGCTTTTATTAGGTCGACCTGTATGTAACTATGTAATGAAATCTAAGGTAACTAATTTAACCATCTTCCAAAGATCGTAGCGTCATGAAAATTGGCAGCTGTATGTAGTTCTGATGACAATACAATAATATGGTACTGTCGAACTGATCTGATGATGGAGCCGGAAGATATGAACTAGAACTTCATGATGGAACATCGTATCATAGCTGTGTTTGGATTTGTTAGAAAAGTCTTGTAATGAACTTTGACCACAATAATTTGTAGCGTGTTTTTTAGTTTTTAAACTCTAATCATTAATTTGTAAGGATTCGTTGTGGTTACTACAGAACCCTAAAAATAACAATTTAACCGAAATTTTACGAGAAAGAGGTACTTGTAGTGAAAAAAAATGGAATTGAGTAGAAGAACCCTATTATAGGATTACCTATTAATGTGTAATCAAATCAAATCAAATCAAATCAAAATTTATTTATTTTCAGATCGAAATCCATAGTTATGTGATTACACTTGAAGCAAATGAATATGGCAATACAACAATAAAATAACAATGCAAAAATAAATCAATAGTCAACGGAGATCTCAAATTATAAAATTAAATGTCAAAAACAATAGAATTTATAGTCAATAATATCAAATTAACATTAGCATAATAGAACTCAAAATAGATTTATCATCATTATTATTCTCATTTATTTATTTATCATTATCATTATTACTGTCGAAGGCAATATCAAATTATAAAAACACAAATTAACA
Source organism: Lycia hirtaria (assembly GCA_947563715.1). Taxonomy (NCBI): domain Eukaryota; kingdom Metazoa; phylum Arthropoda; class Insecta; order Lepidoptera; family Geometridae; genus Lycia; species Lycia hirtaria. Next base: position 30,478,347 of record OX387384.1, read on the forward strand.
TTATAAAACTAAAAATTAAATGTCAAAACTGGCACATTAAATTATAAAAACATAGGTGCAAAATTATCCGTCCTCTCTATTTGGCACAAGGACGCCATGGTAGCACATGTGCCCTTACAAGGTTACTAAGGAAGGGTCCATCGCTCCTCCCCGCCACTACGCTCAGGTAGCTGTTGCCGCTGCCACGCACCCGCCGCATCAAAGAGGCTATCCGTTTGCGCATGATGGCTGCAAATCCATCGATGCGAGCCTCTGTGAACATACCTGATGCGCTACAAAAGCGGGGCAGCCCCAACAACATCCTGAACGCGTTATTGTATTGGACACGTAGGGCGCCCACTGTCTTTTGGGTATAGTTGACCCAGAGGCTGCAAGTGTAAAACGATTGACAGTAGGCTCGAAAAAGTGTCAGCTTAACATCTTTTGAGCACTTTGCAAACCTCCGGATCAACATATTACTTCGAACTGCTAGCGCCCTTCGCTCCCTCTCGATGTCCATGTTATCATTGAGCAAGTCTGTTACCCAGTGACCCAGGTATTTGAAATGCGAGACCATTTTGAGAGGAGTACCAGCCAATATTACTTGGGGCACATCAATAATATTATATGCGAGAAAACTAAATTTTCTATGATGAATAGCTTAATTTCCGGCCATCCAAGTGACCAGGGTCTTGCAAAATCTAATTTCAAAAGGGTCTTTTTGAAACAGGAATTCAAGAGAAAGCTTTTATTTGACCCCTCGTGTAGTAATGTTTACGGGGTGACCTTTTATTTAAGAGAGCTGGCTGGAAACGTTTATTATTTCTCTCATAGCCATCATAGCCATATTTGACATCTGTGAAAGTAAAATTGAAACCGGTGTTTGGTGCCGTTTTATTTCTGACGATAAAAATGTTGTAATTGCTTTTGTGTACGCAATTTATGATAAGGGAGAAATTATGTAATTTGTGTTTTGAGATTTTGTGAGCCTTTGCATTAATTCTTATTATATTTTCAATAATTCTTATTTTTCTTCTTGCAGATAGTACGTCACTTATTTCTTCATTTTCTATGTAAGAATTATACTCACAGAAAATAGTTTCCAGCGCACAACAGTGAATTATGATCAACATCTGGCAGATCAAATCTTATTAAGTAACAAAAAAATATAAGACTTTACTGTAAATAATTATAATTTAAAAAACTGAAGCAACCGACTTCTCATGGATGCTATTGTCAGAAATGGGACCACACGGGAAACACCACCTTTCAGATAAAAAAATAATCATCAAAATCGGTTCACCCATTCGAAAGTTCTGAGGTAACAAACATAAAAAAAAAATACAGTCAAATTGCAAACCTCTTCCTTTTTTGAAGTCAGTTGAAAAGATCGCCTAGACTCTAGGCACTTGTCATTGTCTCAATTCATCCAATAAAATTCGTTTTCAGTTTTCACAGGCTTAATAAAAAGTCGGAGTTTCTCAGAGTGCACATAAAAGTCAGTTGCCATCTGAGACTAGAGACACTATTCTGGCACGTTCGATATTATTTCTGTCTCTTTCAACTCTCTTGAGTTTTGTAAATGAAAAAGAAAGAGACAAGATAATACAAGATAATCTCGACGTGGGCAGAATAGTCCCTTTCTAAGAGTATTACGTTGAATTTCGATAGAACAGCTGCGCAAGTGATTGCAAGTGTAAAGTTGAATTAATTTTTAGTACATTGGACGCAACGTTATTGCTTATAAGTTTATACAAATAACAAATTTAAGTAAGTTATGCTCAAGTTAAGGATGCAAAGTGAAAATCTGAAATATATTAAACTACTTTAATGGTAAGCAGTGTTCAGTAACTAAAATTTAAAAAATCGGCCAAGTGCGAGTCGGACTCGCGCACGAAGGGTTCCGTACTATTATCTATAAAAACGGCAAAAAAACACGTTTGTTGTATGGGAGTCCCCTTAAATATTAATTTTAAGTATTTTAATTTAATTATTTATTTTTAAAGTGAATAATATAACTCAATATTCACAGAATATTTCAAGCGTCTACCTGTTGCCGTTATCAATATCGAGCAAAAAATCACGTTTGTTGTGTGGGAGCCCCCTTAAATATTTATTTTATTCTGTTTTTTAGTAGTTGTTGTTATTGCGGCAACAGAAATACATCATCTGTGAAAATTTCAACTGTCTAACTATCACGGTTCATGAGATAGAGCCTGGTGACATACGGACAGACAGACAGTGGAGTATTAGTAATAGGGTCCCGTTTTACCCTTTGGGTACGGAACCCTAAAAAGGAGTATTCTATTATAATGCTTGCCTGCCACCTTTTTCTTCTTGGTGTTCAGGTGGAAGGTTTGAAGGTACCTATGTTTATAATACCTCTGTGGAAAAGGATGTGAGATAATATTTATTATAATAATTAATATAGGTAATAATTATTCATATATTTTAATATATTATTAATATTTTTTAATATTTTTTATTATATCGGGAGCTCAAAATTAACGCGAACCACGGTAGGTAAATATCCCGTTAATAATAATAGTGCTTGAGATAATATTTGTTCATGATTATCATTACCATTATTTATTATCACGCAGGTTATTTATTTACTAATTAATTATACCTATATATTAGCTAGTAAGTTTTAAATGTATGCCTAACTTTACTAAACGTAGGTAGGGAAATCGCTACGCCCCAGGTTAATAGTCTCAAGAATGGAAAACATATTCTCCGACAGAAAAGACCTTCCAGTCTTATCTCACGAATACGTTTATAGCATCACGCCGTCCTTACAATTCGGAACACGTAAAGCTACCGTCCCCTAAATACAAGAGCAATCTTATTCCGAAACTAGCTGAAAGAACCCAAGGACACTGCAGTGCCAAGGCGATTGACGTCCGCTAACCAAAATCAAACATGGACATTTTGCAACAGTGCAATATGCAGAAATGCAGAAATACTATACATATAAACAAACAATGTGGAACAGGAAGGCACGCAATTAATAATACGTAACGATTCAGAAGATTGCTTTGATATAGTATTTGTTTTGCGCAGTTGAAAGTGTTATAAAAATTGTGTCACTGGTTTAACTGGACTATATGGTGAAAATAAAAGGAGGGCTATGTTTACAGGTAGGTATAGTATTAGTAAACATTAACAGTAGGTATTAAATACAGAACGGTCACGCTGCGTACCGCCAATCTAGATTAGGTACCCCGTTCCCCCGCGCTCGCCCTGTTTTTTTGAAGAAGTTTGCCTGCATATGGTGTTCATTTGTCAGTCGAAGCAAGCATTGCGGGCTTTAAGGGCTTGAATACTAATTTACGAGCAACCGTCAACCAGACGACGCTAACTTTATAATTATATTATAAACAGGCGTCAACTTTACATAATGTCACACTCTGATTAGCGCGCCCGTGTATGGAGTGTTGACGTGTGCCGTAGGTATGTACGGTCATCAGCCCCCTAATTCAGAACTCATTCAGATTCTGAATCGATTCGGAATCTATATCTCGTTTCGTTTTAATCGTCAGCTTTCATCAAAATCTATCAATTATATATATATAACATTAGTAAGAAATTGTGACTGTGAATATAATAAGGTGTTAAAATAAAAAAAAATAATGTCGGCCTATACGCGTCGGAAAGCCAATTCAAAATACGGGAATCATATACGGTTGGAAAGGGCATTTCAACAGCAATCGAATGGTACCAATAAAACACCATATGATCGAGTCAAGCAGTGCCTCCAACGTAAAATAATGAATGCGGCCGACAGGATCAACGACGGTGCCAGTACATCTGCAGCTGGGACTGTTGAAATTATGTAATTGTATTCACGTACAACAAACGGCCGTGTCCATAACACAGCCACACCCCCTTTTTTCATCATTCTTAGTACACGCAATCTCAAAATGGTTGTCATATCTCGACAACCACCTGACCAATTCTGTTCATTTTTACTACAATTTGTAATAATTGACTACTTTATCTACCTACCAAATATTATTAAAATCAGTTGGTAATTAGTTCCCCAATAAACTTCCCCCCTTTTTATGGGAACCATCCCTCCTACCAAAAATTTGGTTCAAAATTACGCCCTGTACGCGAGTACGGACATACAAACAAACTGACAGACGAAAGAAAATTTGGCCAGTTGATGTAGACACGACTAGCTCGCTCGGTCAAAAAACATCATCCAAAATAGCCACTATAGAACTTCAGAGAAAATGACGGTCAAAAGTAAACCTGTAACTAAAAACTAATCGCGGCATGCAACAGGTCTGCTTTTCAAACTCGACCCATTCAATTATCAAACCATTTATATTAATTTAAGTAGGTACCAATAATTTCCATTTAACTTCCAAAACACAAACACTTCTCTCAAGAACTCATCGGATTCGTACTTCGGTATTGAAAGGCTATTCATTAATGTTTAATGGTATAGGATCGATGGCGTTCCCGGCAGTTTCCAACAGCCCTACATGGTCAATAGAATAAAGTTTCCCTTTGTTCCGACGTTATTGTGTTTGTTCCTAATATTAAATGTTAGGGCGTGTACTGATTCTGATGCTTATCGCTCGTTATATTGATATAGTGATATGTGTGTGCTTACTGATATTGTTATTTACTAATTTGATATTACTAATTTAAAGCGCAGCGTAGGAAGTCCAGCCACGAGATGGACAGATGACCTCATACAAGTGGCGGGAAGACGCTGGATGCAATCCACTTCCAGTCGGTCTTTTTGGAAATCCATGGGGTAGACCTATGTCCAGCAGTGGACTTATTATGGCTGAGATGATGATGATGAATTTAAAGACACGTATCAGTATCCTGTCCACCGTTTGGTTGGTTTCTCTATGCTTTGCTTGCCGGTGCGTGGTGTCCATTCGAGTACTTTTCGGCCCCGTCATGGCGTCGGTCGTCAGTTCTACGTAGCGTGTGCCCTGCCCACTGCCACTTCAACTTGATTATCCACTGTGCTATGTCGGTAACTTTCGTATGTCTACGGATCTCTTCATTTATGATTCCCTCTCGCAGACACACCGAGCATAGCTTACTCCATAGCTCGTTGCTCGTAGAGTGATATTAGTATATTTTTTTTGTGTAATATTAATAGAATGAATTACATTCTCAGTGATGTACATGATTAATGTTAAAGTTTTCCTTTACTGTGACCTTCATTTTTTTACCCGTATAAGTCCGCGTTTGACCACCAACTCATCCGTTAGAAAACGTCTATATATATGGTCGGAGATGAAGCACGCTGACCTTGAAAAGACAAATTGAATTGAACTTATGCTTAATATTAAATGCTAGGGGTGTTTTGATTCTGTCGCTTATCGCTTTTGATAACGCTATATAATGATGTTAGGTATCAGAGCTAATGGAATAGCTATTAGAAATTCTGGGGCGAGTTGCAAATGAACAATTAGATAACTAAGGCATATAAGGGGTGTAATAGAAACGAAACGGTGAAACGGGGCATGAAATGATAACGGATTGTACTTATAGTTATAAAACTTTGAAAATGGAAACAATCTCAAAATAATGAATGAAAATCAGGTGTTCTATAAATGTTTCATATTTAATTACATTACATAAATTTTGGTCAATAAACTATTGTATATAGCAGATCTTTTTACCAGACTGCACAAGAAGGAGGGTTATTTTTTCGAGTGTTTATACATACATAGATATATACATGTATAAGTATATATAAAAAAATAACCTTCCTTCTTGCGCATATATATATATATATTTATATATATATATATATGTTTATAAAAACACATGTATTTTAAAACAATAAAGTATAACTAACTTAAAAACTAATTAAATAAGCAAGAAGCTAGTAAAAAAAAAACCCGCCCCGGATTGTTCCCGTTTGTTATTATTTTTTCCTATATGTTTATATATTTGTATGATTCTATATTACCTCCTACAGCCTAAACAGCTTGACCTATTTTGATGTGCGAGGTGTAGTGAGATTTGTCTACAGTGTCATAGGCTATATTTTTTTTAAATAATAATAATAATACAACTATCGCAAAAATAAAAAATGCGTTGTTTTGTCCACGCCGCCCACAAACTTTTTTGATAAAAATAAGTGATTTTATTAGAACTATTTTAACTAATGTGCGTAAACAGTGAAATTACGCATACTTTCTCATAAAAAACTGTACATTCAATAGCGTATCAAGCATAACGTAATTGTAAAATAGACTGCTGAATTCGCATATCTGCAGTCGGGTATTTTTTTTATATAGTTACATGTATTCATTCTCAAGTTTTGAAAATTGTTAGAATAGTTTTTTTGTTAAGCTATCTATATTGTAAAATGATAGTAGAAAAACCAAAATAACACCAATTATTTCATCTTTGGCTTCATAAATAGATTTCAATTTTGGTTTACTTCGCTATATGATTAAATTTGACATTCAAAATACAATAATATAATCGAATTTATTTATTTATAATCAAAATACACCATCACCCTAACCATAAACTATTTTAGTTTTGTCTAAGTAATAAATATCCAAAATAAGAGCCTATAAAGATTTATGAAACAAATAGTATGGTGAATATGTCAATAAATTGGTCATTAAATAACAAGTAAATCATGGCAACAAAATATCGTCGTAATTCCTTGACATTATATTACTGAGTATCAATATTCATGGTGCAGTAACGTACAGAGAAATAAACAGGGCCGGTATCAGGGGGAGGTTCTTCTTATGTTTCTGCTACAGACAAATAATTCTTATAGTATGTGTTTTTACTTATTTGAAGAACTGGTCATGCGTTTTATTTATTTTTGTTTTTGTTTGGATAGGTTGTCAGACTCCAATTATATGTTCAAATGTTTTTATCTTTAATATCTTTTACAGACAAAATTCAGACGAAGTTATAGCTTACTATAAACAAACAAATAACAATAATTTTATAGTTTAAAAAACTGAAACAACCGCCTTCGAAGTACGTTATTTCGTTTACTTGTAATATTAGTAAGGATAACAATTAAACAAGGCGCTCAAGCGTTGAAGTAACTCTATTTTATCCTTATACACATTGGATGAGGAGTAAGTAGGTTTTACTTTGTAAGCGCAATAAATCCCTTACGATTGTAAACTTTTCAAAGAGACCTCTCTTCACCCACTCGTTTCTTTTTCAAGAATGACATTTGTCATTGAATGTCATATGCTTCGTCGTCGCAGATTAGAAAATGTGCAGATGTTTATACGAAAAACCTAAACATTTGACACTTTTGTAAAGAAAAACGTGTCAGTGGAACTCTGCGATTCTATAATCTGACGCACTCACTCAGGAACCCAATAAAAATATTTTTACTTTTAGAGATTATTCAAAAAGTAATAAAGCAATGTTTCTAATATAATTATGGGACCAACTTGGGAGCTTTCTCTATATGCTTATTCACGAAACACAAAAATTGGTTCAAGAATGAACCAAATATAAATAACAAAATAAAAATATTGTACTTCAATTTTAGGAATAATTAAAATAGCACTTATTTATAGCAATTAATATACCTACAAACGTATTGCAGAACTGCCCCTGCAAATGCGTCCTGATTACGTCTATGTTATATCGCCAGCCATAACAGTGTTTCCACTTGATGTCTGCCGAATATTCACTCAAATGTGGCCGTAATAGAGCACGTACTTGTGCGTTATTGTTATTGCGAAGAGAGCGGATACTAGGAACGTTTATAGACACAAAATGATGTAGATGATACTATAGTAAAGCTGGATGCATAGAAAATGGCTGAGACTTACCGTAATCTATACAGCTAAGATTTGGGTCTGTTTAGATAGAGAACTACCGTGGTAAAACATGGGGAATAACGTCTCGAAGTGTATACAACTATACATTATATGGTATTTTGTGATCTCGTCCGAACAAAATATAGTTTAAAAAAAAACTGAAGCAACCGACTTCAAAATACGCAATTTCGTTTACTTGGACGACATTTTTCCAGTTATTTGGTATGAAAACCAAAGTATTGGACCGTTTTTGATAAAATTTATATGGGACCACCACTGAACTACCAAACAAAAAAGAGTGATCAAAATCAAGTCAAAATAGGTGGACTAATCGCGTAACTAAGAATAATAAAAAAAAAAAAACAGTCGAATTGAGAACATCCTTCTTTTTGAAAGTCGGTTAATAATGAATAAGGACTGCAGCATCTTCAATGCCGTAAGTATTAGTTTTCTAGCTGCACAGGCTTTTGCATTCGTCATTATGGTCAACTTTTGTTGCAGATCAAACTAAAAATTAGAATAAAAGTTCAGCTGTCTCATTTCAAAGGTCCATGAACTTTTTGTATGAAATGTTTTTTTTTGTTTTCATTTTGCATTTTGTTTGTGTGTGCGATAGGCGGACATTATATCTTACCCTCCAATACCTCCTAATACCCTTTCCCTCCCATCTAACCCTCTAACCATGGTCAAATGAGGCGTCATGCGGCCTCATGGTCATCGATTGTCTGCCTACCCCGTAAGGAAAAATAGCGTGATAGTATGTACCTATGTATGTAAAATTTTATCTAAAAATTGGCATTTAAATTTGAGGGCTTCAAGACAAATTTAATATCGTTTAACGTCTCACACGTCTAGATGTAGAGAAAATTCAAATATAGGTGCATATATGGGGCTGAAAAATATTACCCTTTTTTTTAGTAGTGGATTCGGGTAAATATTTTAATAGTAAACAGTAAACAGTTTATTACAACCATTTTCAAAGTTCCTCATAGTGACTATATTTAGATACTGTCGCGAGCTTAAATCTCCTTGTAACGAGGTGTTGATGCCGTTGTTTGACGATGAAATCTTATCTACCAGCGTTGTTATTACGTTGTTTAAAATATGAAATAGAAATTCTATAAGAAACTTAAGAGCATTTCTCTACTTATATAACTAGTAGTTCTATGAACAGTAGATCTCGCGAGAGAGCTTATTTGCAGCTCAACTTGGGTCATCTGTACTACCTACATTTTACCTAATTTTATAAATGGAGAAAACGTAAAATCAAGAAAATTATTCAGCACTAAAATGTATCAAGCACATCCACGCTCACTCACTGTTACACGCAATTTCAAGTTGGTTGTCATATCTCGTCAACCACTTGACTAATTCTGTTTATTTTTACGTCAACTTGTAATAATTGTGTATTTTATCTACGTACCAAATATTATTAAAATCGGTTGGTAATTAGCGCCGCAATAAACTTTCCCCTTTTTTATGGGAACCACCCCTCCTATAAAAAATCGCCGACGACAAAAAAATAATTAAATAATCCATAGTACCTATACGCCAAGTTTCATCAAAATTGGTTAAAAATGACGCCCTGTACACGAGTACGAACATATAAATCACAAACTGACAGACCAAAAAAAATTATTGGCCAGTTGATGCAGAGACGCTTTGCTCGCTGGGTCAATTATTTTACATAAATTACCCGCTTTATGAAAATTTGCGATAATAGAATGCATACTCTGAAGTGAACTTTGATTTAAAATTCCTGACAACATAATAAAAACAATAATAATTGTACAATCTGTATACCAAGTTTTGTAAAGATTGCTTGAAAATACGATCTGTAAAATACGCGAGTACAACAAATATCTGAACAGGAGCATTAAAATTTTGCCATTTGATGCAGAGGCCGAAACTTCGCTCACTCGGTCAGTAATTCAAGTGAATTGTAAAATTATTGTCGTGGGGTAGATTTATTTATTTTATTTATTTATTTCATTAGTACGGTAAAACACCAATTACATAATAAATTGTTAATAATTAAATCAGCATGCCACAGTAATAATTACAATAAATAAATATAATAATTAAATAAATATCATCATCATCATCTCAGCCATAAGAAGTCCACTGTTGGACATAGGCCTCCCCCATGGATTTCCAAAAAGACCAATAAATACAATATATAATAATATACAATATATATAATATAATAATATAATAAAGACAATAAATATAATTATGTCAAACTAATAATAATTATATCACATGAAAGTCAAATAAATTAAAAATAAAATTGAAGGCACACAACAAACGTTCATACATTCATCTCACAAAACAACAAGCATTCAGATAATATCACCTTCCAGTCATCGGCAAACACACCGCAGGCAGGGTTGACGTCCAGCAGGGTAATTGAGCGCTGTAAGAGTGTGCGTGTACATATTTTAATATATAATAAAGGTATACATTTTTGCTTAGTTTGGGCTAGATGGTGTTGTGTGAAATGTCCACCAATATTTGACTAGCCTTGTGACTCGGTTGGCAGTATGTCTGATTGCCGAGCTGTAGGTCGCAGGTGCAATCCCCACCCAGAGCAAACATTTGTGTGATGAGCATGGATGTTTGTTCTGTGTCTGGGTGTTTATATGTATCTTAAGTATATATTTACAAAAAAAAGTATATATGTATTTCTATCAACCATCTAGTTCCATAGTACAAGCTTTGCTTAGTTTGGGCTAGATGGTGTTGTGCGAAATGTCCACAAATATTTATTTATTATTATTATTTAAAAACTATATATGTATCGAGTGCGAGAGAGACAGCTGAGGGGTGCTTCCCGCAGCTGTCTCTCTCGCGCTTTAAGGATAACTCTGTGAAAACGAGCAATCAGCGCCTCACGTCCCTTCCCTTCCAAGTGCTGCGATAACGGTTACAGGCCAACAAGAAGTGCTAACAACACCGTCCCGCAATAATGCAAGTTGCTTCGATCTTATCTCCTATCGCCGTAATGAAATGCAAACGCACGCGGGCTTCCTTATTGCGTTTCATTAATCTCTTGTGGCTTCACTTTTTCAAGGCGCCTACAATTTGTCTGGGGCATTTGTCATGATTTCGGTCTTTCCTTATTTGTTCGTGTATAGAAATGGTGACGAATTAAGGGAAACGAACTAGATTTTAAGGATTTCACGGAGTTATTGAGATTTGGATACGATTTTGTTTTGTTGCTCTTAACGAAATGAGCTCTTTTAGAAAGAGCTTGGTAAAGTGGGTCCCAAAATGTACCTATGGAGAGTGAGTGCGATAGAAAATGAATACAGAATGCAAAAAACACCCCAACATACAACATTTATAGATTATATTAATACGCATACATCTCAAAGATGAAATTGGTATACCCGTTGTCAGTTAAATAGGTGATATATATGCATATGATGCAATTAAAAGGAAACTATCACGGCTAAGTAAGCTTTACAAATTAACGACTAATTAGTAGATTTAATTTAAATATGTACTTAAAAAAGTAAAAAAAATGATATTTCATTTAAACACGGTCAAAGTATCAATTAAGATACCCTGTTTTAAGTTCACATAAATAATTATGTGTAACTACGAAACTACTTGCGCGTTGTTGCATGTGGCACGACACGCACTTAGTCATTTATATAAATCATTGGATAGGTCATCCTAATTACCATATGTTTAGCGTAGTATTTATACTACAGTTCTGATTCATTAGTTATCACTCCTGGATATACGTAGATACATCATATTCTTCTGGAATATAATTCGGATGGAAAACAGTTTTTTGTCTCTCTCCTGAAAAGTAAGCATTTTCGACTTCCACGGTATTATTATTTATGAGACAATATTTGGGAATAATACTCCAATTGTAGACCCGCGGTTTATTTATGAATTAGTTCTCGATTTTCAAACTAAAACAGGTCAAAAATATTGGCCAAACGTTGCTGAAATTAATGCTATAATTTGGTTAAATTAATGACCAACAGATACTATTAAACGAAGTACGAATTACTCCGATTCTGGGTATAATTTTCTCAGAATACCTTGAAAGCCCTCACTAGCAAAATACCAACCGTCATGTTTCATTACGACGCGCGACGTTTTGCTGCGATATTACAACAGACCTTTTATATCAAAAGGCATTTACATCGAAATAATATCACATTTCAATGCCTATTTGAAATAAAAATGTTTCGTATTCAGTCCGTAGAAAACCTTGTTCAATTGTTAAGATCTATTTGACGTCAATTCTAAGTAGTTTCATGGTTCATTACACTAAGTGATTGTGTCTTTTGACACTGAAGTCCTAAGAGATTTAATTTACTAGGCTCATATAAATTAGAATAGTAACTAAGCCTCAAAGAAGTATATTTTAATGCTAAGAGTAGATAGATTGGCGCTGCTAAAAAACGGACAAGTGCGAGTGAAACTCGCTCACCGAGGGTTCCGTACAAACAAGTAGATAAAAGGGAGAAATTATATATTTTCCTTCATAAACCGCAAATTACACATCGTAAAAATAGTTAAAAACTTGTTTTAGCTTGTGTTAATGAACCTCTCGTATCATGTGGGGTATCATATGAAATACCCCACATGATACGGTTAATTTACTTACTTTAAAATTTGAACCCTGAATTTGGATTTTACTTTTAAATTAAAAATGTCCAGTTTTCGGTTTTTTTTCTACATGTGTACTCTAACACAATGCTTCTTGCCAAATTTCATAGTTCTAGGTCAACGGGAAGTACCCCATAGGTTTTGATTCCCTTGTGAGTGTCAAAATGTGCGTTTTACGACATATTCGGCTGTAACATTTTCCTTTTTTTTTTGTTTTTTCCTTTTGAGGTACGGAACCCTAAAAAGAACAATACATCGTTCGCTTCGCTGACTCAGTCAAAAGCAGCTCTTATTTTCTCCGTCCTAAATCCGTCCACCGTAAGAGCACTAAGACCCACAGTTATAATAATGTCGTGACAATATTGATGAGTGCGTGTCAGGCTATTTGTTTTCCTGACGGATAATGATGGCACCTCTTATGTCTTGGCTTTCCACAATTAGGTAGATGCGTTACGCATCGGAAAACGTTCCGAGAACGCTGGAGTTCCTCGCTAATGGGAGTTGGGCGTACAAATTGTTCTGGATATCGTGGCGGTTTGTTCCCAACTAATATGTTATATGAAAGTATATATCTTGTATCTTGTATATGTTAAGATACAACTAGTAACTACGAGTACATACCTACATTTAAGGTTGGGATCATAGCGCGCAGCTATCTCTCTCACGCATTATAACAGTTAAAACATTAAAAAAACTGGGTTTACATGCCAAATGGTACAATAAAAAATAATAATAATCAAATCACAACACAGTCAACGTGGGTAACTTTGACTCTGCGTCAAACATTGTACGTAGCCTTCTTAGAAGATTTTCGATTTTTTTTCCAACAGGTTCATAGTCAAATTACTTGATTAATAAATTTACAGTTGTTTTGACTACTACTATCTTGAGAAAATAATCGAGAACCTTCTCAAAATGCCACGTACTATGTTTGAACCAAAATTCAAAATTCAAAATTATTTATTGTCACAAAATTTACATTATATAATTACAAGTGCGTCAGGCTCCGGACTAGGATTCCTGTTTCCCGGAGCCGACAACTTCTCGCGAAAATATGTATTAATAAAGATTAAAGTAGGTACATTATGTTATCAGCTCACCGACACAACGCCGCAGCGTTGTGTCAGTGAGCCCAGTGTGCGTGCGTCGATGTGTCCAGAATCAAAGTTACCCACCTTGACAGTAAGCGAAGGTATTCTCAATAAATGCCTAGCAACATTACATAGCCATGTTATGAGGATAAGATAGAATATGTCAGTCTTGGTCAAACTAAGCAGAGTAGGAGCTGTTGTGTCGTGTGCTGGTAGGTGATTGTACTGTACACATCGGGGCCCATCAAATGTGTGAGCTTATAAAATTGAGCAGAGAAATAATTAGGACCTGGAGACGGACATAGGCAATATTAAAATTGTATCATCATCATCATCAATGACATTCCTATACCATCATGATTGTTTTTCATCACTGCGCGGATGAAACAGCAGGGCACAGCTAGCTAAGTGTGTATAGCACAGAATATCTTAATAGATTTATAATAAATAAATATTTGTGGACATTTCAAACAACACCATCTAGCCCAAACAAAGCAAAGCTTGTGCTATGGGACTAGATGACTTAATGAATACATATTATATACTTTTTTGTTGTAAATATATACATATGATACATAGAAACACCCAGACACAGAATAAACATCCATGCCCATCACACAAATGTTTGTCCTGGATGGGGATGGAATCCACGACCTACAGCTTAGCAGGCAGACAACTACTAACTGATCCACAAGGCTAGTTATAACAATACTTTGTTGTTAATGGTTAGTAATGTATGTACTTACGTATGAGCTTATAGCTACATTTAACTGCGGCGAGAGCGCCGCACCTCATTCAGTGGCTTACTACTGAGAGTGCTTTCGACATTTTGCTGGCGAGAAAACACACCACAGATGCAATTCTGCGTTGCAAGTATCAATCGTATCGTATAATCGTAGATAAACGATGTAATTATTATTCCAGTACTGTAACGCTCTTTTGTTTATTTTATAAAAATACATATGTGACAATAATTTTGCTTCAGATAGCTCCTCTGGTAGGTACGTAAGTACATACAGCTCAATGTTAGTAACTAACATTTGTCATGTATGTAGATATTATAATAAATTGTATAAAGTTTATACTGTATCGAAATAGCACAAATATTGTAATAGCACAGCGGTTTGGCACGTTGAAGTGGCAGTGGGCAGGGCACATAGTAGAACTGAAAAAGTTCTCGAATGGAGACCACGAACCGTCAAGCGCAGCGTAAGAAGACCAGCCACAAGGTGGACAGAGGATATCATACAAGTGGCAGGAAGACGCTGGATGCAGGCCGCGTCCAACCGGTCTTTTTGAAAATCCATGGGGAGGCCTATGTCCAGCGAGTGGACTTCTTGTGGCTGAGATGATGCTGATGATGAATTACTGTATTCAAATAGAAACGATTACAAAGTTTATATAAGACATATTTTCTCATTTAATTTTTTCGATTTCATTCTCAAGAATCGACCGTTGCGTCGTTGAGAGATCACAATAGCAAAAGGCACGTTAAAATTAATTCACACTATTTAGCTCTCTAAAGTAACTATAGAGCGCAAAATATAGTTTCATTAGAGGGTGCCTTTCCTCTTGACGAGGGGCCTTGTCGACGCAGACAGAGGTATTTTATTGTTGCATGCCAGCCCCACCCGGCCAACCTAATAATGTTAAATTTGTTAATGATGAATTTTCACTGTAACGTGCCTTTACTTGATATTAACAGATACTCAGAAACAGAAGCTGGATTATGAGAGAACAATGAAAGGGAACATTTTCTAGGCTATTGTTATTATTGTGCCTAGTAAACTTAATTAGAACGTTTAAGATAATATTTTTTTATTCCACAAAGAAATTATTTATGTCTAAATAAGACGTTGAAATCGTAATTTCAATAGCCTATTTTCTTGGAAGAAACAAGGTGTAATGATTGCTTTGAATCTGAAGTGGATAAATAAATTAAAGATTTAAAAAAACTGATAAACGACCTCGAACAGCAGGTGTCTAACTTTACTTCTCTCCAAATTCATGTCGTTTTAGGTCCATGATTGGTATTTATTTGAGTATCAATCTAGTATTAGTAAATAATATATATTTTTTTATTACCTAATTTTGATGCACGCCTACATACTGTCTGTCTTTCACTATGAGGATGACTGGCAGAAAATGCTATATTAGCATTAAGTCCTCCTATTGTACAGATTGTTACTATTGTACTTGTGTGCAATAAAGTGTTAAATAATAATCTAAATAATACAGCTTCAATGTACCACACGCAGCCCAATATTTCTGATAATAATTCTAACTTGACACCTTCGCGTTCCTGAAAAATTATAATAAAAAAAACTGTAACAACCTACAAAATGCGCAATTTCGTTTCAAATACCAATATGAACCTCTGAAATATGACCTACCAAACAGTAAAACAATAATAACTGGCCAAGTGCGAGTCGGATTCGCGCACGAAGGGTTCCGTTTATTTTCTTTGGGAGAAATTAGAATATAAATAAAATGTTAATGGAAATTATTTCTTAGTCGCTTAATATGAAAAACTTCCTGTTTAGAAAAGGCCATCTTAGGTTAAAGTAGTTGACTATACTAGCTCCGATCAAAAGAACCATCACCACATTTTAATTATGTTATTCTTTGAATCTGATACCTTTAAACGAGCAATTCTTGTTTTTACTCCGCCTATTTTAACTTGATTTTGATCACTCTTGTTTTTTAGAGTTCCGTACCTCGAAAGGAAAAAACGGAACCCTTATAGGATCACTTTGTTGTCCGTCTGTCTGTCTGTCTGCCTGTCTGTACGTCTGTCCGGATGTCAAGACCTTTATCTCGGGAAGGCGTAAAGGTATCATGTTGAAATTAAAACCATATACGCAGATCCATAGTTTCTTACTGCAGAAAGAAAAATAAAATTTCTCACTTCAGTTTCGTAAAAAAAAGTTACACCCGAATACGTCGTAAAAACGCAAATTTCGACACTCATAAGGGAATCAAAACCTATGGGGTACTTCCCGTTGACCTAAAACTATGCAATTTGGCACAAAGCATTGTGTTAGAGTACACACAGAGTTGTGTTAGGAAAAAATCCGAAAACTGGACATTTTTAATTTAATCACAAAAAATTGTGTCTTTATGCAAGGAATGAGGGTCTAAATTTTAAAGTTCTTTAACCGTATCATGCGGGGTATCATATGAAAAAGATTCATTAGCATAAGCTAAAACAGGTTTTTAAATATTTTTACAATGTATATTTTTCGGTTTATGAAGGAAAATATAAAAAAATATATGATTACCCCCCTTTTGTTGGTGGGCGAGTCTGACTCGCACTTGTTCGGTTTTATTTTTATTTAATGAATAATATAACTCAATATTCTGTGAATCAGAGTTGAGCGGAGTCTTAGTAATAGGGTCCCGCCCGTTTTACCCTTTGGGTACGAAACCCTAAAAACCAGGCCACATCAAACGACCGATCGATAGACAAGAATGCACAAGAATGAAATTCTTTGCCACCATCTCTGTTTTTTGAGACCTACAATCTTGGAATTTTCAAGGCTAGAATAGATAGAAGGTGAATAGATATCTCCTAGATCGACGAGCTCCATCCTTGTCCACACCGTCGCTTAACATGATTAACATCAAGCGAGTTGGTGGTCAATCGTAGATCTATCTTGTATATAAAAAAAAAGATAACGAAGTCATTCTATAATGGTTTAATTTTTACTTTAAAGGTACTGAGCCCTAAAAATATTTAATTGATTACCTACATTTTGTCTGTTAAAATGAACTAAAAATCTCCAAAAGTTACATGAGCTCCAAAAAGAGATAGATAAACCAACGTATTCAAGTCGTTCAATATGACAATCAAAAGATGAACGGCAGCGACAATCAGGCTTCAGTGAAAAGGGCGAAAGTTAAATGGCTGGTGTTTTATCTACAGGCGGCCGACGTAAAGGCAACAAATTGAATAATTATTCGAGCCCATTGTCCTCCCAGCCGTCGATAATCGGCAGTGACCCGAGCTTTTGTTTGCCAACACTTCTGGCAAAATAGTCCCATAAGCTAGGACGCTGGCACGGAGCGCGGCAGTGATTAGGCTACGTACTAATTAGTTTGCAACGTTGCTTTAACGACGTGCAACGTTTCAACGGTAAGATTATATTACTCTTATTACTGAAACATACTTAAGATGTTTTTATAGACTTAAGGGGGCACTTATCTGAAAATAAGCAGATTATTCCTTGTTGAAAATAATTGTGACATCGTAGAAAAAATCCGTCAATTCAGTTCGGATTTTGTTCTGGCTTATGCATGATTGAAATATGCTCGAAATAGAATTCGAGCAAAGTATGAAAAATCACAAAAAAAATATTTTACCTCCAAGTATCACATCACAGTATTTGCAACTGGGGGTATTCTTTGAAATTATGATAGGAAAATAGCTAAAAATCATCAATAATAATCCCCGATTTATAGACTAGCTGCGTTCCGCGGTTTCACTCGCGTAGTTATGAAAAACGGTGATGATTATGATGATGATAAGTAGCGTTTGTCCGTCTCCAGGTCTAAAACTATCTCTATACCAATTTTCATAACGATCGGTTCAGCTGTTTGAGCGTGTAAATGTAACAAAATTAGCTTTTATAATATCATTATGAAATTGTGTCAAATATATTTCAAAACACTAGTACATACATTTAAATAACAATATACTTAGTTGTCTTATATGTTGTCACAAATCTTATTTTTACTAGACTATAATGCAGTAAGGCACAGAAATGACTGCTTATATTATTCGAAGTCATTGAACTCCTAGACGTCGATAATAGTGACCCGAGCCTTTGCTTACCAACATTTCTGGCAAAATAGTCCTGCAAGTAAGGAAGCTGGCCCCTGTGCCTGCAACCTAACTTGTACTGGGACTATTACCAGAAATATTAGGCGACAGTGCAACAGTGACTAGGCTAGGCGACGTACTATTTAACTTGTATCGTAGCGTGGTTTCAATAACATTTTATTGCTCTTGTTATAATGAAATAAGCACAAGATATTAATACAGATTTGCAACCCGGAATAATATACTTGGAATTGAATTTGAGAGAAGGCTTAACTTAAAGTTAAGAGGAAGTTAAGCCTCCTCTCAAAACCGGTTCCAAGTAGATTGTTCCGGGTTGCAAGTATTATCGGCTGTAACATCAGAGACTTTCAAATCTTTAATTTAGTTCAGACTTTATTTTGAATTATTTATAGTGGTTACGTTAAGAGTCTGTAGTTGGACTATTGGCCGTCTCGCTCGCGCATAACAACTATTTTTTTTACATATTTTACGTTTAAGTTAACGTATCACAAATATTTCATTCATTCAGAATAAAAATGCGAGTTTCTGTTCACACTACTATTTTACTACTATTTCGCACTTTTCCGAAGTAATTAGTTTTATTATAAATTTGCATTCAAAAACAACCGTTTACTGCACAGAAGAGAGCAAGCAATTTACAGTCATATTATATTAAAAAATCTTCTTGGGGGGATATTACCTATTACCTATGACCGTTAAGTACCTATGTAACGCGCTTATGTTGACACTGAAAAGTACCTACAATTTTCATACCTACAACATTGCAATCGAATATTTAATGTAAATTTTACGCATTATGTAATAAATGGTACTAAAGAACAAGTTGTATAGAAAATACACGATGCACTGACGATAATCGCGCTTAACTTTTCTTAGAGTAACACCACTATGTTTAATTTCTAGCAGGGATTTGAGTTTATGTACTGCAGCTGAAAGTATACGGACGTGTTGCCTTCTAGTGACCCTTGACTTTAATTGAACGGGTGGCATTTTATAAAAACACGGCAGCCGTGGTGCGGTTCGAGTAGTAGGCGCTGCTGAATTGGGTGCAGATTAATTTTAATTAGTGAACCAAGTCACGGTTTTCTGTATGAATTTAGAGAGAAGGCGAGGGAAAAGCTTCGCATTACAGCCCGGCTTTTACTTACCTTGTTAATTTATTTATTTTGTTGCGAAATTCAAGATGGTTCAAATGAGGTTATTTTTTAAGATTTTGATGCGAATACAAGAACACAACTTTTACGTTCGAAATAAAGCAACATGACGCATGCCGGAAATTCGAACGATTATTAGAAATTGTCATTTAAAAAAAAAAGCAAAATAAGCTTAATCGGGAAAAAAATTCAAGCAAGTCTTTTCATTAGCACTTAAAATGTGTCTTTATGCAAGGAATGAGGGTCCAAATTTTAAAGTTCTTTAACCGTATCATGCGGGGTATGATATGAAAGAGCTTCATTAGCATAAGCTAAAACAGGTTTTTAAATATTTTTACGATGTATATTTTTCGGTTTATGAAGGAAAATATAAAAAAAATATATGATTCCCCCTTTTATCTACTAGTTTGTACGGAACCCTCGGTGGGCGAGTCTGACTCGCACTTGTCCGGTTTTATTTTTATTTAATGAATAATATAACTATTAGAAATTGTCTTTAAAAAAAATGCAAAATAAGCTTAATCGGGAAAAAAAATAAAGCAAGTCTTTTCATTAGCACATTAGATAGCTAATGTGCTAATGAAAAGACTTGTTTTACATTAGTAGTAACCTAGTAACTAATATGCGTATGTGTTGTCGGTACAAATTGAAGAAGAAAGTACAGATGGGAAACATCATCAAATAAAATGTCATTGGACAAGAAACAGGCGAAGTAGCTCGTAATTGTGATCATAGCAACACACCTATGTTACTAATGGAGAGTTAAGCTCTATCCACCTTAATTTTTGTTTTGTTTGAATTTATAATTATCCTCAATTGTCACAATATAAGTTTTGTAAGGAGGCTCAAAATCACGCAACGAACTACGCTATGCTCGGAATTTCTCTCCGAGATCGAATTAGAACTAAAGAGATATCGGTAGACGTACCAAAGTCACCAACATATCATAGCGGATTAGCAATTGAAGTCGTAGAGGGTAGGCAACTTAGCACGTAGAATGAATAGCCGTTGAGGCCGAAAAATTCTCGAATAGGGTCTACGAACGGGCAAACACAAAATAAAACCGGCCCAGTGCGAGTCGGACCTTAAACTTAAACTTAGACAGTGACGTAAGCGGCGATGTAGTAGCGAAGCGGCTTTGACGGCTGTTTTGTTGTTTGAAATTTCTGTTCACTGAATTATTTGATTTTCAAATATATTTTTTTAGTTTTAAGACCTGGTTATTGAATGGTTCACATAGAATAAAGAACAAGCAGGTAAACAATGGGATCTATGGTTTTTAGTTCGAGCTCCATCCTCGGCCACACCGTCGTTTAAAATCAGGCGAGTTGGTGGTCAATCGTAGATCTATCTTCTTTAAAAAAAAAAGTATTACTCATTTTAAGACAGGTATCATTTATTAAGCGGCACAGACTTTAAATAAAGTCATCTTAAAAAAAAAACTAAATCAAAATCGGTTGATCTGTTTCGGAGCCAAGATGCAACAGACGACCATATATGTACATACACTAACTTATATCACCCTAGTTGTTCCTTTGAAAAAGACCGCCAAATGAGCTTGAAACTATAGTCGGGAGTTTTGATGTAAGTGACTCGTAATTTTTATTTAAACAAATAATAGGTACCTATTGTAACTACTGTTACATAAATTATATAAATTTACTATATTATGCCATGGCCAATTGGGCGATGCCGCAGCTCCCCAACCGGAAGTAATTCCGGGTTAAATGTGTTCAAAATATGGAAAATTGCATGCTAATCCAAGTGCCACTTGCATGCATGCGCCCGCAGCCGCATTCGACGGTTTTCATTTAAACTAATCTCGTATGAATATCTTCTGGATGGTGGAATGCCCTCGTATAAGATAGCTCGCTTGTTGGTGTGCGGTTTTTAGGAAGCAGGCAGATATAAACACGAAATATTCGTAAAACCCGACTATTGCTATTAATTTTGAGCGAAAATGCGGGCTTTTAAAGGGCGTCAGTGCGCTCACTCGTGTTCAATTTGTTTCCGATTCATAAGCGTGTTTTTAATGGTTATAAAAATAGGATCGTGGAACTCACAAATGATCGCGTGGGCGTTGTTTATCCAGTTAGCCGTGCCAAATGGTTATTTTATGTTTTTGAACTTTATTTGTCTAAATAGTGTCGGAAAATTAGTTTTTTTGCCTATGCAATACTGCCTTTCCAAGTTTTAAACTTGTAACCCCTATACCTATTTATTCTTGATTTTTAACCCTAGAGTGTTATAAGTTTCACGTGTGTATCTGTATATCTGTATCTGTCTGTGTCATCGTAGTTCTGTAAGGGATGGGTCGACTTTGATTAAGTTTTTTATTTGAAAGAGATTTGATCAGGAGTGTTCTTGGTTATATTTAATCAAAATTATCCAGCCGTTTTTCATATCGGGGTTTTTAAATTTTCTAAACTTACTTGTGTAAAACGTCATACTTAGCATTAACGGTTTTCTGGAAAAATAATTTATTAACTCTTAGTAAATATATTTAAGTGTTTCCTATAAAACAATTTTTGGCGAGTTGAATTTAATTACTAAAACAACGACGCTTGCTTATATGTATCTGTGGGTACAACTTAAGGCGCAATCTTCTCACTGAAAAGGCAACGAGGAAACGCTGTAGACAAGTTTTCCTTTTAAAAACTTCAAAGTTTTCTGGTTTCTGCAGTTACATCTTCTTTGAGGTTGATATAAATACGATTATAATTGCAAAACTTTTACAGACACGCTTTGCTACGGACCTCTAACAACACGCAGGTTTTCTGTAGAAGCTTGAAGAAGACAATTTTGTAAAACTTTAAATTATTATTAGTGTTAGCGACAATGACGTGATGAACGGCAAATGGGGCAACTTGGTGAGCCCAGCGACGGTAAAAAAGTGACACACGGCATAGGTTTTTGACAGATAATTAAGCGGATTGCATTAGTGTGCATTGCAGATGAGAGGACTAGCAAGGCTTCACAAATTATCAAGTAATCTAACGAAAGACGAGGCATCTACGAAGCCCTAGGCCGCCGGTGGCGGCCCCGTGGTCGATACATTAAAGCACTTGGCACGGAGTACCAGTTGAAAAGAGAAGATAACGCTCAAAGGCGGGCGTAGCATATGTTGTCACGGATCATGGATTAATTATTACGCTCGAAAAATATAGCCCTGGTACTTAAAGTCCAAACACAGTGTATTATTAAACCACCCTTTGTAATATTAGGAGAAACAAAATGCTAACACACAAATGTGATTTATGTAGCAGCCTAAGTTACAGAATACCTACTGTTAAAAATAATATTTTATTTTATAATTTAAATGTAAGCGTTATCATACAAAATATTTGAAATGTTGCGGTATGGGTAACGGGAAGAATTGACGGAGCACAGAATTCATCGCCCTATTTACATTTGTGACGGAGTTTCCCTAATGCTGCCCAGCCAACCAGTATGCTTTCTTTGGCTTCACACTCAAAATTGCTTTTCCTTAGTTCGAACGTCAGGTGAATATACTTTTCTCGATTTTGAGTGCGAAGCCATGGAAGCTATTTCCAGAATAACGCACTCATTGATCATGATTTTGCTTTTGTGCTTTTATACAAAATTTGGAGACCAATGCTATTGGAGTCTTGGGAGAAACACTCCAATCCGTCAAGCATCTAAGATCGCTGGTTTTGTAGAATTGCTGGATGTTTACCTATAGCGGAAAGAAATCAATAACATATTGCAGATCTATCATCACTTCAGATTTATTTGACGATGAATATTTCGCATCAAAACAGCTAAAACTTTATTAACTCTAACTTTACATCTTCTAAACATTTGTGTTTAAATAAAACCGGCCAAGTACGAGTCGGACTTGCGCACGAAGGGTTCCGTACCATTATCTATAAAAACGGCAAAAAAAAACACGTTTATTGTATGTTGTACCCTTAAATATTAATTTAATTATTAATTTTTAAAGTGAATAACATAACTCAATATTCAGTGAATATTTAAAGCGTCTACCTGTTGCCGTTATCAATATCGAGCAAAAACGAGCAAAAAAATCATGTTTGTTGTATGGAGCCCCCTTAAATATTTATTTCATTCTGTTTTTGAGTATTTGTTGTTATAGCGGCAACAGAAATAATACATCATCTGTGAAAATTTCAACTCTCTAACTATCACAGTTCATGAGATACAGCCTGGTGACATACGGACGGACGGACAGACAACGGAGTCTCAGTAATAGGGTCCCGTTTTTACCCTTTGGGTACGGAACCCTAAAAACGAAAAAAACTATCGTTAACCTATCACTTGCAACTCTAATCGATATTCCATACCTGTTTCTGATTCTTGTATACAATAAACAGATCTATACCTATATGTATAAAGTTCTTGTAAATTGAAACATAAAGCTTACCCGCAGGCTGGGCTCGTTAATCCATTTGATTCAATGTAAAAAGTATTAAAACATTATCAAGTGGCTACACAAAAAGGGGCCGAGAGCACTCTACGTCTTTTCAGGAGCCACCGCAAGGGTAAACTTTACCTCGCTATGAATAGGGTTTGCAAACACTAGGGTAAATAATATTACCCCGCCCTTTGGCTGCCTTTCTGTTCACCGAAGTAAGTTTTTTAATGGATGTATGGTGAATCACAATTTCACATTACAAGATTTGACAAAGAGGGGAAGAATCTAATCATTTAGCAAGCACGGTTTAAGGAGGAAAGGCGTCTTTTTTGCAGTTTACAATTTTGTCTAAAATTGTACAATTTGTTGCGGTGATGTTCGAAAGAAAATCATAATAATAGGTAAAAATAAAATTAAACCTAAACACGCATGTATTTGTAAATTTTGTATATCCTTCTATAACGTCGCTCTTCTATAATATTATTATAGATTTAAAATAAATATAAATTTAATAATTTGTAAATGGTAAGGAGCTCGTAGAGTTTTTTTTAATAAATAAAATAGTAAGTGTACATTTTAAAAGAAAAGTAGAATACCCGAACGCGCAAGATACAGTGCGAAAATCGCAGTTACTACGCTTGTGCTGTTGAGTATGCGTTTTTGTGAGAAAATATGCATAAAACTACTGTATAATTGGTGTAAAGTAAATGAACATTCTATAGCAAATTGTTTTGTCAAATCACTTATTTATTTTAATTAATATTTGTTTATTTATTTCTTGTACCTATACCTTCAAATTATGACATATATTAATGCAAATTATTAATTTCCTAATTAAACTAATTTAAGATATGTACTTAAACTGTTTCTTTAACAATGAAATATCTAATTAGTCAAGATTAAATTCATCCAGTGTGACGGTTAGCAACTCGATCATAATGTACTGTTTTTATGGTAAGAATAAATGATTTGATTTGATACGAAAAAGTTTCGTTGGAGGTTACTAAAAAACGTATTTTGCCAGTGTTGTATTATTATTATTAAAAAATATAGCCCATAGATAGAGTGAAGACAAATTTAACGACACCTCATACATCAAAATCAGTCAAGCTGTTTAGACTGTGAGAGGTAATATAGAAACAAACATTTCATACCCAAAATACATACATACATTCGCTTGAAAAACATAACCATCCTTCTTGCGCACTCGGGTAAAATACTATTAGAGTAAAACATTACTGTCTTGACATTTAGCTTGTAGGATACTGGCAAACTGGACACTTTTCGCCACTATAAGTAAAGTGCGCGCGATTTCTGGGAACGAGACTTAGTCTCTTTGAGTGCTGTGCCATTAGGCGCGGTCGCCAAACTTCTGCGTACCTACCATGTACCTACTAACACATCTCTGCATGTTCAGCACTTAAGGCGAGGCTTCCCCAGAACTTTAGGTATTTTACGCTACCTCAGCCCTCACTTTTGAGAGCGGTGTTTTCATGTAAGTGGCACAGAAGTACGTACAACGCCGCCATGCCACGCGCCGCGCAACAACTGCTCGCAAGCAACATTGTTGTAAAATAAATTACTCCTAAATAGTGCACAAAACTTATCAAAAGTGTATACTAGTAGAACGCAAAAAAAAATTAATAGCTACTTAACATGGTAACTTTGGTGTTGGTGGCTTTAAAAATCTTGGAATACAAATTAGAAAATAAATAAAATGGCATAATTTAAAAAAAAAAGCTATCGAGACTTTTTCCAGCAATTGTGTTTTTGTACTAGGAAACCCCTAGCCAACAGACTAAAATTTTACATATTAAAATTTTGAGCTTGAACAAATAGTACAAGTAGGTAGTTTTTGTAAATTTTCAAAAAGCTGTCTTTTGCTGCTTTTGCGGACAAGGGTGGCCTTAACTGTTTTAATTTTAATTGAATATGTATAAAGATAGGGCGATATTACTTTCAGTTTTTGAATTGACAAATTCACTATCAGCTTTCATATATACTATTGAAATATTTTTCTATGATGTTTGAGTGCGATACATAGACTGTTGACTGACTTACCAGCTCAGCTGGTAGTTCTTCTGCCGTTTGAGTTGTAGGTAATGGGTTCAATTCCCACCCACGACAACCATTTGTGTGATGAGCATGAGCAAATCTGTATTTACAAAAAAAATTGTGTCATCTATTTGGTGCTAGATGGCGCTGATTGAAGTGTTCACAAACATTAAATTTGCAAAAAATTGCATAATTAAAAAAACATAAGTAGTTAAAAATACATATATAATATTAGTTTATGAAAGGCACGGACCCCGGAGTCTGTGGAGATTAATTTTGTCAAATAATAAAAAAAAAATGATTTGAAATACGTTAAGAACATTGACACTGAAACATAATTTGCCGTTATCTCGTCGCGTAGCTCACCGAGTATCGATCACGGAACATTCACATTTCCCGTGCTACTTTAACAATCTTACTATTACGAGCGCAACGCGAGCCCCGTCATACATCATGTCGTTTATTGGATCCGAACACTTCGACACGATATTGGATTGAGATGGTGAGATTGCAATGATGCGGCCCGACGTGCATGATGGATGGCGTCGATCCTTTTAAACATTCATTCTGAGATATCATCGATAGACGCGTCATATCAACACATTTTTACGGAAACGATCCCTCCGCGGTAGGTTGTTTTTAGGGTTCCGTACCTCAAAAGGAAAAAAACTGAACCCTTATAGGATCACTTTGTTGTCCGTCTGTCCGTCCGTCCGGGTGTCAAGACCTTTATTTCCGAGTTTCCGAGACAAAGGTCTTGACTTGTATCAAGTTGAAATTAAAACCATATAATATGCAGATCCATAGTCTCTTGCTGCAGAAAGAAAAATCAAATATTTAGGTTTTCGTAAAAAAAAGTTACAGCCGAATATGTCGTACAAAACGCACATTTCGATACTCACAATGGAATCGAAACCTATGTTCCCGTTGACCTAGAACTATGAAATTTGGCAAGAAGCATTGTGTTTTAGTACACATATAGGAAAAAATCCCAAAACTGGACATTTTTAGTTTAATCACAAAAAAATAGTGTCTTTATGCAAGGAATGAAGGTCCAAATTTAAAATTAATTAACCGTATCATGTGGGGTTTTTTTTGAGAAAAAGGGTTGGAGGGGTGGTGGGAGAGGTTTGTTCCTGGCAGTAGAGGTTCAGCGCTAACGGTATACACATTCCCTCTGCTGTATCATGTGGGGTATCAAATTAAAGAACTTCATTAGCATAAGCTAAAACAGGTTTTAAAATATTTTTACTATGTATATTCTTCGGTTTATGAAGGAAAATATAAAACATATGATTTCCCCCTTTTATCTAATAGTTTGTACGGAACCCTCGGTGGGCGAGTCTGACTCGCACTTGTCCGGTTTTATTTATAGATAGGATTACGTTTGGCCATATTTTGTCTGATTCTTTTTTGTACGTAATAGATCTACGTTTGACCATTAACTCTTATAGGGGTAAGCTTGTGAGAAGGTAAACGAAAATTATGGAAACATATGTAATTGACATTATTGCTATTACTCCCAACTTTTTTCTTCAACAATTGTGCCTACGACCAATAAAGTCCGATATTAAAGCTAACAATTACTTCATAGTAAAATATTTGGTAAAATTACTTTTGTATAGAAATCGAACCACCACAGCAAATACCAGATCAGTCAAATTACTATAGCCGCTTTGATAATTCTCTAAAAAGTCTTTCTTTGCTGATAATATCTCCAGAGGTCATTGATATTTTCAATAAATAGGGTGGTTATTAGAACGGCAGCTTCTGCTTTTTAACCGACTTTAAATAATAAATAATCGGCCAAGTGCGAGTCAGACTCGCGCACGAAGGGTTCCGTACTATCATCTATAATACTACAAAGTTTAGTTCTGTTTATAAAATAACGAGAAATCAACGAAATTCCATGTAGTAAATTGCAAACTTATAGGTAGGTTTTCGATACACATCCGGGCAGCATGACGACGCTCGCGCGAATACGCGCGGTTATGTCTCGCTCCGTGATGTTACCTCCCCCGCTACCCGCGCGGCCGTTACTTAGCAACCGCCTCGCGCTCGCGCCACCACTACACCGCGGCGCGGCGCTCGCACCGCGTTTAGATGCACGGATTATTTTCATTTTGTGAGTTTTTATGTATTAGATTAGGTATTTATTTTTATAGTTAATAAATTTCTAAATATTTACTTACAAATATTCAAGTTTCTACCTGTTAATTAAGATCGAGTAAAAATTGCTTAAAAATTACGTTTGTTGTATGGGAGCCCCCCTTTAATATTTACTTTATTGTTATTTAATTATTTATTTTGAAAGGTAATATTCAAGTAAATATTCTGTGAAAATTTGAAGCGTCTACATGTTACCGTTTTTAATATTGAGCAAAAAAATACGAAAAAAACACGTTTATTGTATGTATTCCCTTAATATTTTTTTTTTATTTGAATTTTTAGTATTTGTTGTTATAGCGGCAACGGAAATACATCATTTGTGAAAATTTCAGCTTTCTAGCTATCACGGTTTATGAGAAACAGCCTGGAGACAGACAGACAGACAGACAGACAGATAGACCGACAGACAGACAGACAGACAGCGAAGTCTTAGTAATAGGGTCCCGTTTTTACCCTTTTGGGTAAGGAACCCTAAAAAGGAAGTTCTGATATCGGTTGTATTTATTTTAAATGTTCGTTACTTCTCATAACTTCGTAATTTATGAAAGGATTTGGGAAATTATTTTTTCTTTGAAAGAATATATTTTCAGATTGGTCTTATAGAGACTTTGTCTAAATTGGTTTTGTAATTTGGGTTATAAGACAATATAGCTGGAAAAGTTGTGTGCTTACTTGAAGTCGGATGTTTCAGATGTAATAATATTTATATAAAAATAATGAGATATCTGTTATTCGTGTCTTGTCTTGTCTCACAGATTTACATTAATTTTAATAAATGTCATTAAACAATGTTTAAGTCAATCCTAAATTTACTTCTTTTGTAGACCACAACCAAAAATGCGATGTTTTTAATACTAAGAGTAAAATTTTTAGTTTTTGACCTTAGAATAATATGGAGCTGTTCTGTAAAATACCCACAAACAACGACTGAGGTAATTTGATAAAACATCCCACGGCAATTATTTGAATGTAAAATTTTCAGGCATCTAAAATCCACCTCAGTCTACCTAAAATAATAGCAACGCTAAAAGTCACAATTAATTTCGCAATACTGTGAACCTCACTTGGAACGGTTCCATTAAGTTCACTGGACCAGAAAAATGTCGGAAAACAACCTCGGTACCATACAACGTATACAACATCCCCCAATCAAAACGCTGTCTCGTCCTAGACATAGGAACTGCAATTTCCTACCCTTTACGAGAAAAGGGCTTCACCTTTCCTTTCTATTTCAAACGACATAGGATCAAATCACAGACTTGTTATTTCACTGGCACAAAAAACTCGCTCGTGTTTTCCTCTCTTAATTAAAGCACATTTAAAAAAACCGACACTCATTTGTGAAAACATACTCGCTTCACAGCTATCAGCCTCTTATGTACTTTAAAAAATGTGCTCGCTTCGGCCTAAACAAATATTTCTCAACGGGAGAAGCTTTCATGGTTATAGAATAACATTATGGTAGAAGCACCTCTATATTGTAAGGTAATTAAATTATGCAAGGTGAAAGGTGAGAGAAGTCGCCCCCTTTTAACTTATCGCCAAGAGACCTTTTCTCGGCTGGAGTGGCAGGCCGACCGATGAGGCCTTTTTGAATGGCATAATATTTATTTGAAAATTATGGTCATGAAGGCGATGATTTAAGAAGCAATACTGGTTTACGGTTGGCTCAAGATGCGCAGTTGTCTCTCTCGCGCAACACAATAAGTAGTGACACGAAATACACGACACGAAACAGTTTTGGTTATGTTTATTATAGGAGAAATGTTTTAAAAAGTTTTTCTTCCATATCTTTTAACTTGGCTGAGGAGTTTCAAAATATTGTTTTTTCAAAACTCCGTCTCGATTATAAATTTATTGATATCTCAATAACACTCTTTTCTAAATTTCTCATATCTAAATAAACAAATAATTAGGTCTCTTACTTTTCTAATATTCCTACTTAGTGATTTGATGTTTAAAAAAATGTTGTGATGCACAAGAGAGATAGCTGCGTACTTTGAGCCCAACCTTAATGAGATTATGTGACTTAAACTGCACATAATGACTGGCCTTGTGGCTCAGTTGGTAGTGTGTTTACGTCTACCTGCTGAACTGAAAGGTCGTGGGTTCTATCCCCACCCAGGGCAAACATTTGTGTGATGAGCATGGATGTTTGTTCTGTGTCTGGGTGTTTCTATGTATCATATGTCTATATTTACAAAAAAAAAAAAAGTATATATGTATTCTATCAGCCATCTAGTTCCATAGTACAAGCTTTGCTTAGTTTGGGCTAGATGGTGTTGTGTGAAATGTCCACAAATATTTATAAAATATTTATTTATTTATTTAATGTTAGTAGACCAAAATTGTCGCAGAATATAACTCAACGTATCTTATAATGGTCATACTTAGTGGTTTTATGCAACAGTGCATAATGTGTGTATGCATTCTTGTGTAATGTATGTTTGGAAGAAGCTATCTTTCCAGAAACTGCACACAAGAATGTTAATGTTTTAGAATGTATGTAAATGTTCTCAGGTAACTAAATTTAACATTTAATATTTCAGAGCAAGATGAGTGCAGTTAGTTTTCGTGAAACGACTGGGATTGTTGAAATCAACTATTCGGGGTGACTGTTATGGGCAAGCGAGTAACTTGGTCGTCTCGTCATTCCGTTGAAAAAGGTTACGAGATGTCCTGCAGATTTTTAATTCGATAATAATAAATAATAATAATAAATATTTGTGGACATTTCACACAACGCCATCTAGCCCAAACTAAGCAAATATTGTACTATGGAACTAGATGGCTGATAGAATACATATATACTTTTTTTTTGTAAATATATACATATTATGATACATAGAAATAGTATAATTATAGTATATAATTATTATAGTTTAAAACACTGAAGCAACCGACTTCTCATGGATGCCATTGTCAGAACTGGACCAAATTGAAACGGGACAACACAGGAAGCACCAGCTTTCAAATAAAAAAATCATTAAAATCGGTTCACCCAGTCGAAAGTTATGAGGTAACAAACATTAAAAAAACAGTTGAATTGATAACCTCCTCCTTTTTTGAAGTCGGTTGAAAATAATGAGAAAATGGCTTCAAAATCCATAATTTTGTTTTAAAAACCAAACTACTGAACCGAATTTGATGAAATATGGGACTTTATACTGAAAGTATATCCTTTCAAACAAGAAAAATATTATTTTTTGTTACATACAATCTGCGATCGCAGCCGGAGGACAGAACACGTTAGTAATATGTACAAAGCCGGAGATTCCTTTACTGCACCGCGCAACTGAGACCAGATGCACACGAGAAAACGAGATGCACCCTTAGCGCCTGAACTGTTTTGCGTTTTATTACGTCGTGGTAAAGTATTTATTTGAATGTGCTTACAGAGTCTTCTCTTAATTATTGTAAGTAAAATATATCTACTCGTATCTTAGTTATTAGTAACAGAAAATATATTGCAATATATATATTTTGACAGAAACAAAAGGCGGGCGGCTCATAAACATGCGATCTTCGGCCCACCAGCCGATATTAGATTAAACGCGTTGCGAATCATAACGAGCAAGCTGCTGACTCCACTAACTGGATTAAGTTGATGAAAATGTATCGCCCTCGCTGATCCTCGTAAGAAGTTAGCGTTTTATCTAGATTATTTCGTGATTTGAGCCGTTATTAGAGGGTGGTGAAAGGTTGCTCTGACTAGTAAATAAAGTTAGCTAAAGTCTCGAACAACTGGTTTTTTTCTTTCACGAGTTCGGAAGTTTGTTTGTACGAGTATATTAGTAGTCGCGTTTAGATTGTGTTTTTCGAATAATCTTGATAAAACTTGATATAATTAGTCAGAAAACTGGTTTCAGACAATTCTAAACACGAGTAAAATCAAAATTTTGTCGAGTCAAAATATAGATAGATTAACTCTTTATTGTACACATCTTATAAGTTTACTGTTAGTAGTGCAACAACAGGTAGCTTTTTCGCTAAAAGCAATATCTTTCAGACAACTGTGATGAGATGAGATGGAGAGTAAAAGGTCAGTCAAGTCATTGTCAAGTCAAGTCAAGTTTCAGTCAAAAAGGGGAAAGGTTTGCCAAGTAGCTATGGGAGGTTTTTATGGGATGATTTTGATAATAAGGGGTAAAAATTAAAAAAAAGTTGTAGTAACTCAATTGTAAACAAAACTTTAAAATGTGAGAAAAAATATATAAGCGGTTGTCAATATAGTCCCCAACCTAAAATATAAAATGTTTGTTCAACTACAGAATTCGAGACCCTATTATATAGGGGTAATCTTTAGAATAGAATATAATGCTTTATTGGCCTTATATTTTATCAGCTGTACTTACTAGGCAAGTCAATTACAATTTAGTTATAATACGAAGTATACAATTATAAATAACTAATAGAGACGAATGACGAGTCTATTGAAAATAATATTACATAAATAAATAATAATAATAAAAAATATTTGTGGACATTTCACACAACACCATCTAGCCCAAACTAAGCAAAGCTTGTACTATGGAACTAGATGGCTGATAGAATACATATAGGTATACTTTTTTTTGTAAATATATACATATGATACATAGAAACACCCAGACACAGAACCATGCTCATCACACAAATGTTTGCCCTGGGTGGGGATTGAGCCCACGACCTTTCAGTTCAGCAGGTAGACGTAAACACACTACCAACTGAGCCACAAGGCCAGTCAAATACAATACAATTACTCAATTGTATTAATACATACAATTAAGGAACGCATTTCTCCGTTATACAATAAATAATGTCATTAAATATAAAATGGGATTAAGATGTCGGCATGTGTATTGAATTATTATTATTAAAAGGTACAATTATAAATTTAATAAGTCTATTAAAAATTAATAAGTTTGTATGGAGCACGCAACATTAAAAAAACGTAGTTATGAAAAAGGTTGATGATAATGATGATGGTAAGTAGATTCACGTTACAGCTATCTCTGTAAATTTCATAATGGTCAGTTCCAGCCGTTTGATTGTGAATAGGCAAACTATTCTCGCAAATTTATTATATTAGGTAAGTAGTCAACATTAAATTGGGATGAAATTGTGACAAATGTATTTTAAACCACCAATACTTTCATTTAATTATCATTTTTAGGGTTCCGTGCCCAGAGGGCAAAACGGGACCCTATTACTAAGACTCCAGTGTCTGTCTGTCTGTCTGTCCGTCCGTCCGTCTGTCACCAGGCTGTGTCTCATGAACCGTGATAGATAGTAATTGAAAATTTCACAGATGATGTATTTCTGTTGCCGCTATAACAAAAAATACTAAAAAATAGAATTAAATAAGTATTTAAGGGGGCCCTCATACAACAAACGTGATTTTTTTTGCTCGATATTGAGAACGGCAACAAGTAGACGCTTGAAATATTCACATTGTATTGAGTTATATTATTCACTTTAAAAATAAATAATTAAATTATTTATTGATTTTTCATTTCATTAATAATATATAAAAAAAAAACTTTGTCCTGGTAAAAACATTTAATTCTCCCACTACAGCATATTATAAACCTTTCACTTAAAAATGGCAAGTACCCCACGCAGTGGAAATTATCAAGGGTAACCTCTATCCCAAAGAATAATAAAAAAACCGTAGTAGAGGAATATCGTCCAATCGCAATTCTATGTACGCCTGCCAAAATCTTTGAGTACATTCTGCACAATCAAATATATAGCCAGGTAAAACATAAGATAGGCTAAGAGCAGCACGGATTTAGGCCGGGCCGCTCAGTAAATTCAAATCTGCTGTGCGTAACATACTATATAATATAAGTATATCTAGCGCTATGGATCGTGGATCGCAAGTTGATGTAGTATATTTAGATTTTCAAAAGGCCTTTGATAAAATTGATTACGATATATTATTGCATAAGTTATCCACGTTTGGCTTTACTCGCGAATGCTTGAAAAAGTTCAAAAGGCCTTTTTAAGGTCGCTGTATAAGAAGATTTATGGTTACTATCCGTCTATGTACCCAACTGAATTCCTGCTCAGTAAGCTTGGCTACAATTACTCTTTGAAAGTTAGCAGGATGTTAGACCAGCTAACTATCTGCTGTAAGGCGCTTAGGGGGTCCGTCGATTCTATACGTCTGCACGATTTGCTATGCGTACTGTTCGTACCGGACGAGCCCGGGAATCCAGCAAACAGACGTGGTCGCCCACATGACCTGTTCCACGTAGATCGCGGTCGCACGTTCTATGTCGCCTTTGAATCGAGCCCGTCGCCACTTAAACGCACTCCTAGCTGCCAACCCTGATTGTGATATTTTTTGTGATAACTGGAAGACTATTTTAAGTACCTCCTTGACGTATTGTGAAAATTTAAAGGATCAATGCGACAGGTGTAAAAAGCCTGACGATTCATTGGATTTTGACGGTAACCTTTGACTTGACCTTTTTTTTGTTTTTGGTGACTTGGTACTCTGAGTACTTACCCGAACGGTATATTTTACTTTGTTTGACATACTTTTTTGTATTGACATGCTAGGCGTATTGCCCATTTGACATTTTGTATTGACATTTAAATTATTGTATCTATATAATCAATATTTCGTAATCCTCAGAATTGTGTATCCACGTGTATTGTTTAAGAATATTTTTTCAATATTATGAGATAGTTTGTAATTGGTATTTTTCCGTTTTTATAGATAATTGGACGGAATCCTTCGTGCGCGAGTCCGGCTCGCACTTGGCCGGTTTTTTAGTTGTCTTTTATTTTGTCTCTAATCTTATTTCTAACCACCGACTCAAAAACAGGGATGTAATAAGTTTGACGTGCGTATCTGTGTCTGTGGCATCGTAGCTTTCAGACGGATGGAGCTATTTCTAGCTAGTTTTTTGTTTGAAATAGGATTTCATCTAGAGTGTTCTTAGGTATGTTTCATCAAAATCGGTTCAGCCGTTTTTTGTCGGGGTTTTTGAGTTTTCTAAACTTATACTTGTTACTGGACTAGTAGGCCAATAACCACTGGTTCGGTCAAGATTATGAAATAATAGTGGAATCTACCATGGAGCTGGTCTAACGATGGAGTGGTAAAATTAGTATTGTAACTTTCTCCTTAGTAGTTTCGTCATGATATATTTAATTTTTCCTTTTTTGTCTTGAGTGGTGTTCATTATTTAAGTAGGTATGTGCGATAAAGAGATCTAAATACATAGCTAAAAAGTAATTGTGATTCCCGAGTGGAAACTGTCCCTCTATCCATCAATTCACTATTCACCACTATATCAATCCATCAATCCATGTATCTATCGTGTTTATGTATTTTTAGTCATCGTAAGTGGTCGTGGATTCACGTGCTCAGGCGATATATTCAGAATTAACAGTGTACATGTGCCTTATTTACACGAGTGGAGTGGCGCGGTCTACTATGGTAGTCTAATTTAAATTACCTATAAATCGTATTTCTTGTAATTTATTAACAAATATGTACTTTGAATAATATTAATAAAATTACATAGTTTTTAAATAAAAACTACGGGTCACTCACGTCAGCTGTATTAAGCCGAAATATCCGATCTCGGTCGGTGACGCGCCTTGCACACATCCATAGTAAAATTACATAGCTAGTATGCATTACGAATTATAAACAGTTACGTAAACTTTTAGGTAAATAGAACGAAAATTATACTTTTGTAATCGTTGTTTGTTTCGTTGTCGGCAAGCGCAGCGTAGGAAGACCAGCCACGAGATGGACAGATGACCTCATACAAATACCGGGAAGACGCTGGATGTAAGCCGCTTCCAATCGGTCTTTTTGGAAATCCATGGGGGAGGCCTATGTCCAGCAGTGGACTTCTTATGGCTGAGATGATGATGATGATGAATCGTTGTTTGAAAAAAAAATACTTATACAATTTATGTTATGGTGTTTCGTAATACTACGGCCTGGTTATAGGGACAAATAATTATTTTACAGTTTAAAAATTCTAATCCTAACTCAGTCGTCTGTCTCTCTGTCTGTTTATTACCTCCTTACAGCTAAACGGCTGTATCAATCCTTATGAAATTTGGCACAGAGATTGTTTGGAGCCTGAAGAAAGATATAGGCTATATTTTATCATCGTCATTGTTTTTCATCACAACGCGAGTGACACCGAGGATGCGCCCCTCTTAAAATATTATCAAGATTTTATTTCACATAAAAATCTTTTTGTTCTTCGTCAAAGGCTATTTTAATAAAGTCATTCTCAGTCTGTGACTAACACTCACGCTTCTAAATAGCATGTGCACCTGCAAACCTGTGAGAGTTAAAGTAACCTTCGTCTCGAGGCAATATTCACTCGGAGCTCTCTATATTTTCCCGGCGTAACCACTAGGTACATCTCATTTCATTAGCGGGGATGTAGGTGCTTTTCAAATATTGCTTGGATACCTAAATGAAAATGTAACGTAAGAAGACTATACGTAGTCACAGTGAGAAGATAGTCTGTGTTGTTGATAGGTATCTTTCAGAAATCGTTCATTTTGTGAGATGAAAAATACTATAAATTTAATTAAAATCAACAACAAAGGAGATGTCAATATTGGTATTTTATTTAGAAGAAATTCTACGCAAAGTTATGTATACTCAATTTAAAAGCTTATATATAAAGGCACTTAAATATGTAGAAAAAAATATTTTTTGTACCTCTCTTTATAATATATATATATATTTCTGCTTAATGCTTTGGCCAATAATACACGGGTAAAACTAAGGATTGAAATATTTACTTAAAAAAAATGAAATGTTTTAGATATTAAATGTATAAACTGTCATTGTCAGTATCATCCTGTTACCTGCTGTAACCTCCATTTGTACAATGCGCGCTAAACAAGCTTTGGAAAAGAAAATGGGGGAGTACTACTTACA
Organism: Lycia hirtaria; assembly: GCA_947563715.1. Lineage (NCBI taxonomy): Eukaryota > Metazoa > Arthropoda > Insecta > Lepidoptera > Geometridae > Lycia > Lycia hirtaria. The sequence goes on from OX387384.1 coordinate 30,515,379, forward strand.
CGGCGCTATACGAATAAGGGGTTAGTCACTATTCAACTATTTCAGTAGTGCAGTAGGAACAGTAGAGCGTGATCTACCAAACTTAGGCGAATATCTCAAGTGGCTTAAAAATAGTTGCTTCAAGTGAATACTCCTGAAAATATTAACTACATCGGTAGAAAGTAAGTTGATGTTTGTTTCAGTGCGATTTATGCAAGTAGCGTGTTAATATCGGACACCGTCGCACGCCCAGTAGTGCAGTAGGTACAGTAGTGCGTGATCTACCAAACTTAGGCGAATATCTCAAGTGGTTTTAAAAAAATAGCTGCTTCAAGTGAATACTCCTGAAAATAATAACTACATCGGTAGAAAGTAAGTTGATGTTTGTTTCAGTGCGATTTATGCAAGTAGCGTGGGAATATCGGACACCGTCGCGCGTCGGAAGCGCTGCGGATGCGCCAGCGTGCTGTTGAATGGGAAACGGATGACGTTTTGAATATCGACTGCAGCTGCGACCGTAGGGCCGTCTCGCTTTTTAAATTCTATTTTCAACCAGCTACTAAAAATGAGGTTCTGAATTCGACTGTGTTTTTTTAATAGATATAGATATATTTAATAGATATATTTGACAGCTGTGAATAATTTGAATTTAACACGTTTTTAAAAAGGTTTCGCTATCGCTATAATATCGCTATCTAACATCATGCCAACTATTTAACGATGAAACTTTTGATCATCACGTAAAATATCAGAGCAAAAAACAAATAAACTTGACCATTCAACAAACACAAATCTACCAATTAAAAAGTGAATTAATTTATTGAATGGGTTGTGAATTTTAACGGTTTCGGCAATTTTTTCAGTTAAATTTGCGAACGCCGTTAATTGTTCTTCAATTTTGTAGCTGAGTTATTTATGTATTTTAACAAAAATTCAAGATCAAGTTCGCAAGGTTCCGTCACTACAGGTGGTAACTGGACGGTTACAGTTACAGATACTTATTATTCACTAGAGATTCCGGCACTACAGATGGTAACTGGATGGTTACAGCTATAGATACTTATTATTCACTAGAGTGAAGCCTGTAACGACATACTAGGTACGTGGTATGTCTTGACGGTAGTATCTCTAACTCTTTTTTACCGACTTCAATTTCAATTTGGTTGTATTATTTTGTTTGTTACAAAATAACTCCGTTATTTATAAAACGATTTAAAAAAATATTAATTATTGAAAATTATTTATTTTTTGATTTGAAAGGAAAAACTTTCGAAATAAATCGCCGCAAGGTTGCTAGTCTGTCAATATTCTACAGGATTCATTTTGGAGAATGTGCATCAGAGCTGCACGATCTGATATTGCCATCCCCTTTCTTTTACAGGACAAGTAGAAAGTCGGCCCACTATCACCCATACATTGTGGATTTTCCTAAAGTACGAACCAAACGGTTTAATTCTACGTTTTTTATCCGTACAGCTAAGGAATGGAACAAATTGCCGGCTTCTCTGTTCCATGAGAGATACAATTTGGGACTTTTTAAGGTCAGAGTGAATAGGTATCTTCTGGGTCTGCGTGCTTCATCTTCGACCACATCGTCGCTTTCCAACAGGCGAGTTGGTGGTCAAACATGGACCTATTCGCAATAAAAAAAAATAAAAAAATAGGTCCCATAGAAATTTCATTAAAAACGGTTAAAATTGCGCATTTTGAAGCCAGCTGTATACATTTTTAAACTATTATTATTATACGAAATGGTTTAATTATAAGTATAATAGTTTAATTATAATTATTTAACGTTTCACCACTAATTCTTTTAATGACAAGCTTTATTTCGTTTAAATAAAACAAAGCTTTGTGTTTCAAACGACACTGATGTGACCGGGCGTGAGAGCGTCATTTCGTAGCTCCGATAGGCATTTTGAGGTCACACTTCAACACGAATATCTAGTATCCATATAATAATTCTTTTTGTGGGATTTTTCTTGAAGGTAACCCTATAAATATGTCTATTTCGTTACAGTGGTGCCGACATGTTGAATGTGAATGAAGCACGCTTGCGTAATAGAATAGGTACTTTGACTTGTATACCGGCTGGCGGAGGAATCAGCGGAACGAGTATTCGTCCTTTTCATAGCTCTTAGATTGTCGCTTCAATTAAAGGCTTTTTTTTTTCTAACACTATAGAGTTCGGAAAACTAAAACCCAACTACGCCCTTACATTGCATCTTTTTATACCCCTGACCTAAAAAGAGGTGTGTTCTGTGTTTGTAGTGTGTACCTGTGTATTTGTGTGTCTGTTTGTACTTACGTAAGTTCTCAAACGGATGGATCGATTTTGATCTAGCTTTTCTTTTGTTTGAAACAAGTATAAGTTTAGAAAACTCAAAAATCCCCGAAAAAAACCGGCTGAACCGATTTTGATGAAATATAGCTCAAGAACCCTCCCGACTAATTCACATATCAAACAAAAAAAAAACTAAATCGGTTCATTCGTTCGGGAGCTACGATGCCAAAGGCAGACACACGCAGACACGTAAAATTTATTACACCTCCTCGTTTTTACGTCGGGGGTTAAAAAGAAAATGGAGAACTGTTATAACTCCATTACGTATAGTCAAAACAGTTTTATTTCGATGTATCCTCTAGTTAGTCATAAAAATTCATTAATAATAAAGAATATCTTTCATAGTAAGTACAATTCAAGAATCAAACCAAATAATAGTTAAATTATCCTAATTGTTTTTTTTTCCTTAAAACCGTTCATGAAATATAGTAAAAATATGGGTATTTCAACAGCAGTGTATGATACTGTAACTACACTTTCATTTTACCTCTAAAATGTCAATTTAGGAGTATATTAACAAGGTTCCCTTCAAGGTTCACTGTAGTGGAGGTAGCTTGCATGAGTGGTTGCCTAATTACCAAACGCTTGTGGATCGAGGGAGCGAAAGCTTTCTCGTGCTTTGACAACGTATGGCACTACTCGTATTCGCTTCGGCCGCGTACGTAACTATTGTTTCGTAACTAGTTACGTACGAAGAAGTTTTTTTCCTTATACGTAACCATAGTTTCGTAGCAGGAAAAAATACGTATTGATACCTTTCCGTCGTCTAGATCATTTTTTTGTCCGTTTCGTATCGATTTAAATCTTTTTTCTCGTTTATCCGACTGCGCAAGGAGGGTTATGTTTTTTGAGTGTATGCATGTTTATATGTATGTATGTATGTTTCTATATTACATACTACAACCTAAAGGGCTTGACCGATTTTGATGAGCGAGGTATCGTTAGATTCTTCTTCAATCCCTGAGTGTCATGAGATATATTTTTTGTTATAATAATAATACAACTCTCGCAACAATAAGAAATGAACCTTTTCCGTAACCTTTGCCTCCAACGAACTTTCTCGTAACTAATAAGCGATTTTACAAAACTATACAGAAGATTTGCGCATACTTTCTCAAAAAAACGTTTTGTTAATACATACCTACTTATTTTTTTCTGATTTTGGAACAAACTATTTGTTGCATCTGATGATCGTCACATATCTATTTTCTCCTATTTTCTCTAGACTTAGGCTAACGAAATCAATAGGTACCTAAATAAAAACCCCTTTTCCAAAGACATCTCAGTATCTAGACCGTCTCGTCTCCCCAATTAGTAAGGTTGTCGGAAAGTGGTGGGGGGTCCCCAACCTTGTTACCAGTACCAAAGACAATTTTCTCTTTTCGAGCTTCCCAACAAATGTGATTACCTACGGTTACGGGCTCTATGTTAAAACTTCTGTAATTGTATTTTCACAAGTTTTCGGTTATGTAAATTATAATTATGCGATGTTATTGCACGAAAATGCGTTTTAAATATACATAAAGAATGTTTACATCTCTTAATGTTTATATTAAGTAGTAAAAATTTTTTGAGGTTCCAAAGTCAACTACGAATTATAGTTTTGCCATGTTCGTCCGTCCGTCTGTCTATCCACGGCTTAGCTCAAAGGCTCTAGTACTAGAAAGCTGTAATTTGGCGTGGGTATACATATTTATTACGTCAAGAAAGTGGTAGAATCAAATGGAGAATTAAATCGATTAATTCTAAAAATTATTTGATATTCCTAAAAAACCGGACAAGTACGAGTCAGACTCGCCCACCGAGGGTTCCGTACAAAATAGTAGATAAAAGGGGGACATCGTATTTTTTTTCATATTTTCCTTCTTATACCGAAAAATATACATCGTAAAAATATTTAAAAACTTGTTCTAACTTATGCTAATAAAGCTCTTTCATATGATACCCCACATGATACGGTTAAAGAATTTTAAAATTTGGACCCTCATTCCTTGCGTGAAGACACAATTTTTTTTAGATTAAATAAAAAATGGCCAGTTTTCGGATTTCTTTCTATATGTGTACTCTAACACAATACTTCTTGCCAAGTTTCATAGTTCTAGGTCAACGGAAAGTACCCCATAGGTTTGGATTCCCTTGTGAGTGTCGAAATGTGCATTTTTTACGACATATTTGGCTGTAACTTTTTTTATGAAAACTAAGAAATTTGATTTTTCTTTCTGCAGTAAGATACTATGGATTTGCGTATATGGTTTTAATTTCAACGCGATACCTTCACGCGTTCCCGAGATAAAGGTCTTGACACCCGGACAGACGGACAGACAGACAGACAGACGTGTGACCGTTTTTTTTCTTTTGAGGTACGGAACCCTAAAAATGGTATTAGAGAATAGAAGTAAAATATTAAAGTTTATTTTAAATCACATATGGTATCAAACAAGAAGTCATGTTTTAGCACACTACTACTACTAGTGTGCAACTACGGAACTTTATACTGCGTGTGCACGAAACGCACTAGGCCGATATTTTGTTTCAGCCAAAGATTAGCAGTGAAACTTGTGTTATTTGAGCAATTTTAGACTCATTGTCTTTAGAATTTCAAACAAAATAATAGCGCAGTATTTCAACGACTCGGCCCGAGCACAAAGGAATTTATCAATCGCATTCCGCGACTCCTTTAATCAATACAATAGTAATAGCAGATAAATAGCTTCCATTCTATCAGAAAAACATTTTTCCGTGCGCGCCCTTCAGGGCTCACTACAAAAATGCTATTAGGGACCCTTTGCCTAAGAGCTCTTCGCTTCCCGACGTTTCAATCCAATTGAACGTGCCTCTCCCACGATATACCAGCTAGACGGAGCCCTTACAAAAGATACATTTGTTTTTAGGGTACCGAGGTATTGTACTCGATTTTTTAACTTCAGTGTCACATCCGCAGTGTGGCTAACTTTAAAGAACTTTTTCTTTTAAAACTGCCTGTGAAAAGGCGTCTGAAAAACAGACAGTGACATTTTACTTCAAGTTTTTTCCTAAAGTAGTTTTAAACTTTATCTAGATCGCCCTCTTTTCATGTTCTATCTTGTGTTAAAAAATAATAAAAAGCGCACAAATGGTACCTATTGTTTTGTATTCTCGGTGGAATCCTATCTTTAGCGATAACCCGGCTTCGGATTTTTTTTACAATACTATTGGACAAATTCGGCCTTAATTGTATTTGTCTGTGAACCAGCCAGGGTGAAAATATATTTTCTAGAATAATCTTTTTTCGTCGAAGCATCGAAGCCCGATATTCTTTACCGAGTAGATTAGATTGCACGATCCGAGATTTAGGTCGACTTGACGGAAACGCCAACCTTTTCCTGGTTTGAAAAGCCTGATATTATGTTCCTAAGTTACTTTTCTAGGTATGAAGTGGTAACTCCGTTACAACCATACAACCACATCTGGCAGTATGTTAGCCATACTGTTTTAGTAGGTATATTTATTTATTGATTATACTTACGTCACAGAAGACATAATTATGCTTACGACATAATAATATGTTATTATTAGCTGCGCCCCAGTTATCTACATGTTGACAAAAATGAATGTCTTCAGCTACTTTATTTCGAAATTTCATCATAATCCATTTAGCCGTTTAGTAGAAAAATATACAGGGACAATTTTTGGGGGTTAGACAAGTTGTATTCTAATTTTGTGAACGCCAGTAGAATATAAATATAAAGTACCTGGGCGATCGAGCTCCACTCGGATTTTTTATGACTGAAAATACGAGCAAACCCGGGTTCACTAAAAATTAAACCATAACGTCCCCTAATCTACCTACAAACTAAATTTCATTAAAATCGTTGGGGCCGTTTCCGAGATTCAGATTATATAAATACAAGAATTGCTCGTGAAACGGTATAGATAGATAGATAGATGTATGGGATTGACATTAACTAACTGGCTAACAAAATATCACGTGTCGGTATGCCACAGTTTGTTAGTATTTCGAAGCATAAGCATTTGTAGAAATAGGAATGTTTGCCACTTGTCTAAGCCTGATGTGCGATTCTCGATGGAGCGCTCATACCTTGAAAAAAAAACAGATCAGCTTTCGATTTAATCCAGATATCCAGAATTTCAGATTTTAATACCCATCGGGAAAACCTACTGAGAAAGCGTATGTCACAACACACACTAAAAAATTCTTTCTTTCTAAATTGTCCTGTAAAAAGGAAATGAGGAAATATTATAGATACAAGATACATTTTATTTTATATGTTGCATATCTATAACCCGAATTATGAAATACCGAATATAATTTCCCCGAAAACGAAATTTATTTTTATCACAAGACACTTTTTTTATTAAAATTCCGAAAGCTCATTTGATAACTTGACTGATAACCGAATCTTAGTAATACGAAAGATTGTGTGTATAATAAAAACAAATCTAACGAAACTAACCATATACCTAACTATTCGGGGAAATGAAACTGTTAGCTAACAAATTCATGGAATCAGAACAAAATATCAAATCATTAATCGTATCAAATAAAATATTTGTTGCAGTTGTGTGAACGGATTCGGGCATGTAAGATTCAAACCTACAAGATGGAGACCTACAATCTTGGAATTTTCAAGGCTAGAGTGAATAGATATCTTCTAGATCGACGAGCTCCATCCTCGGCCACACCGTCGCTTAACATCAGGCGAGTCGGTGGTCAATCGTAGATCTATAATGTATAAAAAAAAAACAACTTAATTTCGGATTATAGATATGTTACCATCTTAAACTCACTCTCAATCATATCTTAGTCACCGTAAGCACTTTTGAATTCACTAGCAAAAAATTGGTTGTCTGTAAAGTCGGTTTACGGACGATAGCTTAACGTGACAACGTCATAACAAAACATTGATGAAATGATGATGATGATGATGATGTAACGGGACAATGAGCGTAACGCGTAACGGGACAATGAGTCATACTTTTTCGTGCGTGCAGCCGGCGTTCATCGATTTATTAGACGATGTCACGTCAAAAAAAAATAAAATTAAACAAGCTTTTATTTAAATGCACTAAAAGGAAGAAAATAAATTTTAAATGCAATCAAACCCATCATTTATTAAATTATAAAATTTATATTGATATGTCGATTGCGTTTGCACAGTTTTAACGTCACGTGTGGATGGCGATCGCTCATTTCAGCAGTACTTCACGGAGCTCGCTTGTATGCGCACGTGCGGATCGCTCTCTTTGCAACATGTCGGAAGAAGAAAAAGGTGGACACCGCGAACAACTGCAAGAGTTTATAGAAAGCTACAGAAGCGAAACTTGCCTTTGCAATACTAAAATCTAAAAATTACCATGATCGTGACAAAAAAAAAGCTGCCTACAATATGCTATTCGAAAAATACAAAGCCATCGATCCAATTGCCAACAGGGATTTTATATAACTATCTATAAAAAAGAGCTAAATAAAATTAAAAAAAAACTTTTTCTTTCTTTAAACACATAACCAGGCCTAATATCGCAAGTGCGTCATCATTTTCCATCCTGGATGATATGTTTCTTGCGTAAGCTTCTGCGGTGAACTGACGATTGACGCCGATATCGGAGGCGTGTGGAGACACTAGGAACGATCGATTTATCTACACAGTCTGAAATCGCTACGATATATCGTTACGTGTGTAGCCGACATTAGAACCAAATTTCAACCTAATCTAACGACAGGAAGTGGTTCTAAATTAACTCGCAAGATTTGTCCCATAAATACTAACAGGGCAAGTTAAATAAAAGCTTTTAAAAATAATTAAAATGATTCTAAAATATTCTTCATACTATTAATAGGCTGCAAACCTGCATACCTTCTCTTCGTCTATCACGACGAAAACAAGCACTTAACAACTCATCGAGTCTTATCAACAGTTAAAAGTTGACTTGTAAGACTGACGCGGAAGCGTGTTTGTTGACACACCACGATTGGGAACACCAACTTATATCTTTTCCTCGGGGCAATACATTTTTGTCCAACATTAGGGAAATCCGCGCAAGCCAGAATAAGCCCTATTTAGGAAATTGCCTCCTTTATCGCGTTTGTGGCTACAGTCCGCCTCGTCCCGATTTTTGTAGGCCCTTTTTAACCTTCAAAGTTTTAGTAGGCGTTTACGAGTATGGGGAAGCTCAGCTGGGAATGATAATATTATGAGGAGCTTCTGATATTGCAGTTTACGTTTCATAATCATATTTGTAGCAGATATTTTCATGTTACTGCTGCTTGTTTATAGTTATTGTGGATTTTTAACGCGCCTGTTAGTAAGCTCTGCGGAGAGAGCACGTTGGTTCTTAGAAACCAAAAACGGATGAAAATTCCACTCCTCTGCTTGCGGCACCTACGCATCAAGAATATAAAATTTTTGGCATTTGAATGAGATGGTAATGTGATGACTTTCTGGTTGTCCTGTTGTTGAATAGGCAAGGTGGAATACTTTCTTGAAACTCTTGGGGCGAGTGGGCCGATATAAATTTTATAGAAATAAGTTAAAGTGACAATTTTACATTTTTAGTAATATTTGATAATAGTGGTGTAATAAATATTTTATGATTGATAGGATTGATGCATATTTTAATATAAATACCTATTGTCTAGAATTAAAATATTGCTTGAGAAATACATAGTGTCCAATGTCCATATATGTATAACGAAGGGATGCTATTTTTCTGCCCTACCTCATTCGTGTTTGGTAAAGGCTAAGGTTTCATATTGCCATTTTCTTGTCAATTGCGACGCGTGCGAGATTTAGTCAGCCAAATGTAAAAAAATCTTCCCCTCTACTTAACTGTAAACTATTAGATCTTGAAAAGTTATGATTAACTATAGTAGCAAACTATTTCAAAATACCTAATCATTGAAAATTCGGCTCCACGTATATTATTCGATAATTTATTGAAAATAGACAAAATAGACATTTAAACTTCAAAATGGTAATTGTTGAATCCATCGATTTTACGCACATCTTCTCAATCATCGAGAGCACTTTTATCGCATTACTAAAATCTGTTAAGTACCAACATATTTTTAGCAAAAATATATCATAATTAAAAAATATAAAATATTAAGTGTCTCTTAGAACTCGATCACTTCCTACAATAAAATAATATACGCTAGATAAACTGCAAAGCAATTGTAGAACGGACCATTCATCAATACCAAAAGCGAAGTAAGCGCCATATATTTCAGAAAACAAAATACGCTGACTGCGCTGCAAACACTATGAATTATAGCCGTGCCATCGCTTGCATGCACTAATTATTTATTGTTTCATTGAATATTTCCCAAAAGCCTTTGAGGCTGCTATTCGAAGCTTGTACAAATGCTTTACAAATACGTATTGTTATACGCGGTTTCAATTATTTATGCAAATAATAAATGCGCTTCCCTTTGTGGTATTAAAATATAAATGTTTATCAAAATTCACAACGAACTTCGATAACAAAAATGTTTTCACCTCACAACTTCGGAAAGATTCTGTTTGTCATTAAAAATCTGAGTGCAAAAGTGCATTTTGTCCGCTAGCGTGGAAAGAGTTTTTAAAATTCGAACCTTTCTATTCCATACTTTTCTTTATCGCAAGTCCACTGAAAATGCATTGTAGGCATACTTATATTATGTAAATAATCACACTGGCCAGCCACAGGGGGCAGCATTGGACTGAATTAAAAAAATAAAAAACATCGTAGCGAACACAAGTGACAAACACAAGTATAACAGTTAAAAAAAAAAACTCTCAATGTTACCAATTGCAGTAATTTTAATTTGTAAAATGAATAAACACTAATTTAATAACTAACCTGTTTTTTTAGCGTTTTCATCGCTGTATTGAGCTGAAACATTGTGTGTTTCACTCGGCAGCAAAGTTATTTTGCATCTCGTATTTTTGAAACCCTCGCTACGCTCAGAATTCTACATATGTATGTATATTTGAACCTATTCAATCCTAGAATCCTTCGCTTGCTCAGGTTTCAATACAAGTACTACTCGCACCAAAAACCAACTTTGCAGCCTTGCATAACAAATAACTATTTTTTAGTGGCAAAAGAATAAGTTTGAATCACTATTTTTTTTTCATTTCGGGAGGATTATAGCGTCGCTCGTTTTCTACATTTACCAGTGTTACCAGTGTTTTTATTTAAAAATAATTAACATTCGAAAACAGAAAACATTTTTAGTAAAATAATTATAGAATGTTGACGTCTATTTTCGCCGTTTCCGTCAAAATCGTAACACTATCTGTAAATATTGTATCATCAAAGAATTTTGTCGAAGCATGTAATATTATGGCTCCATACCGACTGATCATCAAACGGTCGTTAGATGAATGCGTGGATGGGGGTGAGATTATTTCGGGGTTGAAACCAGATTATTAAGGGCGGTTGAAGCTGAGATTTTCCATTCACTTCGGCACGGTGTCGGTGCAGAGTCACGCAACTATCGGACGTCTTTATGAGGAAAAAGTTCGGGTATTAGATTTTTCGTAACATTTTTCCAGGGTAAGGTTTGTGATAAAGGTTGGTCCGGAATATTGGTGATTTACTGCTAAGATGAGGTTAACTTGATTAAATAATACACTTCTTATGGTTGCCTTATTTAAAAACTATTTTAGTAGTTTAAAAAAATAATTAAAGCAGACTTTCAGTGTCTGAAGCTCAGATAGAGTTTATTTTTTCGTAATTAGTTTGTCAGTGATTTGATAAGTGGTAAAGAGGTTTTATAATATCATTTACATTATATACACTTGAAGTGTAATAGTTTGAAAATATCACAATTTAATAATGGATTATTTTTCAAATCTATAAAGGTTCTTTGCTTAAAGGAAAGTAATTTTTTTCGTAGTTTGCGTCAGAATACTGTTTGACAAAAACATAATTGTCTTGATAAAAAAAAGACAAACAACAATTTGTATAATTTTATGCCATAGCAGAGAAAGAAAAATATTAGGAAGTTAATTCCAATTAGAATACGAGAAATTAACCAACAAAGTCTTTTTATAAATGAGTCTGACGACTTTTATGAAAGCGAGAAAACCTTCAAGTCTACTTTGCGATTTCATTACGAGATCTCTCAAAAACTTCCAAGTTTGACGAGTCGGTCCATGTTTTCTGACGTAGATTGATGTTAATTTGGCGTGGGTAATAAATATTTATTATGGCAATCAAAAAACAGATTTCGCACATATTAATCTGGAAAGTTTAGATTCATGGCTGTCGTTAAATGAAGTGGCCGAGACTTGCGGCAACTTTTATGCTTGTCACGCCTTTTGCATTAAATTTTATGCTTTACGTCATTTTTTATGGAAGTGTATTCTGGTGGTAGTTCTTTTCGTCATAAATATTTTTAGTAGAGCTCTTCATCTGTCTGTTGCAGATGCCATTTGCTGAGTATTATTGTGTGGATTGGATGGGATTGGGGCTGTAAAATATGCGTGTGGTTCGTACGTGCATTGAAATCCTAGTCCGTAAAATGTTCTGTATGTTTTATTAATTTATTGTTTTATATTTTATTGTGTAGTCACTTTTGGTATGGATATTCTGGAAAAGAAATTAACCACTGCACAGCAATGTGAAAATGTTAATATTAGGTACTTATGGATTATATTAAGTAGTAAAAAATAAGCCATGCGCGGTAGCTGAAAAAAAATGAAGATTATTTCCTGCAAGATAATTCTTTTTGGGTTTTAGAAATGGAATTCTTTGCCGCCATCTTCGTTTCCTGAGAACCATCATCATCATCATCTCAGCCATAAGAAGTCCACTGCTGGACATTGGCCTCCCCCATGGATCTTCTCTTCTGGCAAGCGCGCTCCATCGTAGACTGTAGGTAACTGTCGCTTCGAATATAAAAAAAATAGGCTAAACTGCGCAAGGCACCATATATCTAAGCATACCACCAACTTACTTTTATACTCTGTTGTAGGTTAGCACGAATATAGGGGCGCATCCATCATGACGTCACCTGGCGCGTACGTGCGCCGAATCCGGGAAAATATGTTGTACAATTAATTAGCCACTTTGAACGGATTCCTGGAGCTCTCATTGGCTGGAAAAAAGGAAATAAGGGCTGGATTGATTGTGCTGTCGGTGAAAGATTAGTTGGCGTATATTTATGCAGGAACGTATAAAAATCTGTGGCCGTTACTCTGCTAGCTTAATTTGAACGAAAGCGGATGTGTTTTATGTGTAGATTTTTTATGTGAAATCGTCTCTGGTATTTTATCTATGATATACAAATTTTCTCGTAATTTACAAACAAAAACATGGCTTATGATATTTCCTATGATATTGTGATTCTTAGTTGTAAAAAGAGAATAATAAGAGATTTATACAAATTAAGCATAACAAATTAATTAAATTGTTTCCACTACTTTTTCATTACTACAGAGTAGCCATTTGGCAATAGCAAACAGTGTAAAAATCGCTAAGCTCCCTAAACCATGTTACAAGAAGGGTTTCCTTATCGCATCTGTAAATCGACCTCGTACAAGTCTATTTGACACCTAAATACTGCGAGGCAAAATCCACGGCCAAGAGTAGGGTTCAGCTGGTTAAAGGAGCGAGTCGGTAGAGGAGGCCAAGTGGTATTATAATTTTATTGGGCGGTATTTTGATGAAAATGACAAAAAAAATAAACAGTGGTAATATTATTACATATTATACGATGATTCTTAAATTTTATAGTAACATATGTAATTTTCTATACTGAAAAACTTTCCGTCTATATCTTGGTTATTTTCAAAAGTATTTAAAAATAATGGATACCTGGGTGACTCCCGCTCATGTTTCTGGTGCAAAGACTGCCATTCAGCGGGATAACACCGCAAGTATTACCTTTGCACCAGGAACAGTTAGGGGTGGGTTATTTGACAGAATTTTAATTATATTTGTATTAGTTAATATATTATATCTTATTTTTGTATATTTAATTACTCAAATAAACTACCTTAAGAGAAAAAAGTATTTATTTAATTTTATTATTCTTGATTTGTAGTTTTATTGACACGAATTAATTGATTTACGAATTTTAAAATGAACTACCTGTTATTGTAAGCTATTTCATGTATTTTATTTCCCATAGTTTTCTTATACAATATAGGTTTGCGCTTGACCGCCAACTCACCTGATGTTAAGCGACTTACACCTGATGTTATCTTGCTTGTAAATTTCATTCACTCTTTGGGTCACACATAAACCAAGAGTAAGTAAGAGTATACCACTAAGTGAAATAAGTAGATCATGATTATTTCTTGAGCACCTACATACAAGAGCCATCTTCGAATATACTAGTTACTTCGAATAGCCAAGAACATCCATCTTCGAATATTCTGGTTACGCAGCAGTCGCTACCGCTCACCAGTCAGCCATTCCCCCAACACTGCAAAACTCGGAATAAATCGCGCCGTAACACTCTGTAATGGTCCAGTGGGGTACCAGCGAAAAACTTCCCGCCAGCTATTAACTTTATTTAAGGGCGTTATAAACCGCTTCTATCGTTATCATGTCCCTGGGGGCCGTTTGGCTGTCCTTCAGATATTGGCACCTTGGGATCGGTATCTGGGATAAGCACCTGAGCTAATAGGGTGAATCGGTGGGCTTTATACAGTTCGAAGATTGTTTCAATGATAACCTACTAAGCTAAGTTACAAATCGATAAACACTTAAACCCGATGACTATGTAAGACTAAGACTATGAGAAAATATCGAGAAAATAATGATAAATATTTCGCCCCTATTCAGGTGGGGGTACCAGCCAGCGCTTAGTAACCAGCGCCTTGTTTTGATTGCTATGTCGATTTCAAAACTAGCAAGCCTATTTTAGAGTTAAAAAAAAAAGATTTTTGGACATTTCACACAACACCATCTAGTCCAAACTAAGCAAAGCTTGTACTATGGATAGTTCCATGGCTGATTGAATACATATATACTTTTTCTTGTAAATATATACATACTCGTATGATACATAGATAAAGGAGTAAACAGTTTTTTTTTTATTCAATTATTGTTATAGGCTTACGTATCAATGTGCACAGCTATCACTTTCGCGCATCACAACAAAGCTTTTTCAGGTATTTGTTATAGTTAAATAAGTTACATAGTTAAATAATAAATTTCACAATAAATATATTACAAATAACTGGAAAATATGTCATCCAAGTAAACGAATTGCAAATTTTGAAGTCGGTTTTTAGGGTTCTGTACCCAAAAGGTAAAAACGGGACCCTATTACTGAGATTCCGCTGTCTGTCCGTCCGTCCGCCCGTCCGTCTGTCACCAGGCTGTATCTTATGAACCGTGATAGTTAGAGAGTTGAAATTTTCACAGATGATGTATTTCTATTGCCGCTATAACAACAAATAATAAAAAAACAGAATAAAATAAATATTTAAGGGGGCTTCCATACAACAAACGTGATTTTTTTGCTCATTTTTGCTCGATACTGATGCGGCAACAGGCAGACGCTTGAAATGTTCACTGAATATTGAGTTGTATTATTCAATTTAAAAGTGAATAATTAAATTAAAATAAAATTTATATTTAAGGGGCACCCATACACCAAACGTGATTTTTTTGCCGTTTTTATAGATGATGATACGGAACCCTTCGTGTACGAGTCCGACTCGCACTTGGCCAGTTTTATTTAGTTTTCTAAACTATAATTATTTGTGTGTAATTGAAACAATATAATAAGTAATATTAATGAATACGAAGTATAGAATCTACTAATGCCCTAAATCCGATACCTGCGAATAATAATCTAACATCTCTCAGTTATGAATAATGTTCAAATACCCTATTACAACGCTAACATCTACTAAAATTATTCAGCACAACATTACGTAAAAGCTATAACAAAAGCCGTTAGAGTCGGCCAAACAGCTCAATCCCAATCCCGTTTCCAAAACAAGGCGAAATCGATTCCAAAGAAACGTCCGTCCATTGAAACCCGTTAGGAAGGTACACCATGGTCCATTTGCCGTCAATTGCCGGCAACTAGTTGTATCGATTTCCTATAACGAACAGTCGTAAAGGTCAATAGAAAGAGTCGAGAACAATCTTAATTCACTTTTGTGCTGAAGGGACCGGACATCATACCCGGATACAGACCCAGGATGTAGAAGAAAATTTAATGCCTACAGGGTGAGGTGACAACAAATGCACGGAAATGAGGGACTTCCGACTATCGGCACCTCGATTCAATTTAATTTGAGCGTGTCTCATTAGGTGTATCGATTGAAGCCAGCGTTCAGGATTACGATGGCGTTATGTAATATGCGAGAAGTTCATAGTGTGAGTCGTTAGGATTATTTTCTCGTTGATTGAATGTTACTTGTGGTGATTTCATTTTTAGGGTTCCGTACCCAAAGGGTAAAAACGGATATGTACCCTATTACTGAGACTTCGCTGTCCGTCCGTACGTCTGTCAGCTGTATCTCATGAACCATGATAGTTAGAGAGTTTAAATTTTCCCAGACAATGTATTTCTGTTGCCGCTATAACAACAAATACTAAAAAACAGAATAAAATAAATATTTATGGGGCCTCTCATACAACAAACGTGATTTACTTGCGGTTTTTATATATAATGGTACAGAACCCTTCGTGTGCGAGTCCGACTCGCACTTGGCCGGTTTTATTTATTTTATAATAAGTATTCCAAAGAGTGGGAGTGTGACGATATGACATGGTAATGAAAGAAAAAAAATACCGGTTATTTTGTATATCTGCAGATTTACAGGTTTACGCTATCGCTAACAAAGTCATGGGTGTAACTCTGATTAAAAGTAGAGTTACGAGTCACCAGTTTTAATATTCAATTATAGATATAACTTACGTCAGTCTAATATATTACTAAACAAAGCAATCGGGGCGTCTGTCCAGTTAGCATAGATATGAATTTACTTACGACATCTAGATGTAAACGAGCGCGATATGATAATATCCAGATCATCCGTCAAACCGAATGCCTTGTAGAATACCTATTAATGCTATCACGAATATGTTGCAGGATTTTCATGAAATCAGGATTCTAATAGAAGTTCAAAGAGGACAAAACACGATTCCACCATAATCATATACTGTGGCATTTTGAACAATTAACTGGATTTATTTTTATAGTCTAGTAAAAATAAATCCGTTTGTACGGTCCTGTACTGTTTTGTTAGTCATATTAAATGCAACTTGGGTTTTTTTTTGTTCGTTTTGACATTTTAAATAATTTTGTATTTTATATAATGAATATTTCGTAATCCTCAGACATGGATTGTTTAAGAATAATTAATTTTTGAATAATGTGAGTGAGATACATGTAATTGGTCTTTTTCCGTTTTTATCTCAATAAACGAATTTGAATTTGGAATTGTAGCTAATAACAAAAGATGCACAATGAACGCCGATTTATAAACAAGTTGCGCCCCGCGAGTCCACTCGAATAGTTTTAAAAAACAGTGATAATGATGATAAGTGAAATGTCCACCAATAAATAGCCAAGTCCGTCTCAAGATCCTCAGCTATCTCTTTACTAAATTTTATAACCATCGGTTCAGCTTACCACAGCTATTGATTAGGGTTAGGATGAAATTGTGACAAATGTATTTTAAAACACCAACATTTTCATTATATTACAATTTTCTTAGTTTTTTTTATGTAGTCACAAATCTTATTTTTACTGGACTATTATTAATGGCTGAAATCAAAATAAATCCAACACTGGCCATCCATCCAAATGCTGGCCTTTACTTTGGACAAAAAATAAGCATTGCCATTCAGAGAGGAAATGCCGCCAGCATTTTGGGCACTCTGCCTGAAACTATGGATATTTTAAATAATCTCCAATCACTCAGTTTCTCATTTTTTTATTAATTAGTTATTTTTTTATCACATGTTAGTTATAATCCAACAAGTTTTTAAAAAGGTCAGGTGAAAATTACCAGGAAACGATCATGTGTGAAGACAATAAAGGTCAGGTTATAATTACCAGGATACGATCATGTGTGAAGATAATAAAGGTCAGGTTAAAATAACCAGAAAACGATCATGTGTGAAGACAATCAAGGTCAGGTTAAAATTACCAGTGAAGACGATAAAGGAAAGTGAAAGAAACGAAAGACGTCACTATCGTAGCAAGTGGAAAAATATTATTACAGTATCTGCCTACCCCAGTAGAAAAAAAAAACGTTTATTAGCCCCAGTTTTTTTTATTTTGTTATTTTTATATTGTATTTATTATCCGAATGATTGTTATGTTATTATTATCTCATTTATTTATTTACATTCTTAATTTTAATTTTTTTACAACACAAATATAAAATTATAAAAAAGAAACATAAATATTGTAAAAAAATTAAAATTAGGGTGCCGCCGGCAGCGGGGCGGGGCTCAAGCTGCCGGTGGTAGGGGCTACAGAGAGAGGAACCTCCTGACAATGCGTGTCGTGTCCAGGATGACTGCCTTCTGTATCAGACCCTTGACCCAACCATCGAGCGAGAGCCTCTGGAGATGTTGGTCGAGGCTCTTCGCTATAACACCATTCACCGAAACGACTATCGGAACAATGATATATTTATTATTATTCTTTATTCAATTTATCAAATCTCGGGTCGCAGCCCGGTCCTTTGATGGGCATCAGTGGAGCCGAAGCCAACACTGAGAGGCCCTTTACATAAATATAATATAAAAATACAGGCTTTTTGTATGTGGATGGATGATGGAACTATTCTACAATATGGAATTTGACAAATCGGGGTTATTGAAATGAAATGGTTATGATTTATACAACTAGTTTATTGGCTGATGCTCCCAGACAGTGAGTAAGATAAGGTACTTCTGTGTGGGAGCATCAGAATGAAATAACGGCACCTGCCTATTTTGTCTCATTATCCAAAAATATTGAGGCAGGTGATGACTCCCCCCCCACTGAATGGACCCCCCATAGTGGCGCTGCATGTTGGCGCCGGAGAAGCAACATCGGTGTGGGTGGCTAAGGGTGACGAGAGGTGTGCTGCGCGTTCACTGAGAGCTACTAGCGGCGTTATGCCCTTTAACACTTCCACCCTGGAGCTTAGGGTCTTAGCTCTTGCGGTTTCCACCACACAGCCGGCCGGTTAAGGCAAGCTGAAGGTCAGGGGTCTCATTTAGCCCCAGAGAAACATCGGGGTACGCGGTGTTGCCACTCACCGACGGCTCGCCACTTTATTATTATTATTATTAAAAGCCTATAAATTTTCCCATTGTAGGGCAAAGGCCTCCCTCCCTCCCCTCCGTCCACTCTTCCCGGTCCTGGGCTAGATTCATCCAGTTTCTCGTGTGTGTCTCAAGCTGTGTATTTTTATTAATTAATCTTAATTTTTGACCACTAAATATTGACTAATTTTATTTATGACGAAAATATGTTCATGATTATTATTGCCTATATATATTGACATTATGAATTTTATATTTTAATTATCTAACTAAGATTTATTGTATGATTTTGTTATACTTATTGTGATAATTTCTATGGGTACAACTAGCCCGATATAATTGAATTATGATTTGATTTGAATCAAAATCTCAGAATTTTAACCAAAGTCCTGGTTTTGTCAGAATCCTGCAACAAATATACTGAAGAGAACTGTGTTAGCAATTGATTATACCCGGCAAGCCTCTACGGAACAATCTCTGAATAACAAACAAGCCCCTACCTGCCAATGTTTACCCGAGTATGTTTGATTTCACCGTAAAAATTTATATGCCGTAAATTTAAACAACAACAAAAAGTAGGAAAGGAATTCCGGAAAGGATGTTGAAAGGTTGTTAGACTGTTTATAATTATATAGAACTGTGTAGAAACTATATTATAAATTAAAATACGATTTTATGTTTCGCTAAATATTTTCTAGTCAGATTAAAATAAATAAAAATAAAATAGCCTTTTATTCCCCATTTAACATTTGAATTATTTCCTAGTCAGATTACTGGTGATAATTATTGCATTTACAAACGAGGCAAATGTAGGTATATCTACATATTTTTACCAAACTGAAGTATTTTTGGCGCGTCCGTCCTACAGGTTAAGGTTGAGCTCAAAGCGCGCAGTTATTAACCGACTTCCAAAAAGAAGGAGGTTAACAATTCGGTTTGTATGTTTTTTTTTTCACCGATTACTCAGCCTATTGTGAATGTGTGTGATTTTGATGATTATTTTTGTATTTGGTAGGTCACATACTTCAGAGGACGGTGGTCCCATACAAATTTTATCAAAATCGATGCAGTACTTCGGTTTTTAAAACAAAATACCTGGTAAAATATCATCCAAGTGCCTGTAGAAAAGTGAACAGTAAGTCACCTAGGTACATAATACGAGTATGTATTGTATTGCGTATTTTGAAGTCTGTTTTTTCAGTTTTAAGCTACAATTTTTCTCACGTAATATTACAAATATGTTAAACGTATAAAATAACTGATTGGGGAATGGGGATATTAGATAGATGACAGATGATTTTAAGATAATAGAAATATTAAAAAAAACAGTGATTTTATATGTTTAAAAATATTGAGATGCGCGATAGAGATACCTGCGCACTTTGAGGCCAATCTTAAACGGATGGATAGTTTTTGATATGAGTGAGTAATTTTTTTTATCAGCTCTGTTTGTACAAACTGTCCCACTGCTGGGCGTGGGCCATCTTCTCATTGTGAGAAGGGTAGGTCTACCACGCTGGCCAAGTGCGGGTTGGCAGACACATCATGGAGTGAGTCATATGAATCGTAATAATAGCGGGAATCACACTGGTTACAAGAATTGAGCCTAACGTAACGGGACTGCGATAGAAGACTTTCATATTATTGTACTTTTATTATCTTCGGAAAAAATAGAGAGTTAATTGAAAATTTTCTAGCCAGGTATTTTGTTTTTCTTTTAATAATATGATTTCTGTAAGTTAAATTACGATATGTTTGTATCATACGCATCTTGGACTTACAATTGCAATTTTCAGATAGTATATGGCACGCGAATGGTTTACAATTTTGCAATTGTAAACTGGCCCAATTTTTCGTATTACTGTTTCAATCTCTGTTAAAACTTAATTAATAATTTATAGGTATTACCACAAACAGAAATCTGGTTTCAGTATTTAAGAATTTTGTTTGTGCGTCAGTATATCGTCAAGTACCTTATATATTTACGTATAAAAATCAAACTTAAAAATAATGATAATAACATCTCAAGAGGCTCTAGCTCGATGATTAGGTCAAGGGTCGGATACAGAAGGCAGTCATCCTCGACACGGCACGAATTGTCAGGAGGTTGCTCTCTCTGTAGCTCCTACCACCGGCAACTTGAGCCCCACCCAGCTGCCGGCGGCATCCGAGTTTTAAGTTTTTTACAATAATTATGTTTCTTTTTTTTATATTTTTATATTTGTGTTGTAAAAAACTGTATAATAGAATTATATTGATACGGAATTAAACTATTCCAATAAAATTAAATTTTGAAAATGTACTTCCGAACGGATTACTACTAATTAATTGAATTTATTATCACGCTCAACATTCCACAATATTCCTTCACGCACGACTAATTTAAGCACGAAACTTACTTACTACCAACTAAATTATAATCTTCACTTACCTATTACAACTAAGTAAGTCCCTTAAATATGTTCACCTATTAAGTACCGGTGTGATCATTATAATTAATTTAATTAAACTTGGTTCGTACGCACTAGCGCGCCGAAGGAGGGACGCAGTACCCATGATGATAGGAAATGTTCTGAATATTAAGCCTTTGGAGTATGTTCGTACTACGAGTATGTGTGACGTGGAATTAAGAAAAGATTTGTTGACCTGTCCTTGTTTTTTGAAAGCTCATTTTTCGCATATGTTCAAGTCTGGAGTGAATAAGTACCTATGTCTACGTGCTTCATCTTCGGCCAGATTAACTGGCTAAACCCGTTAGACATCCTGCCGGCTTGATTAATCATTAGTTTGGATCCGGTCTTGTAAAATAGATAAATCATTGAGACAGGAATCTTAGTAAACAGTAGTACGAGATCTAATTTTTTTCCGATTGTTCTCATTTTCGCAGCGTCTTTTTTATTAAAAATTTTCCTAACAATTTATTATAAAAAAATAAAAAGTCCCAGTTTTTTTCATGTTTAAGGAATCGTTTACGAACGAACAACATTTGAATTCTATTATACATATTTTATATACTTTTGGTAAACCGTTTTCCGGTTGTTAATTTCAATTTAACTTTATTATAGCCCCGTGGTTAAGTAAGTACTTTATCTGATGAGTTATTTTATTATCTGAGTTACATTGTTGTTTAATTTGTTTCCGACGTAATCCGACGTAATGTGAACAAGCTCTCAAGGCTTAATATTTGGGTGAACAAAGTCATACTGATGAGAGGTTATATGTTTAGTACTTTAAGTGACAACCCTTAGCGTGTAGGCTTGCCCACACAAGTATACCTTCTTAAGTATACTTAGGCATTGGTTTACTTGATACCTTAAGTAAATATCCCTTAATTTATGATACTTCTTGTTCGGCTTCTACCTATAATGTCGCCATTGAAATCGTATGAAAATACGTTTTTTTTTTTTTTTTTTATAATAATTTGTTTAATTAAAGTTTTCACAAAAGTATATACGGTTGCTGTTGCCGTACTAGGCTCACGGCCTGTGTTACGGCGTACAGTGCCCTCCCCGAACTATTCACAAATATTCCAGCCCAAATATTTACTACAATCTATGTGATTAGATTGCATGTATTTTATATATATAACTAACAATAAGATAAGTTTATGTATTTATTATATAGTAGATATTTAATATATTATACATAAAATGTTTATAATAATAATAATAAAAATGTATATGCGAGATTTGATGTGTAAATCACAAATCAATAATAAAAAGAAAAGGTTCCGTACTCAGCGATATCGATCCACATCCCTGTTGCGTATTGCACAAGAATGACATTCGTTGCCGCCATCTCTGTTTCCTGAGACCTACAATCTCGGAATTTTCAAGGCTAAAGTGAATAGATATCTTCTAGATTGACGAGCTCCATCCTCGGCCACACCGTCGCTTAACATCAGGCGAGTTGGTGGTCAATCGTAGATCTATAATGTATATCAAAAAAAAGGTTAGTGTATACTTATATGTATATATATATTTGGTGGGTGTGCTATAGCTACTTATGTACATTGAAATATTATTAACAATACTAGAACATTGAAAACACTATTACTACTACTACTATATATATACTTATATATATAGTAGTAGTAGTATGTGTGTTTTCAATGTTCTTGTGTTTAACATAAGTAGCTATAACACACCCACCAACTGGGTACTGCAGCGGCCGGACGGTACGCGCAGTCGCGTACTTTTTTAACACGCTTTTATTAGGTCGACCTGTGTGTAACTATGCAAAAAAAAAGTAGCCAACTGCAAAGCAACCAAAGTCCTAAGGCCGTGCAATTGTACCTGTGCGTACGATTCATATTTTTCTCATCCTCCATAATATTAACTTCCCATGTAATCATCGGTGAAATCGCATTCGCAATGCCTAAACCACATTTAACTTGTTCTATCGCAGATTTTATATTAATAGGTACATACGAGTAAAAGGAAACACAAAACTTTACTACTTGTTTACGAATACTAAAATTATGCACAGCAAACACTACCAACGAGCGAGATTAAAACATTTCCAACGCAAACATATTCAGCGCAATTAAGCACATAGATTCAGCGAAAGCAAGCGACAAAATGTGAAATTAACCTGTGCTTTGTGCGAGCGGTTAATGAAACTTCTCTCTGTATGAAATATGAACGTTTTTAGTGAGTTATGGTGGTTGTCACATTGTGAAACCGTGCTTATCAATTAATGTATTCCGCGTAAAGCGGTGGTGATTATATACGCGCCCGCCGCCTCACTGTTGCTTTGTTGTGCAGGGATTAGCGGGTAAACGCCCATTTATATCGCGCCTTTTAAAGAATATACGTATCATTTTGTGGTTTAGATTTATATGCGGTGACGAAAATTTATTCGGAGTGCCAATCAGCTTATTATATATACATAAAGAGTACGTAATCGTTTTTGAGCTCTTGGCGAAAACATAGTGAGGTAATTATATGTATAGTATAATGACAGGCCTCATGGCTCAGTGGTAGTAAGTACGTCTTCCTTCTGAGCTGTATGCCGTGGGTTTAATCCCCCATCTAGGGCAAACATTTCTGCTAAACATGAATATTTATTCTGTGTCTGGGTGTATATATGTGTATGTATAATATGTATATATTTACAAAAAAAGTATGTATATTCTATCATCCATCTGGTTTCCTTAGTACAAGCTTTGCTTAGAGCTAGATGGTTTTGTGTGAAAATGTCCTCCATTTTTTTTTTATGATAAGGTACTTTCTAGTGCACCTCTGGCTGTATAGCTACTACCCTTAAGTTGAAAATCCGTCGCCAAGCACCTACGATGTCTTTTGGAAACATTAGTTGAGAGCCAGTTCCTATTGTGAAGTAGATATGATTACCATACCATGGCGTCACTATACATGAACTGAGTTGCCTGACAGTTTTTAATACGTAGCGTATATTTTTTTAAATCACAATTTTCTTCTTATCCGGTGTTTCTATTTAACCGACTTCAAAAAGGAGGATCATAATATACATAGAATTAGAATTAGAATTTTTTATTGGCCTTATAACTTAACTGCTGTACTAGGCAAGTCTATTTACAATTAATGTCAATATTAATAAGGTCAGAAATATTAATATATATATAAAAAAATAAAAATAAAAATTTTGCAAGTGTTCATTACATTGATATTGTCATAGTAATAGTATAAATCTAATTTATATCGTCGAATTACAATAAGTTCCTATAATATAATCTTAAAATATTTTATTAAACAAATAGTTTTTTATGGGCTGGTTATACAACGTGACTTGGCGCAAGGTCTACCCCTCGCAAAATCACTAGTAAAATAGATCAGTAGTATCTGTACCCATAAAAGATGTTTATCAGATATTTAACGAATAATTCAAGATTATTTATGTTAGTGCTTTGTAAACCTACAAAGTGCTACGATGCGTAGGACGCCTACAAAATTTATCTTCGTTTGCTCTACGAGTCTACGACTATGCTACGAGTATAATGATAATATTGGAAGGGGAAGGAGAGATGTTAGGAGAAAGATAACTCCAATAGAAAATAGAATATTGAGTTTCGACAAAATGATGTTTATTTGCTAGATTTCCGGAAAAGATAAATCTGGCTGATAACAAATTTAATGTAAAAGAAGGTTGGAGAAGCTTTATGGGGATAGACGCATATGACCAAAACGCAAGAGGCCATTAGCATGCGCATTTAACCAGATACGCAAATGACCAGATACGTATGTATGTATGTATGCTCATCTGCTTCTTCATAACTTTTAAATTACATATAATAATCTAACAAATGAGGTGTCGTTGAAAGTGTCTTCTTTGTTCACTGGTTAAAGGCAACGTGACGTTATATTAAATTGAATATGGCGCCTTCTAGGAGGCACGAAGTCAAGGACAATATATTTTTTGTCCCACCCTTTCATGTTTATTTTAAAATAAAGGTAAGATTTAGTACATCATATTTTGTCAAATGTACAGTTTGCGAGATATATCCAGTCAAAATCATGAAAACTCTTTTTTTACCCGACTACGGGATCACAATGAAGCAAAAAAGAGGGATAAGTGTTTGTTGATCGGCATGTATATATAAGTATGTATATATGTAAGTATGTATGCATATATGCATTTATGTTTATTTGTTCCCTCATTACTTCTAAACTACTTATCATGATTTGACAAAAAAATGTGATGTGGCTCTGCAAAACCCCCAAAATACTTTAAAATAAATAAATTCAAAAACTAAAACCCGATTACTGTAAAATCACGCTCTAAAAAGTATGAAACAAGACAATAATTCTCATTTGAAATCGTTATGTACAAACTATTCGATATGTATTGTGTATTAAATAAACAATTTACATGTTATAAATATATTTATATTGTATTTCGTACATATGCATAGGATAACCGTGGTCGTGCAGCGTGGCAGACTATGGCCCACGCCCAGCAGTGGGACAGTTTGTACAAACAGGGCTGATTAAAAAAACCGTGGTCGTATGCCACCTACTGTAAAAAAGCAATACATTCTTCAAAGTAGCATACGACCACGGTTATCCTCTGAACATCACTATGAATATGTATGAAATAAAATAAAATATGTATTTATAATAAGTTGTTTATTTAATACACGATACATAATGAATAGTTTGTATGTAAAAATTTCATATGAGATTTATTTTCTTGTTTCATACTTTTTTCCGACAGCCTAGTGGTGAGACCGTCTGACTTGCGATCTGCAGGTCCTGGGTTCGAATCCCACGGCATGCACCTCTGTCTTTTCGAAGTTATGTGTGCGTATTGTTGATTGCCGCCAACTTCAAACGGTGAAAGAAAACATCGTGAGGAAACCTACATGTCTGAGAGTTCTCAATGATCTTGAAGATGTGTGAAGTCTGCCAACCCGCACTTCCCCAGCGTGGCAGACTATGGCCTAACCCTTCTCACAATGAGAAGATGGCCCGTTCCCAGCAGTGGGACAGCTTGTACAAACAGTGCTGATAATTAAAAAAAAAAACTTTTTAGAGCGTGATTTTTCAGTAGTTGGGTTTTAGTTTCTTTACTTATTTCTTTTAGATAAGTACTGTAGGAAAATCCAACATATGCGGTGCGCTATGATACATGTCAGATTGGCGAGTCGCAAGCTTATCTTTTGACTTCGATAAAAAATAATTTTAGTTGTATTTTTTTTTTTATCAGCCCTGTTTGTACAAACTGTCCCACTGCTGGGCACGGGCCATCTTCTCATTGTGAGAAGGGTTAGACCATAGTCTGCCACGCTGGCCAAGTGCGGGTTGGCAGACTTCACACATCTTCAAGATCATTGAGAACTCTCAGACATGTAGGTTTCCCCACGATGTTTTCCTTCACCGTTTGAAGTTAGCGGCAATCAACAATACGCACGTATCTTCGAAAAGACAGAGGGGCACTAGGCTGCCGGAAACTTCACTTAGTTGTATTAGAATTTTCTATTTCCCGGAAAAACAAAGATACAATTATATTAAAAGAAAAACAAAACATCCGACTGCGTAAAAGAATGCATTGATTGCCAATTTATTATTCCTAATTAAATTTAAACATATTGATTTGATTTCTTTTAAACGCCTATTTAAGGGCACTTGGATATTTGAGACAAATCTAACGATACCTTAGCTATCGTAATCCATTTAGCCGTTTGGAGATACTAGGTAATAAAGATATTTACAAATATACAGATACGCGCGAAAAATATACCCTTCCTTGGCATTCGGGTAAAAATCCACTGGTTTTTCCCGTAAAGTATTATTCCTATTGAAATGTGAAATATCATTTCAATTCAAGATATACCTTAGTGTTGCCAGAATGATGTCAGCATAGTTCAGCTGGAATGAGGGCAAGTAGTGAGTTTAATAAGAAAGATAATATTTAAAGAGTGTTATTTGCAAAAAAATACAACCTCATAGACAAATATAGATCGCACTTACCTGGAAGAGTCCTATTTACTGGCGATGAAAGACACCCAGAGTATGCTTATCAGAGATAAGTCTCTCAGTTGCTCAGGCAACATATTATTCAATCATTTAGGATGATTACAAATACAGGTAACTGTCGTAGATCGTAACTGTCGCTTAACACCAGTTGAGTTGACGGTCAAGCGCAAGCTTATCGTCGAATAAAAAAAAAAAGATGTAACCAACATTTTTCGATGGGATTTTTAAAATGTTCACAATGAAAAAAAAACAAGATCTTACTTGAGTTTTTACCCAGCAATAGAAAACATATTTTTTTTGAGAAAGTTTTTTTTTTTTAAATAACAATATATTACTCATATGACTTACTACAGAAAAAAGGACATGAAGCTTGAAATAAAAAATCTCCGTAATATCTGACCAGCATTTTTTCCCACGGCGATAGGCATTAGCTTTTTGTCATCACTTCCTTTGACAAACATGTGTATTAGCTTTTTTACAAAAAGCGTGGATGAGTCCATTACCTATTGAGGCAGTGGACTAACATAGTTCCGTAGGCGTCAGATAACGCGTCGACACAAGCCATTAGGTAGCCTTTGAGATGGGTCAGCGGTCCCTTAAGGGCTGGTACTCAAAGGGCCACTCAGTTCATCGTCTTTTGATCCTTACGTCAGGGAAGGTGAAATTGCGATTTTCTGGAAGTGAGTTGCAAATGGTAAGTGAATTTTAGCCGAAAGTGTCGACTGCCCGCGGAGACGGCAATTGATTGTTATGAGCTTAGAGACAGAGTGACTGTCTTAAGTGACACTTAATGTTGAATTGTGAGACTGGTTGGAGTTCGAAGGATGATAACATTTTATATATGGTATAAAAACTGAAAAGCGTAATATACTAATACTAAAAACTGAATATCTATGAAAACAACAATAGAAACGTTTTACTTATAATTATTCATAATATTTGTAATTTTCAAACTTGATAAATTTACTGGCAAATGTGCAAGCCGCGCGATACCAATATCAATAAAAAACATATCATAATCACTTTAATTTATGGGTTTTACAATTGATGGAATATAAATTGTATACGAACGCCATATCCAGCTCAACGATATGCGAAAATTAGACAAGAACATAACAAATGCCACAAACAAATAATCTCTGAAGAAATTATTGCTTAA
This sequence comes from Lycia hirtaria, assembly GCA_947563715.1. Classification (NCBI taxonomy): domain Eukaryota; kingdom Metazoa; phylum Arthropoda; class Insecta; order Lepidoptera; family Geometridae; genus Lycia; species Lycia hirtaria. The sequence continues at coordinate 30,543,538 of OX387384.1, forward strand.
ACCTATATACATAGATAACTTTCCATCATTTTTACCGCTCATTCAGCTATTGGACTGCTCAATTATTTTTAGAATTGACATTGTATGATAAAATAACCGACTAATTGATTTTTTATTACTGTCCATGTTTTACTGTCGCAATAATTAATCAACCGCCATTAAATTAAATAACTGCTCAATATGTTTTTAAACTGATCATAATAACATCTCGAATATTTAAATAACAGCTCAAAAAATTAGTTCCCCTTTAAAAATATTAAAAAATAAAAAGAACAATATACCTTCTGGTGTGACTGTTGCTAGTAATGCAAGGAGAGCTACATAAAACGTTAGTATGATGATTTGATTTATATTATGTAAATATCTATGTTTATATAATATAACTAGGAGTTTTAAATCCTATCTCAACTTCATCCAGCAACGTACCTGATCATTTAATAAAAAAGCGACAGTGCTTCATCTAATGCACAACTTTGGGTGCTGTATCACAACCTTAAATCGTTTGGAGTGTTACATGAAATACAAATACTTTATTTTGCCATAAAAATTAAACATTCAATCAATAATGTATTTCTTATATGAGAGTCGGTATTTATTCCAAGCTATAGGTATAATAACATATTGACAGGCCTCGTGGCAGGGCAAACATTTGTGTGAAGAGCATGGATGTTTGTTCTGTGTCTAGTCGTTTGTATGTGAGAATTTACAAAAAAAAAAATATCGACGATTAAAAGGTAATAGGGTATAAGCGACATTTTACTCAAAAATAAGTTATAAATGCTAAATGAAAAAGCGGAAAATTTTAAGTAAGATAGCATTCATAACTCAATTTTGACTAAAATGTCGCTTATACCCTTCAACCGTCGGCGCCGATATATGTACATATGTATTCTATCAACCATCTAGCTTCCATAATACAAGCTTTGCTTAGTTTGGGCTAGGTAGATGGTATTGTATGAGAATATATACGTGACCATGTTTAGTTCATATTTTATATTGTTTTGAGTTATTGTTGTACAATAACTATACATAAATAATGGAAGTTTAGCGTTCAATCTCCAAAGTTATTACACACATAGAAACAACTTAATATTAGTGAAGGACTAACCGTACTAATATAACAATGTCTAAATTATCCAAAGTGGATCATGATTCGGCACTCCCGAAACTTCTCAGATAAGTAGGGAACTACGAGAGGGCTCGCCTCACCCCTCACTTTATATTGGATTTCAAATTTAACCGTTCAAACTTTCTGATGATAGTATAAGCCGATATGAGATCGGCTTTTTCATAGAAACGCCATTTTAGAGAGTACCGTACTTTGTTTATTTAGTTTCATCCAAAATGACAGTATAAAATAAAAGTGGCTTACATTTTAACAAATTTTTACACAGCCTACTCAGTAACGTACCATTTATGTTATATAGTGTATATTGTATGTTAATGTGATTTGAATTTGTATGAAAGCCTACTATTTAGATTGTCTGAGTCTCAAATACTTATATAATACAGGCTCACAGTAAAAAGTATTAACTCGAAAGTTGAACTGGTAACCGAGAATGATTCTTCTTCTTTTTTGTATTGGACCTCGCGATTAGCGATTTGCCAGTGTCAAGTATTGAAATATTTTCAAGTTTCTTGAATAATACAAGTTATATAGTGTTCTAGTCACAGTCTAAGTCACGTAAACAGTCATTTTCAAATTTAAGTCTTGCCTCAGTAAAGTGATGGCAACTTTACTAGAAGCTTCTATGGAGTTTTGCCGACAACGTAAAATCACACGTTTCACTGCTTTATTTCACTTGTCCACACTCGCGCACTTGATCGAACACTTAATGCATAAAACACCACCATTTTTATAGCATTAATGTTCAAAATAACACAAGTTTAGGAAAATAAAACAAAACAACAACATATTACTAAGATGTTCCCGCCAAAACTCAACCGAGAATGTTATTATGTTCTGTTCTCGGTTACCAGTTCAAAAAATATATATCTAATAATTAAAAAATATAATTTAAAAATCAAAATCTAGGCGCAAATATTCCAACCAACGTGGATGTAATACGCTAAAACGGCAACATTTGTTGTATATATAGGTGTTTCTTAATATAATACTGTGGCTGATTTTTATTATTTAATTAGATTGGAAGGCTTGGACTTGAAAAACGGCCCGGCTAATTTTGAATAACGTTATAGTTGACGCGCTTTTCTAAAAGAAATCTATTTTACTTGCGATTTAAAGTCGTTAAGACAGAAGCTACCTGAATGGGTAGTGCATTCTGCATCATTTTGTACACTTTTATTTGAGCTGATGGTTTTTAGGTAAGTATCATTTTGGTGTTTAAATACCTGAAAATATTACATATTTTTCAATATTTTATTATTGTAGTGATTTATTTATACACTCGCTAAATCACACAAAGCCATTGTAAACGTCTATACACTTCTCAGAGTAAAGAAAAACTAGATCAAAATACTTTATTCTCTTGTGAACTCCTTCATTTGTGTGTAGTGATTTTGAGGAAAACGCTGTTGATTTGGTATGATGACATTGATGTTTAAGACTGTGTTATTCTCAGAATCAGAAGAATCAGAAGATTCTTCTGATCTCTGTTCTATAAAAAATGATTAAAGAAGCCTTCGGCTTAGCAGGGAAATTGTTTCTATATACCTCAATATTTTTAATTAACTATCCAACTATAACTATCCATGAGGCTAGCGAGAAAATAATCATCTTCAACATCATCACCTTTACTTTATGTTTAGGGGAGGTGCTCTACAATTATAATTTTTTCCAAGATTTCATTTTACCAGTATGTCGGCATGATTAATAGGTATACGTATAACAAATTATAACATTCTAGTACTAATAGTCTTTGAGTAAAGCCCCGGACGGCCAGCTGGACATGACGAAAAAAATAAGAATTCCTTGTTCACAATGGAACCATAAAAATCAACGAGTTTCTTTATAACGACTACATCATTCTTAAACTTAATTAGATTCATTCTCATATCTGCATCCATTTCTCACGTCCATTCAGGTATGGATTTACACGGAACAAATTAAATCCATTCCTCAACCGTTGAAAAGCATAACCTCTGAAAGCCCTTTCAAAATGAGTCCAATAAAAATGACCGTAATATAAATGTTCCGAACAAATTCAAATTAATTCCAATTTCGGTGAGAATTGAGAGCAACTTTCGAAAGAAGGGATCGATAACAGGTTCTGGGGCTTTAGTACCGAAATTAGCAATTTAATTTCGATTCTGTGGAAGTTTCTTTAGTGCTCAGAAGTGGGATAAGTAATTTGCAACTAAGAAGGACGTAGCTGTAAGGTCGGTATTACGTAAACTTTTGTCTGTGCGAGATTGATTAAGTTCACTAGAGTTGAGAGTTGGTAAGTATTCTTTCTGTTTTTGTACGAGCTGTTTTCCTGTTAGCTTTATGAGTTGTACAAACAATGAGCGGTCTCTTTTGTTTTGTACTACTAAATTACAAAATAACTTTGATGTAAATAAACTTTCTAGATCCGAGTTTTTATTAATGTAAAGTGTTCACGTTGACTAAGTAAAGTATAGGAATAAAATAAACTTCAACAATTCTTCTATGCTGCTGTTGCGTAATTACTTCCAATATGGATTGATTTTTTTAATGTATTTATTTAGGAGTTATATCTTCTTCGTCTAAGGTATTTACGTTTATTAATACGTTTGTTACATATTTAGCCAAATTCTAATCTTAGTCATTATTAAAATTTGAACTGAATTTTACGGCGATATGACTTACTTCATAATTATAATAGTTGGATTAGTTTGTGATGCACTGCATTTCATATACGAGAAAAAATCAGTTTGTTAGGAAGTTAGATACATATAAAATGTTATTGGTTTATATGTAGATGTCAATAAGTCGAAAAGGAAGATGTAATTACAACGTGATTTAGTTTCACCGAGAACGAACAAACTAACACTCTTTTTCCACTAAAATAGGAGAAACTAACAGCTTCTGTAAGAGAGCAGCTAAAACCGCTGAGTAGTACAGTAGTTTCTTTTGACACGTAGAATATAAGGACGCGTCGATTGACACCTTTTTTGGGGGTATAAGAGGAAAAATATAAACATATTAGTTACAATAGTTGTTTGTTTGTCGCAAAGTAGCAATCGCGAATAAACCTGTTATTCCATACAGTTTCATGCTGGTTAGTATTTTTTTTTAAGAATCAAAGAGAGACTTTTTCCACTTGACGATATTAGTAATAACAGTTTATTTGAGAATGTTATAATTCAGTTTTTTTTTAAGTTTTCTTTTCTACTGGTAAGACCAGTAGAAAATCTTCTCGTCTAATATTTATTGTTTCAATAAAAAGTTACAGCTCTATTTTAATAGCGAACATTCGCCAAGATTAAATTAAGGAGCACCACATTTTAAGCGATAATCGTTTTATCCCGCTCGCACCCTACGTATCCCCGATTCTCAGGGACATTAAAGTCCGTTGTTAAAAGTTACTTGTATAAAATATCGGATTAGGCCCCGTACTACCACCGGCCTTCCCTTGAGAACGATTGTACTACTTAAGACAACAACAGTACCAAAAGTTCGCATTTAAAAAAAAAACAATCGCTTTTTTTCTAATAAAATATTCTAAAGGGTGATTGAAAAAACGTTTTTTTTTTTATATTTGAAACTTAAATAACGTAATTGAAAGGGGATACAAATCCATCCAAAATTTAATTTATTCTTAGGCTTTCGTAGGTAATAGGCTACGGTGTCTGTCTGTCAGTCTGTCTGTCCTACAATTAAAGGACTGTATCTTTTGAACGGAAATAGATACAAGTCTCAAAATTGTAGGGTTTACTTTGATGTAAATCTATAAATACTTAAAACTGGTCAAAACCAAGACAAACTTGTGTAAATAATAAAAAAGCAATGGGAATTTATTATGTGAGATCTGCGAGATAAAACTTTTTTATTGATTTATATTATTTAATGAACCAGAATAAAACTCACGATATTATTATCCTATTTATTATCTGAGTTTTTTCCGGTTCATTAAATAATATAAATGAATATTCACGGAAGTTTTAGTACTATTTTTTATTGATTCCACGAAAATGACAAGTGAACGCTTCGTAGGCAGTGGGTGTCATGTGACATAAAGTTAGAGTAAACGGTAGTGCTAAAATCATTTTGGATAATGAGAATAGGTCTGGAGTACTTACTTATTGTGTGTGAACACCTAGTATTTCATTTAAAAACTCATACTTTGCCGGATTTATTTAAAGTTACTTTGCACGATGAGTAAGCGTTTGCAGCGTTAAAAATACATCAAGTAATACGTTACGCTAAAGTCCCACTTTGCTGATATATTTGGAGGTAAATATTTTCAATGTCTCATAATATAATTATGGCGATAATATAATTATGGCGATAATATTTTTTATACAAGCTTCTATAGAAAAATGATATTTAAAACTTATAGACTAGATTGCAAAACGTCGACAAAAGTCAAGCAAAACTTCAAACCAAACTTCATTTTCTAACAATACAATATTATATTTCTCTGTAGAGACTTGTTGTGATTGGACAGCTCTAATTTTACTGTCAATGTCAACTTGACACTTAAACCACAGCTGGTTTTAAGTTATTAAGAGTTAATTTCTTAAGTCAATGAGGCCATTAAACCAATAAGTGAAGTTATTCAAACCGTTTAAAGCAAATCTCGCAGCATCACAGACATCCTCAATTCGAGATATTTACTCGCCGTCTATGTTTCTTCGTCGTCTTCATGTGACGTACTTTGCTACATCTTGGATACTGACTGTTCGTAAAGGTTGTCAATTGTTCTGGATGTTCGTTGCATTAACCCTTTCAGCCGTGGTTTTATTCCCAACGCTTACTGCACGGTTTCTACCTTTAGCCCAAAACTGGAATTATACCACCCGGAAAGATTTCGCTCTGTGATAGGTAATACCGAGTTTTGCTACAATTTATTACTTTGACGCGATCATTTGCTTACTAATTTTTAGCTTAAGACGTTATTTAGACATGCTTAGTTTATTTATTAACCAACGATGCATGTCTAAATAACCTCTTGTATACATATATTTTTCTAAGTATATTGAAATATTTTACAATAGGAGTACTTAACCGATTTCTACTCTTTAAGATTATCAGGTTTAGATGCTTCTTTTTTAAGTGATTGTATTGAATCATAAATAGTTTGGTTTGTACTATTTGCTCTTCAGAAAAATCATTAAAATTTCGATGCTTAAGAGGAACGTTGATAGTGCACTTGTCCGTACAAAATGAGAAGCCTGATTGCAACCCCGAAACACTCTTCGATTTCGAGGTTTTTTTTAACTGATCGGAATCTTAAATGACTAGGTTTCTATCGTTTGCTTTATTAAAATATCACTGATTATGACTTCGCAAGCAAGAAGTTATATCACCATCATCATTTTTAGCCTGTTATCGCCCAATGCTGAGCATAGGCCTCTCTTCTTGTACTCCACTCATCACAGTTCTGTGCCAATCTTCTCTAGGTTCGACTCGGGATTTCTACAATATCGTCGACTCAGCGGCCTGGTGGGGCGCCCGACGCTTCATAAATCAGAATATGGGCACCAATCCATCACCTGCCATCACTTAACCTGGTAATATGTCCTGCCATTTTAAAAGCTAAAAGTAAAAAATAATAATAGAAAACAAAATCCTGGCTATTTGTGATTCCAATCAGAAAAGAAAAAAGAATCCTAGTAATATTATATTATTATATTTGCAAATAAGCTCTCTCGCGAGATCTACTGTTCGTAGAACTACTAGTATGTATGTGAATTGAATTAAACTGAGACAGCACATATCTGACATTCTTTTATGTCCCTTAAAGAGCAGGCAGTGTTAAAAAAGCTGTGTAAAGATGCACATATTCTTTCATACGTAGGTTTTTAGCACTCTCACCGTATCTGTGTAAAAGGATTTTAATTCACTTTTTCACGACCACATCGTTATCGTCTCTTTTGAGTCTTATGAGAAAGGGCGAACTTTTTAAAGCTTTAATGTCTGTTTTAAAGCTGGAATCGTTGCGGTATATAGCTAACTGTTGGATAGGGACTGTTTTTAATAAAAATAATTATATACAATTATTTCACTAAGTACAGGACTAGCAGGAAGTCGGCGAATTACCGCCCATTTCTCGTTGAAATGCCAAAATCCGTACTCAGCAATATCGTTCCACGTTTTTGTTGCGTACTGCACAAGAATGGAATTCTTTGCCGCCATCTCTGTTTACTGAGATTTACAATCGTAAAATTTTCAAGGCTAGAGATATCTTCTAGATCGACGAGCTCCATCCTCGGCCACACCGTCGCTTAACATCAAGTTGGTGGTCAATGTTTAGTTATACTAGTATACCGGATAACCCACAACAGATATAAGAGAGAGAATAAAATCTCAGCCTCAACACAGATCTGCGATACCTACCTATTGACATCGTGGCCGACTTCTGCGTGCATAAAGAACGTCTTGCATAAAAATAGTAGGCGGTAGTAATTAATATTTTCATAACAAAAAAGACAACTGTTATCTAGTCTCACCTGTGACCACTTTGGGTAGACTTTACGTAGACGTACAAAAGTCACCGATATAGCACAGCGGATTAGCAAGTTGAAGTGGCAGTGGGCAGGGCACATAGCACGTAGAACTGATGGCCGATGGGGCCGAAAGGTTCTCGATTGGAGACCACGTACCGGCAAGCGCAGCGTAGGAAGACCAGCCACGAGATGGACAGATGACCTCATACAAGTGGCGGGAAGACGCTGGATGCAAGCCGCTTCCAATCGGTCTTTTTGGAAATCCATGGAGGAGGCCTATGTCCAGCAGTGGACTTCTTATGGCTGAGATGATGATGATGATGATGACCTGTGACCACGGACGCTGAAAAATGTTCGAAATGTTAGGTCATAAAATTATGTAAAATATGCGCAATAATTCCGTTAAAATTCATTTCATTTCAATGAACAGAGACGAGTTTGCTTTCAACAGAATTCAACAAACTTATAACAACAACAAAAAACATAAACAATCAGTTATACCGCTCAGTATAACTAGATGGAATCGAATAATTTGAGTTGGGTTCATACAGTTAGTTATACGCGTATTTAAATATTAGCTATATTACATGTTTTTAGGGTTCCGTACCCAAAGGGTAAAAACGGGACCCTATTACTAAGACTTCGCTGTCTGTCTGTCTGTCTCCAGGCTGTATCTCATAAACCGTGATAGCCGTACGGAGCGAGCCATAGCCGCGCGTATTCGCGCGAGGTCGTTATGCTGCCCGGATGTGTATCGAAAACCTACCTGTAAGTTTGCAATTTACTACTTGGAATTTCGTTGATTTCTCGTTATTTTATAAACAGAACTAAACTTTGTAGTATTATAGATGATAGTACGGAACCCTTCGTGCGCGAGTCCGACTCGCACTTGGCCGATTATTTTACCTTTTTTACACATTTTCATTTCTTAGTTATGACGAAAAATTTGTTTCTCAATTTAGTCAAAGATGTATCTACAACATTGTTGTACGCATTAAAGTACATAAAAATAGATTTATTCACGTTACGTGGATATGAGGATATTTTTTCATTTTACCTACCCATTACGTACAAATTGATTGTCACTTACGAAAATCTTTTTTATAGGCCATTACCCGTTTCACCTTTATTTTTCCGGAAAAAGGGATGTTTTACTTATTTGTGTAGGAAAAATTTCAAACAATTGAATTGAACCTTATATTGCTGGAAATCAATGGCCAAGAGCTTATCATGACTCTCTCTACGCACACTTTATGGTAGCCATCCAAATGCAAAGCCCGTCATGGTTATATTTAAAAATTGGGGTCGGGTTATCACTACAGTTTCCTAGATTATTAATAGTCTAGTAAAAATAAGATTTGTGAGAACATAAAAGACAACTAAGTAAGTATATTGTTATTTAAATGAATGTACTGGCGTTTTGAAATACATTTGACACAATTTCATAATGATATTATAAAAGCTAATTTTGTTACATTTACACGCTCAAACGGCTGAACCGATCGTTATGAAAATTAGTATATAGATAGCTTTGGACCTGGAGACGGACATAAGCTACTTATCATCATCATAATAATCACCGTTTTTCATAACTACGCGAGTGAAATCGCGGAACGCAGCTAGTCTATAAATCGGGGATTATTGTTGATCTATGATTTTTTGCTATTTACCTATCATAATTTCAAAGAATCACCCCAGTTGCAAATACCGTGATGTGCTCCATACAAACGGATTTATTTTTACTAGACTATAATGAGAAAATTGGTACTTCAGTATACCTTGAAGATACACTTTTTCAGCTCAAAGTGGATACACTAGATATATCTTTGTACAAAGTTATATGTACTTAACGGAATTGAGTCTTAAACCGAAATAATCTAAACTTCAGCTAGTGGTCTGGTGCGGTCATAAAATAGTGAAAAGATGTAACGGTAACTTTGTAGCACAATTTTATTCGAGAAGAAATCTTATTAGTGGATAAATAGGCCTTTTTTTAAGTAAACTATGTGTCTGGTTATATAATGTTTGTGAATTATACAATAACAAAATAATATTTTAGGGACTAACTCGATGGGTATATAGTCTCTATAAAAAAAAATATTTTCTTTTTATAAAAAGCTGTTTGTTTAACTCTTGTTAGTTTAGATATGAAAATTTACAACTGTTAACAGAGATTTTACACAAGATTTTAGTAGTTGTTAACAGAGTTCTTACACAAGATTTTAGTAGTTGTTAACATAGTTCTTACACAAGATTTTAGTAGTTGTTAACAGAGTTCTTACACAAGATTTTAGTAGCTATCCGACAGAAACCGTCAATTTTGTCGAGTTTAATTAATAAATTAATTGTATTAATCGAATAAATAGATGACCTCAAACAAGTGGCTTGAAAAAGCTGGATGCAAGCCGCGACTAATGGGTCTTATTGGTAGTCCATGGAGGGGATAAGTCCAGCAGTGGACTTTTTATGGCTGAGATGATGATGATGAATCGAATAAACACATGCACACATGTGCATACCACACAGTCACAAAAATAAACATTCGATCATACATACATACATTAAATAGTTTTGTATGAAAGACTACGTTGCGCACGTACGAGCAAGACAGTTGCAGCACCTATGTCGGCGTCTTAAATGGAAAATTACATGACAAAATCTGGCTTCATCTTGTCCACACTATAATAAAAATATTGTGCTTACCATCAAAATGTAGAATACGTTTCCTGAGTGGGTCTTTCCGCTAATATATAATCTGGGTGTCTTCAAATCGCGAGTAAATATGTTTCTTATAGGCGAGCACACTCCATCGTATACTGTAACGGCCACATTTGCAGTTAAGCGTAAGCCTATTAATTGAATAACATGAAAATATATTTTCATTCAACTATTTACATTATTCAACAAGTATCTCGACTCATCCGTAGAATAAAGTTTGATCTGCAGGATTGCTAGTTTTCAGTAGAGGTTAGAGAAGATAATATCGTCTGTAACTCTTAAACGGTGAGCCTTGGCATTTAGATTTTTTGGTATGTTATTATAAAGGCCTAGCCCAGTTAAATGCTCTGTAGTTTATATTTATTATCCTTTTGTTTCTTGAGATAGTGAGTTCCATATCAACATTGAACGTTTTATAGCGGAAGAGCGAGGCGCCGTAGTGAACATTATACGTTGTTTTACGGAGACGTCGGCGTTCTATATTTACATGAGTTGTTTTTTGTTGGAACTACCCCTCTTTCATAGAGTCCTTTGTGAATAACTACCTTGAAATATTCAAAATTAATGTTAGCCATATTATGACTAACTTTTCATATAACTAAATAAGAAATGAAATTATTATTTAAAATAGTTTATTCATTAAAATAATCTCATAATAGGTAAGTACATACAGTTATCACAGTTAGATACAGGCTAAAAATAGCATAGTTTAAAACTTACAGACCTACTTATATCTAATAAAACAATGCAACAGATGCGCATGAACAAATTTAAACTTCACATTAGTTATAAAATCAACAACATTTTTTTTCTTTAAATAACATTATTTATAATTTTAACAAACAAAGGCATCGTAACCTAGGTGAGGTTCTATACTTGACATTTATTTAAATGTACTATCTAATACTGTCTTGTAGTATTAGTTGAAACTTAAAAAAATAAAGAAATGACATATCGGTTCACATGATGGTAACTAATTAACCTAAACAACTATAGCATTAGCAGTCTTAAACTTTATAAATGTAGGTACGTAAATATTTATCATAACAACGGAAAAAATTACAATAAAGATATTTAAACTTTGTACTAGTTTACTTAATTCAAAATAAATCAATTAGTCTTACATCGTGACCTAGACGTGAGTGTACGTAATTAATGACAATGAAATATTATGTAGACAAACATTTAATTACTTAATTTAGTACTTATTATTATAAACATTGTTTTGCTAAATTACTAGATTTAGATTACTGATTTAAATTACTGCTAATTAAGAATTCTGATTAAAAAAGTAGCAGCAATAAGAAAATCTATATAATAAATATAACATTTCTTATTCCAATAGGTCATCATTTGATTCTTTAGAAATATCAGGAGTGATGTTATATGGCAGAGAGTTAAACTATGGATCATACTATAAGAAAATTAATTCTGAATGGTAAATAACCATAAAGATTTTATAATTAGCAGCAGGAACAGGATAGGTTCAGAATAGGTAGGTGTCAGTTCAGGTTGTTCCGAGTTCCTTGTGTTACCGCCAATCACTATAATATTTTAGTGATTAATAAGGTTGAGTCAGGTCATATAAAAAAAAAACAATTTGTTAGGATCACTACCGTCTGCATAAACTTCAAAAGCTGCTCCAGTTAATGTTCTTGCACTTAATGTCTTTCATCCAAGCCTTATTATCTGAGATTTTATTATTATTTATTATGATTTATTAACGAGACGCTTAATGTAAAACACGGTATTTTGGATCACTTTGCCAATAACATTTGCCATAACATGTCCTTCAATTTTAGCTTATCTTAGTAATAAACGCCATACATGAAGGTATAGATAGTTTTTGTTTGAGAAGCTCTTTAGATGACAGAGTGGACACTGTCCCCCTCATTGGACATGTTCCTTCTGTAAAAACCGGTGTGTTATGTTATATACACATATGTTAAACTTAAACTTACAACTTACAAAGCGGTTTTAATTTTATTCAGCACAATTTTCAGGCCAAAAGCAAAACACTTTCTTCTACAGTTTTTCTCTTTTCTTTGCATATTTCTTATCTAAGTTCTTCAGGCATTTGGGTTTAAGGTTTTTGCATTCTTTTGGGTGCCACTGTCGTTTTCTAGTCATTTTAGGAGTCACGGTGCGATCATTTGGAAGCGAAGTAGCAGCTGAATATGTGAAACTACTATTTTCTACATGATTAGGGTAGAATGTGCTATAGCAATACTGAATATTAGTAGGAGATGGCATCAGAGTTGGCACTGACAATTCCAAACTAACTGGGGTAGATCTTATTGAATAAAACTAATTATCGGGGTAGATATAAGTGATAAGAAACTTATAACTCTTCAAGCTTTAGTGATGGTGAATTTTCGAAACTAGAACGCACTTTCAAATAAATTATACTAGGTTGATTGCTATAAGCATATTCAGCAGGTGCATCAGACCCGACATTCAGTAGGTTAGCTGTCGCAGGTAATTTCCTTGGTGGTACCATCTTCATGCTGAAACTCCTCCCTTATGTCATCTAGTTTCTGACTGATTACCTCTGCTCCAGGAGGCAAAGGTAATGTTTGTTGTGAATGGTCGTTGTCATCACAACTGAAATAAAAAAACTGTATGAAATTATTCATGAAATATTTTTTAATCATGTATATTTCAAGACAATGTACTTAGCCATTATATTACCAATTTTAAGTATAATTTTATTTATATTTAATGACATTTTTAAATGAACAACGTTCTAATTGATTTCGTTATCCCTGTAATAAGGTCTTATCTTAACATCGAAACAACAAATCGTATCAAAGATTCCGTAGAAAAACTTTCTATATTGATATGTAATTCCTAAAAGTTCAATAATGTTCGTACAAAATTGTCCTTATATTTCGTAAGACTTCTATTTTTACTGGTTATAACCACATAAATCATTACATAAATAATGATTACCCTGTGAATATACATCACACCTATCGTATTTTCGCACTAAAAAATCGTTCCTATGCATCTTCTTCAAAAAACGTCCTATATAAAAATCAATCACCCACAACTATTTACTGTGACAAAAAGCAATATAGACATAATATATACTAATTGAAGAACTTAATAATGTGTATCACGAAATATTACAACTGAAAAACCATCAACTTACCAGCATTTACACTTTTCTTCATATAAACAGCAGGAACATTTGAAATTGATAAACTAAACTCAGGGTCTTCTGCATCTTTTTTAAACATATCCAACATTTTCTGTTATGGTAGCATCTCTAAAAATATGATTTTTCATGCAAAACACTTGATAAATTGTTTTATTCATCAAACCGAAAATAAACTAAGCGAATGACATAAAAATTCCCTCCTTCCAACAAACAGCGGCCGGACTGAAGAACGGACTGGGCACCAGCGCCGCTCTCGCTCCCCGTGAGCCGTCGTTTGGTCACTCCGTGCATTTTTATTCGGAGCTAATGTCAGATCAAACGTTATTCAATTATATATTTTCGAAACTAAATAAGTTACGAAAATTCTAAAAATATACGTCTGTAGAGCTCGTTTTCCTTATCTTATTTAGCTATTTAACTCGTTTTCGCTTTATGGTCACATGCGACTCTGTTCTACGGATAAGTCGACTATATTAAAATGAAAACAAAATACCCGACTGAAGAAAAGCAGTTACTGCATTAATAAATTAATAACTTACGATTTTGTTACGCTTGATACGTTCTTGAGTGTACGTTTTTTTGTGAAAAAGTATGCGTAAAATCACTGTAAAAAATTATAAATGTGCACTGTTTAGAATAATTCTAGTAAAATTACTTGTTTATTACGAAATAGTTCGTTGGAGGTTACGAAAAAACGCATATTTTTTGTGTACGTCTTAATATTATTATTACAAAAAATATAGCCTATGACACATAGGGAGTGAAGCCAAACCTAACGACACCTCACACATCAAAATCGGTCAAGCCGTTTAGGCTGTAGGCGAGCATAATAGAAACATACATACATACATACATTCGAAAAACATAACCCTCCTTCTTACGCAGTCGGTTAAAAACTGTCTTTCATCGAAAACTAGGAACATACTAGTGTTACAATATTCCGGCGAAGAGTTAGATACATTTCATACCTATGTCTAGTCAGATACCTAAATCACTAATATCTTTACCATAGTGTTAATCTTATTACTAGAAATATTAGATATTCCAATTTCGAGTTTTATAACTTCATTTTAATCTGATTAGATCTGGAGCCTTATGAATATTAATGGCTTCGATGAAAACTTGCGCTATTTCAGCGAAGTCTTTCAGATAGTCAACTCTTGTACAAAATACCCAGTGGGAATCGAAATCCTGTATTTATTTTGTTAAGAGTTATAAAAATTTACGAATACATTTTTTTACAATAAATACGTTATGAGGTTTGCGCTTAACTGTCAATTTACCGCCTTCAATCTCCTTAGATCAATATCAAGGTTGAGGGTTGACAACAGACAAGCAAGAGCTCAGTTAATGTCGATCAGTGATGATCAGTTATTGTCATCGTCTCATCTTGGAAAGAAGGAGCCAGTTTGAAGTGACTCTTTTTGGTCGAGAATAGACAGCTGCATTGACGCTCGATCTTTACTTCACTCAGATATTGGATCTTAGCTCGTCTGTCGTCGACCTACATACATACATACATTAGATATGTAGGTCTCTATGACGCTGCTCTCACTTATGTACCTAAATACTCTGGGCTTCAGCAGTCCGTTGACGTACAACAAGAAGAGCGTCACAGAGATTACCGCTAGTGGAGAACACCTGCATTTATAGCCATTCGGACGAGCAGTCATCAAAGATCACGTGTATCCAATGTTCCTTCAAGAAGTCCTTCAGTTATTCAAGAAACGAAACTAGGGGACAAACCAAATGAAAAAAGCTTGCATGATCCTGTCCAAAGCGATTCGATATGTCGAGATAGAAGGCGAGTGCCTCTCTGTATTTCTTGATGACCTCATTCCAAATGTGAGTAACGAACACTCGAACACAAGATCTCCAGTGGATTCGGTTCGATAGAAATCATATTGCCGATCAGTGAGATCATTCGATTTTAAGTATGCCAGGAGCCTGTTGTCAAGGATACATTTCATTCTCTTGCTGAGAATTTGCTGAGAAGTTATGTGACTGAAATAGGCCTGTAGAATGAAAAGGTAATATGACTACTGGGCAGCCTTTGCACACTAGAGTTGCCTCCGGCATTAGTTCAAATAGCGTCTTCAGATAAACATGGTGACGTCTGCGTATATATTCACATGATTGTAAATTTGTCATGAACGACTGTTGCATTGGTTGAGACGCACTAAAAATACACATTTTCATATTATGTTTCCTATATGCCATATGGGATAGATGCTTCAGAACTAAATCTCCTTAATGATGTTTTTATGGATCGAATCATTTCTTGTCTTGCTTCTCTAGAATATGAAGATGTATTGTAAAACCCCGGCATCAACACATTTTAACCTAATGAATATAACCGCAAGAACAACACTATACAACTTTTTAGGTACGAAAGCTTGACTACCAAAAACAAAGCTACTTAATCACCCTCTCAAATGAAGGAACCCAATTAGAGCTGTAACAATCGTGACGACCATCAACTATTGTTTATATTGTGAACATCCTAATTACCTCGAGTAGATGCTGAGCCAGCTGCGCCACAAATAAGTTAAACTATAATTAAGGCACAAAATAACTAGTGACAGTACTAGAACTCACATAATTCTTATCATGGCCATACTAAACAATAGTTCTCAATTTTAAATGGCAGAACGATGGTCATTTGTCGGTAATTAAAGAGTTAAGCTGATCTTGATGAAAATTTATAAGACCGTTTTGTTGGCATTATACAGAACATAGATGATACTGTAAACAAACTTAAACTTTTTAGTAGATATCTATTTTAAAATAAGTGTACAAGTACACTTCATATAATTAAACACAATTTTCAGTAAAGACTAAATGTAACTATTTAAACTACTATGGTAGGAATAGTTACGAAAATCTATTCAAATAATTTAAACACAATATAAAGCATAAGTGTAGCGTAGGAAGATCAGCCACAAAATGAACTGTCAACCTCATACAAGTGACAGGAAGATGCTGGAAATGTATGCTGCTTCCATCAGATCTATTTAGAAATTGAAGTGGTATTGATATTATCTATCCAACCTTATATTATATCATACATGTTTATCTTGCAGGTCGTTTAGGGCTTTTCCACGTTTATATATTTGCAGTTATGAGAAGCACCTTTTTTAGCAACTCCTAAATAAGACCGAAATGTTATTTACATCGTGAATAGGTATATAACATGGCGGATGGCAGCTTTGAATAAGAAATGGTAAAGACACAGAAAACGCAAATAGAAGCCTGGTATGAAATACTCTTTGCCAGTGATTACTAAAATAATCATAGCGAAGCCCTACCTTAATGTATAAAAAAATCATAAACAAAATACAATTCCGCCGCGAAAAAGATGCTGTCAGTGACAGAGAGCCACTAAATACTATTTTTTTAATAATATTAATGTCGTTCACGATTGAACAGCGCGTTGAACTTATAGCACTGCTTCCGAAGCATAATTAAGGGAACTCCCGACGAACTCTGTTTAGATAAATTAGTGACCCTTTTCTGAAATGTCAGCGGTGGCCATTACGCCGCGGCCTTGAAAAGGGTTCCGCTGACCGCCGGAATGAATGCGCCTATGTGTGTTCTTTGGAATGTCGCTAATAAAAAAAGTTTGAGCCCGGAGTTCGGACAAATTTAGCGTAACATGTGTATTGCCAGATGAAGTATTTGGTTCTCATAAGAAGGCTCAAAGTTACTAAGAGAGCGAAGGAGAGAGTTGTGTTCGTGATCGAACAATAAATGATCCCCAGAAGAATCAAAGTAACCAACATACCTATTACATAGATTTAAGGCCTGAGCCTTAAATCTAGATCGCGGTGCATTGAAATAGCGGTGCAACCCTACTCTGGAGTAGGGTTGCACCGCTATCTCGTTCGCACGCTCCAACCTTTTCTTAGATATCCTCCTCATCCTCGGCCACACCGCCACCGAGTTAGTGGTCAATCGTAGATCTATAATGTATAAAAAAAAAGATATAAACTTATTGAATGTCCGTTTGATAGTTATCCATATTTTAGCTTCATGAGAATACTATTAAAACGTATTGACAATAACCGATATTTTGACTGTTTTAAATGCCCAAACGTCAACATTTCCACGTTTGGATATTTAATAAAATCAAAAATAAGTCATAATGTAACAATATTTATCGTCGTTAATATAGTGTTGTGTTCTCATGAAGATAAGAAACGAATACCTATGTTTTGTAAAAAATTATTTCATTAATTTTGTACTCTTTGCCTTAAGAATTTTTAAACTCAAGTAGCAGGCTTCCGGTGCTTTTAGAAGCAATTGTTGATGGTGCCGGAAAGTTCTCGATCATTCTCGTAGCGGTCGCGTACTTATAGACCTAAATCTAAGAGCTAGATGCAAGACCGGTTTTTCTGAAGCGTAACGAGAGAAACCTATATCAAGCAGTAGGAGTATGTCGGTTGACTTGAAGAAGAAAAAATTAAACCATTTTTTTTATTTTTTTTATTCGTCGATAGGCTTGTGATTTACCGTCAACTCACCTGGTGTTAAGCGACAGTTACGGTCTACGATGGAGCGCGCTTGCCTAGAAGAAACCTATTCACTCGCGATTTGAAGACACTTAGATTATATCTATTCGGAAAGACCCATTCAGGAAGCGCATTCCACATTTTGGCGGTGCGCACAATGAAATTGGAGTCAAAGCGTTTCGTACGTGTTTTCGGAATATCAATATTTATTTATTTTATTTTGAAATAAGTTCATAAATATTTTGCTGTAATTGATTAAAATGGACTGATGATGATAAAGTTTGTTCGTTTAGAATACAACAAAACAAAAAAAAAACAAAAAAAACACAACAGTCATTGATATTAATTTACCAAACAGTCGTAAAACAATTAAAGCTTCTTTCGTCTCAATAGAAGTTTTCTCTTTTCACAATATCTGCCCACGGGAGCTGTCAATTTGTTTGAAATAACATTGATCTGTAGAGAGCTGGAGAGTCCCCCAAGTCGTTTAACTTTTATTGCCGCGCGTCATCAAAGCGATGTGAGTGGGCAATCCTCTTAGGAGTACCCACTATCCAGCCTTGTAATATATTACCTATTATCCAATCTGCCTGCCGATGTATATAATATATAGATTTCTTTTGCCTATACCATAATTTTAAACTTGATAATATGCCTGATATTGAACTATTTGTACATAAAAACTATTTGTTTATTAATTACGCTTGATATTTGACTATATAAGTATATCGAATTGTTTGTTTATGAATAACGCTGATATTTAAACATTTCACCATATACTACATTATGTTTTATTATTAATTACGCTCATTAGATGGATCAACCTGTGCTAAGATTTATTTTATAGTTTTATTTAGTGACCGGCAAGGTAAATTTGAGGCGCTGAATCTAGTCTGGGTGCCGGGTCATGTTGGAGTCAAGGGAAACGAGATTGCTGGTTCTTGTAAACCACTAGAAGCACCAGAACCAATTGTGGGGCTATCTCATGGTGAAAAAAAGTATATATATATATATATATATTCTATCAACCATCTAGTTTCCATAGTACAAGCTTTGCTTAGTTTGGGCTAGATGGTGTTGTGTGAAATGTCCACCAATATCACATAGTGAGTAAGCACGACGATAAATGTTAATGTTTACAATCGATCGACACAAGGCCGAATAGACCCAGCTGAGTGGAATCGAGCATTCCAAAGCGGCCATTGGTGCTGACGGCGCCAAGTAGAATAAGAGAATATGTAATTAAAGTAGAACGCAGGCAAGAACATTAGTGGGAGCTATGATCCAACACTATGAGAAAAGGGATCACTTCTACAAACTAAAACTTGTTGAATGTAGGGTCTATAAGGAAGAGGAGGTGTCTATGAAGCACATCATGTGTAGCTGCGACTCAACAGCACCTAAGCGACTGGACCTTCTAGGAACTGCGTATTCGGAGCTGAAGGAATATGGGCATTTCGCACCAGGTAATATTCTAATGGTAATATGGTCCTTCTTCGGAGAGCCTGGTGCGAATGAATAAAGAAAGAGGTAAGCACAAGAGGGCCTAATGGCTCGGAGTACATCCGAGAATCGGACCTCATTAGTATGTAAGATAAATAAGAGGTATGTATATTTCCATATGACCTCGTGTCCTGTTTCACATCAGCTCTCAACAAATGGGGCCACCGAGGCTTCCTCATACTCCGCGTGTGGCTATATAATATGCCGCTATAGAAATTCTAACAAAAGCAATTAGCTGTGGATCCGTCTTTAAGATTTGCTATGATGATGAGATGAGACCCTACTTTACAATATGAAAAGAAACTAGCTCGATTAAATTATCAACAAACGAGCAATTTGCAATAAAACTCAAACGTTTTATTGATTCGATCACAAGCGCCATATTCGACAGGTGATAAAAGTGAGGGAGCTATCCGTCTTTATTACAAGGCGTCAAAGTTTATTTTTGCTAGTCTGTACATGGTCATAAATTCAGAAATAAACGTTAACAAACTAATACAAGTTAGCATTTATTACAGTGCAGACGGCAATTTATTGCTGCAAGGTATAAAGTAGAGATGGAAATTAGAGGGGGTAATCTCGGCTGGGTGCAAGTTTGCTGCCTAATCCTTCATGTTACTCCGTGTAGGTATCCTCTAACAGGTTTGAGGTTATATTATAGTTATACAGTAACCAGTAGTTGTTAAGTTGTAAATTGCCCGTAGTAGGGGTTATAATTTGTCCGACAGAGCAGTCCTGGATTTGTCAATAGGCCGTATAGACCGCAGCCTAGGGGCGGCAGCGTCCTAGGGGCGGCAGATTTCAGAGGACGCCCGATATAGTTCTCATCCTGGTAGTCAATGAGGTGTACTTTTTGCAGTGCGCTCCCGTACTATACGTAATTAATATGAATTTGAACTAGGGTATCGATTTTCAAGATCAGTAGAGGCGGCAAAAATTTAATAGCCTACTGGCGGCAAAAATGTAAATCCGAAACTGCGACAGAGATAGAAATAGACAGGAAAGCTTCTGTCTCTGTTAAAGCAAGCGACACGGTGACACGTTTTAAGCGTCGATTTATGGCTTGGGGCGGAAAAGTAAATAATGTTATAGTAGTAATTTAAAATACGATTAGTTCATCAGACAGATTTACAAGTACTTAATATATTGAACTGAAAACAACTCTTTGTGTGCGTCGGAAGTAAAATATAATCGTGTAAATAAACCTAAAAAATAACAACTGAAATGAGAAAATGTTACTACAGCAATACATACTTTAGAAGACAATCTGCCACAACTTCGCTTATACTTACTTGTACTTGTAGCATACGCAAATTTTAAATAGGTAAGTTTAGAAACCTTAAGAAAACGATAAGGGCTCAACCATTATTGATGAAATATAGCTAAAAAAAACTTACGATAAAATTTTCTTTCAAACAATAAAACTAGATCAAAATCGGTACATCCATTTGAGAGCTACAATGCCACAGAAACACACATATACACTTGAAAAACTATAATAAGTCCCCTCTTGCGTCGGATTTTTTTATGAAAGTTAATTCACTGTTTCATATTACAATTTGCCACGTAGTACGTACGAGTATGTTCGTCATGAAACTTTGTCCGCGGCTCACTTTTCACTGCGATAAAATATAATTAAACTCCAATGAAATTAGGAGGGGGTTGCTAGACACCCGCTTGATTCTAATGAGACGAATATGAGGGGTGTTGAGTGCGGAGATACACGCCACGCAGCTTGTTAGCCTGCCGGGAAAGGTAACATCTGAATATAAAATATTACAAGTGTGAGTCTGTAAGTGTGTGTGTGTTGTGTGTTCTCGACTGCGTAACGGTTGAACGGATTTGAATATGTGACCGCACTTTTTGACTTGACCAGGTCAGGGAAACCTTTGTGTGGCATTAAGGCTCGAGCAGGGTGGCGCTACTGTCTCGCTTGCACGTGACCCCTCTTTTTAACTCCCGACCCAAAAAGAGATGTGAGATGTGTGTGTCTAACACTTTAATTAAAACTATACGTTATGAACATTAAATCTCATGAAGCTAAAAGATGGGTAGTTATAAAAATTCAATACATTCAATAATTTTACTAGCTAAAAAAGGTGTTACGTGTGAGCGAGATATCGGCACCACTTTACTCTTTGACAGATAGCGTAGCGGGTGCTACAGTTGCCCCTTTAACAAAAGAATGAACGTATCTACTTTTTAAAAACATACGATGATAATTCTCATGATAATGCTAAAATATTAAAAGGTATTCACAAAGGTTTTTATTTTGATACCTGTTAATTTGTCCGAAAATAAACAATATTAAAATAGTAAAAATAAAAATTGTTTTAAATATCTTGTGATTGTTTTTTTTTATCAGGTTTATGTTTGTGTAACAATAAACAATATTAAATCATTTTATATTTAATAAACAGTGCTGCTTTGTGACTGGACTCAATTAGCTATGGATCACGAGAAATAATGGAAGTGGAGAGAACTTTGCCTAACAGTGAGATAGAGTATGTTTAGAATGAACACTATTGTGAAAAAAATGGAAAATGTCGTCTCGATTTTGTTGCTAGCCAAAAAAAATAATGAAATAAAGACAGCAACATCCTCAATGTCATATTAGTTCTCTTTCTGAACAAACTCTAAATGCCGATCCAACCAGTTACCTGAAATTTTGTTGTTGAAATGGTTAAACAAAACCAAACAGCGGCAATTAAAAAGCACCTACTCAGTAACAACTACCCTGCACTCTGTAATGAAAATAAACAAACAAACAATCAACCACTCGGCCAACCGTTATTTGCCCACAACAACGGGTTCCCGAAATATTTGCCAGCCAGATATTTCTACGAATACTCGCTTTTTGGGGTTCCTAAGTGATAAATGTTTTTCTAAAACCCCTTACTATAGTGATTTCTGAGGTTTTTGGA
Organism: Lycia hirtaria; assembly: GCA_947563715.1. NCBI lineage: Eukaryota > Metazoa > Arthropoda > Insecta > Lepidoptera > Geometridae > Lycia > Lycia hirtaria. Next base: position 30,565,950 of record OX387384.1, read on the forward strand.
ATCGTTACTCATTGAAATTTCACTGAGTAACGATTGTAATAATTATTAATAATGCAACAATTACAATATTTGACTTGATTTGAATTTTAATCATGAAACCCGTGATTAAAAGTCTATGAAATCATAGAACGTGATTTTTATCAGCCCTGTTTGTACAAATTGTCCCACTGCTGGGAACGGGCCATCTTCTCATTGTGAGAAGGGTTAGGCCATAGTCTGCCACGCTGGCCAAGTGCGGGTTGGCAGAACGTGAACGAACGTGAACGTGATTAAATTCTCTAATTTTGATGGTTGGCGTCACAATTTATTTTCGATTTACTGTTTTAAATAGAAAATAAATGACTCGAGGCCATTGTTAGGTACATAAAAAACACTAAACAATACACGATTTTGTAGCGGAACCCTTCCTTTGCAAATACAACAACCACTTTTTTGTTAATCAAATATTTCGCGACGTCCAAAGGTCTGGGTCGGCATGCCATGGACGCTGCGGATAGTTTATACGCCCCAAGCCAAATCTGTCCCACTATTTATCTTTTCTTTTCACTCGTCCTCTCGCAAAAATGAAAATTTATTGTCTGCGCAGCCGGGACGCCTTGGCTGACCGCTAATGAAATGTTATATAGCGTAAGCGAGCTCAGAGGGACTACGTGATATATTTTTACTTGGTACGACAAACTCGGTGGCCTCGCTTACTACCAGAGAAATATATTTTATTGCCTTCGCTTACTGGGCTTTGTATTTTGCATGTGGCTTGAGTGTTTTATTCCAGTGCGCCTATTCGTCTTCGCACAGGGTGCTTTGTGAAGGAAAAGGGGTCAAAATGTTTTTATATTTTCAATATGTTACACGAAAACTTACAATGGATGTCAAAATAAAATTCCTACTCGCGGGAGTTGGAGTCTACCCCATGTCTAATATTTGACACCGGTGTTACACTTTTCTCATGACATTTAACTTTTCTCCATAAACCGTTATTACGTTACGAGGAAGGCGAGAAACGGTTATTTTTACCAGCTCATTATCGCCCCGATATTTATGGGGCACGGTAATTCGTCACTCTAAACTTTGTTGAGTTTCCACATCGTTCACGAGCCACCCGCTACGGAACTGATCCAAAAACTCATTACTCTCAAAGTTATACCGAGGGACAGAGACAGGGTTCACAACAAGGAAACCGAATCAATCGCGGCACGCGATGTAAGTTCTGAGGTGGATTAGGGTATGCTGGCTATGCTGGCATGATTATTCCACGTATGGATGAGCTACTATGGGGTAAGCTCTAAAAAGCTGGTAATTAAGTTTCTGTTTACTTGCGCTTGACCGTCAGCTCGCCTGATCTTGAGCGACGCTGCAGTCCATTAAGGGCGCTTGTCTAGAAGAAACCTATCCATTCGTGATTTAAAGACACCCATGTTAAATCTATTGGAAAAATCCTACTCAGTTTATTCCACAATTTAGAAGTTCGCATAATAATAGTAAAGGAATCAAAACGCTTTGTCTGGATTTCTGGGATATTCACCACGAAATAACCTCGGTTTTCTGTGTTTCTGACCTTCCAGTAGAAGAATGGGTAAAACGGAATAATATTATGTTTGCCTGATACACACTCACCGAATTTAATGAGATAGATGTTATTTTATGCTAAAATTTTGATATTTATTTTATGTTTGAAGATTATACCTATTTGATCCGCTTTGTATCTGATCTCTAATAATTAATGTCCGCTCAACTTAATCTTCTTGAATAAACTTCTTATTCAAGGCAAGCAGGAATAAAATATCCGCTTCAGCCCATTTTTGGTGAAGTGGGAATAGAGCGGGCATTTTTTTCGTATTTCTCAACAAAAAATAAAATAAAAATAGCATAGAAATTAATAACAAAAAATAAAATAAATATTAGGATCTCCATTGTGCAACTTTTAGTTCTTATTAAGAATATATTATTATTTTACTTTTATTCTTCAACGATATCGGGTGAAATCTGAAATTTAAAAAAAAGAAACAACAATTCTCATTTGTACCCAAAATCAATCAAGCTAAACTACTGCACAAATAAAATGTGCTGAAGTTGTTAAAATCATTAAAATTTATACACGTTTTATAACTTCACCTAATTAAAATGGTCGGAAACTTTTTCTGAACAGATATAAAAAGCAAAAAATTCTGAAAGTTATCTCAGTAACACTTATTGGTAAATTAATGTTTGTAAACAGAACTTGTTGCTAAACTTTCTCTTGGGAAAAGAACGTTTTAATTTTACGGATATTAACTTTGAAAAGTGGTAGGTAGATCATTTCTTTGTTGAGAATATACTAATTTTTCAAGTAGAAAATTACACGAAAATCAAGTTATTGCCTCGTAAAGACGAAACGTGTAACAAAATCTGATGTGAAAAAATGAGATACAAACGAATATGCTCGCTCACCATGAGTTTTTTCAAGACTAGAGTGAATAGATATCTTCTAGATCGACGAGCTCCATCCTCGGCCACACCGTCGCTTAACATCAGGCGAGTTGGTGGTCAATCGTAGATCTATCTTCTATAAAAAAAAAAAAAAAGTTAAATATGAAAACAGATTTTATTGGTATTTGAAAGTTGATAGTTTAACATTTTTATTTTTTGGCTCCCTTTACTTCAACTTTGAATGCATTTAATGCGTTATTATAATGCGCATTTAATGTTTTCAAAGAAACCTGACTAAGCTTGGAATATCGCTATAATTTTATTGCAATTTTATCCAAATAACAGATTTATTTTGTTTACCTTACATTTTAATTTGCTTGGTCTTATTTTCACTTCGATTTTGATTTTATTTTCACATGCAATTTTTCACGAAATAACTAGGGACATATAACCATGTAAGCTTTTCTGGTTCTTTTGGTTGATAATAAAATATTTGCTGTATTTATTCCCCTTACTCCTTTACTTACTTACTTACTTGTTTACTATAAAACAGTTAGAAAGACGAATAATAGTCATTTTTTCATGGTGTATAATTACGAAACTCTACTTTCATCATGTAGACGGCTAAATTGTGGAATACGCTTCCAGAACGACTATTTCTTTTTCTTGGTAAGCACTTTATAATATATAGTTTACGGTCAAGTGCAAGCCTATCGTGTATAAAAAGGTTCTTATGTAAGCAATCGACAAACCAGTAAAAATATTCTTAAGCGCGGTTAAGATAAATTTGCTACAGAGTGAACCTAAATAAAAATATGTGAAATTTATTCGGATTTTTCCAAGACTCAACAATATTCAGATTGAAGTCAAAAACTGCTGTAGGCAACACATATAAAACCCTTGAGTTATTTGCATTACAAAAAATAAACTACGAAAAAGCCCGAAGAGCACTATCCGTAGAGCTACGCCGTAGGGGGTTGCTATTTCATCGAACTTCAAAACAGTTCATTAATCTCTTCCTCCACCTGAACTTTAATGCTTGGTGTTAAAGTTCAAATTGGCGTCGGATATTCAACATCGCACTTTGCTAATCCTTTCGAACTCTATTCAGTTAATCTGTGCTCTGTACGCGAGTTGCCCAAGACTTGTTTGAGCCGATATCACGAGCTGAGGCAGCCTTAATCCTCATAAGATTTCCTCTTTTGATGGTACCGTTAATTATTAGGAAAGATTTAACATTTGATACTTTGTGAAAGAGAGATTTTAGACGCACGCGAGGTTTTGATTAGATCGTTATTTTGGTTTGCATTTAAATTTACTCTTACTGTAAAGACCCTGAGCCTTAGCTGTGTCACCATTATCATCATCAGCTCATTTTTCACTACTGTATATCTTTAAATAGGGGTATATTAATAATTTTTTCTACTCGTCTACGTAAAAAAAGGTTACGTAGTCTGCATTTGACTAGTCACCTGTTGGAAAGACATTTAAATTTAGAAAAAAAAATATACCAATAATACCTTTTTACTTTGATTTTGTAGAATGCTTGTTTTATTCCTTGACTATACGAATTAGAATTAAAGAATTTTTGTATTGAAATTGTAATTTTATAGAAAGTTCAATATGGTGGAATTTATACTTTATTTATCTGATAATATTTTCAAGATATCTGAAGTCTAGTACAAATTTTTGGAAAGTTTATGTCAATGTATCGTTTTTTACATAGTTAAATTCACAATCTGTCCAAACTTTTTGTTGTGAAAATGCAAATAAACAAATTTCCTTTCGCACTAATATTATTAGATGAAAATATGTAGTTCAGTGAGTTCAATCGTAAATTTTAATTTTACTGCTTGCTACTAGGTTTACACTAACTTACTTATTTTATCATAAACATAGCAAGTAAGTAAGATTTATGCCACATGCAGTATTGCGTCCACTCATAAAGTGCGTTTAATAGCGTGTAAGCCAATTTTGCACAAAAAATGCAGATGAACGATGCATAAAGAGATATAATGGCTTTCATAAGGGGAGGGGATTACCCGCTATTCTGTAAGAATGTATTTATCCTGCTGTTTATGTGATAATCCTGGCTAAAAGCAACCTTACTTACTTATTTTCACATAAACTTCCGTGTGTATAAGGCGGTTGTAAACGGATGTGTTAAGATGTACAGCGCTCTTAGTATATTTTTTTGTTTTTATAATCGACGAGGAAGACTAAGATGGGGACATATCAAGACAGTGAAATGGAAATAGGCCCTGAAGTGAGGCTGCAGAAACAAATACCGTATAATAGACCTTAATTCATCATTATCAATAAGGTAGATGCGTTTTCACCCGAACTAAGCTAAGCTACGAGTTTATTGCTCGGGATGCTTTTATGCCCAGTTTTTATGTATTAATTTTTTATTTATTTTTGTGGTGTCAATAAACTGTTATTAATTGATTGATGCGTCTGAAGTCAACTAATAGGATCAATTGGTTGTAGCTTAATTTATTATTATGGAAATCAAGCGATCCTATTGGTCGATTTCAGACACATTACGTAGTTTATATTAGCTACCGTATATAAGCTAGCCTTATAGTAAAAAAATTATGCTCAGTCAACATAAGTTAGCTGTGGTTGACCACACAACAGCTTAACTAACGTTAAAATCTTGAGAGTGTAAATTTAAATGATGTTTATGGATTTCCATTTTGAATTTTGACAACATTTATATGGGATCAATCTAGCACTATACCAATCAATCAATCAATAATACTCTTCAATAGAGTGTTATTGATTGATTGATATAGTTCTAGAAAAAAAAATATGGTGTCAATCACCATATTTTTTTAATTTTATTTAATGATAATAAATGACTGAGAACAAACAAAAAAAAAAACGGATCTAGATACTACCTACTACCTTTTCTTCTTTGGAAGTCGATTAAAAGTAATTAGCACACCTATTTATGATAACCCACTACAAGCTTAATAGTTTTCAGATTAGTTAACAATAGAAGTCATAATTCTACTGTGTCTGCGTGTAGTTACCATACATCACCTGAATGCAGGAATATAACGCATGTTCGGTATCAACGGAAGCGATATCTGTCTCTGCCCCTGTCTCTATCAATACTGTAGCTATGGCTGTAGCTTTAACTGCAGCTATGGCTGGGGTTAAACCCCTACCATTACATATAGAGAGCTAGGTATTACTATAATAGTAATTGCAGCTCTATCCTGTAGATTACCTACGTTTTTCCATTTCATAGGAGAAAACTGTTTTTACCCATTAATATATACTAATATACATTTTAATATAAACATTTATATGTATATTTTATGTGGTATAAATCATTAATAACTATGCATAAAGGCATATTATGCGCTCTTTTCAAAAAATTTATATTTTTTTTCTACTTCTTAACTTTTGCAATACAACTTCTAGTTTTCACGTGGGAAAACATACATACACATATACACTTATGAAATTTGGCACACATGTTTAGAAACCTACATAGACTAACGTATGTGAAAATGTTGCAGTTTAACAATATTACATACATACATACTTAAATAGATAATCTACTTATTTTTAAAGTCAATTTATTTTTAATCGACTTTGTTAGACGTTGCAGCAGTCACTGGCGTCAGGATTTCGCATCTCTACAATTGGAATTGAGTAAGAGCGAGACTCCAGTTACTCTATACCAATGTTCGTGAGATGGTAGAAGTAAAGAAGATTTGACAGAACATTCGCATTCATCTAATCAGGTCACCCATGATCGTCAATGTAGCGTACGTGAATTTTGTGTGCTTATTTGAAGCTCGCCCGTACCGCTCATATACACTGATGCAAAGGGTTTTGTTCGATACGGGAGAGGAATGCGGGCTTTTTAATTAAAATCCTCGGCTTTTCAAGAGCTGCCCACTGGATTTGTATCTGAGCCGAAATCGTTTCGGTACAGGATCGATGGCTGAAACGTATGCTGCAGCGCTGTACAAAAATGTGTTCCATTCTCTGACTGTTGGCTCTCAAAGAGATCGGTGTTTTCTTCAGAGAAAAAGTAGCACTTGAGTCTTGCTTCGAGTATTAATGGCGATAAAGTCATTTACAATCCTACATTGTTAATTTTATTGGTTTTGCATTTTTCATACAAAATAGACCTATATAAATCAGACAACTGTGGGTATTAAATATTGTTACGTTTTTTAAACAATGAGGAAAACCTAAGATACGTTAAAACGTTTTTTGGAAAGAACATGTGAGAAGAAATATTATTGCAGGCTGGCCTCGCAGCTCAATTGGTTGCCTGCCTGCTATGCTGTAGGTCGTGGGTTCGATCCCCACCCAGGGCAACCTACATTTACCTACTGGCCTTGCGAGCGAGCGACAGACGCACTATAGTTACTATAGTACCATCTAAGAAAAATATCACCCGCGTAATGAGGAGATAGGTGGAGGTGGACGTCGGCGGTACACACGATACAGTGCACACAAGATATATCGTGAGAAAATGTTTGGTTAACGCAACAGATTTTTGGTTAAGTTTGGGATTAGGATTTGCATATATTAATGCATCTACGTATTTTTTATAATTAGTACCTGGGCGACCGAGCTCCACTCGGATTTTTATGACTGAAAATACGAGCTAACCCGGGTTCACTAAAAATGAAACCTAGCAAGATCGATTTATCGTCCCCTAATCTACCTACAAACTATATTTCATTAAAATCGTTGGAGACGTTTCCGAGATTCAGATTATATATATATATATATCTAAACAAGAATTGCTCGTTTAAAGGTATTAGATTAGATAATGCAAATGTATAAAAAAAACTATGACTATTATAGCAGTAAGTTTAATACTAAATTTAGTAAACAAGTAGCCACATTTTTGCTAACTGTACAAAACGCTTCAGGTGTAGCCTAGCCAACCCTATACATTTAGAGACACCGTACTAATGTACGTCATCCCAGATGGGTCACACTCACATCTTGTTACTAATTAGAGTAGAATTGCCTGCTCACGAGCGCCTTTTCAAATCGCATTAAACAATTGTTGACTTATAATCTAGGAAGTATCTATTAGTGGAGAAGAGAATTAACCCCGTGCTAACACGAGGTTAATTAATTATATTCTTCACTAAATTACTAACATATTGAAAATCGGGCTTTAGACACAGGGTGTTCACTCTGGACGAGATCTAAAGGTCTGTGTTGCCATACCATTGAATAATAAAACAAAGCTGACAGATAAACTTACAAATCTACCTTTGTCCGAGATTACGTATCACTTACCACCCCCCTGACAGCTTGCTAGAACTAATAGTCTAATATTTTGTATAGCCTCACGTCCCGGCAATAATTCGAGCGGCTTTCTTCGTCCGAAATAATGTTCCACATTAGCCGCAGTTACAGTGATTAAGCGGCTAGCCAGTGTTGGGGGAAGTAATAATGTATTACGAACTCTAGCTACATTATAAAGATGCGGACAGTACGAGTATGACGGCACATATAAATAACATGCTGTTAAACAAGAGAAATGAGAATACTTAATGTATTATCACATTATACATGAAGATGTAATTTATCCATATTCTATTCATATAGAAGGACGGAAGAGAAAATTTCAATCTACAAAATTAATCAAGCCGTTTCAGCTAGATGAAATATTAAATGTTTGGACAAATCTTTGCGTGCTTCTGTGTATCATAAATATCTATATAATACATAGAAAAAAAAAAATATATATATATATATAATACCATGTAGTTCCCATAGTGCAAGCTTTGCTAGTTTGGGCTAGATGGTGTAGTGTGAAATATTCAGCAAAATTTGTCCAACCTTAGATCATCTCTTTTTTACCCGACTGCGTAAGAAGAGAGGGTTATGTTTTTCGAATGTATGTATGAATGTATATAAGGGTGTATGTATGTTAAAAACTTTTAGACATTCTTCGATGTTTGATAGTTGGCGACAATTACCAATATGCACAAGGGCATCGCCAGCCCATGGCCCTGAGGGGGGCAAGTTAATATTATGGAGGATGAGAAAAATATGAATTGTAGGTACACGGCCTTAGGACTTTGGTTGCTTTGCAGTTGGCTACATTTTTTAAATCTCTAGGGGGGGGGGGGGGGGGGGGGCAGCTGTCCCCTCTGCCCTCCTTGGCGACGCCCTTGAATATGCAAACGACTTCGAGAAGATAGAGCTGCGTGCTTTTGGATTTAAAAAAAAGATCTCTGGATTGTAGGTAAAACGGTATCTCAACTAGGCTGCTAGAGACTTATAAAATAAATTGAATCAAATAATATAATATATACAAGTTTACATGCAGAAATAGTGGGCGATTGAAATACTTTGTGTGATAAACATATTTTACTATATATTATATACTATTTTCGAATATCAACACTAATTTAGACCATATAATATTAAGATATTCAACTTTTCAATTTCAAAGTATTTTTATTAAACATAAAATACGAGTATTACATATTGAACATTTCCAGTGTACGTTAATTCTTAGAAATATCAGCAACAAATTATGCACGTTTTACAAGCTAACAATAATAAAATTGAATTAAGTAATATAATATATACAAGTTTACATGCAGAAATAGTGGGCGATTGAAATACTTTGTGTGATAAACATATTTTACTTTATATTATATACTATTTTCGAATATCAACACTAATTTAGACCATATACTTAATATTAAGATATTAAATTTTTCAATTTCAAAGTACCTTTATTAAACATAAAATACGAGTATTACATATTGAACATTTCCAGTGTACGTTAATTCCTAGAAATATCAGCAACAAATTATGCACGTTTTACAAGCTAACAATAATATGCTTATTAAAAACTGATTTCCGGTGGGTAAGCATTTGAGTTAAATGAACATTTTAACTATATTTTGAACATCCTAAATTAAATAAATAAATAATGTTTGTGGACATTTCACACAACACCATCTAACCCATACTAAGCAAAGTTTGTACTATGGAACTAAATGACTGATAGAATATATATATACTTTTGTTTTTTAAATACATACATAACATATGATACATAGAAACACCCAGATACAGAACAAACATCCATGCTCATCACACAAATGTTTGCCCTGGGTGGGGATCGAACCCACGACCAACAGCACAGCAGGCAAACATACTACCAACTGAGCCACAAGGCCAGTCAATAGTTAGTGGGTTATGTAAAATTAAGATAGTATTACATTTATTAATTTGAATAATTATTAATTATTAAAATAGGATAAGATTGAATATAGTTTCGAACGCACGACTCAAAGTATTCTGCAGATAGCAGGAGGACCTCGTAAACCAATCAATCAACCAATAACACTTTATTGACACCACAAAAATAATAAAAATAACAAAAAACACTGATAAAACAATGGCACAAAGGGCGGTCTTATCGCTAACAGCGATCTCTTCCAGACAACCTTAGGATGTAAACAATTTTTAAGAGAAGTATTAAGATATTATTTTTTCTCTAATTTAACAGAAAAAGACGTTATTGACTTCTTAATACATCAATTTATTTAAACATATTTAGTAAAAATAGTAATTAAATTATGCTTAGGTAAATATAATTTATTTCTATGTGAACCTAACGATAGTTGGTAGGTCGTTTAGCCAGAATACAGAAGATTTAAGTACACCGTCGGCAAACCAAAATGGGACCAACCTTTACAGTGGCGACAGTTACTGTTGCAGACTATTTGCATTTTAGGAGAGGCATTGTCTTTGTAATTAACAACTGAACCAAGCAATTTTATGCATTATAATGACATTGTTTTTGTTTTAATTACATTTTATACATACATACATACATACAATCACGCCTATTTTCCCTTACAGGGTAGGCAGAGCCACATTTGATTTTGGTTAGAAAGTTAGGTGGGAGGGAGAGGTATTAGAGGGAGAGAAGATATTAGAGGGCAAGGTGTAATATTGGCCCGCCGTGACGCAGGGTCAGCCACCCACTTACACAACAATTTCCCTCAAATCCCTTAACTTTAGTATGCGCGGGAAGAGAAACACCTGACACATTCTATGTTTTTCTTTATCTCCCAGACCAACATGGAAGTGTATATTTACATTATATTTTATGTTACAAAAATAAGGTATGATTAGTATTTTCAAATTAAATAAACGATATTTAATTAGTGTCATTTATTGAAGTTCATGGACAGAAAATTGTATTAATAGATAATTCAATGTAAAAGTCAAAATTTTACGGGGTGCAAATGTTGAAATGTTACGGGTGCAAACTTGAAATGTTACGGGCGCAAAATACTCGTTATGTTTGTCCAGAACGGTTATATTGCTTTTCAATCTGAAATACAGCAATACTTGGTTATTCTAGTTTGACGGTTGAATAACTGTAACAGGGGGGCAATTCAGTTATTCAAAACCGATCCGTAACTGAACCTTGTGCGATGCATTTCCTGTCGGCTGCTCTCTTTTTAGGGTTCCGTACCCAAAGGGTAAAAACGGGACCCTATTACTAAGACTTCGCTGTCTGTCTGTCTGTCTGTCTGTCTGTCTCCAGGCTGTATCTCATAAACCGTGATAGCTAGAAAGCTTAAATTTTCACAAATGATGTATTTCCGTTGCCGCTATAACAACAAATACTAAAAATTAAAAAAAAAAATATATTAAGGGGGGTCCCCATACAATAAACGTGTTTTTTTCGTATTTTTTTGCTCAATATTAAAAACGGTAACAGGTAGACGCTTCAAATTTTCACAGAATATTTACTTGTATATTACCTTTCAAAATAAATAATTAAATAACAATAAGTAAATATTAAAGGGGGGCTCCCATACAACAAACGTAATTTTTAAGCAATTTTTACTCGATCTTAATTAACAGGTAGAAACTTGAATATTCGTAAGTAAATATTTAGAAATATATTAACTATAAAAATAAATACCTAATCTAATACATAAAAATTCACAAAATTAAAATAATCCGTGCATCTAAACGCGGTGCGTGCGTCGCACCGCGTGCGGGTAGCGGGGGAGGTAACATCACGGAGCAAACCATAACCGCGCGTATTCGCGCGAGCGTCTTCATGCTGCCCGGATGTGTATCGAAAACCTACCTATAAGTTTGCAATTTACTACTTGGAATTTCGTTGATTTCTCGTTATTTTATAAACAGAACTAAACTTTGTAGTATTATAGATGATAGTACGGAACCCTTCGTGCGCGAGTCCGACTCGCACTTGGCCGATTTTTTTTTTATTTAGTAACGAAGGATGTGTTACGTTTCATCAAATGTGTCAATTATATGACATAAAAGTGACTGAATAAAAAAAACTATGGCGGTAAATAAATGTATTTGTAGCGGATTCTGCAAAAGAGACCTTTCAATATATTTAGGCACACAAAAATAGACTTTTGAATTTTTTCTGAATATTTTTGGGATTTAACTATTAATTTATATTAATAGTTAAAATTGTAAAATACATACAGCTTACTTGAAGACAATTCTCACTCCAAAACCTATTTTGTTACGCTAACAACCAAATCCGACGTGCTACATCCTCAGCCAAACCGTCCCTTACGGAGGAGAGTTAAAAGTCATCATCATCATCTCAGCCACAAGAAGTCTACTGCTGGACATAGGCCTCCCCATGGATTTCCAAAAATACCGGTTGGAAGCGGCCTGGATGCAGCGTTTTTCTGCCACTTGTGACATATCTTCTGTCCACCTTGTGGTCTTCCTACGCTACGCTTGCCGGTTCGTGGTCTCCATTCGAGAATTTTTCGAACCCATCGGCCGTTAAAAGTCAGACGTCTATTTTGTATACAAATAAAATGTCTTAGAAACAGACTAACACATTCGAAAAATATGGCAGAGTATATATGTATGAGCAATCAGATAAAAAATAAATATTTAAGTACTTATTCACGTGAATATTACACAAAATATACCATCTACAAAACACGTTCTGACTTTCTTCGCAGCCTTGGCTATCCGCGCAAAGCTGTCTCAAGATATAAATCAAGACTACTGAAAGAAACGTTCCCAGTCTAGAAATAATATTTTTTTTGAATTCATTCAACAACCTTTGAATTGTAGAACATAAAATATCAGAGGTAATATTTTTCTTGGGTCGTATAAATCAGTATACCTATCTTGTATGAGGTACTTATCACGGAAAACGTTGTATGTATTGTCTCGAGACGAGGGTGATAAATTCATCTGGCCTACAACTTTTGCCAACTCAATGGTTTCAGTATTTTAGAGTCCCGTGCCCAAAGTATGTCGTACAAGATTCTAATTCTCTGCTTTCTTCATCTCTATGTGTTCGTCTATCCTTTATCATTTTAATATCTATCCTTCAAACTATTTTTTTTACCCTCTTTTTAACCTAAAATTAGCATGTATATAAGATGTAAGATTTCCATACAAATGTATTTTTAACAATTATGGTCGAACATTATAGTTTTACGATTAAGTAATTATCATCATCATCATCTCAGCCATAAAAAGTCCACTGCTGGACATATGCCTCCCCATAGACATAAGTAGACATAAGTAATTATGATGAGATTCAATATCAGTTTTTATTGGCGGTAAATTACATTTGTTAAAGAAAAAATACTATAACTTATCTGTACAAACTATACTATTTTTGACTATAATTGGTGAAAATAAGATTAGGAAATCGAACTACCAGCTTAGTTTTCATCACGAATGAGTAATAAACGGATAATGGGTGGTAAAAACTTGTATTTCAATGGAATATTACAACGTCAAATCACAATAGTCCATAGTTTTGAGTACGGAGCTGCATTGAAGCGAAGTACGAGGCCCACAACGCCATTCAAGCTGTCTAGTATCTGATATATATTAGCAGCCTTCATGTGTTAGCCTAACAAATGAGGTGGTTCGCTTAAATTATCACTGAACTAACCAGATAATATATCACTGTCTTCTGTCTTCCATTGCAAAAACAGTTTGACAAAATCAATCAGTTTGTTTTGTCCAAAATCGCGGTTCAACAAAATTATTATTAAATTGATAAATTGTTATGTTTTTTTTTTATATTATTGCATTATATAATCTTAGATACACTATATATACACATAATATGTATTTATGCTTTTATGGGTTACATTAACTGTATAGAATATATAGTAGCTTTTCACATGTAACTTTTTTAGAAAAACTATGCATAGATAATAATATATAATCGATCTAAGAAACTATGTATAAAGACTTTAAGAAAACAAATATACAACTTATTCTGTTTGTGCGGTAATTCTTAGTGTAGGTATATTTTTTAAAACTACCGCTTTTTGATGTTGCCGCTTCGGCAGTCCCATATCTGACACCAATATCGGGACGGGACATCCCCATTTTACTTCTAATATTTCGAAAATATTATTCGATTACTAAAAATACCATTTAAAACACTGGTATCTAAGATATATCTTATATATGTACAAATACTAAAATTTAAATCTAACTAGCAATAATTTTGCAATATAACACTATAGATAGGTGTATCATAATGGAAGTTGATGGACCGAAACACCCTGTAGGTATCATAAAACTTGTACGAGGTAGGAAGTGTTTACAGCGGAAATAAGGCAGGGAATTTATGTTTCGGCAAAATTTTGTTTACGTGACGACGTTAGGGAAATGTTTTTAGGAACAGCTCGTTGGAGTCGATGGGAAAATTATTGGATAAGATTACGTTGGGTATAATCTGAAGGAAAACAATGATCGCATACTCACAGGGCACGTAAGGGTTAGCGCGCATTGTACATACCAGCTTCAAAATCGAATACATAATAGAAAAAACAGAACAGAAGAAGTTTAAAACATCGAAATGCAAAATTTTAGTTAAGTATAAATTTATCAACTCTTCTTTGTATAAGAACAAAAAAAATAATCGAAATTAATATCGGTTTACAACTGATGAACAATGAAGATCGTGGAACACATACATAAAATCGTAGAAGTCTTAAAGTCGGTTGAAAAGTATCTACCTACATTTCGCATGAGAAATCCAAAAACCAAGATAGAATTTGAACTTAGTCCCGATATGTCAATATTAGCTATACTATTTCAATATTTTAAATGTTTATATGCACTTTTAAAGAGAAGACTTACCACACCACACCACACCGACCACACCACCACCACCACCACGACGGCCACACCGTCGCTTAACATCAGGCGAGTTGGTGGTCAATCGTAGATCTATCTTCTATAAAAAAAAATACAGTAGGTACGTCATGTCACAAAAATGGATACCGAGATAATAGTCAGCTCATAAAATTACTATCTATTATTAAGACATGTTAAGCAAATTGCATTTCTGCAAGATGGGTTCAATAGTTACACACACAGAGAACTAGAAATATAAATGTTACTAGTATGTAGCTATTTAGTATCAATAGTAGTAACATCTCCGAATATTAATTTCAACTCTTGTGATGACGATGTTTTACTTGAGCGATAACCCTTCAGTTGTCTTTTTTGTCTGCCTTCTAGAGTAGATTTTGTGTCTGGGTCGTGACCTCCTTTCTTTATCATTTTTGCGATGCCTATATTTAGATAGCATAATATAGAAATAAGCCTTGTTGATAGTAGATATTTCTAAACCGAAATCGAAATGACTACTCTTTTTCTGAGGAAATTAACTGTGAGAAAAAAGTTACTCATCATTCAAGGCTTAGTGACTAAAGATTTAAGATTAGTGACTAAATATTTTTTTTGTATTTAGATTATATCAGTGAATGTATCATGTAGCTGGTTAGAGTTATATAAAAAAATATTAAGAGAAAAACAATACCTATATCGAATTAGATACTGTAACCCTGACGCTTAAAAGGTGAAAGTCGGGTGCGCTTAAATACAAGTATTTAAGCGCACCCGACTACAATCCAACATAAACGACTTAAAGATGAAGTCCGTTACGGCATTTAGGTCATAGGTGGCATAGTATATTGTAATGTAATAATGAACGGCAGGCAATATATATACGGCAATATATTTACTTTTAAAGAGGTCATTTCTCATCATGGCGATTTTTTGCTATTGTTACATTGTTTGGTCCTGCAGTGGTCCTACAGTTAAAGTTGTTTACAATGATTTATTATTTTATTTATATTATATAACAACGAACAAAATATTGTACAATTATAAATTATATGCAGTTACAGCTACAAGCTATCTATATACTTGAGCTGTTACTATTTTTAACCGACTTCCAAAACAGATGAGGTTCTAAATTCGTCGGAATCTTTATTTTATTTTATTTTTATGTATGTTCCCCGATTAAGAGTAATCGGGGAATACGTTTATTCCCAGTAGTACAATTGGCAGTTCGGTTGATTGAACTACTGAGACTTTTAATTCCCACTAGTTCAATTAATGGTGGCTGATTGTACTGTTGAGACATCTACAAGTCCCAGTAGTACAAGGTCCCATAGAAATGTTATCAAAATCTGTTCAGTATTTTGGTTTTCATAACAAAATAACTATCAAAATAAAACAGCAATAATATCAAATCCTTCACACGAAATATGAGCAGAATATACAAATAGAACATTGTATTATAACGAAATTAAATACATGTAACTTATTCATCATCATCAACAAAACATTAACACTATTTATTATTACTAATTTTTATTCAAACTTAAATTATAAAATTATTATACTATTAATTAATTCACTAATAACATAAGTATTTACTTTAATTTATATTTAATAAGTTAAAATAATTTTACACTGCGTCAAATAGCTAGATTTTGTCTCTTTAAAATTTGATTCATACGAAGAGCCCTAGTCATCGCAACACAGGGAATCCTACCGCGGTGACTAGTGACTTAAATTAGAACAGAACTTATTCTTATGTATAACTTCACGATCTAAGTCAAAATGTTATAAATGAAATGTTAAAGTTTGCATCAACTGGAAAAATATGTCATCCAAGTAAACGAATTGCGTACATATTTTGAGGTCGTGTTTTTTTTAAGGGTTCCGTACCTCAAAAGGAAAAAACGGAACCCTTATAGGATCACTTTGTTGTCTGTCAAGACGCAAGAGAATCAAAACCTGTGGGGTGCTTCCCGTTGACCTATAACTTTGAAAAATGGCAAGAAGCATTGTCATATAGTACACACAAAGGAAAAATTCTGAAAACAGTACATTTTTAATTTAATCACATAAAATGGGGTCTTTATGCAAGAAAGGAGGGTCCAAATTTTAAAGTACTTTAACCGTATCATGTAGGGTATTATATTAAAGAGTTTAATTAGCACAAGCTAAAACAGTTTTTTAAATATTTTTACGATGTATATTTTTCGATTTATGAAGGAAAATATAAAACAATATATGATTTCCCCCTTTTATCTACTAGTTTGTGCGGAACCCTCGGTGGGCGAGTCTGACATGCTCTTGTCAGTTTTTATTAGTTTTTTAAACGATTACTTGTTTATATGTATTTTTAAATAACGTAAATAATAAAACTAAAATAGTTCTCACTGAAACGTCGTGGAAACGTTATAAATGCAAAATAAATGAATTATGTAACTTGTTTATTAAGTTTAATAAGCGTTTGATAGAAAACAGAATAGAAGCAGTAACATGTGAGAATTCCGTGATGTTTGTCCTACTTAAAATATATTTATAGCACCGTGCATTTATCACAACACATGCATAGATATATAAATTACTTCAGCTGCGAGAGCCTTCTGTCGCGTTTCCGTAGCATTTCCTATTCCCAGAGCACGCTGTACCTATTGACAGTACCACAAGATACAATCGAAATTCGCATAACTACAAGTTTTTCATTCAATCTTCTTTGTTACTTTCCGAGAATCTGTCTTATCACCATTTTTCCACCTATCAGTGGAAATTATTGACATGCATATTTATTGTTTATCTATCTAATATGTGCGACATTTTCACTATGCGAAAAAGCACTTAAAATATAGATTTAAAAAAAACTTTTAAACGAGGAATTCTTGGATATATATATTTTCTGAATCTCGGAAACGGCTCAAACGATTTTAATGAAATTTGGTTTGTAGGTAGACTAGGGGACGATAAATTGATCTTGCTAGGTTTCATTTTGTTCAACCCGGGTTTGCTCGTGTTTTCAGTTATAAAAATCCGAGTGGCTCTCGGGCGCCCAGCTACTATTTATAATATGAATAATATAATGTAATTAAACTTTTATGCTAGGCCTCATGTACGAGTAAAAAAATAACTAGTTTTATTTTTCTCTTGTTTATGTAAAGATCAGTCACTGGTTTACTTGTTATCCTTGCCCCTGGGGCGGGCGATTTATGTCAACGGAGAAAAAAATACTATTCGATCCTATCCACATAAACTGTCGCATGATCTATTGGCGGGAAAAATGGGATAGATTATAAAAAAGAAACTTATTTTCTGGGGATTTTTTGATATATGGCGACAAACAGATAAAAGTTTCCGTTTAGTTGAGAGTTCGGTGGAAAAATATATTGTTGTAGGTGTTTCGGCACACATCCAACCTGCTAAAACATGAAAAAAATATTATTAGTTTGTCCGCACACTATTAAAAATAATTGAAAGCAGATTTTTTTAAATCGATATAGATTTTCTCTCATAATATCGAACACTGGACAAATGAGATTTTATTTCTTTATTTTTTTCTGACAGAATGTGACAAATCCTTATTCAGTGAATAAGAGTTTAACATGCATTTATAAGTAAGACATTTGATGTTTAACCAGGATCTAATTATTTAAAGTTGATTTTAACTTATGATGAATTCAACTAAATCTAAATACTTCTGAGAGAAATAATTTTGACAAACAGACGGATAACGACTTAATCCTATTTCGTGCCATTTTTATTTTTGAGGTAGATATAGGTTTATATTCTACTAGGCTTTAATACTGAATTTAATTTATTTCTAAATAATATATAAGTAGAAACATGAATAAAAGGACGTAAAGGTATCGGTTTCCTTTTTATAGACATAAGCCCGAAACGATTATCAAACCTTTTTACCTTTTACAAAAGACTTGTGTTTGAGATCAAACTAATAAGGATACTATTGTCTAAAAAGGACCTTTGAGTAACAGTTTGTTTGAGGAAATAATTCGTTATATATAAAAAAGGGCCCCGAAAAGCTGATGACAAGTGGTCCCCGCTGTGTGTCAGATAGAACACAGACAATAAAATGTATATTTTCTTTTCCTGTAACAGCTCTGGTACCTTCTGGTATTTCAGTGCGATACATTCTCTAAAACAAAACTCTATGCGTACGTAAAAATTAACATTTGATGAATAATTCATAATGTTTTGTTAGCTGATTAAATGGTAGCAGTCAGAGGGTCTGTTTGTATACGTTATTTGTTCCCTGTGAAAACAAAGCTTAGCATTGAGGAAAATATGGTTACGATGTTTGTTACACGGCCTAGGTTAAAGTTGGGTGTGCATATGCGGACCGTAATAATAGGCATAACAAACTCAACAGTGATATAGAATATCCTAGATTAACAGTGATGGCGGTAAAAATGACACAACAATATCGGAAATAACTAAGGTATTCCGATATTTAGATTCAGTCTACTTTAAACCTTTAAACTGGTCAACACGCAATCATGGGCCAAGGGCCATGATTTAAGATTTAACCCCCCCCCGTAATTCTTAGTCAATGTCTTAGTATTAATGTCTACGATTTACGGGTGGCCAACACTTTTTTGAGGGTTGATCCGTGACTGTCTATTTTTAACCTCCTATTAAATTCTAACTCAAATATTAACTGGGTATGACTTCAGCATTCATAAATAATCACCAAAAACAGTCAGTTATATTTTTAACTCAGCCACTAGAAGTACACTAACAAATTTCAACTAAAAAAAATCCAAAAAGACCCGATAGATGCGGCTGGCATCGTCTTTCTGCCACGAAGTCGTCTGTCTGGCTGGTCTTCATATGCGGCGATTTCCACTCGAACATTTTTCGGCCCCATCCGCCTTCAGTTCTACGTGCTATGTGTCCTGCTCACTGCCACTTAAACTTGCTAATCCGCTGTGCTATGTCTATGCTATGTCTGTGCTATCATTTCTGATTCGATTACGAAGAGAGACTCTAAGCGTGGTCCTCTCCATAGCTAGTTTCGTGATTATGATTTTTGTGCCTTCTGAGTACGCTGCCAATTAGTAGTCAATTTTTAAGAGCAATTGGATTATTTATCTTTAGAACTGCATCGGTCTGTGGTAAGAACTAAGAAATATATATATGTATATATTTTTGTGAGTATAAACAATTCACAATCCACATTAGTCTAGTAAAGTATAAGTTTATATATATTGTTTTACTGTAGTATATGTATGCGAAACCTCAACCATTTTTAGATTGTAATTTTTAAAGTAACTTGGAGTCTAGTATAAAGTCTACAACTACATCTAGTGTATACACGAACGATATCGACGAGTGTGTGTGAGCTTTGAATCCTTTAATAGTAAAACCTGACTGCCGTACGCTTCTGGCTAGCTACTGCAAAAAAGCCGATGACACGCCACGAGCCGCACGTTTTTACAATCCAGGTCAATCCAGGATGTAGCAATCCGTAAAGCTAGCGTCCCGAGATTGATGCGGTTGACGTGCATTTTTATGAGCGCAACCTAAGACGACCAACCTAAGTAGAAGGAATACGCTGGATGCATATCGTTTCCAACTAGATTTTAGAAATGCGTGATAGATATATGTCTAGCACTGGATTACTTGTGTCTGAGATGACGATGATGATGATGTGAGCTTTCTATAGATTGAGACTTTTCGATATCTGCTAATTAGCCCCGGATCTATGATTTTTTCGAACCGGGGCAGAAACTTGACGGTGGCGCCACTCTCTCCACGCTTAAAATAACTTAATTTAATTATCTATGTGGCGCCTTTTTCTTTAAAGTTAACGGTGAGTCAACCAAGCTTTCGTATTCTAGGCGCTTTGTGGAGCAAGCTATTTTATTTTTAATCATATTGATTATTGACGATTTTTGCGCCCCCTGAAAATGGCGCCCGGGGCGGGTGCCCCGGTTTGCCCCCCCCCCCCCCCCTAGATCCGGGGCTGCTTCTAATTACCTATAAACAACTGTCAAGTACTTCGACATCGAGCATACTTTAATCAGACGTTACTTAAATTTTATTGGAAACAAATTTATATTTGGAACAGCTTTTCCTTTCCTGTTTTCAGAGTTGTTAATAACAAAAATTGTTGATATGTTTTTTTTTTATAGAAGATAGATCTGCGATTGACCACCAACTCGCCTGATGTTAAGCAACGGTGTGGCCGAGGATGGAGCTCGTCGATCTAGAAGATATCTATTCACTCTAGCCTTGAAAATTCCAAGATTGTAGGTCTCAGGAAACAGAGATGGCGGCAACGAATTCCATTCTTGTGCAGTACGCAACAGGAATGTGGAATGTATGTAGAATGCAATTACTTCCTTTCAAATTACCACAGAGTATCCAAATAACTTTATATTTCAGATATAAACCACTCAACTCTAGATCGTTTTACAGTTCTGGAGATGACGTAATGTAATAGGGGCCTTAAAAGCCCTATAAAGGAAACCTTTTACTACCTACGTAGTTATTTATTTCTAACAAGCCATTTTATGGCTTTAGAAGTTCGTATATTCAGTTTCACTCGTAATTCACTGATGTGTAATTCAAGAATTTAAATTAAACCTTATTTTTTAACCTCCGACCTAATAAGAGGGATGTGATAAGTTTGATCTTTGTATTTATGTGTCTGTCTGGGGCATCATAGCTCTCAAACAGATGTACTGATTTTTATTTTGTTTGAAAGGGGATTCGATTGAGTGTCCTTAGCTATGTTTCATAAAAATCGGTTCAGCCGTTTTTTATGACGGGTGTTTTTAAGTTTTATTTGTTTTTGCTTAATACTCGTATAAAAATTAACATTATTTTTTTTAAGTTACCAAACAGTGTTGTGCACAGCACTTACAAATAGTCTTCGTAAACTAATACTTATAGTACACAAAACCTTCATAGTGAACCTAGCTTACACTTAATTGTTTATATTACACATGCACGAATAAAGCAAATAAATTTTATTCAGATTACGTAAATTTTACATTTATTTTTTGATTTCAATTTAAAGCTTTATATTTACTGTTTTATAAGTTTTTCTGAATGAACTACATCAGAACAACTACAAGTAGTGTGCCGACTTTGAACCAGGTTGAAGGGTAATCACGTGAAACTTCAGGGCATGAATACACGAGGCCCTATTAGTATAAATATGCTATAAGATTATAGGTAATCTATGTAACGAGGATTTTTATTATTATTAGTGCGGCGCATAGGCCCGGCGCACGAGCTATTTTCTATAACTATACTTACCTTCTCTTACTTTGTACTACCTACTTACATTGATAAATTTAACTCGCTTATTTTATTTACATATTACAGTGCTGTCATTATTTATTTGTTACAAATGTATAAATTTTCCTGTATTCTATTTTTTCCCAGCTTATTTTATGTGCGTTTAATATTCACAATAGGTATATAAAATCTAATATTTCAAGTGATGAACGGAGATTTTTTTGAGATGACTAAAAGCTGTTGGCCTCTACCGGCCTCTACAGCTTATCGGTCTTTGGCGAGCGCAGAAGATGCTGGTCCGCTATTAATAATAAATAAATAAATATTGGAGGACATTTCACACAACGCCATCTAGCCCAAACTAAGCAAATCTTGTACTATGGAAACTAGATGGTTGATAGAATACATATATACTTTTTTTTCGTAAATACATACTTAAGATACATAATGATGAACGAAGAGCTTTGTCACGTAGTTTTGAGCTATTGAAAATGAAATTTCTGGTTGGGAAGTCACTATTATGGGCAAGCGTGGCGCTTAACATTAGTCAAACGACTTGCTTGTCTCATCACAAAATATACAATATAATCAAACAAAATTAAGTTAAATTATGGTCAAGTGCCTTTCTTTACCGTACTTACCGTTTGTACAGTACCTATGGTTTAAAACTTGTATAAAATCTATCCCGATACCAAATTTCATTTAGGTAAATCATTTTATCTGCTTTAACGTGAACAAGTAATGACATATGTATAAACTCACACACTCAAAAATATTCACATTTATATTTAATATTAGTGCGATTTTTACGCTACCTAAATGTATTATTAATTTTCTAAGAACACTGGAAAATGTCAGAAACATCATGCTCCAAAACCAATAACTGTAGAAAGATGAGAAAATGAAGGTCGATTTTCTCAAACATTTCTAATTTCCAGTTTGAGGAAATTTGTCTATTACCCAGTAACAGGCACATTAAATGGCTAAATGGAGCTCTATTCCGGTAACTATAATGTGTTTACATAAATCCGAGAAATGCGCAGCCAAGGATACACGTTGAACCATAATAAACAGATAAGGGCATGTTTAAATTATTACCTACATATAAATAGTAATAGTGTGTATTTTGGTTTATAGTAACAATTAAAGGTATGTGTCGACATGTCCATGTCGTATGGATGGAACGCAAAGTTTCGCATCGGCTCTGCTTGTCCTACTGAGTGCTGTCCCCGTATTCTGAACCCATTCGGTTTCGGAATCGATTCGATTTGTATATCTCCGTCTGTCATTTCCATAGAGAATGACAGAGACGGTTAAATTTATGTCAATGTCAATGTCAAACAACTTTAAACAAAAAAAAAACACGACGTTTTTACGAATGTCAATATGTACATTACTTCGGTTATGCAATGAGATTTGAATCCTGGATCAACGGATCTCAAGTCAGATTATGAGTTTCTAATCTTTCTTACGTAGCACAATGGTGTATAGCACCGTTGAGCACCCAAGAGTGTCCGTTCTGTTTGTACTAAATGTCTTCTGTAGCCAAGCCGTGTTAGTATATTAATTTTGCGCTTCAGTTAATAACATTGTTGTGGACTATGCTTAAGTTCTGAATAAAATAAAGTACAACTATGATAATCGACAAACCTCTAAATAAAGATGGTAACAGTAGCTATTTAAATGCATTCACAGTGCCAGGAAATTGTAGTAGTCGTTATGTCTGCGCGCTTCCTGCTTTATATCGGGGCCGTGATAAAGCCGCGGCGGAAGCAGCGCTACATCGCTAAGCTAAACAATATTTTTAACAGACTTCAAAAAAGGAGGTTATATTCTATTCGACCTGTATGTATGTGATATTGTCAGAGCTGCACAGTTTTTGGATATGTTAGTCTATACCAGCTTCTAAATACGAGTATAGGTGCCAACGCAGAAACTAGAAAACGTATTGCAAAAAAAAAAAAAAAAAAAATATAAAGTATCTCCCAACTTAGGTATGTAAGTATGTTCATTTTATGTTTGTAAGTAAATGTAAGTTTTATCAAAATCGGTTCAGTAGCGTTCAAGATATGGACATATTTAATTTTAAAATATGAACGTTTCAACGACGCTATTCAAACTACTGGGCGGATTTGAACGAAATTTGGTAGGTTTATTACTATTTAAAAGGATCTGGAATACTTTATAACGCAAAAGTTAAAAATTAATTTCTGGCTTAATATTTAATAAAAAAAAAAAAAACGACTTCAAAACAATCTAAGTAAGAGTAAGCCTGTTAGGTGCGCCGATTTTTCCGGAGGGTGTGAGCGATTGCATTCAGGAAAAAACACTCACCCTGTCATCACTAGCAGAACACTTCAAACACCTTCCAGCACACGTTTCATTAACACTTCTACGATGTTGCATTGCTTGGCCAAAACTCGCTTACGTTATCAGAACTGTACCTACCTGGAAATTTCCAGAAGTTGTTACTCACTTCGATAACAGCCTCAAACGTGTACTGGAAGAGGTACTAAATATTCACTTAGGTGAATCGCAGTGGCTCCAGGCTAGTTTACCCGTACGATGCGGTGGCTTGGGTGTGCGTCGGCTTCTGGAAACTGGACCTATTGCTTTTTTAGCTTCGTCATATGGCGTCGCGGAACTCGTCGCTCGCATTTTACCTAGTAACGGTGACTTGTTCCGTGTCCCATTTGTCAACGAGGCCCAAAGCACATGGTCCATTTTGTGCCCGGGTGCTGACCTCCCGGAGAAACCGGGGCGACAGAGAGGTTGGGACGATCTCCTATCCAAATACTCGCTCTCCAAATTGCGTAACGAAAGCTCGGGGATCGACCTGGCTCGTTTAAACGCCGTCTCCCAGCCGGAGTCCGGCGCCTGGCTTCACGCGCTGCCTTCGCCACACGTGGGCACGCTTTTGGACGACAACTCCGTGAGGGTGGCCGCAGCTCTCCGTCTGGGTTGTGATATCTGCCAGCCTCATACGTGCATTTGTGGTGCGCGTGTGGAGGCTAACGGTCATCACGGATTGAGCTGTACCCGTAGCGTTGGTCGAAGACCTCGGCATCACGGTATCAATGACCTTCTGAGGCGTGCCCTCGTGTCGGCCGAAGTACCTTGTGTTCTGGAGCCCACTGGTTTATCCCGTACTGATGGCAAGCGGCCAGATGGTCTTACGCTGGTTCCATGGTAGAGAGGCCGTTGTCTCATGTGGGATGCAACGTGCGTATGCACATTTGCATCCTGCCACCTCCCGTCCACTCAACAGGTCGCTGGTGCGGGAGCGGAGGCAGCTGCTAAAGGAAAGCACCTCAAATATTCCTGCCTGGAACAAGCGTACGACTTTGTGCCGTTTGCCGTCGAAACGGCCGGTCCTTGGTGCTCCGAAGCCCGGAAATTCATAAGCGAGCTGGGGCGGCGATTGCGAGAAAAGGGACGTGACCCTCGCTCCGGGTCATTTCTGATGCAACATATTTCTCTGTCGATACAACGCGGTAACGCAGCCAGCATGATGGGGACTTTTTGGCAGGGCTCCATGAGGGGAACTCTGTTCGATTAAATTGACATATTTTCTATTTATTATTGACATGTATATAAATTATAAGTGACGATTGTTTAGAATTTAAGACTTGAGTAAGAGTTAATTAGATTGTTTTCAAGTCGGTTTTTTTTTCAATTATTTTTATTGCAAGTAGCAATATTACTTTTTATTGATATTATATAAACAGTTTAAAGCTGTTCATTATTTTGATTTATTTTTTAGTTTATTTTAATTTGTTGTTGAATATGTTGCATAATCGTATAGAAAGTTTTAAGTCTATAGAGTAGAGCTGAGGTCCAAAAAGCCACAAAAAAGTTTTAGAAAAAAAATCAGCTAATCACTAACGATTCACAATCGTAACCGCTATCGATATCAATTATGCATACGTATAATAATCACGCCTGTTTCCTTTGCGGGGTAGGGCGAGTATCAATGACTAATAAGGTCGTTTGACGCCACATTTGACCATGACTAGAGGGTTAGGTGGAGGGGCGAGTAAAAATATATTTTACGAATGGATTGCGTAGCTAAATGTAGCTAAAGATAGTTTAAAAAAAACTGAAACAACCGCCTTCAAAATAAGGAATTTCGTTTACTTGGATGTCATATCTTTTGTAGTTATTTTATCAACCGACTTCAAAAAAGGAGAAATATTATTATAAGTTTGTATCGTACATGTGTTTAAATATTTCTAGATATTCGTATACATCTAACGTTCATCAACTTCTTTTCTCATATAAATAAATCTAGCTTGCAATTTTTTTTATTTTTTTTTCTAACAAATGCCTATATTAACTACAACACAACAATATACATACTCAACTAACTAAACTACTACACAAAAAGCATATCGATTACCCCAGACCGATAAAGGTCTAAAGATAATCCAAATGCCCAAACCCACTACCAGTTCGCAGCGTACCCAGCATGCTGGCGGCATTGTCATGTTGACGGCATTGTCATGTTGAATGGCAATGCTTATGCGTTGGGCCAGATACGCGCCAGCATTTTGGTCACGCGTAGCATCGATCAGGCGCACAGATAAATTTTTGAAAATGAGATGATCTCCCGGTCCCCACGGAGCTTGCTATAGTATAGTCATATAATAATAAGTGACATTTATGAAAAAAGTTGTGTGCGGCCCGTAAAAACTAAAGCATCAGTCACGTGACGTAAATTAACAAAATTCAATATCAATAGTTTCATCAGCAGCTGTGTAACTTATCTTTGTATGATTTACGAGTAAAATTCTCGTTATTACACTTTTGATATAAGGCTTCTTCGCAAAAATTACTAAGATTACTTTGAATATTACATTTTCTTCTAACTAAGACTCTTATTTTTTCACATATATTTTGTTCACTTTACTACGAATGTATTAGTGGCTAATCTATTTGTTTGCTTGTTTTTTTTTAAAACAAGATAGATCTACAATTGACCACCATTTCGCCTTATGTTAAGCAACGGTGTGGCCGAGGATGGAGCTCGTCGATCTAGAAGATATCTATTGACTAGATATTTATTCACTCTAGCCTTAAAAAGTCCAAGATTGTAGGTTGTTTTCATTTAATTCAAAGTTCTACTACCTATTTCTCATTGAAATGCACAAAAACCGTAGACAACAATTTCGACCTAGTACTGCAAAGCTGCTAGAAAGGAAGGGAGCTCCTGCCATCCTCTCTGTTTCCTGAAAACTACAATCTTGCAAATGTCAAAGCTACAATGAAAAAAACCGGACAAGTGCGAGTCAGTCTCGCCCACCGAGGGTTCCGTACAAACTAGTATATAAAAGGGGGAATTCATATATTTTTTTATATTTTCCTCCATAAACCGAAAAATATACATCGTAAAAATATTTAAAATCCTGTTTTAGCTTATGCTACTGAAGTTCTTTCATATGATATCCCAAATGATACGGCTAATTCACTTTAAAATTTGGACCTTCATTCCTTGCATAAAGACACAATTTTTTTGTGATTAAATTAAAAATATCCAGTTTTCGGTTTTTTCCTATATGAGTACTCTAAAACAATGCTTCTTACCAAATTTCATTGTTTTAGGTCAACGGGAAGTACCCGAATAGGTTTTGATTCCCTTGTGAGTGTCGAAATGTGCGTTTTTTACGATATATTCGGCTGTTACTTTTTTTACGAAAACTTAGCAACTTTATTTTTCTTTCTGCAGCAAGATACTATGAATCTGCGTATATGGTTTTAATTTCAACTCGATACCTTTACGCGTTCCCGAGATAAAGGTCTTGACACCCGACGGACGGACAGACGGACAGACAGACAGACGGACAACAAAGTGATCTTATAAGGGTTCCGTATTTTTCTATTGAGGTACGGAACCCTAAAACCACATACAGATTTATAAGGCGAGTGTGAAAAGAGGGCAAGTTGGTAAAGTAAAGGTTGAATCTATCACTACGAATGAAAGACCAAATCAAAGACATTTTGGAGAAACGTCATGGCCCTTATTCCGTATGACCATAGGTGCGTTGACAATGAAAATTACACTTTAAGCTCAAAATTCTAAAGTCTAATTTTCATTATCACACACCAACATCAATTTCACGTAACGTGGCCGATGGTCATACGGTATCAGGGCCCTGGTTAAGAGTACTTAAGAGTACCCGCAGCCGACGAGAAATTTATGAAGACATTAATGAAAGAGGAAAAGCGTGACTAAGATGTATATAAGACTATAATTCAATATGCTCTAAGCTCGTTCATTCTATAGCTTACCGTAAAATGAGTGTCATAAAAAAATCTATAATACATAATTTACAAGAAAAACAAAAAAAAAATATAACGGGTCAAATACCAGGCAAATGCATCACAGGTGTTTAATTTTTTAACTGACTTCAAAAAATGAGAAAGTTATCAATTCGGTTGTATTTTGTTATGTTTGTTACCTCATGATTCCGTAATTATCCGACTATAGTTTCAACCGCATTCGGCGGTCTTCTTCAAGGGATTGTTTTTTTATTAAAACTATTATGCTTTCAGATTATTCCCATAGACAATTTCACCAAAATCAACTCGCTAGTTTGGTTTTAAAATAAAACAACCGGAAAAAATATGTCATCCCAGTAAACGAAATTACCTATTTTAAAGTTGTTTGTTTTAGTTTTTAAAGCAATAAATGTTTTAACAAAAGCTATTATGATCCAAAAATATTCAAACCTGGCAGAAACTTTCATAGAGAGTTGGAATAGAAATGCAGTACACGAGTTAAGTCGAGGGTAAAGTATTTCCAAGTTCTTTAATTGCATAAGATGTTGAGGTGTCGGTGGAGTACACTCAGGTAACTTCAGAAAGTTCAGCATAGTTTTCTTATTTGAAAAGTTTGTCTTATAAATAAACTATACTTCAAGTAATATATAGTACATGTGAGTAATTATAGAATAAAAACTCAACAACAAATCCGGGAAGTACAGGTTTCACTCGCACTCCCAAGCTTCCGTACTCCTGACTGTGCTATGCATGCCACATATGAGCATGAATACTAATTAGGACTAATTAAGTAATTAGTCACCAAAATGTGCTTTATATCTTAGAATATTTATAACTACGACTTTCTCGGCATAACAAATATACCAAATGACAGCTTTTTAGTACTTATAGTTTTTGAGAAAAGCCTTGGAGAAACTATAAGGGTTCCTTGTTTACTACGGAACCATAAAAATACAACTGTCATCTAGTCTGACCTATGACCACGGACGCAAAGTATTCGAAACGTGAGGTCATAAAATTATAAATACCACCGAAAAATCCGTTTAAAATTGTTTTATTATAAGCACTTGTTTCTTCATTTATCTAATGACACACTCACTTTACTTGCTCAGTCAAATAATAACCAACAATACACACAATGTTTAGCTCTTATTTAAACAAGTAAAAGTTGCTTAATAGACTGTGAAATTCATCTCCAAAGTCCACAGCGTTGCATTTACTTAGCGGCAAGAATGAGACTCGGTTTTTGCAACAATTTTCATACTTGTAAAAGTTTAGCCTTCAGTAAGCGTACTCTTGGCTAAGAACTTAAAATTACACCTAGCAACTCCAGTTGAAGATGTGGGAGGTTGCCTTGGTGTTAACAAAGGTTAATAAGTATTTTTAATTTAATAAATACTTTTAAAATTAGTGAACTTTTGTGACTAGTGAATTTTTTTTTAAATATTGTTTTAGTGTGGAATAGGTAGGTAATTAGTATTAGATTAGTTTTATATATTTAGTATGAGTAGATACTTTATATATATACTTTAAATAATATTGGTATAATATAGATGTCTTTAAAACTTGAATTAGTTACTTCTAGTTAAGATTCTATCATTAGGTCTCTAAGGTGACTAGGAGATCACGCGCAATTTTGACAAAACTTTAAATAATATGTTGTAAATGCTTAACTTTTTCATTTATTTTATGTACTTATTAATAATTTTTTTTTAATATAGAATAGGAGAAGCAAAAAGGCAGACAGCTCGCCTGATGGTAAGCGATAACCGTCGCCTATGGACAACTGCAACATCACTGACATTACTTAATATAAATTTATTTTAGAAAATATTTTATTCTGATTGGCAGAGATGTTTGCTTGAGAAATAATTTTATGATTTGCCGAGAACTTTGCTTTTTACCTTTACACGCGAACAAAACATCAAGTGGAGAATTTGATTCTTCTGTCCGGGTGTTTGTTTGTTTAGATTTTGGTACTCATGTAGAAGCGACTTACTCTGATCTGTTACTGCTATTCAAAGTAAGCCCGCTTCGACTTTTGTCTCAACTTGTAAAAAAGCAAGATATATACAATACCTAATTATTATAAATAAAAACCTGAAACAACTGCAAAATATGCAGTTTTGTTTATTTGGTTGATATATTTCATTATTTATTTTGTTTTAAATACCAAACTGCTGAACTGATTGTGATGAAATTTATGTGGCCAATCCGACAATATATCCTTTCAAATAAAATAGGAATTTTCTAAATCAGTTTTAACGGAGTTATGACGTAACATTGTTGTGTATATACCTACATTATTTAAATACAACCGAAAAGATTATCTTTTTTGAAATCGGTTAAAAAAGAGTGCGTGCCGACTTTGAACAGCAATAAGAGATCAGAGCAAGCCATCTGATCTTATTTTTCAACTAATCTTGACAAAATTGACTACTGGAATAAAACCAATTTACCTACCATCCTCAAATTGGATATATATTACAGGCTCATACACGCAAGACATAATATTTGAATTCTGAGTTTTATAGCCGAATTCATTAGGACTTTTAGACTATTTTACTTTTCTGGAAGAGTATAATCCGTCATGAAAAACGAAGTGTCTGTAGTTTAACTATCATCTATCTTACTCGCACATACCAACGTTTTTGGAGATAGAAAATAACGGAATGAACTACTATTTACTATAATTATAATAGATGACTACAGTATACATTAATAGTAAGTACACGAGAGTGAGCGAGAGGATGAACACTGCATATGATTGCTGTTTTTTACATCATTCGCACACAGTTTTTGCTTATGTTAAACTAAAATCGTTGCATCTTTGTATTATTTAAAAAAAAAAATATTGGAGGTAATGATTGAACAATCACTTCAATTTTAAATAATAATTAAAATGTGCTTGAACTTCATTGAAAACTATTCCAATAAAGCCATTTAATTTAAAAACAATAAACAGTTATCACGCAGGCTGAATGAGGTCAAACACATACATAACCTATTCCGTATCGAGAAAAAAAAAAACAAGTACAACACACTTCCAACAACAACTTCGTAACATTTATTTTTTAAACCGAATAAACATCGTCGACATCTCCCAAGCTATCCAAACTCCGGAGGACAATTCAACTTGTAAATAAAATACACTGAGAGACCGTAAAACATTTTTTTAACGGAGACGAATGAGCCGAAGAATTTCCAAGTTGAAAAGTAAGTTGAAAAAGTAATTATGAAGGTTGGCTGTAATCTGCGTAACCTTGTTTCGAAGTAAATAAGAGGATTGATTGTATTAGAAGCGATCCGAGCGCTTAGCTACTAATCTTGGATGGTACTTGTTTTCAACGTGAATTTTATTATGGCTGTTTTGTTTTGAACATTTTTGTGTCATTGTGACCTATATCTAGGACTTTCAAATAGATAACATTATCGAATTTAAAATACACAATTATTTTTATTTGAATCAGTATCCGAATTTATAAAAAAAAAACTATATTAGTATATTAGTTTTAATTGACAGGTGTTCAGATTCAGATAAGTTTATTATAGCTAATACTTACAGATATGCTAGGTGATAGTGCATTATATAGAATTATCAGCTTACCCTCATCGGGCATTCAATATTGTCAGAAATTTACAGCATGCTTAAATAATATTATTTAATGTTCATAAACGATTTCTAAACTGTAATAATGTCCTATATAAATACGTCATTAAAATTTATTTTAGAAGATAGATCTACGATTGACCACCAACTCGCCTGATTTTAAGCGACGGTGTGGCCGAGGATGGAGCTCATCTATCTAGAAGATATTTATTCACTCTAGCCTTGAAAATTCCAAGATTGTAGGTCTTAGGAAATAGAAATGGCGGCAAAGAATCCATTCTTGTGCACTACGCAACAAGAATGTGGATCGATATCGCTCATATAATTTAAATTTAATGTCAGATCAATAGAATTAGATAATGTAAATTTAATGTCAAAAATAAATTAGTCAAAAAATTATGAACATTCGTCAACTCTGAAATCGTCTATTTAACAAGGTCATACCACCAGTCATACTTCTGTTTAAAAGATCTTTCAAGTCATAGAACCCATTATTAACTAACCATTGTTTCAGCTTAGTCTTAAATTGATTGTTATTGGAAAGTCAGTGATATCTTTTGGCAATATAATATTGATAGCACTAATAAATGTACTTTTTTCATAGATTACACTTTTTGAACATGGTTTATAAAGATAATCATTGCCTTTGCCTCTCATAGCACTGTTTCTCATAATGTTTTCAAAGGTTTTCGCTTATTGTTACTTATTGAAATCACTACACACGTATCCGTTGTGATAATCCCCAAATCTGATATAGAGAAACAAAATATATCTACCAAGAATGTTACGCAAGGCTATTAAAATTAAGAAATACCCGATTTATGGAATATGGTTGGCAAGTAGCACCTGCACGGGACCCGGTCATCAAATTAATAAAATGTCAGCTTCAACACATATCTGCGATACCTTTTGACATCGTGACCGACTTCTGCGTGCATATGGAACGTTTTGCATAAAAATAATAGGCGGTAGTAGTTAATACTTTCATAACAAAAAGACAACTATCATCTAGTCTCACCTGTGACCACGGATGCTGCAGTGTTCAAAACGACAGGAAATAAAATTATCTAAAACTGCGGTGCGAATCGGCCCATTCAGAAACAGTACATGGGCGATTCGCATCGCGGTTCGAATCACATGCGGTGCGAAACGCCGAAGTACCCAAATATACGCCATAAATCCGTTAAAATTTGTTTCATTTCAAGGAGTTTCTGATTTTATAAGTTTTTTTCCGTTAAGTTCTCTAGGTTTCATTTTGGTTATAACCTCATTATTCACAAGGTTCGGATAATAATTACTACGAAACTTTATTCTAATATTCTAATCAAATCATGGGTTTTACCGATCATTTGATAGGAACAAAAAAAAAACATTTACATAAAATAATAGGCCCGTTACATAAAATAATTTAAGAAATACAGTAATAGGTGATGTAGTTGGATAATTGAACTATCATACAATAAAGGGTTAAAAAATCTTGCCTATTGCAATGAAATGGATGTGACTTAGTAAACTACGTCATGAGCTACTTCTGTGTGGGAGCACCAGAATGAGAAAACGGCACCTGCCAATTTCGTCTCAACATACGAAAATATTTACGTAGAAGATAACTCGCTACCCACTAAATGGGCCCCCTATTGTAGAACCGCATACTGGGTGGCATTAAGGGTGTCGAGAGATGTGCTGGACGCCGAACTATTCTTTTTATGAAAAAAAAAAAAAAAAAATACTGACATATTTTATATGTTTTGTTTATAAAAAAATCACATTTTCAAACACGAAAATGATTTCATCCCGTTAAAAAAATGAAACTAATAATTTATTACAACCAAATCAAAGACAACCAATTAAAAATTGGTATCCAAATTGCCAATTATTTTTCCGGCTAAATAATGCTCAAAGTTTTCCAGTACGTACAATATATTATTAATCCAAGTAAAGTTTCTTTGTTTACTTTTCGAGCATTGCTTACGTAGAAAAGTGATCGATCGGTAGCCCTCGAGTACTTTAATCTTATATATGTCGAGTACCTCTCCACCTTGAGCAATTGCTTCCGTTTTTCCCCTCAATTCCAAAACTTGTTCACGCAATTTTATTATTGTGAATTTGGAATCAAGTTCAAAATAATACCGGCAGTGTTGAAAGAATTTCGCTCGCACATTAAGATCTCCGTATCCTTATACAAATTAAACATTGGCACTAGAGCTAGACATTTGCCAAACAATCTTCATTCCTGCTTATCTGTTTGTGACTTCACAAGTATTTTCGAAGCGATTTCTAAATTTGCGTCCAGACATGATCTTTTGCCTTTATGCTGGGGCCACACTAAGGTCAACGTCAAGGGAAACGTCAATTCCTATCATCGCGATAAATATTGCGTTAATTATTAACGCGATAAAACCGTACCCCCGATCTGTTCCGTATCTCGAGCAGCTAACACACGATTGCTCCGAACCTTAATCCTATAGTGTATAGTAATGGGTTAGTATTTTAAACGTCACAACCAACAATTTTGAATGTCCTTAAAAATATAATCGTCAGTTAGCAAAATGCTAAAAATGCTTGACTCAAACTTAACTGATTTGAGTCAAGTCAAGTGTATGTGTATATTCGGGATGACGTCTGACGGAGTGAAATGGCGATAAGAAAAGTGCTGTGGCGACCTCATCGACAAAGAAAAAGGGTAAGACAATGACAATTTTGATTAATGATGATTAGCTATCACTGACACATCCTCTTATTCTCCTGTGTACCAAATGAACAATAACCTCCAAACACTATTGTAGAACCCTTAACAGGTACCTTACATATCTCAGGTACTTTTGCAATGAGGTTAGGGGTGTCACCCACTATAAGCATAAAGCACATTGAATTATGGCAGAGCACGAGCTAAAAGCGAGACAGGTCTACTTAACAATTAATTTATTAAAGCTCCATGATTCAATTTGCGACACAAAAGCCGTCGTTCGCATGAGACGTAAGCCTTGATGTTAAATATTGTCCCTGCCTTTCTCTGGAGTTTGCTACTTATGATATTATTGGAGTTGCATTACTGAGAATCATTCCCTTTTTGGATTTCCGTACACAAAGTGTATACCAGGAGCTTATTACTGAAACCTTGAGTTTCTATACATATTTTTAAGGTTTCGTACCTTATAAAAAAATCAGATTTTCAGGCCTTCTGCACACGGGACTATCCGAATGCGACTGCGATGTATGTCATACTTTTTAACGTTTTGACATATCGCACCGTGTGCGAACAGCAAAGAAATTTGGTATGATCATAGCGCTAGCTTTGAAATATAAAGCATTAAATAAGTAATAAAAGCTCGTTACATCAGCCTGTTACGTGTGAATCGAGCTCGTGCTATTTTTTCTGGGAAATTTCCTGGGATCACATGTCAGAAAATTTTCCAGAAAAAATAAGCCGTCCTCGATTCAATATAAAATATCTCAGAGTGATGAGTGCCGGGCTTTGCCATACATAATTTTAAACTACCGTAGCGCAAACTTCTGAATGGCTTTCGCTGTTATGGGCAAGTGTTAACCTTAACATCAAACGAACGACTTCCTCTTAGTTGCATACTAAAGGTGTTTACGTCTGTTCTCTTTCCGAACAAAATACTGTTTTCTTTTCATCCTCCCCACAGGATATGCTTTCGAAATTATCTATCGACAAAGCTTTTAAGGTGACGTCTATAAAATAATTTCCATAATCTCCCGAGAGCGGAGACGCTAATGGTTCCTTTATTTAATTCGGGAACCTCTTATAATTACATCAAGTGCTATTAATTTCGCGTTCCATTCGATCGCATCGCATCCCCTTAATATCGACGGCGATATTGTCTAGGTGCTAGACGTTGTTAGGACGCTGGGAAACTATGCGCTTCATTAAGGGCTAATGAGTGTTGCGAGATATATTTACATATATTAATAGTCTAGTAAAAATAAATACGTTTGTATGGAACAGATCACAGTATTTGAAACTGGGGGGATTCTTTGAAATTATCATAGGAAAATAACTAAAAATCATAGATCAACAATAATCCCCGATTTATAGACTAGGTGCGTTCCGCGGTTTCACTCGCGTAGTTATGAAAAACGGCGATGATTATGATGATGATAAGTAGATTATGTCCATCTCCAGGTCCAAAGCCATCTCTATACTAATTTTCATAACGATTGGTTCAGCCGTTTGAGCGTGTAAAGGTAACAAAATTAGCTTTTATAATATCATTATGAAATTGTGTCAAATGTATTTCAAAACACCAGGACATTTATTTAAATAACAATATACTTAGTTTTCTTTTATGTTGTCACAAATCTTATTTTTACTAGACTATATTATAACACTGGTATAGTTTATCATGAAAACATACGTACTATTCATAACTGTCTGCTGATTGGCTAACTTGTATGACACTGGTCATGATCGTCATGACTTTGCTCATGATCGTCATGACTTTGGTCATGACCATGATCATTCACTCTGTGCTTTAATAACCGCTTTGATTAGTTGATTTGATGTAGTTTATCAATTCTCATTGGCTATCTGTTATCTGGCAATGGTCATGATGACCATTTCCAGAGTTATTATCATATATGTAGGTATAGTACGTAACCTTACAGACACTCATTTACTTCTTTTGATAGTACACACAGTAGGTATATCTATATATAGTTCCCGTCACGTAAAAAGAATTGATTGAGTGATTTGTTCGCACTCACGAACAAATCAGCGTTCTTTTTACGTGACGGGCTATACGGGCTAACTATACCTAGGCAATACAATTGAAATGGCTAAATATTGCCGCATAAAACATATAACCATGGAAATAAATTCTGTAAATATTGACCTCGTAAAATTATTATTTAATTTTAACCGACTCCCAAAAATGAGGTTATCAATTCGCCCGTATCATTTTTAGGGTTCCGTACCAAAAGGGTAAAAACAGGACCCTATTACTAAGGCTCTGCTGTCTGTCTGTTCGTCCATCCGTCCGTCCGTCACCAGGCTGTATCTCATGAACCGTGATAGTTCGACAGTTGAAATTTTCACAGATGATATATTTCGGTTGCCGCTATATACAACAAATACTAAAAAACAGAATAAAATAAATATTTAAGGGGGCTCCCATACAAAAAACGTGATTTTTTTTCTCGTTTTTGCTTGATATTGATAACGCCAACAGGTAGACAGACATGGAATTCACAGAATATTGAGTTATATTAATCAATGTAAAAATAAATAATTAAATTAAAATAATATAATATTTAAGGGCTCCCATACAACAAACGTGATTTTTTTGCCGTTTTTATAGATAATGGTACGAAACCCTTCATGCGCGAGTCCGACTCGCACTTGGCCGGTTTTTTATGTATGTTCCAAAATGTTGTGTTGTAACAAAATAAATAGAAAAATATGTCATACCAGTGAACGATTTGCGTATTTTGAAGTCGGTTGTTTTAGTTTTCTAAACGACTAGGTACTTGTATTATATTATTTGGTTGAACTTTTCTCCTGCAAATGTCAACTTAGAATTGTCTGTAGAAATAGCACATGGTTGAACCTCATGAATTAGATTCGATTTATTTCTAAGAGCCCTTGTTCGAATAATAGCAGAAATTTAAAGTAACTAATTCTAGTAATATTATAACCGACGAATCGCTTCGAGAAAAGATAATCCCGGCCGGCTCACATGGCGGGGGTACGGCGGTGCCCCCAGATTTACAAAACAGCTAGTACAACTAAGTATGTACATAGAAAAATATCAGTTGTTACAGATTTAGACTAGTAGTTTTGTGGCTATGACAAGAATGTCACTATTGTGCTCCTTTGTAACTGCCTAAAGCACCTAAATTGTAATATTACAATAGGTAATATAAAGCCACTGGTAATATTGGGTTGAATGCCTGTTTCGTAATCGACTTAGTAACCATTTACAAGTTTTCCTAAAGCTTTTTCTGAATATTCCCTTGAAGAGCCCTAATTTGTAAGAAAAAAATTGAAAGCGAAAAACTTTCCGACTTCAACCGATGACTTACCTATACATTATGATTCAAGAACCACACGTGTTACGTTCGCCCATCCATTAACATATTGAAAGCTTGCTTATGTCCGTATCTAGGGAAAAGAACTTTGAATAGAAACGCGGCTTTCGTTTCCTCCTGTATTCATAAACAAAAAGTATTACTTCGTTATCTGGCGCGTTATCTTGGAGGTGGGAAGTTGGCGAAGTAAAAAGTTTCATCAGTTAGTTAACTGGGGTTAATGATGCTCCCACTGGAAGCGCGGAACGGGATTTTCTTTGGCGGGTTGTAATATCAACATCGCAAGTTTGTTGATAGGTTAGTGTGTCTATGATCTCTATGGACACAAATAAAATATAAAATTCATAATTATTTATTACGTATATGGGTGAGTACAAGTAGTAAAGTAG
Organism: Lycia hirtaria; assembly: GCA_947563715.1. Classification (NCBI taxonomy): domain Eukaryota; kingdom Metazoa; phylum Arthropoda; class Insecta; order Lepidoptera; family Geometridae; genus Lycia; species Lycia hirtaria. The sequence goes on from OX387384.1 coordinate 30,604,086, forward strand.
GTGGTTCTCCATATTCTGCCTTTTGGCGTGCAAATTACAATAAACTACAGCTACTACAAAATTCACAAGACCTCATACTTACAAGTGGCGGGAAGACGCTGGATGCAAGCCGCTTCCAATCGGTCTTTTTGGAAATCCATGGGGGAGGCCTATGTCCAACAGTGGACTTCTTATGGCTGAGATGATGATGATGATGATGACTACAAAATTAACAGTAACTAACTTAGACAGGCACTTACATAGACATTATATAGTATGTTGTTGTTCTTAATTCTTGGCGGCTATTGAAAAAAGGTAGTACGATTTATTTTTGATTTTAGATTTATGTATGTATGTGGGTATGTAGTATAAAAATGGTTCTATATGATCGCCGATAGCCTAAACGGCTTGACCGATTTTGATGTGTGAGGTGTCGTTAGATTTGTCTTCACTTCTAGAGTGTCATAAGTTATATTTTTTTGTTACAATAATCAAATATCTCTCGCAAAAAAAAAAATGCGTTTTTTCGTAACCTCCAACGAACTTTTTAACGTAATAAACAAGGTTTTACTAGAATTAGTCTAAAGAATGCGCATTTATAATCTTTTATTGCGATCATAAGCATACTTTTTCACAAAAAAACGTACACTCAACAGCGTATCAAACGTAACGAAATCGTAAGTTAGACTGCAAAAACTGCTTTTCTGCAGTCGGGTATTATGTTTTTCGTTAACATATATCCTTGTTACTAAATATGGTCGAAAAGAGTCGTTTTACAATGAAGTAATTGTGGTTGGCTTTAGGTGTTCAAAGGTGGCAAACCAAAAATTGTAGAAGAATAAACTTGATATTGTAACAGGAAGACTGTAAATAAGTATGGTGATAATATTGAAAATTTTGGAATTTTTCTTATCAAATGTATATGTAGAAAAAAAATACCAAGCAGTCTCAATCATAAAGTTATGGCTTGCAAATTTATTCTGAACGATCTGCATTGTAAATGGGAGTTAAACAAAGTTTACATAGAAGTTACCTACTTGTTACATATGTGTATGCGTTTGCCTTACATCTTTTAAATAGCTCTGGGAGTAAGAAGGCACCGAGGGTGGATTTACATAATTGGTTATTACCTCTTATTAAGGAATCTGTGTTTTTGTTTTAGTAATGTATATGTAGAATCACATATTTCAATGTATTTTGGATGAAATTAGAATTTAATGGGAAATTAAGGATACAAATATACGGATACAGATGGTGTAGTTCATTATGTGCATTTATAAAGTGCTGTATATGTGTATTAAAAAGAGATAGACCTCATACAAGTGGCGGGAAGACGCTGGATGCAAGCCGCTTCCAATCGGTCTTTTTGGAAATCCATGGGGGATGGCCTATGTCCAGCAGTGGACTTCTTATGGCTGAGATGATGATGATGTTGATTGTACAACATCTTAGGATAATAATACAAATAAACAGATTTTGATTTGATTTTTGAAAGTGATATGAAGCATCACGGTATGTGGAACTGTTTCGTTAAATTGCTAGATGAATCGCAGATACTACGCGTCGTAGACATGCGTACATGTAGTACATGCGTAAGTTTACTCAGTGTGTAGGCATTCTGTGGACATTGAGTATACGCTATATATGTGTATACACATATACAGTGTATATGTGTATACATATACGCTGTAGCACTACGGTAAAAACACTACGGTAGACACTACGGTAAAAACTGTAGATGCTACATAAATCATCTGTAAATAAATACTTCGTAAACTTTGCGTAGTTAAATTGTAGTCACTACGTAGATACTCTGTAGACACTACTTACTAGAAAAATATTTAATCTGTGGGTAAACTTCCTAATGCCACTCGGGAATGGAATGCCTTGCCGCTGTCCTTGTTTCTTGAAAACTATAACCTTCAGTCTTCAAGTCTAGAGTGAATAAGTATCGTCTACGTCATCTGCTTCATCTTCGGCCACAGTATCGCTTTCCATCAGGCGTGTTGGTGGTCAAACGTAGAGCTATTCTATATATATACTTAGTCTGGCCATAAATACTGTTACAGTTAAAAATAAGAAAGATATTACATTTGAATTTGGAATCTGTCATTTTTATACGATTGTTCATTGAGTTTTCTAATTTTGGCGCCAATACATTGTACAATATTTTGCGATATTAAAATGGAGTGGGGTGATAAAGAGAACCGAATCGCTGTGATTGCATTAAACAAAGTTGGTATGGAGCTAAATGCAATTTTTAAAACTCTCCATACGCTTGGTATTAGTCAAATGTTTGTGTACCGGGCTATTAATAGGTACAATGAGACCTCCTCTGTTTGTGACAGAAAAAGATCTGGCCGTCCACGTTGTGTTCGTACGAAAAGGTGGTCAAAGCAGTAAGGGAAATAATTCGAAGAAATCCTGTCCGAAAGCAAAAGATTTTATCTCGGGAGATGAAGATAGCACCCAGAACCATGTCGCGTATTTTAAAAGATGACTTAGGACTTGTAGCCTATAAGAGACGCACTGGTCATTTTTTAACTGATAATTTAAAAAAGAATAGGGTGGTAAAATCGAAACAACTACTGAAGCGGTACGCAAAGGGAGGTCACAGAAAAATTTTGTTTACGGATGAGAAAATCTTTACAATTGAGCAACATTTTAACAAACAAAATGACCGTATTTATGCTCAAAGCTCTAAGGAAGCTTCCCAATTGGTCGACAGAGTGCAACGTGGGCATTATCCGACTTCAGTGATGGTTTGGTGGGGTGTTAGCTATGAAGGAGTGACTGAGCCATATTTTTGTGAAAAAGGTATCAAAACATCGGCACAAGTGTATCAAAATACCATTCTTGAGAAGGTAGTTAAGCCCCTTAACAACACCATGTTCAATAACCAAGTATGGTCCTTCCAACAAGACTCGGCGCCAGGTCATAAAGCTCGGTCCACGCAGTCTTGGTTGGAAGTGAACGTTTCGGACTTCATCAGAGCTGAAGACTGGCCGTCGTCTAGTCCTGATCTTAATCCGCTAGATTATGATTTATGGTCAGTTTTAGAGAGTATGGCTTGCTCTAAACACCATGATAATTTGGAGTCCCTAAAACAATCCATACGATTGGCAGTGAAGAATTTTCCCATGGAAAGAGTGCGTGCTTCTATTGATAACTGGCCTCAACGTTTAAAGGACTGTATTGCAGCCAATGGAGACCACTTCGAATAAGCTTTTATATTTTAAATTGTTTTATATTTATGTATTAAACTAACACACTGTAAAAGTAATATAGAAGTACACGAGCAATATAGAGGTACACGAGTAATCCAACGCACCTTCCAGAGGACAAATCCCATCAAAGCAGCTATCTTAGTATTTGATCATAATATAGAAATAACAGAGACCCCTATGTTAACTACAGAAAACATTGCAGCAGCTGTATTACGAATAGGAACATGGGCAATTGGGGTAATATCATACTATTTTGAGGATAGTAAGCCAATTGAACCATATTTAGAACAACTAAAAAATATAATGAATAGGATTGGTACGAATAAAATATTACTAGGCGGGGATGGCAATGCATGGAGCCCTTGGTGGGGTAGCGTTTCAGAAGATTCTCGAGGTGCGACACTTGCTGGCGTACTTAATGAAATGGGCATGCAAACGTTAAACGAAGGGAGCGACCCAACATTTTACACTATTAGAGGTGGAAGAATTTTCCAGAGCCACATAGATGTCACTGCATGTACACCTGAAATGTTAAGCAATGTGTGTGACTGGAAAGTAGACAAGGGTGTAACCAGCTCAGATCACAGCACAATATCTTTCACAATAAATTTGGACAAAATAACACTTAAGAGACCACCATCATCAACCAGAATCTACAAAACTAAAAAAGTTAATTGGGTAAATTTCACAGAAACATTCTCTCAAAAATTAGAAGACAATAACATAAGAGCAAATACAATAACAGAAATAAATACGATAGAAAAACTAAATGAACTTATTAATAAATACATAGAAACAATTGAAGATACTTGTAAAACATTAATGCCTAAAATAATCAAAAAAGAAAACATTAACATACCTTGGTGGTCTCAAGAACTTGAGACCTTAAAGAGAGACATGGTTAGGAAAAAACGACGCATTTCATATGCAGCTCCTCGTCGTCGCCCGTATGTGGTTGGCGATTACTTAAATTCAAAACAATTATATGAAAATAAAGCCGCAGAAGCTCAAACGTCAAGCTGGAAGAAATTTTGCAGTAGACAGGACAGAGAGAGCATGTGGGATGGTATTTACAGAGTAATAAGGAACACGGCAAAAAGGCATGAGGACCAGGTATTGGTAATGGACGATAAAACATTAAGTCAAGAGGAGTCAGCTGAACTTCTGACCAAAACTTTTTTTCCGGAAGACGATAGACAGGAGGACAATGAAATACATAAAAAAACGAGAACAGAAGCAGAACTTATCGATAATCTCTTGATTGATGATATTCAAGATCCACCCTTTGCCGAAACTGAACTCATCAGTGCTGCCAACAGCTTTAACCCGAAGAAAGCCCCTGGCTCGGATGGGTTCAGCGCAGACATCTGTGCTGCAATAATAAACAAGTCTCCAGATGTCTTTTTAGCAATAGCAAATCAATGTTTAGCTTTGGCATACTTTCCAGTACAATGGAAAGAAGCCACAATAATTGTATTAAGGAAGCCCGGCAAAAAAGACTATAGGCACCCGAAATCGTACCGACCTATAGGATTGTTATCAATCTTAGGAAAGGTACTAGAAAAAATGATGATAAAACGAATACGTTGGTATATACTGCCTAAATCAAACCCGAGACAGTATGGGTTTGTGCCCCAGCGTTGTACGGAAGACTCTCTCTATGACCTTGTGACGCACATAAACGAAAACATTAAGAAAAAACTCATAAATGTCGTAGTATCCTTGGACATAGAGGGAGCTTTCGACAGTGCCTGGTGGCCAGCCATAAAATGCAGATTAATCGAAAAGAAATGTCCACAAAACCTAAGAAAACTTGCTTCAAGCTATCTACAAGATCGGCAAGTGAAGCTAAGATATGCCGGGAAAGAAATAGTCAAGCAAACAAATAAGGGATGTGTTCAGGGGTCAATTGGGGGACCAACATTCTGGAATATGCTACTGGATCCACTTTTGGACGAGATGGAATATAGGAACGTATATTGTCAAGCATTTGCGGACGACATTGTTCTGGTTTTCTCTGGGCACAGTACCACTGCTATTGAAGAACAAGCTGACGAAACACTTAGCTATGTGCACGAATGGGGCATCAAAAATAAATTAAAATTTGCCGCACACAAAACTAATGCGATAGTTATCACAAAAAAATTAAAATATGATGTGCCACGCGTGCATATGGACGGAGTAGAAATTAAAATGGTGGAAGAAATTAAAATTCTGGGTGTCATAATAGATAGTAAGCTTACCTTTCACAGCCACGTAGAACATATCTGCCGGAAGGCCACGAAAATTTTCATGCAACTGTCAAGGGCTGCTAAGATTTCATGGGGCTTGAATCCAGAGGTAATCAGGACAATGTATGTATCTGTTATAGAGCCAATGGTTCTCTATGCAGCTGGTGTTTGGGGCGCAGCAGCTAAGAAAAAAACGGTTCAGAAGCGACTAAACGTAGTGCAAAGGGGATTTGCCCAAAAAATTTGCAGAGCTTACCGAACCGTGTCATTGCACGCAGCTTGTCTATTGGCTGGCATTCTTCCTTTAGATCTTCGACTCCGTGAAGCATCTGAAATATATGAAGCAAAAAGAGGGAAGCCGCAGCCACTATTAGGAGATCGAAAATTAGAGAAAAAAGTTTGCTTCACTGAAGCTATACATCCATCCGAAGAAGTAAGAATAGACTTTCAGTGCCTAGAAGAGATGAATCTTGAAATAATAGGGAAAGACACAGGAATGCAGGTATACACCGATGGAAGTAGGATGAATGACAAGGTAGGAGCTGCGGTCACGTGCTGGAAAATGGTACAGAACACTCAAACAAAACGTTTAAACTGGCATCCTACTGCTCAGTGTTCCAGGCGGAAATGTTTGCTTTATATCAGGCTACGGAAATAATATTGAAAGAAACTGACCCAAAAGCAAGTATATTTAGTGACTCTAAATCATCCCTCGAACGACTGAAGAACCAAGATTCGTCTCTCCCCTTAGTGCATAGAATAAAAAGGAACATCTCGGATATTCGAACACAGGGACGAGAACTAAAATTATTTTGGATTAGAGCGCACGTTGGGACTGAAGGTAATGAAAGAGCCGATGTATTGGCAAAGCAGGCAGGAAACAAAGAATCAGCACCAGACTACGATATATGCCCACTATCATATATAAAACACACACTAAGAGTAAACAGCATCGAGGAATGGAATAAAAGATATATTAATAGCAAAGTAGCAAAAATTACAAAATTGTTTCTACCAGATGCGAAACGGGCATTCCAGTTACTTAAAAAAGTAACTCTCACACCTTTGTTGGTACAGGTGCTGACCGGACACGGAGGGTTTGGTCAGTACTTGTACAAAATCAGATGCAAGGAAAACCCTGGATGCGTGTGTGACCCGGAGACTCCTGAAACTGTTGAACATTTGCTGTTAGAATGTCCAAAGTTTTGTTTAAAAAGATTTGATTTAAGCCAACAGATTGATGCGCCTCTAACAAAAGAAAATATAAAATATATTATGGAAGACAAATATACCAGAACATACTTTATAAAATACTGTGAACATATTGTAAAAGAAACTAATAAGGGTAACAATTCTAGATAAGTAAGAAAAAATTATGTATAATATATACTGATTATATAGAGTAGCATAATAATTAACATAGATATAGATAGATGAAATCGAGGGAAATGAGAAAGCAGTGATACCACTGCAATCTGATATCCTGAACATGTTCATGGTGATGATTAATTACGTATGAAATGAGGCAACCTATAATTGTGTATGTTAATATAAAAAAAAGAAAAAAAAAAAAAAAAAAAAAAAAAACAACTAACAAACAAAAAATATTTATATATATATAAAAAAAAAAAAAAAAAAAAAAAAAAAAAGTAATGTAATATGTACCCATTCTTATTCCAGGTTTCCAGGTATAAAGAAAACTCCTAGTCTGAACTTTATGACGCTTTATTATTACTTATAACATTGCACTTATTTCACTGCACTGAGCGGTCTGACGCTAAGACCACCTTTTTACTACCGAGTTACGCCGCGACTACCTTTTTTCGAAGGGCCGCTCGCGCTCGTCCGCCCGCGATATATCCCCTCCCCGGAATTACAACATCACGCCATCATCCGGGGTAGCGTTCATTCTGTTCGATCACCGTTCTCCAGAGTATATAAATTAAGAAAATAGCAGTGCTGCCACTCCGCAACACTGAAAACACCGCACACCACATACAACAAATATTCAAATCATGACACTCGGCCATCCGCTTTTGTGCAACGTCCCGATGCACAACAACTCTCTAAAAGCAAGTCTGATTAATCATATCGAACCCTTTGGACTCCTTAAAGATTTGCTGCAAAATAAAATAGTTAAACAGTAATTATTATGCTAATTTTATAAAACTACTTATGGCACACTAAACTTTGTAGTATACGTTGCTACGTAACTAGTTATTATTGTAGATACAAGTAATCATGACACTCGGATTCGTTTTTAAATATGACAATTATTTTATGTTTATTCTAGCTGGTCTGGGAACCGGAGGCTTCCTATTCGTGTGTAAATGTACACTATGCAGATAAATTATTGTTGTACAAATATGTTGTACGGATCGAGTATATATTCTGGTATTTCCAGAGGTTTGGTATATAATTAAAAAAAGTACATAAAAACTTATTCAATTCGCATTATTAATTTACTGTCGGTTACTCAATTACTTCCTCCTCTGGCTTAGTGATTGCGAACGGCATCATCATTATATAAATGTCCCAATGTTGTAGTGGCCACTGAAGTAGCATTCAAACCTTGTAGACTTGGGCTTGTAGACTTTTTTTTTATGAAAAACTCTATAAATACTCCTTTTTGTTCTTCGTCCAAACATTAAAATGACCAACGACAAAGCTTGAATAAAATGAAAGCAAATTTCGTCCAAAAATAATTACACATAAATTCCAATATTTAGATCCAACTCAAACCAGCTCCAGTAATAATTTGGTGACACGAGTACGTTAATTTTGTAAGTGCTCTCATAGGAATCAACATTTTAAACTGTATTTCTGTCATTGTCCTGCCATTACCAAATAGCATTTTAAAATTGTGTAACGTATACTCCCCAAATCCGAGTAATAGAGAGAATAAGAGAACGGAAATAATTTTCCAAACCCCCTTTTTTTTTTAGCAAGTCGCTACAACCGCATTAATTTCTGTCAAGCTTGTGGATGATCGGCAAAGCACATGAGCAAAATTTTGTCAGTTTAGAATGTCAGAAGTATTATTATTTTCTAATCACTAAATTTCATTATCATTGGGACAAATTAGTCACGACAAACTACAGGTAGCTGATCCATTGTCAGTCCTTCACCAACCGTTATTTGACTGGCGTATACCTGGTGCTGTTTACCATTAAATTGATGTACTATCAAGTTGAATCACTTCACATCACAGATGCCCTGAGTTGACATCTGTCGGATTTTAATCTGTTGTTTGCCAAATTCTTCTTCTTAATCGTATACTCTAGTCTGAGTGGTCGTGGTTGCAATGGCGGTGGCTCCTCGTCGTCACCGTCACTCTCCAGGCCAGCTGCTCTTCTCGTGATGCTTCTCCATTTCTGCCGGTTGCATTGCGAGTACACTCTACTTCGGTGGACTGCGTAGCTTTTCTAATGAGGTCGGTTCAACGTGTTGGTGATCGTCCAGGACTTCGCTTGCCTTCTACACGGCCATGCATATGCTGCGATAGGCTCTCCGTCGAGTGCTCTTTTCTTGAGATCTGCGCAAAGAACTTCAGTATTTGCAATTGCCAAGTCGACGATAATCTATCTCGTATATGAATCTCTTTGAGGATAGCGTTGTTGGTTGTTTGTCAAATACGTCATCACTATTTTGATGACACGTTAGCTAGAAAAAATACTGTACACATTACACACTAACAGTACTCAAACCGAGAATGTGGACATATTTATTTTCCCATCCAATATTTATAGTACTGATGTAACAGTAGAGCAGAAATTACTTGACTAGGTTTTAATAAACTTAATTGTAGGTAAAGACAGAATGTTTATACACAGAAGCATACTTAATTCCTTTTAGTGCACACCTGAACTAATACTAAAGCATCAAAAGAGAAGAAGCAGGTAATCACTTCCATAAATAAAATTAGTCTCAATATTTGTCTTACTAATTTCTGTTGTTTTTTTTAAAGGTCTATATGATATCGACTAGTCATATCATAACTGCTCTTGCACTGAGTACAAGCCAGTGGTGATTTTGATAGTTGCCGTTTTATTTCAACTAACAATCATATTTCGGAAACGTTACCAGTCCTATCAAATATTGCTTATTTTTAATGAAGATATTTATTTATTTATCGATTAATTTTCGTATGCTGGATCCAATTCTGTTATACGCTTACCAAAATTATACTAGATTTATCAAAATGTTCATATGCACGAACGATATTTAACGATATTGATCTAGAACCTAAAAATACTTGCACGCTTTGACAGCAAAAATAGAGGGCCAAATGTTATTACTATCATCAGGTTTGTATACCTATTTTGCAAGAAATAAATTAATTATGAATATTCGGTTCTTATATTTGACTAATTTTTGAACTCATAAACTGTACTTTTACAATAAAACCGCCACCGGTGCAATCTATTTTTGGGGCTACTTTGTTTGAAATATGAAACTGATCAATCAGTTCTCTCTTTGAATTATCTTTAGTTCGTGATAAGAAACTTCGGTCATTGCTTAAATTCAAAGTCAAATTATTTCTTGGGCTTGTAACAAAAGTGTTATATTAGAAAAGCCATTTTCAAATTAGTATTTTTTGTTATGTTTGTACTCCAAGCTTTTTCTGTTATAAAATACAATTTAACGTAGTTTTTATTAATTTAGATATAATATATTCTATTTATTTATGTCATTTTTATATCCAATAACATAATAAATAATAAAAGGATGTCGTCAAACTTATGTCAATATTCATAATAATGTTCAAAAGGCCAAAATAGAATAATAAAAAATATGCCAATCCACTTATGGAAGAAAGTAGAAAATATGATCCGCTGTTCCATTAGAACGAGAATTCAGCAAGATCTATTTTCATCAACTCATTCAAGGCATAAAATGGGTTTCTCTCAAAGAAACGTTTACTACGTACGTTTACGCTCGACTAATAGTTTTGTAATATTATCGAGTGGTTCATTTAACATACAGATTTGTTTATATATATTTTACGATAATTGTCAACGCTCATCACTGCTTACGTCACTGTCCAGCGGACAATTCAACAAAGTGTAGACACTGCTCTGCAGTTGCGAAAAATAACGTGGGTGTTCAAAACATGACTTCTAATTACGTTGGCACATACAGATCGCTGATATCTATATATATTTTTATAATAATCCTTAACCGAATAGTATTTTTCGGAAAATGTCTTAGGCTTACTCATTTATCAATTCATGAATCTTATTGATGGAGTAATTTCCATTCTCTCTATAATCTAATAATGATAACCATATTAATTGAGAATCTAATAATTGCAAACAGATTACTCATAAATTTATTCACTCTAACGCACTATACGCGTTTTATCAAAAGTAAGTGACTTAGTCGATTCTAATTAGTACGTTTCGGAAATTTCAAGCATAGTGGCATTTGTCAAGACTCCTCGACTCTTCGAATTTCTATGCACGTCAAGGTTACTTGCTGCGTGTCCGATCGGTTGATCTCTCATATATGATTTAAATTTTCTCTATGAAACTCGAAACTACATCAAAACTGGAATTATAACGTTATATCATCATTAAAAGTCAGGTGCTCAGGTTCTGGGAAAGTCCGATCAATGATTCTGCTATTCTAAGCTTAACATAATCACATTAAAATTATCATTAATCGACTGGATTAATCAAATCCACTAAAATACAAGATCTGTGCACACTCTTACACACCATATACATATTATACAAAATTTAGTTAATCAAGTTATTTTGGATTAAATACAGTTTGGAGCTTCTACTTTCCTTTGAATAGGCTTGACCTGCTGCAGTTTAAAACGTTCATGGCTAGAAGCTAAGTGTTCCGTGACCGGTTAAAATTATCATCCTGAAACCAAACCTTCATGGTTACAGCTAAAACATCATTGAATAATTGAACTTCAATCTTACAGCTCACTTACATGGTTGCAGCGAGAACATCATCAAATCTTCAAACTTCGACATCGTCAAATCTTCAAACTTCAAACATCATCAAAACTTCAAACTTCAAATATCGTCAAATCTTCACACTTCAAACATCGTCAAAACTTCAAACTTCAAATATCGTCAAATCTTCACACTTCAAACATCGTCAAATCTTCAAACTTCAACCTTACAACGCGCCTATATGGCTGCGGCGAAATCATCATCAAATCTTCGAACTTTCCTTACGGCACACCTACATGGCCATACTTCTTTAGAATATTAACCTGCAGCTCACCTACACGGTTGCAGCGATAACATCATCAAATCTACGAACTTCAACTTTACGGCACACATACATGGCACTCTTTGGAACATTTTCCCTGCAGTTCACCTACATGACTGCAGCTAACAAACTCGTAAACACTAAAAATCCTTGAATTTCAAACTTGCAGTAACACTAAGAGTAGTTGTTAACACTAAGAAATGCACTTTAATTTTCAGCACTGTCGATACTCTGATATCTCAGCGCGGCTTTAAATTCCGCCTCCATGATTACAAGGCGTCAACGGATAAATATTCGCGACAAGTTACCGGTACACAATGGTACTATTTCTGAGGTTATACATGCCTTTGAAATTCAATTAAGATTTTAAGTCAGTCGAACTATGTTATCTCTGTATAATTCAACTTCATAAACAGACTTCTGTATTAAATATTTACGCAGTGATACTCTGGTAAATCCATCAATATTGTAGCTCTACTCATATAAAATTTCGTTTGACACACTTATGTGGTTCAAGATCTTACAATAGTTACGTCACAAAGTAGTTATAGTGTTGCAGGTGGAGATACAATACCAAAATTTCGCTTCATGGTATAGCATACTTACACGACTAAAGACAGTGCTACTAGTTGTAGTAGACTAGTTGTCGTACTAGAATATTTTACTTGCGGTACTTTATTAACCTTACAGAAAAACGAACACAGTACAACTCGCCCTAAATGGCCGTAACCGTAAAGACAGGATTTCACCAGTGTGCGGCTCTGTACCGCACTGAGTGCAGCATAAATGTATTTCTTGGTGAACTCTTACGGGCAGCACCAGCAAACTGTGCGCGCACTCTATTGGACAAACCGTGAACTTTTGTCGCACACTCCTCGGTCTCGCGGTGTACCCGCGACGAGGCACTCGAACACATGTTTACACACTAAACTGAAAGTAAAGCACATTTCCGAGGTATAAATGTTCGTGTACAAATGTACCGTACAGCACGCATACTAAAGTTACGCACAACTGAGGTGGTGGACACAGGCAATCTAATATTGTGATCAAGTTCGCGCACTGCAAAAGGTCTGCACCAAATTTTTATCAACAAGTGTTCTGAATCTGAACACAATTTTAGTGGAGCCCAACCTTAACAGCTAGATAATAAGCTGTTAAGTTTACCATAATACTTTATTTGCATTACTGTTAGCAATATTCTAGAAAAAACTAAATTTACAAGCTCGCTTAATTGGCTGTATTGATGTAGCCCAGTTACCGAATTAAAATATTTAACTCGCAGCACTTTACTAGTCTTCTAGAAAAATAACACACTGCTGATCGCTGACACGGCCACAGACCGATATGCCATAGCCATTGTACTATTAAAAACACTACTCTCACCATCACACCAAAAACATATTACCACGCTATGGTTCCTCTGAATGGCTGCAGCATAATCAAATACAAAAAGTAAAAATGGTTCTCAAACAAAAAAACATATTTTCGTATACTTGTCTCTCGGGATGTTAACGAAATAATTTACTAATGACTTACTTACAACAGACTTCATTTCGTTTAAATTACGATAAAATTATCGGGGAGTAGCCCCAACCACACTATCAAAATTTCATTAGGTTATAATAAAATCGTCGGATTATAATCTTTAATCGCTGTGCTACAATAAAATAATCTGGGAGTAACCCAGATCACATCTCATTGCAGTATCATAACAGATTCTGTCTACCCGTATTAAGAATATCCCGTTATAATTATTTTAACACCCTGTTTCAACACTTTTAAGAACCATTTTCTCCAATTCGATATGCGTGACAAATTTTTAACATCAATATTCAATAATCGGAGGGTAAAATATAATCTCGCAGGTGACTCACGATTTTACCGGGCTCGGCTCGCAGGTTGATTGCCACTTCTGATATATAAAGAAAACTCCTAGTCTGAACTTTATGACGCTTTATTATTACTTATAACATTGCACTTATTTCACTGCACTGAGCGGTCTGACGCTAAGACCACCTTTTTACTACCGAGTTACGCCGCGACTACCTTTTTTCGAAGGGCCGCTCGCGCTCGTCCGCCCGCGATATATCCCCTCCCCGGAATTACAACATCACGCCATCATCCGGGGTAGCGTTCATTCTGTTCGATCACCGTTCTCCAGAGTATATAAATTAAGAAAATAGCAGTGCTGCCACTCCGCAACACTGAAAACACCGCACACCACATACAACAAATATTCAAATCATGACACAGGAGCACAGTGCTCACCCATTAGGTGGACATTGCCTTTATCGCAGAGCAATGGTGTGTAAAATCGAAAGAAGTTACACAACAGTGTTTGGCTAAATAATGTCTCTGACCAGTGTTGGAGGAGTAATTGCTGAACATACAAAAAAAAAAAAAAAAACTGTAAAAGTAATAAATATTATTTGCAATAAAAAAAAAATTCTTCGTGACAATATTTATGGCAAGACTAGGTATATAAACTTTTGCCAATTATTCAACTTCCAAGCAGTAGAGTGCAAAGCGTTTTTATGTTCTAGATTGAAGAGGAATATTTTCAACGAAAATTCCGGAAATGTCAAGATTTAAAATCTGACGAATCAAAGTGAGGAGTGCTTCAAAACCAACAAAACTTAAATGTGACGTCCAACTCCCGTATTCTGAATCCAATTGGGTTCGGAATCGATTCGGAATCTATATCTCTGTCTCTGTCATTCTCTATTGAAATAATACCTTGTAAATCAAAATGGGCAGGACCTTGTAAATCATCAAAAAAGGCTTAGACGTTCCACAAATGACTTTCTTGAGTAGTATATTTGTAGACATCGTAGAAACTGTGTTGTTCTGATGACTTCCTGGAAGTCATCACAAAACAGCAAACTGTTTGTCCCCGACAAGTTTCCGGAAGCTTCCCGCTTATTAATCCCGGCCAACCTGTAAAAGAGCAAACACAATTAGATTATTAAATCTTTCCACAGTTCCAAAACTGAACCAAATGCCGTCTTCATAATTAGACAGGCGCAAGGTACGTCAAATAAAATTAACAATTCAAATTTTCAACTTAATTTACCACTGATGAATTTCTCCAGTGATTTTAATCAAACTTTTAATTATGTCCTTAGAGGTCCGAAATATTGTGACTTTTTACTTAAACAGAAATTTTCGTAAATCAGATTGAAGGTCAATATTAATAATAATAATAAAATAAATGCGTTTTTTCGTAACCTCCAACAAACTTTTTAACGTAATAAACAAGGTTTTACTAGAATTAGTCTAAAGAATGCGCATTTATAATCTTTTATAGCGATTATAAACATACTTTTTCACAAAAAAACGTACACTCAACAGCGTATCAAACGTAACGAAATCGTAAGTTAGACTGCAAAAACTGCTTTTCTGCAGTCGGGTATTATGTTTTTCTTTAACATATATCCTTGTTACCAAATATGGTCGAAAAGAGTCGTTTTACAATAAAGTAATTGTGGTTCGTATACAATATTACATTTGATTTTAATTTTAACAAGTTTTTAAGCTATTGCATAGATTCTATCGCCGCCCTTGAGCGTGGAGACCGAATCCAGAAATTCCGTAACGAAAATAACCTAACGCAGTAACGCCGATACAACCAATGCCACCTAGAGGCGATTTGCAGAACTAAAGAGACAAGCGTGATATTTCAAAAAGTCATTAAAAGTTCTGCTATTCATCGATAGATGACAAAACTAAAAACTAAAAGAGTGGGGGTCTTAGGAATACTGCATAAATAAAATAAATAAATAATTAAAATTACTTTAAATAAAAAATGCTATGCAATAGCTTTACCGCGGCAGTCTCCGAGTGCCACACGTCTTTTTTTTTACACAAAATAGATCTACGATTGACCACCAAGTCGCCTGATGTTAGGCGAGGGTGTGGCCGAGGATGGAGCTCGTTATCTAGATGATATATATTCACTCTAACCTTGAAGCCAAGATTGTAGTTGTAGTTTTTATTTAAGTTAACGCCATATTTGTTCCGGCGGAATCAACAACTGATGACCTAAATTAGAAATTATGTTACGGTAACTTCCAATAGTCAGATGACGTCAAGATTTGATATACGTGAATAATTTCGATAATAATCCAATAATATGGCATAACGCACCTGGTCTAATAATTAAGCAGATAAGTTTGTATTGGGATTTCCGTATGGCGTAGAGTACATACGTCAAATTAGAGTTCCTTTTTTGCATTTCTCATTAGGTACATGAATTGTGAAAACAATGTTCTAGCTAAAAAAAATTACGTGGAAATTTTCAAAATGGCAAATAGTGGACCTTTTAAGTTCTATTTTTATCGACTAAAAAAGGAACTTAACAATTCGGTAGTATTTTTTTTTACTTATTAGGTATATAATTGTTACGGTTCCGTCGTTTATAAACAGATGTGATTTTTTTTTGTTTGACAGGTTATTATTATACTTTCAGATTGGTCCTATAGGCATTTTATTAAAATTGTTTTAGTAGTTTGGTTTTTAAAATTAAATTGCGCATTTTGAAGTCGTTGTTGTCTGTTTTTTTAAGTATAGTTATTGTATGTTGTTATTACGAACGCGCTTTTCAAAGGATTATTAAAATGTCTATAAATAAAGATTGTAAAAGAAAATTTTATTTAAAGATAAGACACGTAGAGTAGATTAAACCTAACACCGTATACTTAACCTGAAATTTAGCCGATTATTGCCAGCGAAATAAGTAGGCGTTGAAAATAATATCCACTTACAAGTTCTCAGGTAACTTAGTACGATAAAAAACAAGCTAGAATTTTTATCGCAAAGTAGAAAATTTCATAAAGTGCGCGATAGTACGCGTTTGCTATTTACTAAAGAGAAAATCCTGGAACTAAGATCTTAATGCTTCTACTAATAAAAACTTTATGAAATTACTTCTAGCGGTACATACCTTGGGTTACTACGTTTTTATGAAAAAAGTTGAACATAAAACGTGGAATAACTTTTTTTTAAATATTTTTTTTAGGATATATCGATAATGTCGAAATAATCTTCACGGATATTTAGTTAGTTTTCACGGATATGCATTTGTATGTTAATTAGTTGTCCCCGTATAGGTATACAGAGAAATGCACAAAATACCTCCACACGTGAATAAAATTACTAAGAGTAAATGGCATAATTATATTCACAGGTATATTATACCCTTCCGAGGAACCTGAGTTAGCTTTCGGGCCAAATGTTTAATTTCCGCTAAAAATCCATTATTGGGGAATACTGAAATTGCAAAACTTCTGCCATCAAAGCTTACGTGAGTTTAGCTTGATTTATTGACTTTAATAAAACGTGAACGTTTGCGTTAATGCTGGCGTTTTGGGTGACTTGTCGAAACCTCTCATTTACGGAGGGAAATCATTATTTTTTACACTTGTTTTTGACGTGATAACGTCTTATAAATCGATGAACGCGGGCTGCACGCACGAATCATGATTCATTGTCACGTTCCACCTGAGCGTGCAAGCGAGAGCGCGGAACAAGCGATAGAGAGGCACGATCGGCCTAAGCGTTCGGCTTGTGACACATCTATTATGACGTTTTATATCACGTAAAATTATCGTCCGTAAACCGACTTTACAGACAACATTTTTTTTTAAATCATTGGATATAATTCTATCAGGTATGTGGAAGTTTAGAATTGACATTTGTGTGCAATTATATCATATCATTGTAACTCACACGAGGATAATTCTGTCTTATCACGTAAGAGCAGCCAACCCGGTGTAATTTCAATACAAGAGTTCGTACGTATAAATGACGTAATAATACAACTTAATTCAAATTTGGTATAATAGATATTTTGTGCAGTAGATCTAGGTCCCTATTGAAGTAAAAATTAAAAAAATATTAGGTACAAAATATAGGACAAGCCTTCAAAAGTCCGCTTTTTTACACAAACTTCCGCAGCTTATAACGTGACACAATCGTGAAAATATTTGAAATAATTATTGTATTATTTGCTAAGACCGATACTGTTTTTGTTGTACATAGAACATCAATAAATTTAAGCCAAGAATAACCCACCCTTTAATATAAATGTATCGTTTAAAATTACTAACTAAATCTGTAAATAAGTATAAATAGTTTGATATGAACATGACTGGATGTACTTACTAATAAGTTTAGTACGAAGTAATACTTTACGCGTAGTTCCGGTCCGTTAAGTACTCCAGTAGGTAGTATACCGGATGTTTATCCGGCAGGTGGATTTGATTGATTGTTAAAATATTTATATTTCGTTATTATCTAGTGTCGGCGAGCCTAAACAAACTCCCCTAATGCTAAGTAAACTAACTCGACAGACCCTCGGGGAATTACCTATACCCTTAAAGAAAACTTGGCGAACTCTTATTGCCTTTTCGGAAATTCGAAACAAGAAGGGACATTTGTTTTATGCAAGTTTGTTTTATGAGTTTTATGTATTGGTTTTTTAAGATTTTTTTTGAATATACGAACGCGAATGTTTTGTACGGAAATACCTGAGATTATGGCGAAAATAAAAACAGAATCAACGTGTATATTTTAACAATTACTACTGAAGATACTTAGTTTTACGTTTGCTCAATTAGATTTTTAACAGTCAATTAAATTTTAAATAGTCTTAATGTAATCAAAAATCGATTATATAAACATTAAACTTAGCATTGTCGCTTTTTATTAGGTGATTAGGCGATCACAGACATGGCGATGTCTGTTTATACTCGCTTAACATCAGGCGCGTTGGTGGTCAATCGTAGATCTATGTTGTAAAAAAAAAAAACTTTGCCTTGTTTTATAACACAGTAATTAACAGATTAGATACTATAAAATCTAAGTATTATGACATATGAAAGAAATATATTTAAGCAACCAACATTACATTTTACCCTCTAATATCTCCTAGCCCCCTAGTCCCTCTCCTTCCCATTTAATCCTCTACTACGGTCAAATTTGGTATCAAACGGGCTCATGGTCTTTGATGCTCTGTCTACCCCGTAAAGTATAATAAACCATCATCATCTTCTTCTTGAATTTTAAATGGTGTGACTAACTCGACTTTATTTTGTTGACCGAGCGAGCGAAGCGAGCGAAGCGTCTCTGCATAAACTAGCCAAATTTTCTTTCATCTGTCAGTTTGTGAGTTTGTGATTTGTTTGTATGTTCGTACTCGTGTACAGGGCGTAATTTTGAACCAATTTTGATGAAACTTGGTGTGTAGGTTCTATGGATTATTTATTTTTTTTTGTCGTCGGCGATTTTTGATAAGAAGGGTGGTTCCCATAAAAAGGGGACAGTTTATTGCGGCGTTAATTACCAACCGATTTTAGTGATATTTGGTAGGTAGATAAAGTACACAATTATTACAACTTGTGGTAAAAATAAACAGAATTGGTCAAGTGGTTGTCGAGATATGACAACCTACTTGAGATTGCGTGTTACAGTTGAGGGCGCGTGGATGCATTTTAGCGCTGAATAATTTTCTTGATTTTACGTTTTCTCCATGTATAAAATTATTATTTGTTTTTATAAGTATTTTTAAGGGTATTTAAACATATCTTATTTTTGTATTAATTGTATATTATAATGAAATTGATCTTTCAAGGTGCTTAAACTTATGAAAAAAAAATTTTTGACCGTGAAATAACGTCTGTAAAATCGGCCAAAATTTTATATACGGCCTTCTAAGCCAATTTTATGTAGGTATTATGTACAGATGATCCAAGGTGAGCTGCAAATAAGCTCTCTCGCGTGGTCTACTGTTTGTAGAACTACTAGTATATAATATAAGTAGCTTTAATATTCTCCAGACACGCCAACCTATCTTCACAACTGTATGAGGTGTTATCTCAATATATTTTGTACCCGTGGGGAAACAACCTGAACACAGGAAGCTCTAATCCGACAAGAAGAGTGGAGAAAACATAACCTATATCGGGAACCCTAACAACATTGTCAACATCGATTATTTTCAAACTGAAAACTATCGAGCTAGAAATACATTTCCACGAGATTCACTCCGTCGTGAATGCTTTTAAATAGAATCAGCACTTGATTGAAACAGCGCCACTTCGAGTGGGGCAAGTAAACTATTCCAATGTAAAACCAGAGTTGACGACCGATCTCCTAACTTCGGAACAGCTCTAGCGGCGAAGTGGCTTCAATATAGTTGCCAAGTTGATTACTTCGCTGTGTCACTCATCGGTTGCTATGAATTTGAAAGCGTGGGAAGGAAATTTAATTGCGTTCCATAATGTTCAATATATGTATATGTTATGGAATAAACGCAATATTTGATAAAAACAAATATATAGATTAAAACTCAAAAAAAATATTTTGTTCGAGTGAGTGCTATTGCAGGGCACTCTCGAACAAAATCATATAAAAAGGCTCATGCAGGCAAGATATATTTGAATTAAATATATATATATATATATAATCAATATTGTTGGACTTTTCACACAACACAATCTAGCCCAAACTAAGCAAAGCTTGTACTATGGTAACTAGATAGCTGATAGAATACAAATATACTTGTTTATTATAAATGCATACTTATGCTACATAGAAACACACAGTCACAGAACAAACACCCATGCTCATCACACAAATGTTTGTCCTGGGTGGGGATCGAACTCACGACCTAGCAGGCAGACATACTACCAACTCCACTACGAGGCCAGTCTTCAGAATTCTAAGTTAGAACTTTCAAACTATTTTGTTCTTTTGGAAGAGTATTATAATTCGTTAAGAAATAACGAAGTTAGTAAAGTTTCCTCTTTACCACGTTTAAAACGCGATCGCTTTGAGGTTATGGCCAGTGACGTCGGAACGTGACAGCACACTCACTCACATTACATAGATATGCGTGTGTGAGCATAGTATACATTAATAGAATGTGTACATGTGTACAGTACACGAGAGTGAGACGATGACTATGGCGTTTTTTTTTACCTCATTCGCGCACAGTTTTTTTGTACAGTTCACTAAAATCGCTATATCTTCATGATTTTACTACTAATTTATTATATTTTTTTCACAGTAATGATTAATCATCAATTACTTACAAAATTATATGATATGAATAACATTTAAGTCTTTCCGAAAAGAATCTGTCTGTGAGTTAGCAGTCCAGCGCAGTCTTATTCATGAATAAAAAATACACATTTTGCTTGTAATACTTTTATTCAGCTGTGATGACGATAACGTTAAAGCTTAAGCTTTATCTTTGTCATAAGTCTAATGCCACCCTAAGCTTTGGATATCGATAGTTAAAAATCTTGTGTGGCAATTTACTGCACTTGCTTTTCTGAAATATTAGATTTTAATCTCGTTAAGTATTCCCGAAAACGCCAGAAATAGTCTTCTTTCAATCTAGAACACAGTACATTTTCGGAATAATGCTGGGTGATTTTATAACTGGCAAAAATGTTCGCTTCCTGCTTGCAAAAAATATTTTGAATTAGTTGAACAAAATGTTAAGCAATACATATTGGAAGGAAACATAATTTTTAGGTTACAATATCGACGTAAATTAAATAACATACAACTTTTAACATAATTATTATAATTTAATTAAAAAACTACTTACATAATAAAACAAATAAATCGCCCCAGACCGATAAATGTTTAAAAATAATATAAATGCTCTAATCCACGTACCGGTCCCGTAATCTAAGTACCGGTTTGTAACGTAACCTGCGTGACTACAGCATTTTGTTAGTTTTATTTTCGTAGTTGAAATTCTAACCTTATTATATTATTTACATTTCTATATTCCTTACTGACCTGTTGTTTACAAATCCACCTGTATTCTATAAATCATATTTACACATTTACGCAAAATGCATTACTTTTTCGACATATCAAATAAATAGCTCTTACACGTTACGTTGTACTATAATTTACATGCGTCACACTAGTTTTATTGACATCTCTCTTCACTTTATCACAGAAGTGGGTTCGATAGATAACGCACGAACACTCCAACAAAAGTAATATATCCTCACGCCCCCTCTAACCACACAGAACTTTTCATGCCATTACAAGTCGTCACATTTCATCACCATCCCTTCGAGGGTGCTGACAACAGCAATAACAGCTGATTTCTGGCCATCTTTATGGCCTCTGTAAATCACTTACTTGACCCAAAAGCTATCGGAACATTAAAAGGGTTTGATTTATATAAGAACTTGGAACATTGGCGACATCTGTTGCTGAACACATAGTGAAAATAGTTTATTGCTGAGGTGGACCGGGCTTTAACACTTTATGTACATTTATAAATACATAGAGTTATTATATTATGTAAGTATAAACCATTATTTGCAATGTCAACTCGATAAATATATTAGAATCGAAATAGTCTAATAATGTCGACTATTTCGATTCTAATTTTATTACAAGCATTCATTTAACCCTAGAACCCTATGGTACAAATTACGTTCTTTATTTTGTAATTGTCATAACTTTTATCTTTCTGCGGTTACGTATTTTATAGGTACAAGTAATAATCGTTTAAAAAACGAAAAAAACAACTTCAAAATACGCAATTCGTTTACTTGGATGATATAATTTTTCAGTTATTTTATTATAAAAACCATTATACTGAACTTATTTTGATAAGATTTCTATGGGAAGTATTCAAACAAATACATATAAAAAATGGAAATAGGTGATTGTGTATATTATATTTCTCGTAAAAATTTTACTGTCTTAAATAATACCTGAAAATGCACCTGGAAGTACGTTTAAATTGTATTTTTATTAACCGACTTCGAAAAAGAAGGAGGTTATCAATTCGTACCGTATATTATTATTTTTAATGTATGAACACGAATTACTCCGTCATTGGAGAACCAATTTTTGTTTCCTGAATTGGTGTATAGAGAAAGCTCCCAAGTTGGTCCCATAATTATTTTGTAAACATCGCTTTATTACTTTTTGAATGATCTTTAAAACTGTAAAAAATTTCATTGTATTCCTGAGTGAGTGCGTCAGACTATAGAATCGCAGAGTACCACCACACGTTATTCTTTGCAAAAGTGTCAAATGTTGAGGTTTTTCGTATAAACATCTGCAAAATTTCTAATCTGTGACGACGAAGGATTTGACATTCAATGACAAATGTCAATCTTGAAAAAAAAACGAGCGAGTGAAGAGAGGTCTCCTTAAAAAGTTTACAATCGTGAGGGATTTATTGAGCTTGAAAAGTAAAACCTACTTCAACGCTTGAGCGCCTTGTTTAATTATTATCCTTACTTATATTACAAGTAAACGAAATAACGTGCTTTGAAGTCGGTTGTTTCAGTTTTTTATACCATAAAATTATAATAACATACATTTGTACTCTTGCATGTAGTTGTCAGTCTTGTGTCATCGCGGTACGTATAAGTAGGCTCTAAGAAATGTAAAGTGATTTGTTTCAATATTTTAATACTATTTAAGGAGAGCTATTTATTTTAGATTACTAAATAGGCAATACATATATAATACATAGGTTCAATAAATTATGCCAACAGATTAAATACATAGGTACAATACCTAACTCCAACATCAGCAGCGCATCAAATATGAACCAGCCAATCAGAATAACGATCTAAGCCCTAACTAGATACATCGGACATGACGCAGTCCCATGCATTATTGATTACTTAGACTGTATAGCTTTGTTTTTGCTCTACTTGTTGCAAAACAATCTCAACTTACTGCGCCGGCGAACAAAGCCAAGTCAAACTTTATAAGGCAGTGCGACACTGCACCGCTGTGTTCCTATATTGGCATCGTAACTTGAAAATTCAAGACTACCCGCATCGTAGGTATTTAGTTTGCAGTAGTTTAGGTCGCGGGGCTTAGAGTCGGTGAAGAATCTTGAGTCTGTCTGTTCTGGTTGCAGAACTTTCTGAAAAATAGACGTTTTTGTGTCAGCAAAAACGGTGTTGCCAACTAATTCTGCGTGCTTCATCGTTGACCACTTTGTCGCTTTCTAATATCAAGTTTGTAAGTTTGAGATCAAGCGCGGACTTATTTTTAACCAACATCAAAAAAGGAGAAGGTCCTCAATTCGTAACGTTTATTTTCGTTACGTTTTAGTAACTACGTTGCTTTTGAATATGAAACGAGCTTAGTTACCACCAATTCACCTGATTTCTAGTTTCTAAAAATCAAGTAAAATAGAGTTTCGTACTACAACATTTCTTGTTATTTCTTGTGAAACTATTTCTTAGTTTAAAAATACCAATGTTGAGACCAACAGGACTTTTGTCCGTATCTCATCAAATATTTTGTGATTGTTTCATTCCAGGCCATTTTGGACCATCATAGATGTTTAAAACCTGCTCTTAAATGTGGCTGCCGGGATTCACGATTCAACCATACAACCGACTGAGCCATCGTTTCCTTTTCTATTCTTTTTTATTAAAACATAAGGTTATATTTGATTGGTAACTCGCCCGATGTTAAGCGACCGCTGTAGTCTACGATGAAGCGTGTTTGTACAGAAGAAACCTATTGACTCGCGATTTTAATACACTCGTATTATATTTTTTCGGAAAGATCCATTCAGGAAGCATATTACACATTTTGACGCAACGCAAAATAAAAGTGGAGCAAAAGCGTTTTGTTCGTGTTTTTGGAATATTTACTGAAATACAAATTGAAATACCTATCTGAATTTCGTGTCATAAATATAAAAAATATTGATTCAACTAGTATAAAATATAGTAGCTCAACAACTACATACAAGTAAGCCCGCGGCATTTTAATGCATTCTACTCACATGCTCATTCTAAGCAAGTATTGCTTTAACATAAGCAGATAAGAAAGAGTACGTACATACGTTCACAGCTAAAAAAGTTTTCTGAGCACTTAAGAAGTCTAATGAACCTTATTCACTGAAACTCAACACTCTTTGCCTCCCGAAGACAGACTGAAATGAGACGCTGAAACTTTCAAATTAAGAGTGGGGTACACAGATCTTTGCTTATTAGTATCGTTATTAAATTCAAGTGCCGTACTTTATTGTTTAATTAAATCTTTATTTCAGATACTAGATCCATAGTAATCCATACACGTACAGAAACATAAAATTACACAATCAGGAAAACACAATCAATTGAATAAAGTTGATTTTAATGAAATTTATTTTAATTACTTTTTTATTTATTTATAGAATAATTATTTTATAACTTTGTTGTACATCCATACAGAAAAACTTAAATCATGTGATGATTAATGTTTTTTTTTATGTAGTGCAAAGTAACGAACGCTTGTATTTTGTTTAGCGTTTATTTAAGTTAAATAGTTTTAGACATATAGTTTAAAAATTAGAAAAACGATTCACAAGCAGGCAGTTTTAATTATAAAAAATAATATATGTAATTAGGTACATCTGGTTAAAAAACTACTAAACCAAAGTTAATGATTTTTTGAACTACCCATGAGATATTTTATCATGAAAACAATAATTAAACTTTAGTTATATGTATATGCAAACACAAAATACATAGATTTAATAAACTTTTTAAACATTACAGTCGAATTGCGAACTTTTTTTACCAGTCGGTTTTTTTTTTAGATTAGGCACAAAGTGCTCAGCTAACTCTCTCGCGCATCACATAATTTTTAAACATATAAAATCACTGTGATTTAGATTAGTTAAATGTTAAAAATAAGGGATTTTATTCGATGTTTTTTAACTTACTTGAGGAGTAGCAAAATATATGTTTTTTTCACTAATTCATCACCAAAATACCAATGATATCTGTTTTTTTTTTAAATATATTTCTCCTAAGTATATTAATAAACAAAATCCTGTCTCACTTTTCTAAAATCTCTACTCAGAGTAATTATTATATATGTTTAAACATTCAAGGTATACATCTAAGTACAAGTAGTATAGTCAACAGTTTGTACAAACAGGGCTGATAAAAAAAACAAGTATCTAGTATATTAAAAGAAAAACAAAATGCCCGATTGCAGAAGAGCAGTTTTTACAGACTAATTTACGATTTCGTTATGCTGTTGAGTGTACGTATTTTGTGAGAAAGTATGCGTAAAATAGTGAAAAAGGTTATAAATGCGCATTATTAAGAATCATTCTAGTATGTAATATCACTTGGGCATTTCGAAAAATTTCTTTGGACGTTACGAAAAAACGCATTTTTATTTTGCGAGAGATTTATTATTTTTATTACAAAAACTAGATCTAAAACTATGATGCAGAGAGTGATGAAAAATTTAAAAACGTACACATACAAACATACATAGACTCGAAAAACATAACCCTCTTACGCAGTCGGGTAAAAAGTTGTGACGCGCGAGAGAAATTGCTGTGCGATTTGAACCCAAAAATAGGAATTAAATGCTACTTTTAGTATTATTTTGTTCTCCTCATAATAATTTTTCTGGAGTTTTCCGAATTAAATAAGATTATGGTAATACAATCTGGCTGATCTATTCAACGAGTATAACCTCTCTTTAAATAAAATCTCATTGACATCCTAATAATATAGGTGTAACAAAAACCTTAATCATCAAAATAGGATGAGTAATTTAGGCTGCTAACCTTTCTTTTTGCTTTGTAGGCAGGTAAGAAACTACGGATTCCCACGACAACAATGTACCTGATTGTAATTGAACAGAAGATATTTTCTCAGCAGCCGAAATAACCCAAAACTATCCACTAAGGTTGTCCAAAATCAAAACTTGTTGCCGCCGTGTCGCAAGATAGGGGATCAAAGTAAGCCGCTTACAAGTTGGCCGTCCTGCAGCCGCTTTGATTTCCTCCCTTTGCGAGTTCTTACGAAATCCCCGACGAGTTTTTATAAGAGAGATTGCGATAAAACTTCTGTGTTGATGCTGGTCTGTGCCATTTGGGACTGACGCAGATGTGAGTAGTTTGTTCCGCTGCGTCGTAAGTTTTAGCCGACTTCAAAAAATGATGTTCTCAATTTCACTGTATGAATTAATGTTTTTAGTTCGCAACATAACCCACATCGAAAGAGAATGTTCTCAATTTCACTGTAATATGAATGTTAGAAATTCATAAGTACCTAATAGCAATAAAAAATATTCACTGTATGCTAGTTTCTATTGTGTGTGTTTCTTGATGACGGTGACGATGCTGAAACATTAATAAGCTCTATCTCTCTCTCTCTCTCTCTCTCTCTCTCTCTCTCTCTTGTTATTTAATTCGATGATGATACTTTAATAAGCTCTTCCAATCTTAATGATACATTAATAAGCTATTTTTCTATATATAGCTCCTAATCTATCTCTATAATTATATCTTATATTTTTTGTTACCTGTAGGACTTGGCTTAAGTTTTCATAGTTGTTTACAAAATTTCAAATACCAAATATTTAGATACTAAGATTTATATAACAATGAAAAAACAAAGACTTATCGTGGTCATATATTATGCAAGATGTAATTTCGGGGTCTTCATAATTACGATGATAGAAACACGAGTATGTTTCTTCTAGGCAAATGTGTTCTATCGTAGACCGCAACTTTGCTAAGCATGTAGTGCGTTGGCAGTCAAGTGAAAGTGTATCTGTAAAAGCAAAAAATGATTTGATTCTTAAATCTTATTCTTATTATAAAAGTATTCATACTTTCAACCCTGCCAGATTCATTTATTTTTATGCCTGTTTATTCTATACCCAGGCGGTCAAGTCATAGAAAATTCTAGAATAGCCCAAAATGGAATTGTGTTCCGTTTTCAATAACAAGTGAAATTATGCCCTCAGCGTGTGTGTCACAAAGATTCAGTAAATAACCGATATGAAGGCGAGCAGCGGACATTTTGTGGAGCCAGATAGGTTACGGAGTGTAGCTTTGCTGCAGATTTAAATTCTAGCTTTTAGAGATAGTTCAGGTTAACTGTAACTCCTGATTTTATATTCTACATTTTAGAAATCATGCAGCTTTGTTAGTGAACCTAACGAGTGAATTTTTGTATCAGTTAAACTCTTATACGCCAGATAAACACTTACAAACATAATTACAAAAAAATCTAAGTAGGTAATTTTTTTTTTATTCACAAACAAAACTGTGACAGCCAGCCCTAGGCTGGCCACTCAGTCTATACGAACTTTCTTATATACAAACAAAAAATATAATTTGAAGATAGTGCACCATAGGTATAATATGATACTGTAAGGAGATACTTTTAAAAATTAGTCGAGAGATAATTGTTATTTTGTGTTTAGTTTAAAAACCGATTTTCGTTATAATAGTAGGTATAAAATAATAGTTTATTCCATACACATTTTAGGGGTTGATTTCACCCTTTTAAGAGCATAATTTCGCAAAATTTATCCTTATCGAATGGGTTGATAATTAAAGAATATTGGGTTCAAAGTTCAAACAAACAGATATTCGGACAATGAAATAATCATTGGTATAAGGTTTCGATATTTTCCTAATGATATACAGAACCATAAAACAGAGTAGAACAATTTACGAACTCGACTTTGTCTCTTGGTCGGAGCTAGCGAATTTTATGGAATACATTTCGGTGAGTGAGCATCGGATCTGCATGATGTTATTTCACTCTGATTTTTCTTCTATCGGTTGAGAAAGAACATGAAATAACAATGTCGTCACGGTGCATATTCCAAAGAAAACAAAACGATATGCTTAAATTCGACTCTTCTTGTAAAAATCTGTAAATAACGAAATATATTGCTTGAAATTTACCGACAGATGTCCTTACCTATAGTATAAAGTATGAATAAGTAATTTTTTTCCGGGTAAGGTACTCCATCATTGACTGTAACGTCACGAGATGGCGGCAAACGCATGTATTTCAATCATGGATTTACGTTATTTAAAAAAAAAAAAACTTGCAAAAAAAACATTGATTAAGAATTTTTCGCTACGCCTATGAATAATAAAGTTAGTAAATAAGTCTATTACAATATGATACGTACAAATATGACAGGATTTGCGGACTGCGCGAGTAATTTTGCATCCATGAGCTGTGAGAAACTTTGTCGCGCTATCTCCTATACAAATAGGAAAAAACTTTTTTTACCCCTACACTTCTACTGTTTCCTAGATCTTGTTTCTACATCGCAAATCTATCTTGTATATATAAAAAAAGAAAATAAGAGTCCGTAGCCCAACCATCGTCCGTCTCGCTCGCGCATACCCATATTTTCTAAGATATAAAATGTCTGCATGAACATACAAAAAAAATGTTTAGTAAAAAAAGAATTATCAAATAGGTTATCTAATAAAAAAAGAATTATCAAAATCGGACTGCTCTGTAAAAAGTTATGCGTGCTCATACATTACAATCAGTGAGTGAAGAGTCAATCCTGTTTTCCTACCCTTAGGGTTGGTTTTTTCCCAAATTTATATGGAACCAACTTCGATGTATGGGTATACATCGAAGTTGGTTCCATATAAATTAAAAAAATCTCTCCAATTAAAAAAGGATGATCAAAATCGGATAACTCTGTAAAAAGTTATGCGTGATCATACATAAAAAATATATATATTATACACGTCGACTTGATACCTCCTCCGTTTTTTCGTCGGTTAAAAAAACTCGTAATTTACTGGCAAAAGACCGCGCGACCACGTTTCTCTTAATAACTTGATGGCTTTACTTTAGTAACGGCTAATCCACAACGAACTGTGAAACATATTCATCATTAACCATTACTGCAAACCTGGGCACGCGTACGGATGTCGGCAAACACCACACCTCCAAATTTACATTGCGGCAAAGGAGTTCCCCAATTAATTCCACAATTCCACACACAAGGTTTTGGAGCCTACTCATTTTCTCGACCCGACATCCATAATGCTCATGTAACATTCATTATAAGCTTGTGTTGTGTAGTATATTCAAATGTTACATGGTTGAGACCGTGCGTACTCTCTCTGGGCTCTACCAGCCTCGTAGACTTTGCAGTATTCTACGTCTCGACGTTCTGAGAATCCTTTTAGAGTGTGTTTAAGTCTTTAGAATTCATTTCGGTTTCTTTCGTGTTTAGCTAAACCGTCTGAGTGGGAAGTTGGAGCGTCTCCCGTTAAATCTTGTTACTTATGTTGGCTTAACTGAATATGTTATTTAACGTGTTCGTTGATGGCTTGTATGTTGGTACAATGAACAGCTTACTTGATGGAACTTTGTCGCTTGTGTACTTAATTTTTTTTAATGTTTGAAAACCTAATTTTTATTACCTTTGATATTGACGTCTGTCAGAGAGAAAGAGTAAAATGTTTTTACCGATTTCAGTAAGAAGGTGT
Organism: Lycia hirtaria; assembly: GCA_947563715.1. NCBI lineage: Eukaryota > Metazoa > Arthropoda > Insecta > Lepidoptera > Geometridae > Lycia > Lycia hirtaria. The sequence continues at coordinate 30,634,049 of OX387384.1, forward strand.
TTGACAATTTGTTGTATTTTTGTTAGTTTTTTTATTTTATTTTTGTTACCGCATTCATCATCATAGGCCTTATTTCATCTTGACAGATGATTTAAACAGCGCCATGGATTGGAACACTTGCGTTGGTGGCTAAATAGGCTAATGCGGGAACCGCAGCTATGGCCGCACTGCTGGCAGGTATGATATTGTATGTTTGTCGGAGGTGCTAAGTTGGTGGGAATTGGTAAGTTGTGTCTGCGCGTACGCTTTTGGGCCAGCACCTCCAACCACGCGTCGTCATGATGTTTAAGACCGCATTACTCCGACAATTATAAACCGATTCCAAAAACTTTTTTGTTTGAAAGGATATATACTTTCAGATTAGTTTCCTAGACATTTCGTTAAAGTTAGTTCAAAAGTTTGGTTATTAAAACAAAATGCGCATTTTGCGGATTTGCGGAGTTGGTAAATGTAAGTATTAATAAAAAGTGGAACAATGTTTCGGACTTATACCATTAGAAACTGGTAAATGCTAGGTTAATGTTGGTGGTAAATGCACGAGATTCGGACTTTTACCATAACTAGTTGGTAAATCTTGGGTTTTACAGGTAAATCTTGGGTTTTACAGCTAAATCTTGGGTTTTACAGCTAAATCTTAGGAATAACCGTAGTTCGAACTTTTATAGTAACATATATAATGAATAGATTGTATCAGTCAGCTGGATCGCTGATATTACGTAAACCATTTCTACTGATAAGGTACAATAGTCAATTCTATTTACAAATTTAACATCTGACTTAACGTGAATATCCGTGTAAATACCGTGTACCTTCGTGTATATTTATTATCTACAAAACTTGGATGCCAGATCACAATAATTATTAAAACTAATCATTAAAAGTTTTACATCCGTGAGCCAGTGTTCCGATACTACAAATAAAACTTTGTATGGAGGTAGCTTGTACCCTGTAATAAAACATAGGCTACTTTTTACCCGAAAAATGTGAAGATACCTGTGAGGTACTGAAAATAGTTAAATCTACACTTCTATATCTACATTTAGACTAATATTATAAATGCGAAAGTTTGTGAGTTTGGATCTTCGAAAATTACTTTATCTAGTCACCGCGGGTTAAACCGCGGGGTGCAGCTAGTGAATAATACGATCACTATAAATAATAATAGTAATAAATATTTGTGGACATTTCACACAACGCCATCTAGCCCAAACTAAGCAATGCTTGTACTATGGAACTAGATGGCTGATAGAATACATATATACTTTTTATTGTAAATATATACATAATATGATACATAGAAACACCCAGACACAGAACAAACATCCATGCTCATCACACAAATGTTTGCCCTGGGTGGGGATCGAACCCACGACCTTTCAGTTCAGCAGGTAGACGCAAACACACTATCAACTGAGCCACAAGGCCAGTCGATATATATGATATACATACGATAACAACCCGAGTCGCTAATTCGTGCTGTTGATGTTTGAACATCTGCGAGAGTGCGGTGAGCCGCGGATGTCAGCTTGACAAGTAGGTACTGATGCAATTTGACGTGTGGATACCAGCTGAGGCTTGCAGTTGTTGCCCGATCTTGATTACAAATAGGAAAAATCTGTTTTCCACCCTTTGACCTAATGTCACTAATCTATGTACTATTCGATGCTTCTACCCCTACTCTGACAATAGGGCTGGCCACTCAGTCTATACGAACTTACTTTTTACCTCTAAATATTAACCGGTTTCGATGATTATTTTTAACTGACTTCCAAAAGGAAGGAGGTTCTCAATTCGACTGTTATGTTTTTTTCTTGTTTGTTGTTCATCGATTATTTCGCCAATTGTGAATTGATTTTGATGATCTTGATGCTATGTGCAGAGGTATACCTCTGCAAATAGTATGAGATGAACATATGTAACATATGACATATTAAGTTCTAAATATCAAAATCCGTTCAACCAAGTAAACGAATTATGTATTTTCAAGTTGGGTTTTCTCAGTTGTGATGGCCAAAGCCCAAATTGTGGGCAGTCAGGCCGATCACGACGAGAGCTGAGTTTAACTGGTAGAACACAATGGAAAAAAGATGAGTAAAAATGAGTAGGATGCGAACTTACTTGGTATGTGCTTGGTATCGACCTACAGCGGTGTCCAAAATTCGTCCGGTGCTGAGTATTGTGTTATGTTCAGAATGAGCTGAATGGTTTTACACCTTCACAATGAGCTGAATGTTTGTCTTGTAACACTGAAGACCCGTTATAGCATCCAGGGCACTGAGATTAGTTATATAACTTTATTAGTTGGTATTTGCACACTGAAGCACTCTGAAGAACACTTTTCGAGTAGTAAAAACCGATTTATTTCTTACTAGACTCGAGAGCCGACACGCGTGATCTCACCGCCACAGACTGACAGACGACTTTGACATTCCGACGTCACGCCATCTTTTTTGTGGCGGGAACATCTTGGGGGCCGGCAAAAGACACTTGCTAGTCTTCTTCTTCAGGGCTGAGTGGAAACCTGGCAATCTTGAGTACAGGTCGTCTCAGGGTACCGAGCTGAGTGTCTAGGTCGACTACTCTTACAATACCATCCTTTCCGGGCAGAAGTTGACTAATTCTTCCCATCTTCCAATGGAGCGGAGGTAGATTGTCTTCCACGATGAGTACTAGTTCGCCAATTTTAGGAGGGGAAGAGGGAGAAAGCCATTTGGATCGAGTTTGGAGTGTGTGGAGGTAGGATTTGGACCATAGTGTCCAGAAGCGCTGAGAAAGTGCAGAAATGAGCTGAAAACGTTTAAGAGCTGATAGGGGTCTATCATCATAAGATAGCTCGGGCAGAGCAGTGAGCGGTCTGCCAATAAGAAAGTGGCCAATCGTTAAGGGTTCGCCGTCCATGACGTCAGAAGAGGGCTTAAAAAGTACCCTGGAGTTTAGTACGGCTTCAATTCGTGTTAAAAGGGTGGCAAATTCTTCGAAAGTGAGGTGCTGTTCGCCAATTACGCGATATAAAAGTTGTTTCGCGGACTTTACTGCTATCTCGTGAATACCTCCAAACCACGGACCTGTGGGTGGATTCAGTAGCCAAGTTATGTGCTGAGTGGCTAGTTTGTGTGTGATTGCATCATTGTTTGAATCTAAGAAGTTCTTAATAGCTGTGAGCTGATTCTTTGCGCCAACAAAATTTGTACCGCAGTCCGACCGTATGAGAGTCGGTACGCCTCGGCGTGAGATAAATCTTTGTAGTGCTGCGAAAAACGCTTCGGTGCTAAGAGAAGATACCGGTTCTATATGTACGGCTTTTACAACCAAATCTACGAATATACAAAACCATGATTTCAAGAGTTTAACGTTTCGCAAAGTACTGGATTTCACTAGAAATGGTCCAGCAAAATCGATTGATACTTGGCTGAACACTGGCAGAGGTGTAACTCTGTCTGCGGGCAGATCTGCCATTACCGGGGGCCTAGTACGAGGACGACAACGGAAACATCTTACACATTTGTAAACGCAATGTCTTATAACGCGGCGTGCTGATAAAATCCAAAACTGCTGGCGCAAAATAGCATGTAGTGTGTCGGCACCCGGATGACAATATATTCTGTGGTAGTGATTTATAATGAGATGTACTAGTGGACTTGAGCTGGGGAGAATGAGCGGGTGTTGAGCTTCGTACCTAATGGGAGCTTGAGAGAGACGGCCACCTACTCTCAGGAGTTCATCCTTCATGAATGGTGAGAGGCGTTGGAGCCGGGCTGTGCAGAGCCTATTTGTTCTAAGGCGGTCAATATCTTCTGCGAATTCATTGTGCTGAACTGAGCGGACCCAAAAGAGTAGAGCTTCGTTGCGTTCAATGGCTGTCATGGAGCCAAAACGTCTTGCTGTCTTATCATGGCGGCAGTTGAATATAAACCGTTTGATACAAGCTGTTACTCCAACTAGCTTGTCAAGAGTGCTGAAGCGCATGAGTAAGTCTGTGTCAACATCTGGGACAGCTATATGCGCTACTACCTTATTTGCCTTTAGGCCTGGGAGAGCGTGATGACCTAGGGCTGGTGGCATCTTTGGCCATGTTTCGGGAGATTCTTTGAGCCATTCAGGAGACCACCAAAGCTTGTGTTTTAAAAGAGATCGAGCAGATGTTCCCCTACTTGCACAGTCAGCAGGGTTGAGCTGAGATGGCATGTGTCTCCATGTGAGACTGGGTGAGGTAGCAGTGATCTTGGTCACTCGATTAGATTCGAAGACCTGAAGTTGATGTGAGGGCGTATTGATCCACGCAAGAGTAATGGTACTGTCCGACCAGCATATATGATTGCTTATTGGTATGTGAGATGAAATCAGAGCTGATACACGGGTCATAAGCTGAGCTAGTAATGTAGCAGCTGAGAGTTCCAACTTTGGAATTGTTAGCCGATTCTTAATGGGCGCGACCTTTGACTTAGCCAAAATGAGATGTATATTGGTGTTTCCATTTGCAGAGACCTCATGTAGGTATACCACAGCAGCATAACCAGACTCAGACGCATCCGAAAAACCGTGAAGCGTATATGTAGCTGTACATTCTGGGCGGATGTGTCGTGGAATACGAATTTCGGCAAGATGAGGTAGGTCGTCTATAATCTCCTGCCATTCCTTTTGGATGTCCTCTGGAACTGGATCATCCCACCCTAATTTAAGAAGCCATAGTCCCTGAAGAAGGACCTTTGCGCGGAATATTACGGGAGTGACCCAACCGTTAGGGTCATAGAGGGTAGCCGCTGTACTGAGAATAGTCCTCTTTGTGACCTTCGCCCGTGGCGAGAGTGATATTCGATATGTGAATTCATCGGTATGAGGAGTCCATTGTACGCCTAGTACTTTAATTGGGTCGAAATCAGGGCTGAGGTCAAAATTCTTGGGCATATTGCATTGATCGTCAGGGAATCGTTCAAGTAGTGCTGATGAGTTTGAGGTCCATTTACTGAGCTCAAAACCTCCTTTGGCTAGTAGTTCTATGAGTTCTGTTTGAAGCGCCTGGGCTGCCTGTATTGAGTCATGCCCACAGAGGATGTCATCAACGAATATAGCCTTGCGTATCACTTGGACTGCTGCTGGGAAGCGTTGACCTTCGTCATCAGCTAACTTGAGAAGAATGCGTATTGCATGATATGGGCTTGATCGTAGACCGTAGGTGACGGTGTTGAGACGGTAAGTCAACAAGGGCTGATCTGGAGATGCACGCCAGAGTATGAGCTGAAACTGCCTGTGATCTGGATGCATAAGAATGTTCCTGAACATCATCCGAATGTCTGTGCTGAATACAACAGGATGAACCCTGAAGTTCATAATAATATCCACAATATCCTGCTGCAACGCAGGCCCCGTATGTAGCCGTTCGTTCAAGCTGACGCCATTGGAACTTTTGCAACTGCCGTCAAACACTGTGCGGAGTTTTGAGCCCTTGAATACGGCATGATGCGGTATATAGAAATGTGGCTTATCTTGAAATGTGCTGGGGTGACAAGGTTCCATGTGACCTAGTTTTATATATTCGGACATAAATTCACTGTATTTTGTGCGCAACGTCTGATCCGCCTGTAGTTTTTTCTCTATGTTAAGAAACCTTCTGAGTGCGATGGCGTGAGTCTTGCCTAACTCTGGGGCGTTGTGCAGAAAAGGTAGGGTGACCATATATCGGCCCGTCTCGTCGCGACTAGTAGTGGAGCAGAATATCTCCTCACACTGACTATGTAATGAGCTAGTGGGCTTACAGGCTTGGAGTTCTTCCGACTCCCAAAACCTTTCGAGATTCTTGAGTGTGTCCCACTTTGAACACTCAGACTCCGATATTTCTGTGTATGCTGTGTTCACTTGATGAGAATGTGCCGAGTGTACATCCAGAATGGGTCCTATCAGTGCGAAATCAAAAATCGTGCCGAAGGCTATTGGCCTGCCCGGGCCCAATGAGACCTTAGTTCCATCTAAGACTTGGCCGAGCACATCTGAGCCGAGTAATAAGTCTATGGGCGCGGGTGTATGATAGTCTTTGTCCGACAGTGGAACCAGGTCTTGACTCAAGATATGTGTAATGTTCGGTACTTTATCTAATGGCAAGTAGCCAGTCACATGTTTTAGTATATGAGCTGTTGCTGTAATTGTTGGTGTGTGCGCGTGAATCGGTCGACACATTACTGTGATGTATGCCTTTGAGTTTTGTGTATGCTGATTACCTATTCCTGCTATTTTTAATGTAGCATTTTTTAAAGGAAGTTTTAAAGTATGCGCCATGCGCTGAGTAATAAGAGTAAGCATGCTGCCACAGTCAAGTAAGGCTCTAACTCTGTGGAAGTGTCCGTGTAAATCTGCAACCTCTAAAACGACTGTAGGTAACAAGATTGGTGTATTTGTGCAGAGTGTATCATGTTGTGAAGACTCCTCTTCACTTGTAGGTGCTGATGGTGTGAGTTGTGTATGGGCTGATTTTAATTGAGCTGAGCATTGTCGTTCAGCTGCAGGGTGTTCTGTTATTGTTGTATTACATACCTTATAAACGGCCAGAAATTGCTAAGATAGCTCTTTTCAGAAGCTATAGGCTCAGACGTTTTTCCATCGGTGTTGGGTGATAGTAAAACTTTATACATTCTTATAACGTATCCATGCTTTATTCCATCGCTTTTATGATTAACACAGGTTCTCATTCACGGTATTACGTATAACATAACTGTATCTTTATTATATTTACTTTTTATTTATATAACACAATTCTTACAGCAAAAACTACGACACATTCGCAAGGCGCGAAAAACCGTGATTGACAGTCCGCTTTTTCTATCCTATCCGCACGGTCAGTGCGGCTCATGTGTTTTAGGCATTTGCCCATGTCGGTAACAACTCGGCCATTCGCATCTTACGAGTCTCTCGTAACAATATTTAGTTTATAGCACACTAGTAATAACTTATATGATTAATATAGTCGAGAGACTATCCATCCACAGGTACAAATGTGAATCTCGAAATATTTTAAACATGGGCCAAATTATTAACTGATCCCGAAAATCGAAGCGACCCCAACGATTTGTCTACACTAGCTTACCCAGGCCCGAATATACAAGTTAGACCCCAAATCGAATGAAACAACAACACACAGCAAGGATATAGCTTGATCGCTTGTCAAAATCGCTTCGTATTAAAATTACTTAAAATACAATAATTAAGTCAATCTAGCAAGTCCTATTTGCGGCATGCCTACTATCTACTAGTCTACTACAATTTATGGCTATTTTATGTTATTGTGCTCAATACGGATTTTGTGATGTTGCATCAAAGTTAATTAAAAATAAAAGCTATAAAAAAACCAAATTACCAATTTAAGTTAACGTTACAGCCACATAAATTGATGTTAAAACTAAATTAAAGTACACGACATATACAAGAACGACGCTAATATACCTACGTATTTTAAAATCAAAGTGTTATTATGCTACAATATCAAGAAAATATGTATAATTACAACTTTGAATAATATTGATACAGTTTATTTTAGGAGTCAGTACCCCACAGTTTAATTTAAATGGTTCAAATAAATACATTCTAATTTTATATCAGTACATTTGTCTTCTAGTTAATATCTATTTACATGGACATAAAAAAAACATGTATAATGCTACTTGGTTTATATCAGAGACGAATTAATTTAAGACTGGAAATAGACTAGTTACATCGTCGACTAATTCTTTGTCTCACTGGTAGACAATCTAAAGCTTTAATGACTACAAAATGACCAGTCTCTGACGTAAGTAAGAAACAACTCACATGGATCTATGACGTTGAGAAATATAATTTTAATTTCACTATTTTAACGAAAATCTAAATTAAAGAGAAGAAAATACAAGATCACAAGACTCCATTAAAAATCTTAAATAACTGAACTAGTCCGTGTCATATCGACCAGTTCAGTGTCACACGGTCGAATTCCTGTACTAGTGTGTTCTTCCCTTAATCTAACTGAACTAGTCTGTGTCATATCGACCAGTTCAGTGTCACACGGTCGAATTCCTGGACCAGTGTGCCCTTCTCTTAATCTAACTGAACTAGTCTGTGTCATATCGACCAGTTCAGTGTCATACGGTCGAATTCCTGGACCAGTGTGCCCTTCTCTTAATCTAACTGAACTAGTCTGTGTCATATCGACCAGTTCAGTGTCACACGGTCGAATTCCTGGACCAGTGTGCTCTTCCCTTAATCTAACTGAACTAGTCTGTGTCATATCGACCAGTTCAGTGTCACACGGTCGAATTCCTGGACCAGTGTGCTCTTTCCTTAATCTAACTGAACTAGTCTGTGTCATATCGACCAGTTCAGTGTCACACGGTCGAATTCCTGGACCAGTGTGCCCTTCTCTTAATCTAACTGAACTAGTCTGTGTCATATCGACCAGTTCAGTGTCACACGGTCGAATTCCTGGACCAGTGTGCCCTTTCCTTAATCTAACTAGTCTGTGTCATATCGACCAGTTCATTGTCGTACCAATCGAAGTCCTTGATCGGTACGCCCTTTCCTCCATCTAGGCGTCTATGAGTTGTAACGACTAGTCTATCGTCATACTGATCGGTGGCCTTGATCAGTGTTCTAGTGCGATTCCAGTAGCACGTACCACCATCATCATCATCATTTCCAGTTCACGTACCACTGAAAGTAAAACAAACAGGGAGAAAACCGCTCTGTGGCCTTGAGCATCGTTAAATCGTCATTAAGTAGTCAAGTTCTCAAGATTCATACACTCTGGTTGCAGCGAAAATTATCATCTTTTAGTTACTTAGAACAGGATATTTTAAAAATACAACTCCGTAAATTAGTTTACAAATTAATAACATTAAGTGCACATATAATACTGATATAATTTAGAAAATTGTGATTCTCCTGTAAACATTGTTCAATGATTTTAAATACCCAACGTCAAAGCAGTAATAGGCATAGAATGAGTAGCTTAGTGAGGCAACATTCCAGCAAGCCCTTTAAAACCTGGTACGTCACTCTGCCCATCGCTACACACGACAGGTAAGCAAAATTTGTCACAATTTTACTTCTTAACTCTGACCAATAAGTCTTATCTATTTACCTACTTGAAACATTATTCAAACGTTCAAGTGTATGTCAGTGAGAAAGTACATGATTCAATGCATAGATTTAAAAATGATAGTCTAGTAAAAATAAATTCGTTTGTATGGAGCAGATGGCAGTATTTGCAACTGTGGGGGGAATTCTCTGAAATTATAATAGGAAAATAATTTAAAAAAACATAAATCAATAATAATCCCCGATTTATAGACTAGCTGTGTTCCGCGGTTTCACTCGCGTAGTTATGAAAAACAGTGATGATTATGATGATGATAAGTAGCTCATGTCCGGTTCCAGGTCCAAAGCTATCTCTATACTAATTTCCATAACGATCGGTTCAGCCGTTAGAGCGTGTAAAGGTAGCAAAATTTGCTTTTACAACATCGTTATGAATTGGTGTCAAATGTATTTCAAAACACCAGTACATTTTTTTTTTTTTTTTTTTTTTTTTCAACCATATACTTAGGTGTCTTTTAAGTTGTCACAAATCTTATTTGTACTAGACTATGAAACCTTTTTAGATCTTTGATTCAATGAATGAGATATCCCTTACATTCCTTTTGTCATTCCTCTGTAACTGTATGTAATTATGTCTGTGTTTCATAATGAGATATTATATAATAATCACTTCCTCTTGTCACCAGTAACCTAAGTATATCCATAATAATATATTTAATACTATGTGACAATAATAAGGAGATGCCCGATATTAAGCTTCATGCTTACATATACTAATTCAAAACTGAACTGTGAATTGATAATAGTTCAAACCATGCGTGGTAATGAATTGTACTGGTACATCGAGAATTAAACTAGTAGTTGACAGTTGATTCACTTTCCCTCTTGAATTCTATTTAGTTAAGGCCATGAAAAACTACTTCACTTAGTGCTTTTCCATACAATACTTTGTTTTCAGTTTTATTTAGCAATGTAATGTTATCAGATAAATGCGATGTTCGAATGATATTTGGCTAAAGAGCTATTTGGAAAAGAGATTAATAATAGCCATAATGACTCCTCGTCCAACAGTTAGCCTTTTTTTCAGCTGGGTTATGCTCAACTTTTATACAATAGCGTTATATATATTCATTCTATAGGAGTTTATACCATAGACTTCTATAGATACCCCAAGTGTATGTACCTAGCGTATCAACAGTAAAATAAAAACATAGTTGACGCCCAAAGATTTATTTAGTTTCAGGTGATATCTAATTTCAGGATATATTTTGTCAATTATTTACTAGAGTAAGTACAAGATTCGTTGAGTTGGATTGATTTCGTGCGGATGGAACGTTCCATTACTAAATCGTTTGTGTGACGTCACAGTTGATACGAAAAATGTAGCACGCAGGGTTTTCATATAAATGAGGTCGCAAGCGTCGTCTACTATGTCTGTGGTTTATACTCACTTTATAATCCGGTATGTTTGTCAAAGCTAGAGCCTGTTCATCCACTATTATTACCCAGGTCTCTGGTCATTAAGAATATCGCTCTTTCTTCGATTCTGTACATTCATGCCGGATTGTGAATCTCGTTCAATATGAAACAGAATATCATACAGGTTTTCATGACTTGATCTAGAATAGTACTTATTTCTAGCAATTAGACACCATTTATACTGATAAATCTCACGATACCAGACGGTTCCCAACCACTTGTATAATATAATCGAAACAAAACATGACGCTTTCCACGACACCTCATTTGTCAAATCATGATAAGTAGCTTAGAAGGTATGAGGGAACAGATGAACATCCATACACACATACTGGTCAAACATAACTATCTCAGTTGCTTCGCCGTAGTCGGGTGAAATAATACGTGATAGGAGTATAATATTTTATCAGAGAAAATATATATTCATTATAAAAAATATCGCTACCATTCAAGTTACCTTATGGCAATATTTCGTAAAACACAAATCTAATACCTCACAGGCCCTCAGCTTTTTGGTTCAATAACATCAATAAGACAGTGCTTGAAACTGTTACAGGAGGAAATGGTAACACCCTAAAGGGCCTATACTCAGTGGTAGGTAAATAATGGTAAATGGAGTTGACAATGTATACAGTATCATGCAATAGGACTATGCTGGTTCATCATCCTAATATCACTTTCACTATTGGGTCCATCAGGATTTAATATTCCATCAACATTTTTGAGAGCGCTAAGGAGCAAAAGATTTGTAATTTGTGAGAACTCTATGCATGTCAACAGATTTTCGAAGCCCCAGAATAAAAATGTAATCACAATATGTTCTTTCAGTTAAATTACAAGTCCATGTATATGTAACCATTTACCTATGAATTTTGGAAATGTTACAAGTTTTAACCATCAAATATGTATAATTAATGCTAAGTGCTGCCAATATCTATAGATATTCAACTAGCTAAAGGTACATAAATACTGCAAATTTGTCAAGGTATTTGAAATTAATACACAAACTGTGAGTACATGCTCTTCAATTTAAAATAAACCAAATACTGATTCTATGTCATCATAAATAATATTAGTCCATTTTTTTTTCCCACTGAGTATTAATTGAAACAATTAGAAATATTATTCGACCAGGATTAATTTTTATTCCTTACAGATTTTGATTAATCCCTAATTGACATTAATATTTTTGAAATTTTATTTTAAATGTATGAAAAATATAAATAAAATTGTAATACACATACATACACTATATACATGTAAATTTTTTCTTTTTTTGGTTTTCTAAAGTTTCCACATTTTCAGTCTAATTAATAGAATGTCAAAATATTTCCACATTTTTTTCATTTTTGATTATTATAACTTCATCATAAGGCTTTGAAAGTCTTATTCACAACTGTTTCCATCTATTGTTTGTTCAAATTGGTAAAATAACTTTTACCTTAATAGGTGATTTATTCACCATACATGCACCCATACAAAAATGAGAAAATTAATCAAAAATCTACATTTTATCCATTTCAATGATTCTTTAATTTCACTCATCAATCATAAGATAGTAAGACATAGTTTATTTAATTTTAAAATAAGGTGACTTTCTATTGTACATTAAATGATTCATGAAAAATCCAAAGTGATTGGCCAGCAACTTTAAGATAAACTTCCACATTCCATTAAGGAATGTAATAAATATGCCATATTCAGATTTACTGTTAAAAATCTCCTATTCTCCAAGATATTGTATTCCATAGGCAAATTTATAAGTTTTTTTTTTTTTTTTTTTTATTGATAACAGAATAGATTATGTGTAAATTTTAAAACCATTCAATTCAATTTTACATGTTGTGTACTAGGTACTTAATAATTTATTAACTGTAACAATTCCATGACATAGGCTGACAAAGCTAAAATAAGCATCCCAAAATAATGTATTAATTTTCCATTTGTTATAATAATAAGTTTTAGGTTAATGTCCAAAATGAATATCATGTCCTTTTAGGAAGTAGATTAAAACTGCATACGATTAGATTGCAGGGAATAAAATTAAAAACTTATCAACAGCTCTACACTTCCAAGCATACAATGTCATTATAGAAATAATATTATATGTACCTGTTATTAACACAGCTGTGTGGCTATTGAGTATTGTTTCAGAAAGCTAGTGAATTCTTAAATATTTGTAGAATTCTATGTTTTGATTACCAGATATTTATTTAATTGTTTATACAGACATCTGTTTGGCCAAAATCAAATCTGGGAACTTACACTGCTATGGAAGATATGCCACTACTGAGTCAAATTGGTTGAATGCATACGGTTTTGTTAATTTATTTCTAGCTTTTCTGTGATTTCTATTACAAACCGTGTTATGAGAATGTATCTATCCATAAATAACTAAACGTCGATTAACTCATTTTACTGTTCAGATATAGAAAGGATAACTTCCTCATTTAGTAGTAATGTGTAATCATGAGGTTCTATAGTACTATGAGAAACCCTTATAAATTTGCAATATCTGTCTGTTCATACTTCAAAGCTATCTTACCCAAGGACAATCAGCACTACATAATCAAAGATTTGCTGTGAGGTGTGTGCTGTGATAAAAGAATTGAAGGCAAAAGTAAACAATGCAGTTTATATCTTCTCGGATGTGTGGTATATCTCACATACATATATAGGTAATGGTAAAAACAAAAATTATGTTCCCTCTGTCAATTCCAACTACTAGATTACAAATCATAACTGACTATTTGAAATATAGTGATAAACAATTAGGTCATTATGGTATATAGTCATTGACCTTCTTGTTATTTTAACAAACAACTGCCATTGAGATAAACAACTCCTTGGTTATAGCAATAGCTACGGAACCTCCACATGTGTATGTCTTGACACAATCTTGGTCACTTATTCGATAACACTACAGCTTCTAAGTGTAAGTTTAGAACACAGTGGCCTATGTCTGCTACAAGAACTAATTTTGTTCAGAGTTAGTCAAGAAGAGAAGAGACAAAAAAAATTACACTCACCAATTTTATTGTGATTTACCTTATTTGCTGTATTTTATTTCCAACTTCATTGTATCAATCATGCATATCTTTCATCGGCATCAAGTGTATATATATACCTACAGACTTTCCAATGTTTTCCAATGTTTCAAATATTTTGTTTCTGTACTCAAATTGCAGCAAAATCCCTCAAACAGAAAACAATCAAAACATGACATACTAAATACATTTTTGTATTTTAAACAAGTTGTACTGAAAATATTATTGACAGAAACAAACATGCAACCAAGTTTTCATTAGGTGCCTACAGGCATACATTTATTTGTTTATGTATGTTATTTCCAAGTTTCATTATCTTTACATAACCAATACTTACACTATGTAAGTAGGAAGTAAAGAAAACAAAACAAAATTATAATAATACATATGCAATGAGATTTTAGTTCAACAAAAATTATCATAATTTTTCAAAATACTCATTGCCATAGTTGTAAAAATGTAAAATTTGCAAATAAGTACACACTATTTGCCTAGCAGTGTGGGCATGAATAACATTAAATTTTATTTAATTCAATGTTATCCCACTTCTGAGTTATTACATACCTTATAAACGGCCAGAAATTGCTAAGATAGCTCTTTTCAGAAGCTATAGGCTCAGACGTTTTTCCATCGGTGTTGGGTGATAGTAAAACTTTATACATTCTTATAACGTATCCATGCTTTATTCCATCGCTTTTATGATTAACACAGGTTCTCATTCACGGTATTACGTATAACATAACTGTATCTTTATTATATTTACTTTTTATTTATATAACACAATTCTTACAGCAAAAACTACGACACATTCGCAAGGCGCGAAAAACCGTGATTGACAGTCCGCTTTTTCTATCCTATCCGCACGGTCAGTGCGGCTCATGTGTTTTAGGCATTTGCCCATGTCGGTAACAGTTGCTAGTCACTGTTGACTTGGTCTATCAGGTGACCGAGACTGATGACGTATAGGCTGATTACTAATGTTCGCCTGTGTAGCGTGTGCGGATTGTTGGAAATGTCTTTGAGCTGGACGCTGCCTTGGCTGATCGCGTAAGTGGGCGGGTAAGAATTGTTGTGCCGAGTGAGTAGGTGAATTCGCACCATGACGGTGTAGTGAAGTGTGATGATTCTCATTTCCACACTCTTTACATCCCCGGGTTGATTTGCATTCATTTTGGTAGTGCGGACCAAGACAACGGCGGCAGCGATCGTGGGCATTAATAAAATCCCAACGACCTTGGACTGGTTGTTTGTTGTACTCCGCGCACGCTATCAACTTGTGGCCGCGGGTCTTGCAGTATGGGCAGTACATATTATTGTTCGGCGAGCCACGGTTCGGCTTGCTCGAGTATGTCGGCTGATCCGGACTACGGGCGGGTGTAATAGGGCGGAAGTACTGAGCGGGGGGGCTGGCTTGAGCTGAATATGTGGCACGGTAGGGGGCGCGGGTGGAGTCCATGCGCCGATCCTCCATCATGCGTGGAATGGGCTGATTGTACCGAGGAGAGAAATTGCGGTGTGGTACTGAGGGCGACTGCCTACGTGGTGGGCTGGGTGCTTGATGAGCGAGCGAGGCAGACCACTCGGTCTCATTGCAGCGTGCGTGCTCCTCAAGAAATGTAGTCAGATCCTCGAGTGTTGGTAACTCGTGTGCTGGGCCGAATTTCCTCTCAAACAATGTGCGGAGCTCCCCCTTCAGTTTTCGGGCTACTATTGACACAAAAATGTAGTCGCTTCCGTCGGTTAACGGGAGATTTAAATTATTAAGAGCTGACCGTGATGATATTAACGGAGTGAGGAATAATGAGCGGATGTCTGAACGGGTGGTTATATTTGGTAGGCCCAATATGATGTCGACAAAACGGTCGATTAGTACTCTTCTATTTTCGTAACGCTTTTTTAAAATGTCTAGTGCCACCTCGTAGTTTTCGTGCGTTAGCTTTAAGTGCGCGACCAGCGATAGTGCATCACCTGTGAGGCACGTGAGCAGATAATGCAACTTGACCGCACCTGTCAAGTTGGGCACTTGTGATATGAGGCTTGAAAATATGGCGATAAATGACGGCCAGTCTTCTACGCGTGAGCTGAATTTTGGCAAGCTTATTTTCGGGAGTACATTCATATTGGGCTGATGATGATCTACTGCGCTTGCCGCGGGTGAAATCGATGCTTGTGTATCCGCCGCGCGCGCGCGTATTTGCGCATTGATTGTTAAAAGTTTGTAAAACGCTTCGACTGCCGACTCGTAATTACGTGTATACACCTGTTCCGTTTCCGGGTCGAGCTTCGGATCGTCCAAAATCACGCTATATATGTCAGTGAGCTTCTCCTTGCATGCGTCTATGCGCGCGAAACGTTCCGTAAACTCAATGGTGTTTACCTCTGGATTTTTGATACAGCTCTGTCCTATTTCCAGGAGCTGTATGATGATTTTTGAGTTCTCCCTGAAAATCGCTGCTTGTGACTTTGTAGGCATTTTTATTTAGTATAAATAGGTGCGCAGTAAATATGTTTTGTTGAGCAATTAAATAAAAAAAAAATAAGATATGTGATATTAAATAAACAGGTGTGTAATGAATGGGCTGAGCTGTTGTTGAATGGTAAGATATGGGCCGACTTAATATTAATGTTGTTATGTTGAGCTGAATAAACACAATGTAGGCTAGCCTTAATAAACTGGGCTAAGCGCTGTTAAACTGTTATTGTTAATAATTTACTTCTTATCCAATATTTGTGTAATTGTTCTGCATTAAAGTTTCAAAGTACCATTCAGAATACACTGCAAGTATTATTTAACACACAAATATAATAAACACACACACACACATGTATAATACCTATAAACAATGATGCAATCACATGCGGATCAAGTGTAGAATGGTTGATAATATTATTGTAACACGAATTGGCCGAACTAGAAAAATGAGTGAGTAGGTACAGGTAGTTGATAAAATATAATTATTTGTTTGAACTTGGGCTGAACAAAAATAAGGTTTTCTCGAGATGTGGGTAATTGAACGTATAAAATTGTTTGGTAATTGAATTGAATATTATTTATTGCGTATTTTTGAGCAGATATTACCTTATCACAGGTGGATACAAGAAATATATTTGAGCTGATGGATTGGGAGAAATGGACTGTATTAGAATATACTCGTTGAAAAAAAAATTGAACGATTGTGTGCCGATTCGTTTTTAGGCTCGAAGGAAAATGTGATGGCCAAAGCCCAAATTGTGGGCAGTCAGGCCGATCACGACGAGAGCTGAGTTTAACTGGTAGAACACAATGGAAAAAAGATGAGGAAAAATGAGTAGGATGCGAACTTACTTGGTATGTGCTTGGTATCGACCTACAGCGGTGTCCAAAATTCGTCCGGTGCTGAGTATTGTGTTATGTTCAGAATGAGCTGAATGGTTTTACACCTTCACAATGAGCTGAATGTTTGTCTTGTAACACTGAAGACCCGTTATAGCATCCAGGGCACTGAGATTAGTTATATAACTTTATTAGTTGGTATTTGCACACTGAAGCACTCTGAAGAACACTTTTCGAGTAGTAAAAACCGATTTATTTCTTACTAGACTCGAGAGCCGACACGCGTGATCTCACCGCCACAGACTGACAGACGACTTTGACATTCCGACGTCACGCCATCTTTTTTGTGGCGGGAACATCAGTTCTGCTCTTTTAAAATTCGGCTGTATATTCTAATTGTATGTATAATTTCTTGTACCTTTATTTATCAGAGTACTAGTGCATGTTTTAAGCAATTTGAGGACATGACGTTTCCAAAAAAACATGAAACAACTCAAACCCCCTCTAAAACATTTCAAATATTGCGCAAATAGCAACTCAACAATAATAAGTACAACTAATGTTGAATTTTCATTTTCAATCGCGCTTCACTAAGCTTGTTCCTTACCTTTTTAACCGACTTCCAAAAAAAGGAGGATCTCTATTTGAATTTCAAGTTTTTTTGTAGGTATCATTGTTCAGCGTTTACTCTGCCAATTATGAATTGTTTTTGATGATTATTTTTTATTTGGTAGGTAGTTAGTAGGTACCTACCTCAGAGGTGATTCTGTATAATTTTTTTCAAAATCGGTTCAGGACTTTGGTTTTTATAACAAAATGTCATCTAAGTCCAAGGGACTTGCACAATAATGTATGTAAATTGAGTCAAATAAAGATTTTTGTATTTTTTTTTGTAAGTAAACGAATGGGGTATGTAAAGATATTTTCGGTTTTTTTAAATATTTTTATTTGATAGATTGGATCATTTAAAAGAACTAATTTCATATAATAATAATTTAAATATTTATTTCAATTAATAATTTCAATATTTTAATTTCGATGTCAAAGATCGAAATTAATTTTTTTTTAGTTAAATTATTAATTAATTAATTAAATTACGAGTACAATAAAATTAAAAAGGCAAAGTGGACTTTCTCGTGGTGCATTGCTTGCCGCCAAATGTATTGGAGTACCCATTGAAATCGAAATTGTAAATTTGTTTAAAAAAGAACAACTCGACGAGAAGTTCTTGGTGATAAATCCACAACACTGCGTACCTACGTTGGTTGACGACGGATTTGCGCTGTGGGAAAGCCGTGCTATCGCCACCTACCTTGCGGACAATATACTGGCAGTTGGCTGGGTCATCTCAGCATTCCCCAATATTCAGAGGTGGGTTAAAGAATGCACTCAATTACCAGGTGCCTCTGAAAACGAAGAAGGCGCCAAAGCTTTCGGCGAAGCTGTTAAAAAGAATCTCAAACAATAAATATTAATTACAAAATATATATCCACATGTTAAACTTATTAAAGTACAATTATCTGTATGACAATGTCACAAGTCATGCGCCGTCAAGACACGTCCGTCTTCCTAGTTGTTATGTAAGAAGTTGATAATTAATTTAATTTAATTTTCCTGCCCTGTTACTCGTATTTGTATTGTATTTTCTATTTTTGTAAGGATGTCTAGTATCACGCGTGCCCCCTGCCCCCACTGCTGTGACTCTTCTAAATTGTATAGGATACCTCACGGCCTCAAGGTGCATATTGGCCACAAGCACAAAGATGTCTCTGGGTGTAGTCCTGCTTTATTTTTTTTTATTTTTTTTTATCAGCCCTGTTTCTACAAACTTTCCCACTGCTGGGAACGGGCCATCTTCTCATTGTGAGAAGGGTTAGGCCATAGTCTGCCACGCTGGCCAAGTGCGGGTTGGCAGACTTCACACATCTTCAAGACCATTGAGAACTCTCAGACATGTAGGTTTCCTCACGATGTTTTCCTTCACCGTTTGAAGTTGGCGGCAATTATCAATACGCACATAACTTCGAAAAGACAGAGGTGCGTGCCGCGGGATTCGAACCCAGGACCTGCGGATCGCAAGTCAGACGGTCTCCCGACTAGGCTGCCGGAAACTTAATAACTGCTTTATCTACGCCCGCTATATTTGAAGACGCTTCGCATAGATGTGACTCATCACTTGTAAACCTACAAGATGTACTCACCCTCAAAAGTAAAATCCGTATACTTAGGCATATACCTAAAGGGGCCAGATACATAGCAGCCGGCAAGCTAGCTACAATAATCGACCAGTGTGTTCATTCAAATAGTACACATGATTGGATTGCACTACTGACCTTTGCGTTAACGGCCCTGAGAGTGCCAAATCAGACACGCGACAGATTTACATCCCTCATTCCAGGGCTTAGAGTGGTTGACCGTGGATACCTGTGCCTGTTAGGTGCCCCAATTTTCTCTGAAGGCGTTACCGACACTATCCAGTTAAAAACACAGACTCTGGCATCACTTGCGTTTCACCTCAAACACTTACCGGCTCATGTCTCGCTTACATTAATAAGAAATTGCTTTGCAATGCCAAAGCTAACGTATATTGTAAGGACATCACCAACGTGGAAGTTTCCTGAAGAAGTAGTTCGTTTCATTAGTTAAGAATTAGACTTTATTTTATTAGATTATGATAATATATTTAGTATGTATAGGTATTTTATATATTGTTTCCATATTGTTTTTGTACTCTCTTATATGCCTAATAAAAGTACTTTACATATAAAAAAAAAAAAAAAAACAATATTGTTTTATTGTGTTATTAAAGATAAAATCGTGATGACGTCACATTTACTACTGAATAAAATATTGTGATAGGCTACATGAACTAAAAAAATAAATATGATTTACTTACGTCTAACTTGACGTTGACAGTGACATGTGTATTTCTACAATTCTATAGAAAATTATTTTGTTATGACAGTTGTCATAGAGATATTGTCTAAGCTTGATATTTAATGCCAAAGCTGTCAGCATCAACTTTTTTTTAGTAACTGTGACGTCATTTTAGAGGTCGACTGAAGGTCAAATATTTTTTATATTTTCGCAAAAATTTGCGCCATCTCAACATTTTATGAGCCCAAAATAAAAAAAAAAATGGTTTATAGACATACAATCTCGAAATGGTTTTGGAATCAGCATATGTTAAATTTTTATTTACATACCCCTTTGCGTATTTTGAAGTTGGTTTATTCAGTTTCTAAACTGTAACTGTTATTTCAATGTAAAAACGGCGGTGTAAATCTTACTTATCCCCGGGTGATAGAAATCCCCGCTATACCACTGCACTCGAAGTATTTCAAGCAGCTATCTGAGTACAGAGTTCATCCCAGTATCTTAGTCACTAGACATAATATTTCTGCGTCTACTTTTGACAATAGCAGATACATCTCAAGATACAATTTTCGTAATTCCAGACGGGTTCTTCAACATGGCTAGAATAACAATTTTACAATTTTCCTTCGTCACGTACCCGGCGGACCCCCAAGGAGAAAAGTAATCATTTCTACCAATCGAAATGTCTTTTGTATTCAGAAGATCGTCAATTTAAGTGTTTTGCATTAAAATTCGAATAAGTAAATAACTTTGTTAACTGTCGAATAAATACAGCTAACAAAAGAGAGTCAAACAACGCTTATTTTACTGTACTTACTTTTTAAAAGCTTTTATTTTAGTATAAAAAAAAACCCGCAACACTAAAACTTTTTACTAGATTTTATTTCATCAAATCAAACCAGTTATGAAGCTAACCCTTATGAAGCTATATCGTTAACAACAGTTAAAGTAGACAAAGGTAGGACTATGTAATCTGATTTTTAATGATTTTATAGTTTTTATATGAATAAATAATCACTTAATTTATGTTTTTTACCTTGCACTCTTCCATGCTGGACTGGGAGAAAAAGAGGAACATGAAATGTAGGTACCAGCTGCTTTTCTTCCCGTAAAAGTCAGTTCAGAGACTTGAGAAAAATTGGCATTTATGTAGGCGATGGGCAAACCCCCTGACACTGCAAGCCAATATTACATCTTACCCTCTTATCCCTTCTAACCCTCTAATAATCATTTACTTATAACAAAAGGCAATATTTTTTTTTTATAATACTCCCTCCCTTTCATTTAACCCTCCAACATCGGTTAAATCAAACGGCCTCATAGTCTTTGATGCTCCGCTTACATTTACTAAACAAAATCACGCCGCTTACCCCGTAGGGGAATACCTTACGGGGTAAGCGGCGTGATTTTATTTATGTATTCAAATTAAATCAAAACATTGAATTTGAAATCAAACAAGTAAAAAAAAAACTATTCAGGTAAGGTAAGTTTTAAGGTTTCATTAGATATATTAAAAAAAAACAACTAAATCACATCATTATAACTAATATCTAGCTGGTGTCTACGCGCTTCTCATCAGTTTTCTTCTTCAATAATATGGAAAGCGCGTGATTTACTGACGAAAATAGCGAACTCAACGAAACTCTTAACTTGGTACGTAAAACGTTGGAATTCAAAATGTATAAGGTTTTGTGACTCAATTTGTATGCTAAAGCTTACTCGAAAGTTGAGATAGAAAAGTGTTTTGTGCTGGAATCCCATTGAGACACTCTCAAACGAATTTAACTTACTTAGTGCTCAATTAAAGTAAGGGTTTCTTCAACAATCAATAAGATAAGATTGTCTAGTAACCGGAGACAACCTTATCTTGTCGGTTTTGTCTGTTGCCTCAGAAAGAACCTATTTATTTTGTGCTCGCACTATAAACTCCCAACTGTACTTTTAAATTCTCTTTGATCTCGGCCTTAAATTAGATATAATGTATGTCATGTTTTTTTTTGTTCTCTGTGACCATTGGGCGTGAATCGCGTTGTAGTTATCATTCAAAAGTAGTTTACCGTACCATACTTAAAGATTAACGGTCTTACCGAAAAACGTTACTTAACTTTAACCATCGTCTTATATTATTTGTCTTCTTTCTGCAATTGTCATTACGTGTCAGCGAGAAGTTGACAAAATACGTTAAGCAATGCTTAAAGTTAAGCAACTTTTTCGGTAAGGCCGTAATTTTCAAAGTTACATTTTTATGAGCTACGTGCCAATGGTCATAGAGAATAATGTCCCAGGCCGTAAGGCCTTATATACCTCATGTCCACGCAAGTGCAAAAAAAACTCATTCAGCTAGCTTTATCTCGATCGACGTGACAAATTGACGTTTTGAACGATGATTCCTCTTGCAATGACAGAGGATATTTTTTAAAAGCTCAAATCGTTTGTGCTTTAAAAGCTACGTCATACTCTTAAATATCGAGGTAAAGACTCGGAACGGGTACTTCGGCGTTTCGCACCGCATATGATACGAACCGCGGTGCGAATCGCCCATGTACTGTTTCTGAATGGGCCCATTCGCACCGCAGTGGTTGGTGCGGTGCGAATGGCCCAAGACATATTTTGGCGAACTCCGTAGTACCCGTCCTCTTTAAATACTCCACAGAGATGTTTGGAATTTTTTGAAAACAGATGTAATACAGCTTCATATAATGGATGGCATGGTTGTGCAATAAAGTCGGTGCAGATTACTGTATAGTACGGCATCGACAGCGTCCGCGCGTGAAGGATTGCGACCGTGACTGTCGACGGCGCAATTTTACGCTGCCGTGGATCGGTGACTCGCTGACGATAAAACTTCTGAACAGAGATGTACCTAGGAAAGCTTGTTTGACAGATTTTAAGTGCTAATTCTTTACAGTAGAACACATCTACAGTTAATTTGAAAGCTGATGTAATAAAGCTTATAATTTATCGCATGGTTGTGCAATAAAATTGGTGCAGATTACAGTATGGTTGTAGTGCAACATCGGTAACGTCCGCACGTGAAAGATCGTGACCGTTAACATCGACGACGGCGCAATTTTACGTTGCCGTGAACCGGTGACTCGCTGACGACAAAACTTCGAGAGTACTTCGCTTAGTAGTTTTAATGTACGTCTATATTATATAGATATATCATATTTTTATAGTGTGTATATCCATTGTGATAAGTCATAATAATCAACAAGTTTATTAATAAACGAATTTATGTGTTTTTTTTATAAAAAGGTGCAGCAAAAAGGCATACGGCTCGCCCGATGGTAAGCGATAACCGTCGCCTATGTAAATCTACTCGTATGTATCGTTTAAGTATCTTTCAAAGGTTTATCATACGTCAACAATATAATAAAGCTGGACTCACGACAATCTGTTTTCGTTTTAATAAGAAGTTTAAGCAGTTTAATATGCTGTACTTGCGCTTGCCAAATCCAAGTCTGCATTGTTTCTTTTTTTCGATTGTTATACTTACGAGTATACTAAAATATTTGGCAGAATTAAGGCACAGAAGCCACTAAACCAAGAAGTCAAGTCAATATTAAAATATTCTCTACTAATACATGTAATAAAGTATTAGTAAAATCAATATTGCGATATTAAATCAATAAACTATTGCAAACTAGTTTCTATCACATACTCAAGTCCATAAACCATGAAACAGTGGCTCTAACAAAAGAAAAATAATACCAAACAATATTCTTTCACTCAATACTCTCATTGGGACACTGTAAGTGTTAATTGCAAAAACTTTTGTAATAACTATTAATTTGTATCAACAAATTAACCATTACTACATTTAGAGAGGTAACAACGCTAGCTGTGAAGCCAGGCTAAGTTCAATTTTGTGGTACAGATTGCTCAGAGCAAAGAGCGACCCTAAGTGCTTCTGGCATAATCTTCGTGCCTATCTCCCACGTGAACCAGAAGTACAATCGATGCGGAGCCCGCCGCAAATCCCCAATCCGGCCCTTTCTCTGGATTTCCTTCGTCCGTATTTCCGAATGGTTCCAACTCGAATGTTTGCTTTGAGATATTTAGGAGTTTACATTTACCTCTGACTTATGTGACGGGACGGAAGTTTCTGCGACACACTACGCGCCCCTGAGTAAACACCGGGCTCAGAAACCAATCTTTGCGTGACGTACAATCGATATTCCGAGTATTTGTTGATTTCGATGGATTTGCATACGCAAACGGGAAAATTCTTCATAATGTTGACGTGGGTTTGGCATTTTCAGTGCGTAGAATGTTACCAAGTAATATCATGGCGCTATAATAAAAATATCATTCTCCTAAAATCTAAACTTACATTACAATATATAATATTACATTATTTGTTGTTTTGATTTACAGATATGAGCTGAGCGATTGAGCCCTTGAAATAAATCTAAAACAACAAATGTTAACTCCTTTTTAAAATAAAAAGAGCAGATAACAGGAAAAGTCGCCTGATGGTTCGCCTGATGGCTATCAATAACTGTCACATAGATATTTTATGGACAACTGCAACATCAGTGGCGTCGCTGTTGTTTTGCTAGCCTGGGTATACCTTTTACTTCTACATTCAGACACCTTTTTACTCGTATTTTTCACTTAAATTTTGTGTATGTGGGATATTTGCCAAGATCATGATTGTTTTTGATATTCCAATATTTTGGCACAGTTACATGTACTGTACTTACGATCAGAGTGTTATAGTCTGTGAAATATGTATATGAGGTACGATGATACACGTATGCGTGTCAAATATGGTGAATACATTATTATTTTCACAGCAGCAGTCCGCCGATACTTGTGCTGTATTACAAACTTAAAATAAGAATTGAAGAGTTAGATTTTTGTAGTGCTAAAGTGTGAAATCGTACGACGTAAAATTTTAATAAAATTAGACGTGGCAAAGGGTACCAAAAATCGAAATACAAAATTCATCGTTATTTCATATCTTCCAGAGCCATCCAGTTTACCAAAAACTTTTTTTGTACAATTAATTTGTAATTGGCACCGTTGCCACAGAGTTTTTTTACACCATTAATACACACACACTATGTCTACAACCGCGGAAATTTTTAATAAATTATAAATTTGATTTTTTTATGTAATCTGACGGAGAGAATTAAACCATAAGAATTTCTTGTAGTACAAAACCCTAAAAATATTGAACTAATACATAAATTTCATCCTACCACAATTCTATTACTTTCAGAGACGGTCTATAGAATATCATATAAATAAATAAATCAACGTAAACCGAATTTGGAAACAAAATGATGCAGAAAATAAATGTGCTCTATCAAGTTTAATACACTGTAGATATCTATAAAAAAGAAATTCCCCAAGGCTCTTAATTTTCGGCTCCATCACACATTTATGGCTATATCGCTTTGTCTAGAGAGTTTTCTTTTTTAATAATTGGAGTGCTATTTTTATATTAAGCTAAGAGCATGTGGGTAGTAGGTACTTGTTAACCCAACTGCTCGAAAGAAGACTCGAATATCAAGTAAAGTTTGTGTTGTGTTTTTGACAGTCTATGTAAATTAAAGTAAAATATAATTAGCTTTTCTTTAATTTCCCAAATTGACCTACCATTACCTACTACTGAATACCTTATTAACCTTATTTTGATAAATGCGGTATCGATCAACGCGTTTTTAGAATCAAAAATGAAATGACTCAAATCCAATGTGGCTTATTTTATAATTTAATGTTAGACGTGATTTTTTGATGACAGTTTCTTTTTAACGTGGTTGGTTTAGAAAGAAAGGCACATTGATGAGTTAAAATCCCATAAAATAGCTTAATTAGAATTGCGAGTCCTATCTAAGTAGTTTAATTACAAGTAAATTTAAACGCAAGACACATAAAACGACTGAACCCATTTTTACGAAACATAGCTAAAATACTCTATCAAATAAAAAAAACCGGTCAAGTGCGAGTCAGACTTGCCCACCGAGGGTTCCGTACAAACTAGTAGATAAGAGGGGAAATCATATATTTTTTATATTTTCCTTCATAAGCCGAAAAATATACATCGCAAAAATATTTAAAACCCTGTTTTAGCTTATGCTAATGAAGCTCTTTCATATGATACCCCACATGATACAGTTAAAGAATTTTAAAATTTGGACCCTTATTCCTTGCATGAAGACACAATTTTTTTGTGATTAAATTATAAATGTCCAGTTTTTGGATTTTTTCCTATATGTGTACTCTAACACAATGCTTCTTGCCAAAAATCATATTCTAGGTCAACGGGAAGTACCCCATAGGTTTTGATTCCCTTGTGAGTGTCGAAATGTAAGTTTTTTACTACTTACATATTCGGTTGTAACCTTGCTTACGAATACTGAGAAATTTTAGTTTTCTTTCTGCAGCAAAAGAATATAGATTTGCGTAAATGGTTTTAATTTCAACTCGATACCTTCACGCGTTCTCGAGATAAATATCTTGACACCCGGACGGACGGACAGACGGACAGACAGACAGACAGACGGACAACAAAGTGATCCTATAAGGGTTCCGTTTTTTCCTTTTGAGGTACGGAACCCTAAAAACAAATAGAACACAATCAGTTCATCCGTTAGAGAGCTATGATGTCATAGACAGACAAACCCACAACATTTAGTGTGAAATGTCCCCAAATATAACAGACAGGTACACAAACATATACTTCAAACTTATAGCATTCCTATATCTGACTTCAAAATGTAGCCTTTGACACTCAGATATTAAAAATGGTTTGGAAGACACCTCATTTATTTAAATTAATGGAGAAAATTCTCAAAACACAACTAAACTAAGAAAAATCTTATATTAACTAAATTCAAAAGAAAAAAAAATCAGATATTATTTTTTGTTACTTTTTAAAATTAGGTACTTTTTAAATTAAATTAGTCACTCAAAATAAATTTCACCGTCACACCTTACAATTAACTTAAAATAAAAATACTACAATATAATTATTGTCAATAAAAATAGCTAGTGCCCCAAATCAGGTACCGTCGTGTTCATCTTTCCTCGACCAAAAGTGCCCATTACGCTGGCAGCGTTCCCGCGCTGTATGACCAGGGAGATGTTTTGGGCCAAGAAATGGCCCGCCCGAGGACCTTTTTAAATTATATTCTATTTCTCCCGATAAAATCCTGAAACAAGTACCTATCTATATTAAAAGAAAAACAAAATACAGGGAGTGAAAACGAATCTAACAACTATAAGGTTGGAAAACTCAAAAACCCCGACAAAAATGGTTTTGATGAATCATATCTAAGAACACTCTCGATTAAATCCTACTTCAAATAAAAAAATATCAAAATCGATCCATCCGTTTAAGAGCTTCGATGACAGAGATACAGACACAGATACACACATCAAACTTAAAACACCACACTGTTTGGGTCGGGGGTTAAAAACACCTCACAAATCAAAATCGGTCAAGCTATTTAGGCTGTAGGAAGTAATATAGAAACATACAAACATGCATACGTACCCACATACATACATATAAACATACATACCCTCCTTGTTACGCAGTCGGATAAAAACACCCTTCTTTTGGGCCTCTTAAGCCTCCCGATAATAAACTTAAGTAACTTAGCTTAACTAAAACTTACCTTTATTACCGGAAGGGCTAGGTATGTATATTCATGTACCTATAACAGATACTAAATTTCAGAATGTTAATTACAAGCCACGTTCCTAAAGTTGAGCCACATACTAAACACGTATCAAATTACAGGGCAACAGCAAAGTTATAGAAGGCAGATGATTTATATTGGCCCGGGTAGCCTCGGGGCGATACTTCGCCCGACTCTGTAAGGGCGAAGTATCGCCCCGTATCGTATGTACGTACTTTCCAACATGTTATAAGACTTTATGAGCTTGTGTAGCCCCTTGCATTGTGATGTTGCTATTGAAATGGTATATCTATAAATAAATAATAAATATAAATATATTCATCATATTTTAACTATATTTTGAACATCCTTAATTAAATAAATAAATAATATTTGTGGACATTTCACACAACACCATCTAGCCCAAACTAAGCAAAGCTTGTATGGAACTAGATAGCTGATAGAATACATATATACTTTTTTTTTGTAAATATATACATATGATACATAGAAACACCCAGACACAGAACAAACATCCATGCTCATCACACAAATGTTTGCCCTGGGTGGGGATTGAACCCACGACCTAACAGTTCAGCAGGGAGACATACTACCAACTGAGCCACAAGGCCAGTCATCTATTGTATTGTATTGTTTTGTGTCTCGCTGTCAAGGTGCAATGCGTTGTTCACGGTCCAATACAAAAGGTTCTGTAATTTTTTTCAATTAAAGTTGTCATATCGTCAGGTCAGATGAAAACACAAGGTCACTGTTTGACCAATAGCAATATTGATACAGAGTGTTCAGTACTCGATTTTTGTTTCAAATAAACAAACAAAATAGATGGTTAATATTTGACCTAATTATCCTGAGCAAACACAAAAATACGGACACTCAAACTACAAGTCTCTAAACTCAAGTCGCACGATCACTGCGAAATGTACATAGCTAGCTATGTGACTTGTAAGCTAGCTCGGTGCGTGAGAGTGCGCGGCGTCCATAAATTCTGGAATCTTGGCAAAAACCTTAACCGAGGTTTTCTTATTATTATTTTTTTACATTTTATTTATGTTTTATTTAAAACACTTTTATTTAACTATCACGGTCATTCATTAAAAGACTTACGTTTTATTTATTTATACATTTCTATGACCACTAATTAACATGTCCTTGAATATTGCTAATTCTTAAACAGTCAGCCTGTACCTATAATCGGCCACTTTGCTCGGTCAGTCACATAGAGCTAAATAAAGTAAGAGTCATAACTATTATAAATAGTATTCTATAACTTCACTTCAAGCCAAATGTCATACGCCTCCTGACCGCGCATGATGACGTCATTGTTAACGTCTTTTACTTCATGTTATTGGGTGATGAAATACACTAGATTGGCGAAATTCAGGCCAACATTGATGGCAATAGTCCGATAATAGAACTTAGTTTAGTTAAATTTTAAATCGTGTTAATATTTTTAAAGTTTTTGTCACAATAAACATCTTGTCTATTGTCTATATTTTTTTTAATAATATTTATTATTACAAAAACAAAAAGATAAAAATTGAGGCAAGGGCAAATGCAGAAGAGGATTAGATTTTCAAGAATAAGTTTATATATCAAACGGTGATTTTTTTTATATGACAATTATAATTAATTATTTTGATGTAATTTTTTCATTTTATAAATAACTGAACGAGCTAACAAAGTATGTTTTACACCAAATACCTATATCTACGATACGTTTGACCGCCTGTTAAAAGGCGGTGTGGCCAAGGATGGAACATGTCGATCTTGAATATATCTGCATATTCACTCTAGCCTTGAAAATTCGTCATGGAATTTTGAAGATGAGAGTGAACAGATATCTAGATAGACGATCTTTTTTTTAGGGTTCCGTACCTCAAAAGGAAAAAACGGAACCCTTATAGGATAGCTTTGTTGTCTGTCAAGACGCAAGGGAATCAAAAGCAGCATCCGATCATGAGTATGACGCGTGTGCCAGCCATCGTCCTCCTCAACCATGTGTTAGGGAAGAGGGCGACTCGCCAAACGAAGGAGCCTTTGATGGTGAGCATGAATGCTCAAGGAGCAACATCTTTGGACACAACGTCGCTTACAAGGCGAGTTGAAATGTAATCAATTCAATCTATCTTCAATCAATTTCATGTAGAAAAAAATTCAAGCCTAAGGCTTCTGCATCAATTGGAAAACTTTCCTTTCATCTGTTCCCCATATTGGTGTGTATGTTAACACTCGCGTAGAGTTTGTTTAACTAAATAAATAATATTGCATTGAAGGTGCTGCGGTTCTTATTTCATTATCTTGTTCTGTGGAGACCACAGAATACCATGAATAGAAGTATATACTTCTAGACGTCAGTTCCTCTTTTTCGTTACGACAGAACTATAAGTAAACAGACTACAAGTCGTATTTAATATTTTTTAGTCGACGGCGAATTTTGAGTCAGGGGGTATGTTTACCCGATGGGGGAGGGGAAGAGGGAGGGGGGAAGCCATGTTCTGTCAGTGAAGATGAGTAACATAACATATCACAGGGACAAACGGGAGACAAAGTTTTACCACCATTTTCCTTACATCATTTTCCTTACTAATTAATACAAATATAATATACATTTGTGTATGTATACGCACACATTTTATATGTACATGTGTTAGACAAGACTATATTAACTTAAAATTACAAGAAAAAGAAATACTAAAATAAGTAATACGTAGGCATTGCTACAGACTAGATGTAGCAGAGGTAAAGTTAAATCGCGATATCGTTGTGTTTCACATATTGCTTATACAAATCATCGATTCCTTGTGATACTTTCATAATTTCGATTTATAAGTAGTTATGTTTACTTTAGTTTTGTTGCAAATTATCTATCTAGTTACCCGACTGCGTAAGAAGGAGGGTTATGTTTTTCGAGTGTATGTATGTATGTTTCTATATGATCGCCTACAGGCCCTACAACCTAAGCAGCTTGACCGATTTTAATGTGCGAGGTGTCGTTAGATTCGTCTTCTTTTCCAGAATGTCACAGGCTTTATTTTTTTATAACAATAATAATACATGTCTCGCAAAAATAATAAAATGCGTTTTTTCGTGATGTCCAACGAACTCTTTCGTAATAAACAAGTGTTTTTACTAGAATTATTCTAAAGAATGCACAATTGCACATTTATAATCTTTTGGAGCGATTTTATGCATACTTTCTCACAAAAAACGTACACTTAACAGCGTATCACGCGTAACGAAATCGTAAGACTGCAAAAACTGCTTTCCTGCAGTCGGGTATTTTGTTTTTCTTTTAACATAGATACTTGTTTCTTGAACCTCTGTTTTAGGAATCGATCCACAGACATACAATTTCGCTACACTCAGAATCTTTGAATCGATCAAAAAATAAAAACTATACCAAACAATTTAATATTATGCAAGATACCTTCGAATAACAAAAAAAAAACATCAATTTATTATCACTGGTTATTCAGACTAAGAATTTCACCACTGAATAAATTTAATAATAGAAGGTACTATGTAGGATTCACTTCGCTCATTCAAAATGTTTAATGTTCTCATCGTAAAAGAACATTCACAGAGAAGGTCCAGATTGCAGGAGCGCGGGTAGCTTGAGTTGCAAAAACTGGGAACGACCTCTCTGATAGAATTAGAGTTAACAAACTGAAACGCTCTGCCGGCTGCAACTTGTTCAACTTTTCATGTAACAGCCCTCTAAAGCAAGCTCTCTGTCTATACCTTTTACGGAGGTATGTCTGTTTTACGTACACGAAGCTGCATTTTTTTTAACAAGTACGGCTCTCTATGTCACTGTAAGTACTTAATGTGGAGGAAGAAAAATTGTAGTGAAATATAAATATTACATAACTATAGTAGGAAAACAGTTAGAGGTCGATCAAAAAGTCATAATGTATGTATATACACGTATATATTATATTCAATAGGTAATTCAACGATTAAAATATAATTATTTTATAATAATAAAAAAGTTGATTAAAGTTGGTCAAAGTTGATTAATAAAAAAGTTTAAATAGGGTTCTATGATCGCACGTTTTATAAAACATCACAAAATAATTCACAATCTTTACTGTTGTGATAAAATAAATAATACTTAATGTTGTTTAAACATTTTAAATTCTATTCCATCAATATAAATATTTACTTCTGAATATATTGTCTAATTTTCCTTTCTCTACAAGGATTAATGAGTTTTTAACTGCTAAATTATATTTTAAAGTCAAGTATTCTTGAAGCAAGTTCCAGTACCTCAATAAAACAAAAAACACGGAAAAAGTTAAAAAAAAGAATCCAACGGCATTCAAATGAGTTCAGCAATTGAAAAATAATACTAATAAAACAAGGGTTGGGAAAGGGACACTACAAATTTTAACAGCAATAAAAGGAAACATCCGAAACGACGCGAATCAACGAGGACCCCCGCCGACACCGGACAACTTTTAGAAATTTATTTTTCGCGAAACATTCCTGTGAGCCTCAAAAATCATTAATCAGAGCACACTTTGGCAGTGACCCAACCTTACTTCGCTCTCATTTGTATTTACTGAAAGAGTTCTCAATCATAAATCATGCCATATTGATAAATGAAACCATTCAATTTTTTCAAATCTGGGAGAGGGCACATCTCTGAAACCTAAACATTTTCGGTTTAAACCGTTGAGTTATTCAACCGACAATATTTCAGATAAGTTAACGACGTCGTTTATTTCGCTATTAAATTTATTACGGCGACTTTCGATGGAGAACTCCTGGCTGCTAGTTTAAATAATCGACGAGATAAGTAAAGGTAAACGATAGCTGCCAATTAAATGGAAACACGTTGAGTTTCCTGTGGATTTAGCGGAACTGTTTGTTACAATATCTATTGCAGCATTGAGCCATTTGCTTGTTACTAATTATTTTTTTTAATAAACTTAGCGTCGTAATTCTTACAAAGACTTCTTATGTACCTACCTAAGTTTTTTTTGGTTTGTTCGAAAATTGCAATATTGGCGCCCCTATTTAAATATATAGATTTTCAACTTTGCGTTTGATGATGAGATTAAGTACATAGTTATCTAATATGTTTTGAACACTACTAAAAATCCCCAAAAAAAAACCAATCTACAATCTACGATTAGATAATTTGTGCTATCTGAATAAAATAAATACGAAACAACAAAGCCGACCCATTACCAAGTAATAACTTAGTAATGGGTATAATCAAAAACATAATATGTACAAAAAAGCCAAGTCTCGCAACGCAGCCTTCTACCACAAAGATGTGAGAAATTCAATGTAAAACAAAGTCGATTAATAAATTTAATACCTACATATGGGAGCATTTATCCAATTATTTAGTAAGAAATTGTAACTTTTGTAGTGACCGTATCGATATTAGATATCTTTATTTCCTTAATCATTAGAATGACTTGGCCTATAACTAGCGGAAAAAACAATAAGATATAACTAGAAGTTATGAGGAACAGATGAACATACTTACATACGTACATACCCACATACCGGTCAATAACAACCCTTTGCTTCGCCGTAGTAGGGTAAAAACTTATCAAGACCGGTTTTCCACAAACAAGACATAGTTTATAAAAGCAGCGTCGATACTACGATGAATGGCCCATCTCCTGGGGAGAGTGCCGGAAGGAAGCCCGCTCACCGCTCAGCCTTTTAACGCGTCATGTCTTATTTCTGTACGGCGGTAATAGCGCTCGCGGACCGCTGTTTGGCGGACCACTGGAACTTTAGTGAACATTTTAAAGTGCATCAGCATCAGGTGATATAATGGGAATTTTATATCTTTTTTTTAAGGCAAGTTCCTTTATTAACTACAACAAAAATATACAAACTACACAAAT
Organism: Lycia hirtaria; assembly: GCA_947563715.1. Classification (NCBI taxonomy): domain Eukaryota; kingdom Metazoa; phylum Arthropoda; class Insecta; order Lepidoptera; family Geometridae; genus Lycia; species Lycia hirtaria. The sequence continues at coordinate 30,667,354 of OX387384.1, forward strand.
ATAACTTAGATGTGTGACGTTTCTACCATACTTATATAAAATTATTTTTCCGATACGAATCCAGAACTAGATTTATTTTCTAATATATAGTAATATTGTCTGTCTTTTGGTCAACCAATAGACGCTTTTAATGCTGGCTACAGGACCCTCATAATGACCGATTAGACCACTAGGTCGTCGGTTCACCGTGTTGTGTTGCTCCCTGCCGGTCCCAACGGAAGACCAGCGCTGGTTAATTTAACCAGCTGACGCTGAGTTGAAACCAGTTTGTGACAGAAATGACTGTTGTTTTTGTTTATTTTATGAGTTTATATGTTGTGGTTGTTTTGTCGCAAATATAATATGTCTATCTTAGTTCAAGTTGCATGTGCTGTATATGACGCAATTTAGTTGCATTTGGAGAACTTTGCGACCTCATTTTTGTTTTATTTACAAAATTCACAGATTGTATTTAAATGTATTTAGTAAACTATAAATGTATTTAGTATGTTAATGTATTTTGTGCTTAAACATATTTTTATATATTACAGCGTATTTATTGAGTAAGCCAACTACATTTAAAGCAAAGTGAAACGTGACGTATATTTGAAAATATATTCCACTCTGTCTTACTGATCGCAGGATAAGCAGGAATCAATAGCTCAATCTGCCCCCGCTTCAGTGAAATTAAGCGTCTATTTGATATTAAATATAATTATTAAAAGTTTGTGTTATATAAAAATTAATAATGGAAAACATTTCCACTACAACTAAATGTAGATATTTCTGGTTCAACCGTAAAATCACATAACGTGCCTATTAATTAAAATACAAAATCTGGTATTAAATACCAGTTTGCGTAACGTTAACAGTCTTAATTAATATTGTGTGTACATTTATCGTCCTACGTCTACCCGTTCGATATTTGACGTATTAGAAACATTTAATACCACCTATCTGTGGTTTCTGTAGATCACAAACTCGTAGATGACAGAATAATAACACTTAGAGTGATACTTCCATTTAAATTTTTAAACCCAAAAATATATACCTAACAATGTGTGCATGACCATCACGAATTTACTGCCCTTGACATAATATACTTCAAATGATATTTGAAGTAAGTAGATGCATGTGTTACAGAGGTAAAAAGTGAAATCGTGCCAAATTTTGCTTTCCTTTAGCGTGTAGTCACAGCCAGAGTGACGTAATAGGCCTATTAAGGCCTGTTGCGTCACTCTGCCTGTCGCTACACAGCCTATGACAGTTGCTTCACTTAGATAGAGGCAATACGCATTCTAAGCCCACTACTTCTATGGTGGCTGGTATGTTGCGGTGTTCGTGAACGTCAAAACGTTGCGTCGGCTTCCTACCACCAACCCTAATTATTTTGCTTGGCAATTAATCCATTGTAGTAAACAAGCGAAAGCCTCCGAACCAAAGGTAAATTAAGGCTCTAAAACTGAAATATTGGAGTGTGGGATGTCGTAAATTGGGTGATTTGGAAATTTCGAGCTTCATTACAAAGTTATGAATTGAAATGAGGACTAGTTCGGTTAGTGTTTAAGACTTGATCTGAAATTAATGCAGAAGTTATGAAATGAAATTATATCTTGTTCAAGTTGGAAATAAGTACCTTGACCTTTGTTGAAAGATGTAAGGAACCTGGCTTTATATAATTAAGAAAAAAAAATATATACATAAATTTCTATTCCCTTTAGGCTTTTCACTCGTTGATCTATTGTTAAATTTTTAAAATGAATATTTGTAATTTTTCGTCGCAACTTTATTAGTTGGCTATGCTTAGCTCTGAATTAAAATAAGTCTGGATATATAAAACAAGACAAATAAAAAAACTACTAAAAGAAGATTGACCTCGCAGCTCAGTAGGTATGTCTGGCTGCTAAGCTGTAAGTCGTGGGTTCGATTCCCACTCAGGACAAACATTTGTGTAGTTGTTTGTTCTGTGTCTGAGTGTTTCTATTATTTCGATAGGTTTTGACTATGCGTTATCTAATCTATCCAATACCTTTACACGATCAATTCTTGTAGGTATATATATAATCTGAATCTCGCGGAAACGGCTCCAACGATTTTTATGAAATTCGGTTTGTACGTAAATTAGGGGACGAACCTAGTGAACCCGGGTTTGCTCGTAATTCAGCTATAAAAATCCGAGTGGAGCTCGGTCGCTCAGTACTAGATATTAATTTATAGAAGACTAATCCAACATCCATAACATATAAATATTATTTTATCAAAGTACTGCTTCAGGTAAAGTTTTCACTATTACATTTATTTTTCTTAGCCTGAATAGTTCCTTCAGATTCATACGAGTTCAAACTCAACTACTTCTCAATAAGTCTATTGTGCTCGGATTTTATAAAAATAGAGCGTTCATCTGTATTGTTAGAGCGCGTTGAGTAAAAGCAATAACTACAGTTGTGTCAGTATGCTGTCTTATTAGAGCATAATTAACCCCCGAACCAAAAAGAGGGCTGTAATGACGTGTGTATCTGTATATCTGTGTGTATGTCTGTGGTATCGTACTCGTAGCTCTCAAACAGATGGACCGATTTTGATCTAGTTTTCTTTGTTTGAAAGATAATTTTGTCGAGAGTGTTTTAGCTATGTTTCACCACAATTTATTTTAATAAATATCGCTAGATCAAAATAACGCGAACCACGGTAAATATCCCGTTAATAATAATAGTGTTTTAAAATTTATTTAGCTGTATTTTACTGGGGGGGTATTTGAGTTTTCTAAACATGGCCTTCTATTAAAGTAAAGTAAAAAGTTACAAGTCGATTTGAAAAAATAGACGAATAGTTAAGCTCCTTCTTTTTGAAGTACGAAAAACTGAGATAACCGAGTTTTCAAATGTGCAATTTTGTAACAAAAAGAGTTTTACAAATTGAGTTATAAAAGAAGGCGTTATGCGGTAACGAACACACAGTACAATTGATTAGCTCCGCCTTTTTGAACACGGTTTAAAAAGTAGATGCAGTAGATAGATAGATTAACTTTTTATTGTACACACCTTAAAAGTAATAACAAAGGACTTAAATAGACTAGTGCAACACCAGGCGGCCTTATCGTTAAAAGCAATCTCTTCCAGGCAACCATGGTACGCCACTTAGTACTTATGTTTCGTACATACGTGCGTGAAATTGTCACATTCAGTGCTTCTTACCAGCAAAACGTTTTCGAACAAGCAAGAAAAACAGCGGGGAATAATATAAAATGTTAATGTTACTCGAAGAAACGCGGCAAAGGCGATGGGATGGAATCTTGATACATTATTTTGATCTTATCGTGTTTCCGCGTGTGTACACACAAGTCGGTATAAAAACTGTATAGATATACGCAATGTATCTTACTCCTTTACATTATAATACTTTGAATGTTAGGGAAATGTAATATTCGCAGTTTTGATTACAAATCTCTGCGAGATCGAATCAGAAATGAAGAGATACGTAGATGTACGAATCCTGACATAACACAGTGGATTACAAGTTGACAAGTTGAAGCGGCAAAGGGCAGGGCACATAGCACGTAGAACTGATGGACGATGGGGCCCGAATAGTTCTCGAGTAGAGACCACGCATCGAAACGTGTCTTTTCACGTTGTCGCCAAAACTCCATGGAAGCGTTCAGTAAAGTCAGCACCATTTAACTGAAGCACGACTCGAATTTGAAAATGACTGTTTAAGTGACTAGAACATTTTTATATGTTGTTTTATTCAAGAAACTTGAAGAAATTTTTATACTTGACACTGGAAAATGCTCTAAGCGGGTCCAAATCCAATAAAAAAAAAAAACAGTTATAACTTTTAAAGCAATTTGACGCATATTCCTCTCAAAAAATGCACTTTACGGCGTATCAAAATTCAAACGTAACAAAATTGTTAAAAATCAAACTTAGAAAAAGACTGCGAAAACCGCTTTTTTGCTGTCGGGTATTTTATTTTTTGTCTTTTACAACTGTTTGTTTGACTTGTTTTGTTTGTTGACTTACATTTACAATTTTTTCTTGTATTTTGAAAATTACCATCTTTTGATCATCAGAATTTTCTCAAGTCTTGAATCTTGAATAGATAGATTTGTTCTAGATCAATGTGCTCCACCTTCGATCACATCGTTGCTTACGTATCATTAAGTCAGTTGGTGGTGATCTATATTGAATAAAGAAAAGAAGGACGTACGTTCGTTTCGAATGGCAGTCATGCATATTACAAATATCGACCTGCAGATTATGTATTATTCATTTATTCATTGCACATAGATTCAACGTGGCAACGTATGTATCTATTACTTTTCAAGGTCACATCAACATACTTTATCATCTGTCTTAAAAGAATCTTTATTTAACAAATGAATGCGACTTACGAGGAAAGCTAACGGCAATTATTTCACGTGCTCCCGCAACCCAATCAGTTTCAGCCAGTCCACACGGCGGGTTGCGTCGTCGCAACGCAAATATTTTAATGCATAGAAGGCCACACGCGCACTGCGCCATCGCAGCGTTACTACAACGCAGTCGTGACGTTCCGTCGTCGCAGCGGCGACGCCGGAACGTCACTACTGAAAAAACGAAATAAGCTTGCATATGTCCTCCCTCCCTATCAACGCACAAACAACTGAGCGTTGCCGTTCCGGTGTCGCAACGCAATGAGTAGCAACTGCAGCCCCCGCCCGATTCGTCTCGGGGGCTGCAGTTCAGTCGTGTGTGCGTTGCGTTGACGCAACGCGCCGTGTGAACACTATGATTATTAGTATGTAAAACGACGCAGCGACAGCGCTACGTCGACGCAATGCTGACGCAACGCGCCGCGTCGATCGGCTCTTTGTTCTATTAAATTTATACCACTTTGATATCTTAATTTGTAACGCACTGCATACTGCCTGTAACAGGGGAAGATAGCGCAACATCACACAAGAAAATATATTGATTGATAGGTGATCCCTTAGACATCAGGAATACAATGAGGAAGGGTAACCTATTCATAGTCCGAAATTCATTTGTGTGAATCTAACTTGCCCGAATCCGTATCATAGAACTGCCCGATTCTTGATGTTTTACTTGACACGAGTTTCTGATTCCATAAGTTTGTTATCCATCTGTTTCATTCGCCCGAACAGTTATTAGGTTTGCTTCGTTAGGTTTCTGTTTTATTATATTCAGAAATCACATTATTTACATAGATTTATTTATCAGACATTACAATTATTAGGTTAGGTTCGTTCGGTTTATTTTTATTGTAAGCATACATTTTCGTATTACAAAGATTCGGTTAACAGACGAGTTGTCAAATCAGCTTTCGGGATTTTAATAAAGTGTCTTTCGAAAAAGAAAAAAATAACGTTTTCCCGGAAATGATGTTCGGTATATCACAATTCGGATTATAAATAGGTAACTATGAGGAAAGGAATAGTGCTAATGAACATGTCTAGTTCCCATCTTGTCATCCTTAGTTCAATACACCGCAGCACAACACGAGTAGGTACTAGACTGAGTTATGAAATACCTTGAGAAATCATTATTAGATAAAGAACCGGACAAGTGCGAGTCAGACTTGCCCGCCGTGGGTTCCGTACAAACTAGTAGATAAAAGGGGGAAACCATATATTTTTTATATTTTCCATCATAAACCGAAAAATATACATCGTAAAAATATTTAAAAACCTGACTTAGCTTATGCTACTGAAACTCTTTCATATGATACCTCACATGATACGGTTAATTCCCTTTAAAATTTGGACCTTCATTCCTTGCATAAAGACACATTTTTTTTTTTTGTGATTAAATTAAAAATGACCAGTTTTCGGATTTTTTCCTATATGTGTACTATAACACAATGCTTCTAGCCAAATTTAATTGATCTAGGTCAACGGAAAGTACCCCATATGTTTTGATTCCCTTGTGAGTGTCGAAATGTGCGTTTTTTACGATATATTCGGCTGTACTCGATACCTTCAACTTTCGTTCCCGAGATAAAGGTCTTGACACCCGACGAACAGACAGACAGACGGACAACAAAGTGATCCTATAAGGGTTCCGTTTTTTTCCTATTGAGGTACGGAACCCTAAAAATTAACTTTTATTCATTGTTATGAAAAATAAAAACACCATACTGCCACAACCATGTACGGGTGCGGAAACGTGGCCTTCCATGCAACCCTGTCACTTGCTAAGCTCCGGCCTTCTTCCCAGAACTTTTAAAGTATCCCACAAAGGATTGAATGTCGAACTTGTTTACCACAAGTTTGCCAAACAAAAGCTCTAGTGCATTTTGTACGACGATACCTATTTATCGTTTGGCACGGCGTGCAGCTAAAATTTTAAGCGTGGAGAGAATTTTTGTTTTAACGTCCCTTTGGGTTTTGCCATTTTTACACAGAAAATTTGAGCTAAAAGCAAAAAGCTTAAAAATAAATCACGTTTAGTTTTCTTACGGCAAATTCCAATATCAAAATATTACATAAAATCTAATTTTATCTCACCCGTAAAAGACATTTCACAAACCAAATACTACTTATTGACATGTATCGTACGATATTTTCATTATGATTACAAGTATTAGTGAATTTCATAATTTGAATATGACAGAAAAATGGGATTATCTGTAGATTACCTCTCGTGTATAAGAATGCCAGGTAAGTTCAGGTGTGATACTGGTTTTGTAAAAATGTTCGGGTTTGTTTATCAGTTGCATTAATGAAAAATAATAGAAGAGTTTTTCTTGAATATGCATCAGTTTATTATCACTATGTCTACAATTATAGATATCGGAACATCATACACGATACGACAACTATGTGCACTGTATTATGTGCACTATGTACAGCGAAGTATGTTAAGAAAAATCTGTAATTTTAATTCTGCAAGCAAAAGGGATAAAAATCAAGCTTAAATTTTCAGCGCACTATGCAAATGGCACAAAAACGTAACCTACAGTTACGCGGCTGCTACATCTACAACGCCATAAAAGAGCTGCGAACAGTTTGGAAAAAAAAAACCTACGTAACGACACATTCGCATTTCGGCACATTCCGGCACATTCCGGCCATTGACCTTCAGCAAAATGAATAATGTATTTAAAGCCTCATATTCATTAGGAACAAATTTAATGTTCCGTGACACATGTTTTAGAGATGTCGGGTCGAACGACGTCACTAATAGACATTTTGGTTTGTGATGGGTTTCGTTTATATTTGCTTTATCGATCACAATTTGTTGTGAAAAGTGCTAAATATTATTGAATTCAATAATATTAACTATTAATTAATATTAAGTTAATGGAAGTTTCCGGCAGCCTAGTGGTGAGACCGTCTGACTTGCGATCCGCAGGTCCTGGGTTCGAATCCCACGGCACGCACCTCTGTCTTTTCGAAATTATGTGCGTATTGTTGATTGCCGCCAACTTCAAACGGTGAAGGAAAACATCGTGAGGAAACCTACATGTCTGAGAGTTCTCAATGATCTTGAAGATGTGTGAAGTCTGCCAACCCGCACTTGGCCAGCGCGGCAGACTATGGCCTAACCCTTCTCACAATGAGAAGATGGCCCGTTCCCAGCAGTGGGACAGTTTGTACAAACAGGGCTGTAAAAAAAAAAAAAAAAAAATTATATTAACTATTGTGTTGTAACTACATCTCGCACTTTTATCCGCGACTACAATATTCTTTCCAAGGGGATGCTTACACAAGAATGGAACTAAGGCCAATTGTGTACCCTGTGAAATCTAAGCAGCGTTTTCTATTATTTTTTATCCAAATTTATTTCTATAGGACGGATGGTTCATATTTATGTATGTTGTCTGTCAGTGAAATCAGTCACTAAGGAGAAAATATATTATAGACAAGGATAGCACTATATTTCCATACTTGTCGTACGATGCTGCCCGACGTCTTTAGATATTTTGTCTCCGGCTGATTTCGTCTGTTTATTAACTGTGTTGTAATTTTAAAATGACACTAATAGAGCTAGTGATCTTAGAATTTATTACAACTATTATATTTACAGTTTAAATGTATTAAATTAAATAACAAAAACCTATTTTATTTAAAATAATATTAATGTTATAATTAAACAATTTTAGTAATGTTTTTTTATGAGCCCTGTTTATACAGACTAACCCGCTGCTGGGCGCGGGCCAGTAAAGTGAAGTCTGCCAACCCGCACTTGGCCAGCGTGGTAGACTATGGCCTTACCCTTCTAACAATGAGAAGTAATGAATTTACAAAATAATAATTTAATTATTTGATTTGAAATCTAACATCACTATTTATGAACTCAACGAAGTCACAAAATGTTTAGCCAAGTAGCCAGTAAGTGATAGGAAATAAAGGAAGCCAGCGACAAGGATCCAGCAGCACGATGTTGTCACATTCATCGTGCAATGTCGTCCAACTTCGCCTGACCTCTAGCAACAAACGTGAATAGGAATTGTGCCGAGTGAATACGACTCTTAAGACTACAGATCGAAATAAATCAAAACCATACCACATTATTCTATTACTCAGCTCTGCATAAAAGGCGTGCGTCGTGAATAAATAGTGAAAAGTATCACAAGTATTTCACGATCTTTTTTCTCGTAAGACGTTTCTCACTTATTCTTTTGGGGTTACGGCGTGTCTGGTGCGGGCCGCGCAGCTCATCATTTGCATCCAAATAGCTCCTATAAATTCGCTACCCGAATTTTCACCATTCTCTTCGCTCCTTGGGAGCAATTAAATACTTTTTTCTCGTGGAAGCGAGGTCTGGAGCTCAATTTTTCGGTGTGAATAAATTCTGCTGGCCAGATTGCAGCGGAGGTAGTGCTTCATTAGATAAATTATGTCTACACGTGAGTAAATGCATTCAGTGAAGGGCTAAGTGGCATTACAATTTATAGCTAGCAATATTAGGTATAATTTTAAAGGATAGAGTGAAAATTAGATATTTCATTATTTTATACCTAACTTAAATAGACGTGCTCTGAAAAATGAAAAATAGACTGTGTGTTGCATGAATATGCATATAAATATGCATAATAATAACTCAGGTAACCTACTGTGGAAATAGTACCTAATCCTTCTTTTTTCGTATTCTGATAAATAAGTTTAATCTTCACATAAAAGTCATGTTTACTACCACACACATAGTAGATGAAGCATGCGACTTCATTTATATGAAAACCTTGCGTGCCACATTTTTGGTATCGACTGTGACGTCACACAAATGATTTTTGACGGAATGTTCCATCCGCGCGAAATCTATTCATCCCAATGCCTTCGCCGCGCTTTACGCTAGTAACTAGTTGATAAAATATCGAATCAGAAGTAGATATATAAATATATAATAACACCTGAAATTAAATAATCTTAGGTCGTCAACTGCGATTTTTTATCATACTTGTTGACACGCTAGGTAGGTACATACACTTGGGGTATCTATAGAAGTCTATGTTCAGTTTTGGCGGGAACGTCTTAGTAACGTGTTGTTGCTTTGTTTTATTTTCCTAAACTTGTTATTTTGAACATTAATGCTATAAAAATGGTGGTGTTTTATTCATTAGGTGTTCGATAAAGTGAGTGAGTGTGGGCAAGTGAAATAAAGCAGTAAAACGTGTGATTTTACGTTGTCGGCAAAACTCCATAGAAGCTTCTAGTAAAGTCGCCACCATTTTACTGAAGCAGGACTCGACTTATAAATTGAATGTATACGTGACTTAGATTGTGACATTTACAACTTGTTTTATTCAAGAAACTTGAAAAATTCCTAATACTTGACACTGGAAAATGCTTTAATGCGGGTCCAATACAATAAAGAAGAAGAAGTCTAGGTTTACTACAGTTCATAACTAACGTTAGTACTTATTTATACAGCAGGATGTAACAACATAATCAACATTATCTAGTGTCTGCCACATCGTTAATGAGCATTATTTATCACATAAAATGCCAGTAAAGAAAGCCATTTACTTTTTATGTCCATAGGAGTGATCCACAATTAGTAGAGAGCTCTCCTGGGCAGTAAATTCTAAGTAATTTAACTTAGCCTTGGGGCCTAACTTGATTAACCTAGAAAAGTACTTGAAAACTGGCCGACGCAAAATAAAAGCAAAGTACATTTATTTTGGTAGGAATATTTTATGATGCTGAAACCAAATTACTATTAACTTATTATTAATACATAATTACAATAATTTCTAATGGACGTTTTCTTAAAAAAAAAAACTCAAAGATTGTTAAATTATTCCACTCTCCCTATTTCAGTACAGGACAAGCAAAAAGTAGTTGACGTTGCGGTCTACGATGGAGTGCGCTTACCTAGAAGAAACCAATTCACTCGCGATTTAAAGACACCCAAATTATATCTATCGGGAAAGACCCACTCAGGAAGCGTATTCCACAAACTAGCAGTCCGCACGATGAAAGTGGAATTAAAGAGTTTATATAAATACGCTTTAATTGCTTAGATATATATTATTATTATAAATCAAATAAATAATAAAATAAATATACGATCGATTTAAGGGTTCGAATCACAAATACAGAAAATAAATCAGATACAGCACAAAGATAAAAATAAAACAAACAAAAAAACCTCATTTAACGTAGGAGCTGTTCCATGCATGTCGATACATCACGCGTTTGACAGTCGAATCATTTTCCATCGAGAAATGATTTCTTATTATGGTGTGAGCCAAGACCGGGCGGATTCAATGGCTCGGAAATGATAAGCGATACAGCATTCCCAGCCACTTTATTCGGCGCGGCGCTCGGCGCTGCGTTTATTGTATTGCGTGTTGCACTAGGCCATAAAGTGGTACAATTGATGTTTTGCATTTTTTACTCTTGACTGAGAACTCTCGAACTATGGTGTTAATGTTCACACGTCAAACTTGACGTGTATACCAACCTGTCGTTGCTTCATTTCACACTAGAAAAAAAATTTGCTCTATTTCTTTGATAAAGCCATATTTCTAAAGCTTGAAAGACTTTTTTTTTATACATGAACTCATGAAGACTTTCAAGTCTAACAAATAAAGCTATAGCAAAAAAATAAAGCAAACATTACTTCTCCTGTGAAATTTTACCCATGGTGGATAGGGAAAACAAGCACTGAGGATGTGTATCGGTTTAATTGTATAATTATTTGTGACTCTGTGGCATCATAGCTCTCAAACAGATTTTGATCTAGTTTTATTTTTATTTTTGAAAGAGAACTCGAGTTCTTGGCTATATTTCATCAAAACCGGTACATCCGTACTTTTAAGTTTTTAGGTCGGGGGCTTATAAGTTTTGTAGACTTTTAACACTATGCGACGGCAACAAAGTTAGGAGGATGTATACGCATGTCAGGCGCAAAATTTCAATAATTTCAAAATGATGTATTTTCGACATGGCTTCAATAAAGAGCGTTACAAAAGTTAATATCCTTTAAAATAATATTAATTCATATATTATAAATGACAAAGCACAAAATAATAAATCAAATTAAAGATAGTTTGTTAATGAAAACAACAGTATTAACAGAATATCAGCACACAATTTACTTACCTGCTATACTTAACGAAAGATTCGGCATCTCCAAGTTAAACAGAAATCAGTAGGTATTCCTTCCCATACGAGAACATTCGATAAGTTTCCGATCTTCAGGAACTCGGTAAATCCTTAATGATGAGTTCTCTTAACTATTCAGGGGAATTAGGTAGGAGCAGTTACTGCACTCTCTAACACTCTGTGGTTAATGGAGATAATTAAAACTTATGGACAACGATTACGGCCGAAATTAGTTTTAGATAAAATCAAAATAGAAATAGCAATTGTTTTTGCCCGACTGCGTTAGGAGAGTTATGTTTTTCAAGTGTATGTATGTGGGAAAGTATATATATTTCTTTAAGGTCGCCTACAGCCTAAACAGCTAGACCGATTTTGATGTGCAAGGTCGTTAGATAGTCTTCAAACCCTGAGAGTCATAGGCTATATTTTTATTGTAATAATAATAATACAACTCTCGCCAAAATAATATAAAATGCGTTTTAAATAGACATGGGCTTTTCCGGTTTTTTCTGCAAACGGTTATGTAACCGATATACAGTTTGCATATCGATATAGAAAACGGTTTTCAGATATCGATATCAGTAGATCGGTTTGCAAACGTTGACATGATACCTATTTAGATGCAAAAACTAACAACGAACGCAAACTTACACTTTACAGTTATTTAAAGTTATATATCGATATTCGGTTTAGCTATTTGTAACTATGGTTAGAAAGAGAGTTATGAATATGTTTCATACAGTTTGTGAAGTTTGCGTCATTGCAGTTTTAAATTTTTAATTAGTTTTTTTTAATCGAATAGATATTGTGATATCAGATATGTTGGATGGTTTATCGATATGATATGATATCTAACTCATATCCGTTAAATATTCGATTAAATCCGTTAAATCCGATATTAACGCTTTGACATCTGCACCTGTACACATGTTTTGGCAAATAAATATATCTTTATCTTTATTTTTAAAAGTTACGTTTTGATAATTTATATCGAACTCATGACTAGTTTTAAAGAATACGCATTTATAATTTTTGACAGAAATTTTAAGCATACCTACTTCTTCACAAAAAACGTATACCTACTCAACAGCCTACTAGGCGTAAAGAATTCGTAAGTAAGACTGCAAAAGCCGTTTTTCTGCATTCGGGTATTTTGTTGTTTCTTATGACTCTTTTGCTCGGGAGTGCCCTCATTGAAGACTGTCCCACCTGTGCCAGTCCCACTCCATCGTGTGGGTTATCGTTAAACAGGTCTCTTAAAATGAGACTGAAATTTGTAATTTTTATTTTATTGTCGAATGTGAAATGTGCGAGATATAGCCCACCAAATGTGGAAAAAATTATGTCATTCCCTTACATATCTAAGGTATTAGATCTAGAAATGTATGATTAAACGTGTTAGTACGAGAAAAAATTAATAGAAAATTATTTTGAGCATTCTGTGATTACGACTTTTCAAGATATATTAGCGATATATTATGTATACATGTACATTGTAAAATACTTTTTATTTACGCTAGATAGAATGGTTATCTCAATGGTGGTCAATCGACGGCGTCGGCGACGGTGTGGCCGAGGATGGAGCTTATCGATATAAAAGAAATTATAATCTTGCATAATACATATTAGTTTGGATTATGTAAAATGTTAATTTATAGGAAAGATGCAAACATCATAATATTAATTCAATGTAATACCGGATCCCTAAGAAGTTGGGCTATCTAATAATATTTAGTAACTTCCTATAATATTTGACCTATCCAAAAAGAATAGAGTAAAGTGGGAATTCGATTTACGCCAGAGGAGAAAAACTCTAACAAGATTATCCGTGCTGTAGACACCTAAATATGTAAGTAAACTGCTAAGGACCTCCGTAAAATTAAAGCTTCCGAATGGAAAAGGGAACGAGGGCTACTAAGTATTCAAACTTCCGCTACAAGGAAATTAGGTGCTCGTACTTGTCATGAATGTGTTCATCTTGTGATCGTGACGAGTTCAGGACGGCTTCATTTTATTAAGGGACAATACGAATAGATTTCGACGTAGAAAGAAAGGGACAGAGCGAATATGAATCTCGCTTTCGTATTACTGGGTTTAGATATGATTAACTGGTGGCAAATTTATCTGTTCGTAATGATAATTTCGATAAAAATATTAATATAAAAGCATTGAGAAAAAAAAAATGATTCATGCACATTTTCATATTGAGAAATATATTCTAGAAATGAAAAAATATTCAGGAACACATATTTTTTTAAGACTTATAACTTTGTTCGAGAATATTTTTTTGTGTAACATTTGTACCTATAGTCAATTTATATCTTCAAAACGTGGTAATGCTTGAGCGAGATAGCATAGTCTATTCTTAAATTTGTCTCGTGTAACTCAATAGATAATGTGACTAGCCCTTAAACCTATACATTTTATGATATTTTCGTTTATAATTTTTAAACAAGTAGGGTCCGGGAGGCATACTCCTATCAGTCCTGCTCCTCGCCTTTTCGGCTGTTGATCTTGCAAATCATCACAGATCCCATCGGCCGTGTACAAAACCAAAGCTACGAACCTGATCTACGAAACTAGATGTACTAGTTGCGTACACGGCCTAAAAGACACATCACTTAGACAAAAAAATCACTTAGATTTTCTAACTTTCCGAGGTCCTATGTAAATAGGGGCACAAATTCTGTGCTTACCGGATAATTTTTAAATTTTTGGCTTGATATTTTACTAAAAGATTGTTTTATGTTTTTCCTTGTAATATACTCGGACCGTTATGTATACTAAAAATATGTGTGCTTATGATGATCTTGGCAACGAATAGTTTTAACAGATTTGTGATACTCAAAAGTGAAAAAAATCATTAGTAAAAGTTATGAAACGCACTATATATTGTTTATGATACCCTCAGAAGTAGGACTTGAAAACAACACCGCAGAGAGCAGTTTCAAATCGAAACAATGGATTTGTGTTTACGCTGCAGGGAAACCATGCACGGAAACAATTGTATACGAGTTCGAGTATTTTCTAGCTGTCGGCTTACTGGGCCACTGTAGTGAACCATTTATAGGGCTCCGTAGTGAACAAGGAACCCTTGCAGATTCGCAAATAGAAAGGCAGGGGGCACGGAAAGTATGTTAACTGAAATTTCGCGTGAGATGCGTCGTCCATCTGACGATTTTTTTGTTATCTACGATTAATTTGTATACTTATTCCAAATTACAACTTTCTAGTACTAAGAGTCTAACTAATAAGGATTAGTTGACTACGGAATTCTAAAAGTTCCCCAATGTACTGGCAATACATAAGCAGAAAACAATTCTCTTACAACCAAAATACTATGGTTAAACACTTAAAAATCCTTACATTCTAATAAGGATTAGTAGTTGAGTGAATCCTAAAAGTTGCCCAATATGGCAATAAATAAGTAGAAAACAATTCTCTTACAACCAAAAGACTATGGTTAAACACTTTAAAAAATCTAACATTAATATCACAAAGTGCAAACTCACCAAATACTGGTCCAGATGTCGTGTTAATCTCTTTCCACATGAGTAAATTACAAGATCGGGCGAAGCTGGCCGCCAGCCAAATGGGAGCTGCATCAACCGCTCCTTCCTTGCTGCCGATAATTTTCTTTCGTTCGACGACGTCGCCAGAGGAATATCTTTGGTTTTTTGATTGGTACGCTAAAACGCATTTGCTTGCATTAGATGGTGCTTTTCCGTTCCAAAAGATTGGGTTTTGTAGACGTGGAATCGCTTTGAAGTAATGATTTGTTCTTTACGGAATTGACGTTTTTAGAGTCTATTTTAATACTTTTTGGCAGAGATTTGTTAGTTATTAGTTTATCAGGGCTTAGAATAGATTTTGGTGTTATTAACCGACTTTCAAATAGAAGGAGGTTGGTTCTCAATTCGACTCTTATTTTTAAATAATACAAAGGGTGGCCTTATAGCTGTAGGCAACAAGTCCGCCCATTGCACTTTCAAATATTGTTATTTATAATTTTACTGTTGTAAATTGTTTATTCTTTTGATCGAACTTCTGAGTTACGAGCTTCTGAAGGTTTTACTGAACAAGTTAGGGCATACTCTGTTTCTGTCCCGCAAAAACAAAAAGTCATAGGTCGTTTGAGTGTAATAAAACTCGTTTCTTACAAGTGACGTAATTCAAGACAATAATTGGTATGACGAACTTGGTGATGACGTCACTCTAATGCTTGATTTATACGACGTAATATGTAAATTTTAATTAAATTTATACGTTTAAACAATCAACAACCGTCGTATAAATCAGATCAAAAGTAAAATACTTGACACTAAAAAGCTAAAACTTCTTTATTTTGTAAAATAATTATATTTTATCTTAATATATTAACTATATCTACTATTTTTTGAATATGTTTATATTTTATAGAAGTCATGGCATGGTGGTAGGAGTTTTCAGCGGCTGCCTTTAGGAAGCTTCTTCAAGCTTAAATCTGTCACCCAGCATAAGGGCAGGAGGGGGGGGCATTTTTGAGAGTTCATTTCTATTCTAGACTTAATGAACTGGGATCAAAACCATAATTTTAATTAATGTAAAAAGCTTTTTCGAAACCATTGCACTCATATTATTCTAACATATTCAGAGTAAGGTTTCGGGCATGTAATGAAAATGTACCTACATATTAACCTGCAGGAAAAACCGCGACATACTAAAAGTAGGGTCAAGGAAAAACAGAGGGAAAAGATTTTTAAGGGTTATTACAAGGAACATTATCCCTGTACCTCAAGCCTGGGCAGCCCGCGCCACGTGTTAATAATGTTACTGTCAAACTGTACCAAACCTTTGATATGGGTCAAAAAGGGTTCAATAGCACCTCACGATCGAGTTCCCGTGGCATATTTTCACCTGAATGTGTACGAGAAAACATAGAGCCAATATGTTTTTTATAGTGGGGGGACGCTGAACTGTAGGAATTGCCTTGACAGAAATATTTTGTGCGTATATTTGATAGTGGATTTTATTGATAACTGGATGATTCGGTGGAAACAGTGTTCGTTTGGTGCCGGGTGGGCCTTGGAATTGACGCGACCATCTGATGTCGATTTATGTCGTTGCAGCGAAAATGATATAATTTTTTTCTGGATTTATGAACGTCAACTATGCGTTTATTTAATTTTTTGTCAGTTATATTTATAGCTAAATTGGCTTAGATCCCAAATTGCAGTTATAGTACTTTGAAAATTACTTGAGGTCGTTATAGGTCCTTAAAGGTCGTGGGTTCAATCCCCTCCCAAAACAAACAATTGTGTGATGAGCGTGGATATTTGTTCTGTCTGGGTTTTTTATCTTTATTAAGTATGTATTTACAAAAACAAAAGTATATTATGTATTCTATTAGCTATCTAGTCCCACTGTACAAACATTATTTAATTTGGGTTAGATGGTGTTGTATGAAGTGTCCCCAAACATTTACACCTTTTTTTTACTATATAAAAGTCAAGACAGAAACACGTTGTAATCCTATTCGTGTTACAAGTGACAGAAAGGTAAGACAGTAAGAAATCTGAGAAAAAATATAACATGATGGTACGGTACTTAAGTAGTATGTAGTACTTGGCAGCTTAGTTATACAAATAACACTTTGTCTTCAAGCAACATAACAGTGTGTTGCGGCATTCCGAGGCAGGTGTGCATACGATGTTCTCCACAGCTGACCTGACCACAAAAACGAATTTATAAAAGTTTTGTAAAAACATTCGCAGAATAATAATATTAAACAGCTATCTAATATAGAAGCAATAGTTGCTAGGTAAAGGAATTCTTCTAGCAATTTCGATTCAATTCACAGCAGCATAGCTTGCAATAAATAAAGTGCAGCTCCAAATGAGGCTAGCTGGCTGGAAATAATCCAACTCACTGGTGTACTTTTTGCTTCGTTACATTGCAATAAAATTGTGTTTTGCCGAACATAAACCGTGTATTTCTGCCTACAGAAGTTTATCGCTCGGACGGTACGGCCATAATATTTGGGGATGGAGCACAGCTTCCAATTTCATTGTATTTCATCTTGTTTTGGATCTGAAGATCATATTTTTGATGATTTGTAAAAAAACTATGCTATAACTTAGGATGAAATTAAGGATACTCAGTTTTCCATACGAATGTATGTACTATATAATATGTCCTCCTACCCCTCATGACATAAATGGGGATAATACATGGACACTTAGCGATGATGCGGTGCACAAAGTACAAATACTTAACATGGAGAGCCATGGTGCACGCCATACTCGGCATCAAATTACAAGACCCAGTGAGAAATGTAGAGATCAGGCATCGTACTGAAGCCCGTTATATTATGACAACAATTACGAAACTCAAATGGAGCTAGGCATGAATAATGTTGCCGGGCAAAGTGATGACAGTTGGACCAAACGTTAACGGATTGGTAATCACATCCCTAGTAAATGACGCGTCAAGCCACGTCGGCTTTTTTGGGCGATACCTATTTTAATCGAGTTTGGATAATTTTATTTAATTCGAGAAAACTTAGTGATAAATATTTAATTTTACTAAACAATAATATGGCCCTTTCCCAGCAGTGGGACAGTTTGTAAAAACAGGTCTGATAAAAAAAAAAATATTAAATAAGCACCATTTAGTAGTTTTCACATATCGAATCTAGTTATATTTGTAATTGTTTGCCAGTGGAGTTGAGACTGCCTTTTTTTTTTGCCCAGTGAAAACCCTTTATGGGTACCACCGCGGCCCCGGTGGAGGCTGCGTGGTTATGTGGGATTCCTGCCCAGTTGACCGGTGTGCCGGAAAGTCCAGTCCAGTCAACCGGTATGCCGGGTTACCCACGAAAACCCTTGGGGTGTTTCGTCTCGGCGCTTACGTGCCGGATCAATGGGCGCGTCAGTGAAACTCGTCCACGCACCCGGCGACGCTGGTCCCCTAGGACCCTGCTCATTCGGGGCTATCTCGGCCCCACCGTCTCGAGGTGGCGCGCGAAAACACCGCGCGTGCCATCTCGGGGCAACGCTTTACGGACAGCAGACTACCCCGAGTCTGCCACCCACAGTCCAGTTACGGAGAGGGTTGGATGCTGTCGAACAGCCTCCTACGGCGCTCGGATCTCCGGCGGCGCATGGGGAGATCGGAGACGATCTGCCGTTCGCGCTCCGCCGTTTCCTTCTGGAGGATGACTTGCTCACAGAAGGAAACTGCCGCCGTCCACAGACTTCCTGGAGTTGAAACTCCCTGTCTTAACTCCACTGGCAAACAAGTACAAATATAACAAACACATCAAACCAGTTTTACTGATATTTATTATAATTAAATTCGGTGTTGTGTTAAACAAGTCAAATTCGGGAAAGACTGAGACAGGACCGATAAATGGAATAAAAGAAGAGAGGCCTACACTCACCTTTGAGTGATAAACGTATGTTACTTTACATCACTTAGTACGCAGATACGTGTGTAGGCCAAGTTTATCATAAATAATATTATAAAAGCTAAAGTAACTCTGTCGTCTGTCTCTATGTCTTTGTTACCTTTTCACGGCTCAATGGCTGAATTAATCGTTATGAAATTTGGCACAGATATTTTTCAGGGCCTGGGGAAGGACCTTGGCTATATTTTATCATCATCACTTTTACTATTTTTCATCATTATGCGGGTGACAGCGCAGGGCGCAGCTAGTATTACATACTACAAACCTTTTTTATTTGAACAAACGGGTTACTATCGCCTATTTTTAAGCCGAATTCTCCGACTATAGTTTCAACCACATACGGCGGTCTTTTTCAAAAGGCGCAGATGTTACTCCCAAAGGACGTCTCGTTTGGTACTGACGTTTGTCAAAATAAAAATGCGTAATAACCACGTTAGTTTTCATAATAATACATACTACAAACCTACCCTGTATCTACACTCTATCTTCTAAACCTACGTGATCCATCGTCGGCCGCAACGTCGCTTACCATCACGCGATTGGTGGTCAAATTTAGATGTAAGTATTAAGTACCTATTTTATATATACAAAAAAAATATCGTTGGCAAGACTTAAATATTATATTGAGTATTATATTGAGTAAATTAACAAGATAGATGAAATCGTTTAACAACCATTTCAACGGTAAGTAATGTAATTATGTATTTGCGCTGTTTAATAATATTAAACAATTGTATTTTAAAAACAAAAATATTTACCCGAACTAAATGTTAAAAACATTACTTATTACAATGACTATGATTTTAAGCTCAATATTCGATCCCAAAATGTTCCCGATTATCGTTTTGTAATGTAAAAGTAATAAGTACGGAATTAAAGCAATAAATTGTTTGATACAATTTTAATAAATATTTCAGTATGTTATCGGGCGTTAATTGCAAATCTTCTCTCGCTGATTTTCTGTTGAAATTGTATGAGTATATTTTGTGAATTGCATTAAAAATAATCAACAACAACAGTAAAAGAAACAAGGGAAACAAGGGCCTTTGGTATTATTTAATAAAGTTATAATTTAAAAAACTGAAGAAGCTCGATAAAATATTTGATTAACCTGGAAATTAAACAGGTACGCTTCCAAATTACCTGATTTTTAGGGTTCCGTAGTAAACAAGGAATCCTCACAGTTTCGCCATGTTGTCTGTCTGTCCGTCCGCGGCTTTGCTAAAAAAATATAAGAACTAGAAAGATGTAATTTGGTATAGATATGCATATTAATAATGCCGAAAAAGTAGTAGAATAAAATTTTGGAGAAAGTAGTAAAGTAGGAGAAATAACTGGAAAATACATTATCCAAGTATACAAAAAGAGGCTCATGCACGCAAGTCATATTTAAATTCTAAGTACTAAAACTCAGACTAATTTATTCTTTTAGATGAGAACAATTCTTTAAAAAATAATTAAAACATAACGAAGTTGTTAAAGTTTTCTTTGTACCACGTTTGAAACGTAACCGCCTTGCTGTTGTAGTCTGTGACGTCGGAACGTGACAGCACACTCATTCACAATACATGAGTAGGTAGGTATGTGTGTATGGGCACAGTATAAATCATTAGTATGACCCGTGAGTGAGCAAGATGATGGCTACCTCAGAATCGCATGATTGTTGTCTCTTTTCATCTTATTTGCGCATGGTAAACTGAAATCGCTGTATCTTCGCAATTTTTTTACTATAATTTTTTTTTCACAGATAAAATTAATCTGCCTACTACTCGCACATAAAAACCTGTTAAGTCTTTTAGGTTATAAGTAATATTGAAACGGGAATATGATAACCATAAATCTTGAACAATACAAAATCATATAATATAAGCTATGTGTTACTAACAAATTTAAAATTATGCTTATCTAAGCCAACTAATAGACAAAAAGCCACGTAGCAAGGATATAATATAACTCCAATCTCATTTTTGTCGGTTTTGAAATCCACCTTTCCGCCATCTGCATGCCTTTTTTTCATTTAAAATCCCAGCTTCGTTTCGGTTTTATTAATGTACGGCTGTTGCCACTCCTTTCATGTGTAATACCGATTGATGCCCTACGGACCATAAAACGTAAATAAAATTTTAATCATTGGCCCTGAAATAAAATTGTCGGAGCCATCGACAGTTTATGTAGATTGATATTGTTGGCTTTATGGTGACCCGATTTACAATGTACCTGACTGGACTGAGTTAAGTGATGAAAAATATATTTTTGGATTACTGACTGACTCAACCACTCGCATTGACGTCTAACCGTTGTCCTACCAGATAGACAGCTCAAAAGTAAATATAAATTATATATTCAAAATTTATTATTTTACTGCCCAGTAACAACTGTAACTGTGCAATAAGGCAACCGGCAGATATTTAGTTCTTTTTTTAGAAAAGTAAGTTGAAAATAAATACATTTTTATTTCTTTACGAGTTTTTCTATTTTTTCTTCTCATAAAAACAAACAAACAAAATTTTATTTAGTTAAAAAGACACCTACCTGATAACCTATCGGCATTTCCCTACCTATCGGCAAACACAACGAATATTGGTGGACATTTTTGTACAACACTAACTAGACCCTAAGTAAAGCTTGCATTATGGGAATATAGCTGGAACAATACGTACATGCCTTTTCTAATATAAAAATACATACTTATAATACATAGAAACACCCAGCCATAAATAACAAATATCCATATTCATCATTAAAAATATTTGATTCTAGGTGGGGATCGAATCCATGGAAAAGGCTAAAATCGGATTTCTTTCGCTGAGATGATGATAATCTGCCAGCAAAATTTCGTTTATATCGTGATAGTGTATATTTGAATAAAGAGGCTGACACAGGAACAACAGGGTCATAAAACAGAATACTAAAAACAGATACACTGACTAACGATGTGTATTTCTATCTTAGCCGAGTGGTGTTATAGTTAGTTCATTTAGTTAGTACTCCTAGAACAGAAAATCTCTAATTGCCGAAATTTTAAGAGATAATTTATATACTGACCACATGTACGACTTTGTATGGACATCCCAACGAATGCCCCATTATTAAGCTCGTAATTTCGAATTTGCTCTGAAACTTGTACGTTAAATACATTTGCTTTACAGCCGGACTGTAGCCGGGAATAGGAGCTTCCAGCACTTCAAATGTTAATAAAAGTAAAACAGTTCTGAGTTGTTAATTTTTATTTTGTTTCAGTTGTTCTTTTTTGTACGTCCGTCTTTGAAATTGCGTAATATAATTTACGAATCGTGAGCTAGGATTCTTGAATAAACGTTTTTTTTTGTTAGTAATTTTTTCACGTAAAAAGCTTTTTGACTTCTGTTTTACGATAAGATTGTCACGGCCAGTAAGTGGGAGGTAGCTGCTGTGGAGTGTATTTTATTAAAAACAATTTTTGAATCACTGAAAATCTGAGGCAAATTTACAAAGAGCTTGTTAGTGAATTTAAAAACAATGGAAGTACAACCCAGTGCTTGTTTCGATTAAAACTTTCATTGGAATTGCATTACTAAGATAGGATCTTTTTGACTTTATTATTAAATTTAAAGTTGATAAATATCTAATTATGTTATACCATATTATTTGAAATTTTCGTGCCTCTGAGATCAGTAGACCTCGCGAATACATTAATAGGCGCAAACAGCTATATAATATATTTATCCGCTAGAGTACACATTTTAAATTAGTAAACAAAAACAGTGGACCTGAATGGTCACAGTTTACATCCCGCTATACCTAGAATGCGTGGGTCCGATTGGTAGGTAGAACAACATGGTCTAAAACAACCTTTGATAAAGTATGGGAATGTAACTAAAACAACAATAGATTTTATACAACTATTTTAAACAATAGGCCTTATCGGCCTAACAAGAAAACGAAAGTTATGTCTTCCGTTTGGTGGGACCACGTGGTCTACAAAAATAATAGTTTTTAATTGACTTTAAAAAAAGAAGATTATCAATTAGATGTGTATGTATGTAATATTGTTATAATTGCACAATTTTCACATATGCCAGTCTATACCAACTTCTAAACATGTGTGCCAAATTTCATAAGTGTATGTATATTTAAATGATAAAACTAGTCTGATCGTTTAATGGAATGAAAAGGAAAAAAAAAACACGTGGACCAATCGTTTGGACAAAGCAATCGTATCACGCGGCCAGAACAGGACCACACGCGGTCACACGTGCGGTAATCTAGTTGACGGCGTGCGGTCCGCAGACGGCGTTCACGGGCTCGCGGCCAATGAAAAAACACCACGAGCACGCACGAGCCATATATCAATAATTCAAAATTTGAAAATGACATTCCAACTTATGTGTTGAGTCCTCTCAAGTTTAATGTAAAATGCAGTAGTGCTTGCGCGAAATGAGAATTTAATCTATTATAATATTTTGATTTCCTCTTTTAACCTAGGTATCTATAATACAATTAACTAGGTACTGTTGTTCAGCGTTACTTCTCTCAAGTTGTTATACCTAAGTGCAGCAAAAAAATAATTTCCGGTTCACATAATTAGGTATACCTAAACTTGTGACTTAGTGTGAACTTTTTAATTTTGTATAATTCAACATGTCTACCATATTTGCACCCATCGAGACGAGGCTTGAAGGAGTGCGATGCTCAAAGGCGGTGCCAAAGCAGCATTACTCCGGTGACAGTGCTTCGCCCGGTTTTTTTAACGACCAGAGAGTGGATGGACTATGGACCAGAGTCCATCCACTCCAGTCGCCTGGCCGTCGCAGGGCTCATTCAGCAAAATGTTTACAGTGTGTATGATTCGATGCGATTTTGCATTTGGCGTATACTTAGGTTGACACACGCGCGTGATCTATGGCGCCGTAAAGTTGCTACCGCAACTAAGTTGGACGCACAGTAGTAATGTCAGGTGATAAAAAATGTATCGGAAGGGAGATGCATTGTTACTCTTTTAAGTACGTCTCCGCCAAATTCGGTCAAGCGAAAGCCTAGCAAAGAATTTTAAAAAGTGCCTAATTTTACTGTTTTTTTATCGAAATATAAACGCCACCGTAGTGAAAAAAAAATTGAAACATAAATAAATAAAATATAAATTAAAATTTTTGAATTATCTGCAATTAACTTGTGTAAATAAACATGTTTATCGGAACTTAAAATAATTTTGCAAGAAAAGCTGCAGCATAACATAAGAATGGAAATAGTTGGTCGGCTTTTAGTTTTTCTATAAATAATAATATTGGCGTCTAACGGATTCAATCAGGCGAGTATTGCTTTTGTAAATCTTTTTATAAGAAATAATACTAGGATGCGGCTTATCGCTACCCCGGCCACGCCAAAGTCACATCTTCCAAATTTGTCGCGTCCGAACTCCGCAGCGCCCGAACCCACTGCGTAATACCTTATTGGCATTTCTACACACGCGCCTGTAAAACTATTATTCAATCTGCGACCCAGCAAACCGATTCAAATCCGGGCGTGAAATAAACCGCTTAGCTCTGCACTGCAAGCACGGCGCTGGAGTAATCAATGGGAACCACACATTCCATCCAGTCTAGTGATTGATTGTTCCAATGTACCGATCCATGCCTACAGCGCGTACTATAGACTGGGGCGCGAGGACGACACAAAGAAATTCTAATATGACGAGGATTTGGAATTGGAACCCTTGTGTAGATGGCCCTTGTTTAAACGGTCGATATTCGTTTTTGTGGAGATGGTAGATTATATCGCTGGCTGGTAGAAGCCAAATTATATAATTGGGTAAGTAGGTAGGTATGCAAAGAAAAGTTTGAAGGCGATTGTCCTGTGTCTGACGTTGAAATGTCGAAGGAATTTAATCCATAGTGTTAATCCTAGCTGAAACTATGGTAAAGAGGCATTTTTTTATCAGTCTGTTTATACAAACTGCTGGGAACGGGCCATCTTCTCATTGTGAGAAGGGTTAGGCCATAGTCTGCCACGCTGGCCAGTGCGGGTTGGCAGACTTCACACATCTTCAAGATCATTGAGAACTCTCAGACATGTAGGTTTCCTCACGATGTTTTCCTTCACCGTTTGAAGTTGGCGGCAATCAACAATAGGCACATAACTTCGAAAAGACAGAGGTGGGTGCCGTGGGATTCGAACCCAGGACCTGCGGATCGCAAGTCAGACGGTCTCCCGACTAGGCTGCCGGAAACTTCCAAAATAGGCTGCCGTAAAGAGCCATAGCTATAGTTAATAAGGTAAACGTAAGTTTTTTTTTGATAAAAAATAAGTCAATATACGACTTATATCAGTAGACTGCCGGACTAGATATTCATAATTATTAGAATAATTTTACTAATCATTGTTCCGTATTCAAAAAATTTAAACTGAACCTTATTGCTCTTGCACATCTGTTCATCCGTCTGTGAAGAGTGATATTCCCGTAGTCCCACTCAGAGAGTAAATCAGGAATAAAAATATATGTAGACGAACGAGTCACTGACAAATTTGCTACTTATTGTAAATATTTTACCAATTTTTTTTGAATATGTATTGTGTATTGTCTTAATTTTTTTACCAACATACCTAATAATTTTGCGAATGTAAATGAGGTGTAGTATTTTTTTACGTTTTGTACGGAACTCTAAATACGTGAGGTTCAACACTCACTTGGCTGATTTTTTTATCAGCTACAGAATTAAGTTAAGGACTACCTCTGAGGTACCTACCTCCTGAAACAAAAATCATCATAATTAAATAATCTAGTAAATCCGAGTACTCACTAGTCATACATTAAAAGACTCTCCATTGTTGATAATGTACCTAATTTTATCGAAAAATTCATCAAATGATTTATTTTAAGTGTGATTAAAGCAGAATTACTGGAGTTAGCAAAGTATTGATAAATGAATCAATAACCCGAGGATTTCTTACAACTGCTGGCTATTTAAAACTTTCCAAATTAATGTTTAACTTTCGACCTAACAATTCGTTGCTTGCTTACATAATCATTATTTACTGGAGTTAATCAATTTAAAGAGCGTACTTATTAATTTCGTTAAAGAACAATTCGAAGAGCACCGCTAGAGGGAATGCACTTGGAGAATTTTTCAAGTAATTTGGATTCTATTCACAGCATCCGAGCTGCCGTCGAAAGGCGAGATGCGGCAAATGAACCGTATCGGGTATATACAGGGGTTGGGCAGAGGATATAGCTTTTTATATTTATAAATTCGGTTGCTACCGTTCTTAAGTTCTTTTCTAATATTTTTTCTATTAAAAAACCGACTTCAAACGCAACTTACTAAATCCTTCACGATTGTAAACTTTTTAAAGAGACCTCTCTTCACTCGCTCTTTTTTTCTTTTGTCAAAAATGTCAACAAAAAAATCATTGAATGTCAAATGCTCGTCTTCGAAGATTAGAAAATGTGCAGATGTTTATACGATAATCCTTAACATTTGAGACTATTGAAAAGAAAAACGTGTAAGTGGAACTCTGCGATTCTATAATCTGACGCACTTACTCAGGAATACAATAAAAATATTATTTTTTTTAGAGATTATTCAAAAAGTAATAAAGCGATGCTTATAAAAAAATTATGGTACCAACTTGGGAGCTTTCTCTATACACAAATTCAGGATACACAAAAAATGGTTCTCGAATGGCGGAGTAATTCGTGTACATACATAAAAAATATATATATGGTATAATTGATAACCTCCCCTTTTTCGAAGTCGGTTAAAAATAATACCTACATTCACAAATGCCTCTAGTGTGATAGCTTGTTCCATGGAAGTAACAGATACAGATGAGACGGCTACTTGGGTGGAAGAGTGGAACGCCACTTGCGTTGATACTATTGGGCATCGTTTCATTTTCCGCAAACAAGTAATAGATGTTTTGAATATAGATGAAGCAACAAAAGCAGCAAATTTGCTATTATCATAGTTGTTGGATCAGTAGGGGCAAGAAGTTTATATTCAAAAAATTCTCTGAGTGCCTATATTTTCAACCGATTAAAAAAAAGGAGGAGGTTCTCAATTCGACTGTTTTTTTAATGTTTGTTACCTCATAACTTTCTACTGAGTGGACCGATTTTGATGATTCTTTTAAACTAAACTTGAAAGCTGGTGCTTCCCGTGTGGTCCCATTTCAATTTGTCCAGTTCTAAAAATGGCATCCATGAGAAGTCGGTTGCTTCAGTTTTTTAAACTATAATTAATCATATGTGACCATGCGTAAAGGCGAATACAGACATAACTAGGCATTCGACGCATCGCAACAATATACGTATCAGGCTGAGGAATGCGGAGCTCACGCCGCGCAATAGGGATATGCATGATTTATATTTATTAGGTCATAAAAATACTAACGATAATAAATAGATCCATTGCACTAAAACAAAATTAGAAAGTCAATATAAGAAAGTTTCAAAATAAGAAAGTTATAAGCATTTTAATATCATGTTAGACAGAGAACACACGATCGCGTTATATATGACGTCGTACATCATGTTTGACGTACAAATTCAATACAAACTGTTGTTTTACGAGAAATGGCCAGAAAATCCCCTAAAACTATAAATATTCATATCACGAAAATATATTTTTTATTAAATGTATTAGTATTATATTTTAGTAAGTATGCTAGCAATTAAAACTATTATTCCCATGAAATGAAATTCATGCACATTCCATGGATGCATATAATGCATAACCATTGACAATAGACAAAATAAATATTTTATAGAGGCAAAAACTTTTTGCCGTAATCCGACCCCAGTTCAGCAAGGTTCCGATTGTTGCCAACCGGCGCTGATCTTCCGATGAGCTCGGTAGGTGACAGGACGCTGCATCAGGGTGCACGCAAGCAACAAGAATCTATAATTATATATAAAAGAAAACCGAATCCAGGAAAGCGGTTTTTGCAATTTAACTTACGCCTTCTTTACGTTTGGTACGCTGTTGAGTGCATGTTTTTAAACGGTTTTCTTTAATTTGACCTGTTTATTTGGGTCAAATTTAGTAATTGAAATTTTAACCCCTTGAAGTTGACGGATAGATCTGAAATTTGGTATACACCTTTAGTCCTGATAACAATACAATTTAATATATTCTGTATTATTGTAAATCCAAGATGGCTGCCGCCACAAAATGGCGGATTTCATATTTAACACAACCCCCACAATATGGGTATCAAATGAAAGGGTAATACAGTAAATACATTACCTACATCATTATCTTTCTTTTCAATAAAACCGTTTAACTTAAAAAGTTTTTTTAAGTAAGTACTAGTTTAAGAGCTAGTATGCGTAAAATCACTGTAAACGTCATAAATGCAAATTCTAGTAAAATCACTTATTTTTACGAAAAAGTTCATTAAAATAGGCTGTAAGAAATAATATTGAAACATACACACATAGATACCTACATACATACAATTGAAAAACATAATCCTCCTTCCTGCGCAGTCGGGTAAAAAAACATGAAGATGCCGCATACGCGGGCAGGAAACAACATTGACACAAGTATCAGTACAACATCACATTTCTAGTAAGTAATGGTTAGTTAGCTATGAATAATAATTATAATCTGCGTTCAAACTCAAATTATTCAGAATAATGGAAACTACAACTAAATTACAAGATAAGTGTAGTGTTCAAATATTTTCTAAGCCTGTCTGCATCTACACAGGTAAAACAAGTCGAACGCTAGGCTGTATTACTTATTCAGGCAGAATAAAAGCCGAAAGCTGCGACTTCTCGCCGTAGCTAGGCAATAAAGACGTGGCCGGCCGTTCTAAGGCTTACGCTACAAAACCGTTACCTATTGAGGATAATTAACACCAAATTGGGTGCAATAAATTGTAATAAGATTCCTAATTAATGTCCAATCGTGATGGCGGTTGCTTAGTCATCGCCAGGGAACTCAATCTCGTAAGGAATAGAAGTAAAGGGAATTAGGTTTCGTACAACAAAAGGCGACGGCACAGATTGCGTGGCAGTTTGTACGTTGTCGTCCTAAAGGGCGAGCCGTGTTGCGATTTTATCAGGAGTGTTCAGGCAATTTGTTAAGGTTTAGTTTACGCGTGTAGAGATTTAGAAATAAATTAATGGGATGTAGGTACCTACTACAAGAAATCATTGGTTTTGTCCCGTTACCCTCATTGTCCCGTTACATCATCATCATTTCATCAATGTTTTGTTTGACGTTGTCACGTCACGTTGTTACTGTCGTCCGTAAGCCGACTTTACAGATAACCAATGTTTTTTAATTGTTAGGCTGATTGGCTGAATGATTGACCGTCAATTCGCTCAATATTGTGTAAAATTGTGGTCTACGATGGACTGTGCTTTTATAGGAAACACGAATTTGCGTTTCGTCGAGGATGGAACAAGTTCGTCACAAACCATGAATTATATCGTTTCTCTATGTTAATTTAATAATATTAATTATGTTATTTAAAACAACTAGCAGCGCTCCGCGGTTTCGTTTGCGTAATGATTAAAAGCAGTAATAAAAAAACTCTATCCGTTTTATTCCCTTGGTGCATAATCTAGTATTTAGTTTATGTTTGAATACTAAGTATGTCATTATGTATTCGCTGTTTTTTTTTTTAAAGCTTTAATTTTTTTGGAAAGGTCGCGTAAACAGTACCGTAAGAGTATATGTTTAACCGACAAAAAAAGGGGAGATTCTCAAGTCAACATGTATATATAAAAATAATATTAAAAAAAAAGTGTATATATATATAAAAAAAAAATTTATACCAATTTTTTTATGACCTACTTACTTACTTACTTTTTGTGCCTTCAAGCCTCAGACAAGCCTAAAGTACTTACTACTTATTAAAAAAGATGACTTGAAACTCTTCTAACTTTCACGATTTTGATAGCTGAGAAAGTTTGTCTTACATAAAGTAGTTTGTTCTTTGACATTTATAATTTATTTTCTCAGGGAAATTGAAGAGATCCAGTTTATATAGTATCAAGCCTTAATTATCACGTTTTGATGTTACTGAAATTAATAACGTAAAATAAATTGTATATTACTGTCTGTTTATGACACAAAATGACAACAACATGACAGGAAATGGCTTGAAAAAATAATAATGAATGGAATTGAAGATTGTGTTATACATAATATTAGGGCCTTTTTTGACGAAGAATTCCTGGCTGCGTTGTACGTTGGGAATGCAACCGGGTTGTGGGATTGTACCTACGAATCCCTCCACTCCCCTCCCCTTTCCCCTTCCTTACATCCCCTGTCCCCACTCCCCCGTATGGCTGTGACAATTGTGATATACGGACAGACAGACGGACATAGCGAATTAATAAGGGTTCCCCCTAGTTATTAGTACGCAACCCTAAAAATATTAAACTCAAAATTCACAACTGATATACAACATACATTGTTATGGAATGGAAAAGTTTAAAAAGTAAACCACGAAGGAGAAATTGTGGAACATAGCTAGTTTATTACAAGGTTACTCGTGCCTAGATTTCAATATCCAATTTTAAGTTCAAAGGAAGGCATTTCATCATCCTGTAGCCTCTTATTACATTTGCTGTATAATGTCATAACTATACTTTATATTAATAAACCCCTTATAATTATGTTACGCCATCATCTCAGCCCTTTCTCCGAGGAAGGGAGGCTGTATTGACATTGACTTCTCAAGGTTGTATTGTAGATAAATAGGTTACTCGTATCTTGAAGAAATTGATATTTTTGGCGAGATGTAGATTTAATGAACATACTAATACACAGTTAAGAATTGGCTCAAAGTGCGCAGCTATCTCTTTCTCGCAAGTCATTTTCTAAACATACAACATTTCAGTCAGTTGAGATATTAGAAAATAAGAAACACAATTGTTTATTTAGATATGAGAAGTAGGAAAATATATGTTTTTTCACTACTCCGTTGCCAGTATAGGTGATATCTGAATTAAACTTTTTTTTATTATTTCTCATATCTAATCAAACAATTCTGTCTCTCACTTGTCTAATATCACTTCTCAGCAATTTTAAATGTTTAAAAATGTTGTAATGTGCGAGAGAGATAGCTACGCGCGTTGATATCTGCTTTAAGTTACATTTAATATTTTTTGACACACACATCTAGACGTAAAAATCGTCACATAGCTTTTGTTTTTTTTAAAGCACTTTATCCACAGACGTAAAATATTTTCTCTACGTTCAGAAAACTTAATCTGATATTTTTAGAAATAAATTAATCTGAAAATAAAATAAAAACTTGCTCTAAAATAAGTCGATAAATACAGAGTCCGGTGAAACAAAAACCGTCGGAAACATTGCCAGTGAGAAAGCCACCACCGAGAAAATCTGCATTATCTTGCGCGTGAGACATAATGGTATGATCAAGCTACAGTAAGTCTAGCTATAAGCAGTAGAAAAAGTCGAAAAATTAGCAAACACTTTTAAAACTTCTTAAACCATAATGAGAGAAATGTTTTAAATAAAATAAAAACTTTTATTTAAAACATTTAATTTTATTTTATCTAAATACAAAAAATTATTTCTCACTTTGCTTTTCTAATATCCCTACTCAATGATTTTATATCTTTAAAAATGTCTTGGTGTGTGAGAGAGATAGCTGTGCGTTTTGATCCCAACCTTAAGTGACAATATGCCCGAGAATGGAACTTGTTTGCTTTGCGTTCGAGTATGGAACCTTCAATGTGCGTCTCTCTCTCTCTATGTCTGTAATAAAAATACTCGCGAGTTATTCGTTTGGAGCGAGTAGACCTACTGCGGTTATTCTCACTCTGCGATTAGCATACAGATTGTTTACACTTTACATTTATCCCGACGATACGGCGGGATTTTTGCATTCGCCAACAAACAGCGAGGGAGCTGGTAACAATTACAACCTCGTGTATTTTAGATTTTTGGCTCAAGGGATCGGAGCTGTTTTGTGGCGTACACTCTGTATCATATTTTATTTTAACAGTTATATTTGTCTTCATGGAATTATATCTGTGTTTGTAACACTATGAAAGCTTAATCATAGGCATTGTTTCATCTTGTCGTTGGTGACTGAAAAGGCCAATCCGGGAACCGCTTAGGTTAGGTCACGTGCATCGAAAGAAGGGATCGGTGTCGGTCACCTCCTTGTTTTCCAACTCGGGCAACACACTGGCCAACTGGCGAATTAGCAGTGGCTAAACAACCGGTGAGGTGGGACTGCTTCCTGGGCTATTGCGTTCATGCTCATTTTTGAAGCGGCCACATGTACTGCGGTACTGCAACTGAGGCGGGCCGCGAAGTCGCGCATCGGGCGGCATCGTGGCCCAAGGAGCAAAACCGTGGATTAGGATGACCTCCTTTTGACAGATTTGCTCCTTTGGCCACTGAAAAGGTGCGGTGTTGACGCTAACCTCCACGGCTTTGTGGGGGCGCCACCAGTAGATTGCGGACGCGGTGGGGTCGCAGAGGAAAAGGTGTGTTATTGGTGAGGTGCGGTACTGTTTCCTCTGCGACAGTAGTGATAGGCGGTGGGGCAACGTATCTAACCGACTGAAGGGACCACAGGCGTATGACACGGGGTCGTCTTGCGTCTTTTCTGGTGCGATCTCTCATTCCCACACAAGAAAACGTGCATCAGATAGAGCCCTCCCGTTTGCCAAGTTCTCCTTGCAGAAGTAATGCAAAATATTCTCTATAGCGGTGTGGAAATTACACATAGAGGCTATGCAGTAAACTTGTTTGATGTTAAGCGACGGTGTAGCCGAGGATGGAGGATGGACTTTTTTATGCGGATAAATTACAGGTTCCGTGAAAATATTGCAGATCGGCTAAATCTCACAGGATTAAAAACATCCGAGTTCCGCACTTAACAACGACCGGATACCGGTAGCTTTATAAAAGCTAACTCCTTTTAATGCCTCCTTAATAATTCCGATAAGCATGAAAAGAAATACCTACACAAAATTTACTTGTCAAAGTAATATTTCTTTGTAGGAAAACCCGGGATAATCGTTAATTCTCTGCCCCGGGCGGAATCCCTTGTATAGATTGCGGTATCACCATAAATAACTGCGTAACTGTTTTTATGGAGGAGAAAATTACTCTTTTCACTCACTGCCTTTTATATACTGAGAATTTTTTTACGATTGGAACAGTCGCGGCCATAAATATATCAACTTTGCAGAAGTTTGTGGAAGAGGGTATTGAACAACCGCACTGGAGTAAGCGGCGAAAATATGAACTGAAATAGTCTTGTAATAAAAGTTCGCAGACGCTTCTAATAGATTGTTTTGTCTTAAGGTTCACTATCGATCTAAACTTATAAGTATATTTTTCTAAAAGACTTTTTTATTATTGTTCTTTTGACATTGCCCGCAACTGTTGGTATTGTATGTACCTGTATCCTTACTATGGATTATTCTTATGGATTATTATTCTAAGAATAATTTCTTACCACACTGTTACCTGCTTACTACCACAAATATATATAATTGTAATTTATTTATTATTCATTATCATTACTGGCATTTCCATGTATCGCTTAATTTCTATTTAAAATCGTCTATTCTAAAGCGAAAGTTACTCTGTCTCTTTGGATGTCTGTTACCTTTTTATGAGCATTCAGCATAACCAATAGTTATAACATTTGCTAAAGAGATAACTGATAACTTGGAGACTGGTGTGGTTTATATTTTAAAATCATCATCACCGTCGTTTTTAAACACTTCTCGGGTAATACCGTAGGTTACAACTAGTATTCTATACTTCAAACATATACATGTTTTTTGTTTTTGTTTCACTACCAAATAATGCACTTTGCCGCCGCATTTATCGGTTGTCATAATGTTACCAGGTTGTCATAATGTTAAAAAACGTTTTAACTTAGTTTTTCAATGCGTAGGTCAGTCTATCGCCTGCTAAAATACCCTTTTCCGTGAAATCCCTTTACTGACTTGATCAGTATGTCAGGGAAGTAAAACAGCTGGCGCATGTTTTCTTTGCTTCCCAATCCAACATTGAAGTACCATTATATCCAATAGCAAAATACATTTCAAACAAGAGGTAAAACGGTTATAACCTCTATCGCGTCTTTTTTTTATAGACCAAAACAAATCTTGACGAAATCTGTTTGTCGATTGAACCAAAAAACCATAATGTAATAATCCATAATGTAAAAACCATAATGTGTCGATTGAACCAAAAAACCATAATAAATGAAGGGTTAGCAGATATAAAATGACCTCAATTATAAGTCCTAAAGACTGTAACGTTTCACAAAAGCATTTCAATTAAGCCCAAACATTAGGTGTATCATGAACCCGCAATATTCAGCTTTCAAAAGCCAATATTTATACTCCGACCCAATCAAAATCCATATCCATTCGGGTAATACCGCGCTGGTAATTCCACACCGATGTGGAAGTTATACGATATAGCAAAACCTATTATTGAGATTGGGTGTTTCTGCTCTTGTTTACGAGTATGCTGCTTGTAAAAAGTAGGGATAGTGTACATTTGAGTGGTGTGGGGGTGAAGGGTGGAGATTTTAGTATGACAAGGGTTCGATTCCAATATCTGAGCTGCTACTAGCTACATTCAGCAAATATTTCAACTGGCACTCGATATTATTAAAAGAAAAAACATAAAACTCAATTGCGAACTCGACCTCGACATGTTCTCGACCTGCGACCCCATTTTTTTACTAAGACTGGAACAGGTTTTGCCATATAAATGTTAGCTTTTTAGTACATTAACTTGAGAAACTTTTTACCGAAAGCTATGTCAGTGTGATGTGTCGTGGCGATTCTATTTAGGACGACTCGTTTTTTATCTGTATTCTCAAAATGGAGATAATAGAATAGATATAATGAGCATATTTTTATAACCTCTTAACGGGTGCAGATTCCATAGGTTCCGGAGATTAGTAATTTCTTTTATAGTTTATAAATACCAATTTGAAATAAAAGAAGAAACTAATAAAGCTTTACTATCAATACATGTTTTGCTTTTTAGGTTATAGGGGGAAAATACTTCAATTCAATTCTTGTTTATGGCGTTCTTAAGTTCTCGCCAATGTCACGTGGGAAAATACTTTCGTGTGACGAAAAAAAAAACAAAGCGTGACGAAAATTGTCAATCATGAAAGGTAGATAGGTTAGTGGAAACGCCATCCAGTGTGTTTAGAAAGTGCAACACTAAGATATGTAAGGCCAAGATACTAAAAAGCCTTAAAGATGTGGTCTTATCCTCAAAAGTGCTGAGAACTACGATTTGCCATACTTTTACGTCATATTCAATGAGTATAACTTCTCTGTAGATCAAATCTCATAGCTTTTTGTGCTATTGTATGACGAGAATATAAAATAATAATCCACCTAAAACGGCAAAAAAGATAAGTATTTCCTATTTCGTTCAGTAACTGAAAATATTCAAACCTTTTTCACATGGCTGTTCGAAAAGTTACATACATCCATTGATTGAAACTCGAACCCTACTCCACAATAAGACATTGTTCGATACACCTATACGAGACTCCATACCTTTCTACATATAAAGTATCCTCGCTTTGTAAGAAGCATAATTCTATGTTAAATGAGGCACAATTGCGTGTTCATAACGCCACGTTGTTTCTCACACGCCAACCGTGAATATTGGCTGTAGGGGTAAGTGAAGAAAGGTTCGGGATACACGAGGTTCTATTTTTAACCCATGACCTAAAAAGAGGGTGTTATAAGTTTGACATGTGTATCTGTGTAAATAAATAGGTACACAGATGAGCGTAACTCAAACGAATGAACCGATTTTGATCTAGTTTTTTTTTGTTTGAAAGAGGATTTTATCGAGAGTGTTCTTAGCTATGGTTCATTAAAATCGGTTCAGCCTTTTTTTTGTCGGGGATTTTTGAATTTTCTAAGCTTATACGTGCTACTAATTGCGAGGGATAATTTTCTGGGCTACTGCGCAAGAAGGAGAATATATATATGATCCTTTATTACTAGTAGGTACAGTTATTTAGCGTCAAAATAGAGATTACATGAAAGTTTTGTAGGATTTTTGAATTTTATAGATTTTAATGTGCTATTTCCGAATTTCTACCTTGCTACTTTGTTTCTATGCCCTAATCTAACCCTTAGTGGCAAATTGACATCAAAATCAGTTTTACCTACTCTTTTTTCCCTTTAATTTATTCTTCGTTTTACCTTTCCCACTCATCTCACTTCTCACTGATCACATAATATTATAAAGGCGAAAGTTTGTGAGTGTGTTTGTATGTTTGTTACTTCGTCACGGTCAAAAGGCTAAATCAATTTTGATGAAATTTGTTATAGAGGTAGCTTATATTCTGGCATACCACATTTTATCCCGGAAAAATGAAAAAATCCTGGAGGACAGCGGGTGAAATCATGCGTCACAACTAGTAAAGTTATAAAATCTCACATATTAGATTAGACCTATATATTAATGTAAATTTTATTTCTTTTAATTGACTAACATATATTATACTAAAACTAAAATATAAATATTTGTAAAATTGAGTAATTGGAGATTGATGTCATACCTACCTATATTTTCAACCGACTTCAAATAAGGAGGAGGTTCTCAATTCGACTGTTTTTTATGGTTCCGTACCTCAAAAGAAAAAAACGGAACCCTTATAGGATCACTTTGTTGTCCGTCTGTCTGTCTGTCTGTCCGTCTGTCTGTCTATCTGTCTATCTGTCCGTCTGTCTGTTCGTCTATCCAGGTGTCAAGACCTTTATCTCGGGAACGCGTAAAGGTATCGTGTTAAAATTAACCATATACGCAGATCCGTAGTGTCTTGCTGCAGAAAGAAAATTATAATTTCTCAGTTATCGTAAAAAAAGTTACAGCCGAATATGTCGTAAAAAACGCACATTTCGATACTCACAAGGGAATCAAAACCTATGAGGTACTTCCCGTTGATCTAGAACTATGAAATTTGGCAAGAAGTATTGTGTTAGAGTACACATATAGGAAAAAAATCCGAAAACTGAACATTTTTAATTTCATCCCAAAAAAATAGTGTCTTTATGCAAGGAATGAGGGTCCAAATTTTAAAGTTCTTTAACCATATCATATGAAAGAGCTTCATTAGCATAAGCTAAAACAGGTTTTTAAGTATTTTTACGATGTATATTTTTCGGTTTATCAAGGAAAATATATAAAAATACATGATTTCCCCCTTATATCTACTAGTTTGTACGGAACCCTCGGTGGGCGAGTCTGACTCGTACTTGTCCGGTTTCTTTATTATATTTGTTACCTCAGAACTTTCGACTGAGTGAACCGATTTTAATGATTATTTTTTATTTGAAAGCTGGTGTGCTTCCCGTGCAAATTGAAATGGTACCCACCATTTCAATTTGCTCCAGTTCTGACAATGGCATCCATGAGAAGTCGGTTGTTTCAGTTTTTTTAAACTATAATTTTATGTGATACATTTTCCGAAATCAGGTCAGTAGTTTATAAAATAACATTATTACACTATTAAAGCCATAACCCGTGAAAAGACGTCAGTTTGGTGTAACTACTGTTTTAAAATTTGACGTCAAATTGTAGGCGGGCCACTGGTTATGATGTCATATAAATTTTATGTAGTATATATTTAAGACAGTTGAACTTGGAATCGACTAGCAATGAAACAAGGCAATGGATAGTACAATAGTTAAAAAAAAACCGACTTCAAAATACGCTATTCTTTTACTTGGATGACATATTTTTACTAGCTTTTATTTATCTTGCCCTGTTAGTATGTATGGGACAAATCTTGCGAGTTAAATTAGAATCACTTCCTGTCGTTAGATTAGGTTCAAATTTGGTTGCAATAATATGGTACCATGAAGCTGGTCTCAAGATGGCGTCGGAAGGTGGCCATACGAACTCCTAAACTAAACAAGGTAAAACCGTCGAGTTTGGACTCGTTTGAATAGTCTTGAGAAGCACTCTTGTGTTACGTGATATCCAGGGTCTCAAGATGGCGTCGGAAGGTGGCCATAGGAACTCTAAAACTAAACGAGATAAAACCGTCGAGCTTGGACTTATTTGAATAGTCTTGACAAGCACTCTTTTTAGTCTAGTAAATAAAATATTAATTTAAAAAAATAATTAATAACAAGTTTTTATTTAAATGCTCTAAAAGGAAGAAAATAAATTTTAAATGCAATCAAACCCACCATTTTATTAAATTATAAAATTTATATTGATATAAATAAAAGCTTGTCGTGAGAACACAAACTTATATTTTTTTTTCTCAAATAAATAAAATAAAAAAGTAAAAAAATTACACTCAGGTTTACACGGCATTCGGAAGAATTCCGTGTAAACCTGAAACACAAGAAATTATTCATGCGGAAATGGCTCCTTGGGAACGCTTGTGAGGTGAAGTCTCTATCGTTTTTAAGACAGCGGATTTTGATGAAGGTGTGAAGGGGAGGCATTTTGTAGGTGAAGGTTTTGAGATAAAAAACGAGATACGTCGAATGTATAAGTAATTTTTATTGGTCAGCGATGTTTTAAGGCACCTATATCTATTTTTGATATCCATTCCGTGCTGTTATTTAGGAATATGGTCTGCATTATGTTATTCACCCTTGGCTTTTTTATAAGTATGTATGTATATATATATAAAATAAAATAAATAAAATAAATAAATATTTGTGGACATTTCACACAACACCATCTAGCCCAAACTAAGCAAAGCTTGTACTATGGAACTAGATGACTGATAGAATACATATATACTTTTTTTTTTGTAAATATATACATATGATACATAGAAACACCCAGACACAGAACAAACATCCATGCTCATCACACAAATGTTTGCCCTGGGTGGGGATTGAACCCACGACCTTTCAGTTCAGCAGGTAGACGTAAACACACTACCCACTGAGCCACAAGGCCAGTCAAAAGCACATAGTTAATATTTAAGAGATATTCTATTTCCTATAACATAAATAGGTACCTATTGTAATTTTGTTGTACTGTATACTAGATTAAGTTTTCAAAGGCCACTAAGTATCTGTGCCGTCTTTCCAATCCGTGCATGGTTGCCTGGAAGAGATCGCTCTAAGCGATAAGGCCGCCAATTAAAAGCCTAGCTATAATCTTATTTTTCTATGTACTTATCTTTTCCGTGTATACTGTGGTCTTTTAATAAAGAGTTATCTATCTATCTATCTATCTTTTTCAGACGGTTAAAAACACGAAAATATATTGCTAACTGGTTCTTAATATGTAGGTAAATGTAATCTGAATCTTTAAATATCGAGTAAAGTGGTTTCTGCAGGATAAGAGCGCTTCATCGTGGTCCACAACATCAAATGAGTTGGTTTGGTGGTCTACCGTGAGCCTAGATACGTATAAAACAAGTAGAAGTATAGAAAACTCAAAAACCTCGACAAAAAAACAGCAGAACCGATTTTTATGAAACATAGCGATGAAATGCTCTTTCAAACAAAGAAAAACAGATTATAATCGGTTCATCCGTTTTAGAGCTACGATGCCACAGACAAACACACAAATACACAGTACCTACACGTCAAATTTAAAAAACACTCTCAGGGGGAGGGGAGTTAAAAAT
Source organism: Lycia hirtaria (assembly GCA_947563715.1). NCBI lineage: Eukaryota > Metazoa > Arthropoda > Insecta > Lepidoptera > Geometridae > Lycia > Lycia hirtaria. The sequence goes on from OX387384.1 coordinate 30,706,920, forward strand.
ATCTCAGCTTATCTTTTCAACATCTTATACCTTAACCTTTACCTTAACATACCTTATACCCAAATATTGTATTTTATCTATTTTATTTGATTAACCGGAAAAAACTCAAGATATTAATCGACTATTATCTTATTATTATTCACATTTATTTATTTAGATTCTTAATTTTAAATTTTTTACAATACAAATATAAACATATAAAAAAAGAACATAAATAATGTAAAAAACTTAAAACTAGTGTGCCGCCGGCAGCGGGGCAAGGCTCAAGATCTTAATATTTTTATTAATATGAATACTCACGGAAGGTTTAGTACAGTTATTGTATTTATACAAAAGGCAACTTTGTATTCTCAAATTAAGGCGAACGTTGAAACAGTTCAAGAAGTAACGGTACACGATTTGTTCGAAAGACAAAAGCCCGACAGTCATAATTGCAGCAGTGCAGGTGGAAGCCAAAATTGCGAGACTCGAGGAAAATTCGCCCATTGTAGAAACAAACGAGCACAATCGGTAATGCACTTTGACTCCGTGAGCCGTGTTTGTGGTCACCATTACGGGCTCCTCACCACAAATTGAAACGGTTAACGTTTTGCTTTGGCCGTTGTTTAGGTTAGAGCTATAAATATTATGTAATTTAATGTCGATATCTTGGTGGTAAACATTTATACTGATACAGATCAGGTGTTCTAATTCAGAGATCAGTGCAGTTTGCACTAGGAAGGTTTTACACTTTATAACCCCGCCCCAAAAAGAAGGGTGGTATAAGTTTGACGTGTGTATCTGTGTGTCTGTTGGATTTCATCGAAAGTGTTCTTAGCTATGTTACATCAAAATCAGGTCAGCCGTTTTTTTGTCGGGGATTTTTAACTTATAATATATCTAAAAGCGAAAGATCACCAAAGAGGGCAGATTCGTCTTCACTCCCTGATTGTCATGAGCTACATTTTTTTAGTAATAAAAATTATAACTCTTTCAAAAATAAAGAATGCGATTTTTCGTAATCCCCGATGAAAATATTCCTAGCAAATGAGTGATGAATTTTACAAAAAATATATTAATTTACATAAATTATTATTATACAATAACTACATACATACTTTCAAATATACATACACTCGAAAAACATAACTTCTTGCGCAGTCGAGTAAAAATATTGCATCGTAAAATAACTATACGCTGCGAATACTACACAAATTGAATTCGGAAAGTTCTAGTTTAGAACGATAACGAATGGTAAGTTCTAGTTTTATAATTTAATTTAATTTTTGACATTTTATTGACGTGACAACGTCAACGATGAACGCCGGCTGCATGCACGAAAAAGTATGACTCATTGTCCCGTTACGTTACGCTCCTTGTCCCGTGACAACCACGCGCAGTGGCTGAGGAAGCGGGCGGGTGTGCGCCGCGCCCGACCGTCGCGCGTCGCTTCAATTATCATTCCTCGGATCTCGCGCGCGGACGTACTCGTATGTTGTCACGTTAAGCTATCGTCCGTAAACCGACTTTCATCATCATCATCATCATCATCTCAGCCATAAGAAGTCCACTGCTGGACATAGGCCTCCCCTATGGATTTCCAAAAAGACCGATTGGAAGCGGCTTGCATCCAGCGTCTTCCTGCCACTTGTATGAGGTCATCTGCCCATCTCGTGGCTGGTCTTCCTACGCTGCGCTTGCCGGTGCGTGGTCTCCACTCGAGAACCTTTCGGCCCCATCGGCCATCAGTTCTACGCAACGAGCTATGGAGAGGGCTATGCTCGGAGTCACTCTACGAGATCGAATACGAAATAAAGAGATACGTAGACGTACGAAAGTCACCGATATAGCACAGAGGATTAGCAAGTTGAAGTGGCAGTGGGCAGGCCACATAGCACGTAGAACCGACTTTACAGAGAACCAATTTTTTAGTTCATGTTACTGCCGCCGCCCCGTATCGTTTTCCAACGTGTTTTCCAATAGGAGTTGCATGTTTCATCTGCTTTCAAAGACTTGTTTATTATGACTTGCAGTCATGCGAACTATTGATGCTGGGGAATGTTAAATTGAGTCGCCTAAGGCTGGAACGTTCAAAATACACCAACCGTAGTTTGTTGCAGGAATGTTTTCATTTTCTGCATGACGTTCGCATACGAATGAGTGTGTTTATGAAAACCCGAACAAGACCTAAGGAGCAGCTATTGACTTTTTTTGTGTTAGAATGTGGTAACAAAAACTCAAGGTCAAGGTCTCAATATTTTTTTGTGGCAAGCGCCTTTATTAACTACAATACAACAATATACAGACTCAACTATCTAAACTACTACACAAAAAGCACATCGATCACCCCAGACCGATAAGGGTCTAAAGATAATCCAAATGCTCAAACCCACTACCAGTTGGTAGCGTACCCAGCATGCTGCCCGCATTGCCACGTTGAATGGCAATGCTGGGCCTGGTCTAGGTCTAGGTCTCAAATATTGTGTTTGGTATCATAAAAAAGTTATACCTTATACTGTTAAAAAAGTTATACTTACCACTGTTTTTGTACCTAAATAAAATAAAATAACATATTAACATAAACGAACATTTCGTTAGAAATTAACCACATCACTTAAAACTATAGCATGTGTATGACAGACAGAGTTGAGTTATATAAAGAATATATTACCTTTGAAAACAAAAATAAAATAAGAATAATAACAAAGTTCCTGAAAAATTGGAAAATTTACAATACATTTTTATAAAATCGTGATCTGTCTTAGGCTTGGCCGAAGGATGAGTTAGCGAGTTGCTAATCTGGACGACGTCTAGTTCTGGTAATATAAGAATAATTGTAACAGAATTATCTATACAACACACGACTTGACACAAATGGTGAAAGACCGGACAATGTTTGGGCTATCAAAGGTTGGAACTTGATGGCAGACACATAGCTGAGGAAAGCATTACCTACTATAGTAACAATTCATTTATTTCATAGGAGTTGAATAATGATTTACAAAGTCTTCCTTAGATAAACAACTTAACAAGTTACAAAAGGATTTCGAGGGCCCCAAACTAGGCAAAGCCTGTATCTTGGGTAGACTGGTTACTAGAATTTACCATTCTGTCACCAAGGTGCTCATTTCAAGCAATTGTTATAAATATATATTTTTGCTTAAACATATTTTTTGCTAATTACCCATCTATTTTAAAAGTTTCACAGCGCGCGTACCTGATATGGTGTTAACCGTTAACCAGGTGTTAACTAATACCAACTGCCTATTAAACCTTTTTCACCTCAGAGAAGCGTTAGAGCGTTATAAAAATAACAATGTCCTGAAATAGGCTCGTGCAGATAACAGGTGGGTGGTTTGAGCCGTTCAGCTAATGAGCCTCGATGGCCATTCAGGACACGTCCAGCCTTCGGGTTAATGAGATGAAAAGCGATCATCCGCTTGTGGTGACCCTTTTCGCACCCATAGAGCGCACCATGCTCATCCACTATAAACAACAATAGCTATATTTAGTATCGTACGTACGCAGTACGCTGAATACCGACCTGAGCTCAAAATCACAAAATGAAAATATTTTTATACAAAATTACTAAGTATACGATACAAAATTAAGTACGAAATCGTCCGTCTCGCTCGCGCATGTCATCATTTTTTAAGATATGAAATGACTGAATGAACTCATAAAAAAATCGTCACACCAAATAATACTAGAATGTAACAAATCTACAAAATATAATTGTGATACAAGTTAATTTACGTAATAAATATATAAGTAATATTTCTAATATAGCGTAAAAATATTAATAAAAAAAAACCTTTGATAAAAATTAAACGATGACGTTTTTCGTAAATTTCTAATTTATGAAATTTTACTATTGTTGCGAGCATAACATGTTAACTCATAATATTTGAATTTCTAAAATATTCTCAATTCTGTGCCTCTTATAAAAAGGCCGGACCCCGGAACCTGTGGAAATTATTAAAAAAAAACTCATATTTGAAATATTTATTTAGTTATACGTAAATTCTACTCTAAGGACAAAGTTTCCCTTTATATGAGATATTTATTTGAAACAGTGAATTACTTGTAAAGAACTGATAGATGATTGACCGAAAAGTTCTTGAGTGGAAACCAGGATCAGGCAAGTGCAGCGTAAAGACCAGCCACAAGGTGGTCAGTAGATCTCATAAAAGTGGCAGGAAAACGCTGGATGTAGGCCGATTCCAATCGGTCTTTTTGGAAATCCATAGGGGAGGCCTATGCGCGCAGCAGTGGACTTTTTGTGGCTGAAAGATGATGATGGATAATTTGAAAACGCTGCAGCTTATCTGAACCAACGCGTTTATACTGGAATCCAACGTGGCAATGCTGACAACGCTGTAGGTAGACGTTTTGAGGTTTTGGATGTCATTTAGACATTTATCGGACTCAATTACTGTGATTACTTTCTTGTGTAGCAGTTTTAGAAGGTAAAACTGCTTGCCTTTAGTAAAAAAAGTTGTCTGTAAAGTCAGTTTATGGACGATAATTTTACGTGATAACGATGCGTCACAAGCCGAACGCTTAGGCCGATCGTGCCTCTCTATCGCTTGTTCCGCGCTCTCGCTTGCACGCTCGGCTTAGGCGGAACGTGACAATGAGTCAAGGGTTTTCATGCGTGCAGCCGGCGTTCATCGATTTATAAGACGTTATCACGTCAAAAAAAACTAACTAAATTTCGCAAACGTAAAACAATCCAATCGCAAACAACAGCAAACCAAATTAAAAAGAAAACATTCCTACACATGCTTCCGTCAAATTGTTGTACTCGCTCTTCAGCAAATTAAAAAGTGTATTCAACCTTGAGCTAGCTGTTTCGCTTACGTTTTCACATTTTGACATCAAGGTTAAGAAAACTGTGCCAAATTGTTTTCAATGTAGTAAAGACGAAAATAGGAATTTAATTATAGTTTTGAATGTCTAATACCTACAATATATTGGTAGATGTAGTAATTATGTCTTACGAACATAATGACTAATCTAATACCTCTAAACGAGCAATTTTTGTATATAAATGTATATGTATAATCTGAATCTCGGAAACGGCTCCAATGATTTTAATGAAATTTTGTTTGTAGTTTTTTTTAACGGGCAAGTGCCTTTATTAACTACAACAAAACAATATACAGACTAAGAAAAAATCATATCGATTACCCTAGACCGATAAAGGTCTAAAGACAATCCAAATGATCAAACCCACTAACAGTTGGCAGCGTACCCAGCATGCTGCCCGCATTGCCACGTTGAATGGCAATGCTTATGCGTTGGACCAGATAGTTTGTAGTTAGATTAGAGGACGACAAATCGATCTTGCTATATTTCATTTTAAATGAAATAAGGTTTGCTCGAATTTTCAGTCATAAAAAATCCGAATGGAGCTCGGTCGCCCAGGTACTTACTGTATTAAATCAGACTAAGACTAATAATAAATTACTGCCAGTTTGACATGTATACTTTATTTAAAATAAAATTAATAAGGTAATTGAAACCATAAAGTAAACCAAATTTTCTTTTTAATTTTTAAATTTAAAATAAGTAACTATTAAATAGGAAAAGAAACTGCAAACCTACACTTTTATTATTTTACTTATATAAAAAAAAATACGGAAACGATTAATATTCTGGACTAGAAATCAATTTCCTCTTTCTGTATTTACCTACTTATAATTTTTTTTACCCCAGACTAAAAATATTTTTTTCAATCGTCTTGCTCTAAAAGTCCGTCATTGTAGCGTAGTAAAGCGGGGAAAAAATAAGCTCTAGGGGAAAAAGTATTTTTTTTTTTTTTTTTATCTGTTACCAAAGAGCCTATATACACGAAACAGTCTTTATTCAAAAGTAGAATAATCTCTTTGGAATATATTTACATTCTCTTTGCAAAAATCTCGCAAAATATCCAGATTTGTACAAATTGTACATTTCATTTAAATAAAATAAACTTTGAATTATTGTATTGGATTATTTTATTTTATCGCAATCGTAGTGAGTGGGTGAGTGTAACACACGGCGTTAAAACCCATTGTAACTCGGTTTCTATTTACTCCCTCGCTAAAGCTCGGGAGTAAAAATCTACCTCATTACAATGGGTCTTTTTAGCCCCTTGTATAACAATCTACTATTGTATCTGTGTCTGTATCGTAGCTTTCAAACGGATGGACCGATATTGATCTATTTTATTTTTGTTTGGAAGAAAATTTTATCGAGAGTATTCTTACTTCTTAACTATGTTTCATCAAAATCGGTTTAGCTGTTTTTTTGTCGGGGATTTTTGAGTTTTTTAAACTTATACTTGTGTACGTATAATGTTAGATAGCCTAGCTAATATCAGTGGGCCCCAAACTAGCAAATGTCTTTAAATTGGTGTCTCAAATTATATACGCATCCAACAATCCCCTTAAATTGTGGCATGTAGCCACACACAGCAGCGCCGCTTCCACATATGATTCAAGTAAATATGTACATGTTTACTATCCTTGCGCTCTAATTCCCACTTTGAAATAATTATCTCAAACGCTCAAGAGTATCTCAACAAAAATAAACATCAATAAGAGCATCAAACAAATAAATTGGATCTTCCATCTCGAATGCCTCGTCTCACAATAAACAATGGAATTCAATTTAATGGCATTAGTAGGCTCCTGTTACTGGATAGCAGTTAATAAATTAATTGCTCTTTCCTACTTAACTCCATTTTGGTTAATTGACGTCCCATTGTTTGTGTATCTTTGGAACTTTTGGTAATTGAATTGCGGTCAACACTCTTCATGTGTTTAATGTTTGCTGAACTTTTGTATTGAACTTTCGTATAAATGGTCTCTTAGCTTATTTTCTTTCAATGTGATAGTTTCATTACGTGGTGCTTGATTCAATTTGTGAAGTATATCGATATAGGTATTGTTTTATAGGTTTTTCGTAAAAAAATGTACCTATATACTCAAAATTCTGAAGTAACAACTCTTTAAATAGCCAGTTAGAAAAATAACATCGTCGTACGTTATTTTTAATCTAGCTAGGTATTTTAATAAAACGTGATTTTTCGTAATTTTCACCGTCTTCAAAAGAAGGAATTCGTTTTTTTTTTGTTTATTACCGCATAACTCCGTCAAAAAGAAAAACGCATTTACATTTCGTATTTACATAATAAAATGGGTGAGTTTTTATTTTACGTCAATAAAATAGTATAAACAAGCAATTCGGACGCTGTAACAAAAATAACGTGATATCCAGAACGCTCTGCGCGCAGTATCGGATCAGCGCATTCGCGGCGAGTGCGTTTACATCGCATTAAAACATTCGCGATTTTATTCGCGCCAGAAAAAATACGCATCGAAAAACTCGTGAAAAGCGGCTGAAAAGAGAGCATGTGAAATCATGGATACCGCGCGAATATGTCGTTGTGTATGACGTTAGTGTTTTCGACGCCGACAAAAATATTCCTTGGTTCGTTGGTTTAGCCAAAGTGTTTTGACAAGAACCTAAAACAATCTTTAATTGACTTTCGTTTAATTATTGTTATGTGTTTTTACCGATATTTTACACAACTTAAAGAGTTGAAGTTTCAAACAGTGCATTGTTTGTGATTACAGTCAAGTTATCGTGGCAGTTTTCTGCGTGTATATGGAACGGATCTTTTTTTTTTAATAAGCAGTAGATTGTAATATTTTCATAACAAAATGAGACAGTTACTGTTTAGTGTTGTCTGTGACCATGATCAGTGCACATAGTTTGAAAAGTCAGGTCTTACAATTATGTTAAATAATTAATTCACGTCATAGGGATAAATTGATTACAATTTCCAACTTTTCGAATAAAATCCGCAAGTATTTGGTTATTAGTTTACATGAGCAATCGATTGTGCAAGATAAAAAGAAGTGAAGTGTTTGTCTGTGGAAAAAATTGAAATAAGTGAACCTGTTTGTGAAAATAACTAGTGATAAAAGTGCTTCTATGATAATGTTTAATCACAGCAGCAGTTCGTATAAAGTGTCAAGTGGGCCCAGTTACAGAGATAGGATCACGAAAAAATATGCAAAACGTAAGTTTTTTTTACTAACCCGTACTGTCCCACTGCTGGGAAAAGGTCCAATTCCTTCCATTCCTGTCGGTTCCCGGTAAGCACCTCCCAATTCTTTTTAAATCTAGAATTAGATCGCCTGTTTGTAGGCGCCCACTCTGTGGAGACAATTGACTTCCGGATGCATTCTGTTTACATGCACGCCCACTCCCATTTGAGCTTTGCAGAGTATCCCACGTCTTTAACGCCTGTCATAGAACGCTCTTTCTTACTTATTTAATTGTTTACAGGTATATTGATAGTTATTTTTATCTCAATCCCAGTTATAAGTACATACATAGGTATCTTAATTATGCACAGAATCGATTGTCACAGCTATTTCGCTTGCTTGCGAAACCTTTTGTTCTAGATAAACAATGAATATAATACTTTGATTTATTGGCGAAAGTCAGTCTCGTGAAAATTGTATTAAAAATATTGAGCACATTTTCATTTTATAACTATGTATCTTCTCTAACCCTCTTATATCCTAACCCTTCCATCTAACTCTCTAGCAAAGGTATAATCGTCTAATGTGACATCAAATGGCTTCATGATCTTTAATACTTTACCTACCTCTTAAATAAGCGTGAATTTATTTATGTATGTATAATTTATGTTAAAATTCGAAGTCTCTTTTGGAGGTAAATTATTGGAATCAGTGAACGTATCCACGGAGACCACAATTCAATTGACTAGGTACCTACTTTTACGAGCGAATTCGTTTGGATTTGCGAAACATAAAATATTTGCATGAATGCTCATTGCCTTTTTGTGGCTTCAGTTTTATTACTGAAGCATGCTTTTGAACTGTTAGCATATTGGCATGATTGTTTTAAGTCGAGTGTCCAATAAGGATTGTTGCATTATCATTTATCGTCCTGTCCGGGAAATAAAATAAAAAAAATAATAATAAAAAAGTTAAGTAGGTAAATTAGATTTAGAAAATGAACTTCCGTGAAGCGCAGTGATTCTTCGTCTCTATATTATAAGGGATGAATAACTAGCCCCGCAATTTCACTTGAATAGTGATGAAAAAGGATGACTAACCAGTATCTTCCAAAATAATATTTCATACAAATCTTGTCTTGACTATCACAAACATAACATATAAAAAATGAAAAAAATAATTATTTCCTAAAGTAGATTGAGCATACAAATTGAATAAACAGCGATTTCCGCACAAGGCTGCGTCTAAACATAAATACTATAATTATCATCATCATCATCATCATCTCAGCCATAAGAAGTCCACTGCTGGACATAGGCCTCCTCCATGGATTTCCAAAAAGACCGATTGGAAGCGGCTTGCATCCAGCGTCTTCCCGCCACTTGTATGAGATCATCTGTCCATCTCGTGGCTGGTCTTCCTACGCTGCGCTTGCCGGTACGTGGTCTCCACTCGAGAACCTTTCGGCCCCATCGGCCATCAGTTCTACGTGCTATGTGTCCTGCCCACTGCCACTTCAACTTGCTAATCCGCTGTGCTATATCGGTGACTTTTGTACGTCTACGTATCTCTTCATTTCTGATTCGATCTCGTAGAGAGACTCCGAGCATAGCCCTCTGCATAGCTCGTTGCGTGACCTTGAGTTTCCTTATAAGGCCCATAGTTAGGGACCACGTTTCAGTGCCGTATGTCATCACTGGTAACACACACTGGTTGTAAACTTTCGACTTGAGGGACTGGGGAATATTGGACGAGAAGACGCTTTTAAGTTTCCCGAACGCTGCCCAGCCGAGTTGGATACGACGATTGACCTCCCTCGTAAAGTTGGACCTGCCTAATCGGACCGTCTGTCCTAGGTAGACGTATTCGTCAACAACTTCAAGAGTGAAGTTCCCCACAGATATTGGGGTGGGCACTACATGGGCGTTCGACATAACCTTCGTTTTGTCCATGTTCATTTTGAGGCCCACCCGTTGGGAAACTCTATTGAGGTCTTCGAGCATCGTACTGAGCTCTTCCATCGACTTTGCCATGACTACTATATCGTCGGCGAACCGAAGGTGAGTGATGTACTCGCCGTTAATATTGATGCCGAGCCCTTTCCATTCCAGAAGCTTATAGGCATCTTCCAAACCGGCGGTAAACAGTTTCGGAGAGACAACGTCTCCCTGCCTCACGCCTCTCTTCAATGGAATTGCCTCTGAGTTCTGGTCTTGTACTCGGACTGACATGGTGGCGTTGTTGTACAAACACTTCAGCACTTCGACATACCGATAGTCAATACGGCATCGCTGGAGAGCCTCAAGCACCGCCCAGGTCTCGATCGAATCAAAGGCTTTCTCATAGTCCACAAACGCTAAGCAAAGGGGCAAGTTATACTCTTCGGTCTTCTGTATCACTTGCCGCAGCGTGTGGATGTGGTCTATGGTACTATAACCTTTTCGGAAACCGGCTTGTTCGGGAGGCTGGAAGTCATCGAACCTGCGTTCAAGACGATTCGTGATGACCCTTGAAAACAGCTTATAGACATGGCTCAGAAGCGAGATGGGTCTGTAGTTCTTCAGCAAAGTGTTGTCTCCTTTTTTGAAGAACAGCGCCACCACGCTTCTGTTCCATGCTTCTGGCGTTGTACCTTCAAGCACGACGGAATTGAAGAGCCTCTGAAGGACTTTTAGTATCGGTGTTCCACCCGCTTTCAGTAGCTCTGATGTAATTCCGTCGTCACCCGGTGCCTTGTTGTTCTTAAGCTGTTTCAAGGCCATCCTAATCTCATACAGGCTGATGTCCGGGATATCTTCGGTATAATGTTGAGTCAGTTTGGCTCTTGGATCTTTGCCCAAACTGCTAACAGGTTTTGCGACCGATGTGTATAACTGTCCATAGAACCTCTCGATTTCCCTCAAGACTTCTGCTTTGGTCGACGCTAGACTGCCATCTTCCATCTTCAGCTTCGTCAACTGGCTCTGCCCAATAGACATGTCTTTTGCGAACACTTTGGAGCCTTTATTCCGCTCTATCGTCTCTTTAATACGATTAGTATTAAAGGTACGGATGTCGTGTCGCATAGACTTTGATATGAGTCTATTGAGCCGCCTATATGACTCTGCGTCACCGGAAGACTGCAGTTGCAATGAGCGTCGTTCAGCCATGAGGTCGAGGGTATGGCTCGAGAGCTTTTGCGGTCTATTTGTACGGTGGGGTTTATAAAACTTCGCGCTCACCGTACGGACAGTTTCCACAAACCTGTTATTGATCTCATCCACCGATGCGCAGCTCTCCAGGCACTCGAAGCGACTTGATAGTTCGAGCTGAAAGCTCTCGGGGTTTTGGATATGGGCGCGAGTGGGTCGGAGTGTAGACTTCATCATACGGGACCTCTCAAGTTTAACATTAATATTCAAAGTGCCTCGTACCATTCGGTGATCACTTCCGGTTTTAACCATGTTGATCACAGAGACATCATTGAATATTTGTTTCTTGGTGGTCAGGATGAAGTCTATCTCATTTCTCGTAGAACCATCGGGACTCAACCAGGTCCATTTCCTATGAGGTGGCTTCTGGAAGAAAGAGTTCATCATGAGGAGTCCCTCTTTCTCCAGAAAGTCGGCCAACCTCTGTCCCCTGGGGTTCCGTTGTCCATATCCAAATTGCCCCACTCTCAACTCACTTTCGCATTTCCTGCCCAGCTTCGCATTGAAGTCCCCCATAACAACATTAAAATAGGTCTCAGAAGTGTGTATGGCCCTACTAATGTCCTCATACATCACCTCCACCTCATCATCCGAGTGTGCCGAGGTCGGTGCGTATACTTGGATGACCTTCAACGAATATCTCTTGGATACTCTGAGTATCAGGTACGCAACCCTGCTCGATACACTGTCGATGGCAAGAATGCTGTTAACAAGGGACTTGTGGACGAGAAACCCGACACCACCTTGGGACGGTTGGTCGCCCTCCCGGTAGTAGAGTAGGTTACCGGATTTCAGGGTTATTGTGTCCTCACCCTCTCGTCGGACTTCTGATAACCCCAGGATATCCCAATGTAACCTACTCATTTCTTCTTCCAGCTCAGCTAGCTTCTCGTCTGTCCTCATCGTGCGAATATTGTGTGTTACCAGGGCCAGTCGTCGTTTATGCAGGGGGTGGTAGCCGGATCTCTTCCGGAGATTCTTAGCACCCCTTGCTCCGCCGTGACCGGGACCGCTACCGTAGCCCGGAATAGCGGAGCTGCCGGGGACTGGGGGCCTGGTTATTTTGTTAATCTTCATTAGGGTTTTTGCCATTACTCGCCACGCTTGGCATGCGGGTTGGCGAGCGCAGTAGATGGCGTTTTCCGCAGAGGATGCTGCTGCCCATCTCTGGTAGTATTTCCCTTAGCCGGTTCTTACGGCACCCACGGGAAGAGAGGGGGAGGTACTATTCTAAGCCGGTACCCCACGGCATATATAATTATAATCTCTCTATAATATATATATATATATAAATCAATTGCTGTTCGTTTGTCTCGCTAAAACTCGAGAACAGCTGGGCCGATTTAGCTGATTTTGGTTTTGAAATGTTTGTCGTAGTCTAGGGAAGGTTTAAACGTTGAGAAAATATCGGGTCCACTCATTGATAGGTGATACGAAGTACGCCGGGTCATCTAGTTATAGTTTAAAGATCTACTAAGAGGATGACTGAAAGAGAGCGATACTAATGTATCACTCTAATAATCTAATAATATGTTAATGCATTAAGTCATCCTTTTGTGCAGCTATTATTACTCTATAGTTGTGTGAAATACAATGTCAAATAAATAAATAATTCTTATATGTACACTGTTGCTTGCCATACGTGGCGTCCGAATTATTATGCTAAGCTGTATATCTGATAAAGCTCTACCACTGCCAATTTAATTCAGTCCCACTGCTGGGCTAAATTTAATTTCCCTCCATAATAATATTTAAAAAAGCTTTTACCCAAAGTCTGGAAAGCATTTTGATTATGCGACCCGTTAAGTAATATCTACTTTTATCCCTACACATTGTGAGAATCTAATTAGGACTGGCTTACGGTATCGGCGTTAGGGACGTTCGCTTAATGATAATCTTAGGTGAAGCTAGGTATTTCTCTAATTGAGTTTTCCTACTCAACGTCCTTATTATTCTACCTTTCGAATTCTAACGGTGAAGGGTCCAATCCAATAGCTGCCGATACTCGCCCAAATTAATAAAGGGCTTTGCAAGTATTGAATTTATTTGGGAAATAATTCAGTGGGAGCTTAACGGCGTGCTTATTTTTGTTTAAACTGCGTGCTTATTTTTGTTTAAACTTAAACGAAGGCTTGCGCCTAGCCTTCGTTTAAGCTTTAATTTAAGGTTAATCACATTAAAAGATCTTATAATTTTTAGTTAAAAATAGTATCAACGGTATGCATCAATGTAGAATTATGCTAGATGAAAATTTACGTTAAAACATTGTCGAAATTATTAGTTAAGTGGTGTTGTATGAAATACCACAATAGTTTTATCTTCGGCCACACAGTCGCAAGTTGGTGATCATTCGTAGATCTAACATTAAAAAAAAACTAATAATTGTATTAAATAAAATACTTTTTTATAATAGGCAATTTAATTTCCGATAAGGTCCAATATTTTTGAATGTGTTGTCACTCTTTCTGTGTCTTAAATAAATATTATTATTATCTCATTTATTTATTTACAATCTTAATTCTAAATTTTTTACAACACAAATATAAACTTATAAAAAATAAACATAAATATTGTAAAAAACTTAAAACTAGGGTGCTGCCGGCAGCGGGGCAGGGCTCAAGCTGCCGGTGGTAGGGGCTACAGAGAGAGGAACCTCCTGACAATACGTGCCGTGTCTAGGATGACTGCCTTCTGCATCCGACCCTTGACCCAATCATCGAGCGAGAGCCTCTGGAGATGTTGGTCGAGGCTCTTCGCTATGACACCGTTCACCGAAACGACTATCGGGACAATGACTATTTATTATTATTATAATTTAGAGCAGCAAATTGAATTGACATATCATAATATATTTAGTAAACGTACAATTCTACATTATCCCTTATGACTTAAAATATAAAATTACTAGCCGACTAAAATTACTACCTCTCGGTTTCACCCGCATAGTGATTAAAAACGATGATGATGATGAAATGTAGTCCATGCCCGTTCAACTATATCTGAATTTCAATTCATTCGACCGTTTAGCCATGACAACAGACATAAAGAGTTACTTACGCTTTTTATTATTAGTTAGGAAAAGAAATTTCACAACATTTTTAACACAGTCTTTTTTCAGCAATCGTGTTTTTGTACTAGGAGAACTCTAGACAAAATACCAACATTTTATTGAGCTTGAACTAATATAATATACACAAGTATTTTTTGTAAATTTTCAAATAGCTGTTTTTTGCTGCTTTTGCGGGTAAGTGTGGCCTTAATGAAAAAAAAAACGGTCAAGAGCGAGTCAGACTCGCCCACCGAGTGTTCCGCATAAACTAGTAGATAAAAAGGGCAAATTATATTTTTTTTTATATATTTCACTTCATAAATCGAAAAATATACATCGCAAAAATATTTAAAAACCTGTTTTAGCTTGTGTTAATTAAGTTCTTTCATATGATGTACCACATGATACGGTTAAAGTACTTTAAAATTTGGACCCTCCTTGCTTGCATAAAGACCCAATTTTTTGGGATTAAATTAAAAATTACCAGTTTTCGGATTTTTTTTCTAACACAATGCTTGTTGCCAAAATTCATAGTTCTAGGTCAACGGGAAGTACTCCATAAGTTTTGATTCCCTGTGAGTGTCGAAATGTGCGTTTTTGGACAACATATTCGTCCGTAACTTTTTTTTTAGAAAAACTGAGAAATTGTGTTTTTCTTTCTGCAGCAAGAAATTATGGATCTGCGTATATGCTTTTAATTTCAACACGATACTTTCACGCGTTCCCGAGATTACAGGTCTTGACACCTAGACGGACGGACAGACAGACAACAAAGTTATCCTTTAAGGGTTCCGTTTTTTCCTTTTGAGGTTCGGAATCCTAACAATTTATACAACTTCAATCATTGCTTTTTTTAACTATGATTTTTCTTTTGCTGTTTCACTCATGATTTGTATAAACAAGATTTACAAAAGTTTCCAACAATGTCTATAACGAGGCACACTAATCATAAAAGATTTGTTATTGTCATTGCTTAGCTGAATTTTAATTGAAATTTGATCTTGCTGTTACACTTCACAAACTAGATTTAAATCAATTAATAATGGATTTTAGTTAATTATCCACAAAGAATAGAGGCTAAAAGTCCAAAACTTCCAAACACGATAGGTACTTCCCTCACGGAATGAATTCGTTTTTCTGTCGTTCTGGACAACTGAACGCACTTCAATCCATATCCGTTCTTGCCGTCACTCGTGTGTCGGTATACTTTACTAACAGTAAAGAGATGACCTCCCGATTCATTTTAAAGCCGAAATCTATTAAAAATATTTAATAAAATTTAATAATTTTATGGTATTTATAATACGATTTGGTTGAAATTGTAAGTAATTACCTTATGGCTAAAACCATGTCTCACAAGGACTATATATCAATTTTCTTGGGACAGAATCTATCATAAAATCTGATAACTCAAGGTAATTAACAATACACTTTGCGCCAAATTTCATTATGATAATAAAAAAAAAATTACAAGTGCGAGTCAGACTCGCTCACTGAGGTTTCGGTACAAACTAGTAGATAAAAGGGGGAAATCATTTATTTTTTTATTTTCCTTCATATACCGAAAAATATACATCGTAAAAATATTTAAAAATTTATTTTAGCTTATGCTAATGAAGCTTTTTCACATGATACGGTTAATTTACATTAACATTTGGACCGTCATTCCTTGCGTATAGACACAAATTTTTAGCGATTAAATTAAAAATTTCCAGTTTTCGGATTTTTCTCTATATGTGTACTATAACACAATGCTTCTAGCCAAATTTCATAGTTCTATCAACTGGAAGTACCCCATAGGGGTTGCTTCCTTTGTGAGTGTCGAAATGTGCGTTTTTTACGACATATTCGGCTAAACTTTTTTAAACGAAACGAAACGTAACTTTTTTTTACGAAAACTGAGAAATTTTATTCTCATATAATCTGCGTATATGGTTTTAATTTCAACTCGATACCTTCACGCATTCCCGAGATAAAGGTCTTGACACCCGGACGGACGGACAACAAAGTGATCCTATAAAGTTCCGTTTTTTTCCTTTTACGGTACGGAATTCGGACTCGCGAACGTAGGGTTCCATACCATTATCTATAAAAACGGCAAAAAATCACGTTTGTCGTATGGGAGGGGCTCCCATACGACAAAGGTGATTTTTTGCCGTTTAATTATTTTAAATATTTTTTTTATTCTGTTTCTTAGTATTTGTTTTTATAGCGGCAATAGAATTACATCATGTGTGAAAATTTCAACTGTCTAACTATCACGGTCCATGAGATACAGCCCGGTGACAGACGGACAGACAGACAGACGGCGGAGTCTTAGTAATAGGGTCCCGTTTTACCCTTTGGGTACGGAACCCTAATTAAAAAAAATAGTAAAAAAATCAAGTAAATTAAGTAAGATAACACACGTCATAGCTATCACAGCCAGTTGTGAGCAAAGTGCCACAATAGTGTGTTAGTAGAATGAATCACTGCAGCTGAGACAATATTGGCAGTAGGCGGGTATGAAGTCACAGTGGTTCCGTTTTTAACCGCCGTGCCCGCTTATCCGGAAAGTGTGCGGGATTACGTTCCGGAATCCGTTTTACACGTTTTCATTTTCGGGAGCTATCGTAAAGAACAAATTAATGAGCGGGCGGGGTATTGTTTCATATTTTTTTCGCAAAGAAACCTTTGCTATGGATGTTTCTGAGTATTGTGAGATACAGGAAAAAAGATTTTTTTCTGATAACGGACATTGTCTGAAATGAGATTGAGGGTCCGAGGAAAATTATAGAAAAATACGGATTGACCATAAACCAATTTCAAATAATTTCTTTGGCTTAAACAAGTGTGCGCACGATATTTGATAATATTAGTAGAAAAATGAGTGGTTATATTAGAGATTTATTTTTTCTTCAAAGTAAATATAATAATAACCAAAACAATTTGTGAAACCTTCATCAGCACATTATAAGATACCTAAGAACGTTCAAGATTTCCAGAGGAGTGAAAATCTTTTGATAAGCTTAAAGTTTCTCGCGCAACACGGAACAAAGGTGCTTTATAACGTACCTAGTATACATTAATAATAACGCAGACGCTATTTCACATCTTAATTCAAGTCGACACCTACAAAAGCACTATGAATTATAGGTGTTAAATTAATAAAGTTTATTTAATTAGGTGTGCAAATCTGCGTGCATGAAATGGAAGGCGCAGAGAAGGCAAGCCTTACCCGCCGGAAATCCGCTACTACCTTAAGACCTTAAACACTTGGGAACGTTGTTGAGATGGGACGTAGTTAGTAAAGGGGTAAGTGTAACGAATTTTTTCTTGGTAATTTCACGAGCCGCCTTCATGTTTTTAATGTGTTGTTATTAAGAAAGATACGAGAAGATTTTGGATTTGATCATAAGTACAAGCATCAAATACAATTGTTTGGATAATTATGATTTCCTACATCTTCTGAAACATTTGTAAGCGCCCGACTGGTGTTTCTCTGAGGTAAATTATATATGTGTTTATAAATATTTTTAAGTTTTTTATTTATTTATTTATGTATGTATTTATTATCATATATATACATATAAGAGAGTACAAAAACAATATGGAAACAATATATAAAATACCTACACATACTAAATATAATATAATAAAATAAAGTCTAATTCTTAACCAATGTTAATATAAAGCTGCAAGTCCCACACATGCAGACCTTGATCTGAGAGTCCCCATCACGCTCGCAGCGTTACCGCGCTGACTTACTTTTTTAAGTTATAGTATGTATTTATAATAAATTTTAGCTTACTAGTGAAAGCATGGTGTGATCTAAAACAGTAAACATACTTAGTCTGGAACGTAAGCTGGCTGTCACTATCATCATCTCAGCCAAAAGAAATCCTCAGCTGGACATAGATCTGGATGGACTTCCAAAAATACCGGTTGGAAGCGGCTTACATCTAGTATATTGCCTCTTGTATGACGTCATATAGCTTTGAACTGTCAAATTAGTCTCAAGAGTAAGTTTAACAGGCTAAAAAATCTTAAGAAAAAAAGAGTTTAATCACAGAATTTCCAATAGCGCTAAAATCTTAACGTTGTCTTGTAAAATCTTAGTGTTGTATAGCGAAATGTTTTATATTAATAACATTAGGAAAGTTAGCGGTCAAGCACAAGCGTATTTACGAATAAAAAAACTATATTAATTAAAAGCAGTAGCTTACGGAATTGTGATCACAACCGCCCTTAATTCTAAAAGTTAGTATTCACTTGATTTTCAAATAAAACATATACTGTCTTTCTTACACGTAAACTAACATACGTGTGTACCACGTAACATTACGAGTATGTTATTATTGAAAATTTAAAGAATTCCATTATGATATCAAAGGCATTTTTACCGGCTCCCCCAACCTTGTCCTTAATACACCCATCTGGAAGAGACTTAGTTAATTTTATGCCGTTCACGGCTACTTTAATTTCTCGCTCGGCTGATAATTTTCTGGCGCCGGCACCCATGGAGAAAATCTGGGCAAAAGTTTAGCTTGCAACATTATTTAAATGCAGGCGCGGTACACAAACAGTTTTAACTCTTATCTGTTATAGAAAGGTTGAAAGGATTGCTTTACATTTGATTCATCATCATCATCTCAGCCATAAGAAGTCCACTGTTGGACATAGGCCTCCCCCATGGATTTCCAAAAAGAGCGATTGGAAGCGGCTTGCATCCAGCGTCTTCCCGCCACATTTGATTATTATGCAGATAATAGAAAAATGCATGATATTTTTTATATTGCTTAAAAAAAAGATAACCACAAATAGATTCATTCTATAAAACCTAAATTAAAATATATATCTTCAAAAATAAGATAAGAAAATTACATGCATTTCAATTTCACTTTAGATAGAAAATACACCATCGCGAAAGATTTAAAATTTAAAAATACAAATTATCAGAAAGATGACGTCATCCAACACGTGCGTCGTACAAATTCACTACAAACTGATGTTTTGCGGGAAAGGGACAAACCATCCCCCCCATTTTTATAAGTACACTTGTTAAAATTATGTGTTTTATCCATTTAAACTATTATTATTTAAACTATTATTCTTATTAAATTCATGATTACACTATTGTCTACAGTAAAAAAAAACTAAAAAACACGCTTCAAATTATTGTATTGTCATCGGTCCTCGATAAGTTTACAAAGTTTGAATAAAATCTGACCGCTTGAAGTAGGTCAAAATCAAGTCCAAAGGAGTCCGTTACAAACAACGAGATAAAATGATTCTATTCCAGATATTTTACAATGTTCACAACATGATTTTATTTACTTATGTATGTACAAACATTAACTATAAGTGTTCTTCAACAACTCCAGCTACTAAGGTTCGTAGATCTCTCAGCTCATACTTTTTTACTCATAAAATGCTTATCTACAAGTTTAACTCAGTTTATGCTACTTTTAAATTAGTTTCATCTCCGGGCATCTGTTTAAAGTGTGTCAGCGAGGGGAATGATTGGCAGACATCTTGCGAACGTGTGAAACGTTACGTTCCCGAAATAAAATGTTTATTTTGATGTGGTATGTGTGCTAATAATATATCACTCCATTAGTGCATTACCGTGTATGATTACCTACGTATCCTGTCTGGTGGCTGCAGTACATTCCCTCTCAGGTAAATTGAACAATGCTGTTTCCTCAGCATGCATGCGCTGGTAATATGCTTTGATTTATTCGTGCATCAAGTTACATTACTCCTTTGTATGAGAACCTGTTTTTTTGAAGTTCGTTACCAACTTCAAAAAAAGAGGTTCTCAAACCAGCTGTAATTTAGTGTTTGTGTAGCGATGTTTATTTTTAATAGGATTTCAGGTCCCAACTGTTTAAGACCCTTGAACTAAGGTATAAAATTCAAGTATTTTTATTAGCATGTAAGTAGGTGTACTTATTCATAAAATGTTATATATCTTTTATCCAAGGTGTGCTCCGCAGGCATCCAATAAAGAGGGCGGGCCGAAAGCCCAGTCATAATAACTCAACGGCAAAACACGAACGTTAAAGGTTCACCATACACTAAATCAGCAAAGTTAGTCTTCAGTAGAATAATAAACAGTATGGGACTTGTTGTGGCAAACATCAAAATTTTTTCTTTAATTCAGCAAACGCGTTCTTTTGAACCAAAAAAGGAGGAGGTTCTTAATTCGACTGTATTTTTAGGGTTCCGTACCTCAATAGGAAAAAACAGAACCCTTATAGGATCACTTTGTTGTCCGTCTGTCCGTCTGTCGGTCTGTCCGTCCGTCCGGGTGTCAAGACCTTTATCTCGGGAACGCGTGAAGGTATCGAGTTGAAATTAAAACCATATACGCAGATCTATTGTATCTTGTTGCAGAAAGAAAAATAAAATTTCTCAGTTTTCGTAAAAAAAGTTACAGCCGAATATGTCGTAAAAAACGCACATTTCGACACTCGCAGAGGAATCAAAACCTATGGGGTACTTCCCGTTCACCTAGAACTCTGAAATTTGGCAAGAAGCATTGTGTTAGAGTACACATATAGGAAAAAATCCGAAAACTAGACATTTTTAATTTAATCACAAAAAAATAGTGTTTTTTTATGCAAGGAATGAGGGCTGCCTCAAACGTTCGCTCGCTCGGATCCGATTGGAGGCGCCGCTACTATAGCCCCTACTCGGATCCGAGTGGTGAGCAAGGAATGCGTTAAATATTTTTACGATGTACTTTTTCGGTTTATGAAGGAAAATATAAAAAAAATATATGATTTTATTTAGTTTGTACCCCCTTGTATTTAGTTTGTACGGAACCCTCGGTGGGCGAGTCTGACTCGCACTTGTCCGGTTTTATTTTTTTGTTTATATTTGTTACCTCATAACTTTCGACTAGGTGAACCGATTTTGATGTTTTGTTTTATTTGAAAGCTGGTGCTTCCCATGTGGTCCCATTTCCAACCAAAGAATATCAATTAAATGTCGTAAGTGACAGATGTCAAAGTGACTGTATACTGTGGGTCCCAACGGAAGAAAAGCGCTGATTAATTTAACCAGCTAATAGTAATAAGCTGTAGTTATTGTTTGTGTTCTGGTTGTTTTTGCCACAAATAAAAATATGTCTATATTTATATCTATGTATAATTTCAACGAATAACATTCACAAAAACTTATGTATCTAGATCTTATTTCGGATGACAGCTGTCAAACTCGAGAGACTCATACGAGTATCTCGCTCGCTAGGATTGATCAAGTAGAACTAATAAACGCTGTTATCCAGGAACAAGGAAGACTGCAAGGGGTTCTGTATTATAGGACGTATTAGGATTACAACATACGATAGCTACATCACACTCCATACTGTTTTTATCATATTGTTATGAAGATTGGGATCGGTGTAATAACCGTAAAAACGCATCTAAGCTCATCGGAATCGGAAGTTAACTTCTACCCTCTCATATCGGCACGGCGCGCGAGGCTATGTATCAAAATGTGGGCTGGACGGAATGAACATAAACAATACTAATAGCTACAATACTGATAGCTTTGCTTAGTTTGCGCTAGATGGCGTTGTGTGAAATGTCCACAAATATTTATTATTATTCACATATTTATTTACTAATCTTAAGCCTAAGTTTTTACAATATTTATATAAAAAAACAATAAAAACATTATAAAAACTTAAACCTAGGGTGCCGCCGGCAGCGGGCCGGGCTCCAGCTGCCGGTGGTAGGGGATACAGAGAGAGGAACCTCCTGACAATGCGTGCCGTATCCAGATGGCTGCCTTCTGTATCCGACCCTTGACCCAACCATCGAGCGAGAGCCTCTGGAGATTGATGTTGTTGGAAGTTGGTCGAGAGCCTCGCCCAACATCTCCAGAGGCTAGGCTAGGCTTATTATTATATATATATTTTTTATAGAAGATAGATCTACGATTGACCACCAACTCGCCTGATGTTAGCTCGCCTAAGGCATTAGAAGAGCGTGTTGGTTTTCTTGAGCAGAAGGAGCTTGAAAAAAATATAGAAATATCTAATGTACAAAAAAGGGAAAATGAGAATATAATGGAGGTGGTTACAATGATAAGTAAACAATTAATACTAAATTCTTCAGATATTGAGAAGGCATGGAGGGTAGGCGTGCGGAGAAATAATGAACAAGATGGGAAACCACGGCCAATAATTGTGGTAACACGCAGCCGTGAAGCCCAAAAATCATGGATACAAAGTCGTAAGCAACGCCTGACCAACCAAAAAGTATTTAACAATGATAATGAGTATCCTATATACATAAACGAACACGTAACGAAACAGGTTCGTCAGCTGTTCTGGGAAACCAAATCTAAGCTTAAAGACGTATATAAATATATTTGGATTCAAAACGCTAAAATACTGATCAAGAAAAATGATGCAGATAAAAAAATCACCCACATACGCTCGGAAAGCGATATTCATACCTACATTACAAAGAAAACCGATCAAAGCGAGTAATCGCGATACTTATAAGGTACCTACATATTATTTATACTGCATCATTTATATTTCAGTCTATTGTCATACTAATTCTTAGTTGACATTATACATATAGATAACTACCTACCTTACACATGGAAATTGATGAATATACAATAAACGATACCTATTATGAAATTTTTACTGACATTACTACATGGAGTACTAGCATAAAAAACAACAGTAAATCATTACAAATTATACATCTTAATATTCGTTCCCTTCGGAAATATTTTTGCCAGTTACTGGTATTGATAAATAGCTGCATAGATGCAATAGATATACTGATACTTACGGAACCTAACATCAAGGAAGAATATCTCCCTATGTATAGTATACCCAACTTTATAATACATTCCAATACAAGATTACGGAGAGGAGGCGGTGGCATACTTATCTACACAAAAGAATACCTTAAGTATACGGCACGAAATATTAAATGTTCTGCAACAGAATGCGTACATATGACTTTGACAATGGAGGATAGCTGCACACAAATTATAGCTTTATATAGACCACCCGATAAGAGTAAGAAATTGTTTACAGAAGAAATAGATACAATAATACGAAATCAGCCGCCAAAGGATACCGTGATATTAGCCGGAGACTGTAATATTAATATAGACAACTTAGAATGTTCGGATACTAGCAGGTACCTAGATATAATGAGTAAACACGGCCTGCAGCGATGCATTTATTCTACGACGCGGGCAGAGATAAGGAAAGGACAGTTAGTGACGTCATGCCTAGATCACATATTTGTGAGGGCCGCCGGTGTGCATCTCGAAATCGGTGCCTATACGCTTATCACTCAGCTCGCCGATCATTATCTAACCGGACTTACAATAGGGTTTGATATACAGGAGGAGGCTAAAAATCAAACTAAAACTATACTACGTGAACATATGATTAGAAATAAACTGGATAGTACGGATTGGTGTGAATTCTTAAAGATAGACTGCCCATTATTATTATACCAAAAAATATGTCAGTGTTTTTGTAATATTTATGAAATGTCTAAATTAGATATTAACGTCGTACAGGGTCGTAAGACACAGCCATGGGTAAATAAGCGTTTATTAAATTTAATAAAAACTAAGGATTTACTATTTAAAAAATGGAAATCACAACCTAATAATATGAACTTACGCTTAGAGTATACAAAAGCTAGAAATAAAACAAATAAAATTATAAATGTGACTAGAAATAACTTCAGGCGCCAAGAAATAAATAATTGTAAAGGTGATATTAGAAAGATTTGGCAAAATATAAATAACTGGTTAGGAAGACAAAAGCCGAGCATAGATAAATTAATAAAGAAATATATGTGTCAGAAACAAGATATAAATAAAGTGTGTAATACATTCTGTGAAACATTTACTAGTGAAATAGAAAATATTAAGCATAATTGTAATAAAACGTTCTTAAATCGCTCAGACTATGTAATGACTAGTGACTGTACATTTTTATATAACAAGGTAAATGCAGAAGATATAGTAAAAATAATAGACAAAATAGATGCCAACAAATCGCCGGGCTCTGATGGTATTAGAATGAAAGATATAAAATATATTAAAGAAAAGATTAGTCCTGTACTAGCAAAATTTATAAATTTGAGTATTTTAAGTGGTAAATATCCTAATGAACTAAAACTATCTATCATAAGACCTATATATAAACAGGGAAGTCACTCAGAATACACAAATTATAGACCGATTGCGATTTTAAATAGCATAAATAAAATAACAGAAAAAGTTATAGTGTCACAAATGACTAATTTTTTAGAAAATAATAATATACTATCGGAAAAACAGTATGGTTTTAGGCAAAACAGGAGTACCAGTACTGCGCTGCAGCAGTTCACTGATGACGTTAATAATAATCTAAACGAAAGAAAACAAGTAGTTGCAGTATTTATTGATTTTAAAAAAGCGTTTGACACTTTGGAGCACGGCGGTTTGTTGCGAGCAATGGATGAATGTGGCATTAGGGGATATGTAAATAGCTGGTTTAAAGAATACCTAAACCGGAGACACATGCAGGTAGTGATAGATATGAAGCACAGTGTACAGGGTGATATTAAATATGGTGTACCAACTGGATCTGTATATGGGCCAGTCGGCTATATAATGCATGTAAATAGTATAACAAACGTAATAAAACACTGTAAAAGCTACATGTATGCCGATGATATGTGTTTACTGTACGGTGACAGAGATATAAAAAACATACAAACAAAAATTCAGGAAGATTTTGACAACATAGTGAAATGGGCACATGACAATGGTATCATAATAAATATAAATAAAACAAAGCTGATCCGCCTGTACTCACCGTACAATAAACACAGACATGCGACAATTAGCATTGTTGGTCATTCTTATGATTGCTTGCATGATGAAACTGATAAAATATGTAACTGTTACCTTTTAGATGAAGTAAAACAAATTAAGTATCTTGGCCTCACCATTGATAACAACTTTTCATGGAAGGTACATATTAATAACGTATGCACCAAGCTTAGAATTGTTTTAGGTAAATTTTATCAACTAGCTAATGTATTGAACCGTGGCACCCTGTACAATGTTTATCACGCGCTGGTCGATGCTCTTATTAGTTACGGACTTAGTTGCTACGGGCTCACTTTTCCAACATATATACAACTAGTACAAAATCAACAACTTAGAATAATAAAGAGATTAGTAAGCAAGAAAACTAAAGAATCGTTAAATAAAGATTACTCAAAATTATTTAAAATATGTAAAATTTTACCAATTGAAAATAAAATTAATTATTTATTATTATTAGACCAATTCCAAAATAATACATTTAAAACAGTGAAAATTTTCCACAAGCAAACCCGTAAGGCAGCTAAGTCACAGTTAGAAATACATCATAAATGTAAGAATTATTACGGTAAGAGAACGCTAAAATGGCTTATACCTAGATTATGTAATGGATTACCAGAGGGATATGAAAAGCAATTTAGAGGCAAGCAGAGGTATAAGGTAGCATTGAAAAGATTGCTTCTAGATAAAATACCAGAGTAAATTAATACATATGTACATCTTTTCAATGTTACCTTCTACTTAGTTTATCAAATTTGTAATAACAAAATATTGATCATTTCATGATGTTGATGTCAAAAACAATCACCTACAAACGAAAGAATTGTTATTGTGGATGAGAGTGTATTATCTGCCTACAAACTGTTAAGCAGTTTGGCAGAATTATCTCATAAATTTTCATGATGTAATTAAAGAATAAATAAATAAATAAAAAAAAAAAAATTAAGCGACGGTGTGGCCGAGGATGGAGCTCGTCGATCTAGAAGATATCTATTCACTCTAGCCTTGAAAATTCCAAGATTGTAGGTCTCAGGAAACAGAGATGGCGGCAACGAATTCCATTCTTGTGCAGTACGCAACAGGAATGTGGATCGATATCGCTGTGTACGGATTTTTGGCATTTCAACGAGAAATGGGTGGTAATTCGCTGACTTTCTGCTAGTTCTGTAGTGAAATGGGGAGGGTGGAATTAGGTCGTGAAGCTCTTGCGCACATTCCCCGAAATGAATCCTGTAGAATTTTCTACACACATGCTACTTTACGGCGGTGCTCAAGACTAAGTAGCTTCTAGGCAGCTAGTTTATCGTCACCGATTAACCTCACAGCTCGCCGGTCCACTGATTCTAAAGCTTCCAGCTGATACTTGGCTGATCCATCAAAAAGGTGGCAGCAGTACTCCATACACGATCGGACCTGTGCTTGATATAGATGAAGCAGTTGTCCCGGTGAGAAGTATCGCCTAACCTTATTAATGATGCCAAGCTTTTTACTAGCCAGTTTAGCCTTAGATTCAAGGTAGCCCTTAAAGTTCATTGTTGGGGTTAACGTGAGTCCCAGCAGTTCAAGACGGTCTGCCAATGATATGGATACGTTTCGAAAAGTAGGAGACATTATTAATACTTGATGAGGTTCAATGGTGATACATCATTCATTCATAGTTTCGATAGGTCGAAGGGAGTGAAGAGAGTATCGTAGCCAGTAAAAATTATTGACTCTTGATTGATCTTTTTTTTTTTTTGTCAGCCCTGTTTATACAAACTGTCCCACTGCTGGGCGCGGGCCATCTCATTATGAAAAGGGTTAGGTCATAGTCTGCCACGCTGGCCAAGTGCGGGTTGGCAGACTTCACACATCTTCAAGATCATTGAGAACTCTCAGACATGTAGGTTTCCTCACGATGTTTTCCTTCACCGTTTGAAGTTGGCGGCAATCAACAATACGCACATAACTTCGAAAAGACAAAGATGCGTGCCGTGGGATTCGAACCCAGGACCTGCGGATCGCAAGTCAGACGGTCTCCCGACTAGGCTGCCGGAAACTTTTAACTTACTTCAAAAAGTAGGAGGAGGAAGGATATGTGCAAAATAAATCTCGACGAAGGTGAAAAATTTAGTCAGCCCCTACATTTGTAAACTATTGGACCCGAGCATTAATGACCAACCTTTAGTAGATTATATCAACAACTTTTAACGAAACTTATTTTGAACACTCGGTGAGTACAACTTTTTGAGATAAAGCGATATATGTTACATAATTATAAGTAAAATACTTAAGTCGTTATGGTTGAGAGGTTTTTTGCAATGTGGTCTTAGCAAACAAGAGATTGTTTGTGGTTTCTAATTTCCTCAAGTCATCTTCTTTTAGATTATACCATAAGCTACGGAACCTTGCCATATGCGTGTCTTGACACAGTCATGTCCACTTATTATCAGTAAGGAATTTATTTTATCTACTAACATGTGGCTGAATTCTTTAGTTCCCAGTAAAATGTTGTTCTGCATAACTTGGCTTCAGGCGCACGAATGTGGATTGTTTCCATGTATCGTAGGAAAAGCTAGATGTTATTAAATTCTATGAACCGTGTTGTTCTCATGCCGCATGTCGTGCATGCCGAGAGAAAACTAATATGGAATCTTCAGACATCGAGGAACTTCGATATTCTTGAAGTTGGAAAGTAAGAAAGTAGGAAAAATGGGCGGCGGCCAAAAATCAGAGTTCACAAATTATAATCATAATAATTAAAAATTATTTATGCGTACCTCACAAGAGACCCACAAGAGAACTTTGAATTTTCTGAAAACTACAACTGACTAACTACAACACACCTGTGTGTGTTATTTATTCTGTGATCGCATGATCTGTCCTCAGGTATAGTATCACTTACCTGCTTGGTGTTTTTTACCATTTTTAGGATTACAAAAATAGTTGGGGTACGTACCTACTTCGGTAAATGCCAAGTTTTGATTAAATTTTACAGTATTAATATAAATAAATAAATATTGGTGAACATTTATATCTTCTTTTTCAGTTAATTAGATTGTTTTGAAGTCGATATAATTATATTAAATTACTTTTATTTTTTCGTTTTTATTTGTATTTTAATTAGTTTTGCGTGATACTAAAAATTGTATACACCAAACTTGACTACTAAATCGTAACACCTAATTTTTCTTAGTTCATCGAAAGTTACGAAAAGGCGTATTTTTTATTTTTTCGAATGTTGTTTTATTATTATTACAAATAAATGTACCTAACATATTAAACTCATGGACTGAAGACAAATCTAACGACACCTAGTACATCAAAATCGGTCAAGCAATTTGGGCTATAGGAGGTAATATAGAAAAACAAATAATGGTAAATATTTGAAATTCTGATTTTATATTTATTCTTGAAATGTAGTCGCGCGGAAATTCATTTGTAAAACGCACTGATAGGGTCACCAAAATACAGGCTTCGCCTAGCTTGCCTACTGATACCATAGAGTTTATGCAAGAAAAAAAAAAACAAGAAAAAAAAACATAGATATAAACCAACCCTTATTTTTGAAGTTAATTAGTAAAATTCCCTCGTTGAGTATGGTTTCGTTACTTAACATACTTTTATTCTTAGCTATCTATTGACGTTCAGAGTACATATTTACCTTACGAACATACGGGTTGTTGACTTTCCACACTGAATGCTTCGAAACTTCTCTGGAAACTACTAAGTTCATTCTTGATTACCTCAGAACTTTGACTACATAGTCTAGATTTTACGCAAGGATGGAGCTTCCTAGTTATTTGGATAGCTGACTTGACATATGAGCGACCGTGTACACGGCGATGCCAGTATCACGCTGAGCTGGGGCGAATGAGACAATTTTTTTTTTTTTTTTTTTCAATGTGTTGTTGACTATTTAGGCATGTTTTTACTGTTGTATGTTTTTTGTCACAATAAAATACATGTCTATGTCTATAGCTTTGTAGAATTGAGTACAATTTAATGTTATTTTAACGCTATTTTATAAGTTAACAAAGTAGTTACAAACTATCTATTGTTAAAATAACCAGAATATAGATAGGTAATTATTATAGTTTAATAAAACTGAAACAACAGACTCTTACAGTATCATTAAACATTAAATATGTTAATTTCCTTGGTTCGTTATACACTTTTTTTATGATAAGTACACCGACTATCTATTCAATCGATATATACCGCAAAATCTTAATTACATCTCCTCATGTACGAATGCTACGAAATGGATCATTTACTGAACTATTTCAAAAAAGATTTAGATTTAAAGCAAAGTCTACATTATCCACTGCTACCTTGGAGTCATAAACTGTTAAACTGTTTTATGCAAGTCTGGTTAGACAATGAAGAGAATAAAATTTAGCAGAACGCAACAGTTTAATCCTCCTTGATGCTTTATTCTTCTTTAACTTTTAATTTGTATGCAAGGTGAGGTTCTATTTAAATGATTTCTGCGGGTTTCAATGTCATGAATTTGCAAGTAATTGGCTCTTGAGTCAGGCCCTATTTGCATTCTAAACGGTCGTGCACGCCGCATGCATAAAGAAAACTGTCGTAAAGTAGCTTTAATGTTTTCTTTCCTTATTTTTATAGAGGATAATTAGCAATCAAAAAGGTTAAAAAAAACAGATTTTTAATTTTCATCCTTATGACTTAGGTGTCATTATAATCTGAAAGTAATAATAGAAAATCGTATAATTTCCATATCAAAATCAAGGCCGTAACCAGGTCGGTTAATCAAAATCAAGGCCGTAACCAGGTCGGTTAATCAAAATCAAGGCCGTAACCAGATCGATTAATCAAAATCAAGGCGGTCATTTCTGAATCATGTACGAGTACCAGGTCGTATGTCCATGTGACGTCTGGTATTACTATAATATGCTACGCTTGCCGGTGCGTGGGCTTAACTCGAGAAGTTTTCGCCTCCATAGATCATACGTGCTATATGCTCTGCCCACTGACACTTCAACATTATAAATGATGATATAAGTATTTCAGAAATAACATTTTTTTAATGAAATTTTAAAAAACAAGCACAAGATTTAATTCCAAATTAAAGCTTCAATGTTTTCTGCAATAACAGTTTCCATAAACTTCTCATGGCCTACAAGATGGTTTATTGTTTGGCGAAAAAATTTAATTTAATTGTTCATTCATCTTTCCTACGTTAACAAACTTCGTGAACTTGTATATTCGTCCAGTTGTCTGCTTCATTAAAGATTCCTGATATTATTATGACTTGTTGTTTTTTTTTGTTATTATTAAAATTTTCTTTATACAACTTTATTTTATTTTTTAGTGTTTTAGGATACCTCCTCTACATGTGAAGTGGGAATGATTTTTTTTCTCGTGTGTATAATCATTATGTACAGTGTCGTTGGATAGGTAATTTAAAAATACTGCGGGTGTGCGAAACCCATGTTTCAATTTAGGGTGGGTTTGCGATTTAAGTTATACCTATTTTTGTAAGTCAAGTGTCCCCATCCCCTGCCAACTAAACGGCTGAAGTTGGATATTTGAAAAAATCTTAGCAGTAATGTAGCATATAATTATGAAATTAAGAGGAAAACTATCAAAATTACATAAGCTATCGTAAAAGTTTACGAGTAGTAGTCGATCAACTTAAAAATGTACTTAGATAACAAAAACTAGAATTTTCGTACTATTTTTATTCATTATTATTACAAACCTTTAATTTCTATAACATACGTATCAAATTCTGAAGCCTTTTTTATACAAATATGGATCAGCAAATAGGCAGATGACTCGACTGGCAGTAAGTAACGTGGACCGTAACTTCGTTTTTTTTTATCAGCCCTGTTTTTACAAACAGCATCTTCTCATTGTGAGAAGGGTTAGGCCAACTTCGATTAACATCATGTGAACTGGCGGTCAAGTACAATCTTATCTTGATTAAAAAAAAACAATCAAATAAGTGATACAAAAACCTACGTAATCAAGGCTAAGTACTTATCTACGTTATATAAAAAAAAATGAGCGTTGTTTTTGTTGTTGTTGTGTTGTAAGGTTAAGTATTTATCTACGTTATATAAAAAAAAAATAAGCGTTGTTTTTGTACTTCTAAGATAACAGTAATTTTTATCTCAAAAATCTTCACAGTAGAAAGGCGTCTACAATTCTTGGTTGTAAAGTAAACATAAACCTCGTTTATTTTAGTATCATAATTAATTTAATTATTCGAGTAAGTTGAAAGGCTACGTTTCGGCTGTAAACACGGAGGCCGTGGAATAAAACCTTATCTGAAACCTGTTCACCCCTTTATTCAATGCTCTTTATTACCGCAAACTCGCAATACTTTGTGAAGCCACGGGTATGTCTTAAAACATAAGAATATGCGAATATTTAGAAACATATTCATGTATTGTATATATTATACATAGTTTGTGCGTGTGTGCGTGTATGAGTGTTGCTATTTCATGCTAGACTGCGAGAAAACGAAAAATATAGAGCACTCATGCTCACTAAAATGCTCCTTCTTGCGGCAGTGTCGTGTGGCGTGTCGCCCTCTTCCCTACAACATGGCTTATGAGGAGAGAGATGACTGGCGATGAATTATAATTATAATATGCGTCAACTCGTGAATGGGTGCTTCTTGCGGGAGCTGAACTGCTCGGTTTATAAGCAGGCATGCAGTTAAGTTAGAAATGTGCTTCTTTTATATTTATTTCTCTTGTAATTTTGTAATAACTTAGAAATTAGAAATTAACTTTTTTTTTTTTTATTAACTTAATTATTTTTTTATGTTTAGTATATAAAATGTATGGACCTAGGAATCTATGAAACTCAACTTAAAAAGTTAATTAACAATATTTTTAGGGTTCCTCAGAAGGAAAAACCGTAACCCATATAGGATCATTTTGTTGCCCGCCTGTCCGTCTGTCAAGACCTTTTATCTCAGGAACGCATGGAGGTATCGAGTTAAAATTAAAACCTTATATACAAATCTATAGTCCCTTGTATCTGTAAGAAAATCAAACTACTTGATTATCGTAATAAGTTACAGCCATATATTATATCGTAAAAAAACGCATATTTCGACACACACAGTAACCAAAACCTATAATAGGTTTTCATTGACCTAGAACTATGAAATTTGGTTAGAAGCATTGTCTTATAGTATAAATAAAGGAAACAATTCAAAAACTGTACATTTTCAATTTAAACACAAAAATATGGTATTTTTGCAAGGAATGAGGGCCCAAATTTTTAAGTGAGTTAACCCTATTTAAACTTGTTTTTTTCGATGTGTCATTTTCAGATTATGACCAAAAATATATAAAAAAAACCTTTTATCAATGACTAGCTTTGCCCAGTTAGTTCTTTTGCCTAATTTGTACGGAACCCTCGGTGGGCGAGTCTGACTCACACTTGTCTGGTTTTATTTGACACCAGAAACGTTCATTAGTAACTTCATAGATGTCTTTTTTTTTTAGTTAGTGTTTTTCTAGTTTTGTGTCTGAATATTACATTCATTTCATTACATCGTCGAGGGGGAGACACTATATATTATTTACTTTTTACCTCCCTCTACTTTTCTGACCAATAAGATTTTCTGAAAATGATTTACATATATAACAATTTCAAGACAAATCCAATAAGCTTTAATTCGATGGAATTTTACAACTTTCATGGAGTAGGTATCACTACCAATTATTAGTATAAGTAATATTTGAATCCTGACATATAAGACGATAAAATGTGACATATTCGCGTTAAATCGCTATTTTTTTCTCAATCTCTGGTATGATATCGGATTTGGATGGGAGCCATTTTTAAAGAGTTTTTTTAAAGAGTTTTTAGGTTAATAATCCTTCGCTTATACCACATTTGTAGGATTTATCACAAGCGAGCTAAGGTGTGCTTGTTATTACAGTTTGTTTGGCAGATAGCACTGCAGTCGTTAGTTGGGAACTTCCTTCAAAGCTTGTTTATCTGAAAAGGTTGCGACCCTTTCAAATTAAGTGTTGAGAAAGAAATCCCGCTGTCTAAGGGCTTTGTTAAAAAAAGTAATGAAGAAACAGAGGGTAATTCGGAGTTAGGGAAAAGGTAAGGGTTAAAAACGCAGGAATTGGTGGAGCGATTGGATGGAATGAAATTCGATTCAGATTTTTTGTTTTAAGGTTGGGCACAAAGTGAGCAGCTGTCTCTCTCGCGCATCACAATATATTAAAACATTTAAAATCATTCTATGAGGATATTGTAAAAGAGACAGATCTATTTATTATGATAGGAGAAATATTAAAAATATGTATATAATTTATTTTGGCGACGGAACTTTGAAAAAACATATATTTTGGAACTCCTCAGCCAACTTAAAAGATATCGAAGGAAAATATACTTCAAAACATTTTATCTTATCTAAATAAACAAATTTGTCTCCCATTTTCCGTATAGGTAGTGAATTTATTTTATATATTTAAAACTGCTATGCACGAGAGAGATAGCTACGCGCTTAGAGTCCAAACTTAAGAACATAATATTATGTCCTTCTATTGAAACCCAGTCTACAATGGCGAATTTTGCTTGTAAGCTACCCTTTTTATTAGATACATTATTTTAGCTTTATGAAAATACTATGGAAATGTATTAGCAATAGTTGTTATTATAAATATCTTTTATTTTAATCGAAATAAACGTCTAAGCGTCAAAATATTGACATTTGAATATTTATTATGGTCAAAATATCGCGTATAAAAATAACTATAATCATAAACATTGCAATAGTATTCTCATGAAGCTAAAAAACAAATACCTATAATTTTTTTCTCAATAATTGTTTTTTTTTTATACACTATAGATTGACCAGCAACTCGTCTGATGTTAAGCGACGGTGTGGCCGAGGATGGAGCTCGTCGATCTAGAAGATATCTATTCACTCTAGCCTTGAAAATTCCTAGATTGTAGGTCTCAGGAAACAGAGATGGCGGCAACGAATTCCATTAAAAACAGGTGACGCGTGCGAGCGAGATAGCGCTGCCACCCTACTCTTTGCCTTAAGTATTTAATACCTACCGAGTACCAGGATCACGCACAGAGATCCCGTCACAAAAAAGTCAGCTCAACAAGGAATTATTTTTTTATATCTATTTTATAAATGCTAGATTAGTAATTTTATAATGTTTATGAGCAAATTTTGTAGTGTAAGTGATGTTTAGAGTACATTTTAACGGGATAGTATGTACAAAATGTAATTGTAACCTAGGTACCATTACTGGAATCGGAGAATCGGGTAAATTGAATTTAACGATAACGCTCATCCTGATAATACCTAGAATGTAGGTAATTTCCCAAATTAATGCTCACTGAATAGCGCATTACCAATACTAATTGATAATAGGTATTTGATACTATTCTATTTCTATACTATCTACAACCAAGTATGTACATTAAAAGAAAAAGAAAATACCCGACTGTAGAAAGCAGTTTTGCAGTCTAACTTACGATTTACGTCTGATATGCTATTGAGTGTACGTTGTTTGTGAAAAAGTATGCATAAAATCGATGTAAAAGATTATAAATGCGCATTATTTAGAACAATTCTAGAAAAATCTATTGTTTGTTACGAAAAGGTTAGTTGGAGGTTACGAAAAACCACATTTTTTTAGTTTTGCACGAGATGTATTATTATTATTACAAAAAATATAGCTTATGACACTCAGAAAGTAAAGACGAGTCTAATGACACCTCGAACATCAAAATCAGTCAAGCCGTTTAGATTGTAGGCTGTCTTATAGAAACATACATACATACCCACATACATACATACATAAATACATTCATACATACATACTATGGCCTAACCCTACTCACAATGAGAAGATGGCCTGCGCCCAGCAGTGGGACAGTTTGTACAAACAGGGCTGATAAACAAAAATACATACATAGGTACAAACATATACATACTCGAAAAACATAACCCTCCTTCTTACGCAGTCGGGGTAAGTTAATAGATAAACGTACTCCAGAGACCCTAGTCATTGCAAGCCATCATTTTGTATATCTTGTCCTCTAACCAGACACATAGGTACACAAGTTAAACTTATAACACCCTTATTTATCGGTCTGGGGTTTAAAAAACGAGACAAGTGCGAGTCAGACTCGCCCACCGAGGTTTCTGTACAAACTA
Organism: Lycia hirtaria; assembly: GCA_947563715.1. Classification (NCBI taxonomy): domain Eukaryota; kingdom Metazoa; phylum Arthropoda; class Insecta; order Lepidoptera; family Geometridae; genus Lycia; species Lycia hirtaria. The sequence goes on from OX387384.1 coordinate 30,742,200, forward strand.
GTTGATAAAAGGTGGACATCATATTTTTTTATATTTTCCTTCTTATACTGAAAAATATACATTGTAAAAATATTTAAAAAGCTGTTTTAACTTATGCTAATGAAGTTCTTTCATATGATATACGTCACACAATACGGTTAAGGAACTTTAAAATTTGGACCCTCATTCCTTGCATAAAGACACTATTTTTTGTGATTTAGTTAAAAAAGACCAGTTTTCGGATTTGTTCCTATATGTGTACTCTAACACAATGCTTCTTGCCAAATTTCATAGTTCTAGGTCAACGGGAAGTACTCCATAGGTTTTGATTCCCTTGTGAGTATCGAAATGTGCATTTTTACGACATATTCGGCTGTAACTTTTTTTTATTGAGACTGAGAAATTTGATTTTTCTTTCTGCAGCAAGATACTATGGATTTGCGTATATGGTTTTAATTTCAACTCGATAACTTCACGCGTTCCCGAGATAAAGGTTGTAACGACCTACTTCCTAATTTATAACTTGAACTTAATATAGTCTAGATTTTGATAAACCTACGCAGATATATGATAAAGAAGATAGTCGTATAATAATATGCCTAATTTAGTTCATTTACTCATATTATAACCTCAAAGATGTTAGAATAACCCTAAATAATAAGAGATATAATAATTTAAAATATAAAATTTGGCTCGTGATAATCTAATATAGGACCCTTAGTTGTGCTATAATAACCTTGGTTATGTGTAAGAGCTGTATAAATTATGAATAAACCTACAGAAAACCTATTTTTTATATTTTATTCCCTCCTATCCTTTCAGTAAAATTAAGTATTTATGAAAATATTGTGTAAAATTGTAGCTGAAAATAAAGATTAAAAAAAATTTGAAAAGTGGCGTGGGGAATATGCCCCGACTCTCGCATATTCCTATGCCCATCATCCGTTCAACAGGTCAGAGCTCTACCATAGGGAAGTGAGCTTCGACTCATTGATTTACTTCTACTTCAACTTATAAATGAAGTTGAAACTTGGAAGAAGCAACTGCAAAAGACAAAGGGGTCCGCGGCCCTATCAGGTAGGAAAGGTTCAGTATGTCTGTAGTACTAATACAAGCTATTGTCCTTTTATAAATCAATATAATCCGTTTGTCTGTTTAGGCTATTGTCCCTAATAGGCCGAAAAGCGAGCTTCTCAATCCCGGGAAGGAGATAACCCTTGGAGCTATCTACTATTAAAGAAACTAAATGATATCATACTTGGATGGTCTTTAGATAGCCCTGTTCGGCAATATAATTCTATAAATGTAATGATTCGAAAACGTAATAATTTCTAGAGATTTTCTATAAAGAAAGGGTTTGTCCTCTATTAGTTAGACGCTTCCTTTCGGCACTGCTTTGCTTCGCCAAATACAGAAAACCCAGAAACAAGACACTATGTCTTTATTAATTTGGAAATGATACAAAATCTAGACTTTCTTTAGTCAAAGATCATGATATGTAAATATAAGACTCAATAATTATTGGAATATTGTTTGTAATAAGATTTTATTAATTACCGAACAACTTTATCTAAATTTTATGGAAATGAATGTTGTAATTTATACCAACCTCCAGAAGAATCTGAAACAATACCTGAAAGAAATAAACCTCTCTATCCCTACAGCATATCTCCATGAACAGAAGTATTCTCATTCTTTGAACACATCCGAACATTTTGATACTCCTAAAACCTATCCTAATTGAATCCTACACCTGAGAAGTCCCTAAGTTCCCTACTCTAAGCTAAAAGTAAACAAGAGACATGCGGATCTCATTTAACTATCCCCGCCCAACTACTAAGGGTTTTGAGTGCTGTGAGGTGATTCACTACCCTTACTAATCTCAATTAAACCTGTCCCTACAGAATGTCCAATTCAAAGCCTAAAGGACCCTATCCCACCCTAAGGGAGGTGTCCCAAAGCCAGCAAAGGCAAGGATAAGAACACTTTCCACCTAACCGAAAGACAGTGAACGAGGAGTTTAGTTGCGGTCCGAGTTATGATATACATCAAACCGCTGCCCGCTAAGCTGCAACCACCTTTTTATATAGCGGAGCTAGAGGCGCTACCCTGACCACACACTACCTTCCTCGCACAAAGGAAACTCAGTTGATCTCCGTTCTAGGAGCAAAATCAACCCCTGGATAGCTTCAGTAAAGTCCAGGCTTAAACTGTAACCAACTTTACTCACAACCTTTGAACTAAGTATGTATACACACTAAGTTCTCCAGCCACAAGCTCACAACCGTGTGTGATAGTGCTATCGTCTGTTCCTGTTTCTCCGCAGTATATTAACACCATCACTCAACTCAAAAGTCTAGGTTGCGAGAATACCAATCAATATCATGGTAAAAACGCTTCTTAGACTGAGTTTAAACGATCCTTATAAAATGTAATCAATACATTTTTTCACTTATAACCTTTATTATTTTGTTTGTATTTTAGGTTTATTTGATCGTTTATATTTCAAAATAATTACCTTTAGGAAACAGGTCAGTTTCAAACACCCTAGCTAACTGCGAATGACCCCTGCTCATCTTTTGACAGCCCTTTTAAAGACTTCCCTCTTCCACAACTTTGACACCATCAGATTTGATTTACATTTTTGATTTAGTCTAGAATAATATTTAATTTTTAAACCCCAAAATTTCCAGCTCGCGTTTTCTCAATCTGCATAAAGGCCAAGAACTTTTCAGATTCAAACGCAGGTCTATTCTGTAAAATCAAATCTCTATCAAGTCTTCGTTCCATCTCTCTCGAATTTTCATTATTAGACAATATACGAAAAGACAAACCATTTCGATCAAAACAAAACCTCCACAATTACCCTCGAACTTGATTTTCGATCTCAGAGATTTTATTTTAATTGATAAATTTCCAACCAGCAGTTAGTTCCCATTCTTAAATAGATCCTTAACTTGTTTAAAATAGATTTTCGAAAATATAGTTTATTTTACTCGCTTGACACACTCTTGACCAATAATACTATTTCTCTCTTTGCAAAATTTCCTTGTTTATTCAAATTTTAGAATTTTTGCTTTATTTTCATACCAAATTTAAAATAAATAGATTTTTAGAACAATATTTGCTTTTAAAACTTAATTCTGACAAGCGTTTTCTTGCCTGTACTTGCTATTCTAATATGCAAAAAGGCAAAGAACAAGAGATTATTTAAAAAGTTTCAAAAAGTATTTAATTTATATAAAATATACTGTGCAAACCACTCAATTGATTATTTCAATTAATTTAAAATCCATATTATCATTTCTTTACAAATATTCAAAATAAGGATCATTATTTGTTGAATGCAAGCGAAATCTTATATTCGATTGCTAACAGGACAGTTGGTCCGTTACAAGGTCTTGACACCCGGACAGACAGACAGACAGACAGATAGACAGACGGACAACAAAGTCATCCTATAAGGGTTCCGTTTTTTCTTTTGAGGTACGGAATCCTAAAAATAGACGAGGTTGTATACCGCAGAAACCATGCTATTTGGAAAACGATACAAAAGAAATGTTAGCCCTTCTATCGAAGCAATCTTTAGGAAAATGGAACCATGTAACATGTTATAAGGCATTGCGAAGAGACAGAAGCCGTAGGAGAGGAGATCCAACAGATTGATTGTGCTATCTTTAATGTTGGTATTATCATTGCTCTTGTCAATGCCACAACACCGTGTTCTTTATATATCATTTATATCTACACAGAAATCATTAGTGTTCATAAAGAGTTCTTCAATTAAAGTTAACAGGCTTAAAACTTGCAAAGTCATTTACTGAAGTATCATATATACATTACTGTGATCATCATCATCTCAGTCATAAGAAGTCCACTGCTGGACATAAGCCTCCATGGATTTCCAAAAAGGCCAATTGGAAGCGGCCTGCATGCAGCATCTTCTTGCCACTTGCATGAGATCATCTGCATGTCAATCTCGTGGCCGATTTCTCTACTCTGCTTTTGTCGGGTGCGTGGTCTCCACTCACCTCACTGCGTTTTTGTTATTTAGATTCAGCGTATACCAATATTTTAATAAACTAAGTCATGAGATAGTACTTCAAAAACTTATTTCAATTCTTTCAACAAAATTAAGGCAAAAATTGATAAATTACAGGGCTAATGTGAAAACTTATTCTTAACATCGCAACTAAGCCCATTACGCTAAACATTTTCTTTATGAAAAATCTCATAAAACGTAGCAGACTACGTTATTATTACGTTTCACTCATCATTCTGAACCCATATCATATTACAATAGGTATGGCTTGGAACCTTCATCACCACTTGTCCGCATCTGTATCAGAAGGAAGCATCATATTAAATTCAACACGAAATTGTAACGTTATTTTGTTTCATTTGTCACTAATTAGAAAATATTAAAATGTATTTGAATTTTGTCCAATCACATTCAAATTTAAATATAGGTACTGACAGCATTTTTAAATAAAAACTACATGTCACTCACGTCTATTTTTAGTTGAAATATCCGGCTATAAAAAAAAAACAAGTAGGTAGTAAGTCCAGTAGTGGACTTCTTGTGGCTGATATGATGATGATGATGATCAGACTATACTTTCAACCGCAAAGTTCTCCAGTGGAGATCAGTAACCAGCAAGCGCAGCGTAGGAAGGCCAGCCACACGGTGGACAGAAGACCTCATGCAAGTGGCAGGAAGACGCTAGATGCAGGCCGCTTCCAACCGATCTTTTTTGAAATTCATAGGGGAGGCATATGCCCAGCATTGGACTTCTTGTGGCTGAGATGATGATGATGATGATGATAAAGCACATTTTTTTAAATACAATATTATAAGTATATTGTGTCATGCTTAGGAGTACAAAAGCCTCGAACGCCGAAGTACCCGGTGTGCGACTGATACTTGTACTTGCCGGATTTTTATTTGAATCTTTTACTAGAAACAAAAAAATTGTCACATATCTCGATATCGTGACATCATGATGTATATTCCAATATGTGTTATAGTTTAAAAAACTCAAACAACTGACTTCAAAATAAGCATTTTCGTTTATTTGGATGACATATTTCTTCCAGTTATTTTGTATTGATTACTGATTTTTGATAAAATATCTAAAGAACTATCAATTTATGAATATATCCTATATAAAAACTAATTTTCGAAATCGGTTTATAAATGATGGAGATATGAAATAACAAATAAAAAAATATACAACCGAATTTATAACCTCTCCCTTTTTTGAAGTAGGTTAAAAAATAACAAAATAATTCAATTTCATCTTTTTCGTGTATGACGATACACGAACACGATAAATGAATATAGATACTGGGTCTTTCCAATATTTTTTTTAATCAAAGGGCAAACATGCCTTAAATCAAACTAGCTCTGCTTGAATATCTCTGTGCGGATTCTAAGGGATCTAGTATTAAGTATTCTGTGGTTCCGTTCCCTAGATCTCAGCAACATAAAATAGATATGGATACCTCTGGTGCTGAATGTTCGTTAAATGAGCTAACACAAAACAAATATGCATGCTGGACAACAAATCCATTTCCTACCGCACATATGACACTATCTCGATTTAGATGCTCAAATAAAGTGAGAGATGTCGACAGCATTAAAACGCAGTAAAATAAAGATTTTGATTCATTTAATGATCTAGTCGAGCGATCAATGGCAATATGAACGGGAATAAAATAAAATTGGTTGTCGTAAAACGGGTAATACCTGGTGGCGCGGCCGCGGCATATCGTATTCCTAGTGTCATGGGGACGGGCCACTAACTCACAGATTTAAAGAGCAAAAATATTTACTGTTGTATTTTGTAAGACCAGCTCCAAGCAAATTATTTGTTGGAATTATAGTGTAAACCAAACGTTAAAAGAATAAAAAGTCTTTACTGTCAATGTCATAATTCAATGATATTGTTTTATTAGCTAGCAACTTCTTTTTGATTTGGATTTCATCGGAACGGTGTTAGTGATTTTTGAGAAAAATATATAATTAATCTACATCACTGCAGTATTTATCATTTTCTGCCCTCTAACCAATATTATTATCTATTTATAGCTCAATATCTGTATCATATAGGTCGTAAATTGAAGATTGAAGAAACAAGCATTTGTAAGATAATGGCCGAATTTGGGTACCTACTATATTCGTACATACTATAAGTGAGGGCTTCCTGCCTTTATTTTTGCCTTTTCGCACTAGATAATTCTGGCGAAAAACGGCAAAATTTCCTTTAATTTATTAGTCTCTTTTAGTAATAATTTAAGTATTATTAGTAGTCAGTGGTGTAAAAAGGAATAGAAAATGCATTTGATACTACGGGTGGTGCCATTTAGGTGGTGTAAAAATGGAATAAACAGAGCAAAATGTACTAATAAACTATTAAGAATCTATATTTCGAACATCGAACTACAAACACTTAAGGTTCAACATTTTAGGGATAAATTCAACGATATTGTTATCGATAAGGATTTCGTGTCAGCGCTCAAAAACGTCCGAAGTCCGAACGAAATGAGATCTAAAACGGCAACTTTAAGATCATTTACACCTTTAAAATAATTTAGATCTTCAAAGTAATTCGAAGCGGTAAAATAGATGTCTCTAAACTTCTCAAACTATATTATGCTTTAGCGCGGCGACATAATTTTATATCAAAATCTTTAAGCTCGTCATTGTGGTTAATATGAGTATCGGTCAACTCAGGGCACGTTGTTCGTTAATCTTGTTTTAGACTTTGTGTCCATGTAATGACGTCATTGGATACAAAATTGAAAACTTTAAATGCTAAACAAAATAATTTTGAACATATTCCAATAAATTAACTTTTAACGAGCTGGTAATAGCTGAAAATTATTCGCTGAAACTTCAAAATGATTTTGTTTATGACGTCACTTTTCGAAATGAGTATTTCTCTTATGTCCTTAATTTATTTGATTTGAGAACTCTTTCCGTAAAAGTACATGTTATAAATGAATAAATAAATAAAGCAATCTTTTGTAAAATGCACATTTTCCCGCGGTGCACATTGTGTAGCGCACAAGCACATTCTGGAGCAAGCCCCTTGTTTCGTGGCTCCACAGTAACAGTTAGAAGCGCAGAAACGGCGGCTATATCCATGGTCTCTCCAGGTTTATATCGTTAGACGTTCGAGCGTCACGCCCAATCGGAATGAATCGTTTTATTATGTCGATGCGCCTCTTTGCCGTCGACTCGACGTAAAGGGTCAGAATCACTTTGCATGCGGAACCCGGAGGTAAATCGACTATGTAAATGTTGCTCTACGAGGAACTTTGGCAGCGACGCTGTTGGCGTGACTTATATTTTAAAATGACGAGACAATGGGCGGATTTACGGAATAAAGCTTCCTTGAAAGTATACAACTTTCAAGCAAGCTTTGGTATAGGTTCAGGAATGCTGGAAAGCTAGCCTTTAATTGCCATTAATTTTATTAAAGGTAATAGATTAAAATGCAGTATGCTTAGAATTATTATAATCACGTTGTAATAGTTATCTGGCGTAATCGCAAGATCTGCTACTTTACTGCGTATTATTAAAGAATATTTGATTGTTATATGGCCAATATTATTCTCAATTCAATTGTTATATAGCCAATATTTCTCAATATGGCCAACTATTATTCTCAATTCGATAATCCGGAGCCAACCATCTAACGATATGATCCGTTAGCCTCACTTGAGAGCCAATATCTGTTGCAGGTCAGTTATGCTTACAATTTTGGACCGTTACATTATAACTAAGTGAACTGTTTATAAGCAGCTATCATATTATATTGACTATATGAAATAAAATTCTTAGTTAAGTTCGCGAGAGAAGACCACGCAACGGCAAGCGCATTATGGGAAAACCAGCTACAAGTTAAACAGACGACCTTATATAAGTAGCAGGAAGACGCTGGATGCAAGGCGCTTCTGTCAGGTTTTTTTTGGAAATCCGTGGTCCGGGAGGCCTATGTCTAAAAGTGAGATAATGACAATTAAAAAAAAACTAATATTTACAGGAAAAAATTGTTGTCTGTAAAGTCGGTTTACGAACGATAGTTTAACGTGAGAACGTCATAATAAAACATTGATGAAATGCAAACGTTACAATGAGCGTTACGGGACAATGAGCATAACGGGACAATGAGTCTTCCTTTTTCGTGCGTGCAGCCGGCGTTCATCGATTTATTAGACGTTGTCACGTCAAAAAATGCTACTTCTACGTTAGTCTAGTTAGATTTATCTGCCTGTAACTACAATAATATATTAAGTGGAAATCTCTACTCTAGTCCCTATCTAGAACAAAGCCCACAGTTCAGCCCTAGTTAATATTTATCTGCCAAGACATAAAAGTATAATCCAAAATTCCGGAGGGTTAACGACGATTCGGCCCGTTTGTGTTCATTAGTTAGTGTCCACTAATGGTTCGGTGGTGGTTCGGTCCAGCGGAATGGCTCAGCAAATGGTGGAGTTTAACTGCTGGTCTTAGATTATATAGCGCAGATGGCGGCTGATGTATGCGAGCATGAAGTAAGTGTGATTTTAAAATACTTTTAGCTATTTTTTTTTTTTTACGAATAACAATTTAACTGTTTAAACTATTACACACACAGCACATGTATTACCACAGACTGATAAAGGTCGGCTTTTATGTAGTAGTTTAATTAATTTTATCTATGTATATGTAGTTCGTACCTATATTGTGTTGTAGTTAAGCCACTTGTCCGATAAAATAAATAAATTACAGTTTAAAAAACTAAAAAACACGCTACCAATTATTGTGGTCAAAGTTAATTACAAGACTTTTCTAACAAATCCAAACACAGCTATGATATGATGTTCCATCATGAAGTTCTAGTTCATATCTTCCGGCTCCATCATCAGATCAGTTCGACAGTACCATATTATTGTATTGTCATCAGAACTACATACAGCTGCCAATTTTCATTACGCTACGATCCTTGGAAGATGGTTAAATTAGTTACCTTAGATTTCATTACATACAGGTCGACCTAATAAAAGCCTGTTAAAATAAATTACAGTTTAAAAAACTAAAAAACACGCTACCAATTATTGTGGTCAAAGTTCATTACAAGACTTTTCTAACAAATCCAAACACAGCTATGATACGATGTTCCATCATGAAGTTCTAGTTCATATCTTCCGGCTCCATCATCAGATCAGTTCGACAGTACCATATTATTGTATTGTCATCAGAACTACATACAGCTGCCAATATTCATGACGCTACGATCCTTGGAAGATGGTTAAATTAGTTACCTTAGATTTCATTACATACAGGTCGACCTAATAAAAGCGTGTTAAAAATTAAACCTAATTGAGAACTTTCTTTTTGAAGTCTGTTAAAATTAGAGTTTTCACGAAAGTACTTAAATCATTTTTTTTTTACACGTCAATTTATTCAAAATCTCAATGTTTGAATTGAACCTCTTGTACAACCTTGTGCAGTGCAGTGCAGTGAGTGCAGTTTTTATCCCTCAATATTGGGATTAATCTCGCATAGTACCTAAATTTTACACGAAAAACTTGTTCCCCTTACGAAATGGGGAAGTTTTGTTGCTTTTACTTGCACCACCTGGACTATAACTTTACTAACCTATGTCGCTGGCATCGCGACCGAAGGCGTTGCCGGCCACTCCCATAAATTGAATAACATAATGGATATTGAGTCTAGTGCAAAAATCAGAAAAACTTGGCCTGAGTTTCGACCTAAGCACCAAACATCAACTTCCCTGTAAGCGACAGTGTGGCCGAGGATGTAGCACGTTGATCTAGAAGATATCTATTTACTCCAGCCTTGAAAATACCAAGATTTATAGTTCTTTATAGTTCTCTCTCTAACAACATCTTATTACTTAATATTAATTAAGTTTATGGTTGGTATACCGTCCTATGGTAAGTCTGGTTTTAATAATAGCCTTAAATTAAATATAATATATAAAAAAAAAACAAAAAAAAAATATATATTAAATAGCAAAAAAAAAACACCTTTTTTATTTTTTTAAATATACTTACGTAACTTATTAATTATATTTAAGAATATAATACTCATTTTAGATAAATTGTATGTCTACATATTATACATCTAGGTTAAAGGTGCAAATCTTAATTAAAGACGACAATGTAAAGAAATCACCACAACTCACCTGATGATAAGTGACGGTGTAAGCCTAGTCTGGAACAGATGAGACACATCTAGCCTGGAATAAACATGACTATCCAAATCTACTATTGCTTGGCATCTACTATCTGCTTGTCCATTTTTGAGCGTCGACGCGAAATCCATCTTTGTAGGTAAATCTATGAAAATTTACACCGGGCACCTGCAATTGTGTTGGGAATTATGATTTTCAATATTTGAGGCTTAAAACAGTTTAGCGAAGGTTGGTTGATAGCTCTCGCTAATCAGATCGAAACTTTATTCCCAATGAAGGGCGGTGAAGAGTATTCGAATTGTTTAAGCCGATTTGGGCATTTCGAATTGGACATTAATTTGTAATGGATCGGGTTTTCGGGTTTTACAACTTTTTATTGCTTTTAATTACGAGAAATAGATACCAATTTTATTTTGAGTGAACAACGAATCAGTGTTCGTGTTTACAGATTTAAATAAAAGTAAATATTTTGTATTTGGAGGTTAAGGGCATTGAGAACATCTCCATTTTCAGTCGGTATTTATCTCAAATGAAGACATTTTATTGCAAAAAGCTAGGTTCGTTATCAGTTTTCTGTTTATCTCAACATAAATACTGTTAAATAGACTTATGTAAAAGTGTGTGTCATCATAAAACTTCATTTTTTACGATAAAGCAGCGTGCTCTATCGTAGACCACAACGTTGCTAAACATCAAACACAAGTTTTGGCTATCATTGGCGATCTTGTGCAAATCTGTATCTTACAACAACAATAAAACAGTATAATAAACAATACTGGGTGTTCAGGTTGACAAAATAATTGTTCACGGATATATGGTAATTAAGGTTTGATTATTAAAGAGATAAAAATAATACAGTAAAGCATTTACTCAATGAAAACATATTAGATATTTGTATTCAAAGTTCCGTGCAATACGTAATGTAATCGAATAAAATTAGTTGCGACTGATAATATGATAATGATAATCTCAAAACAGATGTGAACTTGATATTCTTTAAGTTGGAATGGCTTGTAACTTTTGTTTATGAATAGTATAATTTATGAGCTTCTGGTTTTGTAATGGTTTAGTCGATAAAAATGTGTTTTATTTATCTATTAGAGACCATAAAAAACCTCGTTTCGGGCTGATGATAATGATGATAGATAATTGAAAAAAATACGCGAAGTCAATTAGGACGTTATTGAGCAAAATGGGTTGCTTTATTTAAAAATCTGTATATGCAGTCTTATTATTAATAACATAACAAATAAAAAACATGCAACATACATACCTGTTGTAATTGAAACTATGTTTCAAAATCGGCTATAAATACCGACGGCGGACATCTGGCACGGCTTTTCGGACACTATTGTTCGTTCGACATGTATGCGTTTAGATTCATATTTGTGATTAATATACACATCACATACTTAATTTAACACTTGTATCGTATCACTGGATATATATCGGTCACATATTACTATTAATTTTGAAGTATATAATGAAACCTTATTTTGAAAAAAAAATCACAACATAAAAGTCACAAAAAAAACACTCAAATTTCGGCACAAAAAAGGTCCGTCGGCGTTCGGTTCGAAACAAATATTTCGATTTTTTTGATCACACAGACATCTATTTGACACTGTCACTAACTTTATTACTGGTTTTGCCACGTGTAAAACATAACAAAATATGTATTTAATCGAAATAAATACATAAAATCGGTATTTATAAATAGATGGCAAGAGCGGCCGCCATTACGTGTTTATAACCTTGACCGCGCGCGTCATTCTGATGCAATTTACACAGAAATTTATTTCGGAAGTATCAATTCTAACGTATCTGATTGGTAGTTTGTCATTTTGCCTGTCTATGAACGAGTTAGAGCAGAAAAAAATATTATGTCATAGTTAACTGGCGGGGAGTACAACAAGGAGAGGAATAACGATACGCTAGCGTATGGCATGCCAGCCAGCGCACAATGGCGGGAAATACGCTGGCGTATTTAATGCCTCCTGAGGGGTTATCACGTATGCAAATTAAAGAGGTGGCATGCATGCGCTATCTGCGGGGCTAGCAAATACAAATAGTCTTTCCACCATTTTATCCACTCTTCAGAGGAAATAATATATGGACTGACATAGCAGCGTAGATAAATACGGTTTATTTACCTTCCATGCTAGGCCAGTTCGGGTACATAGAGAAGAATTTAGCAGGGATAATGCTGTGAAATGACAAGAAAAACAACATAATGAAGATATTATATCCGTGTGGCAACGACAGGCGGTTCCGACGCGCCTTCTATGTTTTATATAGTACATAGAAGTCACGTCGGCACCGCCTGTTCGGTATCTTACTTCAACAAATCTGCTAGTAAGCCTACTGACAGTAATATATCGGCACGATCAGTTATAATTTTTTTTTATATATATTATTCACTATTCGATCTTAAAATCGTGAATAAACCTCGTTAACTTTTTAAAGTAGGTGTGTTTAAACACCCAGTATAAATAAAAACATTAGGTCGCATAACTCTCATATGTAAGTAAGGTAAGTTCGAACTTAGCAAAATTCCACAGCATCAAGTTACCAATAAGTAATCCTTAATCACTTAACTATCCACACTCCCGTAATGAACTTTACACGGCGAAGTAATCGAAACTGTAGAATACTGTAGATTTATAGCGTAAATAATTAACTAACTTCGTAGACGTTAACTTTGCCAGTAAGCCGTAATGGCAGGAATAAACCTACGTAGAATCAAAATGTATTACATATTAGCGTTTGAGAATGAAATACTTACTTACCTGATTATTATTTTGTAATTTAATCTTCGTTTGCAGGGTTTTATATGTCAAAAGGAAAAATGAACCAATTTTATTTCATTTGTTTATATTGTTTGTTTCAATGTAGAAATATCGAGTTGAAATTAATATCAAACACTGAAATCTAAGGTCTCTTGAGACTAAAAATCAAGCTCTAAAGGTGGCTGACCGACGTGACAGGGTGTAATGTACCATTCATTTCAAGCATGTCATGTTATGTTACGTGAAACATGTTCGTTGCGAGCACCTCGTTTTCCCGTACTAACTGCACGAACGCTCGCTGTGTAACGTGTTACGTTACGACCCGTAACACCGGTCAGTACCCAACTTAAGATGTCGCAATGAAAACGGCTATTTGAAATTCGCTTCGCATTCTTGAATTCTTTCAAAAAAATCTCAACTCGTGAATTATAAAATTTGGCAAGAATTTTTTTTAAAATCTACTTCTTTACATTTTTTATCTTCTTTACTTTTATTGTATTTTTTGTGTTTTTATTTATCTATCTCGCTCATATACCGAAAAACTGAAAAGGGATTTCTTACTAAAATAACCACTGAAAATTTACTGTTTCAGTCTTGAAACTTGTCTAAATCAATCACCTTTAGCTATTTTCTCCGAGGGTTATACGAAGTTTAGTAAGTTATTTCTCCGGAGAGAAATTGTAGGTCAGAGCTGGTTAGGTCTGCTCGACGATAGCCCTGAGCCATGTTACGATTTGTTTAAGTTACGATTTTTGGTGATGTGCTAAATGTTTCAACGTAGTCTTCGTATAATTATAGCTATTATGTAGATAAGTACTTTTTAGGCTTCCTACTTTTTTACTAAGGGTACAGAAGCCTATTTGCGAGGCTTCGGTGTCTGTCTGTCCGTCTGCCTGCCGGTCTGTCTGTCTGTCTGTCATATACTTAAACGGTATATCTTTCGAACGGGAATATAAGTCTATAATAACATTAGTCTCTAAATTTTGCAATACAAGATATCAGTCTTTGTAATTTAAATAATGAAACAAATTAGTTCACATATCGTATTCCAAATAGATAATAATCTAGGTGTCTTCAAATCGCGAGTGAATAGGTTTTTTTAGGCAAGCGCACTCCATCGTAGACCGTAACTGTCGCTTAACACCAGGTGAGTTGACGGTCAAGCGCAAGCCTATTTTCGATTTAAAAAAAAAGTGTTTGGTCATTAAAACTAATTACAAACATTATCAAATTTCAATTATTTATTTTACTTTTGAGAAAATTATATGATGTTGTACGTCCCTTAGATTTTACCAAATTTTCTACATTCCACGTTTTTGATCTCACAAATATATATATAGGCGTCATCAAATCGTAAAATAAATTAAAGCCGCGGTAAGAGTACAGAAAATAAGTCAGGATTAAGTGGTTTGTAAACCAATAAGCCATGTTGTTCCATGTAGCATATTAAAATAAGTTTGATTTTGCTAAAATGTGAAAATTATTATAAAATATTAAACTAAATTATATTAATTGTTTAACTTTGATCGACTAAAACAATAAAAATAGCAAAATGGCAAATTTTTCTCGATCAAGCTGGAAGCAAGGAGCACTGAATTAAATCATATTTTTGTCACAATTGCGTTCACTACTTATAATTTTTTAACTAACTCACATAAAAGTTTTTTAAAGTCTACGTTTTACCGAACAAATAGCTTGTTTTGTTTCTGATGTCGGATAAAAATACCTAGACTCGTTGACTAGACTAGATTATTGAAAATACCTAGACTCGTTGACTAGACTAGATTATTGAAAATACCTAGACTCGTTGACTAGACTAGATTAATGAAAATACCTAGACTCGTTGACTAGACTAGATTATTGAAAATACCTAGACTCGTTGACTAGACTAGATTATTGAAAATACCTAGACTCGTTGACTAGACTAGATTATTGAAAATACCTAGACTCGTTGACTAGACTAGATTAATGAAAATACCTAGACTCGTTGACTAGACTAGATTATTGAAAATACCTAGACTCGTTGACTAGACTAGATTATTTAAAATACCTAGACTCGTTGACTAGACTAGATTATTGAAAATAGCTAGACTCGTTGACTAGACTAGATTATTGAAAATACCTAGACTCGTTGACTAGACTAGATTATTGAAAATACCTAGACTCGTTGACTAGACTAGATTAATGAAAATACCTAGACTCGTTGACTAGACTAGATTATTGAAAATACCTAGACTCGTTGACTAGACTAGATTATTTAAAATACCTAGACTCGTTGACTAGACTAGATTATTGAAAATACCTAGACTCGTTGACTAGACTAGATTATTGAAAATACCTAGACTCGTTGACTAGACTAGATTATTGAAAATACCTAGACTCGTTGACTAGACTAGATTAATGAAAATACCTAGACTCGTTGACTAGACTAGATTATTTAAAATACCTAGACTCGTTGACTAGACTAGATTATTTAAAATACCTAGACTCGTTGACTAGACTAGATTATTGAAAATCTTCTCTTTTGAATACTAAAACTTTTACGTTTGATTATTTTGAGTCTTGAAATAATTATGAAAGTTTCTTTCAGAGAATTTCACAAGTTTGTGAAATACACATCTTTAACCGTATTTTCATGAGCATATCCAAACTGCCTTACTATCACGAAAAATAATAATGTATGGAGTTGGAACTTTGAGCGTTTATAACTTAAATCAGGGTTATTAAGTTACTACAAAAATTTTGTATTTGTAAGGAATCGTTTTGATAGGGTTTCTAAGCTGAACTATAAATGAACTGATAGGACAATTAAAACGTACCGAAGAAAAATCTTTTTTATAACAAAACTATCTCTCATTTTTATAATATCCCGCCTCAGTGATTTTATTTGTTTAAAAATGATGTGATGCGAGAGAGAGATAGCTGCGCGCTATGAACACAATCTTAAGAATTCGCTCAACGCGCACAGCTATCTCTCTCGCGCATCACAACCTTTTTAACAGACTTCCAAAAAAAGGAGGTTATCAATTCGACCTGTATGTTTGTAATATTGTCAGAATTGTACAATTTTTGTATATGTTAGTCTATACCAGCTTCTAAACATGTGTGCCAAATGTCATAAGTGTATGTATGTTTGTCCACGCATATTAAGTAAATACTATTATAAAAATGAATAAATAAAAGTAATTTAAAAAATTAAACCGACTTCAAACTGAAAAGAGAGAAATAACGCGAATAAAATCAATACTGGGCGTCTGTAGGTACGTAAACCAACTACTTTTGAGGTCGGTGTCTTTAAAGGACTTAGTTGATGACCTGACACCGACCTCAAAAGTAGTTGGTTTACGTATCTACAGACGCCCAATATTGATTTTCTTCGTGTTATTTCTCTCTTTTCAGTTTGAAGTCGGTTTAATTTTTTTAAATTACTTTTATTAAACATATAAAATCATTGAATTAGGATATTAGAAAAGTGAGAGCTAAATTTGTTTATTTAGACAGGAGAAATGTTTAAAAGCAAGTTTTTATTCGATATCTTTTAAATTGGCTGAAGAATAAGAAAAATTTTTTTTTTCTAATTCCGTCGCCAGTATAAATGATATCTGATTAAAACTTTTTTTTAAATGTTAAAATGTCTCCTCTCTAACTAAACAAATTTTGCTCTCACTTTTCTAATATCCCTATTTAATGATTTTATATGTTTAAAAACGTTGTGATGCGCGAAAGAGATAGCTGCGCGCTTTAATCTCGACCTTAAATAATGATTCAGTGCTTTAGAAAATGCTGTGATACGAGTATGTTGTGTATAAATTGCTTATAACCAGATCAATCATCGTTACAAGTACTCTTAAACTCTTGAATCGCCTTAGTTAGAGGATAGGCAATATCTAGGACGGGATTAATCACCTAAACCCCTTTGGGATCCGTTGTAATGATAATAAATTCAATATCCGCAAATCATGGGCTTCGGGGATAATACAATTTAGTATGATAGCGTATTATACCCGGCGAGAATATCGAGAGCCCATACAATGCGACCCCATTGCCACAGTACTGGTGTGATTATGCGCAGACAGTGACTGAAGTTCCCTGTTTTTACCCTAGTGTGCAACTTGGAGGGTTGTTTTTCGAGTGTACGTATGCTTGTATGTATATCTATATAAGTGTATCCTACACACTATGTATGTTTACGTACTAGTACTAGTTTTATGTACTAGTATGTATGTTTCTATATGATTTTTTACAGCCTAAACGGCTTGATTGATTTTGATGCTTGAGGTGTCGCTAGATTCGTCATCGATCCCTGAGTATCATAGGTTATATTTTTCTTGTAATAATAATAGTAAAACTCACAAAAATAAAAAATGCACTATTTCGCAACATACAACGAACTTATTCGTAATTTTGCAGTCGGGTCTTTTTTTATTTTTTTATTAATTAATTATACTCGTATACTTATTTGCCGAAGTTGAGTAATGTTTTAGAGTGTATGTTTGTAATTATGTACGAGTATGTTTAAACGCCAAACCTGTCATTAAATGTTTCTAATTAATTATTTTTCTTTTTTCATCTATCTTTTTAAATACCTATTTCTTCTTATTTATTTATTATTAATTCTCTAATTCTTTTATGCACTCTACAGCATAAAAAGATAAAACACATACATTAAAACGTATACAATATTTACGGACCGATTTTCTTAAAAATAACGGAAAAAAGTGCAAGTACATTTCTCAAATTTTCAAATGTCATTACGAATAATGGAAAAAATCTGTGCTAAATTAAATTTTACTATAATCTAGGTGTTAATAATGTATTCTTTATGACAATGATGTAATAATGTCAAATTATATTTACAAATAGCTGGACCTAGCAGACGTCGTCCTTGTATTATACTTTGCTAAAACACTGAAATCTCGTAAAAATCTTTTCATTTTCACAAATTTTATAAATTTTCGACCAATTTTCAATGCACTTTCATCATAAATTGGCCCATTTGTTTTGAAATGGTGCAGTTACCAAAAGCTGTCAAATAGCTTTGCATGCCACCACTAAAACTGTCAACCGTGAATTGTCAGGTTTTAAGTGTTTGTAGAATGTTCAATATATATGTTTTTTTTTATTATACATTATAGATCTACGATTGAACACCATCTCACCTGATGTTAAGCGACGATGTGGTGATACTTTTAAACTTGTTTAAATTCAATAAGTAATAACCATTATAACATTTAATCTATGATACTTACAATTTTATAATACAAGTCAGATATTTTTGACTTTAGATCACTGTTTTCTATAGCAACATTAAGGAAGCGATACTAAGCTAATGGCGAATCAATGATGCGGAAAATTTGTGAAAATATTTACTTTGTCGATTGACATCTCCGGTTTATAATTAGACTCCTCTCTTGAAAGAGATATCGGCTTTAGATTTCATTCGTTTACATAAAATAACCAATATAATTTTACGAGATATAGTACTTTGTACAAAATGTCTATTGGAATATCTTTTGCGTATAAGTCACATTGCTGAAATAAAACACAAATTCGATAAAAAAAAAAATGGATTGTCTTTAAACCTTTTTCGGTCTGGGGTAATCGATATGCTTTTTGTGTAGTAGTTTAGTTAGTTGAGTTTGTATATTGTTTTGTTGTAGTTATTAAAGGCACTTGCCCGTTTAAAAATAAAAACCGGCCAAGTGCGAGTCTGAATTGCGCACGAAGGGTTCCGTACCATTATCTATAAAAACGGCAAAAAAATCATGTATGTTGTATGAGAGCCCCCCTTAAATATTAATTTTATTTTAATTTAATTATTTATTTTTAAAGTGAATAATATAATTAAATAATCTGTGAATGTTTCAAGGGACTACCTGTTGCTGTTATCAATATCGAGCAAAAACGAGCAAAAAAAAAAAACACGTTTGTTGTATGGGAGCCCCCCTTAAATATTAAGTTTATTTTAATTTAATTATTTATGTTTAAAGTGAATAATATAACTCAATATTCTGTGAATATTTCAAGCGTCTACCTATTGCCGTTATCAATATCGAGCAAAACCGAGCAAAAAAATCACGTTTGTTGTATGGAAGCCCCCTTAAATATTTATTTTATTCATATTTTTGTATATGTTGGTATAGCGGCAACAAAAATACATCATCTGTGAAAATTTCAACTCTCTACCTATTACGGTTCATGAATACAGCCTGGTGACAGACGGACAGACAGCGAAGTCTCAGTAGTAGGGTCCCGTTTTACCCTTTGGGTACGGAACCCAAAAAACTATAAAAAAAAAACTTATATCATTTTGCATGTAAAGACAAATCTAATGATATAATAAGTTGTGAGCGGTTTTCATATTTGATGAGCTCACATGTTTGGTTAAAATTATTTTAATTGACCGAGCAAGCGAAGCGAACTATCGTCGAAATATCTATCAAAATTTTCTTTCATCGTCCAAAAGGTTTTTGAATGTTGGTACTTATGTACAGGTCAAATTTCTTAACTTATCTTGACGAAACTTGGTATGCAGATTCTACAATTATTATTTTTGTATTAGCGAAATTTATTTCTACTATACATACCATTTACCGGCCGATTTTAAGGACTGCGTTTATATGCTTCGCCGCATTTTTGGATATTATTTATTCGTTGTAAAATTAAAATATATCCGAAACTAAAATGTACAATTATTGTAAAAAATTTGTGCTGGCAAGATTCGCTGTTAAAAAACTACTAGATTGCCAAAAGTTTAATAGAAATTCCTATATGAAGAGAAATAAGAGTTAAAAGTAAATCTAACGCTATCTCGCAGAACAGGCAAGTCATTTTGAGCAAAGGCGATAATATATAAAATTACACACATACACTACAAAATACATAACCTCCCTTTCTTGAACCGACAATTGTAGCAAAAATGTTACCTTGCATCTTGGCTACAATTATTACAAGAAACAAACTTCCAGCGATGCTCACTGACCGTAATATTCCACCGCAATTTCCTCGACCGAAACAAAACATCGCAAACATTTTTTTCATTGAAGATATCGAAGAAAAGCTGCTCTGTTCGCATCATTACACAATAGCTGGAATAACAAAAAAAACTGTTGAAAAAATGAGGGTTTTTATCAAGAAGCTGCAGTTGCGGTGACGAAACAGGAAGCCTCTGAAAACGTACGTCCTCGTCGACGGCAAAATGTAATCCTTGAAACAAAGGGCTCTCTTCAACTACTCATTCCTCACATTTCATTTGATATCAATCACGGCTTACAAAGCCTCGGTGGCGCTCGGCCGAGCTCGGCTAGCTTCGGAACCGAGCATCGTGTCGCCTTACTCCAGTGTGTCTACGCCGCTACGAGAATCGCACGTGTCGTAGCGCGTAGCACCGTAGCCACGTTTGTTCTCGCCAGCGCGAAAAGTGGGTAGATTAACTTTGGTGGAAAACTCTGTGAAAAAAATTACGTGAAACGATGGTGAATTGATAATTTGAAGGATTAGCGCTCAATTGAAACGTTTTATCCAGTTCTTGAATGGTGAGTACTAAGCGAACAAAGCCCTAGGGGTGCTTTCGTATGTAAATAAAATAAATAACGTACCGTTATAAATTTTTATCGTTGGATTGTAAATTAAATTACTTTTTGGTCGGAATTTTTACGGCTTTTCCTCTCTTTTCTAACAACTTCGTATTTATAGGCTGCTATAGATGAGTCTTTTATAGAGAAGATTTATATTTCGCTAACATACGGACAGATCTCTGTGTCCGGGTTGACATTTTGACAGGGCACTTATTTCTTTTTTCTCACGTAAGTATATTTTATCGGTTTTCGCTCTGCCTACTCTCAGCCTTATAACATCGTATTTTTCCATCTATTTTCTGCAAACGGGATTTAAAGTTGGTTGACATTATGTTTTATGGAATGGTAGAAAATAGTATCCTCTAGCTCTACTTTCTTCAAATTTGACCATATTATCGCTAACCTACAGGGTACAAGTACAGTTAGTGATCAAAGGCGGACTTTTCATTATTGAAAAATTACTTAGCAATATTTTAGAATAGAATAGAATATAACATTAATATACATCCACGCAGTAAAAACTTAAATAAAAAATAAACTTAAACGACATTTTATTTACCATTTTTACGTAAGAAATACTATAGAAAAAAAAAATAGTTTTTCCACTCTATAATGTATTTTTAGCGCCCGACGCAAAAACGACGGGGTGTTATAAGTTTGACGTGTCTGTCTGTGTATCTGTCTATGTCATCGTAGCTCCCGAACGGATGAACCGATTGTGATTTTGTTTTTTATTTGGTTTTGCGAATTAGCTTTCAGCTATGTTTCATCAAAATCGGTTCAGCTGTTTTTTTGTCTAGGTCTCAAAGTCATGATCTTTGATGCTGTGCCTGCCCTGTAAAGGACAATAGGCGTGATTTTATTGACCGAGCGAGCGAAGCGTCTCTGCATCAACTGGCCAAATTTTATTTCGTCTGTCAGTTTGTTTGTGAGTTTGTATGTTCGTACTCGCGTACAGGGCGTAATTTTGAACCAATTTTGATGAAACTTGGCGGTTAGGTTATAGGTTCTATGTATTTTTTTTGTCGTCGGCGATTTTTGATACGAGCGGTGGTTCCCATAAAAAGGGGGAAGCTTATTGCGCCGCTAATTACCGACCGATTTTAATTATATTTGGTAGGTAGATAAAGTACATAATTATTACAATTTGTGGTAAAAATGAACAGAATTGGTCAAGTGGTTTTCGAGATATGACAACTTGATGTTGTGTGTAACAAAACGATAAGAAAAATAAAAACACAAAATGTATAAATCTAAAATTGTTTTAAGGCGGTCCCTCACCGGAAGTTTTAGTACCTATATGAAGTAATACTTCATATTGAGCCATTACATCAGTGAGAAGAGCCGATTATTACAGTACGCAACCTGTAAAGATACAACTTGTAACACCTGTGTTGTAATTTTTAATACCTGTGATAGAATTTGTAACACTTGTCATAGAGGTTGTAACACCTGTCATAGAGGTTGTAACACCTGTCATAGAGGTTGTAACACCTGTCATAGAGGTTGTAACACCTGTGATATAGTAGTACCGCGGTTTGGCATCCGTGAACATGGCTCATGAAACTGCGCCGAAAAATCGGAAACTCAATATGCAAACTAAGTTAAAATACAGTAAATAACGGTGATAGTTAAAAAATCTGTGATAGAGCTTATAATACCTGTGTGGTGGTGCTTGATACAATTTTTAAGACCTGTAGTATTATTTGTAACATCAATGCACAGCACTTGTATGAACTTGTTGCGATACAAGAAGGATCACCATAGGAAGAAACTAGCTACCAAGGTACGGGTTAGCGCCCAGTTTGGTGGCTAGGGCCGTCATTGTAATAAGATGTACTCTATACGTGAAATAAATAATTTTGAATTTTGAAAGACTACAGACGAGTGCTCGCCAGTAAGTGAAGCAGTATTAATCAGAATCATAATTTTATTTTGTTGAACATGGTTGACGCACAATATAATATATTACAAAATAGCATACAAGATGGAATTATAAAATAAATATAATAAATTAATTGTAATTTAATGCTCAAATCAAATTTCTTATAGTTCTTAAGTCAGTGAAGCAACGTTTTAATGTAATGTTCATATTGAAAATTTAATTATCTACATTAATTATCTACTGAAAGATGCTCCTAGTTAAGATTATATTGAGATTATAATCTATCGAGCGGTGTAATTCAAATTGTTCATCACAAATACAATTTCGCTAAAATCTTCTATAAATTTATTTTATTTTGTTGTTCTGCCTTTTTTTTATAAACAGTAACAGTTTTATTGATTTTAACCGACTTTAAATAGGAAGAGGTTCTTAATTAAACTGAATGTTGCTTTTTGTATATTTGTTACGCGATTACATCTCCAATTTATGAATTGATTTTGATGTTTTTTTTTTATTTGAAAGGTATTTAAGAATTGGTATTGTAAATTTTATCAAAACGCGTTCAGTACTTTGGTTTATAAAATACAATAACTGGAAAAAATATCATCATAGTAAACGACATTGCGTGTTTGATATCGGTTGTTTCAGTTTTTTAAACTATAATTCTTAATAATAATTTTGTATGGTGACTGCGCCTTAAACAATTTTTGGACTTTGTAGATAGATAGAAAACTCTTTATTAAAATACCACAATACATAAAATATTAAGAATACGGACAGTACATATTAATATGGTTAGGTTTTTAAATTTGTGCCCTTATCGCTTAGAGCGATCTCTTTCGGGCAACCATGCAAGGATAGGAAATCCGTATAGCAAGATTATAATGGGTCGTTCTATATCTGTTATACTGTAGTCTGTCATAGATAATATTTTTTCCAAAATATATAAAATACTAACCCGAAAGTCGATTAAATCTATTGCAGACATGAAAAAGTTTCCTAGTTTCATGGAGTTAGGATAAAGTCATCTTCTTAGTTAGATTTCTTGGTGCGAAAGTTTTCGAATGTAGTATTTTATCTATATCTAGGTATTTGATTTGTTCAAGAATTCAGATTCCAGTTATTCTACCATAAGTTATTTCGGAAACAATCAAGAAGAATAGCCATCATCTACAATATTTTTAAGTGGTGTTCAAAAAGTTTCGCCACCGAAATTAAAAATTTGCCACTCGAAGTAATGCGCCATTTATAGAATCAATTGTGATTACAATCCGTGATTCATTTGTCTCATTTACCCAAAATAAGAACGGGCGTTGACTTTATATTATTAATTGAAAACCATAATAAATTATAGGCAATTCTTACTGTAATCTGAATGTAGATATAGATTAATTTAGTTTGCACAATTAGGTGCCCATATGAAATTAAGCAGCTTTGATATTTAAACAGTCAGATTTTAAAGTCTTTAGGCAGTCTGTTAAATTTTTTGATACTTAAACAGACAGATTTTAAAGTCAGATGGTACTCCCTTTAGGCAGTCTGGTAAATTTATTTCATATCCAAAATTAAAAATAAAATCATTTATTTGCTTAAAGAGTCTGGTTGGATAATGAAATATCGTGGCAAAAAAATATTACCCATTTTTGACGTCTGGATTAAACAATACCATGTAATAAAAACAGCAGTGTCTCTACTGTAACCTACTTTAATATTTTTGTTAAAATAGCACATAATTTTTGACTCAATTCTTCTTCTACTTCGATTATTTTATAACTATTGGAGGTACTGAATTCACGCAGCCTGGTGATAACAAAGTTTTAAATAAAATCAATTTCTGCTTTTCGTTTTATACCCTGCAGTATCAGTTAAAGTCAAGTAAAAAGAGTCTAGAACATGTAGCCACACCGTAATAAAGTGGTAGTAAATTTACTAGAAAATTCTATTTATCTATATCTATATTATATCGGCGATGCCAAAATACATGTTCACCCGTGTATTTCTCTTATCCACGCTCATATACGTAATAAAACAAAAAAAAATATACAAAATAGTTTATTGAGCAAAAACCATAATATATAATCAGCAACCAAAATTTAGAAGGAATAGGTACGTAGATATGAGTTTACGTGTGGGGGTGACGTGGGGAAGACGCTGGATGCAAGCCGTTTCCAATCGGTCTTTTTGGAAATCCACCCAATGATGATGTTGATAAAAAACTACTACTTTTAGTCGTTAGATTTTTCTTGTTTTTTTTTATATAGGTTTACGCTGGACACTGACACAAATCTTCATAAACGTCAGTTTTTTTTAATCAACTAACAAAATAGGCTTATCAAACATCCCAAAAGGATTATTTCCCCTACAACCAGTGTTAATTAAAATCAACGTATGACTAATTACCACTAAATGTGTTTACATTAAAACAGAACTGTTAATTAACCAGAATACAGTGCAACAAGGCTCAATACAAAATGATATACATTATTATGAGCATGGTTATTAGTAAAATTATTTTTATTTAGTTTTACCTTATTTTATTTTTATCATATATTTAGTTTATCTTACATAGATAAACTAAATATATGATAAAAACTACCAGTTACTGCGGTTTCACTCACATTCGAATGAAAAATGGCGGTAATAAAAAAAACGGCCCGTCAGTTTGCAGGTTTTTAGTTTTTTTTTTATACAAGATAGATCCACGATTGACCACCAACTCGCCTGATGTTAAGCGACGGTGTGGCCGAAGATGGAGCTCGCCAGTTATCTCTGTATCAAATTTTAACAATGCAATTTTTTGCATTGCAAAATTTCCGGTGCAATGGAGCCTAAATGATAGTCACATTGTATAACGATGGCGGAATGAATTGGTGGTTATAAGCACATAATATTTCTACTTCTTTACCGACTTAAAAAAAAAGGAGGTTAACAATTATGTATGGCTGTTATATTCTTTTTTTTTAACACGTATAAGTCCGCCTTTGACCACCAACTATAAATGAATGTGTCAAACGTTAACGTACATGGATAGGTACATTTGAATATATTATAGTAGAATATATTAAGGTATATTTTACATGAAAATCATTTAACTAATTCATAATAAAAAAAAAAAAAAAAAAAAAAATATAAATATTTGTGGACATTTCACACAACACCATCTAATACATACAATACAATACAACTAGAAGTACAAATATCATAAAACTAACCATAATAAATTTCATTTTAATAACACGTCTTGTATTATTGTAAACATTGTTTCACTGTAACTAGATTTATATTTGAAGCATAAGTTTATACACATAACAATATTAAGGTTACATTTATGTTTGAACTATAACTAGCCTGATTGGTTCTAAACCACTGAAGCTTGCTTCTTGAATTTGATGAAATCAATCACTGGAGCAATATTATGTGGCTTTTCGGTTTAACCCGGCATCATCGCAGTTGGGTCAGATTAGCCCAATACGTGAAGATAATGAAAGGTGTCAAGTGTAATAAAAAAAAAATCAATCATAGTGTTTTATATCTATTAGCGACAAGACCGCCAGCTGTTACAATAGCTCGAAAATTTATTTCCTACGAAATTTAAAATTTTATGGCATGTACAATGAAGAGTTTATCTTTATTTAATAGTTTATTTATATCATAGTATTTATATTTGTTTGTGTCCACCAATATGTATTTATTTACTAAAGGAAAACAAAACACCCGACTACTTAAGAGCGAATAATGTAATTCAACTAATGTTGTATGTGTTGTTAAGTAGGTATATTACCTATATTCTACATGCCTTACCGAAAAACGTTACTTAATTTTATGCAATATTGCATATTTTGTCAACTTCTGGCTGACACGTAATGACACTTGCGGAAAGAAGACAGAACTTAAGACGTTAGTTAAAGTTAAGTAACGTTTTTCGGTAAGGCCCTACGTGTTGATGTACTTAATTAAGTAACCGTTTTATTGTGAAAAAATATATGTAAAGGCGTAGTAAATTTATTTGAATAAGGATTGTTTATAAAAACTAAAACTTGTAAAATCACTAATTTGTCATAAGGGAAGATTTGTGAAGAAAAAGAGCATTCTTTTAAAGTTATTAATATTACTACAAAACAATATAGATATCTTATATCACTCTCGCAACCGTAAAAAATATAAAAACTATGTTGCAATCCGAGATTTCATAGATACATACGCGCGAATAACATTATTTTCCTTTGGAAGTTGAGAAAATGTACACCAGTGAATCTTTCTTGTCAAAGATAAAAACAATTAATTTAACATCCCTTTTTCTAACACTAAGATAAATAAATACACTATATACTATGCACTTAAAAATAGTTACTAAATATGTCAATATATTAAAAAAAAAAAAAAAATTCAAACATAAATATGCACATTTTACATTGTTAGTTTGTGTAGTACTGGGTATTGCTTACATGTTTAAGCTTTTTAAAATGCCACACATTTGTTTTAAAACACCAAAATATCTTACATCAAAGAGTCTAGTCACAACGACCCACCCCCACGACCGTGTAGTTATTTTCTACTCACAAGACGCCGGGTTAATGTTTATATAGTATCTATAGGTTAAACAAAATAGTTTCACACTAATATTGGTCTTCGTGAAATTTAATGAATTATTATAGTAGTATGTAAAGGATTAAAGAATTTTTTTTACTCGACTCGACATTTTTTATCTGTAGTGGTACAGCCGTATGAGAGACTTTAATCAAGCGTCGAATGACGTCACCATGATTATGGGTTTCGTCCCCATAACCTTGATATTAGTGCTATTATTTTAATGACTTTATGACGCCACGACGGTCGGCCTTATGAGTTAGATGTTCTTCACCGAGCCAATGTTTGAATAATATATTAAAATACCTATCTACTTTGAAACTTAGTGTGTGTTGTGAACTTCCTGTACAAGAAGTGTGGAATTTGAAATTTTTTCTTGTCTTAAATTAATCTATTATCTGACTGAATCGTCAAAAAATAACGAACAGTTAAAGAGTCACTTGCGAGTAATCGCCATAGGGATATGATATTTCAAAATTAGTATTTTTTTTAGTGAAATATTAAAAAGATTTTTTCGATCACAGAAAAACTAAAGTTAAAAATTCATACTACGCCAAATATACAGGGAAAATATTATTACTACAATTACAATCCATGGCAACAATCTTATACACTATATGGTCTCAACACTGACACGATTTGACACATCATAATATCTCAATGAACTCCAAAATATAGCAAAGGGAAGATGTAGTAGATTAGAAAAAAGCCCTTGTCATATACGGTAATAAGCTCCAAAACGTGACATAAATAAAATAATAATATCCATGCTGAAAACTAAGATAAATTCCTGAACTGGAGCTGAATGCTGAAGTCGATAAAAATATAAGCCATAACCATAAACTATTTGTGCTATCACTAGAACCATGTCAGAGACCTGGCCAGCGTTATCTCTGTCACTAAAGCAGCCTCCAAGCTTATCGAGAAGGGAAGACCTATAAAATAAAACAAAAATTCTACCAAAGTACGATCCACGTGGAAGCTAGGCTTTCCGTCCAGTGACAGGTAAAAGGTGAAGCTTACCGGCTTCGTATTTCCAATGGGGACACGGATGGCAGGTCAATTGAAGTAAAAGTGGGTGTCTTTTCGCCTTGAAGAGCTTACCTTTTTGTATTTTGAAACTACACGTCAAGTTGATATAATATCACTTACATAATTATTAAAACTAAACTAAACGGCAATTTGATTTACCTACCATTAGTTTTACCGGACATACTGCACCTTATATCGTTACAAGCTCGTAGTTCCTAGTTTTTACCATTTTTGAGGCATCACATGACCATATCTTATTTTACTTATCTTTGACGTCATCACTGGCACAAAAATGTTTCAAAATGTACAACAGACTTTACCTACGTATTTTAATCGACTTCCAAAAAGAAGGTTTTTTTTTGGTCACCGATTACTCCGTTAATTGTGCATTGATTTTTGAGGATTCATTTTTTTGTTTGGTAGGTCATTCCTATATCATACCATCAGAGGTGGTCCCATATAAATTTTATCAAAGTCGATTAAGTTTTATAACCAAATAGTTTATTTTTATAACCAAATAACTGGTGAAACATCATCCAAGCAAACAAATTGCGTATTTTGAAGTCGGTTTTATCAGTTTTTTAAACTAAAATTATTAATAAACCTGAACACTCAACTACATAATGCCACATTCACAATATTACTACAATATCAAATGAAATGGGCTTCAAAAATACCTCTAATCTATTTGAAAAGCTGTCAAAATAATTGAACAGGGGAAGCAAACATTTACTTTGTTCATCCCTAGGGACCTTCCTTTGTCTTGGCCTCTCACGTTGAAATTAAGCGTAGCAGAACTATAATAATACTTTAGGCACATAAAAAGTTAACCCTTTGGATATGTTTTATAGTTAGATAGATATTAGATTCCTTCCAGATATTCCAGAGATAATAAATACCACATATTAATGTAAAATTCGGGGATGAAATAATTGCTCAAAGAATAAAATAACCAAAAAACGATCCACTTTAGCTTTGTTTAACACTCTTTTTAGAACTCGACATTTAAATAATATTTTTATAATTAGAACCCACATGAAATAGACAAGGGTCGAAAGCACATAAACATTGTTCTTAATGAATAATTATGTTGAGTACACGTAACACAAAGAGTTAAAATCCCAGCCGTATCTTTGATTTCCGTTAAAAAATACCCTTTCGTATATTTCATTCCAGCGCGTGCCGTAGCGCTCCCTCGGGGCGTATAATATCCATGAAATATGCGTCAGTGAGAATACAAAGCAACAGGGCACGCGGCCGAGGGTATTAATTGAGAAATTCCGAATATTTTCAATACTTCACAAGTCAACTGTGTAGTTTTATTAAAAACAGTACGCGGTAGCGCGTAACTGGTTCCGATGGGTAACAAAAAGGCTTTTAGCTCTGACGGGGATGTATTTAGGAACATTTTTGGGATGAAGTAGAACTGTTATTGTTGCAAACTTTGACCGTAAACAAATTATTCATAATACTGCGCCTATTTTTAACCGACTTACAAAAAGATGGAGGTTCTCAATTCGACTGTCTGTTTAAACGTAAATTTATTCGAATATTTACTTTATTATCCATTATCATAGAACCACACACCTAACCTCACACCTGTCGTTTAATCTCAGAACAATCTGTATAAGTAATTGGTGAGATATTTATTTAATATCTGAAGTATTTTCTTCTCTTCTCTCTTCTTGTCTGCTGTCAGACATAAGTTTTTTTACAATGACCAGTTTTGTGCGACCCATATCCTGTGGAGTTTCACAACATACACCAGGTCATGACTCATTGATCTACTGGCTTAGAGACCAGTCTATTCTGTGTTTGTCCGTACCTGGTTGCCACTCAAGAATCTTTTGGCCCCATCAGCAATTCGTTGAATTAGAAATGTGGTCCGCTCAATGCTACTAGATTTTAACGTTTCGTTGGATTATGCCGGTTACAAAGATTCTTCTACAGCTCTTTTCATTTCTGATTTGATCACGCAGTGGAATTCGAAGATAGTGTTCTCCATCGCTCTCTGAGCGGATTTGAGCATCACTTGAACTCATTTGTATCAATATTTTATAATACGGGTTACATGCATATATCTACGTATTTTTTTTTATAACATTAGTAATGCAAGCCATTAAAACAATATCTTGGAGAAATTTTACATCAATTCTTACTCATATCTTGAACCTTGACAATACCTATCCTACCTCCCAAAACATGTCAAAACCATCGTCAAATCAGCTTGCAGATATTTTGAGCTTCAAATGTCGTCTGCAATGTTGGCGTATAAGCAGGCATTCGATAATCATAACGAGTTTTACAAAGTTATATGAAATATTTATTAGGTAGGTATAATAATTTGTATTATTTTATATACACTATCGGCCTTGCCGAAAAACGTTACTTAACTTTAAGCATTGCTTAACATATTTTGTCAACTTCGCGCTGACACCTAATGACACTTGCGGAAAGAAGACAGAGAATTTAAGACGATGGTAAGGTATAGTAAAGTAACGTTTTTCGGTAAGGCAGTATATATTTATACAATAATAATTTTTACGAATATATATTTTATAATTATTTGTAATCACCATGCCGTCAAAATTAGAATTATGTATTTACTATTATTATTTGACTTGTAAATCGTCTTTACGACAAATAACCATGAACATATTATTATCTAAATAAAATAAATAAATAGTTAAATTTATATACACTTCCTACCGTTTTAGAAGCATTAAACATCTCGGAACTAACAGCTTTGTGTACAGATTTGAGCTTTCCATGTAGCTCGTATGGGGATGACATTAAATAACTTCATTCCCGGCTTTTGACGGGGAAATGTGGATGCTATCACTCAGTTAGTGTTGTAAACGGATGCAATGGAGCATCCATCTCTGTTCATACATTATAATGATAACTTTGGAATTTCACAAGATTCTTGGTTCATAACATTACAATAACACGCGATACAACATGCGATAATTTATTTAGATACGTAGGTAATAAATCACAATCATCTTCTATCTCGTTAAAGCGTAAGGGAAGATCATATTTTTATTTAAAAATGACTCAGAAAAAGATTTAATTAGGATTTTTTTTAATTAGTTTTTTTTTCAAACTAAACTAAAGATTCATTTTTTTACTTTTCCCCCATTATTTTCTCATATATTGTCGCTCATATGACCAATTGTCCTATCTACTTTCAGTCATTTGTTCAGAACAACGTTTTTCGGTTCTGAGATTAGATTGTATTTGTCAAAAATATTAAAAATCGGATGTACCTTACCATACCTTACAATACCATACCTTATGATATTAGTTTTCATAGAGGTTACTTACCTACATTTTAATTACACATTGATACTTTTAATTTAAAAGACGGAAGTTTCCGGCAGTCTAGTCGGGAAATCGTCTGACTTGCGATCCGCAGGTCCTGAGTTCGAAACCCGTGGCACGCACCCCTGTCTTTTCGAAGTTATGTGCGTATTGTTGATTGCCGCCAACTTCAAACGGTGAAGGAAAACATCGTGAGGAAACCTACATGTCTGAGAGTTCTCAATGATCTTGAAGATGTGTGAAGTCTTCCAACCCGCACTTGGCCAGCGTGGCAGACTATGGCCTTACCCTTCTCGCAATGAGAAGATGGCCCGCGCCCAGCAGTGGGACAGTTTGTACAAACAGGGCTGATGAAAAAAAAACTTTTAAATAATTTTGATTCTAAATACCTGATTTTATTATTTGATAATTTAGGACAATTAGTCATGCGAGCGACGATTTAAGCTACATGGTACGTACAAGCTTTGCTTAGTTTGGAGCTGGTGGATAGTATTAGGTATGTGAAAATGTCCCAGAAAAAAAATGATCAGAAAGATCAAATAGAGTTTAGTACTTTTTCGTAATGCAATTTGTATGTATAAGAATTAATTTGAATGAAAATGTTTCTTTTTAATGTTTTCAACATTGATTGCTGCAATCTTTTAGTGTAAGTAACTACATTCAGTTATTATACAACACCAAATAAGTTAAAATATTCGAGCAAGCTACAATAGTTACTAAGTAGGTATATATAATACTTCTCAAGATGGATGGACGATAAAGGGCCTAACCGAAAAACGTTACCTAACTTTAGCCATCGTCTTAAATTCTCTGTCTTCTGTCCGCAAGTATCATTTCGTGTCAGCGAGAAGTTGGCAAAATATGTTAAGCAATGCTTAAAGTTAAGTAACATTTTTCGGTAAGGTCGAAAGTGCCTATCGCGGGACGAACTTGGACTTAGGTAATTAGCACAGGATCGAGGCAGATGGCATGATAAGTGAGAGACCTAATACCCAGAAGTGGGATAGAAAGAGCTGATGATGATGAGGATGATGATGATACTTCTTAAGAAACTGAATAGCGAAAAAGTCCGTTTTTAGTTTAAAGAAAAGTTGTACAACAAAAGTGACCTCTGGGAAAAGTTTTATATACTTAACTGAAATTTTGCAATATTTTTTTTAGTAAAGTTTACTTTATTTCGCACATAGCAACAAATACACGCTAAGACACACCAAATGGCAAGTAATTTTTTTTTTTATATATAAAGGGACATGAGAGACGTCCACCTTATCATCAGCTTCCATGTTTGGCCGCAGGCAGGCGTGGATAGTCGGGCGAGGAGAATAGAAAGACGGTGTTGAGTTATGCGTTATAATGTTAGGCAAATTACAATGATCGACACGAAATAAGTTCTTGATTAAATTGTCCAATTGCTAAGTACACTAAAATCAGTTAACACTCCACCGAACACGTAGCACAAGTCGCCATGCGAACCGATTGCCGTCTCACGATGTAATAACGGCCGCCGGCCCCCACTGCTGTCCTAGCGCTCGGTGTTGCGTCAGAGTAAACAACTGTTTACCCTCAATGATCGAATGCGCCGTCACGGCCATACTGACATGCGCACGTCCTCGTGCGCTCCTCGCCTCTGCTTCGCTTGAAGCTCAGTTAGTCTGTAAAGGTAGAAAAGAAACCACTTGGATCATCACATTCACTACGCTCGTCCTATCCTGACGTATATACACGTACACACAGTACCCATATCCACATGTGAATACACACACCCCTCATTTGCCCTCATACAAATGAACCTAGCTCGAGGTGTCCCTACGACCAAGACTCGTCATCTCATATGGCGACTTGGACCGGAAGACCTCGCAGCTTTCTCCTACGACACACACTTCATTTGCCCTCATGCAAATGAACCTAGCTCGAGGGGTCCCTACGACCAAGACTCGTCATCTCATATGGCGACTTGGACCGGACGGCCTCGCAGCTGGACCAGCAGCACATCATCTCATATGATAGCTGCAACTACCAACACGCAACCAAACAAACGGTTTGACAGACCTACGCATCATACATCCGGGAAATCTTCACAATCTGACGCTGAAGGGTAGCAGAGCCGGCGGTCGCGGTATGTATGCTAGAGACCGATATCGTATCACAATCGTCGTCTGATGATATTGCTTCATCTATTTGACTCTGACCCGCCGTCTCGGCCGCCCCTTCATCATCATTTGCTCCTGTAGTAGCTCACTTTCAGTAAACCGCCAAGACCTCCAGGCACCAGGCGCAAATTCTCGTGTGCGAATTTGTAGATTATGTTAGACCCGTCGATATTTTTTTTAACTCGTACTTACCGTTCTCTAATACTTTGCTGCCAATCGGTCTTTTTGGAAATCCATGGGGGAGGCCTATGTCCAACAGTGGACTTCTTATGGCTGAGATGATGATGATGATGATGAATACTTTGCTGATGGGCGGGAACGGGATCCGGGACCTCGTACTGTTTAAGGCTAACTGTATGTCAAGGAGTTCGTCACGTTAGGGTCATTCTCGACAATGGTGAGTACACTTTTAAGTGTGCGCATGACTCGTTCGGCTTCGCCATTTGCCTTACTAGAGCCGGTGGTGATAAGCCGCGCTTGCTGAGTCCAGGGAAGACGTATATTCAAAGGAGGATATACCTACTTAGTGAAAGCATCGATGCTTACTGAAGCATATTCTTTTTGGTCACTTTTGCTACTGAGTTTACCAGTTATATCGAAATGTATCGTATGGGGTAGAGACCTTCGGAATCGGGTGAAATCTTACTTGGGTAACGCCGGATGGGCCCTTGGATGCTCTATATACAATACAGGAGTCCACAAATTGGGCAGGTTTGATCTTTACAGAAGAACCGGCCTGTTAACGGTTCGACTGGGGGGTTTCTATAGAGGAAATCAGCGTACTCCACGTTGCTGTCTTATTTGTGAACTATGTCAAAGTCATTGGCCTGGAGAATGACCCACCACTGGTAAACACGAAGTGTGAGATCAGTTTTGGACTTTGGGTCTTTTAGCGAGTTACAAATCGTAAACACTGAAATGCTGTCCGTATAGGTAGTACCTAAAGTGTTCGACCGCGTGAAACCGTTAAGGTTTCTAAATCGTACAAGTGATATCGAGATTCAGCTCGCGATAGTCGATGCACATCCTATCGGAACCGTCTTTCTTTTTTAAGAGTAGTTTCGGACTGGTAAAGGCTGATGTGCTTTCCTGCACACCTGCTTCGAGAAGATTTTAAATTTTATCCCTAACTACCTCTATTCCCGCGGACAACATATAAGGACGCCGCTGCACGATTTTATTTGGGTCTTTAGGTCCTATGCGCAAATAACCAGACGCGACGTGTGGGTACATCATCCGTGAACTAATCAGATTATTTGTGTTTTTTTTAAGTGCCGCTCTATCTTCGCCTTGTAAATCAGTATCAATTTTGATAAAGTCAATTTTACACGCTTTATCTACCACGCCTCACGCAAAGAGAAAATAATTCAACCGTTGCTTACTTCGACAGTACCGCTATCTAGAAAACCTCCGGCCTACAATGGCTTTTTCGCTAATAGCAGTGTTGGGTACTACATGGAATAACATGGTTAGTGAGATGCCTTGAATATTGATCGGACTGAGAATTTGGAGTCACATTTTACGACGTTGCTTTGTCCTATCCCCGTAAGGACAAAATCATTACGCATAGTGCCTGTCAGTCTATGGGGTAAACTAAAAGTTACTAGCAAGCAGGCGGACTCACTGTCACAGAGAAAGGAAACGGGCTCACCGGAAGATGTTGTCAAGGTCCCCGTTGCTGGTCTCCGCTCGCACAGGTGGACTTCTTTGACTGCTGGCCGCTCGTTGGGTCCCTTGCGGTCCGGACACGTCGAGGCAATGTGGCCCTGTTGACCGCACACGAAGCAGGTGGGAGACCGCGAGGAAGTCGGCAACTGGCGGGGGTGCTCAGTAGCTCTTGTAACGGCCCTGTCGTTGGAGCCTTCACGACGTCTGCGGCAGTCTGCTTGTTTGTGCCCCGGCAGTCCACATCGATGACATGCCTCCGTAAAACGTGGTTCGTTAAGTTGCCTCCTTTTTGCTTCATTGTCATCACTGTCTTGTCCTTCAAGCTTTCGCTTCGAAGAGATGCCCCTTAGTACCCGGCACAGTTGGCTTCTAGTAGTCACGTTGCAGGACTGTAGTTCACGACGCATAATGCCATCTTTTTGGGATAAAACGGAACACACAAATCCCGTGATGACATCTTCTGGCATTTCGGTGCGAGGAATCCGTTCTATCATAGTCCAAAGACGCGTCGCCGAGTCACAAGCTGTTTCTTTCGGACTAACCTGGAATCTTAGTATCTCGTCGAAGTAGTCTTGGGGTAGCATCGGCTTTCCAAATTTCGCGAGGAGTACTTCTTTTATCTGGTCCCATGTCAACTGTGAAGCTTGCAGCTTGGTTAAACACGTAGCTGCACGTCCTCGAAGAGCGTGTGTAAGTGCTAGCAAAAGTTCCGCGCCGTTTAGTTTTCTACTCTTCACGATTATCTCCGTCACTCTGCACCAACCTTCTATGTCCGCGTCATTCTCATCTGGGTCGAAGCAAATTAGCTTAGCAGCAGTATTGTTTGTGGTCGGAAGCGGCTGCGTTGTCTTCAGGAGTCTGGATAGCAAGTTTTCCATATTTCGCAAAAAGCCCTGCGAGGCTTGTTCACGATCGTCGCTCAATTCTCCTGAAGCTTGCCCTTCGCATCCCACTTCTGATAAAGGGACATGAGAGACGTCCACCTTATCATCAGCTTCCATGTTTGGCCGCAGGCAGGCGTGGGTAGTCGGGCGAGGAGAATAGAAAGACGGTGTTGAGTTATGCGTTATAATGTTAGGCAAATTACAATGATCGACACGAAATAAGTTCTTGATTAAATTGTCCAATTGCTAAGTACACTAAAATCAGTTAACACTCCACCGAACACGTAGCACAAGTCGCCATGCGAACCGATTGCCGTCTCACGATGTAATAACGGCCGCCGGCCCCCACTGCTGTCCTAGCGCTCGGTGTTGCGTCAGAGTAAACAACTGTTTACCCTCAATGATCGAATGCGCCGTCATATATTTGCATGCAAGTAAATAATACATAACTTACGAGTAAAACTGGAAGTCCGAAACTCACGATGAATAAAGCTCAAACTTTGGCCATTTTTAATTACAATAAAGAACAATCGTGTAAAGGTACTCATAAATTTTAATATTATCCACCCTATTTGCCACGAGTTTCGCAACTAAATAAAACAAAGGTACATTCAGCAAAGTTGTAAACTTTGCCCAAAATACACCCAGGGCACAATATTCGGCTTAAAGTTTGGAATATACAGAGAATCGATAGAACTTGCCAGAAACAGGACCTCGAAGTCATTTGAGACGAAGACAAAAGTACCCTTTTACTCATGTTTGAGGCGCATATCGGGTGGCAGAATGAAAGAGTAAAAGTAAAGAAATAGTTTTATTAGTAAAACTGATTTTTGCACACCAAGGATTTTCTGATTGGTTATGAATGAAAATGAAGTTGTTTTATTTATTAATATACCAATTTAAAAGTGTAAAGTGAAAACGAATCTAATGACACCTCGCTCATCAAAATCGGTCAAGCCGTACATGCTGTGCGTGATGATATACTAACATGCATACCAACATACGTACATGCATATACACAAAACACATACACGTGAAAAACATAACTCTCCTTCTAGCGTGCTCCTTGCTTGGTATATTTATTCAATTGATATATTTTGTGATATACATTTTGTAACTGAACTTATTTAAATTTAGCTTTTGAATATACATTTTTAGCATTCCTCCCAAGTACTCCATGTCTCGCACTATCCACTAACCGCATATGTACACTTACTCTGGAATTTTCATATGCGGCTTCATTCCGCTAAATAAGTTTCTCCCTTTTCAACGTAACGAATAATTCTAAAATGAATTCGACGTCGTACCTTCACTGAATACGCTTTGTCACTTGTGCGGTTTGTATCCCGAATGTGTTGTCACATAAGTGATTTTGTGTGCTCCATTGTTTAACATTTTCGTCGGTAGTTTTACGCTCTACGTTTTTTGGTTTGACGAGCTATTGTTATGGTTGTTTCGCTCCCCTATATATGAATATAGAAAAACGTTTTTCCTCTGAACCAAAATCGAATATCAATGTAGAAATAGATAAATAAAATAAATAAATAAATATTTGTGGACATTTCACACAACACTATCTAGCCCAAACTAAGCAAAGCTTGTACTATGGAGCTAGATGGCTGATAGAATACATATATACTTTTTTTTTGTAAATATGTACATATGATACATAGAAACACCCAGACACAGAACAAACATCCATGCTCATCACACAAATGTTTGCTCTGGGTGGGGATTGAACCCACGACCTTTCAGTTCAGCAGGTAGACGTAAACACACTACCAGCTGAGCCACAAGGCCATTCAATATAACATCAACAAATAACAAAATGTTATTTATCACTTTTAGATTTTTTTTATTTTCGTTCGTTATACGACAGGGTTCTGCGAATTAACATCGGACAGGTAAAAGACAATAGAAAATTTGGTTACATGCTTATCCAAGAATAGAGAATATAAAATGTGAACGTTGGCTGTATAAACATGTGAGATTATGTCGTTGTATTATTTTTGGGTGAAAATAATACAACTACTTGCCTATCTAATGCTAAAACCGTCAATTTAATTCAAAGTAACTTGTTCATAATAACTGAAAGATTACTAAGCGCCTAAACTACCCAAGTACCTACTTACCATGAAGTGCGTGGGCTTTATTTAAAGGTCACCGCTAAGCAAATTATTTCTTACTGAATTTCTGTAATTTTACCTATTTCTGTGTGTTATATTAAATAATATTGTACGAGTATGTATATTATTATAACTGTGATGACTTTGAAGGCAGGTAAAAACAGGTTTACTTCATGGATTTTGGTGAAAGTTTTACAATGTGTTATTATTACTTATGGTTCAGTTATCTATTGAGTTATTAGTCTATTAATAAAACCGGCCAAGTGTGAGTCGGACTCGCGCACGAAAGGTTCCGTGCCATACTATAAAAACGGCAAAAAAATCATGTCATGTTGTATGGAAGCACCCCTTAAAATATTTATTTTAATTTAATTTAATTATTTATTTTCAAAGTGAATAACATAACTCAATATTTTGTGAATATTTCAAGCGTCTACCTGTTGTCGTTATTAATTTAGATCAAAAAATCACGTTTGTTGTATGGGAGCCCCCTTGAAATCTGTGAAAATTTCAACTGTCTAACTACCGACGACGGACGGACGGACAGACAGACAGACAGCGAAGTCTTAGTAATAGGGTCCCGTTTTACCCTTTGAGTACGGAACCCAAAAAAGAGAACTATCGTGAAAAAATTGGAACTGACGTCTTGATTGTGTCAAATAAAATTATTCTTTTAATATTGTTTCCGTCAAATCAAATCAATCAATTTAAATATTATTATTAATATTCCGCAATCATAATATGATACTTGAGAATAGTCTATATAGTTTTTATTTTCTATATATAAAGTTTCCAGACAAAATAATAACATGAACTATATCTCAACAGGAAGCAACATAAAACAAAAAAGTTTCCCAAACATGCCATTTTCTATAAACAACAAGTAGGGTACAAAGAGACATAGAACAAAAATGGAACTTGGCCAATAAAGGGAGAGACACCCCCGACAAAATCGCATTATGTGACTTACATTCGCCATTTTCACCCGCTTGCGTATAATTCACACATTTGCCTCTCATTGTAGCTTAGCGAGGGAACTTTACGAAATAAGCTAAATTATCGCTTGAAAAACTGTGTCCTTGATGTTGAATAAGTTAGCGACGGGAATTTTTATGAGAACAGACACTTTATTTGATGTAAAAATGTATCTTATTACCAGTAATGAGATAAATTTTTACATCAAATAAAGTGTCTGTTAATTAATATTAACTATTAGATACTTAATATATTTAAGAAACTCCTGGGAGTTGCTTAAATATTGTATTTATGTGTATATAGTATTTATGTGTTTTTAATAAATATATCATAAATAAAACCGGCCAAGTGCGAGTCGGACTCGCGCACGAAGGGTTCCGTACATCTATAAAAACGGCAAAATATCATGTCTGTTGTATGGGAGCCCCCCTTAAATATTAATTTTATTTTAATATAATTATTTATTTTTAAAGTGAATATAATATAACTCATTATTCTGCGAATATTTCAAGCGTCTACCTGTTGCCGTTATCAATATCGAGCAAAAACGAGCAAAAAAGTCACGTTTGTTTTATGGGAGCTCCCTTTATTATTTAGTTTATTCTGTTTTTTAGTATTTTTGTTATAGCGAAAACAGAAATTCATCGTCTGTGAAAATTTCAACTGTCTAACTATCACGGTTCATGAGATACAGCCTGGTGGCAGACGGACGGACGGACGGACAGACAGCGAAGTCACATTAATAGGGTCCCTTTTTACCCTTTGGGTAGGAACCCTAAAAATTAAAAACCAACTAGAAATACGCAATTTCGTTTACTTGAATCACATATTTTTTACAGCTTTTGTTTTAAAAGCCAAAGTACTTAACCAATTTTGATAACATTTATATCGGGCTACCTCTGAAATATATATAAATAATATATATATATGAATACCTACAAATCAAAATAAATAATTATCAAAATCAGTTCGTCTTGTGATAATTATTTATTTTGTTTTCAATTATTTTACTAATCAATCAATTCTATACATTAAATTATGTACTTAAATTGTTTGTATCTCAAATATTTTTACTAACCATTCAACGGTTCTATCGTAATTTCCAGAATAAAAATAAAAACATTTACAGATATTATTATACTTCGGATTATATCTAGTAAAAACCTACACATTAAAATCTCTTAACCTTATTTCAAAACATTTCAAGGTTAACATCTATGGCACCATTTATTGCCAGAAAAAAAAGAAACAAAACCCTGGCCGGAAAAGAAATAAGCAAAAGAAAAAGTACAGAACCACAGGGCGTGGTAATAAAAATAATTTATAACAGAATTCTATTACAGATGTATTTTCTTAGCAAGTATTTCTCGTCTTTTTATAAGCATTTTCTATAGAATAAATAAACGGAAGTGTTCTAAATGAGTAGGGTTTCAAAATGTATGGGAGTTCATGTTTCTAATTGTGCTTATTTGTTTAGTTGTATTGAACGTCATTATTTTGTTACGAAAAAATATATTGATAGTAAATAATATGTCCTATTTTTACCCGACTGCGTAAGAAGAAGCGTTATGTTTTTCTAGTGTATGTACTCGTAGGTATGTGGGTATGTTTGTATGTATGTTTCTATATATGCTCCTACAGCCTAAATGGCTTTATCGGAGGTGTCGTTGATTTGCCTTCCATTCCTGAGTATCTTATGTTATATAGTTTTGTAATAATAATAATATAATTATGTAATAATATATAAACGTAATCCGTAGATGCGTGGCTATTAACGGTGCCAACCATATAAAAATAATTATCAAATTCGGATAATAAAGTGAAATATAAAAAATATATATAATTACCCCCTTTTATCTACTAGTTTATACGGAACACTCGGTGTGCGAGTCTGACTCGCTCTTGACCATTTTTTTTTTCATTAAGGCCACACTTACCCGCAAAAGCAGCAAAAAACAGCTATAAATAAAATAAATAAATAAATATTGGTAGACATTTCACACAACACCATCTAGCCCAAACTAAGCAGAGCTTGTACTATGGAACTAGATGGCATGATAATATTCAAGGGTTGAAAAAGGATTTCTGCCGTTGTATGAAAAACGCGTAATTTATCGGCGAAAGTTACCGCGACATCTGTGCCCTGAAATTAATTTATTAAAGCGTTTACTTGGCCGCTTTCGTATCACCAATTTTTTAAAGATTTAAAGTAACAGAATATACTTACGATAAACCTCTACAAGGAATTTTGACCGTACTATTACACATATTTTATCACACAAAAATCCATTGAAAACCCCATAGATAATGTACCTATTGAAATGAAATCACAGAAATAATTATTTTTGATAATATCTAAAATCAAGTATTACTTATCACTGACCATATATAAGGTATTCTTTTGAAATGATTCAGGTCGAAAACTACTAATAAGCCACAAAACATAAGCAGTCTTTTGTTAATACCATCCACTCCTATGCTACAGCAAGAAAACAGAAATGAAAGAAAAAAATACAAACCTTAAATACACCTTAAAAGTGAAGGCAAACAACATTAAGTAGGGTTTTTCTAATTTCACGGTTGCGAGGACTACCGTACACTTAACGCTGCGTCGTCCAAATTGCCACTTGCGGTGGTGACGTCATCAACTAACTCCTGCAGCAGCGACCACTTCAACTTTTAATATTGTCTCACGTTTTGTGAAAGACGATACAATCTCTATTTTTACTTTTGAGCGACGGTAGAGAGCAAAGAAAATATTATCTTCGTGAAAAAAATTGTTTTTAATTTTAGCAGAAAAGTGTTCCATAAAAAAGTCGTTATAAAAGTTTTGTTTGGTTGGTCTGTTGGTCGAACTGTAACACTGCATAGGTCTACTAAACTGGACTACTTAGTATGGTAGTGCTATTAGTGTAGTCCAACTGCGATGCAATTTAAGAAGAGCAGATCTTTGAAATAATTTGAATTGATAAGAACTTAATTATATGATGCTCTAAATCGGACTACAGACTGGTGTTAGTCGTCTTCGTATTTCTTTATTCCGATATTCCTGACACAAGGAATTCTTTTAGGCTGTTAGCAAAATGGCTGGCGAAATTTTAGCAATTTCTTGTTCAAGGATTTCGACGTCCAAGTCACATTTTACCGTAGTGCTGCATACCAACGCGATGAGAAAATCTATAAAGATTGAAAGTAATAAAAATCGGTCAAGGAAAGTGACACATTACTATTCTGCCCTGAAAAAGAGCTCAGATATATGCCGAGGCGTGAAGTGGAATTTCCATCGTCACGCATCACCCTTGAATACGAATCCATCCTTGTCGGCTTCAAGAATGTATGGAAATGTGATGGAGACATATCGCATTCTCGCTCCACTCGCAAACTGAGTGCTCTATACGTTTCGTATCTGATGCTTTTTGCGGGAGAAACAATGGTATCCATTTGAGGCATTAAGGAGATTCAGCGATAGTGCTCCAGAATCGAGTTATGCTGTTCTGTTCGTGCGTAGCATCAACACAAACAAATTCAACCCTATTTCGAGGGCGTTACGGTGCACTCGTTTTTACAAATTCTGTTTAGTGTTCACGTCTTCAATGTAACAGAATATTTCAGGGAGAGTTCATTGTTCGAGACGCGAAATGAAATACGGTCATGGGGTAAAACGTTTTTTAGAATATTTTTATTTATTTTAATTTCGAGCTCAACGCGTTGTCGTTTGTGATGTGAATTTTATATTCCAAAAAAATATATATTTAAAACGGCTACAATACAGTTAATACTGTACATAAAGAATTAACTATATTTGTAGTGTGTTTTCTGTCTGTGGCATCGTAGCTCTCAAATGGGTAAAACGATTTAGATCTAGTTTTTTTTTTTTTTTTTTTTGTTTGAAAGAAGATGTTACTGAGAGTGTTTTTAGCTATGTTTCATTAAAATCGGTTCAGCCAGTTTTT
The DNA here is from genome assembly GCA_947563715.1 of Lycia hirtaria. Classification (NCBI taxonomy): domain Eukaryota; kingdom Metazoa; phylum Arthropoda; class Insecta; order Lepidoptera; family Geometridae; genus Lycia; species Lycia hirtaria. The sequence continues at coordinate 30,785,337 of OX387384.1, forward strand.
TTAGAAGTTTTTTAAACTTATACTTGTTAATAAGTATATAAGTAATTTGTGACTGTTAAAACTGTCGGTGGCGGCCCAATGTGACAAATTAAGCCTCCCAGTCTGTTCAAAAATAGAATACTTTCAGGTACTCTTAGTGAGTTTTCTTATTGATCTTTTTATAGTGTAGTGCTTTAAGTACAGATTTAACTTTGTATCATGCAGTAGAGGTCAAATTGTTTACGCGGTTGATGGTTATACACTTTTGCGGTGTATTTCATTTAAACAAGGATTTCGATCCACATTGTTGACGCGTACTGCGGTGTGAAATTTCCTGCCACCCTTTGTTTCCTGAGAACTACAGCGTCACCATTTCATGATGGATATTCCAAAAACTCGAAACGCTTTCACTCCATTGCCATCGTGCAGACTGCTAGATTGTAGAATGCGCTTCCTGAGTGGGTCTTTCCCGATAGGTATAATCTGGGTATTTTTTAATTACGAGTGAATTGGTTTCTTCTAGGTAAGCGCGATCCATCGCAGACCGCAACGTCGCTTAAAATTAGACGAGTTGGCGGTAAAGCGCAAACCTGTTTCTACATTTAAAAAAACAGATAAGAGCGAGTCAGACTCACCCACCGAGGGTTCCGTACAAATTAGTAGAAAAAAGGGGTAAATTATATGTTTTTTTTTTTATATTTTCCTTCATGAATCGAAAAATATGCTTAGTAAAAATATTTAAAACCCGATTTTAGCTTGTGCTAACTAAGCTCTTTCATATGATACCCCACATGATACGCTTAAAGCACTTTAAAATTTGGACCCTCCTTCCTTGCTTAAAGACCCTATTTTTTTGTGATTAAATTAAAAATGACCAGTTTTTGGATTTTTTCCTATATGCGTACTATAACACAATGATTATTGCCAAATATCATAGTTCTAGGTCAACGGGAAGTACCCCATAGGTTTTGATTCCTTTGTGAGTGTCGAAATGTGCGTTTTTACGACATATTCGGCTGTATTTTTTTTTACAAAAACTGATAAATTTGATTTTTCTTTCTGCAGCAAGAGACTATGGATCTGCGTTTATGGTTTTAATTTCAACACGATACCTTCACGGGTTTCCGAGATACAGGTCATGATACTCGGACGGACGGACGGATGGACAGACGGACAGACGTCCTATCCTATAAGGGTTCCGTTTTTTCCTTTTGAGGTACGGAACCCTAAAAACAATCTCAGAATTTTGAAGGCTAGAGCTTATTTTATAGATTGGCGTGTTCCGTTCTGTGCCGACCACCAACTCGCCTGATGGAGAGTGACTACCATCAGGCGAGTACCATCAGGCACTTATGAAAAAAAAGTTTTTTCAGAAGAAATTGTCAAAATAAATGATGCTATTTTTTTTAATTTTTTTTTTTTGTAATGAACCCGCATTAAATCATTTGCCAGTGTCAAGTATTAGGATTTTTTCAAGTTTCTTGAATAAAACAAGTTGTAAATATTCTAGTCACAATCTAAGTCAATTTATAACAGTTTATAAGTCGAGTCCTGCTTCAGTAAAGTGGTGGCGACTTTACTAGAAGCTTATATGGAGTTTTGCCGACAACGTAAAATCACACGTTTCACTGCTTTATTTCACTTGCCCACACTCACGCACTTGATCGAACATTTAATGAATAAAACACCACCATTTTTATCGCATTAATATTCAAAATAACACAAGTTTAGGAAAATAAAACAAAGCAACAACATGTTTCGATGACGTTCCCGCCAAAAAACCGATGCTATTATTATCAATCTCTACCCACGAACTAGGTAGTCCATGAAATGAGATATTTTAGCAGGCTGAATATTTTATTCCCAAATATCACTGAAAAGAAATATTAGCACTTGTGATACAGGGATTAGTAAAAACTTAAATAATATTACTATAATATTATATTAGGTGTGCTATTTGGTGTAATCTGAATACGGTATTAAGTCACCTCTACGAAATACGCAAAAAGCAACCCTGTCGTGTTATTGATTTCACGACACGTCAAGAAAACCAATTTTCGGGTCAACCGCGGTATCCTTTTACTATTTCCATTCATTTTATATCTATTTGCGCGGTATCCCATGACAGTGTCCCGGTTCGGGCGACATTCCTGAAATTTATCCTTTGCGTCACGTACGCAGAGACTGGGAATATGTCCGCTTGTTTTTCCTCAACCTTTGTTTTATAGTGAAAGTAGTGACATGGCGGAGGTAATGCTTGAGGAAAATATGACTTGAAACGGGGACTCGGTATTGCCTTTTCCCTTCTTTTTTGACTAAGGTGGCGTTTTACGCTTACATTTTTACGATTCCACTAGATGATTCTCAAGTGCACTTTAAGTCAATGTCACACAGGTAGGATAAAAAACTGAAGCAACTGTTATCGACAATATGGGCAAATGCCTAAAACACATGAGCCGCACTGACCGTGCAGATAGGATAGAAAAAGCGGACTGTCAATGACGGTTCTTCGCGCCTTGCGAGTGTGTCGTAGTTTTTGCTGTAAGAATTGTTTTATTTAAATAAAAAGTAAATATAATAAAGATACAGTTATATTGTACGTAATACCGTGAATGAGAACCTGTGTTAATCATAAAAGCGATGGAATAAAGCATGGATACGTTTTATACATGTATAAAGTTTTACTATCACCCAACACCGATGGAAAAACGTCTATCTAAAAAAAAAGAGCTATCCTAGCAATTTCTGGCCGTTTATAAGGTATGTAATACAACCGACTTCAAAATAAGCAATTTCGTTTACTTGGATGACATTTTTCTAGTTATTTTGTCATTAAAACCAAAGTACTGAATTAATTTTGATAAAATTTATATAGTATATTCAGAGGTGGTCACCTCTGAACATCTACCAAACAAAAAATAAATCATCAAAATCAAGTCCTAATTGGCGGAGTAATCACGTAACAAACATACAAAAAAAATACAGTTCAATTGAGAACCTCCTTCTTTTTGGAAGTCGGTTAAAAAAGAGCATACCCTTATTCTATCAGCCATCTAGTTTCTATAGTGCAAAATATTATGTGTACAAACTTGCATAAAAATAAATAAAAAAATATCAACAACGGTTGTGTCATGTATTCATTTAAAATAGGTACAAAAAATATATGTTGTCTAAGAAGTTTTAGAGATAATCAGGAAAATTTCCTCCTGAAAACCTAGGGTCTCCTAATTATGGCTGTCTTCGACGGATAGGACGATATATTTCGTCGTTCAATAGCCCATTCACAAATAGCCCGCAACATCTCAAAAACACAGCTCATAACAACCGTCGTGAGCATCGCCAAGTCACCTTGTGTTCAAAATTCACGTTGAATGCTCCATATTTCATTTTCGTCCGCGAGTTGAATACACAATGAGTGAAGCACCATGAATACTAAGCAGACAAACAGTTTATTTCGTTAATCGTGCAAACAAGAACTTTCAGTTTGTATTGCTTTATCAGTACGAGTGAGTAGTGCACAAGCTAACAAACTAACTTCATAGATACAATGTTTTGAGAGAATTATGCTAATTTAAAGGGAACTAATAGTTAACTTTCTCGAAACATCCATTAGCAACGATCTTCCACAACTTCCAAAATTCTATGGGAATTAACGTGCTTCTCGCGTATTTACGGATTTTTAATTTAAATTACTACACGGGTTCCGTATCTCAAATGGAAATACACGGAACCCTTATAGGATCACTTTATTATCCGTCTGTCCGTCTGTCAAGTCCTTATATCTTGGGAACGCGTTAAGGTATCGAGTTGAAATTGAAATCTTACACGCAAATCTGAAGTCCCTTGAAGCCGTGGAAAAAAAAACTTCTCAGTTATCTATAAAAAAAAGTTACAGCCGTTTATGTCGCAATAAGTGCATATTTGGTCACTCACAAGGGAATCAAACCAATAGGGTACTTTCCGTTGACCTAGAACTTTGAAATTTGGCAAAAAGCATTTTCTTACAATACACATACTTAAAGGAAAAAATCCTAAAACTGTACATTTTTAATTTAATCATAAAAAATAGGGTCTATAAGTTAGGAGTGAAAGTTCACATTTTAAAGTGAGTTAACCGTATCATGTGTGATATCGTATGAAAGAACTTAATTAGCACAAGCTAAAACAGGTTTTTAATTATTTTTATGATGTGTAATTTTAACAACTTAGTTCCCGGTTCACTTGACTTTTTTTAATATATGTAAATATAGGTTTACGCTTGACCGCCAACTCGCCTAATGTTAAGCGACGTTGCGGTCTACGATGGAGTGCGCTTAACTAGAAGAAACAAATTTACTCGCGATTTAAAGACACCCAGATTATATCAATTGAAAAAGATCCACTCAGGATGCCTATTCTACAATCTATCAGTCCGCACGATGAAAGTGGAATTAAAACGTTTCGTTCGGGTTTTTGGAATATCCACCATGAAACGGTGACGCTTTTTCGTGTTTCTGACTTTCCGATAGTAAAAAGGGCAAGGGGGAATTAGATGACGCAGACCAGATGCACACTCACCCAAATGAAAAACAACAAACTGTGACTCTGACAAAAAATATGACTTTAAAGCTTAATATTTTTCAAATGAATAGCTAAATCGAAAAATGTTTTTTCCATACCTTTTGTTTTGTTTAATCTTATTTGACATTGTTTGCCGTTTTTTAATTTTAATTTTTGTTCTGACATTATTATTGGATATTACGTTTTAATAATTAATTGTATATAAGTATTTTGATTTTATTAACTTTATTATTGTCAATCATAAAATAATATGTATATTAGCTAATGTAATTGGTGAATACCGTTTTAGTTAAATAAATAAATAAATACCTACAATATTTTATTCAAGGTAGGCAATAAAAAAGTCATTCTCATTTATGTGTAGGGGAAGTACTCTAAAATTCTCTTCAAGATTTTATTCCATTTTATACAATTTTGTTGGCTTAGTTAATATGTATGTAAGTATCTCATATTCATTCCAAATTAAAACTTTCTAGTACTAATAGCCTTTGAGCTAAGCCGCGGATAGACGGACAGATGGACAGGTATGTCGAAACTATAAGGGTTCGCAGTTGACTACGGAACCCTAAAAGCAGCCAGTTATAGTCCTTTCCGGTTAGCAGCTATGACTATTTTTTACCCCCTGACCCATAATGAGGGGTGAAAATTTGACGTGTGTTTATGTATGTATGTATGTTTCTATATGATAGCGTACAACCTAAACGGCTTTACCGATTTTGATGTGCGACGTGTCATTAGATTCGTCTTCACTTCCTGAGTGTTATAGGTTATATTATTTGTAATAACAATATCCTTAAAAAAAAACGTTTTTTGTAACCACCAACGAACTTTTTCGTAATAAACAAGTGATTTTACTAGAATTATTCTAAAGAATACGCATTTATATGTAGTAAATGATTATTTACAGCGATTTTACGCATACTTTCTCACAAAAAAATTACACTTACGCTGTTGAGTAAGTGTACATTTTTAAGTCAAGCGTTACGGAATCGACTTATACTGCAAAAACTGCTTTTCTGCAGTTTGGTATTTTGTTTTTCTTTTAATATACATACTTGTCTTATATATACATATATTCTTCAGCTTCGGCCGCGTACGTAATCACTAAATAAGTAAAGTCTAGTGGCTCTGAGCTCTTGGACCATTGTATAATAGCTTTTTCTTAAGGGTTTTCCCGGTAGATTTGAAATACAATCTCTACTGTGGTAACATTTTTGACGTCAATATCTCCAGACGCAATCAGAACTCGTGGAGTTCTTTGGAAGGTTTTCATGAAAATGACGCCCAATACTCGGCATCTTACTTAGCAGCTAAGTGAATCGTTTCACGGCTACCCGCATATCCCATTACTTATATCCATTGCTCGGCATAATGCTCCCGGGGCGTGTAAATGTAAGTTTTATGCGTGAACCTTGAATCGGAACAAAATGTTCGCAATGTTAGACGAGATTTCGCAATCTTGTCTTATTATTGCTAAAGAAAGGTTTTTTTGTTTTTTATCCCTCCTGTGACAATTCTTGTACGTTTTGTACATTTGCTAGTGTCAAGTTTGGTTTCATTTAATCATTTGCGTTGCGCACTTTACCTTATTTTTTTATTACAATACAGACAATAAAACAATACAAACAAACCTCTTGCATAAATAAAAAAATAATAAAGTAGTTAAAAATACATATATTTAGTATATGAAAGGCACGTACCCCGGAGTCTGTGGAGATTAATTTTGTCAAATAAAAAACACAAACAAAAAAACTTAGTAACTACAAATATAAGTTAAAAAGTTCTAATCTGCGGTTCCACACTAGGATCAAAGGCCCGTAATATGGAGCCAAGGACACCAGAGTATACAAAACTATATTATATATAGGAGGTATAGACAGTTATAAATAAAAATATACGATACCTAAATACCTGTATCTATGTATACACAAGTTTGGATTGTGTATTATGTGTAGCAGTGTGTCTGTGTATCTATATATCTGACTGTTGCATCATAGCTGCCAAACGATTGAACTGATTTTGGACTAGCTTTTTTGACTGGCCTTGTGGCTCAGTTGGTAGTGTGTTTACGTCTACCTGCTGAACTGAAAGGTCGTGGGTTCAATCCCCACCCAGGGCAAACATTTGTGTGATGAGCATGGATGTTTGTTCTGTGTCTGGGTGTTTCTATGTATCATATGTATATATTTACAAAAAAAAAAAAGTATATATGTATTCTATCAGCCATCTAGTTCCATAGTACAAGCTTTGCTTAGTTTGGGCTAGATGGTGTTGTGTGAAATGTCCACAAATATTTATTTATTTATTTATTTATTCATTTGAAAGAAGATTTGATCGAGTGTGATTTTATCTATGTAGCTACCATTCCGTAGATTTAACCCATTCTATCCCTAAACTGGATACAGTTTACAGATTCCTCATCAAGTGTCATATTTTCATAACTACTTTTTTTTAAAGAAAATATTGTTTTCATGTTTTTGATGTCATAATAATAGCAGTGTAAATGGCCTCTCAGTGTTACCTTCGATGTTCCAATGATGCAGATAGAACCGGGGTTGCCCCGACAGTTTATCTAAGCAAAAGTGTCATCAAGCAAAGTCATGGTTAGAGTCAAAATCAAGTGAAGTGAAGTATAATATGGTCAATTTTTTGTCTAGCTTCAAAAAAGTTAAGTTATTTTTACCGGAAACTTTTATGCATTTTTTCGGCTAGATTGACGAATATTGTGAAGATTTTAATAAAAGAAAAATATATTATATATAATCACTAACACTTAAAACAAGACCTGAAATGCGCCTCAATCATAATTGGGTGAAGAAAACAGGAGATTAGTAACAAATTTTATTTCAATATGGATAAGTATTTAGTAGTTTTGTGCCTCATACAAGTGGCGGGAAGACGCTGGATGCAAGCCGCTTCCAATCGGTCTTTTTGGAAATCCATGGGGGAGGCCTATGTCCAGCAGTGGACTTCTTATGGCTGAGATGATTATGATGAAGTATTTAACTGTCATTCTTGCTATTTATTTAATTTTTTTTCAAAAGGTTTGATTGACCACCAATAAAACCCGATATTTTAAGGCTAACTACATTTATTTTATTGTAAAACTACTCTTTTTGACCATGTTTGGTAAAATTACTTTTGTATGGAGATCGTACCACTGATATAGAATATTTGAATCAGAATCAGAATTTTTTATTGCATGTTATAAATTAGCTTGGCATCACAGTCTACCCATTTCGGGCGTACAATATTTTGAGTTATTCACAGTGTTTGTTTTCCTTAACGGGCTAGATCGCGAGATATCCGATATCTCGCGACGGGTTCGATGTCAACTTGTAATAATATCAGGTAATCTCTCTCGGACGTTCTGTTAGGTGATATTTTTCTTCGTTCCAAGAATTCTTGATTTCAATGGCCAAATTTTCCCGCTGGGAATATAACTGACACTACACTGTAGAGCTCAAACAAACTGTTTCAGAACTGACGCTCGATTATGATTTTGACTTTATGATATGAAAGTCTCGTTAGAAATTTACTTTCAGAAAAAATTAATACAATGAAATAAAAGAGGGTAAACGTAACAGTAGTGTATTTATAAAATTATTGTTTTATAAATTATGTAGGTACTCTAAAACTACATGCCTATTAAAAATATACTTTCCCTTACTATACAAAAACCTATTTTGTGAACATTTATGTTTGTTTTGTTTTATATATGTATGTCATCATCTGACCCTTTTTCCACTGGGTGGGATCATCAAAGCACACTTCTTTTCGTCACTTCGCTCTGACAGACGCCATCTCTCGTTATTTACACCTTTCACATGAATAATTAACAACTTCACACGGTTCATTTTACAATTTCTTAATGTCACCTTCTCTTAGCGTAGAGCTAATTATGGCGCTTGCCATAATGTTTTTTTTTCCCTTTTGCATAAATATGGCTATTCTCCCGTCTTATGACATGCTGTATTTGGGTAATCTAGGTTTCTATATCACTTTCCTTTTTAATTTCTGAATACTAACTCGTAAAAAATAAAATAAAACACATTTCTTCTTCCGCACACGAGGCCACTCGGAATGCGACTCGAGTTTGATAAACGTATTCTACACGCCGCGCTTAAGTCACCGCCATAAGATGTTGTTGTTTTACGCACACGGTACGATTGGTCGAAATGATAATAATAATAACTTACACTTTAAAAAACTAAAAAAACACGCTCCAAATTATTGTATTGTCATAAACCTAATCGTGGTCAAAGTTCATTACAAGACTTTTCTAACAAATCCAAACACAGCTATGATACGATGTTCCATCATGAAGTTCTAGTTCATATCTTCCGGCTCCATCATCAGATCAGTTCGACAGTACCATATTATTGTATTGTCATCAGAACTACATACAGCTGCCAATTTTCATGACGCTACGATCCTTGGAAGATGGTTAAATTAGTTACCTTAGATTTCATTACATAGTTAGTTATATACAGGTCGACCTAATAAAAGCGTGTTAAGATGCATGAAATACATCGCAGTCGCGTATGCGTGTCAAACTGGAGTTGCATTGGAGTTGCATTGTAGTCTCGTGTACGGAAGGTCTAACTGTTTATAGAAGCAAGCTATAGTGAACAAAATACCTGTGACATAAATGCAGACAGAGGGCCATGACGATTTGTGCGTAATTATTCGCACCATTAAAAAAACATTAAAATCATATAAGTTTTAGGAGAAATCCGTTTTATCCATTATGCTCAAATGCGCGATCAACAAACCCCTTAAAGTTTCACTACGAACATGGTAATTTCACTTTACGGGTGAACTAATCCAAAATTTCTCCTCTGCTTGTGTAAGATAATACAGTTAGTTTGCAAACGGAACTGGCTCTCACGCGTGACGGTGGTGACTTCACACATATGAACTATTTCCTATTCTGTATGCAGGATGTCCGGTGCAAAACTGTCAGGAACAGTGTCTTCTTGTCTTCACGGTTATTTCCTGTAGATTAAAGTTGCTTGCAAGTTTTGCTTGCTAAAGACATTCAAATCATCACACTTCACATAATAATGTTTGTTATAATTTGTAGCAGAAGCGGAAGCCTTTGAATTTAACGTATGTATGAACTACTACTCCATTATGAACTCAAACGAAACACTTTAATTCCACTTTTAGAGTGCGTACCGTTCAAATATTGAATAATTTATGCTTATTTAGTGCATTTTTTAGATGTTAATTATAAAACAATAAAAATATAAAACGCGAAATCAATTCTATCTGTTTGTTATCTTTTTACGATTAAACGGCTCAATCGATCATCATGAAATTTGGTACAGAGATAGTTGTGAACCTGCAGACGGACATAAGCTATTTTTTATCATTATTATTTAACTATATTTTTTTATTTTTTTTGTAGACAAACGTGCTCAAGCGCTCTTGTTAGCGCAAGTCTATCTCCGATCAAAAGTTATTTTAGTATTACGATACTCGCATGTGCCGTTAAAAAAATTAATACCTAACCAGAGTTCCACTTGCAATTGATTGGATTTTAGTATTTGTTATTTTAGAGTTGAAAACTACAAAATAGTAATTTTGAGTCACACACTGATTACCCGTGTAATTAAAGAGACAAACGAAGTTACTTTTATAATACATACAAAAACAGCACGTAAACTAAAATTAAAAAAGTGGGAAAGTGACGTCCTATTTACACTGTTAATTTATTAACTATAAACTCTCATGGCAATTACTGGATACTTATAGCAGCCTAGTTTTTTTTTTGTGAAACGTTTTCTTTTCTTAATTTAGGTTCAAATTAACCGTATAAGTACGTAAACAATATATTTTCGTGATCTTTTTACCTACGTAAGTTTAATCAAACCAAGCGATTATCTCGTTGGTTTAAATAATACAATTTCTCTTTCAACGGCACCGAATCATTAATTTTATATGTACCTAATACTCTCCACATTAGTCTACAACACAACAGCAAGATCGTAATCCTGCTGTTTGACTTTGTTAAGCAAATTCAAGACAAAAGAACTGTAGCACAAACCTGACAAAGGAATGACTAAGAGGCAGAACTAGATAGCCTTTTATTACACCTTCAGATATCTTCCCTGTTTCTCCTTCAATTAAGCAATCTTTTCATCAGGAGTGTCTAAGCCCACAAAGGCCTCTTTTTTGCCTCCAATCTGGGCAGAAGTATAAATCTGGAAAGTTTTCGAGTTCCATCCTAACAATGTTAACAAAGAGAGAATTAACCTCCCCTACATAAAAAAGGTACTTAATAACAGCTCGGCTTGATTTTGGGGTTGCCTTTGTTCCCAACTTAGGTCGTCATCTAAACAACATATTGTAAAGGAGTGAACCCTTTGTTTAATTCGGGCCCTTATAAACTTTTAGCGGAGCTTATTCCAAGAAAAATGGAATGTTGGAAACCATACATGTTCATATAAATTCAAAAGTATGAACATATATAGTTTTTTTGTATAATAATTTTAGGTTAATGAGTTAAAGTAAAGTCACTTAAGGCGCTGGAGCAGGTGCCACAGCTTGTGACACCACCTGCTTGTGTGTGTGCCATCGTTATGAAAAGAGTGACAGTATAATACAATCAAATAAACAAAACAATTTTTATTTGGATAACTAAGATATTATACTTAATAAACCTTAAAACATACTATTTTTACATTATTTTCGATCATAGTAACTATTAACTACCAAGCTGTGTCCGACTGGGATGACGAAAATCTTCCAAATTCAACGTATGTCCAGCAGTGGACGTCTTGTGGATGAGATGATGATGATGATGAGATATTGATGTTTTCATAACAATACACTGAGGTACTTGTTATTTATTTGTTGTCAAAAACTACGCACACTGCAAAGTGTTTAAAACGTCCAGTCTTAATTTTTTTGTTAATGCACCTACGCGCCAGGTCACACTTTTTTTTATCGGTTATATTCATAATTTAGTTACATTTTAAGAATGGAGTCAGAGACAAACATGTAAAATATTTTTTGCATTTTAAAACCACTTTCTATATTTCGTTACAAGCAGCGCCATCTTTGGATTTAGTGGTGTACCTCATACACCAGCATAATTCAATGTTACTAATAAATCTAAAAAACTTTGCAATGTTTTTTTATAATCACCAGACGGAAATCAATGATGTAAGTTAAGATGGAGACCGCTATAATTGTCAATTCACTCTTGTCTTAAAAGTTTCAGGTTGTACTTATTTATTAAAGAACACTGAAGCAGTAAGTTTTTTTGTAGGCTTGTTTAAATCTCAATGGTATAATAAAACGATTGCCTGGATAACCCGTGACAGATTCGATACATATTTCCAATATACCTACAATATTATTCCATATTTTTGTTTGTTGGTCGATATAGTGTATTCCCACACTTAAGTATTTATAAATTTTGTAGATAATTCAAAAATATGACATCCGGCTTGAACCCGTATATGCCCATTAGTACTTGAGAATCTTTACCAAAATGAAATGGTCATACAGCTGTATGACCATCGGCTGTGTGACAATGAAAATTAGTCTTTATAGATTTAAATTTAAAGTATAATTTTCATTATCACCCATTTCTCGTTGAAATGCCAAAAATCCGTACTCAGCGATATCGATCCACATTCCTGTTGTGTACTGCACAAGAATGGAATTCGTTGCCGCCATCTCTGTTTCCTGAGACCTACAATTTTGGAATTTTCAAGGCTAGAGTGAATAGATATCTTCTAGAACGACGAGCTCCATCCTCGGCCACACCGTCGCTTAACATCAGGTTGGTGGTCAATCGTAGATCTATATTGTATTTTTTTAAAAACAACGCACCCACGTCAATTTCACGTAAAGCGGCCGATGCTCATACGGAATTAGCACCCTGATGGGGATATGCAGGTTCAAGTCCCGTCGTATGTGATATTTGAACTGTCAACAAATTTGGAATTACAATATTGTTCAATGCGGGAACTATTATTGTAGTTAAGGTGGAGATCAACGCGCGCAGCTATCTCTCTCGCGCATCACAACTTTTTTACACATAAAATCATTGGTTAGTTATACATGAAATGTAAGAAAATAATTAGTTTATTTAGATAGGAGAAATCAGGCTTATCAAGTCACTTGCTTTAGTTAGCCGTGTGCTTATATTGTTTTTACTAGTAGGTACTCATTTTTATCTACAATAAGTCATGGAGAAGTCGTCAAAATCTCAGAAAAGTGCATAGAACAATACCCTGGTTGTGACTACGGAAACTTTTTTATTTCCCCTCATATTTTCGTCAGGACTCAGGTACAATCAAGAAAACGCTTGGAGCATAAAAAAGTGAAACGCTGAGAAGAGTAAAAATTATTTCGGTCGCAAGATAAAAGTACCTACCCATCCAGTGAGTGATCAAACTTCAAAGCGATTTTCCACACAATGAATTTTTTAAAATGTAGAGCCATTAGCCTTAATTGTCGGGGAAGCCTATTTTTTATTAGTAAAAGCTCGACGTTTTATTACGACGTCTCCAAATAATCTTTAGCGGAAGATGAATTTGACGGTGTCACATATTTTTTGCAACTCGAAGTAAAAGCCCGTAATATTTGTATAATTTTCGGGCTTCTTAATAAATTTATTTGCATATTTTATACTCATAATGTATTACAGAAGAATTTTTTAACTTTGGCTCTATTAAATTATTTTGAGAATTTCCCAAAAGATCTATACTTTGACAAACTAAGTGCTCTGAGTATCTATATTATGTATAGTATAAATATAATATTACTAATATGGCGCAAGCCAGGCGTTCCAAATAATTATCCAATTACAATATTTATTAGACCTTATAAAGAGTCGAATTGATTTCTACCCCAATATTATCATATTATCTGATTTTCAGTAAACAATAATGAACAAAGGCGTCGCAGAGGGAGCAGCTGCACCCCCAAAGAGATTTAAAAAATGTAGCCAACTGCAAAGCAACCAAAGTCCTAAGGCCGTGCAATTGTACCTGTACCTACAATTCATATTTTTCTCATCCTCCATAATATTAACTTGCCCCCCTCTGGGCCATGGGCTGGCGACGCCCTTGATACTGAAGGTTAATGTATTTAATCTTGTTCTTGTTTCAATGTTAAATAATCATAAATTAAAATTAAAAACTGAAACCGGCAAATTATGGTTCTCGGCATACGGCATGCGGCAAATTCAGATTGCAAACAGTTTTTTTTGTCTTTGTAGCTAGTTTGGGAAATTATGTACTGTAAGTGATCACAGTATTTAAGACATTCTAAGAATATTATTTAATTATCACGTCAATTTAATTATCAATAATGAGCCTAGCTTACATATCCCAAGAAGTTGGTTGAACTACTAAAATTATTTTCTAAATTAATATTAATTAATATTAATATTAATATTAACCAAAGGGCTGGCGCTTACCTCGGTCAGCGGATTAGCATTGCTATCCAACGAGGCAATGTCGCCAGCCTTTTGGGAACGTTGCCTTGGGACTGTGACCTGAGTTCTGTTTTTTATCTGTAATATGTTTTTTTATTTTTATTATTATCTTTAGTTATTTAGGTCATTTATAGAAATAAATTTATATTAAGTAATACAAGATGTATTTTTGGTAAAAAGGATGACATGGCACTTACGAGTAATATAAAGAATAATCTTATATTGTTTCAAACATGATACATTACAATAGATAAGTACCTGACTTCGCTATAACGACGAAACATCTTGCAATTTGAATTTCCCGTTGCTTGCGTGATGTAGGTATCACCGTAGGCCCTTTGATACCAAACACGGTTTTTGACTAGATAAATTAGGTTACCAAATCCACCATATTGGATTTTCAGCAAAGTTGACGTGTTGTATAGACTGACTGTGTCGCCTGGATTACAATAATGAATATGACATCTCATTCATCAAATTCTGATGAGAAAAATAATTCTAATTCTGATATCATTTTTGGATTAGTAATTTATATGCTACGGTAGAACATCGATTATATAGACATACACCTAACTAAGATTTTAAAAGTGAAAACAACTCTGTTTGTTACTTTTTCCCAACCAAACAGCTAAACCGGTTGTTACGAAATTTGGTGTAGAGATACTTGAGCCTAGAGACAGAGACTACATTTTAAACCATAATCTTTTTTTTTTATTAGAAGATAGATCTACGATTGACCACCAACTCGCCTGATGTTAAGCGACGGTGTGGCCGAGGATGGAACTCGTCGATCCAGAAGATATCTATTCACTCTAGCCTTGAAAAATTACCGTACATATTCCCGACGACAGCTTACCTATTAACCCCAGACCCAAAAAAGAGGTGTTATAAGTTTGTTGTGTGTGTATGTGTCTGTCTGTAGTATTGTAGCTCTCAAACGGATGGACCGACGGTTATATATTTTGACCTAGTTTTTTTAAAGATAATTTCATCTAAAGTGTTCTTAGCATGAAAATCATTCATGAATCATTCACGAAACCAGTATGGGTATTCAGACAGAACTCATTCAGATTTTGAATCGATTCGGAATCTATATCTCCGTGTCTGGCATTCTCTATGGAAACGACAGAGATGGAGATATAGATTCCGAATTCGAATGAATTCTGAATCAGGGGGTAGATTAAAGTGAGGTAACAAAAGATTTTTAACTAAACTAAACATTGCATTTAAATTAAACTTGACTAAAACTCTTCATATATTACTACGTTTCAAAATAACTCTTCTTATTTTTTTACATTTGATAGATCTACGATTGACTACAAACTCACCTGATGTTAAGCGACGGTGTGGCCGAGGATGGAGCTCGTTGACCTTGAAAATATCTATTTACTCTAGCCTTCAAAATTCTAAGAAAACAGAGAAAGCGGCAAGGAATTTCATTCCTGAGTAGTACGCATCAAAAACATGGACCGAAATCGTTGAGTATAGTAGTGCAAAATGTATATATATATTTATGGGTGTCCATCCTCGGCCACACCGTCACTTAACATCAGGCGAGTTGGTGGTCAATCGTAGATCTATATTGTATAAAAAAAATAAAAAATATTATACGTTCTGTAAGATATCATCCAGAGAAAACCAGTCCCTTATCCCATTTCGTGTTCTTTTACGTCGAGCAAAAGTAAACTCTTAGTGAAATAGCCACAGTAAAAATTTACGTCTTATCGGTGACTTTCTTGAGCGTTTTATGTTATAACATGCGTTCGATCTTAAGTGTCACCTTAAGAATTGTTCGGCCTTAATAATGCTGACTTGCTGTTTCGAGCTCGTAAGTTACGGCCTTTAAGATTAGAAGTGTCATGAGATAACAATATTTTTTTCTTGTTGACGTCGTCGTTTGATTTATCTTTAACTTTCACTCAATAGGTAGGTACTAATTTTGAAATAAAATCATTTAAGAACTGAAACAACCGACTACACTGGTCAAAATATGCAATTTCGATTTTGGATGTTATATTTTTTCCAGTTCTTTTGTTTTAAAGACCAAAACAAAAACATTAAGAGTCGGTAGTTCGACTATGATCCGTCTAGCTCGCGCATACCCACATTTTTGAAGTTATAAAATTATAAATACCTACCGAGCTTTGCGGCATTTAAGTACTTTGTGACCAAGCTCTAATATTTTTTTTCTTTGAAGACAACTTAACTTATACAACCCGCTGAGGTCTCAAAGTTTAAAAATGCATATATCGCACACATCACTTCTAAGAAGACAATGTTTTAATGAATAATAGTCTTATTAACCGATTTTCAAAAAGAAGGGAGTTCTCAATTCGACTGTATGTTTTTTTTTGTATGTTTATTCAGTGCTTACTCCTTCAATTATGAATTGTTTTTGATGATCCTTTTTGTTTTGTAGATAATACCTCAGAGGTGGTCCCATAATTTTTTTATCAAAATCGGTTCAGTAATTTGGTTTTTATAACAAAATACCTGAAAAAATTTCGACCAAGTAAACGAATTGCGTATTTTGAAGTCGGTTTTTTCATATTTTTTTAGCTATAATTATAAACGGTGAAACAATTTGAAACGAAACGGTGGGATTGAAAAATAATTCATGTCTTGCATTCTCTGTTTTATTGGGCACTACAATCTTAGAATTTTAAAGTTGAGAGGGAATAGATTATTATCTCTTACAATTCCTACTAAGTAACTCCATGCATCAGACGAAAATTGATATACTCAACTAACTTTTAATCAGAATGAATAGTAAGAAAAAAGCAAGTGACATCACCATTATATTTTATTAAAGACATAAGTAATTAACTAAGTAATCGTACTGTAAGCAGCAGGATATAAGTTTGTACACCAAAGTTACAACCTCCAGCCATCCACTTACTTTTATTTCCAGGAAAGAAAAGGCCGGACCTTTTAGAGGTCATTAAAAGGACTGTTAGTTAAGACAGAGATGTATTACGTAAATATATCCCGTTTCAATTTTGTTAAGTAGTCGCGAATGTCTACAATTTGGTGTGTATAAAATAAAATAAATAGAAGTAGATGTGGTGGAAATTGAGATTGCCGGATAATTTTGGCGGATCTTACTTTTCCGGCTAAAGACTGTAAGATTCTAACTAAAATATCTCACAATAATATATCTCTCACTACAATTATCATTTTAAAAGTGTTTCCTTATCTAAGATTCATCTGTCTTAATTAATAATCTGATTTTTTGTTTACTTAGTTAATATTATGTAGTTTGTTGTACTTAATTAACACTAAAAATAAGTATAATTATAGTATTTGACTGCGTTTTTTTTTTAGGTAAGAAGTGTTTCTAACATATCTTACCACATCTAATCATGGATAAAACTGGTGTTAAAATACATTGTTAACCTATACACCTTTATATCTTAATTATGTAAGGACATTGGCACATACAGAATTAGTATAAGCCGACGTTAATACCAAAGCGTAAAACAGGTTTTATAGTTTAGTTTCATTTTTACGTAGATAAGTTTGTCATTTACCATAACTTCATTTAGGCGTCGAGCAATATCGTAAAATTACAAAACTAACGCTTACAGAAATCAGCAAGAAATTTATATTGGCCGGATAAAAAGACGACAACTCCATTTCCAAAGTGTAACTTCCTTTAAAACAAGGGCGATAAAAAACGGTCATCTAAGGGAGTGTTAGCCATCTTGGTGAGAGATTAACAGCTATAATCAAGCAATTGGGTGAGGATTACAGCGATTTTTATGTCGTAAGCATCGCTCGGGTGCCCGGGTGCTGCCAGCCCCGCGACCCGCGGGAGTGGCCCATCAATCAACCCAGCGTAGGCTAAAGAGGCCGGAAGACGTGACAGCAATTACGGGCCACGATATATTGTAACCAAAACTGCGAGATCTTATACGAAGAAGAATAATATTTTCTTCATGCTGCCATCAAAAACCTAATCATAACGAGTGATCAAATTAAATTACCAGGTACGAAGAACTTCAATCGATACAATGTCTATCATATCTCAGTAGTTCATATTATAGTTTAAAAAACTGAAAAAAAACGACTTCAAAATACGCAATACAATACGCGAATTGCTGTTCACTTTTCTACAGGCACTTGGATGATATTTTATCATTTTTTTTGTTATCAAAAGTAGGTAGGTACTATACCTCTATTTTGATAAAATTTTAATGGGACCACCTCTGAAGTATGACCTACCAAACAAAAAGAATCATCAAATCAATGCACAAGTGGCTGAGTAATCGGTGAACAAACATACAAATACAAAAAAACATACACACCGAATCAATAACCTTCTTCTTTTTGGAAGTCGGTTAAATTTTTTGTGGTGTTCTTTGTAAGCTTCCATTACAATTAAAGATGATAATTTCTTAGGTTTTTTCGATTGTTACGAAATTAAAGAACTTCACGGATATATCGCGTATATTTTACATTATAATTCTCTAAAGGTCTTAAAATTATGTAAAATATACGCGATTAATCCGTTTAAAGTTGTTTAATTTTAATAATTAAAGATGAACTAACAAGTATAAAATTTTTGTATCAGCGTGGCGTACTAAGTCAAGATGGCTATTTTAATTGCTATTATTCATGTGCGAATGCGTTTGTCTGTGGCATCATAGCTGATCATACGGATGGAACGATTTAAATTTAGTTTTTATTTTTCATTTAAATCGGTTCAGCCGTTATTTTATGTCGGGGATTTAAACTTACTTGGAATCTAAGCTGTGTATATCAAGTGACAATGATAAAGCATTCATTGTCACATGTTGTACCTTTGATCGTTTAACAGGTTGCCTTGTGCCTACTCGACCGTGGTCTAGACAGGGATAAGTACCTACGGGTTAAGTGTCTGCTTAGGACCGGTCAGGTAACACTGTCCAATAGACAATTTTAACTGCCTGATTTGGTTTGGCCAAAATCTAATGAAGCAGTGTAAACTGTAGGGGACTCACTTCATTAACTCTGAGGACCAAGGAGCCTATATTATACTAGAAGTTACTACGTAGAAGACCTCGCGAGCAGAAACTTTAGCAAAATTAAGTACTTGTTGTTTAAGAATCTACGCTTTCATCTTGTAAGCTTTAATTACAAATAGCTTTAAAATATTTTCCTAATTAGCATATTATAAAAATCTGCTGTCACTAAATAAGTAAAGTTAACTATATATTTTTGAAGTGAAAACTTCTTTAGCGGCGTTGTGCATTTTTGGGATGGGTAAAGAATGTTAAGCTCGCGTCAGATCGTCAGATTCGAAAATTCGTAAGACGGACAGGTTATTTTAGTCAGAAACCTATTCTAACGTTCTGCATTTAAAGTTAATTATTGTATGTAAGTACAAGTTTGTCCTTCTAGCATGACGTCATTTCGTTGCGCCGAATGCTTATTTTCGACAAATGCACGTAAGACTCGTTAGCTCAATAAGTTAGAGCACCGATATAAATTTCTATTTGTCAATCGGAGGGCGGAGGTTCAAATCCTTCACGAGTACTTCTGCCTACTACACTTCTGCCGGCACTCCCGGAGTGCAACCCGTTGTTTTTTTTTTCTATTTTGGTGATAATAATATGTCGAAATCGGTAACTCCCATTAGTTCTATGGGCTCTCGGTACAAGATTCGACTAGAACAAACATTCGTAGTCTATATGATTAACTACTCAGTACTAAGGCACATTTTGTTCGTCACTAAATAAGTAACGACTGGTGGCCCTGGGCTCTTGGGCTAACACCTAACATTACACATTCATTACACTCACACCTAACATTTGATTTTTTCGATGTTCTAAAGACGGTTCACTTCAAAAGTGAGTACTAAAAGTTTCCACTTCAAAATGCAAGGAATATAGGTAAAAGTTGAGGCACTGCACACAATGTTACTACATTGTGTGCAGTGCCTCAACTTTTACCTATGCTATGCTGGTGCTATGGTAACATACTCGTATATAAAGCTCGGCGCTCTCGATGTGTGCTGATTGATTGCTCAAACGGTGCGAAACCTATCCATTATTTTAAACACGACTCTTGAGAGAACGAGAGATGGTGACGTGTATTATGCTACTTTTATCAGTGCTCCGCGGTTTCACCCGCATTCGGATCAGTAATTTTGATTTTTAGGCATCCGTACGGTGCTGCCCTAATAATGGGCCAACGTTATCTGTGTCTGTCTGTCCTACGCTTAAACGGCTATATCTTTTAAATAAACGTAATATAAAACCAAAATTCCATAATACATACAACGATTCCGATTCACGTTCTCAATGCGTACTGCCCAGGAATGGGATTCTTTGCCGCCTTCTGTTTCCTGAGAGCTATGATCTTGGAACTTTCAAGGCTAGAGTGAATAAATATTTTCTAGATCGACGAGATCCATCCTCGGCCACACCGTCGCTTAACATCGAGCAAGTTGGTCGTTGAATTCTATTCCTGCCTGCCTAATTACGCGTAGAGTGTATACTTATAATTCTATAGTGGTAAAAAGGAACAACGAACAACTTATTTATTTATTTAGTTTAATGGTACACGAAACAGAATACAGTATTTACAATTTTTACAATGTACAATTCATAATTTGGACCTAATACTTTAATACTTTTCAACCAACTTCAAAAATGAGGTTCTCAATTAGACTGTATTTATTTTATGTTTGTTTACTTTCGACCGGGTGAACCGGATTTGATGTTTTTATTTATTTATTGGAAAGCTGTGCGGTGCTTCCCGTGTGGTCCCATTTCAATTTGGTCCAGTTCTGATAATGGCATACATGAGAAGTCGGTTGCTTCACTTTTTTAAACTATAATTATGCAGTGTCAATAAAGTGTTATTGATTGATTGATTTAACGAGTCGAAGTAGGTATATATTACTATGGTATTCTGTGGTCTCAACTGAACAAAATAAAGAAATAAGTGCAACAGCGCCCTCAATGCTACATTAGCTGAACATGCTGCAATACCCCAAAAAGGTAGCTTATGGATATACGATGTGATACTTATTACGTTTCTAACTTTCTTAATATTCAAGTGGGGGCATGCGTAGCATCGGGATCATCGATCAAAGTCTGCTCCATGCCCCCATACGATCTGGGACCTCCATTTTCCCCTGTTCTTGTAATATTTAATCTGAGCTTATGTAGGATTTTGTGATAATAGGCAGTGAATGATTGAGCGTTACCATCCTTATATGGAGTTAGCTATTTTATTGCTTGGTATTTATAGGTTAAACATGTAATTTTTTTTTGTTTTTATGACAGAATCTGTGTTTAAAATTGGCTTTTAGCCATGTTTAATTTTTATATCGATGGGATGGCCAAGCAAAAATGTTTAAAAATTATTGAATAAATCCCTAATTTAATAGTTTAATTTTACGTTTCTTATTCTAAGCCAAGGAATAGAATAAATTGCTGGTTTATGTGTTCCCTGGAAGATAATAGGGTGTTTTTAAGGTCAGAGTGAATAGGTATCTTCTAGGTCTTCGTGCTTCATCTTCGACCACATTGTCGCTTTCTAACTGGAGATTGGTGGTCAAATGCGGACCTATTCGCAATAAAAATAAAGTTAAATTTGTGTAAAACCTAATCCTAACTTTTTTCCTACTGCTTCGCCAGTATAAGTGGTATCTGAATAAAACTTTTTTTAAATATTTCTCCTATCTAAATAAACAAATTCATTTCTCACTTTTCTAATATATCTAACCAATGATTTTACATGTTTAAAACGTGATACGCGAGAGCGTTAACCGCGCACGTTGAGATTTTATTTTTCCAGTAGAGCAAACAACAATAACGGCCTAAGCAAAACTTTCCGTTCTACAATATGAAAACATATTGCTTTCAAACTTTTCATGCGATGTTCCAGCGGCATTCTGTAAAGTTTTGCCTGTCTATAATATCGAAGCTAACGGTGTTCGGTAAGCTATTTAGGTACAAAAGTATTTTGAAGGCGAAAGACGTGTTTATAAATTGTTATCTCACCTATGATAACGCTGTTTGGTTCTGTACAAAGCAGAATTGATGAACATATTTATTGTTTCTATTGATAGTTCGTTTCGGGACTTACAGCAGCCAACCCGTAGTACTTTCAATACGCCAAAAATACGTACGAACACTTGTTCGTACGTCTTTTTGGCGTAATTTTTTTTTTTTTTTTTGTTGTAACAGATATCTGGTATAGAAGATGTAGATTTTTATCCAAGTAAAAAATTTAAACTTTGAAAGAGAAAACCTCTAAAATTCCGCGTTTACGCCAATTTACGCTGCTTAGGTATACAAGTAGCATACCTTCTCAGAAATTATAAATGCAAAAAAATATTTTTCGACCGAAACTTTGTATTGTATATAACTTTGTAAATATATTAGGAATCTCAAATAACTGACATTTTAGATAAAATTTTCAACTGACATAAAATTCTCAGGATTTTTCTGAAACACTTATTTCTTATGGGATTTCGGCACATCATCTTGTGATTTAGTGACTATACCGAAAATTGGCAAAAGCAGATCGAAAGGTTCTTGCGCTATTTTTGGTTTTCACGCAGTGCCTCTTTTTCTAAACATCGCGTCGAATGGAACAACAAGCTTTTTAACTACACGTGTATCGTACTTCGGCGCGTCGGAAAGGGATTTCTTGAGGAGTATTTATAAAATTTTTTCGAGTAATAGTCTATTTTGAACGAACTAATGTGACATTTGCGGGCGCTCCTGTCAATAAGCAGCACAATCGAAACGTCAGTTCCCATTTTTGCCTCTAGTCTATTTAAACAACCAAAAGTGTGATTCCGACGGAGTGAATAAAAAATTACTAAAAGAACGAAATACATTCTAAGATTAACGACTCAATTTATCGTTGGAAATATTTCTCGGTCAATTAAAAAAAACTTTAATCTACTGAGGTTTTGCCAAGCCAAAGTTTCAGATTGTCAAACCTACTGAACCAACTGCCGTCATACTAAAATAATTCCAGCATTTCTTTATACCCGTTTCAGTATTTAAGTCGTAAAATTTTCTTTTCGCTCAATTTACTGATTTTTAGGGTTCCGTACCTCAAAAGAAAAAAAACGGGACCCTTATAGGATCACTTTGTTGTCCGTCTGTCTGTCTGTCTGTCCGTCTGTCCGGGTGTCAATACCTTTATCTCGGGAACGCGTGAATGTATCGTGTTGAAATTAAAACCATATACGCAGATCCATAGTATCTTGTTGCAGAACGAAAAATAAAAGTTTCTCAGTTTTCGTAAAAAAAGTTACTGCCGAATATGTCGTAAAAAATGCACATTTTGACACTCACAAGGGAATCAAAACCTATACTTGGGTACTTCTCGTTGACCTAGAACTATGAAATTTGGCAAAAAGCATTGTGTTAGAGTACACATACTTATAGGAAAAAAACCGAAAACCGGTCATTTTTAATTTATCCGGTTTTTTATTTGCCCGATTAATTTTATCCCGTACCTTCATGCACGCATGCACGGTCGCACGCATAAACATGCTTGTTCGTGCACATCCTCCTTCATACATACACATAGTGTGATATCGTAATTACTATTATGTTGTATTACATAGTCAGTATAGTTAATGTGTGAACACTCACGATAGCCATTACCATTAGGCACGTAGCTAACCACCGCTAAAGGCTTGACTTTACGGCTATGCTAATTTAATAATGTCGTCGTCAATATCAAAGATAATATGGTTTGCTAGGCGATGATTCGATGCAATATACATAAACCACAAATAAGTTTATTATTGCTGCTTGCTTTTGTAAAGCAAAAATCATATTCCGCCATTGTATTATTTTTTCTTAAATGGGTATCTTGGTATGAGCGTGACATGAGTGATATTGTGAGACGCGTATTTCGCGTTTTTAGGGTTCCGTACCTCAAAAGAAAAAACGGAACCCTTATAGGATCACTTTGTTGTCCGTCTGTCCGTCTGTCTGTCTGTCTGTCCATCTGTCCGGGTATCAAGACCTTCATCTCGGGAACGCGTAAAGGTATCGTGTTGCAGATCCATAGTATCTTGCTGCAGAAAGAAAAATAAAATTTCTCAGTTTTCGTAAAAAAAAGTTACAGCCGAATAATGTCGTAAAAAATGCACATTTCGACACTCAGTAGGGAATCAAACCTATGGGGTACTTCCCGTTGACCTAGAACTATGAAATTTGGCAAGAAGTATTATGTTATAGTACACATATAGGAAAAAATCCGAAAACTGGACATTTTTAATTTGATCACAAAAAATTGGGTCTTTATGCAAGGAATGAGGGTCCAAATTTTGAAGTGAATTAACCGTATCATGTAGGGTATCATATGAAAGAGCTTAATTAGCATAAGTTAAAACAGGTTTTTAAATATATTTACGATGTATATTTTTCGGCTTATGAAGGAAAATATAAAAAATATATGATTTCCCCCTTTTACCTACTAGTTTGTACGGAACCCTCGGTGGACGAGTCTGCCTCGCACTTGTCCGGTTTTATTTTGTGGTAATAAGAATCTCAAAACATCATCATCAATTTATATAAATAGAAAAACTTTTTCATTTTTAAAGATTGTAAGTTTGTTAGTTTTCGATAATCTCTGGAGAAAAATATGTCGAAATTAGGTCTGGGATGACCTGATTTCGATATTTTTTTCTATAGTAGCAAGTTACACGATACCCAATTAACCTAGGCCATGTTTTATTTCAAAATTAATTTGTTTTAAGCATTATGTCATGTTTTTTAACCCAAATCGGAGAAAAACGAGCCGTCTGATTGGGTCAATCGTTATTTTGATTATAACGTTTAAAAATAAGATTTTTGACGTGATAACGTCTTATAAATCGATGAACGCCTGTTGAAGGTATGCGTATCAGAACTTATATTAGAGATTACCTACTAAGTCAATGTAATATGTATACTATTGGTGTTTCTAAAATAAATAAATAAATAAACGCCGGCTGCACGCACGAAAAAGTATGACTCATTCTCACGTTCCGCCTGAACCGAGCGTGTAGAACTTTCCAGAATAAGACCACATCCATAGGGCCTTTTAGTATCTTGGCTTTTATTATCTATCCTTTTACTCTTGGTCTTATATATCGTGGTGTTGCACTTTCTAAACGCTCAGGATGGCATTGCCACTTTTCACAAGACATGACACGCGTCTAACAGAGTTGCTCGACGTGTCGTAATTGAAGACGAGTCGGGCGATTAGCTTACTTGAGGCTTGCCACACAGAGCCGGGGAAAACCTATCTACGTATAAAACATAATTCTGGCTTAAGATATGGTACTCCACAGTTTCGCTTGCATATGTCGTTGGATTGGGCCGATCGAGATCTGCCTGGGCACTTCACGATACGCCGTCAGTTCTTGATTTGGCCGATTATTTCATGATGTGCCAGTACAAAGTTGAGCAAATAGATGAGAGCAACCTATTTGACGATTTTAAAGATACATATTTGTATCATATGGACGCAAGGACTTTTTAAAATTGTTATTACTTAATATAATTTGTAATATATTTATATTGCACAGACAATTAAACAGGTAATATTCGATAGATTGAATCTCTGAAGCTAAAATTTTAAAGAAAATCTGAAGCCACAGTAATTCCACTTTAGAGGCTATAGAAGAAGTAGAAGCCGTAGAAGCTGCAAATACCTATAGGGTTACATAATAACGTCCTTAGTAAGTAGTCTCTTAAGGCGCTATTGTTAAATACAGAACAGTATGAAATTTAAAACCTGCCTAGATATTATCATAGTACCTATAAATAAAAGTTTCATCGTAATAACATTTGGTTGTTATTGACGTGATAGCGTCTTACAAATCGATTAACGCCGGCTGCACGCACGAAAAAGTGTCACGTTCCGCCTGAGCCGAGCGTGCAAGCGAGAGCATGGAACAAGCGATAGAGAGGCACGATCGGCCTAAGCGTTCGGCTTGTGACGTATCATTATCACGTAAAATTATCGTCCGTAAACCAGCTTTACGGACAACCATTTTTTTATAATATAATTTTTATGTTACCTTTTATAACTGGGTACAACGAACATACCTAAATATAATACTAAAAATACATTTACTAACCATACTAGCAAATTTACTGCTTCAGACAATTTATTGTGGAAATCGTGAACACATGATTTTTTTGGAAAATTACTTGTAAAAAGACTGTGCTCGCGAAGTGTACCTCCCTTATTCGAAATTATTATTCAGAATACAGAATCGAATGTTTGTGCCAACAAATGCCCTAGCAGCGAAAATCTCTTGTTAACCGAGATTTCTCAACATTTTCTCTCGAAAACTTCTTGCTGTTGCTCATTTTTTTTTTAGAGTTGAGTACCAAACGTTTCTAGCAAACATTACAAAAATCTATCAGTAAATAGTTGTACAGCCAACTGATATTTGTACTGATAGTTGTACCTTTCAACCTGACAATTATTAATAACTTTAGTTATGGGACAAAACCTGAAAAACATACATATAAAGACCAAAATACATTATTTTACGATAGATTATAAACCTAAGAAGAAGTTTTCGGATACTATACGGATTACTATTCTAAGAACTACCGATATTGGCTCTAAGAATATAAATTTCTAGCAAGCTCCTTCACTGTTCGCAATATGAGGCAAAAGGGCATGAACCGAACGCTATATAACGCTCAATAAATCAAAACATGGTAAGCGATATTATATTGGGGCTATCCAAGTCTGTCCGCAGTGATCCCTTTTCGTTCAACGGATTTTTGTGAAAATGTTTACTTTGCCTAGATTAAAAATGGTTTAAATATAGATGGTGTTCATTTTGTGCTAGCTAACGGCCGCGTATTCGTCTGTTTTGCTAAAACATTGCATGAGAGCCGGCCCACACGGCGCGTTGCGACGGCGTTGCGTCGACGTAGCGCTGTCGCTGCGTCGTTTTACATACTAATAATCATAATGTACCTACACACAGCACGTTGCGTCGACGCAACGCACACATGACTGAACTGCAGCCCCCGAGACGTAGCGGGCGGGGGTGTGCTCACTGCTCATTGTGAAGTTGGAACGGCAGCGCTCAGTTGTTTGTGCGTTGATAGGGAGGGAGGACATAACGCAAGTTCATTTCGTTTTTTCTGTCGTGACGTTCCGGCGTCGCCGCTGCGACGACGGAACGTCACGACTGCGTTGTAGTAACGCTGCGATGGCGCAGCGTCCGTGTGGCCGTCTATGCGTTAAAATATTTGCGTTGCGACGACGCAACACAACGCAACGCTCCGTATGGACTGGATGTGAATCTATAGATACACCTAAACACTTTATATTATACTTGTTTTTATAACACAATAGTGGGATGTTTACAAATATTCTTACAAATGCTATATAATAAAGCTATGCATAAAATCACGCCTATTTCCTTTACGAGGTAGGCATAAACTCCTTGATCGTGGTAAGAAGGTTAGTAAGTAAAAGGGTAAGATGTCCAACTACTTATATAATTTTTAATTAAGGATTTGATCACAGAAAGTCAGATAAAAATCATCAGAATAAGGTTTAGATCTAATAGAAAGAGAATAAGAACGAAAGAGCACAGGAACAGAAGCATAATATTACATTTTTTCTCTAAAAAATCCATAAACCAGAAAAGCTTTATGTCATGTCGCAACTCACTACATCATAAAAATATACGTTTATTGACAGCGACGCAGCCTGAATAAACCTGAGGTGTGCAGAATAAACGGTACGCGGAGGCAGTAAAGCATCGTCACTTAATAAAAGATCTCCCTCGGGAAGTGAAGCAAACGGCTCAATCAGACGTGGCGGTGTCATCATCGCGGTGGAAAAAAAAAAAACTCGTAAAACGTAGGCGGGTCGCATTAAATAAATTGCAGGCATGACATCTGTGGCGCCGCGGTGCTAACTGCGCTCGGCGAGGTTTGCCCTGGTTTCAAATAGGTATAATATTGTACAAAGCAGGCGTTCACGCAAATAACGCGACGGAATAACTCGGGCAAAAGATTTGCGTGAAATTTGCATAAAATTTGTGTGTTTTATTTTTATATTGGACTACGTACGTACACGTTTGACTGTATTTTTTTATGAGAAGAAGCGACGATGGGCTAATGTATTACCTTTACCCTGCTTTTTTAACACAAGATAGATTTGGTAATTGGCCGATAACTTATCTTATCTGATGCTTACCTTTTAACACACGTAGGTTATAATTAGATGCGTAGCAATTCATTGTCTACGAGTATAACTAGAATTTGTTTGGTTAAAGAACTATTAAGTTTGTTTTGGAAGTGAGCTACTATGTCAAAAAATGGGAACTGACGTCTCGAATGCGTTGCTAGTCGAACACAATAATGAAATAAGTACAAAAACGCCCTCAATGACATATTAGTTCTCTTCCAAAAATTTATATCCCGATCACAAAAGAGGAAGGACAAAGCAGGGTAGGAATTTATACCAGGTTGGAAAATATACCATCTTACATACATGCCATATCATAAAACTGAAGTAACTTGAAATTGATATCTTTTTCTAAGATTACCTATGACAGACAAACGTAATCCGAGCCTACTACGGCGGCCTTTTGTTCCATTTTTAGAACGTCCAACCCAACCCGAAATTTTCCATTTTCCCATTATGAGAACTAAAAAGCCAAAACAAGCTTTTCGGGAAACGCTCTGCAAGAATAAATACGAGTAACATCTACGAACACAAGAATATGTACGAGTATTTAATTTTATCTTTGACCAGATAATATTTATTTTATCAAACGTAAAATAATAATTTTCCTAAGACGCGTCCAAAACATGATTACCGTAAAAGTTAGGAAGCTTAAAGTAAACTCGGTCAGCACGACCGTTAACGTTTTACTTCGGTTCCCTTCAAATATATTAAATAAAGGTTTCACCAGAAAAACACGTCACGCTAGAACTAAAGCACATCGTTTTTCGTGTCAGCTGACGCCCAAAATGAGTTTTATAACTTTTATAAGTTGCCTCTCTGATAATACGGCTCTACCACAGTCTGTATTATACAGTTGGTAACATTGCAAAGTTTATGACAATCTCGCCAAAAAAACTCACTAAAATTGTATTCTGGCTAGGTAGCTTTGACTACGTGGCTGCGGTACGGCATATTACTGTGGGGCAACTCTGTGAATGCAGATCAACTCTTTATTGCCCAGAAAAAATGCATACGTATCCTTGGCAACATAAAATCACCTGACAACACATTACCTCACTTTCATAAGCCATACTTCATTAAATTCAAAATTTTAACAGTGACATCTATATATATATTGGAATTATGTAAATTCGTTAGGAAATATCCAGATTTATTTAAAAAAGTAGCAGACGGACCGCGTAAAATTAGACCCCAACATAAACATAAATTAGTAATACCAAGGTCAAATCTAGCAATGCATAGTTCTAGCCCTAATTCTATGGCAGTAAAAATATATAACAAGCTACAGAATTGCTTAAAAGATATAGACGCAGATGAAAGCTTTATTTTGAATTTGAAAGATCTCCTAGAAGCTAACAGTTAATAATATCTTGACGATTTTTTTAAGGATAACTTTGACGAAATTAAAATTAAAATAGAACGTTCCGACTCAAGTGTTGCCTTGCCCCTATAGGGCCATATGTATTCCCTAAATAAACATGTGTTTTTTGAAGACCTGCATGTACCTACATATGACGCAATAAATGATATGAATATGAATTTGACTACTTAAAAAAAATATTATGCTGCGGTAAGCTTATTGAATTACGAATATAATTCGTAGTTATCATTAAAAAAAAAAAAATGTTTGCTTGCAGTATGCAGGGGCTCAGCTCATTGCCTTCGTAAATCCCAATTTCTCCATAGTTCCTGACATGACTTTTAAAGTATGCCCGGGAAGAGAAGCAGATGCTTCTCTTATACTTTACACTATATGTTTTTCTTTTTCTCCCAGCATGTAAGATCGTCTCCCAGTCTAGCATGATATAGGTACGTACAATTAACAGGCGTAAACCAATTACAAAGGTTTATTCTACAGAACCATAAAAACACAGAAACGAATCAGAATTTTCATTATACAGAGAAACTTATTTAAACAAAATTCTTTGTTCGAAACACAAATTTCAAGATGTATGACCAAGTCGATGTTTAAGACGTTTATTTTCTTTTTATTATTCTGTGACCTCGCGGAGTTTAGAGGGACGTCCCAAAACGTAATTATGTATAATGGAACCGTTTATCGACGTCGTTACAATTAGAAACTTTGTATTCGCCGAGTGCGTTCACTCGAGAATGGCGATATCTATCCCTTCTTTACGGTCGACTATTCAATTATACGGGGCCCAGCGTTATGATGACATTATAATAATAGCTCCGCAACCTGATAGGTGTGACAATTATGTACCTTTACGTTTACATTTTTAAAGTGGGTCAATAAACGTGCAACGAGACTCATGCACGCTAGAGATATTTGAATTATAAGTATGTAATAAATACGCGTATGCACTAGGAATTTTAGACTATTTTTAATCGGCTTCCAGAAAGAAAGAGGTTTCTCAATTTGTCATACTTTTTAAATTTTCATTGTTTATCTATGTTCCCCGATTACTCGAGACACCTGGGCCGATTTGAAATAGGTATTCTTTTTTTGTTTGAAAGGATTTAAACGGTAAAAATGTGTATTTGGTTGTATGTTCCTTTGTATGTAACAGTGAAGCAAAGAGATTGTAAATACAGAAGGGCACACATTGTATCGAAATGTTCAGTTTCGTACAAAAAATAATTATATTTCCTTCTTAACCAGTTACGTAATAAACATCGTGATTACGAATACGGAAAAAAAACTCCGTTCAACACTAGTATCGTACCAAGAATAATTATGTTTCGTTCAAAATTAGTTACGAAACTATACATAGTTACGTACGCGGCCGAAGCGATACTTCCCGGGTGGTCCCATAGAAATTTTATCAAAATCGATTCAAAATGGAAAAATATGACATCCAAGTAAACGAATTGCGTATTTTGAAGTCGTTTTTTTTAAGCGATTACTTGTATTATTTTGTACAAGTGTAATTTACGTTAATAAATAACAAAGTGTTAAGTTTTCTTTTTAGGCTTCCTTGTTTACTACGGAACCCTAAAAAGATAACTTAAATAACACTTATTACACGTTATAGTTTCGCGATGTCCGTCTATCTCTCCGTGGCTTTCCTCAAATACTGTTAGTACTAGAAAGCTGTAAATTGGCATGAATTTAAATATCAATTACGCTGACTAAGACGTAGAATAAGTAATACCTATCTTGGAAAAAACTTTTTTGGTCTTCCTCCCGTACCTACATGTAAAGTAGGGATGAATTATTTTTTCTCATGTACCCTATAGTGTAAGGTTTGGTTAGATAGGTAATCAGAAAACATTGCAGGTATGTGAAAACTATTTTTCAATTTAGGGATCCGTTTCCGAAATTTTGATCTTTAAAAATGTTGTGCTAATTTAATTTAAATTTAAGATAAGTTAACTCGTATCATTTATAGTATCAAATAAGACCCTAGTTTACTATGGAACCCTACTTTGCGCGTGGGACGAAACGCACTTGGCCATTGTCTTTTTATCACAACCCGTCTGTTGGTTTATCCTGGTATTTATTATTTTTAATCATGGTTTTATCAATATAAACATTGATTGTTTTAGACGAGATAGATAGATAAACTCTTTATTGACACACCATTAAAATTAACAAAAGCAAGTACAAAAAAGAAATAATTTTACACAAGTGTAACAACGGGCGGCCATTAGACGAGGTGAGCAGGATAGTCTTCTAATAGTTCTAATCTAATCATAAACATTTCCTAAAACTAAAAACAAATATTTCAGACATTGTTCGCCGTTTATGCTCGGCCGTCCCACGGTATCGAGCTGGTCACGGATATTTTGCAATTTTTCATAGATTTAAGAGGAATTTAAATAAAATCCAATTCACCGACTCAGTTTCTGACCATTTTATTTTGTTATCGATTTGACAGTGACGTATTCTTACTGCTAAGTGACATTACAAAAAGACCATAGATAGAACATCTGTAGGTAGGAGCCAAACCCTAACAGACATCCTGCTATATTACAAGTCCTTAAAATCATTTTCCTTGTTCGTATAAAGGTTTAGCAAGAAAAATAAAAGTTCTATGTTATTCTGTCCTCAGAGGTAGAAATAAATGAATTAGTAGAAAAGTATAACAATAAACCGTAGCGGTAATAGGAAAAAATCCGCCCAATCCGAACGCAACAACACTGGACAAAGAGAAGAGGAAATAATTGAATTTTTATGGACGTTCTCAACATTATTACATTGCGGGTTCCGACTCGGAAGCGGCTGGTACCAAGGAAGAAACGCTGACATCGCTGTAAAAAATTCTTCGGGTAAAACGAAGGACACGATTGTCGAATACCAATGTCCACCTGATAGAGAATTCTGAAAGAAATGCCGACAAAAGCCTTGGATTCACCCATGCATGCTTGGCATTCCACATTCAACGTCCACGCATAAGCTTCACACCCGGAAAGAATCTTTTATTGATTTTTATGAGACCAATGCTTTTTAAGATGTCGATTTATATTATGCGATCGTGAGTGTAGTAACTTCAAATAATCGGCCAAGTGCGAGTCCGACTCGCGCACGAAGGGTTCCGTACTATCATCTATAATACTACAAAGTTTAGTTCTGTTTATAAAATAACGAGAAATCAACGAAATTCCAAGTGGTAAATTGCAAACTTATAGGTAGGTTTTCGATACACATCCGGGCAACATGACAACGCTCGCGCGAATACGCGCGGCTATGGCTCACTCCGTGATGTTACCTCCCCCGCTACCCGCGCGGCCGTTGCTTAACCGCCTCGCGCTCGCGCCACCACCACACCGCGGCGCGGCGCTCGCACTGCGTTTAGATGCACGGATTATTTTCATTTTGTGAGTTTTTATGTATTAGATTAGGTATTTATTTTTATAGTTAATATATTTCTAAATATTTACTTACAAATATTCAAGTTTCTACCTGTTAATTAAGATCGAGTAAAAATTGCTTAAAAATTACGTTAGTTGTATGGGAGCCCCCCTTTAATATTTACTTTATTATTTATTTTGAAAGGTGATATACAAGTATATATTCTGTGAAAATTGGAAGCGTCTACCTGTTACCGTTTTTAATATTGAGCAAGAAAATACGAAAAAAACACGTTTATTGTATGGGGACCCCCCTTAATATATATATTTTTTTAATTTTTAGTATTTGTTGTTATAGCGGCAACGGAAATACATCATTTGTGAAAATTTCAGCTTTCTAGCTATCACGGTTTATGAGATACAGCCTGGAGACAGACAGACAGACAGACAGACAGACAGACAGACAGACAGACAGACAGACAGACAGACAGCGAAGTCTTAGTAATAGGGTCCCGTTTTTACCCTATGGGTACGGAACCCTAAAAACAACTGTGTGGGGCTTTGTTATAGTATCAACGGAATGTAGCGTCTGTCATCAAAAACGTCCGAGCTCAATGAGGTCTAATTAGACCCCTTACACGATTAAAATAATTTCGATTTTCAAAATAATTCGAAGCGACAAAACAGATGTCTTAAACTTCTCAATATAAATTAGGCTTTCGCCCGGCGACATAGAGTCTTTATATAAAAATCCTTAAATACGTCATTGTTGGTATATGAGTATCGGACTATCGGTCAACTCAGAAAACTATATTCGTGTATTTTGTTTTAATATTTATGTCCACGAGGTGACATGTCATTGGTATGAGGAAATAAACCCTCTATTATAGCTAGAAAATGAAAAACTGAAACCTAACTACACACATTGCTTAGGATGGGATCAAAGCGCACATGTATCTATCTCGCGCATTGCAGGATTTTTAAGCATATAAGATCATTGAGTAGGGATATTAAAAAATTGAGACATGATTTTGTTTATTTAGATAGGATAAATAAATATTAAAAAAAAATGATAGAATAATGGTGAAGGCCTGACCTTCAGCCAAGGTAAAAGATATCAAAGTAAATATTTTTTTGAACATTTCTC
Source organism: Lycia hirtaria (assembly GCA_947563715.1). Taxonomy (NCBI): domain Eukaryota; kingdom Metazoa; phylum Arthropoda; class Insecta; order Lepidoptera; family Geometridae; genus Lycia; species Lycia hirtaria. The sequence continues at coordinate 30,819,419 of OX387384.1, forward strand.
TTAACCGAATAAACATAATCATGTCTCAATTTTCTTATATCTCCAGTAATCTACACTCAGTCATTTTAAATGTTGTGAAACGCGAGAAAGATAGCTGCGCGCTTTGAGTCCAACCTTAAAAGTTGGTTCAATGAGCTAGAGGATCGCTTTTTAAGCCTATTATTTATATGTGTTCAAATTTTATATTACCCAGACCATAAGAATGAATCGTATTATCTTTTTTTTTATAAAAAGGTGCAGCAATAAAGCAGACAGCTCGCCTGATGGTAAGCGATAACCGTCGCCTATGGACAACTGCAACATCAGTGACATTACTGTTGCTTTGCTAGCCCGGAAAGGTGCTCATGGCACCTTTTTTTTTTCTTTTTTCTATTATCGGATTAATAGTTTAAGAGCAGCCAACCCGCTGCACTTTAAATACCAAAGATCGTACGTCTTTATGACGTAATAACAAAACTTTATTCAAATTCGTTATTGTAATAGATATTTCAAGCAGTAGACCCAGGTCTCTATTGAAGTAACAACTTAAAACTATGCGAACTATGCGCGATCTTTTACCAGGAAATTACGAGTTTTTCATACAACAGGAGAAAACTGTTATCTACCCCTAAATACCTACCTATATTATACCCTCAATGTTTTTGATTACCTATCAAACGATACCCCACACCATGGGGTAGATGAGAAAAAAAACATCCCCTCTTTATGAGTATGGGAAGTACCAAAAAAATACTTATTTTCAAAATTTTATTATACATCTTCGGCATTATTACTATGCATACCTATACCAAATTACAGCTCTAGTACTTACAGTTTTAAGCAAACAGACATGGCGAAACTATATAGGTCTCTTGTTTACTATGGAACCCTAAAAAAACTACTGACGCACGAAAAACAACAATTAGTTTTGCGGAATATATACGAGTATTATTGTAACATTTTCTATTTCCAAATATAAGCCTCCATCGATCGTACTATCGCGATATCAATCACGGATACGACACCCACACAACGTCAATTCAGTTTGACCTTTTGCCAATACAAAGAAATCTCTAGCGAGATCGCATAATACGATAAAACGTTAAAATTGTCGTTTGTCAACGAAGTAAAATACAAAATTGAGCGACGTTCGGCGCTTGTACCGTACGAACATAACAATTAAAACCGAATTGCTCCATAAAATTAGCAACAGTTTACGAATGGTACACAAGAGCTGGCTGGTTTGATTACACAATAAACAGAGCAATCCTATGGTAATTACTTCATTGCTATATTGCACTCCGTTTGTTATATTTCAACATGTTAATTTATGAATCTTTTTAAAGATTTATTTTGTAAAATGATAAATTCATTAAAAGATAGCTTTTGGCTCCGCGCCCTAAAAACACATAAGACCTTATGTGTTTTTAGGGCGCGGAGCCAAAAGCTATCTTTTAATGAAAAAGATAAGGTTCGATAAATAATTATCATATGAACCTCTACTTAGTAAAATTCGTTTAAGAATATGCGAAATATAACAAAATAATACGAAATAACAAAATAATACGAAAATATAACACTGAAAATTAGTATTTTAGTGATAATTCTAAGATCTAATTTTGATTATTTAAAATTATAGTTTTAACGTTCTACGTATATGTCTTTACAACTAATTAGCATACTAATATTCGTATTTAGTAAAATAACTACCGCAACAATTCAAGAAAACAATAAATTCTATTGCAATGTAACCTATGTATGACACTAAGAAAATAGGGCCAAATCTAACTCCATCTTATAACTTAAATTCGGCCCTGATATAACACAGGAAGGAAAATCCTTCTTCAAAAATTATGCACATACAAAACCGCAGTTTTACCCACGGGTCATATGAGAGACATAGTTACTAGAGTCTAGAGATTTACCTACGCTCCCGCACCCTTAGTACGGAAGCAAAATGAACTGAACTTTATTAAGAGACTTGTACTGAAATATCAAAAAAAAAGTTATAAAGAAAAGATTTTTTCATTGATCTCTGTGGACTTTGCGTTCATTGTTACACACCGTAAATCTGCTCGGTTTGGGTGTTTGTATAGTAAAATTAACGACCTGGGGGATTACCACAATATTAATAGCAGTTTTATTTAAATATTAGTTTGACCATCTCTTGCTCTTTCAACTATAGAAAGAGCGAAACAAAAATCTAAGTAATATCGAAATAAGACAGTTTAAATGCGTTTGTTCGCGATCAGTCAAATTCGGTCGGTCAACTTCGCGATCGGTCGACTATGTAGGTAAATATATATTTTATTAATATATTATTCATGTATTTTCCAGCGAAGCCGAAGGAAGTGATGTGGGGTGGGGGTGCGCAGTGCGTCCACGGCTCGCTGCCGCGCGGCGCGCATTCGCAACCTGCCCCCACTCTCAGCGGCGCCATCGCAGCTCGACGACCTCCCAGGTACACTATCTACTACGTAAAGTTCATATAGACTGAGTACCTAGCCCTAGTGTCAGAGTTACTAAGCCGCCGGAAGGCGTCTGACCTGGCTTGACAATTGCTGTTTTTAATTGACTCTTGTTTTTGTCTTGTAAAATATATTTAAATATAGGTATATATATATATATATTCATTATAAAATGTGACATTTGGAAGGCACTGGCTCCTATAATACAGGTAAATAACCTAGTATAGGGGTCAGGGACTTGCACAATAATGTATGTAAATTGAGTCAAATAAAGATTTTTGTATATTTTCTTTTGTGCAACAGGATATTTGTTGCATTAACCACAAATATAAAATAATGTTCAATAATTTATTATTACTTTTTTGCAAGCTTTTACACTCGAATTGATAGTTTATTTTATATAATCCAAAGTTCTAATAAATTTTGTTAAATATTGATCAACAAACCTTTAATATGGAAATTCAGAATCCATATCTAATAATCTTTAAATTATGCGAGATTTCTGTAATTAAATAAACTCCTCAAATTATATTAGCGCGAAACAAACATCGAAATAGCGAAGTCAAAGTAATATTTACCTAACAAATTAAGTATATCACTTAATTTATCTATAACTTACCTACTCTCAAAATTATGTTTTAAAAATAATGTCAACAACTAAAATCAAACTCAAACTAAAAACTAACTCATCTAATAATAAAATTATATTTGGTAGTTCAACATTTTAAAAGGCCCACTTAGCCTTTATAACGATTTTAATCAATAAGATAACTTGTAACATAAGCTATTCAAGTTTTTACAAACTGTATTATCAATTGTAATGTTTGGTGTACGATAAAGATATATTTATTATTATGTTCTTATCTAACTAATACGTTAAATGAGCAATTATTGTCTAAAATATAATCGGACTCTCGGAAACGGCTCCAACGATTTTAATGAAATTTGGATTATGGGACGATTAATCGATCTAGCTAGGTTTAATTTTTAGAAGACGTCGTTTTATCCGTGTTTTCAGGCAATGAAAAACTGATACAATATCATTAGAAACGAAGATAAATTTCGCCATTGTCTACAAGGTTGTAATAGCTCAGGGACATCGGGCAATTCGATCAGAAGACCTCGGTTCAATTCCAGATAGATGACATTATTTTTTCAAGTTCCTTATTTTGTGATAAAAACTATTATAAAAAAACCGAGCATAGCTCGGACATCCAGGTACTGATAATAAAGTACTTCAAAAATCAAATCAAATCCTCTTTTTGGGTCGGCGGTTAAAAACGCACATTAATATACCATGTATACCTACCCAGTCGAGATTTATAGACGTGGTTCATAAAAATCCCAGCCTTAAACAGTCTTTATGACAAAGTTCAACCCAACCCCAAACCCTGCTTTAAATAAGTAGGTAGATTTAGGTGCAGATTTATACTCTTATCGTGCTAAAAGAGATTCAAGCATGGATTTACGACTTATTAGTCGTATAACGAAACTTGGGTTCCTGATTTAATTCGCTAGTATTTGGGTTGTAAAACTAGGAAAGTTCAAAGCCTCAAGCTTGCTCGACTGTGCTAAAAATGACGTAAAATAACGGCTTCGTCTATTTAATTGGGTATAAATAGAGACGCTGGTAACATACTGTTTACTCTCGGTAGCGAGTATAAATTTTCTTTGCTATAGTAGGAGCAGTGAAAAAGTATATGAAATCTACTGCTGACTGGTATCTAGACGGGTTGGAATTGTCTCTCTCTATATAAGTTCCGACATTTCTTTAATTTTTAGGCTTCCGTAGTAAGGGGTCTGCCTGTCTGTCTATCTCTTTACACTCAAACGGCTGTATCTTTTAAATGGTAAGTAATAGATGCAGGTTAAAATTTACTAGTTTGTGTGGTTTATTTTAATTTAAATCTACAAAATCATAAAAACTAGTTAAGAGCGAGACAAGCTTGCGTAAATCTTTTTTGAATGAAGGTAAATTATCGAGCGACATAGGATCTCCTTGTTGATTCCACAAAAAAAAACGAAAATGACAAATTAGCGTTTCGTTGACAGTTGGTATCATGCGACATAATCTTAAAATAGAGGTAATGGTAGTGTTAAAATCTCTTGGATAAGTAAAATGGATCTTTAATACTTATTTGAACTTGATATTGTACATCTAGCATTTTCGGGCTATTCATCTGTAGAAAATATGTGAAGTTAAAAGTATTCTTAGATATAAGGCAAAATTCTTAAGTAAATTAGCCCTGGTGTCTGTGTTCATGTTATGTATTGTGTCATGCACGAGTACGGAAGCCTCGGTGTGTGAGTGAAATTCAGTATTTGCCGGGTTTAATATTGTTAACCACTTTAAGTAAAACTATTAGCAAGAAAGCGATTGGGTTACACCAGACCGTATAAGTTTACAGATAATCCAAATGATCAAACACAACCGGTTGGTAAAATAATCATCATCCTAGCAACATTATTAATGGCAATGCTTTTACGTTAGGTCAGCTATACACAAGTATTTTGATTACTCATCGATTTACAAATAAGAAGACGACTGTTCAATAATTTTCAACATCCAACAGGACTTGAATCCGCGACATCCCAATTTGTACTTGGGAGCCTCTGCGAATTCGGCCACGGAGTTGTCACGTGGGATTTGGAAAATCTCTGAACAGTCTTTGCTTAATTTAAACCAACCGAACGTTGGTGGCGCCACCTGTAACACACGTATGAAGCATCGCATGTAGTAACACTTCAATAATGTAAAATATTTTGATTACTTTTCACATCGTCGTCCATGTGCTCAGATCCAAACCCCCACGGATCCAAAGTCTCGGCTCCAAAAGTTCTAACTAATTGTTTTTTTTTAATTGAAATTGGACCCGATTAGAGCTTATGCCAGTCTCAAGTATTAAGATTTAATCAAAGTCACTTAAACAGTCATTTTCAAATTCAAGTCGTGCTTGAGTAAAGTGCTGGAAGCTTTACTGAAAGCTTCTATGGAGTTTTGCCGACAACGTAAAAACACGTTTCATTGCTTTATTTCACTTGCCCACACTCACTCACTTGATCGAACACTTAATGAATAAAACAATACCATTTTATCGCATTAATATTCGAAATAACACAAGTTGAGGAAAATAAAACAAAGCAACGACATGTCTCAAGGACGTTCCCGCCAAAACTCCAATTGTAATATTATTCTTCATTAAAAGTTGTTTGTTTTCACTGTACTCATTGTCTGCGGTATCGTTTCCAGGCCGACCCCTCCTTCTCCGACGCTCATCGCTCAGATAGACTCGTCAGTTGCGTGTCTGTGGCTGCTCACGCCGCTGTCAGCCGGCACGGCAGTCGTTGCCGTACTCGTTGCTGTTTCCACGAACAACTGGCTGCACACAGAAGAGAACATGCTCAACCCTTTCTACAACGGGACGGGGAAATACGAACTCGTCGCCAAACAAACCGTCTCTGGCCTGTGGAGAATATGCCATACTGATCGTAAGTAACATTTACCTAAGTTTACCTAGGAAAAAGGGTATAACTTTTCTAGAGCGATTGAAGTTTACCCAAGAAAAAGGGTATAACTTTTCTAGAGCGATTGAAGTTTACCCAAGAAAAAGGGTATAATTTTTCTAGAGCGATTGTACGTTTGCATGTATGTTTTTATATAACCTATACTAACCTCAACGATTTGATCTATTTGTATGTACCGTTATAATTATTCTTTATCTCTTGGATGTCATAGACAACGTACGCCTGTGAAAAATTCTCATTACAACAATCGAGATGCCTGCCAAAATATGATACATAAAAGACATCTATTTATTACATCAATAAGACCGCCTGTTGTTTCGCTTGCAGGTAAGCCTGTTTCTGCCTGATAAATAATCCTGATAGATATGGTTATCCATACTAAATTACAGTTTTCTGCTACTAATAGTCTTTGAGCTAAGCCGCAATCAGACAGACAGACATACAGACAGATAGACAGACGGACAGACATGGTGACTTTAAGGGTTCCTTGTTGACTACGGAACCCTAAAAATGAACTTTTTTACTTTTTCAATTAGTAAGTAAGTTCGTATGGACTGAGTGGCCAGCCCTAGTGTAAAAGTTAACTAACTTTTAGCTAGTTCTTAACAGTGACCATTCGAACAAGGCCGAAAGTAAGTATTTTTTATCCAGAAAAATCTCGTCGATTGGCTCAAAATAAGAGTCCTACCTAATGTGAATCTATATACGAATACATAATAAACTGCAGCCGGACTATTCAGACCTAGACTGACAACATAGTCGACCCATACTATTGCATCCTTATTATTGCGCTGTCTTATATTAGACCATAATTAAAATATTTAAAAAAACTTAAACAAAAACCATCGACACGAAGAATGAATGAATGAACACTAAACTGACCAATGGAATGTGTCTTAAAACCATTTCAAAGATTGAACTTAAAACCTTGTAAAAATGGGATACGTTGTAGATTTGCACATCGATGTGATTAAATGGAATTGAAACTGTATATACAGTGCCTATAAAGCAAGTAACAAAGGGAGAGTCCGCAATACCGGGGCTATTTTTAATACCGTCAATGGCGTCCCAAGCCTGCTAGTTTACAATGAGGACGGAACTTCCGTGCGTGAGGCCATACTACAATACACCGCAGCTCCGTGGCTCTGCGGAGAATTGTCCGCGTGGCCTATTTACTATTTGTCTCGCTGTGATTCGCTTTGTAAGCTTAACCTCTCTACGAAGTAGGCTCCTGTTTTAAGGTCTTACCCGACTGCGCGATGCGAAGGATGGTAATGCGTTTAATTCTGAAATGATATTTCCAGTGCCCATGGCTGCCAGACTTTACTTGCTTAGTAACGAACTAAATAGATCGTACTGACCGATTAAGGAGTACTTGTATAATTTCTGAAGGTAAACATGCTTGCTAACTTGAGTCGACGGCCAAATTACAAATATTAACCGCTAGTGTAAAATAAATATAGATAACTTTACTTACATTCTGTCGGCTGATTTGTATATTGTAAACAATACACTTTCTGGTAATTTCTACCAGACTCTTTAAAGTGGACATAAAGTGACTTAAGTTCATTTTCTGACGCTATATTTTTATATTTGATATTTAGGGAAGTATTTCAATACTATTTGTACAAATTACCTAGTTTCCATAGTACAAGCTTTTCTTAGTTTGGGCTAGATGGCGTTGTATGAAATGTCCACCAATATTTATTTAGATAAAGAATTCTTAACGTAGTAATTAATAATTCTCTTTGAAAATCCTACCTAATTGAAAGTAATTCAGTCTGTCTGTTTGTTACCTTTTCATGGCTAAACGACTGAACCAATCGTTATGTTTGGCACATAGATTGTTTAGGAATTGGAAAAGGCCATAGGCTATATTTTATAATCATCATCATTATCACCATTTATCATCACTAAGCAACACTCGACACAATGGGGCGCAGCTAGTAATTTAATAAGTAAATGCCATAATTGACAACTTAAAATAATGACTTGCCAAAATAAGCAAATTTTGTAAGTTTACGTATAACCTGTGAATACATCTTATATTCAGTGAAAACATTCTTGATCTTAGGGTATAACACATAAAAATGGAAACAAACATGTTTTTTTTTAAACGCTTCTGTTATTATTTTCAGCTGGAGGGACAGTGTTCCGGTGCTTAGATATACCGTACTTTCCACTGACACAGTACGCGCCAGATCCGAGCGACTCAACTAGTGCAATACCATGTGAGTTTTTCGTCATTCTGTATTAATGAACGAATGTATAGATAAACGGTTTAACTGAGTCTGTTCCTGGGGTATGGGAGCGGTACGGGAGGGGTTATATTACGTCAGTCGGGCGTAAGTATTGCTATCATGTGAACCCTCCCGTGCCGCTCCCATACCTCACGAACAGACTCAGTTAAGTGGTTTATCTATAGTAATAAATGCGGCAAAATTTCACTCGCACGCCGAAGCTTCCGTCCTATGAACATACATTAGTATCTTTAGAATTACGCCGGTCTGGGGTAATCTATTGCGTTTTAGTAGTTTAGTTACTTTATTATTTGTGTAGTTTGTATTGTTTTGTAGTTAATAAAGGAATTTGCCCGTTAAAAAAGTTAAAATTATTATAATGTGGTCATTTCTCAAGGTACCACTAAAGTAATTACAATTATAAAATAACTAATTTAAAAAACGAACGAAATTTTTATGAGAATTTTTATTATTTTTTAGCTATTCTAAGAATTTTAATTTGTTTAGTGGTTATAGAATTGCCTCTATTACTATAACAATTTTAAATATCGGACTCCATCTCACCTAGTTCACAAAGGTAGGTAGGTACACAAGGTGAGATCATATGTATAGTTCCATAATGAACTATACCTAACAATAACTACGTTCAACGTACATTTATGTGATTATACACATGAGTTTCCGGCAGCCGTCCGTGAGACCGTCTGACTTGCGATCCGCAGGTCCTGGGTTCGAATCCTACGGCACGCACGTTTGTCTTTTCGAAGTTATGTGCGTATTGTTGATTGCCGCCAACTTCAAACGGTGAAGGAAAACATAGTGAGGAAACCTACATGTCTGAGAGTTCTCAATGATCTTGAAGATGTGTGCAGTCTGCCAACCCGCACTTGGCCAGCGTGGCAGACTATGGCCTAACCCTTCTCACAATGAGAAGATGGCCCGTTCCCAGCAGTGGGACAGTTTGTACAAACAGGGCTGATAAAAAAAAAATATATATATATACACATGCAGATAAGAGAATATAATGTAGATAAGAGATTATTATTATCATCCAGTATATTTTGACTAGGATGCTTAATTTATTGATTTGAGTAGACCTCTCATGAAAAAATTAATTTGTAGAAACACGTTTATTTCCGGGACTGATGCTTAATTTGTTACAGACACAGGTCCAATTGAGGGTAGAATACTACTGCCACCTTTTTGACGGAGCAACCAACTGGAAGCTTTAGAGTCAGTTGAGCGAAGTGCTATGAGGTTAATTTATGACGATAAACTAGTTGCCGAGATGCTGCATAGTCATAAGCACCGACGTAAAGTAGTATACTGTTTGTCTATGTTCTAGCCTCACGACCTTATTTCACTAGAGAACTAGCAAAAGGTTGGCACATTAGCACCAATTCACAGATTTTAGGTCTTTTTATGAAGACCTAAAATCTGTACATAACGGTTTCGGTCCATGTTCTTTCTGCGTACGGCACATATGTATGATTATTTGCCGCTAGAGTGTATTGATATCTTTAAGATCAACGAACTTCATCCTCGGCTACGCTAGCGCTTAACATCAGAGCGAGTTGGTGGCCAATCGTAGATCTATATAATGTAAAAATAAATGTGAGACGCTACTTGCAAAAAATCTTCTATCCAAAAGGTAGTAAACACATGTAATGTGTATTTTCCAGATGTGGTGACCAGATCGGCAGCACCGCTCCTCCTGGCTGTATTCACGC